>OU461583.1:28819384-30150154 GCA_911812115.1 Pristionchus exspectatus | reverse complement strand
GATGGTAAGATTTGGTAAAAACCAGGGGGGTATGTAATCGGGCATGGCGGATCGATTGGTCCCGGTCCCGACTCGATAGGACCACGTTGAAGGGGTCAAACACCTTTTTGCGAGTTTTTTTTTCGTACTTTACTGCCCTTCAGCGCAGCAGGTTGATCGGGGGGTGCGGGTTCGAACCCAGCGAGAGGCACGACTTTTGCCGGGTTTTTGCCGAGTGCGGGATCTGTTTGGGGGTGTATTGGGAGGTTCCAGCCCGAAAATTGGACCGATCGGACTTGAGCCGGCTGCGGGGCACTCGATTTTGTGCGAAATTTGCTCATTTTCGGCCCAAATCGAGAGCGGGCTAATTCCCTGTTATAGATACGGCTTAGGTCATTGGAGAGGGATTGTAGAGAATGTCCTTTTACATACTCTATTTAAACCAGGGAGCTGTACGTCAAAAACTGGCCGAGATATGGTCCTCGGCGTGAGACACACCGGGTGCGGAATCGGCGCGCGCTTCTTCTAACCCCACGCGTTCAGGGTCGAATTTGGAGGGTTCAAGTTAAAGATACCGCTTCACTTTCAATTAGGTTTTTGTAGAACAGACAAAGCCCCGTTCAGCCCAGAAGAGCGCATCCCGATAGCTGTCCGTTGAAGCCCGGGACAGAATTCGCCCTTTTCGGACTTTTTGGGGAGAAATCGAGTGGAAATCGTCCGGGAATGGTCTGTTTGAGTGTTGGGCGGTGCTGGGGAGTTGTGGGACGTTACGAAAAACATGATTATTATATTAATAAGAATACTGGGTGGCTCAGTGGGTTAGGGGGCGGTCTAGCAATCGTGAGGTTGGGGGTTCGATCCCGCCCGAGGAAATCATGTTTGCCGGTGTTTGTGGAGGTGCGGGGAGCAAAGTATTGTCACCGTGGAGTGGTAGAACGTGTATTGGAGTACTGTAACTCGAGTCCCGGGGTACTGTAGCATTGGAGTGTGGCAGAACGCGCGCGGGTCAGCGCGCGCCCCTCTCAGCGATTCATGTACTCCCTCTCACGCTCCGCTCACATGACCGTCATAGCCGACTGCCAAGGAGTTGGCCTGTGGAAACAGAGGCCGTTGGCTCAATCCCGTCCGAGTGAAAATTGTGCGAAACCTTTTTGCCCTTTTTTGCAGAAGTGTCTAAAGTGTTCCCGAGTGCTTAGAAAGTATCCTAATCGATTTTCGAGTACCGTAACCCCCCAAACCCGGCGCATCTAGCACGCCAACTCAAAATTCCCCCCCCATGGCGCGTTTTTTGGCTAGAAAAATCAGAAAAAATCGGAAAAATTTGCAAAAATATGAAAAATTGCCTTGGTCTACCCCGAGTCGAGCGCAGCTCGGCTCGTTCCCTCTACATAAAAGAACGCATGTGGCCGATTGACCGGTCAACGTAACTAGCTTTTGGAGGCCGGGGGGTTGATGGGAAGATTTGGCAAATATATAGGGGTTATGTAATCGGGCATGGCGGATCGATTGGTCAAGGTCCGGGGTCGATAGGACCACGTTGAAGGGGTCAAACACCTTTTTGCGAGTTTTTTTTTCGTACTTTACTGCCCTTCAGCGCAGTAGGTTGATCGAGGGTGGCGGGTTCGAACCCAGCGAGAGGCACGACTTTTGCCGGGTTTTTGCCGAGTGCGGGATCTGTTTGGGGGTGTATTGGGAGGTTCCAGCCCAAAAATTGGACCGATCGGACTTGAACCGGCCGAGGGGCACTCGATTTTGTGCGAAATTTGCTCATTTTTGCTCATTTTTGGCCCAAATCGAGAGGAGGCTAATTCCCTGTTATAGATACGGCTTAGGTCGTTGGAGAGGGATTGTAGGGAATGTCCTTTTACACATTGTATTTAAACCAGGGAGCTGTACGTCAAAAACTGGCCGAGTTATGGTCGTCGGCGTGAGACACTCCGGGTGCGGAATCGGCGCGCGCTTCCTCTAACCCCACGCGTTCAGGGCCAATTTTCGAGGGTTCAAGTTGAAGATACCGCTTCACTTTCAATTAGGTTTTTGTAGAACAGACAAAGCCCCGTTCAGCCCAGAAGAGCGCATCCCGATAGCTGTCCGTTGAAGCTCGGGACGCAATTCGCCCTTTTCGGACTTTTTGGGGAGAAATCGAGTGGAAATTGTCCGGGAATGGTCTGTTTGAGTGTTGGGCGGTGCTGGGGAGTTGTGGGACGTTACGAAAAACATGATTATTATATTAATAAGATTACTGGGTGGCTCAGTGGGTTAGGGGGCGGTCTAGCAATCGTGAGGTTGGGGGTTCGATCCCGCCCGAGGGAATCATGTTTGCCGGAGTTTGGGGAGGTGCGGGGAGCAAAGTATTGACACCGTGGAGTGATGGAACGTGTATTGGAATACTGTAACTCGGGTCCCGGGGTACTGTAGCATTGGAGTGTGGCAGAATGCGCGCGGGTCAGCGCGCGCCCCTTCTCAGCGATTCATGTACTGCCTTTCACTCTCCGCTCACATGGCTCTCCTAGCCGACTGCCAAGGAGTTGGCCCGTGGTAACAGAGGCCGTTGGCTCAATCTTCCCAAGTGAAAATTGTGCGAATCCCTTTTGCCCTTTTTTGCTCAAGTGTCAAAAGTGCCTCCAAGTACTTAGAAATGTCCTAATCGATTTTTAGAGTACCGTAACCCCCAAACCCGGCGCATATAGCACGACAACTCAAAATTCCCCCCATGACGCGTTTTTTGGCTAGAAAAATCAGAAAAATCGGAAAAATTCGCAAAAATATGAAAAATTGCCTTGGTATACCCCGAGTCGAGCGCAGCTCGGCTCGTTCTCTCTACATAAAAGAACGTGTGTGACCGATTGACCGGTCAACGTAACTAGCTTTTGGAGGCCGGGGAAATGATGGTAAGATTTGGCAAATATATAGGGGTTATGTAATCGGGCATGGCGGATCGATTGGTCCCGGTCCCGACTCGATAGGACCACGTTGAAGGGGTCAAACACCTTTTTGCGAGTTTTTTTTTCGTACTTTACTGCCCTTCAGCGCAGCAGGTTGATCCAGGGTTGCGGGTTCGAACCCAGCGAGAGGCACGACTTTTGCCGGGTTTTTGCCGAGTGCGGGATCTGTTTGGGGGTGCATTGGGAGGTTCCAGCCCGAAAATTGGACCGATCGGGTTTGAACCGGCTGAGGGGCACTCGATTTTGTGCGGAATTTGCTCATTTTTGCTCATTTTCGGCCCATATCGAGAGCGGGCTAATTCCCTGTTATAGATACGGCTTAGGTCATTGGAGAGGGATTGTAGAGAATGTCCTTTTACATACTCTATTTAAACCAGGGAGCTGTACGTCAAAAACTGGCTGAGATATGGTCCTCGGCGTGAGACACACCGGGTGCGGAGTCGGCGCGCGCTTCCTCCAACCCCACGCGTTCAGGGTCGATTTTCGACGGTTCAAGTTGAAGATGGCGCTTCACTTTTAATTAGGTTTTTGTAGAACTGACAAAGCCCCATTCAGCCCAGAAGAGCGCATCCTGATAGCTGTCCGTTGAAGCCCGGGACGCAATTCGCCCTTTTGGCTCTTTTTCGGGAAAAATCGAGTGGAAATCGTCCGGGAAAGGTCTGTTTGAGTGTTGGATGATGCTGGGAAGTTGTGGGACGTTATGAAAAACATGATTATTATATTAATAAGAATACTGGGTGGCTCAGTGGGTTAGGGGGCGGTCTAGCAATCGAGAGGTTGGGGGTTCAATCCCCTCCGAGGGAATCATGTTTGCCGGTGTTTGGGGAGGTGCGGGGAGTAAAGTATTGACACCGTGGAGTGGTAGAACGTGTATTGGAGTACTATAACTCGGGTCCCTGGGTACTGTAGCATTGGAGTGTGGCAGAACGCGCGCGGGTCAGCGCGCGCCCCCTCTCAGCCATTCAAGTACGCACTCTCGGGCCCAGCTTATATGACCGTCATAGCCGACTACGAAGGAGTTGGCCTGTGGAAACAGAGGCCGTTGGCTCAATCCCATCCAAGTGAAATTTGTGCGAAACCTTTTTGCCCTTTTTTGCAAAAGTGTCCTAAGTGTATCTAAGTACTTAGAAAGTATCCTAATCGATTTCTGAGTACCATAACACCCCAAACCCGGCGCATATAGCACGCAAACTCAAAATTCCCCCAAATGACGCATTTTTCGGCTAGAAAAATCAGAAAAAATCGGAAAAATTCGCAAAAATATGAAAAATTGCCTTGGTATACCCCGAGTCGAGCGCAGCTCGGCTCGTTCTCCCTTAGATAAACGATTGACTGTCCGATAAAAGGCCGCTCAAAGCAAAGTGCACGGGAAGAGGTAATGCGCCCCGGGAAGATGTGGTAAATACCAGGGTGGTATGTAATCGGACCTGGCGCATCTTTTGTCTCCCAACAACTTTTTCCTAGGACGTCATCTGAGAGATCAAAGATCAACTTGAAAAATCGATCGTTTTAGTTTTTGCTCTGTAACTCGCGAGCGCGTGCAGCTACGGCTTAGCGACTGGAAAGGGAAATGTAGAGCTCGCCGAGACGCGTCGATGGGAATTTAAAGTGAGAAAAAATATTCACAAAGAGCTGAGTTGTAATTGCGGTGTAGTGGCTAAGAGGCTCGCCTACCACCCGGCCGACACAGGTTCGACTCCAACACGGGGCAGATGTTTTGCCCGATTTTTAGATGGGTGCTGGGGGTTGGGGAGTGGTCAGGGAGTGTTGTAAAGTGTAATTCGTGGCGCAGGCGGTAAGAGGGCAGACTAGCGATCATGAGGTTGGGGGTTTGAGTCCCGGCCAGTGCCAACTCATTTGCCATGCACTGGGGAGTGATATGAAGTGGTAGGGGAGTGTTCTAACGTGTGATTCGTGGCTCAAGCGGTAAGAGGGCAGACTAGCGAGCATGAGGTTGTGGGTTCGAGTCCCGGCCCGTGCCAAAGCATTTGCCAAACATGGGAGAGTGGTAGGAAGTGGTAGGAAGTGGTAGGGGAGCGTTGTAACGTGTGGCTCAGGCGGTAAGAGGGGAGTCTAGCGAGCATGAGGTTGGGGGTTCGAGACCCGACCGGTGCCAAAGCATTTGCTCTTATTTTAGCATACTGGAGGAGGGTAAAGTTGTGCTCCCGAGTACGGTAACCACCAAACCCGGCGCATCTAGAGCGCAAACATGATTCACTCAAAATGGGCCGAATCCCTGCTAGACAAACACAAAATAATCAGGGGAAATGCGCAATTAAACTAAAATTTAACGGTTTACCCCGAGTCGAGCGAAGCTCGGCTCGTAAACACTTATAAACATGGTCCTTGGCGAGTCAGAACTGTGATATTTAGAAATGTTCTCTGCTTGCCAAAATTTAAAAAAAAAATTCAATTGAAAATGGAAAATGATAAGAGCACATACAAGAAGCGAAAAGTGTTTTTAAACCATTTAAAAATCATTTCACTCTCATTATTAAAAGCAGTGCCAAATATGTTCTACGAAATCCGACAACAAATGATTAGAGCGAAAGTGTTTAACTAAATGTATCAAAGTTTCGGTAAATGTTAATGTAAGCTGAGGGGAAGTTGCTAGCAATATTTACTTTAAGTCAGCTATCACTTACGAAAGGCTTTATGTACACAGATACCTACGTAAATACTACAACAAGCAGAAAGAAGAAGAATCGAGACGTAGTGTGTCGAGTAATATGAGCTTCCGAATACTAGATTTGTGAAAATATAATGTTTTATAATTGGTTCAGGATGCGGCATAATTAACGAGGCTTTTCGATCGAGCAACGATAACTTCAGACTTCTTTCCCTTTACTTCTTTTTCTGTCAACGCATACCTTTTCGCGTCACTGCCCTTTGCCCGCCCTTCCTCCGATAAAGACCGACGCCTACTGTAACATCAAGGCCTTCACGGATGCTGCGGCTGCAAACTGCTGGAGAAAGCGCCATTCCCCACTTTGGATCTCGCGCGCAACCCGGAACGATTCGTCACCAAAATTGCAATCCAACTCGCACGAACTCGTTGTATACTCGATCGTATGCAAATCCGCCCGAAAGAGCCTAGCTGAAGAGAGAAGATAATCTTATAGGAGGCCAGTCATCAGTGCTGAGGGGGGGGGAGCATTGTGAAGGAGATTCTGAAACTGCAATCCACCAATAAACGGCTCCTCGTCCCTGATCCTGCCTCGGAAGCACTCTCTCAGTCCGCAAGGAATTCTACGAGGACCTCTACTCGCCAGCAGTTTACCTCTCGCATTCCCTCTTCACTCACACCACCCCTTTCCCTCCTTCCTTCCCAACGGGCAAGACTCCAGAAATGTGGCCGTTTCACGGAATTCAACCCGAGATGTTGTTCCACTCAATAAATGATACTGGGTAATTCTCGGCTTAGTGAAGAATACTGTAGAGTCTTCTTAGTGGAGCAAGTGTGGGCACGAGAGGAAGGCGAAAGTTGATGAAGTTGACTTTATCATCGGCGAGACGTTTCGTGCAAACAGCACATCATCAGTCAGGAATAACACATGAAAAGAGTGAATGTTAGGCCGTGAATGGTAATGACAATCAGACAATAGCGAGCGACAATAGGATGAAAACAGTGAAGAAAACAGTGAAGAGAGCAGGGAGTGAGAGGGGGGAGGATAGAGGTGAGAGAGTACGGAAGACGGAGAACTTGCTCCACTAAGAAGACTCTACAGTGCTCTTCCACTCGAGACACCATCTGGCCCATTCCATCGCCACCTACTGAATTGACTAGTGGCCGGTGATCCCGAACCTAGCTATCTATCAGAAGCTGTCGTTTCCCTGCTGTACAAGACTGCTCAGCGCACATCGGCAATTTCCGACCCATCTCGCGGCTTACAGTAACGCTCAATATTATGAAGCATCCTGAAGCGACTCGAGGCTGTGCGTGAAGAAACCAAATTCTCAACCCAAACAGGATTCCGACGCTGCTACACTACCCTCGACAATCAGCATGCCATCAAGCAGGTCGCAGAAAGAGCCTCGGAATACGGTATCCCCCAACTCAGGTCTTGAGTTCCCAAGATCAGGTCTTGAGTTCCCAACTCAGGTCTTGAGTTCCCAACTCAGGTCTTGAGTTCCCAACTCAGGTCTTGAGTTCCCAACTCAAGTCTTGAGTTCCCACCGTCTTTATTGCAGCTCCTGCATCTGCTCCGTCTTTATTGCAGCTCCTGCATCACCGTCTTTATTGCAGCTCCTGCATCACTGTCTCTATTAGATTATAAGGGGTTTAAAAGGACTGCACAAAGCATAACAAATATGATTGATTGGACTGCACAATGCATAACAAATAGGATTGCTAGGACTGCACAACTCCTGCATCACCGTCTTTATTGCATCTGCTCCGTCTTTATTGCAGCTCCTGCATCACCGTCTTTATTGCAGCTCCTGCATCTGCTCCGTCTTTATTGCAGCTCCTGCATCACCGTCTTTATTGCAGCTCCTGCATCTGCTCCGTCTTTATTGCAGCTCCTGCATCTGCTCCGTCTTTATTGCAGCTCCTGCATCACCGTCTTTATTGCAGCTCCTGCATCACTGTCTTTATTGCAGCTCCTGCATCACCATCTTTATTGCAGCTCCTGCATCACCGTCATTATTGCAGCTCCTGCATCACCGTCTTTATTGCAGCTCCTGCATCACCGTCTTTATTGCAGCTCCTGCATCACCGTCTCTATTAGATTATGAGGGGTTTAAAAGGACTGCACAAAGCATAACAAATAGGATTACCCCCAGACCCAGACCCAGACCCAGACCCAGACCCAGACCCAGACCCAGACCCAGACCCAGACCCAGACCCAGACCCAGACCCAGACCCAGACCCAGACCCAGACCCAGACCCAGACCCAGACCCAGACCCAGACCCAGACCCAGACCCAGACCCAGACCCATACCCAGACCCAGACCCAGACCCAGACCCAGACCCAGACCCAGACCCAGACCCAGACCCAGACCCAGACCCAGACCCAGACCCAGACCCAGACCCAGACCCAGACCCAGACCCAGACCCAGACCCAGACCCAGACCCAGACCCAGACCCAGACCCAGACCCAGACCCAGACCCAGACCCAGACCCAGGACTAGGACTGCACAATGCATAACAAATAGGATTGCTAGGACTGCATCACCGTCTTTATTGCAGCTCCTGCAGCTTCTATTGCAGCTTTATTGCAGTGATGCAGGAGCTGCAATAAAGACGGTGATGCTCCGTCTTTATTGCAGCTCCTGCATCACTGTCTTTATTGCAGCTCCTGCATCTGCTCCGTCTTTATTGCAGCTCCGTCTTTATTGCAGCTCCTGCATCTGCTCCGTCTTTATTGCAGCTCCTGCATCACCGTCTTTATTGCAGCTCCTGCATCTGCTCCGTCTTTATTGCAGCTCCTGCATCACCGTCTTTATTGCAGCTCCTGCATCACCGTCTCTATTGCAGCTCCTGCATCACCGTCTCTGTTGCTCCTGCATCGCCGTCTTTATTGCAGCTCCTGCATCACCGTCTTTATTGCAGCTCCTGCATCTGCTCCGTCTTTATTGCAGCTCCTGCATCACCATCTTTATTGCAGCTCCTGCATCACCGTCATTATTGCAGCTCCTGCATCTGCTCCGTCTTTATTGCAGCTCCTGCATCACCGTCTTTATTGCAGCTCCTGCATCACTGTCTCTATTAGATTATAAGGGGTTTAAAAGGACTGCACAAAGCATAACAAATATGATTGATTGGACTGCACAATGCATAACAAATAGGATTGCTAGGACTGCACAACTCCTGCATCACCGTCTTTATTGCATCTGCTCCATCTTTATTGCAGCTCCTGCATCACCGTCTTTATTGCAGCTCCTGCATCTGCTCCGTCTTTATTGCAGCTCCTGCATCACCGTCTTTATTGCAGCTCCTGCATCTGCTCCGTCTTTATAATAATAATAATATTTATCCGCACAGGTTGTGGGGGGGTTGGGAAAGGACTCTGGCGCCTTTTGCCGTTGACGAGTAGAGGGCTGGGTCAGTTGGGATCTTTGCACTCATCTTTCTTCTTTGGATTCATTTCTTGTCGCTCGCCGCTGTGACACTTCACAATTGGGGGCAAGCTTCGCATGAAGTCGGATCGCCTTTCCTCTCATCTTCCCTTAGACTAGTCGCTACCGAGATCCCGGATCCCGGATGGCCAGTCCTCCTTAGAAGTTCATAAAGAGGACACCTTCGATACCTTCATGGCCTTCTTGAAATGACTCCGTCCTTCTACTCGAGATCCATGGCTTGATACCTCCGAAGTCTTGCCAGGGACTGGGGAGGGATTCTTGAAGCGGCAGTAGATGGTAGACTAGAGAGGGGAAAGCCACCTCTCCATCAGAGCGAAATGGAGAGGGACCGCTCACGACGACTGACCGAGACAGGAATGCTTTATTGCAGCTCCTGCATCTGCTCCGTCTTTATTGCAGCTCCTGCATCACCGTCTTTATTGCAGCTCCTGCATCTGCTCCGTCTTTATTGCAGCTCCTGCATCTGCTCCGTCTTTATTGCAGCTCCTGCATCACCGTCTTTATTGCAGCTCCTGCATCACCGTCTTTATTGCAGCTCCTGCATCACCATCTTTATTGCAGCTCCTGCATCACCGTCATTATTGCAGCTCCTGCATCACCGTCTTTATTGCAGCTCCTGCATCTGCTCCGTCTTTATTGCAGCTCCTGCATCACCGTCTTTATTGCAGCTCCTGCATCTGCTCCGTCTTTATTGCAGCTCCTGCATCACCGTCTTTATTGCAGCTCCTGCATCACCGTCTTTATTGCAGCTCCTGCATCACCATCTTTATTGCAGCTCCTGCATCACCGTCATTATTGCAGCTCCTGCATCACCGTCTTTATTGCAGCTCCTGCATCTGCTCCGTCTTTATTGCAGCTCCTGCATCTGCTCCGTCTTTATTGCAGCTCCTGCATCTGCTCCGTCTTTATTGCAGCTCCTGCATCACCGTCTTTATTGCAGCTCCTGCATCACCGTCTTTATTGCAGCTCCTGCATCACCATCTTTATTGCAGCTCCTGCATCACCGTCATTATTGCAGCTCCTGCATCACCGTCTTTATTGCAGCTCCTGCATCTGCTCCGTCTTTATTGCAGCTCCTGCATCACCGTCTTTATTGCAGCTCCTGCATCACTGTCTTTATTGCAGCTCCTGCATCACCGTCTTCGTTGCAACTCCTGCATCACCGTCTTTATTGCAGCTCCTGCATCACCGTCTTTATTGCAGCTCCTGCATTGCCGTCTTTATTGCAGCTCCTGCATCACCGTCTTCGTTGCAACTCCTGCATCACCGTCTTTATTGCACCTCCTGCATCACCGTCTTCGTTGTAACTCCTGCATCACCGTCTTTATTGCAGCTCCTGCATCACCGTCATTATTGCAGCTCCTGCATCTGCTCCGTCTTTATTGCAGCTCCTGCATCTGCTCCGTCTTAATTGCAGCTCCTGCATCACCATCTTTATTGCAGCTCCTGCATCACCGTCATTATTGCAGCTCCTGCATCTGCTCCGTCTTTATTGCAGCTCCTGCATCACCGTCTTTATTGCAGCTCCTGCATCACTGTCTCTATTAGATTATAAGGGGTTTAAAAGGACTGCACAAAGCATAACAAATATGATTGATTGGACTGCACAATGCATAACAAATAGGATTGCTAGGACTGCACAACTCCTGCATCACCGTCTTTATTGCATCTGCTCCATCTTTATTGCAGCTCCTGCATCACCGTCTTTATTGCAGCTCCTGCATCTGCTCCGTCTTTATTGCAGCTCCTGCATCACCGTCTTTATTGCAGCTCCTGCATCTGCTCCGTCTTTATTGCAGCTCCTGCATCTGCTCCGTCTTTATTGCAGCTCCTGCATCTGCTCCGTCTTTATTGCAGCTCCTGCATCACCGTCTTTATTGCAGCTCCTGCATCTGCTCCGTCTTTATTGCAGCTCCTGCATCTGCTCCGTCTTTATTGCAGCTCCTGCATCTGCTCCGTCTTTATTGCAGCTCCTGCATCACCGTCTTTATTGCAGCTCCTGCATCACTGTCTTTATTGCAGCTCCTGCATCACCATCTTTATTGCAGCTCCTGCATCACCGTCATTATTGCAGCTCCTGCATCACCGTCTTTATTGCAGCTCCTGCATCACCGTCTTTATTGCAGCTCCTGCATCACCGTCTCTATTAGATTATGAGGGGTTTAAAAGGACTGCACAAAGCATAACAAATAGGATTACCCCCAGACCCAGACCCAGACCCAGACCCAGACCCAGACCCAGACCCAGACCCAGACCCAGACCCAGACCCAGACCCAGACCCAGACCCAGACCCAGACCCAGACCCAGACCCAGACCCAGACCCAGACCCAGACCCAGACCCAGACCCAGACCCAGACCCAGACCCAGACCCAGACCCAGACCCAGGACTAGGACTGCACAATGCATAACAAATAGGATTGATAGGACTGCACAATGCATAACAAATAGGATTGCTAGGACTGCACAACTCCTGCATCACCGTCTTTATTGCAGCTCCTGCATCACTGTCTTTATTGCAGCTCCTGCATCTGCTCCGTCTTTATTGCAGCTCCTGCATCACCGTCTTTATTGCAGCTCCTGCATCTGCTCCGTCTTTATTGCAGCTCCTGCATCACCGTCTTTATTGCAGCTCCTGCATCTGCTCCGTCTTTATTGCAGCTCCTGCATCACCGTCTTCGTTGCAACTCCTGCATCACCATCTTTATTGCAGCTCCTGCATCACCATCTTTATTGCAGCTCCTGCCTCACCGTCTTTATTGCAGCTCCTGCATCACCGTCTTTATTGCAGCTCCTGCATCACCGTCTTCGTTGCAACTCCTGCATCACCGTCTTTATTGCAGCTCCTGCATCACCGTCTTCGTTGCAACTCCTGCATCACCGTCTTTATTGCAGCTCCTGCATCACCGTCTTCGTTGCAACTCCTGCATCACCATCTTTATTGCAGCTCCTGCATCACCATCTTTATTGCAGCTCCTGCATCACCGTCTTTATTGCAGCTCCTGCATCACCGTCTTTATTGCAGCTCCTGCATCACCGTCTTCGTTGCAACTCCTGCATCACCGTCTTTATTGCAGCTCCTGCATCACCGTCTTCGTTGCAACTCCTGCATCACCGTCTTTATTGCAGCTCCTGCATCACCGTCTTTATTGCAGCTCCTGCATCGCCGTCTTTATTGCAGCTCCTGCATCGCCGTCTTTATTGCAGCTCCTGCATCTGCTCCGTCTTTATTGCAGCTCCTGCATCACCGTCTTTATTGCAGCTCCTGCATCACCGTCTTCGTTGCAACTCCTGCATCACCGTCTTTATTGCAGCTCCTGCATCACCGTCTTCGTTGCAACTCCTGCATCACCGTCTTTATTGCAGCTCCTGCATCACCGTCTTTATTGCAGCTCCTGCATCACCGTCTTCGTTGCAACTCCTGCATCACCGTCTTTATTGCAGCTCCTGCATCACCGTCTTTATTGCAGCTCCTGCATCACCGTCTTTATTGCAGCTCCTGCATCACCGTCTTCGTTGCAACTCCTGCATCACCGTCTTTATTGCAGCTCCTGCATCACCGTCTTTATTGCAGCTCCTGCATCACTGTCTTTATTGCAGCTCCTGCATCACTGTCTTTATTGCAGCTCCTGCATCACCGTCTTCGTTGCAACTCCTGCATCACCGTCTTTATTGCAGCTCCTGCATCACCGTCTTCGTTGCAACTCCTGCATCACCATCTTTATTGCAGCTCCTGCATCTGCTCCGTCTTTATTGCAGCTCCTGCATATGCTCCGTCTTTATTGCAGCTCCTGCATCACCGTCTTCGTTGCAACTCCTGCATCACCATCTTTATTGCAGCTCCTGCATCTGCTCCGTCTTTATTGCAGCTCCTGCATCTGCTCCGTCTTTATTGCAGCTCCTGCATCACCGTCTTTATTGCAGCTCCTGCATCACCGTCTTTATTGCAGCTCCTGCATCTGCTCCGTCTTTATTGCAGCTCCTGCATCACCATCTTTATTGCAGCTCCTGCATCACCATCTTTATTGCAGCTCCTGCATCACCGTCTTTATTGCAGCTCCTGCATCACCGTCTTTATTGCAGCTCCTGCATCACCGTCTTCGTTGCAACTCCTGCATCACCGTCTTTATTGCAGCTCCTGCATCACCGTCTTCGTTGCAACTCCTGCATCACCGTCTTTATTGCAGCTCCTGCATCACCGTCTTTATTGCAGCTCCTGCATCACCGTCTTTATTGCAGCTCCTGCATCACCGTCTTCGTTGCAACTCCTGCATCACCGTCTTTATTGCAGCTCCTGCATCACCGTCTTCGTTGCAACTCCTGCATCACCGTCTTTATTGCAGCTCCTGCATCACCGTCTTTATTGCAGCTCCTGCATCACCGTGTTCGTTGCAACTCCTGCATCACCGTCTTTATTGCAGCTCCTGCATCACCGTCTTCGTTGCAACTCCTGCATCACCGTCTTTATTGCAGCTCCTGCATCACCGTCTTCGTTGCAACTCCTGCATCACCGTCTTTATTGCAGCTCCTGCATCACCGTCTTTATTGCAGCTCCTGCATCACCGTCTTTATTGCAGCTCCTGCATCACCGTCTTCGTTGCAACTCCTGCATCACCGTCTTTATTGCAGCTCCTGCATCACCGTCTTTATTGCAGCTCCTGCATCACCGTCTTTATTGCAGCTCCTGCATCACACAAGTTATATTGCCCCTGGGGTCACCCTGGTGAAGTTTGAGCACATTCCGACCATTTTGCCGGAGTTGTGCCATGCCACCCGCGTTTTAACAGAGACTGCGTTTTAATGTACGTACGAAGCCACTAATTAGTAATAAAATATTTATTCTAATATTTTGATATTTATTCTAATATTTTGTGAAGAGAAAAGTGTGACGGTAGAGATGGGTCGCCTGCACTTAAATCAGCATACTTCGATACCAGGTTTTGGATCGGACGGGGACGGAAGGAATTAAAGAGTGTGGAGATTGGAGAGACACAGAGAAAGAGAGGAGATGAGAGAGCATGAGAAAAGGAGAGAGTTGCCGGAAAAAAATGCCACATTCAGATCGATTGTTGATTGAGCGCATTGACGGAGTTCATCTTTCCTTTCACGCATTTTTCACGATTTGCTAAGTTCAGTAAAAAAAAGCGTTGCAAATGCACAAAATGAACGATTTTTTGTCTCATGTGAGCCGTTTTTACGTTTATTTTCTGGTTTCGTCATGTTTCGGCACGCCGTCATCTGTCTACTGAGCAGATTCGACGATCTCGTCATCTGATATAAAAATGCTCATCCTCTACAGGCACTCTCTCCATTCCCCACACTCTCTAACTCCTCTCTTTCTCAGCGCCTCTCCTATCCACATACTCTCTGCGCTTTCGTCATCTTCCGATCAAAACCCCCGTCTCATAGCGTGTCGCACTCTTCCCGCTCTTATCTCGAGCTTCCTCTCTTTCCTCGGTCCCTCTCAATATCTCTTATCTCTATCATGCTATCGCCATCGCGCGATTACACCGATAGTTTTATAATGGTTCTCTTTCTCTCTGCAGAGTGCCTGGAAATTAGACGTTATAGAGCTCGTTGTAGTGCAGTGTTAAACTCTTGGTGTTCAATTTATTGCTTTGAGCTCTTTTTTTCAGATGGCAAATTTCATTTCGTCATTTGCCGCACTTTGTCTGCTGTTCCTTCCGTTTTTCGCGACTGCATCAATTTCCGAGGATGCCGAGGTGTGTTTCATTATCACTTTTTCGATGAAAAGTAGGCCGAAGAATTCATCTCTTTGCGATTTGGGAGTCTCTTTTAGCCATTTACGCGCAGTATATCTATTTTATAGCTTTTGTTATATTTCTGCGCACTCTCTCGTAATTGAGATTGATGAGTGAAATGACCAGACGTGTTCTTCATTCGAGTAGCTCTTCACTGCCAACTAATGATCTGTTTTCAGTCCCTTCCTAAATTTCCCTCCTCAAACCGTCCTCGAGTTGCAATCATAGGCGCAGGAATGGCCGGTCTCTCAACTGCGAGGAGGTGGGTTTGGCCAATAATCTTTGATCTCTAACCTTCTTGATCTATGATCTTTCCTTACAGACTGAATGAGCTGAACATCAGTAATGTAGATATCTACGAAGCTCTCGATCGAATCGGCGGCAGAATACACTCAGTTCCCTATTGTGAGTAACTCTGGTTTGAAAATACGAGTAAATCCCTGCTACAATCATTACACTTGCCTATACATTCGTTTTATTTCACGGGAATGCTGGGCTGATTTTCAGTGCCTTTAGGGTTTTTTCTAACAAATATCACGATTTTTTACCCGGTTTTCATTGTATTTCGACTCTGAACTCACCGATCTGCTTCTCACACTTATTTGTTTTCGAAAGACGCTTAGATCAGTGATGTGAAGGATAGAAATGCATTTGCATTGTTTGCCGTTCGAAGTACATTCTTTTATAGCCGTTGTTCCCGATAGCAAATAGATATGCTAGGTGCGATCGACGATGTGTGAGCGGGTTAATTAAATTAGTTTAGCCACCTCCTGGCCGTTAAAGAATCTTGTATTATAGATTCTAAAGTCACCTTTTGTGAGTCTCCACTGTGAGCGAGCTGGAGCACGCAAATCGGCTCCATTTTACTCATAGTCTTGCTCCCATTTCTCAGCCAAGCTTCGCAATCGCATGCGCGCAATGTGGCGATACGCGCCGGGGTCGCTCTGATAAGCGGGGTCCAACAAATTGAGAGAATAATTCCGCCGGAAAAAGAATGATGAGAAGGGTCTGGGTGGAATATATCCGTTCAGGAATACTGCATCCCAATGGGGTCTTGAATAGAATTCAATGGCCGCCGAATAAAAGTAAAATGAAATCTGTTTCGTCTTAGCTAATGTAGTATCTGTCGGCACCATCAAGTCATATCCGCATTTTGACCTTTGACCTCATTCCAGTTGACGGCTTCATCCAACACGGTGCCCAATTCATCAATGGAGATCAGAATCCGCTCTATGAAATCGCCAACGAGTTGGGAGTCGTGTCAGATGTGAGTCTCAGATCAGAGAGACAGTTGAATGAACCTCAACCCTTTTTTGTCTTGGAACTGAACTTTTTTTGTCTTGGAACTGAAAGCAACACGAACAGTCCATAAATGTCTCCATACCGACTTGGATGTTATATTTAAAAAAAATGCATGCAGATACAGTGAAATGGGAGGCAATAAATTGACAACCGATAGAGCTCGAGAAATGATACCGCCTTATCCTCATATCACACTCTCTCTCGTCGACCGAGTGGACGAGAAAGTGTGCAGAATGAAGAGACGAGGGGAATCATTTCTCGGGTTCTAATCACCGGAATTCGTATTTCTCGTGTAGGTGCTGGGCGATCTCGAGCACGTTGAGGGAGGACGCTTCTTCTATGGCGACTGCGAGGTGACCAAGTGAGTATGTTACTGGTTAGAGAGTTACTCGAGTTGCCGACCATTTCCGGAACGTTTTACCTCATGCCAACTAAAAATCATTTAATTGCGAAATGTAGTCTGGAGAAGCTCAGGAACGCCTATAGTGCACGGTATCACTATGATTGAGCATCACATGCGAGTAAATACCGATATGATGATTCGTGGGAGGCGAAAGTATAGACATATGATATTTATTCTGTGAGTAAAATGTGAATGGTATATTTTTCAGACAAGACCTGGATCTCTTCACCGACTTCACCGCTCCACTCGACCCAAAGTACAGGGCGATCGCTCACGAAGATGAAGTTGTCTCGAGAAGGGACGCCATCTACGATGTCTACCAGAGGGACTACGCGGAATTCCTGCAGGTACACTATCATTTATTATTTGCAATTGTTGGATGCAAATGAACATGTATGTACGTTGTCGCATTCCTAGTTTGATTTACATTGCAATGCGCGTTTTCAACGTTCGTTTAATTTAGACGAGGAAACTGAAATAAAACAATTGCAGACCCACAACATCTCCGGTCATCGTCGTCACGTCTTCGACGCGCTCTCGCTCACTTTCCGATCGTATTGGGAATTCGAGTGGGCTTCGGACTGGAAGGATGTCAGTAGATTGACTTTCTCAAGACAAAGAACTCCTAGGAATGGCCTCCCTGGCAGTGGACAATGCACGAAAGATCGTCGAACTCCTAGTGCTCGCTAATCCTGATTACACTAGTTGCTCTCTCGCTCTCCTTTCGATTGTACGGGGATTTTAGGGTGCACGGAAGGGTGTGCGAAAACTCAATTTCCCGCATTAGTACTGACCGTCAAACCCGTTCTGCTAGTACTGGATCATTGTACAGACGTTTTTTGTCTCCAAGTTGTGGATAATTATCGTTGCGAGTGCAGGACTGTCGATCATTTTGTTCTCCTTGATTACAATCAATGATTCGCTCACCCCCTCTTGTCATGCCCCAGATAACGCCTAATCCATTGCTCCGCGCAATTCTTCACTTTCGCGCGACAATTCATTCGATTAAGCAGAAATAGTGCGATGACAATGAAATTCAAAAGTTATTTTTCAGCAATCCCTACGTAATCTCGTCGACTGGGACGACAAAGGCGCGGTCGGTGTCTCCTTCACGACCAACAAGATCGGCTACAAGGGTATGTCGGTGCTAAAGAGCGGAAGTCTGGAATCAAAAAATGATCGGAACAAATAATTCAGCCATCATCGAGAAGGTCGCAGAGGGAAGGGGAAGGGCAAGACTCCATTTGAACTCGCCCATTGGCAATATTAAATGGGACGACCTGAGAGGAGCAATGTGAGTTTTCACGTTAATTCACGATAAAAATTTTTCACCATCGTCATAAAACAATCATCGTGGTTCCTTTTGAATTGAGAGAGCATCACACACCTAAACATAATATATTTTTTGAAACATTAACAAGTTATTAGCACACCGAGTCTCGCAACAAACGAACTATCCTAATTTGCAATCCTTCTTGGAGTACTCAATCTCCTCGCACCGGTGTTTTGAGATAACGATGACTATATTAATCACTCAAAACAAAACTGCCCGTTTCAGTCTGACCTTTGAGAACGGAACTACAGTTGATACAATTTACGACTATGTCATCGTTACGACTTCTCTAGGACATCTGAAGAAGTACCACACGGTCAGAATTTACTATCATGTCGTGTAGTTTCTTACCCATGGCTTCTTTAGATTCATTTTGAGTACAAAAACATTCACTTCCCGTACGGTAAGTCAATGGAAAAGCCCTAAAATAAATCTTTCAGTCGCTTTTCACACCTAACGTCCATCGCTACAGGAAGCGAGCGATCGAGAAGATCGGTGAGTATTTTGGACCGAAATGATCTTTGATCTCTAAAATGCAGGTTTCGGAGGATCCGCCAAGGTGTTCTTCCGGTGGGCAAACAAGTTCTGGAATGACGTGAGTTTCTTTAAGAGATTTGAAAATATTTTATATTTAGTGAAGAACAGTATGGAAATACTAAATGAATAATATTTATTAAGGAAGATCACTCCATCGTCACTCTCGCAGTGAAAGGATGCAATGGAAAGGACGAAGTGGATGCATTCGACTCGGAGATTACTACGCTTCAGGTATATAGAGAAATACCATTATCTTCGTTATCTTACAATTTTCTTCACTATTCTCTTGCGAAGAGAACGGAAATTTTTTGATTGAACCACACGATGAACCATATCAATGGGAATATTTTGATTATGACTGTCAGAGTAATACAATGCTTCTTATCACTATCCTCCTTTACGTGCTGGTAATAACGGGTGATTGCGGCAGATTGTAGGAAAGCGGTTTATTCTACTAAAATCCGAAATTTTTACGATGTGAACTGGGCTGGGGAGAATGATGTCGGCTAAAATTGTCCCTCTCAGCAACTCGGTTGGGAATCGAACACTATGGTAGCCTGGATCGCAGGTCGCGGGCCAAGGCTGTTTGATGAGATGGAAGATGACGAAATCAGGTAGTTCACCTTCTTCTTTAAGTCAATGGTCTAGCACTCTTTCTACTCAGGATGCAAGTTTACTGGTTAAATTTACGCATTTCACATTTTTATAGTCAGCGTTTCCATAATAAGTGAACCATTTCCAGTTACCGCATAACCGATCTCATGCGTCGCCTAACAAATAACGCCACACTCGAGCCACCCGAGTTGATAGTCAGGTACGATCTATTAAGTGAAAGTGAATGGCTGATCATCCTGATAAAAAGGATCAGGAAAGAATGAAGCGACTTATTTAAAAAAAACTTTGATCTTCTCTGCAGACAGAAGCTCACTAAGAACAAGTATCTGCTCGGATCTTACTCGTACGTCTCTGTTGCCCAGGTGAATGAATATATAAATATACATATTTGCTGATTTTAAATATCAAATCTTATTGTGTTACTTACCTGCTCTGTTCTCTCTCTAATTCCCATGACTGCTCATTCTCGATATTAATTCCAGGCCCGCGACAAGATTCTTCACTCCGATCTGGCAATTCCTCTGAGATTCGGCAACCAAATTCGAGTGCAATTCGCAGGAGAAGCCACGCATCACAGGTATAATGCGTTACTCGACGATGGGGGGGGGCAGGTGGCTAGACCACCAATGCGAGGACAATACCAAACTACTTTCACCTTCAACTACCTTCCTTTATTATCATTTCAGCCACCCCCCCCCCACTGATTAGACATTGGTCTTCCTTTCTCCCAAACTGATAACGAAAATATTTGCAAATCAATGAGGAAAGGAGATTTTGTTAAACACATTTCTGTCAAATAATTTAATTTCGGTATTTTAGACTATTCGAGACCGCGATCGGCGCTTTTCTCTCGGGGCGTCGTGAGGTGAGAATTTTTGAAAATTAAATTTTACAGAAATTTGCAATTTTACTATATCCTTCCACGGTTGACCTCATAATCACTGGCCTAGCAGTAATCTCCCGCAGGACGCAATTGCCTTGATTAACGAGATGACCTTCCATGGTAAAAGTCTCTAATTCAGACGGACCGTTTGGCGGAGGACTGGAGTGCTCGCAAGCCCGCTGCCATGGCCGGAGTAGGCGGATTTAGACTGGAATAGATCATCAACGTTTACTAGCCAACGTTTGTTTTAAAATCACTCTTAGTGCCGTAATTTTTCCCTAAACTTGGTTGTTACTCATTACCTGGTTTCTCATCTGATTCGTGCATTGCATATCACAACCATGACTAGACATTTACACACTGTCCGATCTCATTTTCATGCAGGGTTGGTAAACAAAATTATGTCCACCTATGTTTTCCTGGCACCGGAACAGAACTTTTCATATATAAGTTCGATAACAATGGCGTCAACAAATATGAAAGAATTGTAATAAAAAACAGTCGCACGCGACACCATGCAAATATAGGAAAAATTCCCCACAAGAGCTGACAATCCCAACCGCGATACCGTAGGGATACGGTAGGTTACTGTAGATTACGGTAGAATAATTTTCCGATCGATTTCAGACACTAGCAAAAGTTTGACCCAAGGCTAAAATGGTTGACCCACCGAACCGGGTTACGGTAGGGTTACGGTAACCAAGGTATACTGTAGAACACATTGGAATATGTTTCAGGACCAGGTTTGTTTCAGGACCACCATGACCAACCAACCCATTTTGGACCATGAACCCGGGTCATGGTGAATGCGGCTGGTCAGCTATGACAGTATTCCTGTTGGCCGGGCGGAGTCTGGTATCCCTGACCGTCCTGACGGGGGTAATCACTACCATAGGAGGGGCCCGGAGCCTGGTAGGCGCCCTGTTGGGGCATGACGCCAGGCGCGGAGTATCCGGCCGCTGGGTTGGGTGCATAGTATTCGCACATTTCTTTTTTAAATTCGATCAACGGCACAAACTATGAGAATTTCTATTACAAAACTTTATTTGGCCACAAGTAATCAGAGTATGGAATTATGCGAGCATCGTAATGGGAAAAATACATAAGTATACACATTCACAATTACTGGAAAGGGGGAAGGGACATGGGGTGAGTAGAATGCCGATATAATCATACAAATATTACAATATTGTACCACGCTGCCGGAATGAAGAAGCAATGCTCACATAATGGAGCAATCCTTCTTCTTCTTCTCCTGGGGTGGATAGTATGCCTGTTGGCCGGGAGGAGGCTGGTAGCTCTGACCGTCCTGGCGGGGGTAATCACCACCATAGGACGGACCCGGAGCCTGGTAGGCGCCCTGTTGGGGCATGGCACCGGGAGCGGAGTAGCCTGCCGCTGGGTTGGGTGCATAGGATGGATACGCGGGTGCGTTCTGGCCAGCTGGGGGATGGGCGGGAGCCGATTGCGGGTAGGGAGCGATGGGTTGCGAGGGGTAGGTGGAGGAGGGCGTGACGGACGGGTAGGTAGAGGCGGAGGTTGCAGCATCGTAGGAGGGAGGCGCGGCCTGCAATCACTGAATGCCATTGGGAAAGGGTTGAGGAAGGACGGGAGGACATTTGTAGTCTACGGACAGAGGGTGACATGTAGTTTGTTAAAAATCTCTTTCGAAAATGTTATTGTTTCCGTGAAAATATCATTGAACTGCGAAATATTTGAAGAATTTAGGTTATCTCACTACACTAGGTTAATTTTCACTCCTCACTGATTAGATATTAGGCAGGAATGACGAAACGAACCTTCTGGCCGAAACCTCTGATGCGAAGGATGCGCAGATGAGTGCCATGGGGCATACCGGGCAGCGGCTGGTCGAAATCACCCCAGAGATACACGTTGCCTGTAATTTATAATGTAGTTACTTGAATACTAATGACTAAAATTAAACATTTTTTGAATGAGATGCATGTTGCTTGTAGTTATTATCAAAAACAATATTTAAATTGGATATTATCAAATATATATTATTATCAAAAACAATATTTAAATTTAAACAATTTTAATTACAAATCACAAATTTTTCTCAGTGCGATCATAGAATTATAGCTGCAGTTAATGCTCCCTCTGTGACTCATTTGATTTTTGATTCCTCTGTTTTGCAAAGTATCACAGATCAAAAAATCGAATCGTTTAAGATAGTTTTCTGCAGAGGAGATTTATTTATAGCATCAAACAATTCCATTGATTTTAATTCTATTTTTTATTTTATAAAAAAATTGAAAGATAAAGTGCAGATTGAAGCGAGTTTGCATATCAGCAAGCTTAGAATATTTTTGAAGTCTACGTTTCAGAAAAGACTGTGCATACCCGAATAGGTGGTGGTGAGACGGGGTTCGATCAGCGGAATGGGCATGGACGAAGGGACCTGCTGCCACTGCAAAGAAATGCATTTTTTTTAAAAAAAGTTCTGACACTGTCATGAATAAAGGTAAAGGTAAAGGTGACTCCACGTCAAACGATTTTACAGTAGTAAAACAACGCTAGGTGGGACCCACTGGCATGGCCAGCTGCTGCAATGAAATTATTACATAATATATATCTAGCACTGTCAGGACTGACACATCTTAATATCATCTAAAATTCTGGTTGCAACATCCTCTCCGCTTTGCACTGTAACATTGCCGGGTTACCATTATCATAGATTCTTGTTCTAAATTTAATTAGTGCTGACACTTTTGATAAACGATCTCGGCTATATAATATATGTTCTGAAGAACACTTTGAATGGGTAATAAAGAAAGAATGTTGTCTCGAAGTAGGGCTCGCCTACCTCATCTCTAATTATCGATCGTTCGGATATTTTACCTGGAACGAAGTGAGATCGAGCACCCAGTAGTCGGACAGACGCTGCACGTTTCCTCCATAGTCAATCTCTCCGCCAGCGACCAGGATGAAGCCTGCAAATATCTCGATTGACAATGTTCTCATCTCGTACTATGCCTGAATCGAGAATTTATGCGGAAGTTTATTGATTTAGCCACTGTTAAATCTAATAAAATATGAGTTGTATTTTTTAGAGTTAAACTGACCAGAGGTGGAGTCGATGGCAGCCTGCTGTCTTGCAGGAGGCATTCCACGAGCGGGATCGGCGTGACACGTGTGAGTGTTGATCTGAAAAATCACATCAATAATTGTTAAATATGTTGAACTAGCTAAAATTGCTCAAAACGACACAGAAAGAGAACAATTACTCAGGATCGCTTAAGGTAAAATCGAAAGTAAATAGCAACCTGTCCGGGGTTCTCGAGCGAGAGCACGTGCACACGAGTGTAGTCGAGGTTTCCGTCAGCAAAAGCGGAGAGGAGGTAGACGGATCTGAGAGGATTTCATCCATAATATATTACCTCAGTGGCCCTCGAAAATTTATTGGATATTACACAAGATGCTCAAACAGCGCATGCACTTCTTCTTTATCACTCCACCCTCGCACAACTCATAAATATACTTTTTCATTTCGGGGTGAACACGTAACAAAGCCTTCTATGAATTTTTGTAAAAGAAGTTTGCTAGCTTTAAAAAATCAGCAAACTCCAACTCGGGAAGGCGATTCCCATGTGAAAAATATGGAGTTTACTCATTCTTTAAACATTAAAAGGCAGGATTTGTAGCTCACCCCATGCTGAGGAATCCATCATAGAAGTGACGAAGTTCCGCGCCGGGGATCGTGAAGTAGTTGGGCTGAGAGGGACCCGCTGCAAGGGCATCCACGCGCCACACCTGTTATTGGATATTTAATGGAGTAATCGTTAAATTCCGTGTTGAACAGGGCGTAGATCATGCAGGGGTACTCTGCTACTCTTGAGTCGAATCGGTCGCGAGTATTGTTATTGTGCAACATCATGAAAAATAATAGCTATTTCTTTTTTTATCGTGATGGTTTTGTTGGTTATCGAAATCATGCCCCACGGAAGATTTGATGGATCACCCTACCTGCAGTCCAGGATTGGCCATGACGACCATCTCGGGTGCATCCTCGCGCATCGTACAGATGTAGTCACCGGCCTGCAAATAATTATCCTTTTTAGGAAGTCATTTTCATTTCTATTATCTCTGTAGAAGCGTTGTTCTCATCCGTTTGAGTCATAATCTAATAATTTATAACTAGTACAACGTTGTATCACTGGTCTGGTCCAGCATAGGACTGTCATCGTGTCCAATGAATCAACCAGCAGATCTTATGTTATTGAGTATTTTAGAGGTGATGTTTGCGTTATTATTGCGCATGTTAGCACTCCACCTGATAAGCACACCCAAAAATAATCATTATGACAAGGGATAAGAACGGTTGTGAGTCACTCGAGGGCTATGGCTTTAAAATCTATAAATACAAGTTATGCGCCTAATCTTATTGGTTAAAGGGGGAGGGGCACGAATATTTTCCCACATAAGCTGAGCATGTGGAGTAATAGGGATGCTTTACCCGATCAGAGATCAGTTTATCCGAAGTGCTAGAAATGCCTCTGAACCTCACTACGGAATTTTGAAGTTTCATTGATTGTGCAGGCACGATTTGGGGTACTGTATTCTCGTATTGATTTCATTGGATTGGCAATCGAAAATAGCAGCAATAGTGAGGTTTGCACACGGCGGGAGTCGAACCAGCCTGTGCCGGATAGCGAGGCAAAAGTACAACCACCAGGCTACGTGCCATTATATTGGTTGAGTCTAAACGGCCTAGTTAAGGGAGAGGACAGAGTCAAGCCCAGTGCTGATTACTGTAGGTGCAGCTGGGGTGCAGGCACGTCGTTGTGGGACCCACCAATTTCGATTCGTGCCCCTCCCCCTTTAATCATAAATTGAGCCATGGATATATTTCAAAGAGCTAATGAAGTTTACTCACCACATTCATTGGCTGAGAGAGGAGAGGACGATTGTCAGCGATGGAGAGTCCGTCCTGCCAGAGGTCGATACGAGAGACGTGTAGCTAAATTGGTAAAAATTGGTCGTACGAGGCGATTGCGATAATCAACTGGATGAGAGCAATAATGAATTTTTCATTGTTTAGTTTTTGTGAGTTACCGAAAGGCAAAAGTGAGTCAAATATTTATTATAAAGTGTATCATTGGTATCACTTGCGTCCTAGGGTGGTTATTTTATAGAAAAATTACTTCAATACTTAAACCATCATCTCACCTGGTACATGCCTCCATTGCCCTCGCTCTCACTGACGAAGACGAAGGAAGTGCCGCCGGATGAAGCGGGCGCCTTGAGAGCGAACAGGAATTTGGGCTTGCCTGCAATGATTACGGTAACGAGAGTAACGGAATGAACGACAGTAGACTTTGAAAGGTAACAAAAACAACAAGTCGTTTAATTGGGAAATCAGTCATTCCGCGCTAACTCTCGTGAAGAAAGCAGTTCATTTCCCCATTAAACGACAAATTGTTTCGTTGCCTTTCAAAGTCTACTCGACAGGGAAAGAAGGAGGCAGCACGCAGGGAATGGGTTACATCTCACAGGCACGACACAACAACATCAGGGTCGACGTTAAGGTTCTTCTCCCAAATTCGTTATGAATCATTCACATTTTTTATATTTTCAATACCTAAAAGTCACTGGAAAAATCGAAGCAAATGTGAATGCTTCAAACGAAAGTGGAGTTGTCATTCAGCACTTGAGATGACACAATCCGATCCGTACAGCATCCATTCGTTCACCTGTCACCGACCTTTCCTACCGAATACTGTGATGGGAAGCTCAGCGACGAAACAGCGGAGGTTTAGGTCGAAGACGACGATTGATGCGCCGCCCTTGCGGGATCCGCTGAAATTTCAAAATGTCATGTGTTCTAATTTTCATGTAGCATTTATTATAGAGTGTTTGGAAAATTTCGGCGATCTTACAGTAGAAGGGAGCGATGATAGCTGATATATTACTATCGTCGGTCGAGGCACACAAGAACACTCGATTGGATAACTGAGATCCCTTTCAATCAATATGGCTACGCCCTGGCCGAAGATCTCAGTTCCTTGCAGAAAAGTGTCTCATTGCATTCGACCTAATTAAACGCGGATCGGTTCAAGGCCACATCGAGAGGAACGCTCTGTTTGAAGGAAATGAAAGTTTGAAGAGCGGAAGTGAAAATAATTCCACTCGCAGCCGATTGTAAATCAATTACCACGATAGCTAGTTTTTTTTAGCTCGTTTGTGAGAAATTCAAGTGCATTTGGGTACTTTCTAGCAAACGGTAAGTGGTATCGCACTAATCTGAGATCAAACGATCAATTTATATATCAAACCCCAAGGCGATTTTCTTTAACTAGAAGGTGCTAATCTAGCGCAATTATGCGAAAACACACACATACTATAAATAAATACACTATCCGCTCTTTCTATAAAATCGCACCGATATGCTCTAATTATGAGCAAAGGTGAGAAAGGTTACACCCAAATAGCGAAAAAAAAATTTTGTCAAAATAAACCAACGTGGTCATGGATCGCTCATCCAAAACAAAACAAGGTTTAACATTGATTATGGATCCATAAATTACCAAAAAATTAAAAAAAAAACTAACGTGGTCATTGATCGCTCGTCCGCATCGGGGTCGTAGAGGAAGTAGAGCTTGGACGAATCGATAGCCTCCTGGACATCCTGGAAGACAGCGAGACGCCAACGACCTGCAAATTCACATCACATCATATTTATCCAGGTCCAATATTTACAATAGGTAAAAGGGTAAAGGTGTATCCACGTCAAGCGATTTTAGGTCGTGAGACAACGCTAGGTGGGAGCCGCTGGTAAGGCCAACTGTTAGTAGGGGATACATGAAATGAGGGGACAATTTCTTCGTATTATATATATATATAAATTTACAAATTTAGTATATAGAACTTCAATAATTGTAATATATCAGAAAATCCAAAATCCGAGATCTTCCACAATTAATGGAACCTTTCTCGAAACGTTCTACAATTAATTTTGTCTTTTATATATTTTCAATAATCCATTATGGGGTCTAATCTATTGAACATAATCTTTAATTCAAAGTTTGGTCGTATTTTTCCTAGTTCTGGAAGAATGGCCATTACTTTAGTGAACTTTCATTCTCCCTGGTAATTGCGAAATTAGATTTCTGATTACTGAAATTTTTTCCCTGCTGTCCCAGTGCTATTTCGTGAGAAACACGCATCATAGTCTTTCAACACATGCGCGAGTTACTCCCTACTCTTCCACTATTTACTGAAATTTGAAACTTTCGCGGCCCTCAATTCCCTAGTTAGCTCTAAGCTATCGATTGCCTCTCCCTCTTTTTGTTTTATCTCTTTCTCGAAAAGAGAGCAATGCATTTACTCAATAACAACTTGGCGTTAGCGAAACGGGAGGGAGGGGGAGATTTGGTGACTCATCGTAGGTTTCGTAATCGATCTTTAGTTCGCCTCTCTCGGAATAGCTCGGAACGAGTTGTTCGCATGACGTGTCTCTCTGCATGTTTCCACACACGGAAGCGGCAGGAGGTGAAATGGATGAGTCATCGTCGAGGAACCTTCAGGCCACACTCACCGCTTTGCACTCTAGCGATGAAAAAACTAGAATATCCCAAGAAACCGCAAGCGCCTAGGAAAATTAGCGAAAAAATA
This sequence comes from Pristionchus exspectatus, assembly GCA_911812115.1. NCBI lineage: Eukaryota > Metazoa > Nematoda > Chromadorea > Rhabditida > Neodiplogasteridae > Pristionchus > Pristionchus exspectatus. Next base: position 30,122,679 of record OU461583.1, on the reverse strand, counting down.
CTGATTAAATAAGAAAAAATCGATAAATCGTACCGTATTGCTGGTCGAGATGGTGCGGTTGCTGGCCCCAGGCGACTGTGATGTCTTCTGACTGCACTTGCATACTGAAAGGGGCAAGTTTTAGCTACTTAACGAGGAGTAAACAACGCGGAAACAAGGCGAATACACGTGAAAATGGCAAGCATGAGAGCAGGAAACGGTACAAATAAAGACACAGATTGATCAGTACTCGCAAGTGATCAAGATGCGGGTATCAGAAGGCCGTTCTTCTTTCAAGATGCTCGTTGTGAGGGGTCTCGAGACTGTGGATTGGTCTTTGAAACGATTGGGTATCCATTGTTTACTCTCACTCTCCGCTCATCGCTCTTATTAGGGACACAGGCCGAAAACCAGAGCGTCGAACTGAGCGAATGCAGGTGAAATTGGGCGAAGTTTACGCGGAAGGAGAGATAAAAATGGAAGGAAAGAAGGGAAAGGCGGAGGAGAATGACAAGGGGAATCGATTCGCAGGGAACGCCCCGCTTGTTTACACGTGTGTGATAGAGTGAGGCTAGCGAAAACAAGAGGTGACCAACAATAAAGGAAGACTTTTAGATGCTTATTTAGGGTTCGTTACTAATTACTGAGTTTAATACTGAGCCTATCCTTGGTATAGAGGTGCTGTGGTGTTGTCCAGTGGTGTTTTCACCGTGCTGTGCACACTTGGAGAGAATAGTCAGCCCGCTGGCAGACAAAAACCTCTAATAAGAGGGGAGGGGATGGTAGGGAGTAGTCGATGGATAGCCACCCTCGGTCTCTAGTCTCAAGCTGACCCCGAGAAGGGGGCGGATAGTGGGAGTGGGCAGTAGGGGGAGGCAGGCGAGGTCATTCCCTCCTCCCTCTCTTCACCCCTTCCCTTCTTTCCACCGAACCCCTCTCGGCCCAAGCAGTAAACAACACGCGGCGAGGAGAGGCGGGCGGGCGAGTGCGTGTGCTCGGGCGACTTTTCGATACGGTAATTTTCTGATGTTTGTGCCACACCACAATTATCGCGGAACGCTTTATTTTATCGCTCGATCAATGATGGACAAATAATAATAAATTTACATGGAAAGATGAGCGAGAACTCGCAAAAGTAGAGAAATTTGACTCGTAAAAGAAAGGGAAATACGTAATACAGGTCATGCATAGAATACTGCCTGGGATGAGCAAATGAACAAGAGAGTTGCGTCGATGCGGAATGGTGGGCAAAGCAGCGTGGAATTGTACCTATTAGTGATTGAAAAAACGGGCATATTGCATGACGACTACTGGGACGAACGGGCTAATTTACAGGAATAGTGAAGACGAAATTATTACAGAAAATAGTTATTAGTGCCAAAGGTCTAGGTCAAAAAAATCTGAACAGAACTGCTTCGAAACGATTAATTGATGTAATCATTAGTGGAACCTGGGATTTTTAGAGATATTACGATAGTTATCAGGGAAGCATGAAACAACTACTGGAAATTTTGAGACTTTGTTATTAGTGAGAAACGTCTACTGCTCCTCTGTCGGGACGAGTTGGCGACTTCTTCTGGACGCTTTACCGCAGCCTTTGGTGAGCACAACGATCAGGGTAGCGATCAGTATTGCGTTCAGGGCGATCTGAGAAGGGGGGAATTCATTCAATAAATCTATACATCGCAGTTTTTCTATTCCTCTTCAATTATAAACCAAGATTCTTTCTAATTAAAACTACAGCGAGTCCACCGGCAGTCCCAGCGAATGCGTATTCACTGTGTTTTCGTATGCCCACTACTAATTTAACATACACAATTACCATTGCCGATTTAATTATTAGAAAACATGGCATACCGACATGCCCAGGGAGATGGTGCTCACTGTGTTCTTGTACTCGCACTCATGTTTGCTCTATTATTACATCACAAATAACATTTTCAACTCTCTCTCTCTCTCTCTCTCTCTCTCTGATTGACCCAGACACCGATAAACTAACCGACAACCCGAAGGAGATAGTGTTCACTGTGCTCATACACTTTTCGTTCACTTATTTTATAGCACAACCAATCTATCTATGAACTACATTTAATATACACTTCATTTCTGTCGGTGTTGTGCTGCGGTCGCTCGAAAGTTGAAGTGAAGATGAAACTTATTCGACATTAGCATTCGTCCCCACCCCCTCTCTCGATTCTCTCATTTCTGTCGGTGTTGTGTGTCTGTCTATCTGTGACTATCTCTGATTAACGAGATCCAAGACTTACTGATAAACCCAGTGAGATCGTATTCACTGTGTTCTTGTACTCGCACGGAATCGGGCAGTGCGTGGGAGGGGCATGCGTGCGATTACGATGGTTGATCTGCAAATTATTATTTTAAATTATAAATAAATTTAAAATAAGAGTCCCATCAGTATTTTGGTGCTTCTATTGCCAGTTCACCCACTAGAAAATCTATCCCACGAGGGTGACAATAACGTAGCGAACACTTCCCCTTCTTCACTCACTACTGTCATTATGTCATCCCATTGTTCGTTAAAGATAAGATCAGTGTGACTTGTCGTCAAGATTTCACGCGTTCTTGTACTGAAGCGCTCACCTCCTCAACTCTATCAGTGATCATATCAGCCATTTGATCGATAATCTCCTCAGTAACGACATCCGTCTCGCCCCTCCACTGCAGTCCGAGACCCTCGCGAACGTCCTCCCGTGTCTGCAATTTAGGTATTTAGGTAAATTTAGGTAATTCACATCAAGCGATTTTACAGTCGTAAGACAGCGCTTGATGGGCCCACTAGTAAGGCCATCTGTTAGATGCAATTTAGTTTTATTTTAATTTTATTTAATTATCTATTTATTATATTTTATTTAAATCTTAATTAGGCAATGCTGAAAATCATGGAATATTCGCGAGTCTCCAATTTAGTTCAAATATTTATCTGGAATAGCTTGTTCATGTCGGAACTTCATTTAATTTTGTGAATGATATAATTATTGAAAAACTCTTGAATTCTTGTGCTTGTATACCGTGTATTCCCATTAAAAAATGTATTTCCAATTGACACTAATGAATCATTGACTGAAATTTCAGAATTGCATTGCTTGAACCAATATTCCTCCCTATTCCAATGGCTCCAAAATAACGGCATGAGCACAATCCAATACTCTTTGGGCGCTCTTATCGCGAGAAATCACGCGAAATGCACGGTATTTTCTCATCATTCCTATTTTCGAGCTGAGGCTGATAACGACATGATCACAATTCTCTCCGTTTTCATAGAGACGTGACCCTATGACAGGGAAATTCCTTCCCAAAACAGTTCAAACAGTTATCGAGAACAACATTCTCTTTTTTTTTAAAACACTCATGTGCAACTAATGCTTGGAACCATGAACACGAGAGGCGATGTTTGCATTCTTTATATCTTGCTTATAATCAAATCAAACCCTACAATTTGCGCTTTGAAGAATGAATCATATTTTGTAAATCAATTTATCTCACCTCGTTCTTTGTTCTCGCAACTCCCTTGTGGTTCTTGTGCCAGAGACTGATTCCGACCTGTAATTAATAATTAATTAATTAACGAATATTTTGCAATTCCGGACACATTATAGTATATTTTGGTTCACAGGCTTTTTTTGTTCTCGAACAAGCCCGATCATCCCATCATTCTTTCGCTCGCGCGCGTGGTAAACAATAAGCGGTGATAAGGAGCGAAACGGAGAAACGATCTCTTATCGATCACTCGAAACAGATTAGCGAGTAAAGTAAGAGTTGAGCACGTCAAACGAAGCTAGTTAAGCTAACTAGTTATCGATCTATATTGCACGCAATAGTCAAGTAAACGCTAAAATTATATATTGCACAGATAAATAAGTGCAAACCTGAGTGGAGATGTAGTATCTGAGTTGTCCCATGAGGATTCGCTCGTAGAAATGCGCATTTCCATCAAGGCAGAAGCGGGATTCGTCCTTGTGCGAGCAACCGTGCCTGCATTTCATTTATTTTATTACTTTAACAACCATAAATCTGTCGAGATTGCCCTACAATTCACATCCAAACATCGCTGGTTCTCTTGAAAATCATTTATTTAATGGAAACGCTCTAATTCATTCAATAAACTAAAATAATATTCAAAAATTGTAAATGATTCACATCATATTCTCCCTTAATTCGCGCTCCGCGCGTTAATAATGGCAACAAAACGACCGGCGACGCCATGAAAAGGAGCTTTCCCCGTTGCAATCCACCTTTCAATCAACTATTTATGAGTTTACTAATGAGTTTTAGTGATAAAATTAACTGACGTGCAATCTGCTACGGATGAGTTGTCCCCAGTGATGAAGGTCTGTGCGTCAATGAAGTTGACGAAGAGGAAACAGACGGCCAAACGAAGGAAAAGACGAGACGAGGGCATTGAAACTAATAGAGAGGTGCGCTACAGATCAGCTGACCTCGAGGACACTACTAAGGAGGCTCTTTTGCTCCCCTCCCCTCCTCCTTCCCCTCATCGTATACTGTAGGTGCGCGCACGCACATCACACCACACAACACATCGCGAACTGGCTTCTTTTTTGAAAAGTTGTTTAATCACGGAAATTATTAATATTATCAAACTCAAGGATTACTGAGCAATTACCTCCCCGAATCCGAGTTGAGCGTGAGTGTGGTATTACTCGCGTCATCAGCATCAAATTGATTCAATTTTAACACGAGCTACCGTACCTCTTCGAAGAGCTACCGTACCCCTTCCACGAGCTACCTTACCCCTTCCACGAGCTACCGTACCCCTTCCACGAGTTACCGTACCCCTTCCACGAGTTACCGTACCCCTTCCACGAGATACCGTACCCCTTTGACGAGCTACCGTGCCCCTTCGACGAGCTACCGTACCCCTTCGACGAGCTACCGTACCCCTTCCACGAGCTACTGTACCACTTCCACGAGTTACCGTACCCCTTCCACGAGATACCGTACCCCTTTGACGAGCTACCGTACCCCTTCGACGAGCTACCGTACCCCTTCGACGAGCTACCGTACCCCTTCCACGAGCTACTGTACCACTTCCACGAGCTACCGTACTTCGTCCACGAGCTACCAAACCCCTACACGAGCTACCGTACCCCTTCGACGAGCTACCGTACCCCTTCCACGAGCTACTGTACCACTTCCACGAGCTACCGTACTTCGTCCACGAGCTACCAAACCCCTACACGAGCTACCGTACCCCTTCGACGAGCTACCGTACCCCTTCCACGAGCTACTGTACCACTTCCACGAGCTACCGTACTTCTTCCACGAGCTACCAAACCCCTTTGACGAGCTACCAAACCCCATCCGCGAGCTACTGTCCACTTCCACGAGATACCGTACCCCTTTGGCGTGCTACCGTACCCCTTCCACGAGCTACCGTACCACTTCCACGAGTTACCGTACCACTTCCGCAACAACAAAATTAGTCAAAATATGAGGAGTTATGCTCACGTGGGGTACGGTAAGTTTAGTGAGAAGGCTACGTGCTGATAGAGAAGAAATTCTGCAGAATGTCTGAGTGCCCAAGAATCCGGGCTTTTTCTAGTCGGGTTCTCTCCTTTTGCAAGGCTCTCTCGCATCTCTGACTGGCGAAAGGTAACAGAATATGAAGAGAGCAAAAGAGACTCGAGCGCATTGCTCCCTTTTCCTGCATCACTGCATCGAATTGTGTTCTACGTTTCACGCACATTCTAGCGCCGCACAGAGAATATGAGGCTGTTCGCCTAAGGTTCAACAAGCCTCCACAGTGGTCGGGAACAAGTAAAAAATCGAACACTCCAAAAAATTGGCCCTAGGGGTTTTTTTTACGCTCTACACGCTGGTACACTCGATTTCGCAATATGTCCCCTCCCCGCTCCAGGAGGGGCACCCCCATTTTGCCCCAAATCGCGTTTTTCGCTTATTATTCCTAGGAAAGTCGTCAAAAATGGGTGAAATCGCACCTATTCGTCCAGAATTTCGAGCTCTATCTCGTGGTTATGCTGAATAGTCATGATCTGTTTTCGTTCTCGAGAAAAAGTCAATTTTTGAACCGAGACTTAGGGTGAGAAAACCCGTCTACAGTAGAAAGAGGACATTCTCCCGATCATTTTGATGTATTGGACTTGGGGTTTGACCTTACATACGGGGGTCTTATGGTGGGTGGAGCGAAACGGGTACACAAAAAATTTTGCGACTACCCCCCGTGTTTGTGCTCATTTTGAAGAGCTCGTTAAACTGATCATTTTTTGTGTTGGACTTTTTCCTAGAAATGTTTTTTTTGAAGTTACAGCAATCGAAAAAGTGATTATCGGCCATCTCGGAAAAAAGGAGAATTTGAGCGATTGTAATTTCCTAAGGAAACATTTCCAGGAAAAAGTCCAACACAAAAAATGATCAGTTTAACGAGCTCTTCAAAATGAGCACAAACACGGGGGGTAGTCGCAGAATTTTTTTGTGTCCCCGTTTCGCTCCACCCCCATAAGACCCCCGTATGTAAGGTCAAACCCCAAGTCCAATACATCAAAATGATCGGGAGAATGTCCTCTTTCTACTCTAGACGGGTTTTCTCACCCTAAGCCTCGGTTCAAAAATTGACTTTTTCTCGAGAACGAAAACAGATCATGAATATTCAGCATAACCACGAGATAGAGCTCGAAATTCTGGTCGAAGAGGTGAGATTTCCCCCATTTTTGACGACTTTCCGAGGAATAATAAGCGAAAAACGCGATTTGGGGCAAAATGGGGGGGGGGTGCCCTCCTGGAGCGGGGAGGGGACATATTGCGAAATCGAGTGCACCAGCGTGCAGAGGGTCAAAAATAACCCCTAGGGCCAACTTTTTGGAGTGTTCGATTATTTACCTGTTCCCGACCTTTGTTGAACCTAAGGCAAACAACCTCATATGGCGAGATATATTCAATACTCGGAAATAAGACTCAGACTCGGCCTCAGGAAATGGATGGAAAGAGAAGAGGACGGAAGTTCGTCAGCCCGCATAATCGAGCGTTGGGAGTGTTGAGATGAACGAATGTGGAATTGATAAATATGTTCATTTAGTGATGTAATATCGAAATATGGACATTTGTGAGTTTCATACTCTGACATCGAATCAGTAGTGGATTTCTAGTATTTGAAAGGCTCTTCCGTTCTCTATAATCGAAGTCCTTCACCCGTTCATAATATTTTGGTAGAGCCAAAGAAAAATCAAATAAATTCGTTAACATCCATCTGTCTCTCTATCAGCACTTCAACACATTTGTCCCCAGCTAATTAAGCATTTGGAAAAAGCTTGTCTCGTTTAAATAATCCTGAAATTCACTACTCTCGCAACCATTTAAAGAGAAATATTGAGCGGAATGGAGGAAGGGGAGACAACAAATGATGTCTCGCTCTATTCCCTCTGACTTTTCAAGATGTGGAAATATTACCATACCCCTTCTGGAAGATTGCAAGGGTGTGCCTGTGTATGTACCCTCACCTACAATTGTCAAAATCGCCTTGTGTCGATATCATTCTGCTGATCAGACAATGTGGTCGAGAATTCGTAGTCGAGAAAGGAGTGTGCACTCCAAAATTGCCCTCTGCGTGCCCTTTTCATTACCTGGAACGTTGAAGGAACCAGCGCGTGCGGAAAATCTTCGAGAAATGACTTCTGTTTGATAAAGTTAATCATCCCGCACTAAAGTAATGTTTGACAAGTTATAATATCATCCAACTACTCGAGTCTTGAATCACAGTAATTGTATTACAATATCACAAATGTCAACAAGTTTATTCAAAACACAGAACATTATTCTACTTATGATACGTTTCTCTCCTTCTCATATCTCCCTTTCTTCTTTCAGCGGCACGTGAGGTCCACGAGTTCTGCAGTTGTGCAGCCCTGCAATGAAGAATGCTTTGAAGTTCATCGGGACCACTGAGCGGGGATAGGGCCGGATAATAATTCATGCATTTTTCTGGTGAATTTAGTTGAAGTTGGTGAGGTAGGATGGTGAAACTGACAGACAGACAGCAAGTTCTTGCAATGCCCGTCCTCACGATGGCTTCCCTCTTCTCTTGCGTGAGAGGGGCTGAACGGACATTGACTGTTATTTTGAACATACTTCGCGAAACGTTTTCAGAAGGAATCACGTTCATCATTAGGTGCCAAAGATTAGTTTGATAATTGGGTGATTTGCTCACCGAACTTTGCAGTCTCCGCACTGCAGTTCCCCTTGATGGCCTGGATGCGGCCATCCAGCTTCGCCCCGCAGATACGGAGGCGCTCCTCTTCCGCGAAGGCAGTGACGGCCAATGAGACGACAACCAGGGAGAAGAGAACAGAGCGTGCGTTCATGATGACTGAAAGCGAAATATTTGGTCTCAACCGGGAAAGAAAACGCGACATGCGGCCGAAACGAACGAAAGGAAGGAAACTTGGGTTCGTTCAAGCATGCATGGGCAAACCTAATTACGGAACCAGCGGGCGAGAGGGGGGGGAGGGAGGAGAGGGAGAGGGGGAGGACTTCTCTTTCTATCTCTCCCCACAGTTGCACACTCTTTTCACATGGCCTTTGGCTCGCCCAATCAATGCGCACTGACTCTCCACCCTCCGAGCCGTCTCTCGTTCTGTCTACCCGGTCGAATGGCGGAGAGAAATAGTGAGAAATTTCAGGGAGAGGGAGTTCCTTGATGAGAGAAAGAGAGAAGTCCGCAGTCTCTAGCTCTGTCTAGCGGCCGAAACAACGTTTAGAGTGCGATAGAAAGAGAGAGAGCTAAAGGCCGGCGAGACATGTAGACACATGCCCCGAAAAGGAAGGGAGAAAGAAAAAGAGAGGAGGTCGCAAAGTTCCTCTGGCATCGAAAAAGAGCATGAAGAGCATCAAGGTGCTAGAAAAGGGGGAATCTTCGCAGGTTATGAGGTTTGGCTATGCGGTAACGCGCTTCCCGTTTATGAAATACGGGACCCGTTAACCTCCTCATCTCTCCACTCCCCATAACGAGTCATTTTCACGCGATAGAGATGCTATCCCTTAAGGGTCTCGATAGTCCTGTAACTCTACTGCGTGCTAAAAAGAAGGGAAAGTCTGCGTGAAAGAGGAGGAATAAGGAGCAAGCTTGCAGTCTCCGGCTCTAACTGACCGAGGGGAGTGTCCGAAAGGGTTTCTCGGCAGTGGAAATGGAGAGAAGACTGCGAAAGTAGAAAGAAAGAGGGCTGGAAACGCGCTCTCTTTAGTTCTGTCTAACCGCAGAGAGCCCGAGAGAATTTCTCGGTTCTGAAAAGAGAGGGAAGTCCGAGGGAATGGAAGGGAGTTGGAAAAGGAGGGAGATGGGACTAATGCACACTCGGTTTCAAACGAGAGGAATGCAACGTGAATAAGGGATGAAGGACGAAAGTTAAAGAGGGAACACAAATGAGGAGTAGAGAGGATTGGGAAAGGGCGCTACGGTGCAGTTTTCGTTAAGCGACCACCTCAAAACACGGAAAATGTAGCGAGTAGCAGTGAGGAGTATATGAGAGGAAGGGTCTTTCCCTCTGCACCCATCGTTCATTCCTAATTCGTTTGCTGGTTCACGATAGAGACTTTCATTTCATAACGAAGAAAGGGAGAAAACCTTCTAGAATCGAGGGAAAGAGAGCGGAAACATTCTCTCGCCCCTCTCGGGTAGGGATTCTCGGCGCTCGAAAGAGAGCGAAGTCTGCCCGAATGAGAAAGGGCGCAGGGAAAAGGGGCGAATGCACAATCGAGCAATTTCAACAGAGTCGAACGCAATGCGAATAATGGACCAAGAGGTCGGAATAAATGCTGAACTACAGATTTTCGTTGGGAGTGTTCATATCAAGAGGCAAACCGAGTACTGGAATGCTTAGCCTGCTGTGGGAAGCGCTAAAGAACCCGCCAGGAACAACGGGAGACAAGACCGACAGCGCTCTAATGAGCACCGGCTGGACCTAGCCATCGCGCAAGACTGAGCACCTCTTTGTTTTCCGAACACATACCCCGCCTTTCTCATTTTCCGCTGTAAATGTCAGCGCGGATCCCCGCGGATTATGGCTCTGGTGTTGTTTTGTGATGCCTTGTTATCACAACCATAACGATTATGGTCTCCTAATCCATTTTCGGAGGTATTCGTGGCGCTATTCTGCTTTCCTGCACCGAGAAAAAAGTCAGGGCAAACGTATAAACTTAGTTGACCCCAACAACTCGTGGGAAAATTGTTGACCATGCTCAAAAAGAGCAAAAAGAAAGTGAAGTAATGTGCTTGCTAGAGGGTGAAAGGGACTTCTTCCCTCATTCGACGTTGTCTCTCGTTACGCCCGAGTAGGGAACATGCCCGAGTTTTCCAATCGAAGAGTATCAAGGCTGACACATTTCACGACCAGAGCTGAAAATCGCATCGGAAGACCGCAAGACTCATTGTTTCCGAACTCTGCACCCTGTGAGGGCTGCTAAAGAAGGCATACTGAGGGCAAGACCGGCAGCCCGGATGAGAAACCCCGCAAGACCGCAAGGCTCATTGTTTTCCGATCCTCTCCATTCTCACTTCCCCCTGTAAATGTCAAGGATAATCCCGCGACTGATCGCCCCGATCCCTTGTGAAATCACACAAGCAAACTTATAATATGTACTGTACTTATTCTTATCCAAACCCCTCGTGGTATCAATGATCAAATCATGTCTTGTTCATAATTTCCATCGCTTTAGAGCGTTCCACTTGAGATTTGCAATCGAGTGCCTAGTTGACTTTTGAGAAAAGCGAGGAGGGACACACGCAGGCTCTCAGCCGGCAGAACATTTCTCGTTTCTCGCCTCAATAAAGAGGGGAGAAATCTGCTGGGAGAGAGAAGGAAGGAGAAGGGTTGAGAGCGCATTGGAAACTCGGTCTTTCTCCTCTCAGTTCTTCTGTACGAAGTGCTAGTGAACGTATGCGATCATCACAGACCATTTCCCGATTACCGGCAGGGAATAGCCAACGCTGTCTTCCAGCTATTACCCTAAAATGTAAAAAAAATATTGGAAATTGCATTTTGGAAACTTTTTATCATAAAAAAAACCATTGGGTTACAATAAAACGTTTCCAAAATGAAATTTCCAATATTTTTTTACAATTTGGGGCAATACCGTCTTATTTGTGTTCATCCCAGTAAATGTCAGCGCTAATCCCACGGCTAACAGCCCTGTCGTCCCTGTTTTGGCTGGATATTCCTTGATATCACACATGCCAATAATTTTATCAGCTCATTTAATTTCGCGGATGGCCTGGGGCATTGCTGTCGATGATTGAAGAAGAGAAAGAGAGGGCAAAGAGGCAGAGAGAAAGGGAAAGGGGAGAGGATGCGGACATTTCCCGTCCATTCATAATGAGGTTTCCAATACTCGGGCGTAGAGAGCCTCACGCTGTCTTTTATTGATGAGGTTCGGTCTCTCATGTTCCGAATGGAATGAAATGGCTGTGCACACAGGTAAAATTTCGTTCCTTTTAGATTACTTGCCAGGTTAAGGACCTCGTGGCTTTCGCAGTCGAGTCGTCCATTTTCTCGTATGAATGCCACCTTCTCGGAATGTGTGTGATGTGGAGAATGCAAAACGAGAAAAACGAGAGAGGAAGGGGGAGAGAAAGTTGTCAGAGTCTCGAATGCAAGCGCATTGCGCGATTTTTCGTTTATAACTTGTGCGTGCTAGGATACATCTTACATTTTTGTGAGCATGGACTGAACTCGACAAGGATTTGGGAAATCGAACTTAGAAGATTTGAGTTTAAAAATGATGTGAGAATTGCAAGCATGATTCCATGGTTTGCGGGGCCGAAAAGTGAAACCGGAAAGTTCAAAATCCGTGAGTCCTTCTCTCGTTAGTTTAGAGACTTTGTTGACGGTTTTCGGACGTTACATCTCATTGGATTCCGAACGGGAAATTTTCAATTCTCCTTCCATTCCAAATGTCAGCGCTAATCCGGGCTAATCTCTTCATTTCGCTTAATCTCTCGTCAGTGAGAGAAAAAGCAGAGAGTATTGCGAAATAAGAGTCGCTAATCCCTAGTTCCCACTGGCTAATTAATTCTTGTTCCTCTGGCTATGGGATATTTCTAGATTCTAACGAAGAGAATGCATCACGCCCACGCAGGTTCGGATTACTCTGCGCGATTGGGCGCAAATTCTCGAAAAGTATTCTGTCATATTACATTTCTTATCCGTTACTTCATGGGGTGTGCATGAAACTCCTTAAATTTCTGAAATCCAGCATATTCATGCACACAATGGCTTGCGTCAATGGAAAAAAGAGGACGAGAGAACGGAAATCTGGCATGTGTAAGAATTGCCTGAGTGAAAGGAAGATCTTGAGCACAAACTCACATTGACGCAGAGCGCTTGAGAGATCCGACCGAAGTTCAGCTTTACAATGATAATGGAGCATTCCTCTTCATTGGGCAACCCTACGAGTATCGCCCACTCGGATCTTCAAGAGGAGAACCCAGGACGGAATTTAATCGTCTCAAGTGATCTAACATTAAGGTCAAGAAAAATACATTGTTTTTTTTGTCTAGAGTCTGCTTGGACGAGGGGGGGGGGTGAAGTTCTCCATTTCATCGGCTTTCGGCTGTGGTTAAGAGAACGTAGGAAATGAATGTGGAAAGTAAATAGGACAACCGGAGAAACAGCGTGAAAAAGCTTAGTGCTGCAACTTACTCTGATGAGTGGATATGTTTGATTTATTGTCCCAACCCTTTTCTGCATTAGTTCTTCCGATGAGGAGAGGGAGGATACGATAATCTAAGGTGTGCATAGAGGATAACGTTATCGTTAAAGTCTTTATTTCAGATCAGATCGATAGGAGCTTTGGCTCCAGATGCAAGGCATGATTTACTAGTTTTAGCTACTGTGATACCTCCTAGAGCATTAAATGTACTGGAAATGCTTCACACTCGGTGTGAGCTAGAATACAACGTTGCTAGGCAAATACTACAAAGGCGTCAGGATGGCTCACCGGTCAGAGCGAAGAGAGAGAGAGGCCACTAATTGAAGACCTCTATGTTTTAATTAACTCTGTGGTCACTCTGAGAGAGCAGAAGAAATGAAGAAACGGATGCTTCTTCCTAACAGAATTATTTATGGAAAATCAGGCAAGGGCGTTCTTTGAGACTAAGATGAGATTCGAAGGGATGACGAGAGCGTGTGAATTACTCATCGAATGCTTGAAACCACTTGTCCAGAGTCGCATCGTGGCACGCGAAGTCGACTAGGGTTCGCTGGGAACATCTCTGTAAGATCAAAGATCAAACTTTAAGAAACCGGTGCTTTAGCGAGACCGATTCGACCCTAAATCGTTTGCATACTGTCTCAAGAAACTACGAGCCAAAAAAATCTTCAATCACGAAATATTAACTGGCCAAGTCACAGCACTGCATCACAATGCCGCCCCTTCTGCGCTCCTGGGGGGTCTGAAATTTAGATTTGCAACAACGTCCACAGCAACAACAATGTCCGAAGCAGTTTCTCTCACATTCTCACATTGTGCTTTTCTTAACCTCGTTGCTAAATAATATTCAACTAATGGGCGCGTGTGCGAACGTCTGTGTCTCTCATTTCCACACGCTATCTCGTTTGCCTGACTGCCGGTAGATGTCAACTGAGTACACGCACCGTATGCCTCCTTGAGCGTCGCACACTGGTCCTTCAGTCCGCGAATGCGCGCCCATAGGAAGGTGCCGCAGTACTTGTCCGTCGGTCCCTCCTCGACTGGAGCTCTGCCCGACACGGCAGTAAGAAGGAGGGTAAAAGTGATGAGGAGAGAGCGGTGAGTGGACATCTGAGTAATTGATGATAGATCAGAAGTGAACAGAGTATATATACAATGTCACATTGTAGCGACAATTCAGGAAGGCTTCAGGAAAATTTAGTAATTCAGGAAAGGAAAGGTGCTCTACTCGCCGCGGCCGAAAGAAGGAGGGCGAGAGTGATGAGGAGGGTGAGGTGGGGGACATCTGCGAATTGAATGATTGGTAAAGGAGTATCCACGTCAAACGATTTTTACAGTCCTAAGACATAGCTAGGTGGGACCCCCCTTCCTTGTTCAACGGGCCAGCAATATGCATTACTCATCATATCTTCGAGACTGGCGTCGCGGGAGGGTACTGACATGCCAGAATCGCATATACAAAAATATGCCAGCAAATGCAGTAAAGCAGGCCAGAATGAAGCACATCAAGGCCGATGCGAGCCTCTAGGTGACTTCGGAGTTGAGAAAGATGATGATCGTGAAAAAGCGGGGGCTGAAAGGTTCCAATGGAAAGAGAATGCATGAGAAATCGGAAGAAACGGCCGGAACCAGGTGTTTTTATTGGTATCTGCAGTAAAGTTAAAGCGCCTGATGATCTCTATTAGCCACAGATGCTCTTATCTATTAATTTCACATTATCTCTCTCCAGTCAGAGATAAGAGAGAGTGTAGTTATAAGATGTTTCGAATGATCAGTGAAGTAGAAACGCGGGTTTTCTTTGAGAGACAAACCTTCTCACATTTCCCCTTCTCTGTTTCTCATCTGCCCCAGTCGAGGCGAGTTGCCATCGCGGGATTTCCCAACAAGCGTCTATTTCGTCAGTGTCAGTTTCTAGGGAAAGACTGAACACTGATTAGGCACGGGGGAGGCAGAGCTCACCATGCTTACAATACCCGACACTCGGAAGTACAGCAATACGGGTCTGCTAGGCCATTCCCTCCCCTCCAAGCCCCCCTTCCGTTCATGGATTGTTGACATGCGAGTGTGATATATGAATGGCTTGGCAAGAAATGACCCTCTTAATTTCGCGTGCTCTCTCGCCTCCCTGGCCGGTGAGAGAGTGTGTGAAACAAAGAGACCGTTTATTGCCAAATCATCTCTAGTGTGAGAGACGTCATCGCAATCGAGCAGAGGGGCAAGATATGTGCGCATGTTGAGAGAGTCCAGACGGCTATGGGGTGAGATAGCGTGAGGTCGAGGGAGAAAGGATGGAGGGGGAGGAGGAAGAGATGAGGGATTGTGGTTTGGCGCTGTACTCTGCTCACGACTACCCTTTCGATGTTTGGAGTTCTTGTAACTCCATTTCGCAGAATCACCCACAAATGAGAGATTGCGTGAAACGGTGGACTCGTTCGACTTTTGAAGAGGAGGAGTTCGATGAGATCATAAAGCCCACAGTGGCACCAGAGGGAGAGAAGTGCGGAAGTTCCTTAGCGGAGAGTTTTCATCGAAAGTGTGCAGAACAGCTCCCAAATATGTGTTGTTAGGTGATTTTCGAAACGATTATACCGCCGTCAATGCCTTCGTTCAATTGCAATCGCGTTCTTCGATTTGCAAACCAATTCACCTCCATGTAGCAATAGCCGGGGAGGAGTGGGGATTAGAAGAGATCATAATACGGACAACACTAATCCGTTTCTGAGAAGCTCTTTATCTACCCCTCCTTCCCTCCGTAATCGAACACATTAACGAATACAAATCATTTACGTAAGTGAATTACTTTTCTCCTTTTCGTTTCAAACTTCATATTATCTTTCGCAAGTCAGAGAAAGAAGAGAAAATGAGAGAGTCAGAATATCCCCGCTTCTATTTCCTAATGAGATTTCCGAGAATACGAGATATTATATGAAGAATTCTAGCTTCTAATGCATTCTCATTTTACCCTCTCACGATTTTCCTATTACGAGCTCTAAGCAGAAGCTATGAGATTTGAAATGCCAGTGACCAGACAGACATGACAGTTAACTTGTAACTGGATTAATTCGATATTTGTTGGAACAGAATACTTAAATATTCAGGCTATTTATCGGCACATACAACACCAAGCATTTAGCTCCTTGGAGGAGTTTCTTGGGCGGTTCGCAGCATTTCTTCCCCCTTCAGAGCAAGCACGTCATGTACACGAGATCTTCGGGACTGCACGCGTCCTGTTAAGGTAAAGTGTATCCACGTCAAGGCGACTAGTAAGGCCAGCTGTTAGTCCTGTCGATTGCATTCATTAGTCACTTGACGACAATCACTTGGAATTGGCCGATTTCAATTCAGCACAAGCAGACAAAAATTAGCGAAATTCGAGCCTATACTTACTGTGAATATTTCCCATCGCGAAACGATCATGATAATCTTGATTTTGGATTTCTTATCAAATGCAAGTGAGAAAAGTGAAGTCCGAGGATAACTTAATTCATAGAATGGAAACGATACCGTGCAGCATCGTAGGAATCTCCTCGCCCGGAGGTACGCCTGTCTCACCTCGGGGAGTGGCACTGAATTACGCAATTAGTCAGTCGAACAATTTATCATTTCCGATAATTATTGCCAGGTGACGATGACCCTCCTACTATACCAGCGATATCGCGTTATTCACTTTTTGCATTGTTTTGCTTATGTTTTCTTCCCATTGTCATGACGTTTCCCCTTAAAAATTTGCAGTTATTCCGAGCGGCTCATTAGTGCTGACGCAATTGTTATATGCATTTCTTCCCTTCAGCCATCATCAAAACGATTCTAGCAGCTTTTCACTCGGTTGAGTGAATTTTGGGTCTATTCGCATTCAATCAAACTGCGCATTAATTAAGATGAATAGTAGGAAGATGAGACTATGTTGTGTTTGGATATCACCTCTATGATGCAAGCGCAAACATTCATTAGATTGCTTTTGTTGTTCTTTTTTTGTTTAATCGACTGATTGAACTAACCATGCTCCTCAATGAGCCGATCGCAGTTCGGCCTCATCTTCATCATCGTCCGCGGTAGTTTTCGGCCGCAGAGGCGCTCCGCTCCCTCGGCCATGGCAAGGGAGATGAGGAGAAGAAGAAGGAGAAGAGAGGATCGTGACATACCTGTAATTGTCTGACTCTCTCCATTTCGCATGTTCTATAGCTTCCTCGAGCCGCAAAGTGGGCTCTCTCTGACCCTTAGGAATCATTTGAAAGCAGGAGTCTCACTAGCTCCCAGTCGCTTTCTAGCTTTTGATGGAGAGATATTTGGGAACGAAAGTAGGGCTCTCTCCATTTCCCACAATTTTTCATCCTCTCATTCCAATGTCTAGAGTGACACTTCTTTCACGACGTCTACACAATTAGTTTACACATTTCATGACTCGAGGAATGAGAAGACAGAAAGTGTATTTCCTGAGAAATTGCGCGCCAAACTTTCGCAGGGTAATTCAGCGATTAGGTTTCACACATTTCAGGAAAGAAGATTGAAAATCGACGGCAAAATGGTGCAGAAGTATAGAAATTTCGAATTCCTTTATGTTATGCTACACTGTAAAATTTAGGAAACCTAGAGGAAAAAGAGTGAGAGAAACACGTTCAGAATAATTTAAACATTTCGCACATGAAAGCACGAAATTACTGTGCGACCAAGTCCAGAATCAATGAGGAGAAAGGATGAAGGAGGGTGTGCTTCTAGACTCCTTCTCAATTCGAGAAGACATTTTTGCTTATTACGGGAATGGGGATCAGAGAAGCAGGAGAGAGTACGGGAAAGGGGACTAAGTGGAGGAAAGGACAGCGAAGAATGAAGAGACCGTAGACGAGTAAGTACTAATTAGGAGCATTAGAGGAAGGGGTTTCTAAGCCGAGCGAAGATATCGAACGATGAAGGGAAGAAGAGGAATGAAAGGAAGGAATGACGGGATTATTCCAAGATGAAAAGTTCCTTATGCACTGGAGTGCAATCAATTCATAAATAGAGAGGCGTTTTTAGGATCCACCATTCTGTGGTGAGCAGGTCGTTTCTGTAGAACGAATGCATCAGCTACATCAAGAGATTTGAGGAATCTTGTTAGCGTTTTCTAAGATGCGGAGATATCGAACGATGAGAGAAGGAGGGAAGGGAAAGGAAAGGAAAGACTGATGGGATCGACTCCCTGCCTAGATAGCTAAGTGCATTCGGCATCTTGGTAACCGGCGGAAGAAAGAAGGAATAGCAAAAAGGAATAGGAAATGCGAAACGAGTGCCCATTCATCAGTTGAGTATCATAGTTTGAACAGCGTGAGAAGTGTGATGTTTGAGAGACGAAACCTCAGCGTGCGAAGGCCGACATATGAGAGTTGGAATCTCTCGAGCATTGTCGACTCTGCAATAATACACCCGAGATTTTTCTGTCTGGTAGTATGTCGGATTATATTGACATTCGATCCAATCCCAGGGATAACACTTGTCTAAAGGAGAAGAATCCATCTCTTGGTGAGAGAATAGGCCTAGTGAAGAAATGAAGTCATTTTCCTGGCAGATAATTGCCCCCAGCCTTCTTACTAGTCGAAACACATTGCACTTTTTATCGCACTGGTCCTGCCTCAGGTGCCGCCCGAAAAAAAGTCTTCGGGGAGAGGATTTGAGAAAGGCTAGAGTGTTTCGATTTCACCTCTGCTTGCCTCTGCCTCTGCTCCTAGTGCTTAATTAGCTGGGGACAAATGTGTTGAAGCGTTGATAGGGAAGGCAGATGGAAGATACTGTATTTGTATGTTTTTCTTCGTGGCTACCTATGGCTTTAGCCACAGTCAACGGGCTAATGAATTCGATTAGAGAGAACGGATGACAAATGCAAAAACTTGAAATCCGCCCTTGATTCAAAGTCAGATCGTCAAACTCACAATTGTCTTTATTTCAATGTTTCAGCACTAAATAAACATATTTTTCGATTCCCCATGCATTTTGCATTCACCTCAATACTCCCAAAGCCTTATTCTGTGGAATGACGATTTTCCTTCCTCTTCTCTCCCCATTCCCGAGTCCCCTTTCCGAGTATTGAATATCTCTCCCCATATTCTCTATGCGGTCAGAAGAATCTAGAATGTGCGTGAAACATTGAGTGCTAGAAAAAATCGATGCAACGAGAAAGAAAAGGCAGCATTCCTCTCGTCTCTTCATACTCTCTTCATATTCTGTCGTCTTTCGCCAGACAGAGTAGCGATAGAGCAGTGTGAGAGGAGAGGGTCAGACTCGAAAGATGCCTGGAGGCGGGGCGTCGACAACTTCTATATTCCTCTTCTCTCCCCATTCCCTAGTCCCCTTGCGGAGTATTGAATATCTCTCCCCATATTCTCTACGCGGTCAGAAGTTTCTAGAATGTGCGTGAAACATTGAGTGCTAGAAAAAATCGATGCAACGAGAAAGAAAAGGCAGCATTCCTCTCGTCTCTTCATACTCTCTTCATATTCTGTCGTCTTTCGCCAGACAGAGTAGCGATAGAGCATTGTGAGAGGAGAGGGTCAGACTCGAAAGATGCCTGGAGGCGGGGCGTCGACAACTTCTAGAGCCTCATTCATTCAGCAGCGTTCCCCTCGCTCAATAACCAATGTTTGCGCCGCTGCATTTTTCCTTGAAATGTGTCTTTGATTCTTCATATTGTCTTCCCTAGACATGCTGTCCTTTCTAGCGCGCGCTTCAACCCTGGACGTGTTTAATCGTGTGATCATTAAAAAAAAACCCAAATGAGCTGAAATCTTAGATCTACTTCAGACGATGTCATCTCGCATCCTCATTCTTCTCTCCCTCTCCCTTGCGGTCTCGGCAATCACCTTCAAAGGAACGGACCCCTCGTTTGAGGGCGAGACGCTGCAGAAGTGCGGAGGGCCCTTACTACGATACATCATGCACTTGGAACTCAATACGTCCTGCCATGCAGCGTCGTTCGTGTTCGGTAAGTTCACTCACATTATCACACTTTTTCTGAAATGCCCCAACTCCATGTTGATATCGAACTTTCCGCAGCATGCCTTATTTCATTGAAAGTCCCGAATCCATATAGTGGAGTGTTAGATTCGTTCTGACCTAACCATTGTACGTGCTTTTTTGTGAATATGTATAGTCACTCCTCGTCTTATTCTCGTTCATTCGCTCATTGAGTTCTTTTCAGCCCCACTCCCCGTGAGTCGCGTTCAGGAGCTCAAGCAGCTCGACACCATTAGTAACATCTGTTGCTATCGAGTAAGAGATTTTCATACATATGAAAGAGGAGTTCAACGAATCCTGCAGATATGATCAATATCATAAAAAAATGTCGACGATCTTGACAAGCGCATTGATCTTTGACTTTTCAGCCGTGCAGCGACCGCGAAATCTACGAGGTCTTGTGCGAGTACAGGGAGTAAGTGAATATGAGGAAGAGGAGGCCAAGAAAGAAAAAGCGTGGGAGTGAGGGAGAGATCGTAATAAAAGGCTGTTGTTGTTCTTTGCAAACACACAATTCATAATGCACAGTTACAAGTAAAAAAAAACAATAAATCTTTTTGGTCGTATTTTGCCTCCTCTTGTTCTCAAGAAAGCATATATATCCATTGCCTTAAAAAAAACGGCACTAAATGTGCTTAAATACTTCGAATGATAACGTCAGAATTTCTCAGTTCTCTTATTCGAAAAAGGAATGAGAATTTGCGCTCCATCTTTCATTTCCGCATGTGAAATTGAATGGCCAAGAATGGGGAGAAGAAGAGGGCACTTCGAGGGATATAATAACGGGGGGGACAAGTTTTGCGTGCTAATTTAACAAGGGACATGCGTTAGAAAGTGCAGACAGGAAGACAATCAGAATCCTGAGAATTATTTTGACTTTTTCAAAGAATCTGATTTTACTCAAAAAAAAATTTAAAAAATGGATTCAAGCAAAAAGAAAGAAGAGACGACAAAGTGTAATTGATGGAATCTACTGCTCTATCGCCCAATCCGTTTCAGGGCAGTTCCCCCAGGTACAGGTACAGGTTCATTTAGATCATTCACTTACTCTTTTCTCTGCTTTCCTCTCAAAATTACACAAGCCCCTTCCCATGCGAAAAAGCTCTCAAGAGTGCACTAAATATGATGGGAGAAGGAGGAATGGAGGAAGGAATGGGAGAATTTTCCGCATGTTCGTCTATTGCGTAGATTCGCGAGCTGAGGAATGTTGAAATCAAATATAACCTGCTGAAATATAGAATTGTAGAAAACTTTTCTGCCTCCCACCTCATCCTTGCTAATTTCGCCGTGTACTTTCCTTGATATCACTTCCTATTTTACAACAACTCCGTTTCATAGCTATTTTTCGGAAATGGTTTTGCCATTTTTTTTATGCCCTTTACATTTAGTTTCGTTATGTTGAGTGAGTTATGAACTTTCTACTTCACACGTTCGATAGTTGATGGAGAATTTTCGATGCAATCGATAATAATGATAATATAAAGATGTTTTGTACATGTATACTCGGTTTTCGCATGAAGAGTTTGCTGAGCTTTATAAAAGAACTATAGATACATGTTCCATAATTAACCGTCGATTAGGTTGTTTGATCTTCTCATGCTGGGCGCTTATCGGAAGCATGCGTTAATAAATATGGGGCAGTAGACGCGGGAGAGACATCTATGCCAGCGAGAATATGAATTATGATGCAGTTAGGAGTGGAGAAGGGTAGGAAGAAGAGAGGAGAAGACGATCCACGTCATCTCAGAGTTCTTAACAATAATTAATAACAAAGGTCAAGATATCAGAAGATGAGAAAAAACGCTATAACGCAGCACATACATTTCAATAGGGTTTCATAGCTGCGAGAAATATTTTGGACTCAATTCAAGTTTCATCTGGTCCATTTCTGTACCTATTAGGCGATGTTCGTACGCGAGCACCGAAAAGAATACCACAGCCTCTTTTATTTTCAGTTTCTCTTGAACTACGTGCTTTCCCATCTCATATCCCATTTCTTGCTCAGTACTTTTTTCTAGTATTCGGCACTTCACGCATAACAATTATCGAATATTGCTGTCATCATTAACGTGAGTAGTATAAAATTTAATATGGAAAACTGAGAAAACTGATGTTGCTGGTGACCGTCGCTCATCCTCCCTTCTTGTTTGCTCGTACAATGTCAGAGGACAGCGCATCCGCCGATGGTCTCGATTTGTGTATCCCTCCTGAAGATCAAAGATTAAAGATCAAAGATTAAAGATCAAAGATCAAAGAATCGAGAGTCTGCGAAGCTCACACCGCAGAAATCGTTGCAGTTCTTTATGGGCGAGGACCAGTTTGTCGTGAAGACTCATAGAAAGACACTCTGCAATCAATCTGTTTGTATCCGTCCGTATCGTGCGTTTCAAATGCTCAGCAAACTCAATGTGCTGGTTAGCGTATTGATTGTCTGGGAGAGAGAGAGGAAGGGAAGAGGTAGGGGGGAGGAGAGCAGGTAGATCACTAGCCTCCTCCCGGCCTCTTCCTAACTCCGCCCCTCGAACGGTAGTCAAAGGTCAACTACGAGTGGAACGGAAAATAATCTCACGATAACATCTGTGCAAAATCGCGGAAGTTAAATGGCGGCTCTGCGAGTAAGTTAAGGCTACCCTAGAAAGCATTGGACAGCAGGGGACGTATCGTACATTGCCCACATTACCGAACAAACGAACATTTCTTACTTTTTTTACTTTTTTTAAAGTCTGCGAATTCGCATCGAATATTCCTAATTTTTGTTTCATATTTTTTGTCCACCCACAATTCCGCGTGATTTTTAAAATTGAACGGTGAAATATTTATTTAAATGGGTGAAAAATTGGAGCCGCAAGAGCTAAAAGTGATGAAGGAAGGGTGATTACTGTAGAGCCGGCGTTTAGGCTTTACTTTAGCCAGCTTCCCCACTTTTCGCTACTTTCGACTCCAATTTTTCACCTATTCAAATAAATATTTCACCGTTCAATTTTAAAAATCACGCGGAATTGTGGGTGGACAAAAAATATGAAACAAAAATTTGGAATATTAGAAGCGAATTCGCTGACTTTAAAAAAAGTAAAAAAAGTAAAAAATGTTCGTTTGTTCGGTAATGTGGGCGATGTACGATAGTCCGTCTAAACAGCTAGTCTTACTAGTGGATCCCACCTAGCGTTGTCTTACGACTGAAAAATCGCTTGACGTGGATACACCTTTAACTTTACCTGCTAGTGAAATTTCGATTGGCTTCCGCACTCCTCATTTCTCACGCTCTCTCTCTCGCTTCTCTGTCCGGGTAGAGACTGGACCTCACTCACCAAACGATACGTTAAAACATGTACACCCCAGATGCGAAACGGAGATATATTTATCTCTCTCACTAAATAATAGTGTTCTGCTGCGCCTTAGAGCATAAAATAAGCATATGACTCACTCATTGAAACACTCGTGTAGCCCGTGTAGCCCAGTTCCTGCGCTAGTTCCATTCCGCAGTAGCGGTGTGGGATAACGCAGTCAAAGTCGACTGCCATTGAAAGGGAGAAGACCAGGAGGAGAAAGAGGGGTCGACACGACATTCTGAAGTAATGCGAATAAATGACGCTGAAACATGGATGAACATAAAGGAAGGGGACGCGAACTCGTATCATATTGCTAAAAAAGAATGAATTGGGGAATAGTCGACATAGGCCTGCTAGATATGATGTCTTGAATGAAGGAGAGTCTGAGGAGGAAAAACGGAGGACAGAAGGTACCCATTTGCGACAAATCACTGGAAGAAATGTGTGGGTGCTGAGAATAAATGCAAATAAGCATCGTTCAAACAGTGAATAAATTGAAATTCTTCGAAATCGAGATCGAATTATCGAGATCTAGAAAGATTTGCTGAAAGTGTGCAGTGAGAGGAGGAAAATGAGGACCGAGAAGGACTTCCTTGAAGCGAAACGTCAGAGAAAGAGGAAGAATATTCCATTAACGATGTAAGGATATAATTTAGAGAGAGGGGACTCGCAGAGTGGTCCATGAGGGCTCAATAATTCCATAAAAAAGGAATTTATGGGATACGCATTAGTACAGATCTAGGAGCTGATGTCCGCGAAATGTTGAATGAATTTAATTGTCTGATGTACTCGAAGTCAAGGATAGAGCAGATTAATCATCAGAGTCGGAATGCGATTCCGACAACTTTTCAATTCCAAATCAGGACGAAATCTGCAATAAATGAGGTTCAATTAAGTCAAGCATTTCTAAGATGAGAAAAGGGCGCGGCACGCGCAGTTAGAACTGAATACTCTCGCTCGTCAAATCGAGCCACAACCAGAGGAAAAATGTCCGTACTTTTCGAAATATCAATTGCTTTTTTTGCTCCTACTCGTCAAAATTTGACCCTGTTCCTCCACGCCGTCATCAAAGTAGGAAAAGCTCTTGACGTGTACCGGTTAAGCGCTAATTTGTCGCGGGAAATGTCAACTTTGCTTCATCAGAAAAAAAGAGTGTACATTAGCACCCTACTGAATTCTGACTCTGAATCCCCGTAATTGAACGTTTCACCCGGTTTCCATTTATCCTTCTCGATTTTTTAGTCATTTTCGATCACTCGTCAGCAATTCTATCTCACTCTCTCATTTTATCATGCTCTTTCGTTTATCGGACCAGCGAGAGACCATTGGGAAACCGAGAGACGGACGCAGTGCCTCTATTCGTTGAATCTCTCTGTTCTAAATGCTCGCTCGTCTCTCTGACTGGCGAGGGATGCACGGTGTTTACACGCGGATCAAGCTTGCAGCGGGTGGCGAGGACAGGGAAACTCTGATTTGATGACTAGGATAAATCATAAACACTCCGCCCTCCTCGCTGATTTTGAAGCCGTGCAATTCGATCGTTTCTGCACGTTTTTTGCTCGTTCATCCTTGATCTTTTCGGGTTACTTTCGCATGGTGGTTTCTTCACTTCACACACTATCTCTTCGGCCATAGATAGATAGCACGTGAAATGGAGATCAAAATTTCATGCGAAGCCAATCTTTCTCCCTTCCCTTCTCCTCTCTTCTCCCATTGCAGTGCAAAAAAAAACGCGCGGAACATGACAGGTGAAAACAATAGAGTGGGAGAGAGAACACTCTCACCTTTCATAACGGAAGCTCGATTATCCTATTCGAGAAGGAGCACGCGAAATGGAGAGAGCTTTCCGAATATCTCTTATCTGTTTGAGAGAACGAGAGAACCCGTAAAATCGAGAGACGTAAACATTTCTCGGCACTTGCTCAACCCATCGCTACCGCTTTTTCACCAGACTTTTTTTGACCAGAGTAATATATCCGATCCGCATGCCTTAGTGAGGCACAAAAAGCCATTATCCATATCCTCAAAGTCCTTAAAGCTATATCCTCAATTGCCATAGCTACTCTTTCTCCCTTCGTTATCTACTCTACTCCCAATGCAGTGCAAAAACGAGCGCACAAGTGAAATCAAAAGAGTGGGAGGAAAAGAGAGAACGCAGTGTTTGAGCAGAGTTGTTCAAAATTTACTCCAATCTCAACTTTGAAAAAGGGCTCATTCCAACCGGCGAGATTGCATTGCTAAGATCTTTGGCCATTTTATATGACTTTTTGAACTACCTCTATTCTCTCTCTCTCTCTTGTTCTCCGTGAAAGTTGACATCTCATCATATGTCTCACTGATGTCTTCGGATCCACTACTAATTTGTCTTTAGATCTCGTCCACACGCAATGGCCTTTCGTGTCGCCTGCCGTCAGATTATGTTCAATGACATCCCCGAGTGTGAGTTCTCCTGACAGCGAGTCCGAGAAAGCGTGTGAGAAATCATGTGCAGTAGCAAAAGTTCCATAAGAGACACTATCTGAGAGAACTAAGCAAATTCACCTAGTGACCGTACAAGGAAAAATAATAAATTCTGAAAAAAATGCTCTAGGAGTAACTTTGCACGTAGAATCCGAAAATCAACGTCAAAAAGTCTTATAAGACACTATCTGACTCGATCGGGCAAGTCTTGGCACAGGCCAAATTACAACCTAAGCCCAAAGTTGTACCAAATATAGGGTGTGATGAGTGTGTCTTGCCGCGGGGGTTAGCTAAGCTCTCCTGCTTCTCGGCGCCCCAGGATGCAGTAAGAAGTGCATGATGACGTCATAGGTCAAAACGTGTAAATCGTGTCCAATCGATTCGATAGTGGTCTAGTTGTGTTCCTCGTCGAATTCTAAGACATTTTTACTCTGGGGCATTTTTCGGTCAAATTTCATCGAGAGCTGATAATCGATAAATTTGAAATTTTTTCCACTTTTTATTTTTTAAAGTATATTTACAGGTCCAACTACAGACTTTTTATTTGCTCAATAAATGCGTATTTGTATAACACACACGCAGTAAATAAATCGTAATTTATCTCGTCTACCAAGGAAGTTAAATCGGCCTAAAATCGTGCTAAAGTTTGACGAAAATGCATACAGTACCCTCGAACTAAATGCCGGCTCCGGTTTTGAACTTATGGTTCCGGCTCAATTTGAAACTTCAGTTTCAAGCTCTACTCACTTTACATGTAGACTAGTGCTAGGAACCTATGATGCGTGTCCTACCGTAACCTACCGTACCCCGATTACAGTAATCTCGATTGGGCTTCGCGAGCTGTCTTTCTTGTTCTTTGTTCCTACATGCATAGCTCATCGAGGAAATTTCTTTGGGTACCGTATCATAATCCTACCGTACCCCTACAGTAATTTTACCGTAACCTGGTGGATACAACGTTGATTACTCATGTTGTTTACTAGTAAAGAGCGCATCCTAGAATCACCGGGTTAGATAAATCTTCGATTACGGAGGTTGTTTAGTAATAACGACAAGATACGGTACCCAAAGAAATTTCCTCGATGAGCTATGCATGTAGGGACAAAGAACAAGAAAGACAGCTCGCGAAGCCCAATCGAGAATACTGTAATCGGGGTACGGTAGGTTACGGTAGGACACGCATCATAGGTTCCTAGCACTAGTCTACATGTAAAGTGAGTAGAGCTTGAAACTGAAGTTTCAAATTGAGCCGGAACCATAAGTTCAAAACCGGAGCCGGCATTTAGTTCGAGGGTACTGTATGCATTTTCGTCAAACTTTAGCACGATTTTAGGCCGATTTAACTTCCTTGGTAGACGAGATAAATTACGATTTATTTACTGCGTGTGTGTTATACAAATACGCATTTATTGAGCAAATAAAAAGTCTGTAGTTGGACCTGTAAATATACTTTAAAAAATAAAAAGTGGAAAAAATTTCAAATTTATCGATTATCAGCTCTCGATGAAATTTGACCGAAAAATGCCCCAGAGTAAAAATGTCTTAGAATTCGACGAGGAACACAACTAGACCACTATCGAATCGATTGGACACGATTTACACGTTTTGACCTATGACGTCATCATGCACTTCTTACTGCATCCTGGGGCGCCGAGAAGCAGGAGAGCTTAGCTAACCCCCGCGGCAAGACACACTCATCACACCCTATATTTGGTACAACTTTGGGCTTAGGTTGTAATTTGGCCTGTGCCAAGTCGCTGCACAAACATGTCGATCCTCTCAGATAGTGTCTTTTATATCTTAAACTGAATTTTCTATAGGGACCTTTGTTGCGCGTGGTGGGCCATACGATTTTTTTAACGGAGCTTCAAATGATCCCATGAAGTATAAAACCTTTCAGGTAATTAAAAATTAAACATTTTTGCAAAAGAAAATGTAAGGCTACGTATCCTTAGAATAAAGTTATGCTTGATTTTTACCATAAAACTGACTGCCCTGAAAATTTTTCGAACTATTCGGCATTTTTGGTTATTTTCATTCGATTCCTCGTGAAAAGTTGCATATATGATATTTTTTTCAGAATTTTTAAAATACATATATTGGCTCATTTTTGCCTTCAAAGGTTACGGTAACACGATTTTTCAGTATTTGGGCAGCCTACCTACTTGCAATCAATGAAATTTCCACGGGAAAAGACTCAAAAAATATTAAAACGACATATTACGAATATTTATCACCATTGGACTACAATCCGCCACCATCATTTTTGACCCCGGGGGTCATGGTCCGAAATGGTCATGAAAAGCCATGATCGAGAAACTTCAATTGCTATACGCCGATGTGTTGCGTAGTTCCTAAGAAAATTTTCACCACCGAAAAAATCGTAATTCGGTTATCGCAAATTGATTTATTATAATAATTATCGGATTTTTCCTTTAAAAAATCAGTTCTCGATTTCGCAACTTCGAATTACGATTTTTTCGGTGGTGAAAATTTTCTTAGGAACTACGCAACACATCGGCGTATAGCAATTGAAGTTTCTCGATCATGACTTTTCATGCCCATTTCGGACCATGACCCCGGGGTCATGGTCATGGGTCAAAAATGATGGTGGCGGATTCGATTCCAATGGTGATAAATATTCGTAATATGGCGTTTTAATATTTTTTGAGTCTTTTCCCGTGGAAATTGCATTGATTGCAAGTAGGTAGGCTGCCCAAATACTGAAAAATCGTGCTACCGTAACCTTTGAAGGCAAAAATGAGCCAATATAGGTATTTTGAAAATTCTGAAAAAATTACCATATATGCAACTTTTCACGAGGAATCGAATGAAAATAACCAAAAATGCCGAATAGTTCGAAAATTTTTCAGGGCAGTCAGTTTTATGGTAAAAATCATGCATAACTTTATTTTAAGGATGCGTAGCCTTCCATTTTCTTTTGCAAAAATGTTTAATTTTTAATTACCTAAAAGGTTTTATACTTCATGGGATCATTTGAAGCTCCGTTTAAAAAATCGTATGGCCCCTCTCGCGCAATGAAGGTCCCTATAGAAAATTCAGTTTAAGAGATACGACTTTTTGAGGTCGATTTTCGGATTCTACGTGCAAAGTTACTCCTATAGCATTTTTTTCAGAATTTATTATTTTTCCTTGTACGTCCGTATGTGAATCCTCTCAGATAGTGTCTCATAAATATTGCAATTTGACGCCATGATGCAACGATTTCGTCTAGAGGCAGGTTTACGATCAGTAAACTAATATTCAAGGTGTTCGATGATGGGGCTGACCTTCCCGGTCTTCCCGCCTCGATCAGTAAATTATTTCAATGCATTCAGTGGCGGGCAAGGCCCGTGAGAATCCCCGTCGCACCTTCTTCATTCTCTCCTCCATCGTCTTCGCTCTGATCGCCTTCGCCCTTCTCATGACCCATTTGTCCCATCCCCTGCCGAAGGTATGGTGGCATTGTCGAGCCTCTTTAATAAATGGAATGGGTGGGGAAGATATAATGATAGGGAGTATACACTGTGTGATGAGGCTCGACTGAAGAAGAGCCTCCTTCTCCTTTGTCAGTAGCTCACGTATCTGACACTGAGGTTGATCATCCGCTGACGAGGTCGGAGGAAGAGGGAGAGAAGGAGAGGCGTACAACTCGCACAATCTGCGGAGCGGAGTACGAAGAGAAGGCCAAGCAGATCATCTCCTCTTGTGAGGAGATCAAGAAGACAAAAGGTGAGTCATAGGGCAGTCATCAGGTAAAGGAACACCGGTCAGAAATACCTACCATTTCACGCGCAGACAGCTTGGAAGTTTATTGAGTGAGAGCATTTAGATCACATGATTCGGGTTTGTAAGATATTTTGCCCTGCTCGATAAACGCTTTTTTATAATTTCCCAAAATGGGTTCAAATCGTCGAGATTCTAATGAAACTTGGAACTGGCCTACGATACTCAATTGTGAATGAAATAAACTTACCACTCATTATATTTTTCAGGTCGACTCTCTCCCTTCCTGTATGATTTGCTTCACAACCAAATAAAAGAAAATGGAGGCCTCCGGCAGATGTGTTGCCAAGTAAGCTGTGATCTTACTCATATTAGTACTTTTGATAATTCCGAACATGGTGTCTAACAAAATATATCAGTGAAACGGAGTTTCCTGGGACACGTCAGTAGATTGAAACATGGATCGAGACTCGAGGACCATTTTCAATTCTGCCTGAACCCAGTTAAAATTGTCAACAACTTCCTTGCAGGACGGGTGCAACCAGATTGAGCTCGAGGAAAGCCTGTGCTGGGAAGCTCCTACATCTCCCAAGCTCCTCATCGATTCTTCACCTACCCTCACCCTCGTCCTTCTCCTCTTCGGTGGCATCTCTATTGCCGCTCTAGCGGTCGTCGCTGCTATGTGGGCTTATCGGCGGTGGCGATCCCGCTCCGATCCGGTCCAATTTGTGCCATTAGTGTAGATTATCTTGCATTACTTATCTCTACCTCGAGTCTCAACACTCCGTGAATAGCGAATTTCCAAAAAAAAATTATCACTGTAAATTTCTTTGATTATTTTCGATAATTTCTTGAATTAGGAGGAGGTTTTGTTGCATTTCACCATATTTCGACGTATTTTGACAGAAATGAGAGGGATTTATAGGAAGGCAAGCAGAGAAACAGAGAAAGGGCACGAACCAAGAAATCGATAAATCACTTTTGGGAAAGAATTCTCGAACACAAATAAATTGTTTTGCTCATGTAACCAATATAAATAGTCCTAGCCTCGTGCAATTAGATTTCATTTTTCGAGAAAGACAATTTCATCTTTTTTAATGCCTATTAAATAACTTTGAAACAGTAATAATCAGTGTTTTACCATAAAATAAGTATGTCAGATTCTAATTGATTGTGCTCGAATTCCTTTTTATCTCTGTTCTTGCCTTCTCTTATTTATTGATTATTTTCCTCCCTCGCCGCGTCACCAACACAATTTTTCAAAATATGGGAATTATTTAGTTCACAATATGGGAATTATTCAGTTAAGTGGATTAAATTCACAAAAGAGAAATAGTCATCCAGTCGAATCGGTTAATAATATTAGTCCGTTTTTTAAACAACTGTTATTTTTACGCGCTGATATTGGCATGTTAAAACGCGTTCTCTGTAAGAAGCAAGGCGGAGTGGCTCAGTTTTCTTAAAATGGTCTCCCGAGGCTTAAACTTTACCTACATAACCCATAGGGACGGTATTTGCGATTTTTGAACTTTGATCCCGACATTTTTGATCTTTCGGAAATTAAATTTCAGAAATACTTATCATGTGATAGCTCATTCGAAAGAGCATGAAAAGTTATGTTTAAAATCAGAAGGATTTAAAAAAAAGAGACGATGAGTGGAATGAAGAAGAATGATCTCTCACTCGAAGTGGCATGCGTGTTAGGGCGTCTTTTTCTTAAGTTACTTTTCCGTTTTCCTTTCACACATCCTTGTACTGTTTGTACTTGTTTCATTTCCATTTCATCCGTTGTTGTTGTCCATTTTCCATTGTGCAAATTGATTGATTTATCGATTATTAGGTATCAATTTCCATCTTCCAGTATCACCGAGATACCAAGGCTTGGACGGCCTTGCTGGGGTTTGTAATCGGTAACCGTCGACTGGCCCGCGGAGCCTTACACAACTCAGACTTCCCTTTCAAATTACTCAAATATTTCTCACGAAGGTAAGGAGGATGCGGTGCGGCGATCTCAGTAGTACTCAATTCGCCAATGCGAGGGGTGGATAAATTTGCTGACCCTCTTATCGCATTGGGAAGAGATTATGTGAAATGCAGAGACTCATTATCATTGTCTGACTCGCTCGTCTAGTGTTTACTCTGATTAACTAGAAGAGAAGGAAGCATTGGCTCCATCTCTTAGGATACTACCCTTGATCAGTTGTGATTCATCTGTCATTTATTCAATTTACCTTAATACTCTCACTCGCTACGATTTCTTCACGGCTATGATACTCAAGTGTCGTAATCGCCCTTAAAAATTTTCGCAGGTGTTCCTATTGCATAAGTGCTTGTTGTGAGACACTACGCTCATGGTTGGGGCTATTGTTCACCATTTTCACCATTTCCTGCACTCGGATGCGGGCGATGTTATCACCACTATCAGTCCCTTTTCCGCTGTTGCCAACGGCATTCATTTATCTAAGATAACATCGATTTCAGCGTCGATCGATATGGCCGCCATGTTCGTTCGCCAACTCCTGTTCTCGGACCTCCCCTCATGCGAGTTGATCATCTGGTTCAGTCCCCTCGATAAAATGCAATGATTCGAGCGTGGCTCCAATTAAAGATGTCCACAAGACGCCTTTTATTCCATCCTCCTTCACAATCGCATTTAAATTGTTGAACAATTTAAATACTATGAACTGCAAAAAATGCACGAAACATTAATTCAATAATGCTAATTTATTCAGTGGTCGACAAGGCGAAGGCCCATCCGCGTCGTACCATCTCCTTCTTCATTCTTCTCATTCTCTTCATCGGATTCATCATTATCGTCTGCTCTCCGGCGCCCCATCAAGTCGAGAAGACCATGAAACAGCGGGATAAGGTAACCAGTTTCTCTGAAAGATACCGAAGCCGTATTATTGTCACTACGTACCATCATTTTTTCAAAATAATTTCTAATTTGAACCGTTTTCCCTGTGAACACGCATAACTATAATAATTTCAAGGAGGAACACGAGAATCGTGCCATTTGCGGTGCGGAGTTCGACCGTCTGGTCGAGGAGACACGCAAAAACTGTGACCAGATCAAGGCCCGAAATGGTTAGTTGTAGGTTGCACTTTCGTCCCCCGCCATGAAAGCTAGAAACGAGAAACAACGGTCGCATGAGAGTCTAGAGCAAAACATTCAACAGGAATATCGAATTTCGAAATGGTCTTTTTTTTGTCTATACCATCGGGATTTCGTCCACACTTAATATAACTCATAGTCATTATCGTGATATTACTGCGAATCATTTTTATTGAGTCCACCATTTCGATTTCTAACTTCCTGGAGTTAGAATCTAGTGAAAACGAAAGCACATCGTGAATAAAACGTTATTCGCAACATCGTTGATCGTTAGTGTATGTCAGCTTTATTTTGTATACCACGATCTTTTTTTAGATCGTCTCCCATCATTTCTATTCGAGCTGCTCAAGGCAAGTATTGAGCAGAAGGATGGTCTTCGTGAACTATGTTGCGAGGTCAGCTTTCAAAATAACATCTGATAATAGTAAGTAGGAATGAAGGTATACAAAGTGCATGCATGGCCTGTAGTGGATGAGATCATGCACAGGCACAGATCCCGCGAAATAGGATTTAAATTAGAGGATTCGTGACTGTTTTTCCGCATATTTCCCAATATTTTTTTCAATTTTTAATGATAAAACTCTATTACTGTAATTAGTCATTAAGCATGTGATAAAATCTCAATTTTAAACGCGACGGTTTTTGGAATCCGTTACCCACGGAACAATAAATAACTTTTTGTAAAAATGTAATAGCCTGCCTTCGCGGTGACCAGCAAAAGGAGTGACTATCTCGACCACGACTGTAACATCCCTTGATTGTCTACGCCACTTCACTTCACTTTTTTCACAGCTTACTTTTTACAACAACTGACAGTGTTGGTGATCAGAGTTACCAATGATGGAAATGGGTTCAGGAAAGAGTTATGGAACTTTTTTTCTCGGGCAATTGTTTAGTGGTCTGATCATCTGTCTTATCGAGATTCACTGCAGGATCGCTGCACTGTGCAAGAAATAGAGGAGGTCGAATGCTGGGAGGCTCCTCTCCCTCCGGCTCCTTCTCCTCCTGCTTTTTCCCCTTCTCATCCCTCCTTCCTCTTCTTCCTCCTCGCTCTCGGTGGCATTTCTGCCCTCATTGCCATTATTCTCGCTGTGTTGTGGGTATTGCGTAGAGCCCGAAGCCTACCCTCTGATGTAGTTCCTCTCATATAGAATTTCGATTTCATTGCATTCCCAAATACACAGCTCGCTACGAGAGAAGATGAGTGGAATGAAGAAGAATGAGCTCTCACTTTCGAAAACGACAAAATGTAAATTGAGTAATTAGAAAGAATGAATAATTGGATGGCCAAGAGAGATTGGCTAAATAAAGAAAATAGTCAATAAATGGAAGAAAGTGAGAGGAAACCGACTGTAGAACAGCTCACGGCGACAGACGAGAAGTGGAGGGTTACTGTACCTTGATCACCGTACCTTTTCAGTCGACTGTTACCGTACCTTTTCAGTCGACTGAAAAACTCACATGGAAAAGTGCGATGAATTTCGGAGTATGAGATTCTGCGATTTACTAGAACAACGCTTAGCAACTCCCACCATCTCGCTACCATCTATCAAAATAGCGCAGAGTCAATATTTGAAACACAATCTTCCCCGCCGTTCTTCTCTCTTCTACTCCCCCACTCCTTCTTCTCCTCTCACTGATCTATGATCTATGTTTGATCAACTTCGCACAGCTAACACCACTTGACAAACAGTGTGGTAACTCCCGAGGGCAACAAAAAGGGCAGAGAGAACTAGGTGCGATCTAGTATATAAGCGGCGGAGTTACTCGGTTAGACCATCAGCCACTCAGCTCTTCTTCTTCTCTACAATGAACGCAAAAATGTGAGTGTTCCTTCATCCTTTTCTTTAAAATTCGGCAATATTTTCCTTTATCCTAGGATCTTTGCACTTTCACAATTAATGACTCATTCCAACTAGTGCTTTTCAATAGTTGTCCATTTTTCGAGTTTCGTTAATTGATGATAATTATTAAATTAATAACATTTCAGTATCCTCTTTGTCGCAGTCGTTGCATTCTTCGCTATGCAGCAGTCTGAAGCACAAGTTGTGGTGGGTAAAATTTTCTTTATAATGGCTATTATTTGTCTTTCTGTTTCGAATACTGCCTGCAACGATTAGTCGATTCACTTATGATTAGCATGACGCTCTGTCCAACAAATTACTGTCAGCCAGTACACTGATCACCCACCAATTCCAGGTCCCCGCTTATTCCTCGGTCGTCTCTCCCTACTACGGCGCCTACTACGGATGGCCTCGTCTCGGTTACTCTGCCTGGGGATACCCCGGATATGCCGCCTGGTGGGGAGCTAACAAGAACAAGGATGGAGCACCTGTGGCACCTGTTGATGGACCCGCTGGACCCTCGGGGCTTACTGGAAACCAGTAGTTCATCCAACCTTTGCTCTCATTAATTGTTTCTGTACACTGTCACACCGTTTTTCATCGCAGAACGAGTAAAAAGTAAAGCAATTCAATCTCTGTAAACCCTGGTACTTGATAACTGCAACAGGTATATTATATTCACAAATATTAAAACCAATCTTTATTGATTACATTAAATTAGTTCATGCTCGTTTCTCCTTTGTTGAGCTCTTCCTGAAGACCCGTCTTACAATTTTAACGGTGATATGAGCAACAATGATCAAGTTAATCAGAGTAAAAACTGCTGCAACAGCAATAATATCCAAGTTATGATACTCAATAAACGACATATCACAGGATTGAGGTCGAAGAGCCTTAGACGGCCCGAATTCAGCCGCGAATTCTGTGTACCTGCAATTTTTCCCTTTGTTGTGCCACTTTTCATTTTCTTTCACAAACACACTCTCCCAAAATGATTTTAATATATAATTTTTTTAATGGTGAACACTAGTGTTACTATATTAATCTCACTTGATAACAAGATCTCTTGATGAGAATGGCTTGCTGGCTAGCTTTTTCGACAGTATTTTCGCATTTTCACGATACCTGAACAACTTATTTGAGTTGGTAAATCATATATAAGCTCACTTTTTGTTCTCGATGATTTCCCTCAGGTTCGTGATGATCTTATCAGCGTTGGATAATTCGAACTTGGAGATGACCTGAAAATATTATAAAATTAGTATGAAGATCAAGTGAACAAATCATTCATATTACAATTTTGAGTAGTGTTTCGAATTTGTACCTTTCCCACTCCATTGTACTCCATTGCCCAAGCATTCTTAGGTTGATCGCCAAAAAGTGGGAAGAAAATGGCGGGAACTGCTCTTTGAGCCACTTCCATGCACGTTCCCATTCCACCGTGAGAAATGAATGCAGCGATGTTCGGGTGGTCTGAAATCAGTGACCTTGAGGGAAATTGGTGCAGATAGATGATATGTCTCTGTGAAAACGTTCCTAAATACCGCTAATTTGAGTTAAAAATATTGCATCATGAAGTATTTTTTTCAGTAGTTTTCAGTGCTTAAGTGTTCATGAATGATTGAGGTAGCACAGGAAAATTATCGGAACTCACTGAGTAAATCATTCTGGGGCGTCCACTTAGACATGATGAGATTAGGATGATTCTTCTTTGCTGCGGTGGCAAAATCATCCTCAGGCATTTCGTATTTCCAGATGAAAGTTATGTTAGGGAAGGCAGCCACTGTCTGAAGAAATTTATTTTAGACACTCTACTTGAAACTTTCGAGCGAAAGACAGATTCTACTAGTAGAAAAATAAAGAGTCCGGGAAACTGGCCTTGAGCAGTGCTTGTTTCTTATCATCTTCCAACTCGGAACTCGGGGCGACTGAACCAAATGAGATGATAACGGCTTTCGATCGAGTGGTCATAACACCTTCCCAGTACTGAAATCATCAAGATTTCACTCAAAAATCATGACGAAAAATATCATCAAAAATCATGAAAATGTCGCAAAAAAGTGAAGCGTACCTCGTCCAATTTCTTTGGTTGCTTCGCTCCTAATCCTCCAATGGGAATCACTCGACTCATTGTTGGGCCTCCAAAGTCCATTAGAGGTTCATTATTTGCGAAAACATATGCTACGTTTGAGGATAGCACCTGGAAAAATGACATCGCTTTAGTGACACGCCTTGCGAACAAAAGTTAAACACATTTTTTAAACTACATTTGTTTGCTCTAATCTCGACACATATACTACCTTGAATCCGGGGAAATCTGAGTATTTCTCGTGGAAAAGAGGCTCCAGTTTCGATCTTCCTGGTGCAAAGAAGGAACGAATCAGAAATTCTCCGGCAAGGTTCTTCACTCTATCAAACATTGAGTGGACATCGAAACTGCGCGAGTATGAACCTGAACAATTTTTTTACAAATTAGAAATAAACATGGTTTATGGAGATGAAAGAGGTAAGGATTTCTGTTAGGAAGAGACTAGATGATAAAGACTTCCTAAAGAAATACGTGTTGCTTTGTATGCGAAATGTAATACATATTCAACAATAAATCAACACAGACATGCCTTGAGGCAACTCGATTGAGTTTTTTTTGTACATTTTCGATTTTGATCAAAAGAGAAAATGAAATAGCTCACTCGGTTGCGAACTGAGCGCGGGTGGAACGCCAAATTCATCGTAAAGTAGACCGAAAACACTCATCGATAGGAGGGCGATGTAGGATTTGGGATTAATGGCATGGCTCAGGCCTGAAATAAATCTATTTGCATTATTTGTGGGCTCTCTCGAGCGAAATTTCCAAGCACAGACTCAAATTGTGATGATAAAGTCTGGCAACTAATCACACACCTATTCCACACATATCAAAGCTCTCAGCCATCATGACATCATATTTCTCTTCTCTTAATCGCTCGATTAGTTCATCGTTCTTCAATGTCTCTATACAAGCTGCCTTGAACATATCAGCCATCGCTTGACCGCCCTGAAATTGTGATGGCCTTTGAATTATCTATTTTCTCTTCAGAACAACAAAGAACATATTCATGCGCAATTATAGATCTCATCTAATGTCGAAAACGAGAAAATTTACAAATAATCATAAATAACTAATCGAAACTAACCATATAAGTGCCGATAGGATCATAATATGGAGTGTAGAAGAACATTTTGTGCTCTCCAATCGAATCGTGATGTGCTTGCTGGATTTTCTGCAATGAGCAACATTTTAAATTTTGAAGATATCACAGCAATTATTTGCACCGTAGTTCAAACAAATGTAAGAAACGAGAGTTGAACAACACAATTTCCTTCTCAAGGTCAATCATACATTCCAGTTCACTAACCTCCCCCATGTCCAAGTAGATCTTATTTGATTTCGACGTTCCATCTTTTCCGTCAACATCGATTACGGGGATCAAAGACGTCTGAAATTATCGAAGAATGTGATGTTTTTTAGTGAGAAAGTTCCATTTTGTTCGTGATCTATCGCCATTCTGACAAATGTGCACAGAGAGTCACTCCCTTCACGAATGATAACAATCTATTGACCATCTAAGCATGTGAATAGAGAGACTAGTGAAGGCTGAGTTGTAAACACCTTGCAAGTTATTGTACTGAGAAACGAACCACATTATGCCCAGCCTCGACGAGAATATCAGCTACACTTCCGAGGAAATTACTGTGGGAATGGGCGAATTTCGAGTTGTAGATGAGGATTTTGTAGGCTAGTGATGCTTGGATCCAGAGTAGTAAAGCGAGTAATAACCTCATACCTGAAAAGGGTCAATAATTGCCTTCTCACACGGCGTGACAAGCAAACGGGACACATAACATGGGATTGAAGGGATTCAAGTGAATTGCAAGCATTCCTGTGGGTGAATGAATTTACTCGAAAACAACAAACACGAAAGCAACTGTTCCAAGAGAGAAGTTAGCCGAACAGCTTTTAAAGTATATCATAAATTCTAACGCGAAGCGAGTACGAGAATCAAGTGGAAGTGAACCGAACAAAAAATCAATGCAGCGATGCGCGCCAAAACATTAAGTAGAGATGGTCAAGTGCAACGCCTTATCTACTTTGAGAGTGGCCACAAAACAGAGTAAACAAGGGAATGAACGAGAGAGGCGATTCTTTAATACTTTTCATCAAACACGCGTGTTCTTGAGTGAAGGCTAATATGGCCAAGACGTGCTCGATTTGTGTTTAGTGAAGAGGATAGGAGAGAGCAACTGTCGTCTATTCACATGCTTTACACACACCTTTCGTAGTTTCTAGTTTGATGGGTGTGTCTACGGTGGTGGGAAATGAACTGATGATGACTGGGGATGTGTAGGAAACTCCACTAGCAGCAGTGAGGAGTTTTCACTAAGAAATACACTCAAAATAAAGTAGATGCCAATTGCATTTAAACCAATGGTTGCCTTTTGAAAAGTATTTGTATTTTATCACACGAGACCAGTAAATAAGGTTAATCAGAAGTTGGAGGAAGGTGACAGGCATTAAAAGTGATCTTTGGCTATGCCCTCTGGTGGTCGATCTCATTGGCATAGCACGTGACAGTCTCAATGAGGTGCTAATCTGGGAAAGACTCACTCTTTGACTGATGATTTACCTTGTCTTATTTGTATTCGTTGAAAGTGAGAATTAAATTATAACATTAATTGTTAAAACAGTAGAGTGCGCGACAAGAGCGCACTACATATTGACTTCGGGAAATTCATTAATTAGTTTGGGAGATTATATCACTTCTCCTTCCCATAGTTATCTGTGGGAATTCGGTGAATTTTGTTGTGATGAAACCAGTGAAGAAATCCAAGGTTTCAAGTGCTGACCCGTCATTTTTACTGACACTGGATAACATCTGTGCTACTGGAACATGCTTATGTATTGCTACGACACGTAGACCATTATTATCACCTCGTGCCCTTTATCCGTATTGCTGGTGGTTTGGCAGATAGATTGGCAGAGCAAATCGGCAGTAATGGGAAAGAAGAGAGCGGACGAGGGGGGCATAATCAAGTATTCTAATCCATTCGGGGCGAGCTCTTATGAGGGGCGGAGGAGGGACAGAGGGCACTGAGGGGGATAATTGCCGGGTCTGCGCCAGCGATGGTTTGCACACACGTTCCATGTACAACTATGGCCTGATTGAGCGGTTGTATAATTTTGTCGGTACGATCTCAAACTAGTGTTCAAAATACACCGAACAGCTTTGTCTCCTATTGCGTAGGTAATCTTATAGATGTTCTCGATCATAATTTACAGCATGTTTTCACGTCAAATGCGTCGCTAATTGCGCATTTTCAATTCAATTATCAACTCAGATTCGGATGTTCTCATCCGAGTGTGTTGATGTCTTCCCTTCTTCCATCTCTCTCTCTCTTGTTCGCTCTTTGTCGTTGCTTGTTTGCTCACTGCACAGCGACAGGCGCCAATGAACACACTGACGCACGCGAATCATTCGAGGAAGGTTGCTAGTGACCGGAATCCCTCGTCTTTTCTGAACCATCTATTCAGAATTTTTAAATATTTTTGCTTAAGAATAGCTTCATTGTTAAGAAGAAATTCTCCTGTGACCGGAATACAAACTTCCTTCTACATTGTTCTTTAGCCCAATAGGGACAGAATAAAACACTCGGGACCTTCCTTTTTTTCGAGCTCAGGCTAATCCCAAGTCACACCTATGTGAGAACAACTTAGAAGATCATTCGTGAGACCGTTTCTGTAGACACCAACATCAAGCTGATAACTTATGGAATGCCAGCTTTAATTTTTTACTTGGGTAGGTCATTCTCCGAATGTTCGCATCCTCTTTCCTTAACCCCTCAATTCCTTCCTTCCTTGTGCTTTCCCCCCTCTCCGAGTAACTGTTTTCTCGTCTCATACTCGGACTCGCTTCCATACACTCCGCTTTTTCCCTTCTTCCTCCTCCGGGGGTTGTTTACTGACTGTGGCGGCACAGTTCGCTTACCCGAGGAGGTAATGCACTCGAGTCTGTGCTCATTTTTAGTCCCCCCAACTTGACCGACCAACGCACTCTGCCTACTCGGTAATGTCTTAGACAATAGATACACTAGAATTCGTGCTCAAATTAACACTCATTACTAATTAGTTCCGTTCACGGCACGATACGTTCACGGTGTAAGATTAGATATTTGATCATCAATAATTAATCCCCGAAACTTGACCTATACCAAAGCACTTTACCTACTCGGTACGTTTTACTAGTTGGAATCATTTTCGTGCATTCTGCGAACACCGGAAAATAGTAGGCACATTTTATGTGTTACTCACTCATCATTAATGGGTATTGTAATCGTGTCCTCTCTCGTACTTTCCCTTCGAGGCAGCTCTTCTTCTCCGAACAAGAGTCCAAAATGGATGGCAATTACTCATCATTAGTGCAATTTTCTGTTCTGCCTAACACTTTCTGTTCCGGGTATACTCTTACCTTGAACGACGAGGATAAAAATGTGGACATTTCTCTTCTGTGATTTTCTTGGAAAAGATTAGCTCAAAGAAGTAATCAATTTTATTTTGAACTTGAGTATCAAATCACAGGAGCATTTTCTGATCCACATTCACACGCTCAGTATCGAGTATCCACGTACCAGGAAAATGCTCAAGGCCGATAAAATTGCCCTTCTAGTCAGCACTGGTTTAATGAATTCGCGCTTCAATCTGCGATTTCTTACTCAGTAAATCTCCAGTGAATTCGCCCCCGTGAGCCATCCGGCTATAAAATCTCGGTATCGTTCAATCAGCAATGATTTTTCGGTCCTTTGGTGCAATTCTATGTGTCTTCTGCATATTTCTCACCTGTATTATCTCTATTCATATCAGCACCATTACGAATCCTCGATTCCCATTCTTTCCCTATCGCCCGGGAATGTCTCGAGACTCTCGCATGCTATTGACACGTGCGAACAGCTGGTGGCTTATACTTTCTATCTTTCTATGTGAACTGCTCCCTGATGATGTGACCATGTGGAGTAACTAAGTATACTAGGAAAAAATATTCGCCGTTCAATGGACAAGAATATTCTTATTTCATTATATAAAAGCCGTCCGTGGGCTAGGTACGTTCTCTCGTGAATGGTCTCTTAGGGGGATAACATCAATTCTAGTATCCGATTTAGTTGTTGGACTCGTCTATTATCCTGGATTGTCTCGAGACACTCGCGTGCTATCTACATGTGCGAACAGCTGGTGCTTCCTCTCTCTTCCTCCTCTCTTGACCTGTCGAATTCACCTTGTCTCTCAAGCTTTCTGAAGACATAGTGAGTACCTTGCTTCGAGAGACGCTATTCTTATTCTTACTCGACTTCTCCCCATTCCTGCTTCTTCGAGCCGCGAAAAGATCAGGAGATTTGAGGCATTCCTCTTCCCTGTTCCATTCTTCTCATAGCTTTCATATGATGGATGCATATACAACCATAGGTCAGCGAGATGCTCGGACCAGATTGGGAACTGTTACAGCCTGTCTTGTTCCTCCCTACTCCATTCGCATTTTCCATAACGTGTGAAACTTGCGCCTTTCCCGGCCGGTTTGCATGGGAACATTTCAAGCACCAACCATTATGGCACAGATGCTTCGGACACACTGTTCGCAATTTTATTACTATTTCCGTTTTCCGGATGTTTCCGAGATTTTTTCCGCGAAGAGATTGACTTTTGGCGTCTCAGCGTCTCATTTGTTGATGTTTTGAAGAGAGACTGGTCACGTTCCCTCCTTATCACCAATCTCCCTT
The DNA here is from genome assembly GCA_911812115.1 of Pristionchus exspectatus. Taxonomy (NCBI): domain Eukaryota; kingdom Metazoa; phylum Nematoda; class Chromadorea; order Rhabditida; family Neodiplogasteridae; genus Pristionchus; species Pristionchus exspectatus. Next base: position 30,080,743 of record OU461583.1, on the reverse strand, counting down.
CCCCATTCTTCCCCTCCCCCCTCTAACTCTCTCTTGTAAGCAAGCGCGGTGCCCCTTTATCCCACCAATTGCACATGGTACGCGAGGTGCCACCGAAAGGGGCCGAGAGTAAGAAGAGGGAGGGAGGGGACGATTACACCCCGGCCAACTAGTGATCCCCTCTTTCCTCATTGACCGAGTCGATTAAGCACCGGATTAGACCATCTAAGCTCATCTTTTCCTTCCCGAACACTCGGTATTTCGATACTATCCTAAAGTTTCTCGGGTGTGTCGTTCCCCTCTCTACTGTTTTCAAAATCTCCTCATCGTAAAAGGCTGCTGTAATTTTCCTTATTTTTTTTCACTTTTCTAGCAAGCCTGATAGTTTCCGAGAAGTATTCTTGCTAAATGGATCCGATGACCTCGTTGGATGACAAGGTTCAGCTGGTCATACCCCACTTCAAGAATTGCGCGACCTTGGAATTGCCGCCACGTTTTGTTGCTGAGCGAGGAAGTGTTGATGTGCAATTAAAGAGAGGAGAGAGTATTTATGCTGATCACTATCTCAGCCTTTCTCACTTTCCCCTTGTCTCTCCTCTTCTCTGACCGGAGATCACAAGGATCTTCGACGTGTGCGCTCACCAAGAGTTCGTTGTTATTCTCTCTCGCGTTTCTCTCCGGGTATCATCACTTTTACGAGGGGAGGAAGAGGGAAGATGGAGAGGGTAATCCCTCGGAGACAAAACACATGGCGGGGCGCGCTGTGTGGACAGCTTCGCAAATACTGAACATCCTCGCAATACAACAATCCCCCGTCGGTGAAGATTCCGAGGTACCATTGCGAGATTGCAGGTTCCCGTTTGACCCGAATCTTCATTCCTAGCGCCAGTTCTAGTGATATATTGAAAAAAAACGCAGATCTCTGCTTCGTGGTTGTCGGTTCGGCACCACTCGAAGATTTTCCATTGCCAACCATTCTTTGTCGCATTCTCCTCCATAATCGAAACATGCGACCATCTCCCCTCGGGGGACTCTCACTTTCTCCGCGCTCACGCATCGCTTGGCTCGTACATTTCTTTTCAACAAAAACCTTGTGCGGGATGTCGGAGCCTCTAATCTCTAGGAGGATTGGTCATCGATTCCTGAACACTCCCAGTGCAATAGTACATTGTAAAGCGGCCAATCACTTTTGCACGCGTCGCATATTCCAATTACAGTAGTGCTCTGGCGAAAAGGGGATCCCCATAGCCCTATAAGGGGCTCAATTATTCTCCATATATCGTCATCGAACCTCTAGGAAGTGAATGTGGGGAGCATAAGCCATCAAAGGTGTGCCACGGAGAGATGATCCTGTCGTGCATCATTCTCGTCCCTAGGAATACGCCAATAACTTTGGCTGCTCAGACGCGTCGTTTCTCTTCCCCCGATCGCCACTTCTTCTTCTTCCTCTGCTTATTCCCTTCACCCCTCCATATTTCCTGTTTCGGATGGTATGGAAGAGAGAGAGAGAGCGCGCGCAAGAGGTGGGGGTTGAGAATGAGAGAGAGACTGTACCCGCATAATTTCCTTCTTCTTCTTCGTCTTTTCCTCCACTCTGCTCAGTTATGCATTCACTGTGGGAGAGAGGGAGACGGACGTTCCCTGGTGCTCTCATTCCTCCCGTCTTCCACTCTCACTTCATCTCTGGACGTGAAAAGTGCAGTGTGAATAGTCGATGAATGTCCTTTGCTCTCAGGAACTTGAGTTTTCACTGAATTTCAAGTTTGTTTTCATGTGAGAATGAAAATAATTGAATTGTGAGATATTTCTCATGTTTGATCTCGAGTACCAGCTTTGGAATGTTATAAGATTTCTCCTACGACCGTGACGGGTTGAGGGGGGGGGAACTCTTCCTTCTCTTATCGCAACAAGTAGTCATGCGCTAAATCCTTGCTAGAGACCCTGTGATACTCCCACGAATAGATTCTTGCGCAGAGTTGTGCAAATTCCGAACGATACCTGCAATATTTTTTTCCAATGGCTAGCGATAACTATCACGTTTAATCCACACATCTTTAGTACGTCCGGCATTCGCACTATTATTTACTCCCTTGCGTCTTCCACGTTTGACTCTCTGGATTTCCACTGAATGTGTACAATCGTCTCTCATGATCTCCATTTCACCCACCACTCGCCCTCTCCTGCTAACATCTAGCAAAAAGTGCCGCGCTCTGCTATCTCGCAAATGAGCTCTTCGTCGCTTTTCCGGGTGCACTCCCGAACAAGAGATGTGACAGGCCGATACCGTTCCATTTCACATTCCGCTTTCGACTGTTATTGGGAAAAATTCCCCCTTTTTCCTACTGTTATGGACGAAAGTTATTACGAAAACTTCGTTATCCAGGTAGTTTTAACTTGCCTCGGAGTTCTCTTCCACAGTTCTCTGAAAAAAGTAGAATATTATGTTAAATATGTTGCTTGCCTCTCTCGATTCTTATTGGGGGAGCAAGAACGGTTGGCGGAAGGGGGGAAGGTGGTGGTGGTATAATCAAAACATGTGTATTCATGAATGGCGCATACTGCGAACGCGCCTCGCAACTGTAGTCGTCCATAGACCAAGTCTCTCCATTGTCCTCGATCTCTTACCTGTTCCGACCTCCTAGAGAATGTTGTTCAGCGAGCAAAGTAGAGGGACGGAACCACGAGATCTAATCGTCTCTCATCCCAGCTGCCATTCTTACTCATTTGCTCCCCTCAGCCAACGGGCGAGAGAGCATTGTAAACGGAGAGAACATCGACTAACCACACACTGTTTGTTTCACGCATTAGATCTCTCTCAAGAGTAGCCCCCCTTTGATCCCCCTCTTACCCCGGGGCCGATCCACTCTCACTTTCCTTTCAAATCGCACAGTCAAACCCCTTTCCTGTCAGTGTATCCCAAAGAATCTTCGTTTTTTTCTGTGATATACCTTGAGTAAGAACGTAGCAGGGATGTCGAGAATCAATCATCGCGTCTTAATAAAGGCCCGAGAAAACACTCGGCGACACGGTGCTTGTCCTCTAACCGTTCAAGAATTCCACGGTTCGCGTCAATAGTCAGGCAGAATTCGTCAAAGCGTTCAGAGAACATCTTTTACTTTTCCGCTAGCTCGGCTGTTTTTGCTCTTCGCTACCCGCTTCCGGGAATTTGTTGTGCACTGTCAAACACGCGGCTCTGACCATTTTCCGGCTCTCTCCATATTTCCCGGCTCCCTAGCTGGTAAGACAGCCTTCTTCCCCTTCTTCGGCCGATGCGACTTTCACTCTTCCTCTCCCTCCTCTCCATTCTTACTGCCCCCGATCCGCTTTGACTGTAGTAGTCACTGTCTCCCGGTAACAATCGCGACCGGGCAATTACCTCGTTATCAATTAGCGCTTCTTGGGTACTCTCAAAGCTCGCAAAGGCAGGGAATCTTCTCAAGTGGTGTTCGCCGGTCTAAGAGTGGAAGGGCCTTGGGGATACGAGAGGGCGAGGGTCTCTCTATAAGTGAGCAAGAGTGGGGAGAGGGGAAGGGAGAGAGAGAACACTAGGCTGATGCGTGCGGCTCTACTCCCGTCCTCCCATGTGGTCTAGTGGTTAGGATTTCTGGTTTTCACCCAGGCGGCCCGGGTTCGATTCCCGGCATGGGAAGCTGCTTTTTGCCGAATGTTAGCTTGCTTATCAGGTTGTTTTGGGTCGTTCAGACGCTTATCTGATACGTTTTGCTCACCTTTCGCTGATTTTTGCACGTAGTTTGTCCGTACTTTTCCCTGTTTGTGCCTTGTTTTTAGTTTATCCAATACTCTATTAAGCTGCTGAGAGGCGGAAAGTGCTTGAGTCTGTTGAATGAACTCCGTCGTCGTCTTTCCGCCTCCTTTTCCCCAATATGCCCTTTCTTGTTTTTGGCCGCTGCTTCGCCTACCCACTCGGAATTTCGACGACTCTCTGTGCAGAGATCCCAAGCAACTATTATTTTCTCTGTTTTCTCCTAACCACGATAATTTCGCGAGCTTTGAACATTGTATGGGAACTCCCCCCCACGCATCAACGCCAAGAATATATTCATATCTGCTTCTAGTTTGATTGGGAAAATCAGTCAAGGATGGTACTATTAGCCATTTGAACCGGGAAGGGTAGCCCTTCGTCTAGCGCTCAGAATGATCCAATAAACGCGTCGACATTTGTACACACACCAGTGTGTTCTTCTCAACACGCCGCGCTGATTTCTCCCCTCTCCTCTCCCCGCCAGTATCCGGTTCACTTATGCACTTTTTGGCCTCGTCTTTCTCGGAGGAGGAGAGGCTTCAACTCACTCGCCCCCTTCTCACCTTTCGCTACAAGAAACGGCCACAGCATGCTGCTTATCTGTCCCATCTCCCCTCCATTTCCTCACTCCCATCTAATCCTATATACTTCCTGTGCCATTACATCAGTGCTCGCATCGCGACTTCGTTCCACTTTTAGTGTCCCTCGCTCTTTTTGTAAGAAAGACGTCACGTATTAGTTGCGGTTAGTCAAGTTAGAACGGGGATAGTTGCTCAGAGAGTTCAGCTTCCTTCTTCCGTTAATTCGAGGTATGCGCTCCCTTCCACCCTTTAAATTAGTATCCCTAGATTTTTTTGTATAAACGACGTCATGCGGATATTAGCAGTGTGCGCTTAGCCGAAAGGAGTTTACAACCTTCTCCACTCCATCTTCCCCTTTGAACTCCCGAACTCGCTGTTGGTTTCGCTTTTTCGGAAGGATCCCATAGTATCGGCTAGTCAAGCCAGAAATAGGATAGTTTCCATTGTTTTCGCCCTCAGCATCCCCTTTCTCGATTCGGGATTTCCACGTATCTAGGAAAAGTAAGAGCCGGAAGGGGTAGGCGAAAAAAACAGCGCGATACAAAAACAGTGACGTTTGAACGCACACACACATACCATTTCGCCGATTCTCTGTGATATTGGCTGCCTTTCGCATCCTTTTGGGTTCGTAACAAAATCTTCATTGAAAAGTGCGGATTCCTTCACTGAAATACCGTCTCATGATCTCGCTCCCTTATCTCTCCTTTCCCTCCTCTGCTTTCGTCACTATATTAGTCAGAGCGCGTGCATCACTGATTGGTTGCTCAACTTTGCTCAACCCTTTCTGGGAGCACCTCGTAAATAGTCAGTTATCGATAGGTCATCGGTACCGTATCCAACTCATCTGTCACAAAGCCCATCTCTAATCTCTCTGTGCGTACCATACAGGTCTGTCAGGGTGGAGAGGACAGACGCGGAAATGCTCATATATTCGAAAGCTGCCTTCCTCTGTCCCACACACCTCTCGATGATACATATTGATAGATGTTAGTGATACTCAGGCGTTCCATGTGCAAAATTTCCCTAATTTTGTCATCCCTACTACTAGTGTTCTCTCAATTGAGAGAGATGCGTTGGATGTGCTGGTCCTTGATGAATCAACGTTATGACCATTCGCGAGATGGGACGAGGGGGAGTGGTGGGGGACAATCAGTTTTGACTGCTAGTCCAATATCCCTCCCCCTTCTCCCTCCCCCTCCTCTCTCTCTCTTCACTCATCCTTGCGGCCTTTCCCTTTCTAGCGAGCGCGCGCTGAGAAGCAGTTGCAACCTTGCCCCCTCGCGCGTACCACTTATTAGTGTATGCTAGAGAATCCCCCATAACTTTTTTGCCATGAAACTCTATAGTTGTCCCAAAAAGTTCTGGAATGTGGCCCTTTCTCGGATTCGAACTAGAATTCTATCAGAATAGATCAATTAGCCTGATTATTGATTACCTCTGTCCAAGTATGCAAAGGGAATCAGCTTGGTGCAGTGCAAGAATGGAACACTTTCCCCTCTTCCTACCCGTATCTCGTGACCCCATCAAAAGCTCAGACCAACTGTCCATCCATGCCACACTCTGCTCTCTGTACCCTGAGAACTCTCCCGATTCCACTCCCCTATCACTTCACCTCGCTCTATCATCCATAAGTACACATCATGTGTTCCTCACCACCTTTCTTTTTCCTCCCCATTCTCCCCTCCTCCCTTTATCCGATAGATCGCCTCCCCTCTCTCTCTCTCTTCTTCAATCTGCCTCTCTGAGTGACCCGGTCTCGATTGGGGTAGTAGCAGGAGGGGAGACTCCCCCTCTCTCACTCTTTTCGATGTGCTCTCTTTTGTGCGCCTGCGGGTCCTCCACTCTTATCAGCAGTGATCAGATGCATACTCGACACTATCATCCGCAACGCCTGACACGCACTCATTCCTGTAAGGGGAGGTTTAGTTGTATTGAGGTAAAGGTGTATCCGATTTTACAGTCAAAAGACAACTAGGTGGCACCTACTGGTAAGTCCAGCTGTTATGCAAGGGGGGACGGATTTCAAAATAGTATGTCGCGGGAGCATTAGAGCCTCCTCGCCAGCGCCTCTCGCTCTGTATGTGTATGTTTGCGCAGTTCTGAGGGGTCGATCGGTCGAATCGAGCGCAGAGATAGAACGAGAGAGTGACTGATGTGAACCATCCCTGGTATTATTACCGGTCTTTACTGAGCGCATTTGCCCCCACTGATCACTGTTCTAGAGTATCCCCATTGTTTTTTGGAAAGAAATTCAATATTTATTCCTGGAATTTCAAAAATATGGCGCCTTCTTAAGACGTGACGCAGGTTCTAATCGATCAGAGACCGTTAGAGAGCTAAGGGAAGGAAGAGAGTCTCGGGAGTTCTCCAAGGACAGCTGTGGTCTCTTCTTCCTCCTCGTGTCGTTTCTCTCTCTCTCGTCACAAGATTAGTGGGCCGCATTCTCTGATCATATGCTTAGTTCACTCGGATCTATCACTAGGATAGTTGCACAACCTACCTGGCGCCTCTCTCTCTCTCTCTCTCGGCCTTACCCTCTCTTCTCCTCTCTCTCTCCTGACGAAACATACGCACACAACGGATCGCGATTGTTCCCCTCCCTGCCCCTCTCTCTCTCCTTCACTGTATCTCCCTTTCCCTCCGGGCGCGTCTTCCCTCACATGAACCCATGACAGGTCATCATGCAATTTCCCCTCGCGAACATTCTATTCCGATATTTTCGAAATTTGTGTGTGATGTGCTCTCGTGTTTCCCTTTACTGCTACTTTTGATTACACTAACACTGTTAAGGTGATCATGAAAGTTCGCACGTCTTCGGTGTCACCACTGCCCACGGATACGACCACAACCCTGCCCGGATGTTCAACTGCCGTTTCCACCCCTTCCCCCTCTTCCATCGCTCCGTTCCAAGCGGGACGGAAGAATTGGAACCTGAGCTCGCTCATCAAGTATGATGACTACTGGAAGATCGACAAGCTTATTGTGAGTTGCTCTCCTAGTTCCCCACACTATCTCGCCCTTAATATTTTCTCTCATTCTCCTAGTGCCCCACACTCTCTCGCACTTAGCCAATAATTAAAGCCGAGATTACTAATGAGTGGGGGCCCGTAGTCAGCATGATCTTGCTTGGGTACCCTATTGGTCAGTAGAGATCGCTTCATGGTATCAAGTGCGCCGAAAATTTAGTAGCACCTTGTTATCATATCATTCTTCGGTTTCTCATCAATATCATGTGAGCCTGTTTGGCACACGCACACACACACTGCTCTCCCTCCATCTCCCCTCACTCGATCATTCGCTCCCAAAAGTCGCGAGGAGCGATCGAGCAGCAAATGATCGTGATTTGTAGTGAGGAAGCAATGAATGATCCGCACTTTCGATCATAATCGTCATCACTCAATCCAATGGTCTATCTCTTCTCAGTCACCATACTCTCTCATCTAGATTGGACGAGAGAGCATGCTGAATTGAGAGAGACATCTCCCTCCTCCTCTTCTTAGGTCGAGCGGTCTCTTTGATGAGTAAGAGCAGTTTGACTCATAGTGTTCCGTCCACTTTTCCGTCCCTTTCCCCTCTAAACTCTGCTACACTTAGTCAGTATATTCATCACTACTTAGTGCTCTTGAGGGCCATTGATAAGGTCAGTACGGATCGAATCGATTCGAGAGCGTGACGTTTCCGCCTGTGGGAAGAATGGAAAGACACCAAGAGCACACAGAGAGAGAGGGGCATTTCAAGAGATCGTCATTGTTCATGATCTATTGAGGGGTTCTAGCTGGCCTTACCGGTATATTTCCAACAAATCCTGACAAATGCAAATGGCTTTAGATTTTGGTTATCGAGACGAATTCACGCCTTAGCTACTCTGATCTTGCACTCGGTTTATCAGATAGCTCATAACAAGGAAGCATCCACGAATTCAAGGCTGTTTATCTCGAAAGATAGCTGACTAATCTTTCATGATTTCTTGGGAAGTCTTCGCACTCTTGACACCAAACAAAAAAAACAGGAAGATACCAAGAAGTCAAACCAGTGAATCTCACATGATATCCGACTAATCCGTCTGTCATTCTGGTAGAGCCCGGCTCCGAGATTGATTGGCTCACCGAACTCTTAGCATGCGGAAGACTGTTCTCTACAATAAACAAATTTCACTAAAGTACCCTAAGTTCATCTGAAACTTAGTAGTTCATCTGAAAAGCCGATTAGTTGGTGAGGATCATTCTCACTGCTCCTTGGAAAATCTAGCGCTAGCTAGGCCACCGGGTATTTACAACACGTGGATTAGGATGGGGAGTGATCGATTTAGCACCTCTCTCCTCGCGCCTCATCTGCAATAAAAGTCCACTGGCGAGGAGTAAACAAATATATTCGCAAAACTCAAAAAGATCAGAGATCAAAGATCAATCTTGTAAATTTCAGACGGACAAGCAGATGAACCCTACTCGAGTGCTCGTAGATCAATGCTACGGCGCATTCGCTTCTGCCGACGTCCTCAGAGTGCTAGTCAAGTGAGTTATTTTCTCCAATAATTTAGAACACTCCGATAAAATACTAAGCCCATCAAAAAATTTGGCTCTCATCCAGTCGGTTCTCTTCCGACATTGCTTCTTTCCGGCAAACAATTTTACGGTTTACATGAGTCAGTATGAAGGATTCTCTCTAAAAGTATGAAATGTTCCTGAACTTCTCCCGAATTCCGTGTCATTTGAATTCGCGCCGTTTCGAGTGACCTTATGAAATTGGAACGCAGTATGGAATCGAGGCTATGCTCTCCTATCTCTGCCCCATCTAGTGATGGCTTCCCAGCGAATCGCCCCCCTTATCTGATAACCGCGCGCTGCGATGGTATCGATTGCGAAAGTGAGAGTCGATCGCGCGTTAGGATAAGGGGCGAGAAGGGGACTCGATGGTTTAGCGCCCAGAGTGTCAAGGGCTTTCCACGATCTTGAGCTGAGGGATTACCAGTAGATCATGGAATCGAGTCACTAACTATATGGCATCAATAAGCGGTTCACATATGAAAAATCAGCTAATCACTAAAAACAAAATATAATGAGAATATGTTAAAAGATTATTCGAATGAGGTTATAGAAGCCATTAACATGATAACAACGAATGTATTCAGGCACGGCGCACCGATGAAGCCGTCTGCTCCGATCGAACTCGAACCGCTCGCTCACTATGTCCTCGCCTACTTTATTAAGTACAACACCTTGAACTACAAGGACAGAAAGAGTGAGTTGTAGTTTTTCGATGCTAAGTCAATATTATACTGCTATAAGTGATGGGTGTACATTATTGAAAAATATGATGATTTCTGAACTGCCTTAGCATTTTGGTAGTAGATGTAGGATGAGTCTCGTCGTCCGCACAGTCATACCGAAGGCAGTCGTTATTTTGGCGGAAAAACGCGTATTCCATTTCCTTACTTACAAAAATTCAACGGCTATGTCAAACCAGTTCGTTAACAATTTCTAAACCTTCTATCCTTTCAGAGTTCAATGAGGTCATTCAGTACCTCAAGGAGGAGGGCCACTCAATGGAGTACGCATTCGACTGCCTACAGACTGTAAAGGTGAGTTTACAAAATATATAATCTAGTTTTTAAAAAAACACGATTTTTTTCGAAAATTTGAGAAGACAAGTATTTTTTTAAATCGAGCAATATTACCTTTGCAGGCGCCGTCCGACCACGACATCTACAAGCTCGTTACTCCTCCGTCCTCGCGCCACCCGTCCCCATGCCTATCCCCATCCCTCTCCCACTCCACCACCACCTCCTCCGTCTGCTCACCTTCCCCTATGGACGCTACTCCTAATGAGCCAGCTGGAGCTGCTGAACCAGTCGATAGCCAGGAGGAAAACGCCATCCCGACGACTCCCGCAAACAACAAACGAAAGATCGGCCGAGCCCCGAGCAGTTCCAAGGCAAAGCGAAGACGCCTGTAACCTGTGATCACCCCCTTACCAACATCGCACACGGGTCATCCCAGAACCATTTGTAAACCCAGGCTACACAGACGAGGTCCTTTCCTGTTGTTGTCACTATTTTTCATCGTTTCTTCATCGCCTACGGCTTTTCGGCAGTCATTGTGTATGTTTCTCATGTGCGAGTCCCCCTCTTCGCAATTCGTATTGACGTCGTACGTTGTTTGTCCCCGTATCTCTTTCTCGACAGTTCGGTATAGCGCACTACTCCAGTCCCTGACCTCCCTCCTCTCTTTTCCTCTTTCCCCCTTCCCAGCGTTCAATTCTTTCTCCACCCCGCTAAACAATTGACTCCCAATTACCTCCTCCCCCAATCAAACTGGTCTTAGCAATGACATACTGTATCATATTTTGAACCCTGATGAACTTGTACATGATATTAAAAATAAAATATGTTTAATATGAAGCTCTTCGCTCTACATGAATCGATACACTTGAACTGTCCACGAAGAAATGTCGAACAACACTAACAGAGAAAAAAGACAAAGACACAATATCCGTTTACAGTTCATTGGCCATTTCAATACAATAATGAACTTTTTTTGAGGACGTCATTCTTAGTCACAGGATTCCCTCGCAATCAGCAACTACACACTTGCCCACTCTCGCCGGTTGATTCTCCACTCTCATTTTCACGAGACGTTATCTCGTGGATTCATTCTGTCTAGTATGTATCTCCGATGCCAAACATCTTGGGATGGCATACTACCACATTAATTCGCAATTATAATGTCGAGAAAAGAAGTGAGAAAATATGTGAATCTTAGGGAAATTCCGAGAACTGTGATGCGAATTACTCCACTAACAGTAACTTGTGTACATTTAGGTCTGTATATACAGGGACCAACGAAACGCAAGATCATAAGCGAAGTTTGCGAAAATCTTTCGAACCTTGATGAAATGTCTGACTAATTCCCCAGTTGGTCTCTCTCGCGGATCTTCATTCCTATCAGCCAGCCGACACTACAAACTAACCCACTCGCGGCGGCCGATCCTCCAATCTCTCGCTCGTGTTGTCGAGTGAGGGAAGGGACAGAAAGGGATGGGAGACGGGGGCGATCGAGGAGGGTGTAGAGAGAACGAGAGGAGAGACGATCACCCTACAAATAGCTGAGCGCGACGGGAAAGTGTTGTAAACTTCCCTTTTCGTTTTTGGCTCGTGCGAACTCAAATTTGTTTCTTCTACCTTAGTATCATAGCCTCTTTTTTATTTAGAACTACATGAGGAAACAGTTAATTTGATGATCTGATTTCGTTAATCTTTCATCCTACCGAAAAAATGTTTGAAGAATTCGCAATGCGTGCTCTTCGCCGCTCTGCCGAATAACAGCGTCCCTTTCCAGATAGAGATGATCTACCTCGTAATTATCGGTCTGGTACTCCTAGGCCTTCTATATGAGATGTACTGGAAGAGGAAGGATCTGCCTCCAGGTAAGGGGTCTGGTTCCGTCTTTCCTATTCACTGGCTTTCCTATTTACCGGGACGCCTAATTCAGAGGATGCAACGTTGTTCAGGTCCCACTCCGCTTCCACTAATCGGCAACCTCATCCCGATCATTTGGAACTTCCCCGGATTGAGTGTAATGCACAAGTGGAGGAAGGAGTACGGTGAGATTCTTTCTCTATGCCCGCTAACGATAATTTTTGCTGAGAATTGGATTGTTTCAGGCCCAATCTACACGTACTGGATGGGACCCCTACCGATTGTAACGGTCAATGAAATGAATCTTGTTCAGGTCAGTTTTTCCGTTTGTTTGGCAATCCAAAACAGTTTGCGTTCGCTGACAACTCTCGTCAAACATTTCTGCTTATCGCTGTGTTTGTTTTCGATCACTGCTGATATGAGCAAATCGTTTGCGTTGTGCGCGTTTTTCGAGAGGAATGAGGGGTCGAAACAGGGAAAAATTAAGATTTATTTTCAGCGAATGTTCGTGCAAGACGGCGACAATTATGTGGACCGTGCAGCATTCGGAAACTTGACGGAGAAGTACAGAGGTATTTTATTTTCTAGCACTATCTGATCACTCGTATTTTCTGCTTTAAATAACATAACATTTTAACCAATAGCTATGCAATGCATAGTGTTTTGGCTGAAAATTGTAATGGTTTTTTTCCAAAGTAGCCATAAATATAATTAAGGCGGCAACTTTGGCATCGTTGAGTCCAGTGGTCAAACGTGGAGAGAACAGCGTCGATTCGCCCTTCACACTCTCAGAGATTTCGGATTGGGCAAGGAGGGAATGCAAGAGCAGGTAAAACAAAGTCAATCCTTTCCCAATCTTTGTCTCCAATCAGCTTTTTCCCAATCTTTGTCACCGGACACGTGCATTAACGAAACAGGGACACCGTTGTGCCTATTATGTCGACCGAGGGAAAGATTACATGCAATTTTGAAATGTTATATTTTCAGAGAACACTTTTCCCAATTCAGATCCTGCTCGAGGCTGATTCTCTGCTGACTGAACTGGAGAAAGAGTGCAAGGAGACCGGAGAGGCCTGGCCAATCAAGTACACTGAGAAGACCGTGGCCAGTGTGATCAATCTGACGCTGTTCGGATACCGCTTCGACAAGGTGCGATGCAACTCCGTCAATCAATCTATCATATTCCTCGGTTATTGTGTCTCACCGACTCGAAAAGAGGAGAGACGGTTGTTGACTAATCAGGCCCTGGAGTAGCTAGGGCTCATCCGTGATCGTTGATCTTCCAGAACTGTGAGAACGAGTTCTACAGAGTACGAAAGATGTTGGACGCGCAAAACGAGGAACTGCGCAACCCGATCATCATTGCTTTCATCTGGATGCCCCAGTGGCTGTCGTGAGTCTAACTTCTATATTTACTACCATAAATCTGATTAACCGATATTGGCCATGCGATATTCGTACACAAGCTTGGTGGACACTAAGAAGCTGAATTAATGCTACATATTCCAGTGACAAAATTCCCTGGGTTAAACGACGATTCGACTTGATGTGGAAGGTGCGCGACGAGTTATTCAAGTTCTTCGGAGAGAAGGTATTCGACTAGATAATACCCATTTTTTTCAAATTCTGAAATTTTCTCGAAATTTGCTGAAAGTGACTGAATAGTGCAGGTTGCAACTGGGATTGGAGAGCCTGGGTAAGAATAGAAATACATTCTCATTCTCAGATCCAACAGCATCGTGACGCGATTGACTACACTTCCGAAGAGTGCAACGACTTCTGCGATGCGTATCTCAAGGAAATGCACAAGTTAAAGGATGACCCGGACACCTCCTTCCAGTCAGTTACCTGCCACTCGTAAATACAACGCAATTCGTGAATATATTGTGATTTTTCACGTACAATAATAGCAATGTTTTAGGTATATTATAGAAATATGAGTGAAAGATTGTCAAAAAAGGGGTGTTGTAGGAAAGACAGGAACTAGTACCCAATGTCGAATTAAAATTTTGCAGTGAGAAACAGTTCATCAACGTGTGTCTCGACCTGTGGTTGGCCGGCATGGAGACAACGGCGTCAACGATGGCCTGGGGAACGGCGCTGCTGTTGAACTACCCGGAGGTAGGATACTCTGACTCCTTTGGACACTTAGAGTCGTACCTACTGACCTTTCCTATGAATAGAAGACCAACGAAGAAGCACGGCATTGACTAAGTGAAGGTACAATTGTAGGGCCATGCGAAAGTAGTTGATGTTGAACTACCCGGAGGTATGGGATTAGATATTGGAGTATAGGCGGGGTTGTCTCATGACAACTGTAAAATCGCATTAATTTATTAGTGGTCATTGTTGTCAAACTACCGTCAGGTTTTATTTATAGCTAACTACGATAATCGTTGAGTTAGGTGTGCTTGTGAACGATAGATTTGAAATTTTCATTCAGGTTCAACAAAAGCTGCACGACGAATTCGACCGAGTAATCGGCAGTGATCGATTGATCACGATGAAGGACAAGAACGAATTGCACTTCTTGAATGCATTCATCAATGTGAGTCTCCTTTCCGATATTTTACGCTTAGCTCTCTGGTGAGGGTTTAAAACCAGACGAGTTGACAAGTATATTTTTAATGCATACCTTTATGAGATACTCGCATATTTCATATTGTCTGTCGAAAAAGGCCTGAAATTCACCATATTGTAGAATTAAAATTCGAAATTAATGCAGGAAGTGCAGCGCTGGGCAAACATCGTGCCGCAGAATCTTCTTAGGAAGATGACAAGGGTGAGATATTATCAATTTGACCATTTGAAGTCGATTAATTTATGTTGTACATACATTTCATATATAACGAACATTTCACAAAAACGTTGAAACTCCCTTATTCCTTTCTACCTGGTGCATAAATTGAATTGAATTGAATTGACACCGGGTGTTAGCTTGTTTTTATTCCATCATTTTTATTCATCACGATAAATATTGACGAAGTTTTGAGAGAAAAAAATAGAATTTTCGCAATCCAGGACGTCGATGTTGCCGGTCTTCATCTTAAGGCAGGTACTGCCATCTGTCCTCAGATATCGATGCTCATGACGGAAGAATCGGTGAGTTCACTCATACTGTACTGTAGATACAACAGAGATTCGCGATGGTCGCTTATATCTTTCTTCGAACTCCTGGAAACTCTCAACTAATATGCTGTGCTATGACTATGCCCCTCTTCATTGGGCTGAAAAACAAATCTCATTCTGACATCTCCAGGTCTTCCCGGACCCCTACTCCTTCCGTCCCGACCGCTTCATCGACGAGGCCGGCAAACTGAAGACATTCAAGCAGTTCCTACCCTTTTCCATTGGCAAGAGGCAGTGTCCCGGAGAAGGTCTTGCCAGGATGGAATTGTACCTATTCTTCGCCAATCTTGTGCACCGATTCAACGTGAGTTTTGCATTTTTGGTACCTCCCTGAATCAGAAATATCGCATTTCGAATTACACCTGCCCTGAGATTTTGCAAAATTTAGCTTCAGCGTTTGATCTCTTAAGAGATCACGAAATTTCGTAAAGGATCGTTTACTACCAACTCCGTAAATAGACGATCCATAGGATACTGTGGCAAAGCCATGTCTGTCCTACTCCTTTCGAATCTTTTTAGCGCTATTTTTTAGCGCTTTAGCGCTTTTTTGACAAAGTAACACAAAAACATTGCAGATTACGCCCATGGACTCCTCCAAGATTCCTTCTATCAAGAAGACACTAACTACAGCCTCGAAGCCCGAGGCGTTCCCGTGTAAATTGGAGAGACGAACTGTACAAAAGACTTATTAGAGACAGATACCGGTTGTTACCCTGTGCTTTATCCCGCATTCATCACGATAAATACGGTCATACTGACGATGATTCATCATTGGGAGAAGAAAAGGTCAAGGGTTGATAACAGAACTTGAGTAACGGTCAATAAAAATGTGGTCATGAACGTCTCGTAAATCGACAGTCGAACTCTACGGGCTTGAAGGCGAACGAGAAGGTGCGCTTTAGTTCGGGCAGTTTGGAGGGATTTGTTGGGGTGATCTGCAAATTATCTGATATTTTTTTCATGACAATGGAAATAAAAAAAATAAAAAGTCTCGAAACTCACATCGAATCGATTGGCTATATTAGCGAAGAAAAGGAACAATTCCATCTTGGCCAGTCCCTCTCCGAGGCATTGTCGCTTCCCGATGGAGAATGGAACGAAGTGCTTGTACCTGGACAATACAAAGATATTTTGACTGTAAATCCAGCTGATTTTGGCTCTATAGTGCCAGGGAGACATGGGAGAAGTAACTAAGTAAATTTTTGTTCGACACATTTTGGGCAATATACACTAACTGAATAATATTGTTATGTTCATCGAGGAATCGAGATGGATCAAAGACGGTTGGATTGGGGAAAACCTGCAATAATTTGATTGTCCTCAAGGATGACCTCATGACCTCCACAACCACTAAGAGTTGGAGGAATAGTCTCAAGTATGTTGAATTTTACCTTCTCATCATACAGGAAGGTCGATATTTGCGGGACTATTCTCGTGCCGGCTTCTATTCGATGGCCGTCGATTACGGTTGACTGGGCAGTGAGCCTCATCAGGTTCTGGGGAATGATATTCGCCCATCGCTGAACCTCCTGAAACATGGTATTCAAGTCACAGGCATCCTGGAGCCCACTGCTAGGTCACTGACTATTTTATCGTAAATATGAATACTTTGAGTCCAAAGTAGATTTCCTAGCGACTTCTTAACATGTTCTACTTGCAACCACTTTGAAAACCTAGTTTGCTAGAAAAGAAGGGCACTGAGTCAGTACTACTGACCATCATGAACGCTTGACAGTATGGTAACTGCGACTTGTCGGGGAGAGTAATGAGTTTATTGACGTCGCCGATCACGTTATCAAGCTCTTCGTGCAGTTTCTTGAGTGTCTGAAAGAATATCACCTTGTTCTACATTGGTATCATTACTCCTTAATAAAGGAGAGATGTCTCCTTTTGTCTGTGTGTGTGTTTGTCCACTACCCCCAGGGGGTACAGAAGTCTACCCCCAGGGGGTAGTCAAGTGACATGACCCATTATCGTAACCTTGGGGAACCTAATTCCCGGCTCTGACCTATTTTCCGGCTCTTATCTATTTCCCGGCTCTGACTTATTTTCCGGCTCTGACCTATTTCCCGGCTCTGAACTATTTGCCGGTTCTGACCTATTTTCCGGCTCTTTCCTATTTTCCGGCTCTCATCTATTTTCCGGCTCTGACCTATTTGCCGGTTCTGACATATTTCCCGGTTCTGACCTATTTGCCGGTTCTGACCTATTTTCCGGCTCTCATCTATTTCCGGGCTCTGACCTATTTTCCGGCTCTGACCTATTTCCCGGCTCTGAACTATTTCCCGGCTCTCATCTATTTCCCGGCCCATTCCTATTTTCATACTCCTTAATAATGGAGACAATGGCGTAATAATGGCGTGTTTGTTCGCGGCTAGAGCGCCAGAGAAAGAGAGCAGGGGCAGAGACGCAGAGGAAACAAGTTTAAACATGTCGCGCGCGCCTTCTGTATTGTGAAATGAGAGGAGAGTGGAACGCACATTGAAGAGCCCTCCAGACGATAAGACCCCGCCGAAGGCGAGGGCGAAATCGGCTATTTTCCAATAACGTGCGATGGTAATCATTACTCCTTATTAAAGGAGAGATGTCTCCATGTGTGTGTTCGTGTGTTTGTTCACTTAGGCGAGAGTGCCAGGGGTATGCCTAGGGCAGAGAAGCAGAGGAAACAAGTGTAAACAAGTCGGGAGCCCCCTCACCCCCTCAAGTACCGTAACCCTGACTACTGTATACCTACCGCAACCCTGACTACCGTATACCTACCGTAACCCTACAGTAACCAAACTACCGGGAAACGTGCCATAACCTTCTAGAATGTTCGAAATTGAGGGGAAACTTCCCTAATGGTCTAGAATGTTCGAAATTGAGAGGACACTTCTAGAAACCTTCTAGAATGTTCGAAAATAACGGGGACGGGTCCAGCAGCTTCTAGAATGTTCGAAATAACGGGGACGGGTCCAGCGGCTTCTAGAAAGTTCGAAATGACGGGGACGGGTCCAGTGGCTTCTAGAATGTTCGAAATGACGGAGACGGGTCCAGCGGATTCTAGAAAGTTCGAAATGACGGGGACGGGTCCAGTGGCTTCTAGAATGTTCGAAATGACGGGAACAGGTACAGCGGCTTCTAGAATGTTCGAAATGATTGGGACAGGTACAGCGGCTTCTAGAATGTTCGAAATAACGGGAACAGGTACAGTGGCTTCTAGAATGTTTGAAATAACGGGGACGGGCTCAGCGGCTTCTAGAAAGTTCGAAATGACGGGGACGGGTCCAGTGGCTTCTAGAATGTTCGAAATAACGGGGAAGGGTCCAGCGGCTTCTAGAACGTTCGAAATCACGGGGACGGGTCCAGCGGATTCTAGAAAGTTCGAAATGACGGGGACGGGTTCAACGGCTTCTAGAATGTTCGAAATGACGGGAACAGGTCCAGCGGCTTCTAGAATGTTCGAAATAACGGGGACGGGTCCAGCAGCTTCTAGAATGTTCGAAATCACGGGGAAGGGTCCAGCGGCTTCTAGAAAGTTCGAAATGACGGGGACGGGTCCAGTGGCTTCTAGAATGTTCGAAATAACGGGGACGGGTCCAGCGGCTTCTAGAATGTTCGAAATGACGGGAACAGGTCCAGCGGCTTCTAGAATGTTCGAAATGACGGGGAAGGGTCCAGTGGCTTCTAGAATGTTCGAAATCACGGGGACGGGTCCAGCGGCTTCTAGAAAGTTCGAAATGACGGGGACGGGTCCAGTGGCTTCTAGAATGTTCGAAATAACGGGGACGGGTCCAGCGGCTTCTAGAATGTTCGAAATGACGGGAACAGGTCCAGCGGCTTCTAGAATGTTCGAAATGACGGGGAAGGGTCCAGTGGCTTCTAGAATTTTGGAAATCACGGGGACGGGTCCAGCGGATTCTAGAAAGTTCGAAATGACGGGGACGGGTCCAGAAGATTCCAGAAGGTTGAAATTGAAGGGCATAGTCAAAGGTTCACACAACCCAGCTAAAAACATAACCCGGCGTCATCCAGCCGGGGAGCGCGCCGTAGGCGCTCGATCCCGGCTGGTATAACTATATTTGACTTTGACATAGTGTGATATGAACTAATGCGCGAACTCGAACATATAGCACCGCGTGTCTTATTCTCCTCATGACAGTGAAATTTGTTTCTCGTTTGCTGAATAGAACACATCTCATTCTTGACACGTTTCAAATCCCATACTGGTACAATATTATTCTTGTCTGAATAACCTCAGGATAGTGCAACATCGCAAGTACTCCCCATGCCATCGTTGACGCTGTTGTTTCCATTCCCGCGATCCAGAGGTCAACGCAGACGTTCACGAACTGTTGATCACTGCAACGCCTCATATCTTGTTCAGTTATATCCATCCGCGTGCCAGGGCCAGATTAACCACACAGCGATGAACCTAAGAATCAAAAAAAAACAAATTCGACATTCACCATCACTTCCTTCTCAGATAGTTCGATAAAGTACACCTTCCAATTTTGGGAAGATACAAAAATATTTAAACTCACGAGAATGTCGAATCCTCCTCCTCCCTTCGCTTGTGCATCTCTTTCAGATACGCTTCACAGAAATCCGAATTCTCCTCGGAGTCGTAGTCGATGATTCTCTTCTGTTCCTCGATCTAAATTTACAAATTGATAAATGGATTTCGCTGGCTCAGGCACAGAAAAAAACTGCTCACCATATCATAGAAATACTGGTAGATAGTGTCGCGATACTTCATCAGCAACGTGAACTTGTTGCGCACCCAAGGAATGTTGTGCTGGAAATATTTCCATGACATTCGACTCTTCATTTGACGCTATAGTATTCATTGCTAAACCGTGCGATATAACAAATATAGATTTGAGAAGCGGGGATAATTTTCTTTGTCCATCACTATCATTGTTTTTTTTTCTCACATTATATTCTACCGTGTTCCGTTGAACAAACGTGTGCAGATACATACGAGACATTTACTCACCCTCATCCACTCGGACTTGAACATAATCGTACAGGCGGGATTCCCAAGTACTTTGTTCTGCAGGTCCATCGTCTCTTGGACGAGTTTGAAGTGATGCACGGTGTCCTGGAAACAGGATGCTTACTCAATACCACAATAGACAATGGTCAAAGCAAATTCATCAGGGTTCTCTCCAAGATACACAATTCATCAAAATATGTCTTATGAGCGACACTGTATACATTTGAGCACCTCATCGAATCTGAATCCAAACACAACGACGTTGATAACAGAAGCGACGGTTCGATTCATCAATCCCATCGGGGCGATCGGTCCTTGCCTCGAGAGATCCTCGAATTTGTCCATCAACCACTCGCACTCGGTGAGAATCTGAAATGTTAACGTTTAGTGGCACACTACCCCTCTATTTGTTCTAATATCGTAGCCTTACTGAGCGTTACTCGTTCGACGTTCAGTTGAATTTTGACACGGCAGGGTGATTTCGTTAGAAGATTTTTAGAATCCCTCTTAAAAGAGGGATTCTAGAGATTCCGAGATTGATAGAGTGATAGGGTACAACTAACCCTTTCCTGCATCTCTTTCCTGTTCAGGCCGAGATCCCGGAGGGAATGGAGGGTGAATCGACGCTGTTCTCTCCACTGAGCACCGACCGTGTCGATGATGCCCCAACTACCGCCTGAGATAGCAAGATAATCAGATTATCATAATCTAAACCAGCCTAATAAAGCTAATAATATCATAATCAAACAAAGGACAGATAATCAAAGCGATTTTAGCAGTTGTTAACCAACGACCATGGGTAAAGACGACTCTGTTTTATTTTTTTCCATTAAAAAATAGAAGCATGACTTAAACGATTAACAGAGAACTCAAAAAATGTAGACTTTACGCCTACCTCGATACAGCTCTATGACGGGCCCGAAACTTGCGCGATCGGCAAAGTTGTCACCGTTGCCAACGAAAGCTTCCTGAATTTTCGATTTTGATAATGTGCGAAAAATTTAAAAATGTAAAACTGTAAAATTGAAAAAAACGAACTCACATGTGCCAAGTCAACATCGTTCACCGTCACCACAGGCATGCCGGCTAGCCAGTAAGTGTACACGTTTCCTGAAAATTTTACTTCCATATTTATTGCGTTGATCGCATCTTTACCAATTGATTTTGTTCACTAATCAGGTAGATAGCATGCGTGACAAACAGATCCACTTCTTACCGAACTGCTCTTTCCACTGCTTGTATGAATCATAACCCGGGAAGGTTCGCAAGATCGAGAACATGTTGCCAACAAAGGGGAAGGGCGTGGGACCTGAAACATATTATCTCGTGGAACTGATCAGGCGAGATAACCACTCTCACTAATGAACGCACATTTACTACATTTTCTTAAGTTCACTCGAAAATATGTTTTCTATAATACAACGACTGGAGATCATTGAAAGTAGAAAAAATATTTCGATTAATTTTAATTAACATTTTGTCAAGTCTCTACAAAGCACTTGCTTTCTCTACTTAGTTTGATGCTTTGACAACATGGAAAACCACGAGACGTGCACGTGACTAATAGTCTTTCTCACCTGGTGGCAACCCCCGCCTCCTCCAGTAAAACTGCTCGAAAACGAACAAAGTAACAAGAGTGATGAACACCAGAGTAATCATTCCTGCAACACTCAAGAGTAGAGCGGAAATGCGGAACTTCCAGTGGGATTATTAGCACGCAAACAAATGGAATAGCAGAGATCGCAGGTAGAGAGAAGGTAGAGAGAAGGGAGAGAAGAGGGACAACAACCAGTAATTTCTCTGTCTGTGGATCACAGAGTTCACTTCCTATTATTCATCGTCCGAAAGAGGCTCGTGAGTGCAGAACCGCAACGAAATATCGACTAAATTATCACAGATATTTTGCAGGGTAATGGGGAGACAACAACCAGTGATTACTCTGTCCGTCCCTAACTAGGTACACAGCGCGTTATATACGCAGGAGAGATAGAGATAAGAGTAATTCCTCATAGATCGAGCCGAGTTTTTATCAGTTGGACTCGCAATCACTACCGGAGATCACTATGATCCCCGAGTGTTTATGAAAGAGACAGAACCGTAGTGATATTTGACGTCTCATTATCTGAAATCATTTGAATGCAGACACCAGTCGTTTTGCGATTGAGTTTGAATGCATTGAAGATGAGACAGAATCGTAACTCTGCAATAATTCTCGTGAAGTCATTTATCTTGAATGTAAGGACTGTTCGGCGCTAGCGTTTCCCGGTTGCATTTGCAAGGTATCGTGCGAATGCAGCGACTGTGCAGCCGATTGGTAAACTCCCGAGGATGGGTACATCCGTGCCGCTTGGTTTGATGTGTGTTCAGTATTCGGGTGCGCTTGAGGCGATGCGTTGGAGTGGGCGGATACTGCGGGCGAGGCCACATCCTGTGAGGGGGCGACACTGCTCGAGTGAGGATCGATTACGTCGCGTGCAGTCTGGAATGGCGGATTTGTTGACTATTTGTCACAGTGTCGGCAAACTATCCGTTCGAGCTGATAAGTCTGTAAATATGTTGCGAAAAGGGTCCACTCTAGATGAAAATATGGGAGGCTCATAGTCTCATTTTGACCGTTATGAAGCGAAATAAGAGCGGAGAATATTCGGGAGCGTTTCATTTTTCTCCCACTAGACTGTTCGCATTAGATAAGGAGATGCAGGTGAGAGATGAGGAACGACTGGCTCACCCTGACAGTGTGATGGACGCAGTACAATACTGGGAAGGTGAGCATCTTCATGTAGTACTTTGATCGAAGGAGGATCGTCAGTGAGTTCAGCGCCGCATGACCATTGGACAAGGAGAATTGGCAAGCGAGGAATTCTGAAATTCGTTCATGAATTTCAGTATAAAATTCTGATTGAAAATGGCCCACCTACGGACATGACGTCAAAACGCAGCAGAAGATGGCCCAATTGGTATCCGAGTGGACCGATGAGAGTGAAGGATGGGATTGTTATCTGATTTTCTATTTGAATCATCAAATTTTGACTGTATCACCTGAAGTCCTATGGAAACCGCGGCGCGAACCTGCGTTCTAAATTAAATTTATGTTGTTTTTTTCTAAATCTTGCCCTCACTTTCGCATGACAGGACTGACATGACCCATTCCTGTTCTGATTATAATAAACATGTGACAGAAAACGATGAGAGCCGTTATATAGACTGGCGCGCTGAAGAGAATACCGCCTGAATACAACACAATAGTACTTTTAAAGGAACAATCGTCTCATTCCACAGCCTTCTCCTCCGACAGATAAGGGGGAGACCTTTGCATATCTACTCGCTCACTTTGCATGAATCGAACTACAAGGCCTAGGCGGGAGGAGCGACCGCTCTCCCCGCTCTGTTGTTTGAATCGAGCGGGAAATTGCAGTTCTTTCGTGTCGGGATTTTGGCGCGAAATTTGCATCCATTGTTCACCCTTATCTGGAGAGAACAATGGGGGTCAGAACGCTGTGATTCGCCCTGGCCTCTCGTCAGTCAGAGGAACGGAAGGTATATAGCGATACAAATGAAGAGATTTGGCATTTAGGAGATTTCTAGGAAAGTGCATCTTTATAAACCTCCAATAAGAATCCACACGGAGTCTTCATCCCAATGGAAAACGTAGTAGTCCTTCTTCGTTGTTATCCATCGCAATTCGAAGGGAATTGCCTGAGAAATGCTTGGGTCATCAGATAAATTTGGAAAAAAACTACATCTTCTGTGTATTCGAGCACGGATATAGCGTAGTATACGCAGGGAATGAAGATGAGCAACCATGCATTGAGAAGAGCAATGAAAGGATGGAACCATCTGTGCAAACGTAATGGAGAATCCGTTGGAACGATTGTCTGGAGATTGGGCAATTCGCTTCGAAAATCACAAACAACGAATGAATCTCACTTGATGGCAGTATATCACACACGCCGCGTAAGCGATGACTATCTCGATTATGAGAAAGACGTAAGTAAGCTGAAGGACAATACAAGAGAATTAAATGGAAATTTGTTTACTATAGCTGTCTTTACAGAGATGCCGAACGGCATGATTCCTGTTGAATAAATAACCCAGAACTTAGCGAGGAGCACTGGGCTAATCAAGGAGAGTAACAGGTCTGTTCCGGAACAGATAAACTGAAATGTCATTAATTCGTAGCCTGTCACGACAGAGTAGGCCGATACTATGTGTGACTTATACTAGAACATCCGCAGCACCATTTATCGCATGGAACGAAAAGCCAAGGAAGAGCTCGATCCTCTTCCTTTTATACACATACACATGAATCACCCTCCTGCAGGGTGCTAAAGTGATAGTTACACGTGTTCAAATATCATCGATTCTATAGAGAGAGAATCGATGACACTCCCGAGGATAGAAAGAACTGGGTTTCTATACAGTGAACAAGTTCCTATACAATGCGAACGAACCTAACGACGTCCAAAGAATCATACGAGTTTTCGGTAAACTCTCCAATGGGATGAATGGGGACCTTGAGACGGGAAACTGCATCCGTACTCCTGTCGCTGACCATTCCGATGTGAGGTAGATGTCCTTATCCACCCTCACTCACTTGTCTCAACAGG
This sequence comes from Pristionchus exspectatus, assembly GCA_911812115.1. Taxonomy (NCBI): domain Eukaryota; kingdom Metazoa; phylum Nematoda; class Chromadorea; order Rhabditida; family Neodiplogasteridae; genus Pristionchus; species Pristionchus exspectatus. The sequence goes on along the minus strand of OU461583.1, from coordinate 30,056,292 downwards.
AAACCAGACGACTCACATTCAGCTCGCTACCGTAGTTCCTCTCTGTGGTACTATACGGAGGTATGAGTGTCCTTACAGTGGTTCCTGGAGTTCCAGTACTATTTGAGGAAGTAGGTTGTTCTGGTGACTGTTCCGCTCGGCTGGGACACAGTAGAATGATCAAGGGGTGGAACTGTTCGGGTGAGTGGTTTGGACGGAAGGGGTCGGAGGGGGCTTCGTACTCTCGATCGCGTGAGAGACCTCCGGGGCGGAAAACGACGTCGAAGTTGTTAACAGCTCAAGTCGACTCGAAAAACCGCCGGACGTACGGACGAACTAGTAGATGTTACTATCGTGCGCTGGACTCGCACTGTAGGAACGGTCGGTAATGGTCGCCATGTCACGACAAAGTAGGCCGATACTATGTGTGACTTATACTAGAACATCCGCAGCACCATTTATCGCATGGAACGAAAAGCCAAGGAAGAGCTCGATCCTCTTCCTTTTATACACATACACATGAATCACCCTCCTGCAGGGTGCTAAAGTGATAGTTACACGTGTTCAAATATCATCGATTCTATAGAGAGAGAATCGATGACATAGCCAGAAGTTCGTCATAACATTCAACACTTCAAGAATGCTGTGAGACGTATGTATCATTCGAGGATAAAAAGTACCGTGACACAATCATCTCCACATCAAATACTCACCTGAAGACATAGCAGATACCTCCGATACTTTGTGTGTCTGTTATCAGGATCGAATATGATTAAGAAAAAAACGATCACGTTCAGAAGGCAAAAACAGGGACCTGAAACATCTTGGGTCTCCAGCAAAAACAAAGGAGACAAAAATCCCATATTCGAAGCACTTGCTCACTGCTAGATCAATCAGTACGTTGTCAAGTCCGTTGAATATTCCTCGCTAAGCCAGTCGGAAAAGTTATTTTAAAAAGCTCAATTCTCACCCGATATCTTATTGTACGTAAGTATGAGTCGTTCGGTATGAGGATTAAGCAGGACGGGATAGGACGAGTTCCCGGCCATTCCAGCTTGCTGTCAAGTGATACCAAACTGGGCAGACCACCTGGCCCGAGGCCTGATCGATATCTTGCGAAAAAATGAGCAGGTGAGATTTTGTGCTAACGACCTGGGGGTGTCACAGACTCCGGCCACACCTGGCATTCGTTGAATCTTGTTCCTTCCTTGTTCCTAGTATGGAAGCTTGAACTTTTGAGAGTTGCTTCACGGGTTCCGTCGTTTATTTGTTTGCCACTATGGTACTCAACATGTAACTTCTTCAGCACTACGATTTATTTGAATTTCAATTTTTTTATCATTCACAAATTCATCATTGTATGGAACATTCGATGGACGGGATGACACGCGATAGATGAGGAAGGAAAGGTGGGGTGCAACTGGAAATGAAATAAGCAGTGAATGTGCGGGGATTGGAGCGAGGACTAGATGGTGGACGAGGAATCAGGAGCAGATATGGTGCAACGAATGTTCGGAACGGACTGGAAGGAGGGTAGACTAGAACGGCATAGCAAAGGGCGAAGGAACTGGACATCGTACTGATATGATTGCGGGAGGAAATTTCAACATAGCGTTACTGGAAATCTCTTACTCGGGAGCAGCGGCGCGCGAACTGAGCGCACACATGAGATCGTCGTTACAACAGCATTATACGAATACTTGCCTGGTTAGGGTGGGAGAGACAACAGTCTAGTGAATAGCCTACTACATCTAAGCACTACTCGATATTACAACCATCGTAAGGGGGACAGCAGAATCATGGGCAATGGTACATCTAACAATCCATAATTAGTGGCAAAGACGGGAAACAAAACTGAAATGTGATGAGGAGGTTGGCGAATCCTATTGGAGGTAACAGAATCGGGACTTGGCAGTCAATTTGCATGATTAGGTCGAATAAAAGTCAAATATTAGACAAATGTCATCAAGGTCATTAAATAATATAACAAATTAGGGTGTCAGAACTATTGGGGAATCGGCTCGACCTCGGGGAGAACTTTCTGGACGAAGTTAGCGACGTGTTCCTGAAGACTCTGCAGCTCATCGTGGTAGACGAAGTACTCGCACTCCATGAGCTGCTTGAGATCCGGTCGCTCGTTCACTTCCTTGATTAGCCTGGAAAGCAGAAGATCATATATGTTTCATACTTTCCAATTTATAAACGCAATTTCCACAATTATTACCAAAATAGCATATGTTGCACAAAAATTCAAGAAATGCGTTATAATACGGCTATTTCACATAAATTATACACAGTCTACGCAATACTCACAGTGAGTTGATGAACATGGTGGTCTTGAAGTTGTAGTTCGTATCGAGAAGGAGCGGCGCGTCATGGTCGACGACTGTCTCGATCAACTTGAACAACGGCATGTCGAACATCTCGCCGTACGGGAACTTGCCTGTGCAGATCTCGACCTGGAATCACATTTTTGTGAATATTATTTTTAAGACATTTAAATATTGATTCCGTGTAGAGAAATAAAGTTTCAAGAGTATACGTGTAGAGTTTCGCTTGATAAAGCAAAGTTGTGCACAATAAAGATATATAAGAAGAGCCTAACTAACCATAGTGATGCCGAGACTCCACACATCCGATCGAATGTCGTAGCTGGCCTGCGCTTGCAGTCTCTCGGGTGCCATGTACGGTCGGCAGCCGACGTCTCGCGTGTGGGCAACGGAGTCCACGAGGTACCCGGAGATGCCGAAGTCGCACAATTTGACGCGACCATTGGCGTTCATCAGTATGTTGGAGGGTTTCACGTCTGAAAGGAAAATTATCTCAACGCTAAGGTTGGACGTGACCTTAGGTTGCTCTTGATGTGGGGAAAGACGGTAGTACTAGGGAAGGAAGTGTCTTTATCTCATAACTGACTGACCACGAGAAAGAGAATGAGTGTCATTTATAGCACCCGCGAACTGTGTATTGGCGACCTTGCGCTCTTCAATTGAACTGGATAACTTGTGAACATTCGAATCATCATGATGAAACACATCTAGTAGGGTAATCCCTAACATCCTACCCTCTCGACAAGCGTGCGTCCTCGCCGCTTCATTGCATTACGGAAGGGCGGAACGAGCGAACGCTTATCGAGAAAATACATGCTAGTAAAACTATGATATGTGATGTTATATCATTCAAAAACCTAGCACGGGTCAGTCACGCCTAGTATTACACGTCTTAACATCAGCCATAAAACATCAATCTAGACAGCAAAAATAATCAATTAACCTATTCGTCAAGAAAACAATCGAAAACGAATCTACATACTCCACTCGAAATTCGGCCGATGTCCATGTCACTTCAGTCGTTGACGCGAATACGAGAGTCCGCATGCGATAGAAGTGATTGCTCAGGGCGGGATAACGGTCGATGAAGTATCCGCAATAGTAGAAACGTCTCTCGAATCTCGATTGAAGACTTGTCGACTACTGATGTTGACGGTAACTCGAGGATCTCCATGCACTAGTAGTAGTTGACGAAAGGGAAAGGGATATCTTGCTGTATCGACGGGAGTTCACCTGGTGGTCCCTCACCAGGGTTGGGTGGGTCGGAAGGTCACCCGTGAGGAGTGGGGTGTGGTGTTATGCGGCGTCCAGAAACCCACTCCTCGCTCCCCGAAGACCTCCATCTCAACGCTAAGGTTGGACGTGACCTTAGGTTGCTCTTGATGTGGGGAAAGACGGTAGTACTAGGGAAGGAAGTGTCTTTATCTCATAACTGACTGACCACGAGAAAGAGAATGAGTGTCATTTATAGCACCCGCGAACTGTGTATTGGCGACCTTGCGCTCTTCAATTGAACTGGATAACTTGTGAACATTCGAATCATCATGATGAAACACATCTAGTAGGGTAATCCCTAACAATTATGCCCAATCATGCTTACACTAGACCGTCCAAAATTCTGCCATTTTTCTCGTTATTTTGTGACGTGTTTACTGATGGACTTTCAAGAGCTGACGAACAAGAATTTACCTCGATGGATAATGTTCTGCTGGGTCTTGAGATGATCGAGTCCTCTGATGGCCGAGACTGCGATGCTGCCCAGCACGAGTTCGTCGAAGAAGTTCCATTGCAGAGCCGGACCGTGGACCGCGATGTAGATCTGCAAAGTCGTTCAGTTACATTTGAACCGCTTATTGAGCTACTGATATATCTGACACAAAAATATGCATACGAACTATTTAAGAGGTCCCTAAAAATAGTTAATTATGTGATTTAAGGTAACATGTAAACGGTTATGATGCCAATTAAGTGGATATGACTAAAAAAATAGGCTAACCTGTTCAAGTGAAGCATCCATCAGCTCCATGCACACCCAGCAGTCGCCCTCGTTGAAGGTAACACCGTAGAATTGCACGATCTCGTCGCACTGAAAATTTAAAATAAATAATTAAATTATTTTATTTTGTTTAACGTTTCTTGGTTTGATCAGTAATCCACGAGAAAATTTTCAATTTCGTCAGAAGCATGCAGTTTTATCGCTATTTGTGTACTCGCAGACGGGTTGATGCGACGCAATTGACTCTAGCAACGTTTCTTTGATGAAACCCAATTCATCCAAGTGTAGTGGCGTTGTTACTTCAAATGGCCTTCAACTACAAAAGCCAGATAATGATTCTAAAGAACCCATTACTCTCAAAATTGGCACCGTCAAACTCGAAGTGTGTTATTTAATGATCATCGATGAAAAGTACCGTACCTTGCTCGCGGATCGGATGGCATTGATCTCATTCTTGACTTGCTTCATCGATGTATTCGTGTCGTGGTCGTCATTCCTATTCGAGATGATGCGCACTCGCTGAAAGTTATGACGTCATCTTTGAGACACGCGCTTCATTTCAGAATCGTGAAAATAATTCGATGACGTTAACTTATTCTTAGAGGAATCAGATTCTTTTCGAAACATGGTAAGAAGCTTCAAAACACGACTACAGGCTTTGATTTTGCTATCAAAATCAGAAATGAGAATCAGAATCAGCTGACGTCATCTTAGAGGCGCCTGATTAATTTCAAAACATTTCGAAAGTGGCTCACTTTGACAGCCATCATTTTGCCGGTCGGCTTGAACTGCATCTTGTTCACTTTCCCGTACATGCCCTCACCGATAAAGCCGTGGTCCTGAAAAGATGTCGTATTTACGTCATAGTATGAAAATATTCGATTCTTTTCTTTCTCCTGTACAAAAAATCACAAAAACTGTTGAATCCGTTTGCTAAACAAATAATGCAATAAATTTTTTTAAAGAATCTAACCTTGAGATCAGCGGTTGTGAATGCATGCTCTGGTTCTTCCTCCACGAAATGTAGCTTGTTCGAGATCTCCTTCTGCACGTATGCACTGCAAAGATCAAAGATCAACCTCGTAAAATAAACAAATCATTCCCTCCCTCCCTTGCACCTTGTGAAATCCCCCTCCCCCAGCAGTCCCTAACATTCCTATCGTCCTCTGCTCGGTTACGAAACAATTACGAAAGTTTTTGCGCGCTCTCCCGTCTCCCCCAGTGCCAGGTAGGCTTGTCGAGTTTCGAAACTCGCGTGGTTTTTTCGTAATATTCCAGGTTTTTTTTTCACCACTAAGATCCCAAGAAGCAACAAATGGGTAAGTACTTGTAGATTTCGTCTAGATCAGGCAGCGGGGTCGTTGGCAAAGAGTAGAACGATTCCAGTGAGCAACATGAGCGGTATGAGGTCGTCGAGGAGGCGGAAGATGAGGGTCGTCTGGGGACCGAGGACGATGGGCCACTGGAGATCAACTTCAGTGGTCGTCTGGGAGTAGACGATCCATTATGGTTCCATTTAGGGGTAGTCGTGGAGGTTCCAGGGGTACACCCATCGATTCTCAGCGTCGACGGTCTTCTCGAAATAGACGTCGTCCGTCTTCGCTTGCTCAGTCGGATGCCCATCACTGCGGTAAGAAGGTGTGACAGAATGGCGATATCAGAAGGAGTGGAGGGAATTCCCGCACGAGAGAGATAAGGATCCTCCCTCTCGTTTGAACACGTCTCAATTCGTGTGTGAGTGTGTAGAGAAGGGAAGAGAGATTGTCCCCTCGAGGCCACCTCCATTTCGTCACATTGCATAACACCCACAGGAACAGAGTACACACAGGTACGGGTGATCAGCGCCCTGGAATGTGTGCCACCTGGTTTAGTTACTAACGGTCTCCCCAGGGCACATTATGACTATCATGATGACACGACTAGACTGGTGATTATGAGTCAAATGACCAACAGTGCGCGCACATATGTATTCTTCTACTCTCGCTCACCAGCTCGCTAAATCACCTCATTAGGGATCCTACAAGTCCGATGGAATGTGTGGAGAGAATGTGATGAAACGGATAGTGCAAGGAAAACATTGCATAATATGAGAGCAAAGAGAATCCGTGCCATTTTCAAGTTCTAACCAACATTTTAAGGTCAGCAACAATGCATGATCAGTGAAAGCAATTTTCATGTTCTTCTACCCTTTACAAAGCGCGCTTGCAGAATGACTAAGCCATTAGCGCTAATCGTTGGCTTGTTAACGGCGATAGATCGCTAGTTCAACAGAATTTTTACCCCCGATGCCCAAGTTCCTTATATTTACTTGCACTCTTGTTATGGGTAACATAATGCTATGACTTATTATGACTAACGATGACTGTCATGACAATTCACGACTGTGCGCGGTCAAAGTGCTCACGCATCCTAAAATTTGCGAGAGAGATTATGAGCTTCTATGACTAGGCAAGGATTCTCAAACGCACTCTTACTGGTTCATTAAGAAATTGCTTTTCCTATCTTGAATAGGTCAATTTTTACCCTGACATGGGCAGAAACTTTAGGAGCACACCACCCTTAGCAAAGTGCGCGCATCTCACCACTCGGCCTCGGTTCTCAGTCGGGGCAGCATTGGGGGTATCAAGGGAAGCTTGGCTCTCCTAGGCACTGACATGGCGACTGGTATCCGCTCCTCGTACGAGAGTCGTGGCAGTGAGGAGAGCGACAGGGGCGGGAGGTAGGGGCGGGTCGACATGGAGAGAGGAGAGAGAGAGGAGAGGATGGGAAGAGACGATGCACCCACACACGCTGGGTCTCCCTGACAACTACCGATTGGGAAATATCGAGTGATTAGAGAGCGGACAACGTGCGGAAATAGCGAACACCGCGCAACAAAAAATCGTCAAGTTCTTTCTAGATTCAAAGATGGAGTGATTTGCTTTCGGCGGGAACAATGTCGTGGAGAAGAAAGACAATAGATTTTGAACAACTTTGAGGAAGCGTAGTAAATGGAAGGGGCAGTAATGAGTGGAATTTAGGCTCTCATCCTAGAAGCTATGATGAACTGGTATGATATATTAGGTGAATTGCGCAAATAACAGACAATTATCTGAAATACGGAAATGCCAAAAACTTTCAAAGAACGGTAACGCATAGATCATAATTGATAAAACAAAAACCTGGTATTTTTGATAATTTGTACAAAACCACAAGTTATTACTATTCCCAAGCCTACGCAATAACATCAACAGAAGTGGTCCTCACCTCTTAACGCACGGTGTTTATTTGTATGAGTTTTCATCGATTGGAGAAGAAAAGAGCAGAAAAAAAGTAAATATCCGTCACGCAGCTATGATTAATTCTAAAAAAACTATGAAAACCGCTAACTTCGATGCAACTGCTCTAGTGCAGATTAATTTTAAATACAAATGATCTTCGATCCAGCCAGCAACAGCCAACAATTAAGCAAAGAAACGGAAAGATAAGAAACAAGTAGAGTTTACGGAAGAAAATGACAACAACGGAGAGTTTCCAGGCTAACTCGCGGGCTAAATGAGTTGAGACTGGAGTGGAAAGAGCTAAGAAAAGAGGAAAGACTACAGGAAAGGAGCAATGAAGGCTAATTGGGTCGTTGTTAAGACTTCCCAGTGAGGAGGAGGGAGTACACGCGATGAATTGAGTGAAAGAGGAAGACGAGGAAGGGAGACAGAGAGATAGACACTCGCTTCGGAATTCACGGACCGGACGGGCCATTTTAAGCGCATTTGCAACAAGAATTGACTCGCCTTTTCCGCTCGCGTATTCCAACGCGATACTTTTTACCGCATTGATCAAAACGGTAGAGAAAGAGAGACAGTGGCCGCGCAATGAGCAAAAAAAACACGTAATTGGGTGCTAAAAACGACAATTTTCGGGCGACAAGAGCCTTCGCGCAGTGTAAGAAAGGTTGACGCGTCACGCAAGGAGGGACTCGTCATTAGCTTCGGGTCAAGGCCGAGTGAGAGAGAGAGATTAGGGCTAGTTGAGAGAGGGAGGAAGGAAGGGAGGAAGCCTGGACCCCAGCTAGCGTTGCTCCGCGCGACAGGCTCTCCCGCTCTTTCTCCCGCTGTGGGTCAGAAGGGCCGAGGAGGAGCTTGTTTGCCTTCTTCCTTCTACTGGGGGAGGGAGAAAAGAGGAGACTTCTCTCGAATAGAGTGAAACACGCGGAGCTTAGAGGGAAGGGAAGGCTTCGCGGGTCGCCAATTTGATCTATTCCTCCTCCCTTCCTCCCTTGCTCTCCTCTCCTCGGGTCGGGGTGAGTCATCGACCCGGGGGAAGTTTGCGGAGAGTCTCTCTCTCCGTCTCTTCTTCTCTGCATCATGCACACACATTTTTTGTTCTCTCGTCGCTCCCCGTTTTTCATCTTCTCCCTTCCCGCTCATTCCCTGGGTATTCATCTCCCTCACCACTTCTTTCGTAAGACGCGCATCACATTCATTTGTATCAACGAGTGATGAGAGGACCAAGCCGACAATAGCACTCGTCGTTACGAAAGCACGAATTCCTAGACACTTTTACTAGCAGAAACGGAAATTACGTCAGGGTGCGACACTCCCAGTTTCTCGCTCTCTCTAGTCCGTTTCTCCTCTTTCGCTCACGAAAATACTCAAAGAGCACAGCGAATTTCGTCAGGACGACTAACAGTTAGTCAGGGCGAAAATACCTCACTTTCTGAGCGAATATAGTGATATTTAAGAGATCGGCTCAGTAATTCTCCAGGTAGGGCCGGACATTGATATCAGCGATTTGGCGCAAACTTTTTATGAGTACCCCTATGAACCCCCATCGCCATAGAAAAGTGAGAAAAGTGTTAAAAACTCACAGTTTCGGGTCTCCCGGCGGCAGGAGCGAGTCCTTGTACGGATGTGTGACTCGCGAGGGCGTCAATTTGATCGGAGGCAGTCCCGGCCTCCCGGGTCCCCGTCGCATTCCAGTCCTGAGAAGACGAGATGTTGTGCTTAGAGAAACGAGTACGCAATATAATTTGTAATCACGAAAGAGCATAACGAATGATGCTAGGTTGGATTATAACCCAACTTTTTAAGGTCAATGTGAATTCTCAGGGTGTTAATTCTCAGGGTGTTCAGGGTGCATAACGAAAAAAATGTGTCGGTTATCATCTGACTTAGTTAGTAACTCATGGAGGCATTTATTAGCAAATACGTTATCAACACTGTGTATGAGCCCTCTGTTTCTCCTATTTCAGTAACGGGAAGCGAAAATAGAATCTTAGGTCTAGATGAGTGTTTATGGCTAGTCTCGCGAGAGGTAGACAGCAACAAATACTTCGCAATACCACGGCTTAGTCATCGGCCAGCTATATAATAGCGGCGGGAACGCGGCAAATACAGAGTATCGAACGCGCTTCTCTCTTTCCCTCCGCTGTCTTCTCACGCTTGTTGACTTATACACAGAAGTACAGGGAAAGGTGAACCCGAACTTGTTAATGACTGGCAACTTGGAATTTAGGGAGGTTTTGAGCAGTTTTTGGCTTCATTTTTTAGGCTGACTCGCCACAAGGACGTGATGATTGAAAAATGTATTAAGCTTTTAGAAGGACATGCTTCTACCCTATTCTTGAGTGTGTTCCCACGCTCGATGACACGAACACACACTAAGTACAGGAAGGAGAGTCTATTGAGTTGGAACTATCGCGGGGAGAGGCGAGGGAAGAGGGGAGAGAGAAGAGAGAAAGACTGATTGTACGCGGGGGATTCTCTCACAATGCTGGGGATCAGAGAGAGACGAGCAGAGTATATTATCAAGAGTGAGGGAGAGAGAGTGACAGGTGGTGAGAGACAGCAGGAAAGGGAGAGACGGCAGAGAAGTCAGACATGATCACACAGGGCAACATTGATCGAGGAGTGTATATCCTGAGGTCGAGGGAGAGGTACAGTGGGGGGGGGGGGGGAGAGAGGAGCAGGTAGAGTGTACGGAGGAGAGAGGGAGGAGGGGGAACCGATTTGTGTGTGTCTCTTCCTCTCCCTCTCCCCCTCTCTCTTCTCGTCCCTTCCAATCACTCGATTAGTCACCACAGCGCATGCTCTGCGAATGACGCGTTGCAGAAGAGAGCCAGAGGGGATGGTTCCGGGTCGGAGACAAATCTCCTACCTCCAAGGCCACAAATTACTAGATACGAGAGACTGACCATTACTGTTGGAAATGTCAGGGATATGAAGAAGATTTTTTCACGATGACTAGCTTTTAAAAAAAAAAAGATTAAAATCAATTTCCAGTCTCATTGTCCACCAAATCAACGCACGAAAAAATCATCATACAGTGTGAAAGTCATCAGATGGTCAACGGCAAATTTATCGGGATTATGGGAAATATCGAAATAAAGAGATAAAGATGATGAGAAGTCATCAAAGAACAGAAAAGCAGAGGGACTAGCGGACGAGCGGGGAGTAATCATTGACAGTCAACGAGAATATGGTGTGTCAAAAACCGCTCCTATCATTGGCCACCCAGTTTTGCTCAAAATCGGTTCAATTATCTTGTAGTTGATCATGAATGACTGAACGGATGGCACGATAAGATCAGTGGCCAACGACGGGAGCGATGGGAAAGGTCACAACGGAGCAGGGGGGCTGAGAGACTGCGCGGTCACGGTACGAGGGTGATTCAACATTTTCGAAAAGAATCGCGCGATAGCAGGGAAGATGGATAGATGGGTATCGAAGACTACAGTAGTCAAGCTTATTCAGCCACTAGTGGGGGCAAGTCGTCAAAGTCTCCACTGCAGTCGATGAGAGGTCGAGTCTCGACGGCATCAGTAACAGGCACTTGAGGAGTGTTGACTGCGGGCGGAGCAACAGCGAGTTTGCTGGAATATTCGAAATCATTTCGTCATTAGCCGTCCCGTACTAGCAGACACTAATCTTATCAGATTGATGCAAGATTTGAGTACGGAAGTTTTATTATAGATAGAGGAGTATCGTTATCGTTATAAATAACATAGGGCTAATGCATTGTGTCGTATACAATGCGTCCGCTTCCCGGATACCACTGAACTTGTGCACCTAGTTAAAAGAATAACCCTCCCTGACATCCGCTTAGCATTCAAAATAAAAATTCAATGTGAGATTGAAGGTTCGTTGACAATATCACAAACTGCATGAAGAGATGAGTTACTCACACGACTCCCTCGGTGAGAATATCTCCGTTGGCCGCTTGGGTGACCTGTAGATTGCTCACTCCCTTAGCTTCCGTCTTGCCCTTGGCGATGTCCAGCAACTCCTGAAGAAATCAAAGATCAAAGATCGAAATACATGCCACAAGGCATGATCATCCTTCCGAATCCTGCTCTCTAAGACAGCAGTCTTACTAGCTGTTGCCTCATTCCGCCCTTCTAGTACATTGCTCGAGTGATAAATAAAGAATAAGATTTTCCGCCATAGGAAATGGACTCACTCTATTTTCCACGACCAATTGATGATCAGCCTCGAAGATGAAGGACAACATGTGGTCGGCTTCCCTGCAAAATATGTTAAAATATAAAAAAAAGTATTTCAATATCGAAACTTTGCTCAAAACACGGTAAAGTCCTCCAAAATGCATAGGATACTTCGTGATCAAGATGATATGAATAGCAAGCACCGGCAAAAAGCAGCTTCCCATGCCGGGAATCGAACCCGGGCCGCCTGGGTGAAAACCAGAAATCCTAACCACTAGACCACATGGGAGGACGAGAGCGAGCGCTCGGCCGCTGGTGCTATAGCGCGCGTTTCTTAGCCACGAGGGAGCGATTTCCTTCTAGGGACATTATTCTCAGATGTGGAATATAATATATCAGCTTAGAATATTGACGCATTCTTTACCAGCGAACAAGTAGTGAGCGAGTATACTAGATTCTAAATCGTACCCAATCATTCTCTGAGAGCGATTTACAAGCTTCTGAAACTAATTCCTGAGGCCGATTAACATACTGGAAATAGGGAATGGCATCCTCGAACTGCTCCAGGTTGCTAAGGAATATGCCGATGTTGCGGAGGTGGAAGGCAACTGCCGGGTGCAGCTTGGGGAAGCACAGTCGGACGCAGGGCTGGAACCTTTGATCTCTCAACCGATTTTGGGAAATATTTCCTCTCTTTCTTTCCTGCTTATTATGTTGACCGGAAAGCAAAAATGTCACTCGTGTTGCACTCTGACACTTCTTATCGTGAAATTGACAGGTCCAATGCAAGGCATGATTGAGTCTTTTATTATCGTTTTTATCTGGTCCAGTGATATCGCGAATAAACTGAAAAATATACCAAGGATCAAAACGACTCAAAATGATAGTATCATTCACCCAGGAGATAACATAGGTACTCGGGTTGTTCCTTCCCGGTAAGCTGCAGCCCTGTGTTCGACTATCTTTACCCTTTACTCCGGCTATATCTAATGAAATCAAAGCATACTCACCTCACTGGACAGATGCAATCTGAGGAGATCCTCGTTGGAGTGAACTCGCTCGATCAGACCCTGAGAGATCAAAGATCAAAGATCAGCTCAAACAACAATATTTATGCTCTGATAGACAGCTTAAATCCCACTTTATTGTTGATTAATGCTGTCAAATTTCATATTTTCGTTTCTGATGCCTCGTTTTTGACTTGGTATTTACTTAGGATGCCGAATACCCAACAGCTCACCTGGATGACTCTGCCGAGGAATACGTTAGTGGGCGCGAGAATGCTTGCGTACTGATCGAACAGTTCGTTCAAGTAGTCAAGTTGCTCCTTGCGCGTCTTCATCTGTAAATTTGCTCATTTTGCCACAGGTTGGATGAAAATCGGACGATCAAAGTAAGTTTCACACATTAAAGAAATTTTAAAACACGGTGCATACCTGAATACCTTATCGAAACTCCTCCATATTTTCCCAATGTGTAGGCTTTTTTTATTGTGTCAAGAACACGTGGGATTGTATTTATAGGGATGGAATTGAAATCATTCTACTCCGAATCTGTGTATCCGTCTACCTTACCTGTCCCAGTTGCTCGCTCTCGAAGACCTTATCGACGTTCCTCATCTGCTCGATGGCGTAAGCGACATACTCGTTCGTGAGCTGAAATAACTAACAATCAGTATTGCCATTCCGTCTAGCCAATTTCTTCTGCAGGATATCCCTGCTATGCCAGTGATGGTTCACTATTTATACACTTTTGAGCTTATTTTCGATTTCACGCACCCCTGTTATAAGGCCGATTTGTTTCAATAATTATATTCGGTAAAATGAGCATGAAAATAGATAGACATAGATAGAACGTACCGTCTGTTCGCACTTGGGGCAGGTGATCTTGAGCGACTTCGGGTCCTTGTACGGATGAGAACCGAAGATGCAGAGGACGAGTTGCCCGCCCTCCTGAGATGTTTCAGTGATTATCATCTGATTTTCTCCCTCAAAGTAGGCCGCTATATCCGCATGCAATTCTAGAAAGGTATGTTGTGACTGAAATGACTAATTACGTATTGGAATGAACGTATCGTGAGTCTTATTTGACTCCGTTTGTGCCCCAATAATGTATAAGATAAAGTTTCGTGAGCCATTACGGACCGGACATCCCGGACAGAGTACAGCAGTGAGCAGATTGTCCGCGGGTTCGGAGCATCTCTCACACTCGCAGTTGAAGTACCACGTATCACGCAGCAGCTTGCGACGTTGTTGAATGGGGCTGAATAATATTTAATCATGTCAAGCATTAATTCTCAGACAAGGATTTGTCGGTACTAGGTTGCCAGGGATGGGGCTGAAAGATGACTATTATTATCGCAACTTCATAAATAGTAACTATTTCCTGTAGGGATCGTCACTATTTTTTCGATATTGCGACTCTTTTTCGAATTACTATTATCATCTCAAATGTGTTCTCCTTACTTCAACAAGTCGATGTACGTGTAGCTTGTCTTCTTGATGTTTCTGATGTCAATTCCCCTCTCCAGCGAGCGAAGAGTCGCCACGAATCTGCAAATCAACCGAATTGATGGTTTGCAGTGACTACTAGGGACTCCGGAGAGCTATTTTGAGCTGTGATCGTTAGGAGGATAGCAGATTGCTGGTGAGGAAAGTGCATGATGACGATGCCGATCGATGGCCAGGAAAAATAGCAAATGGTTAACGCATAAACTGGATTAATTAACCTTATGATATCTCTACTGAAATTTTACCATGAGCCTACTCGGCAATGACAAGAGTAGTGACCAAGGTTGATTCTGATTAGGCAAATTAACAGACATCAGACCAGACTAATGATATTAGATAGAGAAATATTGTGAGAATCAATCGAACAAACCCATCGCAAGTGTAGATCGAATTGGGACGGCACGAGTGATCGTACTGACAGAGGTCGAGGTACAGTCCTTTGCCGATTTCCTGGAAATAAATTTTACTTATTAAAACATGATTTTATCACATTTAAAAACACCTCAATTTTCAATAGAATCTAGTACATTTAAGTTCTCTGCAAGGCGTTGGTGTGATTCATGGCTGATGTGAGTGTCGCATGAATAAGACAAAGACGACTCCGACAGCCACAACAACGCATCGCAATCCCTACAAAAGTGTTCGACGCGCAGTATCTTTCATTCTTAAGCGCAGTATTTGCTACTAAATTCAAACCTGTTTCAGATACTTATACTATCTCGCTATTGTTGGTCTTTCTCCCAATCTTCTAAGCACCAATAGAGCCCCAAAATACGATTCCCGATAAAGTAATGTAAGTTTAATATTATATGAGATAATTGAAGCGAGACTTCAGAGTTCGCTCATACCATCAATAAAGACTACAACGACTACAACTGCTAAAAATATAAAGAAATCCATCGAATGTATATTCCAATTCTAAGCGAATGGCACTTCTCCTGATCAATGAGAATATCTGGGAGGAAGAAGATGATAAACTATTGGAGATGTTTTCTGTACAATTTAGAAATGATTTTTTTCTAGCTTTACAGCATATCGAAAATGATGTGCTTGTTGATATACAATCTAGCAATCCTCAGAAAATGATTTGCTCTGTCCTTCTTTGTCTCTTCCCTATCTAACGTTTTCCCACCTTATTGTATCCCCTATCGCAGATTGCGTGTCTGTTGATGTAGTCCCTGCAGTGCAATTGCCACACGATGTCCTTGGGCAGCATAAACTTCTTGTCGTAGAATGCGACGAGCTGGGCCCAGATCTCTGCAATCGATAAAAAGAGATATGTGGGCTACGGTTAATACAGTAACATTTAGCCAGGGTAGGACTGAACAAATGAAAATTTAACTACGATATGAGGCATTATACAATAAGCTGGTAACAAATCGAGCGCTTTCACCGTTGGCATATTTTAGACTTCATGCAGTACTGTGCGAATATTCCTCATAATCATGTGTTATTAGCATTTTCAAGAAATGGTTTCAGAAATGCATATTACGGAACTCACCCTCAAACTTCTGCTGTGCCACGGGGTCCTTGGTCATGTCCTCATCATGCGACCATATCTCCATGATCTCCCTCTTCGACTGACGATCCTTGTAGAAGTACTCGTCCTCCTTGTCCTTTCCATGAGAAATCGCCTGAAAATTGCGTATTTTGTTACGATAAGAGACAAATACAACCTAGTCTTTCTTTCAAGTAGAACATTTGGAAAGCAAAGATAAAAAAAATCGTTATCGCAGGGGGATAGTCGCCTAGCACATTACTGCAATCGCGGTATCTCACAATTTCTATCGTTTTGGCATCCACAATTCGATATTAGGTGTGCTCTTACCCTGTATCTCACTACGATTCGTCCCAGAATTCTCGTCTCAATGTCAGGCACCGATTTGGCCGTGCGGAAGCCCTTGCACTCCGCCTGAAATAATATTTATTTATAGAATATTTTTCATTATTATTTAATTATTGTAGCGCTTTGTGCCCTATTGTTGGTAGATTATTAATTGTGTACTAATCGAACCTTGTGGTCCTTCCATCCGAGCGTCTGACACTCCTTGTTGCAAAATAGAGCGAAGCCACATCCGGTGCAGTGCCTGAAATATATTCGATTTAGCAAAAAATGTTATTCGATTTAACTCGATTTATTAGCATTATTAAAAACGATCTTCTTTTGATCTCTTTTACTGTGGCATCAAGAAGATCTCGGGAATCACTAGAATCAAGGATTGAATCATTGATGAACCGAAAATAGCAGCTCCTCTCTCAATGTCAGGACTAAACTATACATAAAATAAACGAGCGAGAATGTCAAAAAAAATCAGCCCGTGAATTCGGTTTCTAAGCAAGTGAAACCCAAACCGTGTCCCACCTCTTCTTCCTATCCGGTTTCAGGCAGTACCAGCAGTAGCTGGCCAGTTCATTCGTGAAGAGAGCGTAGGCAAACGGGTAGAAGACAATGCGTGATTCCGTCGGTTCGATAATAGGAGAGGGAGCGGGCGCGAAAACGTCCTCGACCGGCTCGGGCATTCTGCAATTTCGATAATATTTTTTAACTAATCTACAAATACAAATAAAATAATGAGTATTGGAGAAAGCAAAACTTTTTATCGCAATGAAAGTGCGCGAAAATATAAATAGTGATCGTGGCAACACAAGCATAATCTTCGCTGATCACACATTGTGTAGTTTTAGACCATTTTCGGGATAAAAGAGCGGTTAGAGAAGCGGAAAAAGTAGCCGAAAGTAAGGCGGGTACAGAAACATGGCTCTTCTATGCATAGCTGAGAGGGCGACAGTCGAGGGGTGATTTACGGGTGAAAACGGGGATAAAATGGTCTATTCCTCACACTATCTCACCGGTCAGAGCATCGAAAGAGTACGCGAATACAGGGAGAGTTCTAGCCTTGCCAGCACAAGTGTGAGAACAGGGACGGATCGGGGCACCTTTTATTTGGGCATAGGAGATGACAATGATGCCATTGTTCTTGAAGTCATTGATAGTAAGGAGAATACGTAACGGATAGATTGTGAACATAATCCCATTCGATTGAGCCCACAAGGGAATCGAGGGATGACTTGACAGTGCTGAGCTGTGGGTTGGGCTAGTGCAATGGAACTGATGATTAAAACGTATTGAAGCTGCTAAAATAGGATTTCGGCGCATAATTTGATAAAATGCGTCTACTGAAGTGACGATTACATTCTACTTTGACCTGCTAAATACGCTAGACAAAGTTTGGTCTGATGCGGTACAGTGATCAAGGGAAAAGTAGGCAAGGAGAAGCGCGAATTCCTCTCGGCCATCGATTCGTCCTTTCGATGAGTGGACAACACACTAAGGAGAAGCTGTTTCTCCCCCCGCTCTCTCCATATCGCCCACTCTCTCGTCTCTCTAACCCCTCCCTCGCCTATCCTCGATCTGCCCACTCTCTCGCGCCAGAAGGTGTAATAGTATTCGGAGAGCCTGAAGGAGAAGGAGGAGGGGGCACTTGGATCACCTCTAGTCCCCCCCCCTCCCCCCCTCCCTTGTTTCTGCCCTACCCTTGGAGATCAGAGCGAGACCCCCCCCCCCTCCCATGTCCCTAGAAGCGCCCAGCATTCAGCAAGTGTGCATGTACTCTTCCTAACTATCGAGGAGTTCGTGACGCTAAGAGTTCCTTAGAATACCCGAATTCTTCCTGTTAGTTCAACGCTCATAATTATAGACTATACAAAACATAATTATAGATTAGCTGCAAAAGAACAGTAAAAGAACTCATACCAGTGAGCTCGGCATTGTTTGAGCCAGCAAAGACGGGCGTAGATTGGTAACTCGATCCTGCTATTAATTCGCTGATATTATTAATTATAGTTTAAAAAATATATATTCAATAATCAAACTAATGCGACTCACCAATTACGAGTCCAGTCAGTGAACGAAGGGCAATCGAGAAAGTAGAAAAGAAAAGAGAAAGTAGAAAGTAGAAATGCCGAACCGAAATCCAGCGAACTCAATCTGGAAATAATCGATCATTTTCCATCGGTTCAACATTCATTATTCAAATTTTAGTACAAGGTACAATTGAAATTTCAAAATAACTAAACCATTTCAATTTATTAAATATTAAAGTAAATTATAACGCAAAAGAGCCTTAGCAAATGCCGACTTCAGTTAGTTTAAAAGCGCCCAAATCGAATCCCAGTTTTAATACGAGGTTGCATGCGTTTCCGGCATTGTTTTCCCTACGTTTTTTTAAAATGAATAATATGTAATAATCGATTATTACTTGCTTGAATATAATATTAAAGTATGGTATGAATGAGCCATCACCAGTGAGAACGCAATTTAGTCGAAGAATAAGAGTGAAAGTCGATCGGCAATGGAAATGAGAAGCTGACATCGATGACATCATTATTAGTAATATTGTAAAAAAATTAAATCATAATAAGTGATTATAATACTGATTAAATAAAATGCAAAAACAATAGGAATCGCAAACTGACTGGCCGATGGAAACTGTAAATTTGGTCCAGCCCTTGATCCCACCACGCGATCCCTTTGGGGACGCTCTCGATTCCTTGGCTACTTGCCAAGGCGCTCCTTTGAGCATTTTTTAGTCTGTTTTCAGCCGTTTTTTCTGTTTTTTCTTTACTTTTTTTATGTAATTTTGTTATATTTACTACTCGTGCATACTCCCGCGCCGTTTGCACTCGACTTGCCTATACCACGGCTTGCACAGCCGGTTTTTCGTCGTTTTCACGCGCAAAACAGCAGTTCGCGTTCAAAAAGCTGAAATTTTTGCTTAGTTTGAATGACTTTCCATTACCAATTCAATGACAAACCTTTTTCTTTCTTTACTTTCCTCCATTTCTCCCACTCGTCACTTTCCCTTTTCCATTACAGCTGTTCCTTTTTCGTTCGTGCGCCCTTGTCCTTTCGCTTTCATCGCCCCTTTCACAGTCATTCACTCACCCCGCTTAAGCTGATCGATCACACTGCTGGTTTATTGATCGTTATTCGATAGTTAGTGCAACGTTTAACTGTTTTAGCTTCCTTACGGCTGTTTCATACTAACCGTTTAGTGATCGTTACTAGCGTTTTGCACTGTTTTTCCTCTACTTACGCTTATCTAATCCGTTGTTTCGGTAATATATTGATCGTTTCTGGGCCATTTGCAAGCGCGCAAAGTGTTGCGATGCGCGGTGCAATTAGTCCGTCCTCAACTCACTCATTCCCTTCCCTTATCGTCTTATCGCTCCCTGCCTGATTCCCAACCTCCTGACCCAATGGCGTGTGTATTCGTTCCCGGTTGTACCTGCGCTGTTTTCAAGTGATTACGCTCAGATTATGTAATCTTTGAAGGTTGGCGATCGTCGCTCGACTCGTCTCTTAGCCACCACACAATGCAGTCGGGTTCGGGCAGTCAGCGGCCAGGTTTGCCACGTTCTGGATCGTATTTTTCGAAAAACATACTTATTTACTTGCCGGATGATGTACCGGTGATAGAAACTGTAGAATCATACTCCCATTGCATTTTCCCTATTGCGGAAATAGGGATGGTCGGCTTAGCACACTCTCTCGTAGAACCGTGATTCGTAAGTCACTTGTTTTTCGAGAGCGCGCGCCCGTTATAAAATAGCTCTGTTTGAGTAGAGTGAATCGCTTTGCAATGGGAGGGGGATGGAATGCGCAGTAATGAGCAATGACGTTCCTTTTAGCCGTTCAACTTGAATCTCTCGCTGTGCCAACAGCGCCCCAAGGGCAAATAGAACACACGCGCGCGGACAAGGGAGAGAAACGAGGAACTGAGTGAGAGTGCGGACAAAAAGTGAAAGAAGCACAGTGAAAGGGGGGAAGCGCGCGAATCCGGCATTCAGGCTGATATTCATCTAATCGGGCCACTGCATCGAGACTTTCACTTGCTAGCTTGCGCTTTTCTCGGAAACTCGCAGAAATTCTTCCCTTTGTTCGATTGCCAGCATCGCATTGTGAGATTGAATCATGTGGCGCTGATTCAGTGATTAGACGCCTATCAACACTCTAGTGTCCAATGTCCCTTAGGAGATTGGCGCGATATCGATTTATCACATATAGGTGCCAATATGAGCATCATTTTATGCTGTTTTTAGATCAGATTAGATATGTAAATAATATTTGCACTATTTTCAATTCCAGCGCACTAACGTAACTTAGAGCGACATGAGTGTCTTTTAATTAGAAATTTAATTTTTTTTGATTTTAAAATTCAATTACTCTTTGTAGAATCGTCCTCCGGGCCAGGAACAGCAGTGCAAATGCCGCGTGCCTCCGTCACCTCATACGATTCCGGTTGGTGATAATTTTCTGGCACTTCTTCGATTTTTGATGCCGAATATTCGTATCAACCATTAACAAATGATCGTGCCGAAAATCTAAGAATTTCCGATGTTGTGTCACCATTACCGTTATGGATACTGTAGCCCTTGTTTGTACATTTTTTGACTTATTTTTCAAAACGTGCATTTTCTAGTCCTTAGTTGTTTGAGAACAACTGGTTCTCGGAACAAAATAAATTTTCAAATACATTGCAGAATCAGACACTGATTTCGGGGACGAGCAATCCGGGCTGCTGGGCAAGTCGAAGAAGGGCAGAGGCAATCTGGAGAAGACGCCGCTGCTCCATCGACCCATGGGTGGAACCACCCACGAACCAGGTACCGGATCAGTGAACCTAAGCCGTAAAGTAGAACCTGGGTCGGGAACCGAGAGCCAGAACCAGGTACCGGAACCGGGAACCAGAGTCGTAAAATGGAACTAAAGCAGGGAGCAGAAACCGGGAACCAGAGCTGTAGAGCAGAATCAGGAACGAAAATCATGAAGATTTGGTAGTCAGTTGCTATCAGAGTGAATGATAAATGTTGCAAGATTCCTCTTAGCCAGAGCACCTAACAGTTGCTCTGATGAATCTCCTGGATCTCTTGGATGAATTTTTCAGGTAGCGATAGCCAATTCTCAGGAATTGACTGAAAATTTGATCAAAAATCGTCAAAAGGACAGAAAAAACTAAAAATCCCATGGATGGCCTATCTAAAAATCATTGTTAGTATATCTTGAATTATAATTTTTGCAGGAATGGTGGACTTTGCGCGTCGTCTGGAGCGTGGATCGGAACTGCTCAGTGGCACGGAAGACGAGGCGATCGTGCAGGAGGAATACGGGACCATGGGCAGCACACACTTCCAGGAGGTGATGACAGAAATCTTCTAGTGATATTGTAGACGAAATTCGTCCTA
The DNA here is from genome assembly GCA_911812115.1 of Pristionchus exspectatus. Classification (NCBI taxonomy): domain Eukaryota; kingdom Metazoa; phylum Nematoda; class Chromadorea; order Rhabditida; family Neodiplogasteridae; genus Pristionchus; species Pristionchus exspectatus. The sequence goes on along the minus strand of OU461583.1, from coordinate 30,034,815 downwards.
AACCATTTCTTTGTGATAGGCAATGTGATCGTCTTAGCAGTTTGAGACGGTATAGTGCATCTCCGAGATTGGAGTGAGTAGCGTCGCACAAAATAATATTTATAATAATGACTAATTCATTGCAGGTGGTCTCCGAGGCGATCAAGGCCATCAACTGCGGCGTCTTCCCCGAGAGGATCGCCCAGGGCAGCAGTGGCTCGTACTTCGTCAAGAACCGACAGGGGGTTCGCGCTTATGATTTCAATACAGTTTGACTAGATGAATCCAAGCCGGTTTTGGAATAATTGTCATGAACGAGCAGGGATCTCGCAATAGGAATGAGGCGCAGCCGTACATTTGAACGCGCTCAGATGTATCTCAATACTGTAGACACAAGTTAAAGAAAAAACTTTTCGAAAATAAATTTTAAATAGGCACATTTCAGAAGATTGTGGGCGTGTTCAAGCCGAAGAACGAGGAACCGTACGGGCATCTCAATCCCAAGTGGCTCAAGTGGTTCCACAAGGTAATTCTTCATTACTTTGGCCTAGATGAAATACTGAAACGACGGGGAGTACATATTGGCCACCGACCTTCAGGAAATGTATAGAATAGCCAAGTTTTTTCTTAGTTCTGAAGTGCTCTGTGAAAACGAAAATGCGGACGTTTCTAGTAGAAATTTATATAGTTACGGGAAAATTAATTAATATCGTAATTCAGGTCTTCCTGCCGTGCTGCTTCGGCCGATCCTGTCTCATTCCCAACCAGGTACCGATCTCTCTCCTTTCAGATTCGGGGGTGTCAAAATAACGGTGCCAAATGTTAAAATTAAGTTTCTAGTGTCAAATTTCAGCTTGGATTTAGAACAATATTCACTTCACGAAACTTAAGCCCGCCAATATAAAGCTGCTTTATTGAGTACGGAAAACGCTGGTGAATATCATAATGTGGACGTATACTTGCAGCTGCTATGCTACCGAGAGAATATCTTATACATATTGAATGCTCAAATACTTGGACTAGGCTATATTTGGAGAGTATAATCGATGCGAAAGCGATAGTAACTACTAAATAGAATCGATGGATGGACGCATGACGAAGGTTTCGTCAACAGTAAGGAAAGTAGGTGGAAATGGTTATTCAGCAGTGCTTACGTTAGAAAGAGTCAGCGGGGTTACTGTAGACAGTGTGAACAAGTCGGGCTGCGCTGGTTAGTCTCTGCCGTTGGTGGAAAAAGCTCAGTGTAATACGGGCCGAAGTTAATCCGGTTTCAAGTGAGATCATCGAGAATCGATGCAGAAAAAGCTGTTACTGTGTGTGTTTATGGAATGCTATTGGGGTTAGGGGTCAATGTTCAAAGATCCAAGATTAAAGATCATGAGGGTTGGGGGCGAGCGTAGATTCGTACTTGCTGCCAGTCATGGACGAGGTGCCCGAACGCGGTTCGTAGGTCACTTCTGAAATGTTCGCTTATTATTCCGTTCCGCGAATCGCTCGTTAGTTCCGCACTCTGTATCAGTTATTCAAGGACAGACAAAGGGGTTAACACTCGAGAGTGAGTGAGTGACCTCTTCTAGATTAGCCGGAGTATCATCATCCTCTTCGGGCTCACCGGGCAGAACCATGAGGTTCTCAGCGGAAATGTGCATTGCGGCTTCCTCATCTAGGGTGATCGGGACTAATTTGACTCTACTGATTCATTTCCATATGCTAATGCTGTGAAAGAGTGCATCAATCTATGTATCTATCCTCAAGCTCAATACCTTCCACATTCGCTCCGTAGCCTCCCACTCCCGACTGGTAGCCGGGTCCCATGCCTCCGCTGGTCGATGTGGTGTCACCACCTGAATGCGGTGCTTGCTATCTACTCTGGGAAGGAATCGGCTGAGTTTTGGTGCTGAGAGGGGTACAAGCTCGGGGTTGAGGGAACGCTAGGTTGAGGCAAAATATAATACCGATGATGGTGGATCCCGCAGCACGGGAGTCCTCCTTGGGAATGTCGATCATGCTGGGGTCCTTGGCAATAGGAGTCGCTGCTCCACCGAGATCGCGCGATCCGTAGTCGTGAGCTCCTAAACGTTCTATTTGCCGTCTATCCGTACTTATCTATCTCTAATCAGACCTAAATCATATACAGCGGTCTGTAACAAAATGCTTGACAAATAATATGGAAGTCTGATAACCAGCTGGGTTAGTAATTTAAACAGCAGTTTTAGATTTGAATGTACCTCTTCCAAAAGCGTTTCCAGTATCCCCTCTGTAGGAGAGGTCGCCTCCGAACGATCTATGGGTTGGAGTGGAGGTTCCGATGGGTGGAGTGAGCGGGTTAGAGGCGAAGATGTGTCTGCCTCCCTGTCCTCCTCCACCGGCCATGCCACCGGCTCCACCCATTCTGAAAAAGGGCATCTAGTAATGAAATTTTTTTTTAACAATTACTTGCTGTTAGGATGGATCTCATAGCTATAGTCCTTCGTATTTTAGAATTCGATTAGATAGAACGTGCCACCTAATCACAGCCCTTTGTTCAAGGTACCCACAGTCCATAAGCGCTAGGCCACTCATTAAATGGCACGGTACCTGATGTTGATCGATCGTCCATGGGGGTAGTTGTCGATGCCATTGTCACCATACGAGCGGATGCCGAGGACGTTGCCGCCCAGACGGCCGATGTCACCGACCATCGAGCGGTCGACGTACCTGGAACAGTAGTTTCTAGATTACCGTTGTCGTTCAGGCCGCATTCGCTTCGCTTAATGTCCTATTTGGCTAGATATCAACCTTATCACATCAATCAATGAAGCAGGAAATGCATGAAGAGAAGCATTTCATGCTTTATTGGTATGAAAGAGAGCAGTAAGACATTCGAATTGCGTAGTACTCACTCTCTTCTCCTTCTTCTCTCGGCATCCAATTGATCTCTCATAATGGTCAGCTGGTCTTCGAGTTGCTTGATGCGATTGCGATGAGTTCTCTCGCGATTCTCGATCACTTTCTCGATCTAGGAAAGCGGATATTATACTTGATCTTCGATCTTTGCAATCCTAACACTTCGATAATGTACCATCCGGTAAACGAATTTTTGCCCATTTTCAGCATTTTATAGGTTCATTAAACCTGATCTTCGATCTTACCTGTCCCTTCTCTTGTCTCATCCTATGCAGTTGTCTCTCCTGCTCCTCTCTCTGCTTGTTGGTCAACTCGAGAATGCGGTTGCCGTTCTCCATCTCCAACTGCGCAATCTGCTGCTGCAGCTGCGCGCAGTTCTTGTACAGTTCCTGAATCAGGTTTAATTACCCTTTTTCATTCAGGTCAGGATAGGTCACGGTAAAATAGGGAAAAGGTGTATCCACGTCAAGCGATTTTACGTCGTAAGACATCGCTAGATGGGACTCGCTGGTAAGGCCAGGATAGGTCACGGTAGGTTTGCTGCAGAATCATGCTTGGTTTGCAGTGGCGTGGTAGGGCGCACATCGGTACCTTGTTCTCCCTCTCCATCGCGTTCAGGGACTTTTCGATGGCCTCTCGCTGCAGGGCAGTCTCGCGGATGGCGTTGTCCGTGCGTCGCTTGTCCGCCTCGAGCTGAACGATTGGTCTTTGATCTCTGATCTTTGATCTTTTCCCATCAACTCAACCCACTGACCATCTCGATCTTCTTTACGAGCATCTGCTTCTCCTTCTTCCAATTCTCCAGCTGGAACAAGCTGTTCCTCTTGTCCGCTTCGAGTTCGGCCAGACGCCTCTTGAGCTCGTCATTCTGAAAAGAGGTCTATGATCTTGTCTTTTGCATCTCCCTTCTGCATTCCTTTTTGTTCCTTGTCTTCAATGATCGTGAATCAGATTTGACACAGAAATTAGAGAGATGGGAATTTGGCGTTATAGCGATGTCAACACCGAACCTCCTTGGTGAGCTCTCGTTTCTCATTCTTGGCCGCGTCGAGTTGTGCACGCAGATCAGTCTCCGTGGAGCGGTGTGTGGAGATGGTCTGGAAGGGTACCATCATTGGGAAAGGAAAGACATGGTTATCGGACCAGGGTATTAATAACTGTAAAGGAGTTTTTTGACTGGATAACCATGTGTTCAATGCCATATCTTTCCGGTTACCATGTGTCCCAAAAAAATTCCCTATACAAAATGATCACCTTTTTTCATAATTTTCGAATATATTCGAAAAGCTATTGTAAACTATCACTCACGTTATCGAGGGTGAGCATGCGGTCCTCGAGCCGGTTCTTCTCCGAGTGCGCGTCGGTAACCTGCCGCTGCAGGTCCTGGATGCGCGAGTTGTAGTCGTGCACGCGCTGCTTGTTGTCTCTGCAAATTGCCATTTTTTCTTTAAAAAATATTATTTTGTTAAATCCAAAGTTTCAAAGTCTCTACACAAAATGAACAACTTCTTCGAGATTCAGAAGATTTTCAATATCGTCGAAAATCGACATACCTGAGCTCGGATCTAATGGTCAACAGCTCGTTCTCGAGCTGCTGTCGGCGCATGTTGCCTGCGCTCACGTCATTGGTCAGCGCGTTGACCTGGATTCATGGTTGATCTTTGATCTTTGATCTCTGCACTCACCTGGTCCTTGAGACCGAGGAAGTCCTGGTTTGCTTTGTTGTACTGCTCGGTCATCTTGCGCAGCTCGATCTCGTAGGATTCGGCCTGGAAAATAAGGACGATTATCAAAAATATCTAATCTTTTGCTCCGCCATGTCAAAGTCCCTACAGAAAGTAACCTAATTTTTTTATATATTTCCCATATTTGCCTTGCATCGGCTAATATCTGACTACAGTATAGACCCCTGATACCGTGATGCTTCTGACAGAGATTTGTTTGACTTGCAAGTCGTAACAGTATCTTAAATTAGTGTACCTTGACGAGGTCTCTCTTGAGTCGCTCGAAATCATCGTTCTTATCGTCGAACTTCTGTTCGGCCAGTCGAAGGGCGCCCTCGAGCTCCTTCATCTTCTCGATCATTGTCTGAATTTATATATTTTTTAAAACTTTTTTTGCATGAATGTGAACAACATACATGGTTATGTTCATCTGCGATAGACTTTTATCAGTGAATACTTTATCAATAAATGCATACCGCTCGCTCCGCCTCATGTGTGTTGATCTGGATGAGGATCTTGTTGCGCTCCGAATCGTGCTCGCGAGCACTGCTCTCGAGCTGAAATATTGATTCATTAGTGATTTCAGCTTCTTTGTTCTTTATTTTTTAACTTAGCAATAGTCCTCGACGCGTGACGCGTTAGTATCCGACTCTCACAACTTTCTGGACTTTGGAATAAAATATTACCTGGAATCTGGACGCATCCCAAGTCTCCTCTCTATCTCGCAGATCTCTGATCTCCTTGTGCGAGTTGTCCAGGTCGATGCGGAGGTTCTTGAGTTGCTCCTGACATTGATATTTGATCTTTGATCTCTGATCTTTGTTCTTTCAACTCACATTGAGGTGACGAATCTGAGCCTCCTTGCCGCGGGCTTGAAGGTCAGATGCGGTCATCTTCGATTTCATCTGAAACGAGGATTGATCTTTGATCATTTCATCTCTCGATGCACCTGTCGTCTCTCCTCGTCGCGCTGCTTCAGTGCTTCTTCTTGCGAGCGAAGAAGTGCTTTCGCAGAAGCGAGACGGGACTCGAGTGCTCGCTTGTCTGAATTGGAACACATCACTCTCATTTAAGAGACGTTTCACGAGAAAACGTAGCTTTGGTGGAGGGTTGACGTACGACATTTTTGCAACCCATCTCAATATTTTGTGGGTGATGTCCCCATACCATGTGCTGATATTTGGCCCAATATGAAGGGTTCTGGTGCACTCTCCGAAAAAACGCCATACCCCACCCAAAAAAATCCGAATTTTTCAAAAAATTAAATTTTATGTTCTTTTAAGTTTTCCGGACGTATTTTTGCATGATGATTCCAAAAAACTTAGTTTGGAAGTGGTCCGATAACGATAAAATGTCGAAAACCATAATTTTCGCTGAATTTCTCTTCTCTTGTAAAATTTTTCTCCTTGTGACAATTTCTACCTACGATTTTCGGAATCTACGTGAAAAACTGGTTAAGATGTTATTTTTTCGCCAAATTTTACCGATGTCCTAGGATTTTATAATTCCCGGAAGATGGTCAACCACACCTGTTTGCACAAAATGGTCCATACCGAGAGGGCTCAGATTCTTTGACCAACAGTTGTTTATGCCTCCAATGATGTTTTTTCGTCATTATGAACCTTTTGACGAAATTTGGTCAACATTTTGACCGTATTTATGGAGATTACTTACCCCGACTTTTTTCACATAAGGGTCCCCCCTTATTTGAAAAATCAGGTTAGGGGTGATCTCGAAATATGACATCCGTCACGAGAAAGAGTACTTTAGGGTGAACAAAAATAAGTTTTATGTTAGTTTAACTGCAATTATATAGGATGTTGTGGGCAAATCCAACATCACCCCTAACCTGATTTTTCACATAAGGGGGGACCCTTATGTGAAAAAAGTCGGGGTAAGTAATCTCCATAAATACGGTCAAAATTTTGACCAAATTTCGTCAAAAGGTTCATAATGACGAAAAAACATCATTGGAGGCATAAACAACTGTTGGTCAAAGAATCTGAGCCCTCTCGGTATGGACCATTTTGTGCAAACAGGTGTGGTTGACCATCTTCCGGGAATTATAAAATCCTAGGACATCGGTAAAATTTGGCGAAAAAATAATAGCTTAACCAGTTTTTCACGTAGATTCCGAAAATCGTAGGTAGAAATTGTCACAAGGAGAAAAATTTTACAAGAGAAGAGAAATTCAGCGAAAATTATGGTTTTCGACATTTTATCGTTATCGGACCACTTCCAAACTAAGTTTTTTGGAATCTCCATGCAAAAATACTTCGGCAATACTTAAAAGAATATAAATTTCTGAATTTTGAAAAATTCGATTATTTTTGGGCTGGGCCTGGCGTTTTTCGGAGTGTGCACTAGAACCCTTCACATTGGGCCAAATATCAGCACTTGGTATGGGAACATCACCCATGAAATATTGGGACGGGTTGCAAAAATGTCGTGCGTGGGATAGGTGCGATTTCTCGTGAAAGGTCTCTTAAGCTCATCGATCGACGGCATGATAACTGAACGCGATGGTCATGCTCTTTGAATCTGTTGTTTTTTGCTCAGAATGAACGATCATTGCCGATAAGGCATAAGTTAAGGGTTTTAAGTAGAGATTAAGAGACCCTCCACGATAGAGTGGAAGAAGGTCACGGATGGCTAAAAATCCGATCCGGCCCATATATTTATTTTAAAGTGAGGGCCCATAGGGACGGGTGATGGCATATATAGCTAAGGTTATAAGTCGATTTTGGGTGGGTTACGGGCACCCACCACTTTGGGGGTCGAAAAAATTGATATCTCCGATTCAGTATTTTTTCAGTGAACCCCACCTAAAATGTGGCGTAGATTCCGAATTTCGACATCCCTTAAAAGTACTGACCCTCCTCAGCGTCTGCGAGATTCTCCTCGAACGCCTTGAAGCGCGGATCGTCACGGGAGAGACCGGAGACGAGGCCGCCCAAGCCGCCCAGTCCTCAAATTGATTACTTATGTTATGTAGCGAGTAGAATGTACGTGCTAAGTCCGAGACCCAGTGAAGAAGCTTCCGATCGCGATCATTGCCAAAAACGCTACAGTAAAGGACTAGAAGAACGGAGCAAATTGAGAGTAACGTTTTGAGAGAGAAGGGATCGGTACCAGAAGGTGAGAGGTAACAGAGATACGATAAGGATGGGTACCTCCAGCTCCTCCCGCTCCTCCTCCACCACCAGCTGCTCCTCCTCCGCCCGCGGGCAGCGACTCGCTCGATCTCTTCTTCAGTCGATTCAACGCGTCGCGTAATTCATTCTGCAATCGATCGGCAATTCTTGCTATCTAATAGGGTGGATCTCTATCACACTGTACGCTGTCAGGCAACTAATCAGTCAGCTAGTACTAGGTTATTTCTAATAACGGTATAGTAAGCAATTTCGCTGCGATTTCCGTTATTAGAAACAGCCAACTTATCAGTCAACTAGAGTGAAGTATTGTAGACATTCGTTTTTTTTGGGTTTTTTGCTAGAAATGAGAAATAGCTGAGCTAAGAAGAATACGAACGTACCCTCTCCGATTCGAGTCGCTCGATCTTGCCGAGCAGCTGCTGGAGAGTGCCCTCGAGTGCCGAGACGTCAATGTTCTCGTTGATGTTGATCTGATGCCCTGCCTGTCCTGCTCCGCCCACTCCTCGCGGTCCTCTGTATCCTGCGCCTCCGTCGAAATCGCCTCCCGACGGGAACGGCATGGAGCGGGGCACGTCGATCTCTCCCCCAGGGATGTGCACGATGTCCCGGTCGCTGTAGTAGCGGTCGGTGCGGCTCACGCCGCCCGGACCGTATCCGCCGGCTCCGTAACCGGCCGGGCCTCCGGCCCCGGCCCCATAGCCGCCCGGACCACCGTACCCAGCCGCACCTCCGGCGCCTCCGGGGTATCCGCCAACGCCCGCCGCTCCTCCAGCACCGCTCATTCCACCCATGCCGCCCGCGCCTCCGGCTGCAAAATCATTGCGTAATTGTGATATCAATTAGCTATACTAAGTAATTTTTGTCATAGTGGAAAAGTACTGTAGTCTTATTCGTGATGAAGGGACGAATGGTAAACAACTGTGGTATTGCGCTCACCTCCTCCAGCGCCTCTAGCTCCATCCCCAGTCGCGCCGTATCCGCCATAGCCAGAGCCGTAGCCTGCCATTCCCGAGCCTTCTCCGCCTAGTAAAGGAAAAAGGTAAAGGTCATCCCGTTAATCAAGGCACTTGCGTCCTGCGGGAGATCACAGTCATCCTATTAGTCAGCAATATTTGCGATATAGAGGCTCTAGTACCTGCTCCAGCGCCTCCAGCCCCACCGGCGTTCGCTCCACCTGCTCCTCCGCCTCCTCCGAGGTCAATGTTGATGTTGGTGTCGCCACGGCCTCCGACTCCTCCGCCTGCTCCTCCCGCTCCATCTCCTCCATCGGGTCCGCCCAGATAGACACCGCCCGGTCCGTATGCGCCTCCGGCTGGAAATTTCATTATGAAGATTTTCCTTGCGAAAGACCGGAATGAGTAGCGCGAGCACTCGGAATGACAATACATACCTCCAGCGCCTCCCGGTCCTCCCGCAACGTCCGCGGACATTGTTCCGCCCGGACCATAGCCGCCCGCGCCTCCAGCTCCACCGCCGGCTGAAAATTATTAATTTTTGAAATTCGCCTAACTACCGTACCTCCGCCAGCGCCTCCAGCGCCTCCCACACCGCCCGGTCCCATCATGCCGGCGCCTCCTGGGCCATACGCGCCGCCCATTCCCATGCCACCGCCGCCGTAGCCTCCCTGAAGCATATTTGGGTAGATAACTTGCGCATTTGAATGAGTTAGGCGCTCAACAAATGTAACCCACATCAAGGTTGATGTTGATGTCGGTGGCTCCTCCGGCTCCTCTGCCTCCGCCCAGACCGCCCGTGAACATGTTAATGCCCATCACGCGGTTCGCGGCGAGCTGTAAATTATGATTCCATTTTCCGGTTCCCGGCTTTCACAGTTCCCGGGATTCTATCAAACAGACCTGGAATCGTCTGAGCGCGTCGGCCAGTCGGTCTCGCTCCGAGTCGGCGGCGATGTATGCCTGCTGCAGCTCGAGCACACGCTGTTCCGTGTTGTCCAGTCGAGAAGTGAGGTCGTTCAGCTCGTACTTCTTCGTCTCGAGCTCCTGAATATTTTCCATCATTGACGTCTACCATTCATTATCTGATTCATTAACTAGGAATTCCAAAATGGTATATTGTGGGTTACAGCTTATAATTGGATTTAAGCGGATTTCTTTTCATCGTAGACCGATGAAAGATGATTGAATAGAGTATTTACTCAAAAGCTATCAAAATGAGCTTACTTGAAGCGCATTGAGCCTTCCGTCCTCCGATGATCGATGGGCGTTCACCAGATCGGCCAGAGTTGATTCGTACTCGTCGTTCTTACGGTGCATCTGGTCCTCACCGAATCTGAATTACATCATAAATATCGATTTCCAATCCGTCGAAATTCTCACCTGAGCTCCGTGGTGATCTTGTTCACACTGTTCCTCAGCGCGTTGCGCTCCGTCTCGGCGGCGCTCAGCTGGAATTGGATAATGAGCTTAGAGGTATCCAAATAGGCCAATTACCTTGTCCGAGGTATCCGCAAGTTCCTGTCGCAGCTTCTGCAGCTTAGTATCGAACTGCATGCTCAGTTGGTTGAGGTGGTCCGTTTGCTTGGACTTGTCCCTGTAGGCGTTGGTGAGCTTCTCGCGCTGAAAAAAATGTAAAAAAAAGAAAAAAAATGTCCATTTTTCCTATCTTCAAGTCGATCTTTCATCTCTTTTACCTCTGATTTGAGATGATTGAACGAGTTTCTGAGTTCCTTGAGCGCATCCTCGGCTGCCTTGAGCTTGTTCTTGAGTCTGCAAATGCATCATTTTGAAGCATGTCACCCTTTTTTGATCATTTTTCTGCAAAATTGTTTCTTTAGCTCACCTGCTAATCTCATTCTCATTATTGCTGTTCGCGTTCTTCAGCATATCGTTTTCGCGCAGAGCATTGTCCAGCTCGAGTCGCCACTTAATTATACTGCGTTATTAGCTTAATTAATTAATCAAAGCACCTTATTAGCGTCCATCTGGAGTCCGGCGTGGACCTCCTCCAGGGTACGCAGGCGGTTGGTGGCGCTGTCGAGGTCACCGTCCTGCAAGTGGTATTTGATCTTTGATCTTTGATCTCTGATCTTCCTCACCTTCTGAGCCAAAGTCTGCTTGATGTCCAGCAATTCCTCCTCAAGACGACGCACGTTGGATGTGACTGAAAACAGCCATTTGATATTATTCTTTCAACTGATTTTGACCATGTATTTAACTATGCTATAGTTCTTACGTTCTCTGATCTTTGCAGTCTGATCGGCGACTTGCTTGTTGAGATGGTCAGTGCGCTCCTTCTCTGCAGTCAACTGCGCCTTGAGACCACTGTTGGCAGTCTCGAGAGCTTTGGCCTCACTGCGAGTAGTGTACGCGTCATTCTTCCATTTTTGGATCTCCTGAAAGTATTTTTATTACCATTATGCCTTTGTTATGTGAGTATGGTTACTTATGCATTGATGTAGGCCCCCTTTGCTGTGATAGGGTACTGTAGGGGATACTGTACCTTCTCCGTATCGTTACGGAAGTTCTCATGATCATCCTTCATCTTCTGGTTCTGCGTGTGCACTTGATCCAGTTTGTCATCGTAGTCTTTCTTCTCACGCTCGAGCTCGTTCTCGCTGAGAAAAATCGCATTTGTTCCATTTCATCCGAAAAATATCCAGTATCTGGTGATGCGATTCTCCAGAAATCCTACCGATTGAGTGAATCAGCCAGTTGCTTCTCTAGTGCAGCAATCTTGTCACGAAGTTCATCCTCGGAGAGCTTCATGGACTCGAGCGTCTAGAAGGAATATTATCATCGTTAGCTTTTCCCCGGGACATTCCGGAAGACTTGGCATGGGATATGAGAAACGCCAAATATTTGCGAACAATAGTCACCTTAGTGTACGTCTCCTTCTCATCATCAAGGTCGCTCATGTGCTTGTCATTCAGTGCATTGATCTCGGCCTTGAGCTTCTCAATCTCAGATTCATGCTTGCGCTTCAGCTCCACGATGTCTGAGAACAATATTTTCAATCACATGATTTGTATAAACCTACTTGGATCTACTTTGATCTGTAATAAGTTAGGGCAGAAAGATAAAACTAGAGCTTACCCGAATCAGCTCGATCATTGCCTCTGCCCACATCTCTCAATTCATCCTCGAGATCTCTCATCTTTCTCTCGAGATCATCCTTATCGTTCTCGAGCTTCTCCAGCTCCAGACGCCATTTGTCGTTGATCTCACGGATTCTCATCGCTGTGAGCTCGTCGTCCTTGTATCTGAAGGGATGCATACATTTCCTCGGTCTGATTTTCAAATAGATCTTTTTTGTCTTAGAGACTCAGCAAATAGTGACTTATGAAAAGGTGTTCTCTTTAAAACATAAGATTCACGATAGTAACCAACCTATCCGAGCTGTCCCTGATCTCTCTCAGAATTCGGTCAGTGATAGCATTGGCCCTGCTGGTTCCATCTCCACCATCTCTTCCATCCCTTCCGTCCCTTCCATCTCTGCCATATGCACCGTCTCCGTAGCCTCTGTAGGCCGAGCCTGGACCTCCAGCGCCTCCAGCACCTCCGGCTCCACCATCACCGCCTGGGCCTCCTGGAATGAGAAATTTGTCTTACCCTGCGCATTCTATACTTCGTTCCAAGCCTGGGTCCTGACTACGATCGCACCTGCCGGGATGTCAATCTCGTCTCCAATCGATCGCCCATCACGAACAGTGGAGCCTGCACGACTGCCCGGTCCTCCCCTTCCTCCACCTCCAATGGTGATATCTCTGCTCGAGTCGTGCGAGGTGATCGTGTCACCACGGTCGAGCGAGGGATCAGTGGACGAGGAGAAGGAGCGATCGCCAGGACGGCCTCCTGCGCCACTGCAAAGAGGAATGATTAAGAACTTCTTCTACTTTAGCTGTTCAATTCTAGTTCACTTTACTCTAACGAAAAGATACTGCTTTTGCAATCAGGCACAAAACAGGGGTATTCTCTATGGTGGATGGATTATGGGCTCTAGTCAGTAAGATCATGAAACGTCTAGAATGATCTGAACGAGTACGTACCGTCCTCCATCGGCGCCCGTTCCTCCCGCTCCCGATCCGTCTCCTCCATCTCCTCCTCCTCTTCCCGTGCCTCCATATCCTCCATATCCCGATGCATACGGGTCCTCGGCGTATCCCCTCCTTGCTCCATCGCCTCCATCACCTCCTGCTCCATCTCCACCAGCTCCTCCAGCGCCTCCCTGGCCGTATCTCGATCCCGGTCCACCATCTCCGCCCTCTCCATAGCCCATCTCTGACACATCTCGGCCGTAGCCTCCGGGTCCGCCGGCGCCACCGTCGGCTCCACGAGCTCCATCGGCTCCTGCGCCGCCCGAGCCAGGGCCTCCTCCGGCACCTCCGGAGCCGGGTCCGCCGTAGCCCGAGCCGCCTCGGCCGCCCGCTCCGCCGGCGCCTGCGTCGCGGCCTCCCGCGCCTCCGCGGATGTTGATGTTGACGTCGCCGGCGCGTCCTCCGGCTCCGGCGCCAACGGCGCCTCCGCGGCCTCCCGCGCCGCCATCCGCGCCGCCTCCGTAGGCGTACGCGCCGTCGCGGCCGGCGCGACCGCCTGCGCCTCCCGCGCCTCCCGCGGCTCCGCCTGCTGCGTAGCCGGCGGCGCCTCCGGCGCCTACGCCTCCAAGCAGCGCGGCTGCCCCGCCATTGCGCAGGCGATCACGGAGCTCGTTAAGGGCTCCGTTGAGGCCGGCGATCTCGTTCTCGAGTTCCTTGATCCTGTCCGCGAGCTCTCCCTTGTCTCTCTTGAGGTCGTCCACCTCCTTCTGAAGAGCATTAGCGCGGGCCGTCTGCTTGGACATGGCCTGGTGCGAGTTGTTCGACTGCAATTGATTCGATTAGTTGCTGTTTATACAGTAGGAGCTCAGAGGTAAAAAAAAGGTAAAGGTGTATCCACGTCAAGCGATTTTACAGTCGTGAGACAACGCTAGGTGGGACCCACTGGTAAGGCCAGGATCTCAGAATAAGTCAGTTATCGATTCGATGGGCTACAGTACTCACATCTTTCTCCGCATCAGCAGTGTTGTTTCTCAGCTTGTCCAACTCCTGTTCTTGCTTGCGCATCGCCTCTTTGAGCTTGGCGATTTCATCCTCGGACTTGAGCTTCTGACTGAAAATTGGGCAATTTTAGATGATTTTCTATGAAAAAATTCAGATTTGGAAGTCAATTTAAGGTTATATAGGTCACGAACTTGAGCACGTCTGCCTTCTCCTTCTGTAGGCGCTCGTTGAGGTCATTCAGCTTCTCGACTTCGGTCGAGCGGGTCTGAAAAGGCATATTTCCACTTCTTAGAACATGCACATTCTACGAATACCTTGAGATCATTCTCGATCTGGGCCAACTTCGCTTGCCCGTTCTTCATTGAAGTGTCGAACTCGTCATTGTGACGACGAAGCAGGAGAATCTGAACAATTGATTGATTCCAAAGTTCAAAGATCACTCCCTCACTTGTCTCTCGTAGTCAGTGACGCTCTCCTTGAGCTTGTCGATCTCTTCAGTGTTTCGGGCGGTGCCCTTGTCGGCGTCGTCCTGAAATTTAGTTATGGCTTATTTGATCATATTGAGTCATATAAGGATTTTATGGGCAACTAGGTCAAACTGTTCACATTGTTCGATTAGGTCAAGGTGAATTGAAATGTGGTCATCTCAAATTTATATTAGATTACCTTTTCCTTCTTGACAGTCTCAAGCGTGTGCTTGATGTCGAAGAGTTGACGGGACACCGTATCCTTCTGTTTCCTGCAAATTTAGCATAAATTTCGAGTTGAAAAATATTAAAAATAAAGTTGCACTCACTGATAGTCATCCCGCTGTCCCTTGATCTCCTTGAGTTGGTGCTCGGCCATTGCGGCGGCCTGGAAATTTGGGGCTAACTGTAGTCAATAATTTGTGCAATAGTATTACTCCGGAGAGGACAGGAGTAGATATACTGGATTAGACTTTCGATGATGCATCGCTTTACCTTCATCGCGGCCTCCAGCTCAGAAAGGGTCTTGTCGTGCTCAGATGAGAGAATGTCGTTGGCCTGTCGGGCGTCCTCGAGCTGCTTCTGGATTTGCCTGAAACGTGAATATTTTTGCTACTGAACCTACGATTTTGGAGCCATAGCACTCATCATTTGACTTCTTTTCTGAGAGTCCAAATAGAATATCATAGCCTACTTTTTGATCTCCTCGGAGAATTTGAGCTGCGCGTCCTTGTCCTCGAAGCGACGCAGCAGCGTGTTGTACTCGTTCTCCAGATCGCGGAATTTGTCCTGGAACAAGGAAATACATGAACATTATGCAATTAGTCGCTGCGGCGGACTGCACGAGTTCCCTACCTTGAGCGGGTTCACTTCGGCCTTGAGCTTGGCATTGTCCTTCTGCAGGTTCTCGATCTTTCGGTTCAGCTCCGAGATGCGGTTCTTGTACTCTTCTTCAAGGGAGGAAGTGAGCTCCTGCTGCTCCTCACGGTACTTGCGCGCGTTCTCGTCCGCACCAGCGGCGAATTGACTGAAATACACGTAAATTTTGCGATTAGTCGTCGCGTCCCTCTGCACGAGATGCAGTCCACTCAAATTTCGACAGGCACTTACGCCTGAAGCTTGGCAATCTCTTCCTCGAGCAGCTTTCGAGCGTTCTCCGCAGCCTGCCGCTCGCTTTCGGACGTGCGTATCTTGTCCTCCAGCCGGCGCATCTGCCGCTCGAACTCGTCAATGCTCTTCTGCCTGAAGTTTCATGTAGAAATTTCGCAATTAGTCCTTGCGTCTCTCTGCGCGAGATGTAATCCTGTTAAAAATGTAACAAGAAACGCACTGATTGCTGATCTCCCTCTTGGCATCGAACAGGTGCTTGTCGAGACGGCGACGCTGCTCGTCAGCGCCCTCGAACTTGGTCATGAACTCCTTCACCTGAAATTACGCAATTGTAAAATTTCTGACCAAATTGTACAGGAATTTCAAAATTAGTCGTTGCGGCGGACTGTATAAGTACCTGGTTCTCGGCGAGCTTGAGCTTGCGTTCGAGTTGCTGGATCTCGTTGTCCTTGTTGCGAAGAGTAGCGCGAACGGCACGCACAGCCTCTGCGGGAGGAAGCGGACCCTTGGCTGGAAATTGGTTACTGTAGGGTAGCCGTGCCTAATGGATACGGCTTTGTCACTCGAGCTCTTGACTGGCTACTGTATCTCACGTTTACTGTAGTGTTTCTGTATCTTTTGGATGCTGTAGGGTTACTGTGTCTAAAGGTTGGGTTACGGTATGAAAAGGTTACGGTACCGGGAGAGAGCGATCTAGTTCTCTTTCCGGAAGTGTCCACGATCTTCTCCGAATCCTGCGCGATATCGTGCAGCTTGCGAAGAGCGTTCTGAATTTATAGGATGATTTTTTTCCATTTTTTGCTTCTATAATCAGTTCTCGATCAACAACCTACCGTAGTCTCGGCGAGTTTGTCCTTGGCGCGCCTCAATTCGGCCTCGCATTCGGCGATCTTTCTCATGTTATCGTCGCCCTTTGACTCGAGCTCGATGTTGCGCTCGATCGACTCTTCGTACCTACAAATGTATTTTTTGCATATAAATTTTGCAATTAGTCGTTGCGTCTCTCTGCGCAAGATTTCCAAACCAACTTCTTCATGAGGTCCTTGACCATGTCCGAGTCGCCCTCACTCGCTCCCTGTCCTCTGATGAGGCGCAGTTCCTCGAGCAGCTCGCGATTGTCCACGCCGTCACGGCCGGCTAGAAATATCGTTCTGCCCAAGTCTTAACAGCTCAATTATCCATAACCACGCTATCTCAAATAGTCTTTTATTCAGTTCCAGTCCTATGATATCCGTTCCAATGATTGAGCTTTCTCGATGAAGAGAGTTGTGGTGGATTGTTAAACTACTGTTGCATACCTCTTCCGGCGGCTCCATCTCGTCCTCCAGCGAATCGACTGAGTGCTGCCATGAGAAGGGCATCACCTGAACAAGTGACCGATGATCTTTGATCCCCCAGAGTTTAGCTCCTTACTTCCGGCACCACCAGCGCCGCCCGCGCCTCCTCCTCCGCCTCCCAAGCCACCCGCGCCACCGCCCAGACCGCCAATATCGGCCAGCAGTGAGGCAAGCGAGGATCCACCGTGGTCTGGAAACAATTTCTGATCTTACGAACTCGTATTGTCATGTATAGCAACCATAAGGTCGCGCCGTGCCTGCCTCTACTCGACTCATTTCCATCCAATTCCCTCGCCCGTATCCTTCGTCTATCTCCTACTGTTTACGAGGCCTTCCCCCCATTCACTAATGCAGTTGTGAGACGACTACGAGCAGCAGAATGGATGGGAAGAGGAGGAAGACCCGTTTTCAGCTGGAGAAAGAGAGAAGGGGGAATGCCATTCACTTCCTCGCGCGTCAACAACAATGGGCCGAAATTTGCCGAACGCGCAGCGCAAAACAATACGAGCAGATTTGAAGAGCAGCTTCTGGTTTTCAGTGGAAAACAGACAAATATGAATGCGCATGAGTCCCAAGAGGAGATATTTGAAAGATTGCTCCAGTCATAGTGGTGGGATCTCTAGTTAAATTTGAGCCACGATTTCAAGAATATTTGCTCAGAGCAAAAATTATCTGCTCGAACCTCCTCCGGCTGCCGCAAGAAGGGCATCAGAGGGCTTGAGGTTGATGTTCCTCGTGATGTTGGCGACGTTACGCAGGGTTCTCGTGAACTCGGAGCGCTGATTGTCGAGATCCCTGAAGGCGTTGAGACTTACTAAGGCGTCTTAAGGCATCTTAAGGATTAGACTAAGGTAGAATAAGGAACACACTCTTCGGTCTGCCTCTTGAGGTCGGAGAACTGCTTTCTGACTCGTTGCAGTTCCGTCCACAAGTCGAGCATTTTCTTCTGCTCGTCGGAGAGATATTGAGTGAGGTTCTGCAGTGGAGATGGATGAGGACTCGTGCACTTTCACGCCTTTCTCGGGCTTGCACTTTGTCCTCAAGCCTCACAAGCTTGAATTATCTAGCGCGTCTCGATAAAACGGTTAGTACGATGGTTTCCATGAATTTATTTGTGTTTAGGAATTTCCAGTTTTTAACAACCAATAAGAGATAAGATTCTTCTTAAGGTAGGAGGATATTCTTCTTAAGGTAGGAGGATTAATGTTTATGGACTATTCATAAATTCGAAAATCGTTACCTTATTCTGCGTGACGAAGTGTCTCTCCTTGTCATGGACCTCTCTTTCGTATCTAAAATTATTAGTTGTTGCCCATGTGCGATGATATCTCTCTGACCTCTCAAACTCTCTTCTCAGTCTGTCATTCTCATGCATCAGCTCCTCATTTCTCTCCCGCTCATTCTCGTACTTCATACGGTACTCATCCGCTCTGAATTATAGACTTGAATTCGAAAAAGAATTTCGAAACTACCGTCTCCTCTCGTCCTCCAGCCTCGCGATCATCTCGTAGTTGGCATTCGGATCTCCGGCCGTGATTCCGTACATGTTCAGACCGGTGTTTCCTGCTATTTCACGGCTCAGTATTTTACGGCTCTGTGCAAAAAAGACAAGAAAATGACTACCTCCAGCGCCTCCACCATAGGCATTCGGTCCTCCATAGATCAAGCCCTGGCCAGCGCCTCCAGCCGCGCCTGCAACCGGGTAGTAGGTTAGGTTACTGTGCTAAAATCGAGTTTCCTTACCTCCTGCGCCTCCGGCTCCACCACCTCCTCCGTATCCTCCTCCAACTCCCAGGGGTCCACCTAAACTACTGGATTAGCTTGACCCTTTCGCTCCGATCGGTACTATCGGCGCCCTACTATCAAAGGTGTAAGAGGGCACGTCCAGACTAGGTCGGGGCCGTCGATGGAAGCCCTATTTGCTGGTTCCGGTTCCCGGCTTGGCAATTCCCGGCTCCATCGCGGCCCCGGCTGGACGGCCGCCAGCTACGGCGCCCTACGAATCCGTCACTTGAAGGGTAATAACCGTCACCGAGGTAGCCGAGATAGCCGCCCTGGGTCGAGCCCAGGCCAATGTTGATGTTGGTTTCTCCTGCTCCTCTAGCGCCTCCGCCTCTCGTCGGCGACCACAGGTCCATGTTGCGGCTGCAAGAGAGACCAAGCGGACATGCTCGCTAACTAGGTGGCGCCAGGCCAAACCGAGGTGAACCCCGGGCTTTGGTCCGGCGCCACAACTATCTATCTGGGATGAAGAAGCGTGCACTAGCTAGTGTAGGACACTGTCTAACTGTTATCGAAGGAGCTTAGACTAGCTAGACTCTGTAATCGTGCAGAGAGCGTTGAAGTGGGGTCAGGCTTCTGGAGGTGACGTACAGGTAGCTGGAGTCGTCGAAGACCATGACGGTGCCCGGGTCACCGCCCACTGAGATGGGCTGCCCGCTGACCATGCGGTTCTCGAGAGCCGCGATGTGACGACGGTATTCGGCCACCTGAAATATATCGATGCTTAGGTCTAGTCTATGTTTGATTTATCTATGACGGAAAACTCGCGAATCTAGCTGTAGTCGCTGATGAGTATAGAAAAGGCGCTTGCAATGGTATGTCAGTGGAGTAGAGCTAACAATGCTTTGATAATATTCGAACGCATTATTGAATCGCCAAGATCCGTCTAAATACTTTTTATCAATACCGAAACCTTGTCGGTGACGTAGTGCACGATCTCCTCATCCTCTGCATTTATGTAGATGATCAGATAGTATCTGATCATAGGGGCGAGCAATCAATAGGTAGAGGGAGTACTACTGTTGTCACTAACTGATTCCTGGCGCGGTTTATCACTCGCGCTGTTTTTGCCTCCTCTTGCGTTCCGTTGCCGCTGTCTCATCAGTATGCGGGGAGCGATAGTGATTCCTACTTTTGTACTACGCCTACTTTGTTTGGCCTTCCACAGAGGAGAGAAATGCGACCCGGAATGCGATCGCGTGCATTCTTGCACAAAAGATAACGACGATCATAGGAGGCTCTTTGGAATGGATGATGTGTGTTCAGTGACTCGCTAAATTCAAAAACTTTTCTCACGGGAGAGTCCTTTAATCGATCAAAGAACAAAGTCATCAACCGATCAAAGAATATCATTTTTGAGTGGAACAGTCACTGTAATCTTGCAGTAGTCTGTGAAGAGCATAGGAAAGAGCGCTTCAATTGGTGTTACTGGAGTGAGTGGAGTTCCATTACCTTATTCTGCAGTGCAGTCATCATCTCTGAATACTCTCTTTGCTGGCTGACATTGTTGTCGATACGCTGCCGGAACTTGTTCAGGTCGTCCTGAACGGAATGCGTAGATTATGGCATCTGTATGGAACCAGAAAACTGGTACGGTACCTGGGTGCGATCAAGTCGCGCTGCCGAGATGCCTCTCGATCCGGTGTCAATGTCCAGAAGAAGATCATCGTCGAATGACGAATTGTGATGGTACGAATTCTCACCGTTTGTGTCCCTGAACATCGATCTTCCTATTCAAAGTAGCCAAATCACCAATTTCCTGCATTTTTTCCGGCAGAATCTCAAAAATGCAGGGAAGTTGGTTATTTTTGCATGTGCTGGGACAGAAGGTACGATACGAGTTGAGAGAAACGAGACTCGAAGGGACGATAACAGAAAGAAACGAGACGCATGCTCTAGGATTATGTACTCCTATGGTGCTGATCTAGCCTATATATCACATCGAGGGTTATGCATCTCTGGCTAGTGCACAGTGCGTAGTGAGGAACTACCCTCTCCGCCGCATTCGCGCGGCGGCGCACGCTGGTGAGCGGTCGCAGCCGGCGAATGGGCCGCCTACAGTATAATCTGGTGTGCTGCGTACCCAGCCAGGAATGAGGCGCGATAGTCAGTGTCCTCAGACGGGTCCCTGAGAGAACACGTGTATGTCAAGGTTACGGTACTCATTTCTTTATCCTTTTTGGGCTACAGTAGTCACTTTCAGGCCCATTTTTCGGCCATATTTCGCTGTCTCCGGAATCAATATGTTTCTGCGTGTGACAGAGCTGTCTCGTTCCGTCTCCCCTTATCTGTGACTGATGATGTCCATGTCCCCTTCTTCTTCTCCCTTCTCCCTCACTGCACGTCCAAAGAGACCATCTATCGACCCAACTCTTCCTCCTCGTCCTTCTCTCTCTGTTTCTCCATTCCGGCTCCATTTTCTCTCAAAGAAGCCAGCCAAATGAGTTGCGTTGCGGGCCTTGGAAGGGGTTTGGAATGGAGAGCGGAATTGGGTATCGAAAGAGGGGCAGAGACTAATGAACACACTCCCTTTCCCAGCGCACCCCTTAACTCTCCTCATTTTCTCAAGTCGATCAATCTGACCCCCTCAAATTGCCTTTCTTCTTGCTGTATTTTGACACTAGGTGCGAGTGTTTTCCGGATTTGACAGACAGGTAGAAGGGGAGGGTTGTTCAGAGTCGCCTTGTTTGGGGTGGGATGGAAAAGAAGGCAGATGAAGGGGAAAGGAGAAGAAGAAGGGGAAAATAGCTCTCGCTCTAAACGCTACCAAATGTGTTTTTGTTTTGCGTCACGGCCGTCTGTGGAGCCGTGTTCGTTTCTGCATGCAAAACAGGCGAAATTGTTCTCTGCTCTCTCCATTCCCCATGCTCCCTCGCGCTTCTCTAACCGAAAGAGTTTAATTATGCGACGGGATTTAGTTAGTAAAGCACACACTCGAGGTCAGTACTGGAAGAGGCAAAGGTAGGGTAAGTAGGGGATACGAAGGCCTTTTATCCTCCCTCACTCTCACTCTACTTCGCGCTTTTCACACTCACGCTCCGCGAAACACACACTCATACGTGGAAAGAGAGGGCGGCTTAAGAGGAGAAGTTGAGAGAATAGAGTGAGGGACAATACAAAGAGTGTTGACCCACACTGTTGCATTGTCTCTTTAAACATTTTTTCTACACGAAATTCGATAGAACCGTAGATTCCTGCAACCGTAGATTCTTTTGCGCATTTCCTTACCAGTAGAACTCTCCATAGTTAGATCTCGATCCGGGGCTCTCGGGCGTAATGCCAGTGGTGATGTTGACGGTGGTGCCTGAATCAGGGATACGGTAGATACGGTACCATAAACAGAACGTACCTCCACCTCCAGTATTGGACGGAATCTCGATGGTCGACGTGGAAATCTCTCCACCCGTCGAGCGAGTCTCATCGGGGTCCTCCATCCTGATGAAACCGAGGGATTAGGGTACGGTACCGGGGTTACGGTACTCACTTTGCGAGGTCCGTGAGTGCTGCTCGGTTGGGGCCTGCGATGCTCTGACCGCTGCTGTCTGCTGATGCTGTCTCGAGAGCTCTTCTAGCTGGAATTTTTCGCAATTTTTTGCAAAGAAATCGGCGAAAAGTCACGACACGACATCGACGGAATCGAAGAAGAAAGAGAAAAATGAGCCGAGCATGGAGAGGGAATTGAGGAGGGTGGCAATAAATAATCGGGGCAGACTGGGTCGGGAATGGAGCAAGAGGCCTGCCTGCCTGCCTGCCGGTTCGGGGCGCGCGTGCGTAAATAAACTAGAGACGAGGAGAAAAAAGAGTCGAAGAGGTCGTTTTGATCAAAAGAGGAGCGAGACGATGCAAAACATGGCGTTGTGTGCGAGTAGAAGAGAGTGGGGCGGAGTCTGTCGGCTGGGGGAGAGGATAGAGAGGGGCAGGCAAAAAGAGGGGAAGCCCCCGAGATCGACTTTTTGTTGTCGAAGACGACGACAACAACACGACGCGCTGAAATTCATCGAGAGTAAAAGGCGAGAAGCCCCAGAGCGCGCGCTGTTTGTGTTTAGCAGTGAGTGTGTGTGAGAGAGAGGCAGGGTAGGGCGCAATATGGGGGAGAGCAGGGGGTTGCCTCGGTGACGGGGATGGATTTATGGGGAAGGACGAGGAGGGAGGGAATAAGAAGAGGGGAGAGAGTATCGAAATATGGGGAGGATGCGGGACGGGTATCGTAATATTCAAAGGCTCAGCGCATAATGCGCATAATAGGGAACGTTTTATTGGCTAGCTCATTACTGATTGATACTAAATTTCTCATTTTCTCAGTAAGCGCTACTAGCGCCTCTTGGACACGATTAAGAACAGAAGCTAGGGCCGGAGATCCTCTAGTCAGACTCTGCGAGCTGAACGATAGGAATCGGAATACGCGGGTTTATTATTTTACGATACGAGCAGGCTGCTGCAGCGTAGTAGTCGCTTGTTGTTGACTGGGCGGGTAATCGTACAGTGGGGGAGAGGAGAGGAGGGGAGGGAGATGGAGCAAGACTGAGAAACAGAGTAGGGGAATTGTTGTGGGGTCAGAAGAGAAGCGTCCATCATAGAGAGAGCAATGAGGCAGCCTCACACATTGCGGGGATTGAGAGTGACCGCAAAATAGAGCTGCTGTAGGGGACGTTTTTGATGCGGGATACGTCTAGTCTACACACAAGGAAATTTTTCAGCCGAAGATTCGAAATAATTTCAAGCAAGAATGCGAAAGTAAACTGAAGCGCTCACAACTCAAAAGAGGATATTAGTGTAGATATAATATCCGATTTTTTGCGGATATATGAGGATGAAAAGCTGTAAGATTTGTAGAAGACCTTTGTAGAAGATTTTTACATTTCTACTGTGTGTAATAACAAGCGGAACGGAATATTCTATTTCGATACCTCTTCGTTCCCTCCTTCGATCGGCGCGTTGTCGCTGGTACTGTAGCGCCGCGTCTGCTTCCGCCTAATTATCGATTTTAGCCAATTAGTCTAGCCCTAATTGGCTTGCTGACGGGTGAAAGTGACAAGAGGTTTATTATCTCTTCGACTACTGATGTGTGTGGGCATGTGAGAAAGCCGAGCTGTAGTGAGTTGACTACCGTTGTCTATGAGTGATCCCACAGTATCGGGGTTGTTGAGCTTGAATAGACTAAAGTTAAGTGATACTGTCTAGTAAACGGGCTGCTAGATAACAAAACTGAGGACATAGTGGAGTGCACACCTTGGTTAGCGGTCTGACTGATACTCGATGCGATACGTGCGTCCACCGACCGGGGACGATGTTCTCACTGCGGACGACGGGCGAGGCGCAGCGGGAACCTGCAAGGGAGAAATGAGGTGGTGCTCAGAACTGAGAAAGTGGCTATTTTCGAAAATGAGCCAGAAACCGAAAGACTAGTGCGACATTGTGCCAAATCAAATATTAGAATTCGAAAGATTGAAGATTACGGTATGAAAAGATCTTGTGCAAAACTGTGGCAATGTAGCACAAACGGGCGGTGCTTTCTCAATAACAATAGCGGCTGGCCGGTGCCCCCGGGATTCCTCTGTTCCCCCCTCTGCAGGCAGGTGTGTCCACTTCACCCCTCGCCCCTGCTCAATCCAATCCCATTTGGTCATCGAGAGGGGGGAAGGGGGAGGGGAGGGGAAAAGCTCATTACCCCAGGGGGTGCGGTGACGACTAATGGAAAAAGGCTGCACGTTGTCGTCGCCGTGCCATGGCGTACAGAGAGGAAATGGGGCCTCATCAGTGGCGTAATTTATGGTCTGCCTTAGAATGGTCGAGTCCATTAGTGCCATGGAGTCCCTTGGATGGATAAGTATCCGATACCCTTCATCGACTACTATACAAAACAATGTGGTGTACTTGAGCCGATCCGCAACCCAAGATATTGTCATAAAGCGATACTGTTTTAGTCTCTCACTGCTGGCCTTACCAGTGGGTCCCACCTAGCAATGTCTTACGACGTCAGATCGCTTGACGTGGATACACCTTTACCTTTACCTCTCACTCCGTACCTGAACTGGGCGAGTCGGAGCCGACAGAGGTCGGTGAGAGGTGGGCGTGGAGTGCCTGCGAGGGAGGGTCACGAAGCGACGATGGATCGTCACTGCGGGCCTCTTCTTCGGGGATCTTAATTGTGCGAAGTGATCCCATGCAGAAAAATCGTTGACCAAAAAGGGTGTTTTTGAGCAAAACAGCAAAGGTGTTTTTGAGCAGCTGCTTTTTAGGTATTTCTCTGTGCAAAAAAACCAGTGCGATGCTCCACTATCCTCTGTGAATCTTGTGCCTTTCATGCAGCAGCAGGGCTGTGTTATGTCGAAGCCCAGAGGTTTTGTCGAAATTAATGCATTTGTGATATAGGTTTTTGGTCCAGAAAACAATACGTTTGCCATCTTTGTGTACAAGAACAATATCTGTGCTCAATGCGCGATTTCGAGTGCTTTTGCTCAATTTCGACGACATAATCGCCGTGAAAACTTCTCCAGAAGAGCAAGAAACTGACCTCAACGACGAGTGCGCGAACAGCGGCGTCGCTGTTAACACCTACGCTGAAGAACATTCACGCGCGCACGCGTATGCATTCTGAAAACGATTTCAGTCCAAATATATTATATTCTGGAAAAAATTATGCGAATAGATCACAATAGAGACCAGAGCAAAATTTTTTTAGAATCA
Organism: Pristionchus exspectatus; assembly: GCA_911812115.1. Lineage (NCBI taxonomy): Eukaryota > Metazoa > Nematoda > Chromadorea > Rhabditida > Neodiplogasteridae > Pristionchus > Pristionchus exspectatus. The sequence goes on along the minus strand of OU461583.1, from coordinate 30,009,693 downwards.
TGAATTTGAGGCAAACGGAGTCGAGATGGAGCCTTGAGTTAGACTTTTCATGCCAAAGTACTATCTTGATTACCGTATTCGACCGAGGCGTCGAGAAGTCAACAGTCGACTACTAGTAGCCACTCTCACGCTAAGTGAACACCTCGCACTCTCAAATGGCTTCGCATTCGTTGCCTAGGATATACGCGCAAAAAAGAGTACCAGTGAGAGAAGAGATATCGAGAAGAAGTCTTGAGAAGGGCACACTCAAACTCGGGAAAGGAACGAAGAAGACTTTGAGAGGGAAAAGTGTGGAAAGGAGGATGAAGAAGTGGGCAGGAAATGCAAAAAAAAGGTGTTCGATCAAGTTGAAGAAAGAAGCGTTTCTCCCTCTCGGGACAATTCCATTCCGGAAGATTGAGAGAGGAGGAGAAAACTGCTAGGCGCATTTCTCCTCCCTTTTGAGACTCTTTCTCTCGAGTGAGACATTCGCATGAAAGCTCTACTACCCTTACGTGTGTGTGTCTCGGTGTGTTGTTTACCTATATTGCGGGAGGGCGAGAGGGGGACAGGACACAATAGACAGCGCGCGCATCCAGTAAAGAGAATCGACGGTAACTCTAGACGGGAGGAGAATGAGGGAGGGAAGTGAGGGAACTGGTAGTACGGAAGCGATGGCATCTCTAATAGGATTGTCATTGCGTTGGCTGCAGTTTCTTCCAAACTTCCACAATGAGCAATTTGTACATGTTTCGCGAGCTTTGAGCAAGGAGGCAGCGAGAGTTCTAATGGGATTGGCATCAACGCTACTTGTTCTTCATCGCGGGCGAAAATCGAGACGCCTCTCTTGCCGTACGGCACAATTTCAAGGGAGAGGTGTCTTCTTGAATTACGGCGCGCCTGTTGCCAGCTGGAGCAGAAGGAGGAAAAGCAGTAAAGAGAGCGCAAAGTGACTACTCAGTCATGTTTTGACCCCCGGGGGGGGGGGTGAGGACGAGGAAGAGAAAGGAGGAGACTCTTTTGCTCCCATTCTCCCTTCCAGCCACACATCGATTCCTGGGCGACTGCGAAAGATAATGGAAAATAGGTGTCAGAGTGCTCGAGGGCAATGAGAAATGATGGGTAGAAGAGGGGGAAGACAGATGAAGGACAGACCAGGATGTCGGCAATTTTCTCGAGCGCTATGGGGAAAGCGTTCAGCTAACGGAATATGAAGCATCCTGGATATAACTAATAGTCTAGTAAGAACGAAACTATTTGCATTATTGAGTCTACATATATAGGAAGTTAGAGTGACCATCGAGAGTAGATTACCGTTCTCTTTGAGGTGCTCTGTATTGCAATAGACTACAGTACGCGTGAGTAAGCTACGGTATCGCAAACTGATTATTCCTGTGTGAGAACTCACAGAATTTGAAGTTACTGCCAGCTGCTTGCGAGAAGAAAGGAAGGGACTGTTGTGACAAGCACGCACGCATCCTACTCGAATTGGCTCTTATGATGCGCGAGATGATGGTACTTGTGGCATCTCGGGAAGTTGGTGAGAGTTATGCGCTACTATAGTCAATTCCTTGATAGTCGCTCAAAATTCTTGACAATTTGACACGTACTATGACAAGAAATGCATTTCTATAGAGGATAAGTAAGACTGTCTCTTAGTTTTGGGAAAAGGAACGCTTTTACACAATCAATGTATACAGTGAGACTCTTCTCTTGCCAGTCGTCATGGTTAGGAGAGAATGCATCTTAGAAGGGGGAAGGAGACAGGAAGGGAAGAAGGAGGGAAGAAGCAGAAAACAAGTATATCGAAGCGGTAGATATAGACCAATATGCACGACGAAATGAGTGGCAGTAGTATAGGCGGCATTAACATATTCGTATCCTAGACTTCGGAGTCCCACTGAGACATTTCCTTCAAAGAAGTAGCTCGACTAGCTTAGTCTCTGAGTTCAAATGTCTCTTTTCTTGGCGAATTGCGTCGCGCTTTCTCTAACAATCTCCCAAGGGAGTCGTGAAGAAACATTTCTGGGGACGGAAGGATTCTAGGAAAACTTCAGGAAAAATACACTGCTTGGATGCGGTAAAGAGGAAGGAAGATGCGATATTATGGGTGGGCTATGGATGCTTGATTGAGTCTGTTGGGAGATGGAGAGAGGGACGAGACTAGAGAGAGGAGGAGTGAGGGAGAGGGGTGGATAGGAATCTCCAGCTCCAAATGCGGGAAGAGGATGCTATGCCAGATGGCAGATTGGAGATGATAGGACGCGATAAGGGGAACGGGTGGACGGAAGAGAGAAGGAAGGGGAGACCGAGTGTCCGTTACTCATTCCGCCTCTCTCGACCCATCGAGTCAAGCTAGCCACTGGGCTTGCTCTGTTAATATTCAATGAAGTACTCTGGGGGAGGAAGAGGGGGGAAGGGAGTCATCGCTCGGAGTCAATGGGGTTAGAGGGCGAGGCTGGAAGAAGGGAGTACAATCGGGGGATGTAATGGATCCGCAGAGGGAAATATAGGGATTGTTTCGAAAACTATCCGTGAAAAAGAACCATACATAGACGCACGGATGGAATGCAACAAACTGTGAATGGTATGCAAGTCAAAGATCCACAAAGGAATGTTGATGATAGTCTTCAAACCAGGAATGGAAATTTCGGGAGACTGGGGAGGGTTGCCGTTCCTCCCTTCTGCGCTCTCCTTTCGCGAAGGCCCCACGATCAAAACACGTTGTTTACTCCGGGCGGAGTAAAAGAGAGAAGATGGAATGGGACGAAAGGGGAGAGTCTTCAACTGTTTTTGGCTCGTGCGGAAATAGAAGAGGGAAGACCCGGGGTGTTGTTAGTGTGTGTCGGGAAGAGAGGGAAGGACATTACGAGCAACACTTTTCGCTTCTGAAATCTTTCTGACAAGGGGATGCGGATCGGTAATAGACGAGAAGCAAAATCTTCGTGCATAGTGATGCAATGGAGCTCACTTACCTCCTCGTCATTAATGGAAACATAGGGCTCATTGCTTTACGAAGGGGTAAATATATTTTTGACATTATCCGGGATGAATGGCGGCAATGTTGAAGTGGTCACTTACCTTCTCGAGTGGAAACACATCGGGCTCATTAGCAGGGTACTAATTAACTGAACGACTAGGAAAACATACGGAACCCTGGGGGGCCGACACCTCCTCTCTCTACCGCTGCCTTTAATGTGTGCCTGCACATTTCGCTGTGGGACAGTGAGAGTACTACCGGTTTCTTGCCCGCTCTTCCCGCACTACTTACTGTTGTGTCTCTTCCCTCTCTCGAGTCCATGGTCTCCTCTCCATCATTCGCGTGATCCCTACCCACTTATCCGCCCGACTCTGCACCCTCCGATCCGTCAACAATCCCTCTCTTACTCCCTCCCTCACTCCTCTCGCAACACAGTGAAAGACCGTCATTATAGAGTAGCAAGAGAGGGACTGGGCGAAAAAGAGCATTGCGATGACACAACGAGCGTGGCGAAAGAAGTTGTTGCGAAGAAAAAGTGTTGCGATAGAGTTCGAGTTTACAGAGCGAAACAGTATCAAATAAGCAAATTCACAAAATTGTATTACTCACCACAAAGTCGATACAAAAAATCATAATCCATCAGAAGGATATAATTAGCAAACAATAAAATTTTGGCGATTTTTGCTTTCATTTTCTAGTCTTTGCAAGGATAAACACTCTTAATTAGTTATTATCTTTTTCTCTTGCAGGGCTATCTCTCCGAGGCGGGTGCATCGATCGTCGATCGCAAGCTCGGACTGGATGTCGTGCCCACTACTGGTATCATCAAGCTGGCCGCGCCCACCTTCAACTACTCGAGAATCGACAGGTTTGTGGGATCGGTGAAACAAAAATTTGGTAAAAAATAGGCGTTCAAAACGGTAAATGAGTTGCGAGAAAGCGTTTAATAGACGATCTCGTTGAGGTGTTCAGTCATGTAAAATAGAAAGACTTGGAAGAGCTTAGTGCATCCATGACGGAAAATATGTTGTAGTTTGAAAAAAATCTGGTGTGTTTACAGGGCGAAAGCGCGCACGAAGGAGCGCATCTACACTCGCTATCCCGATCTCGGCAGACGATTCAAGACCGTCGGACTACCGGATAAGGTGAGAACAGTCATTACAAGTGGTGGCTGAGCATTGACACTTGCTCAAGATCGTCAATAGAAACTAGAAATCACTGAAAGTTTGAACATATTGTCATTGGACTAGCAGGCGTATTTCTAGTATATTTTTGCATTTTCTCTCTGAATATAATAATTAAAATATAAAATTTGCAGGCGGGAAGCTTCCAGCTGTTCGTCACCGGCTACCAGGACGCCGTGCACTGGATCCGCACCTGGGAACAGTTCCCCGAACAGGTATTTTACATTATATACATTACATTTATCCTGATTCAAGGCATAGTGCCTGCATGGGGGGAAACATCATAAGGAGGTGCCCGAACAGGTATGGAAAATAATATCGGATTGGCTTATCGGATTAGATCAATTGCGAAGCATCTTTGTAGAAACTGTAGAAAATGTTGCGATTTTGAGATAATATTTGTTATTCGATTTTTTTTTGTCGTGCGCAGTATTAAACCCAATTCAAGGTTGACCACAATGCAGTTAAAATAATATTATTATGAATTTTGTGCGTTCACTCGATCACCCCAGAAAACAATGCAGTTCAGCTACGCATTTATTGAGCCATCAAAGCGATCCCATCTCCCTCTCCCCTTTTATGTTGTTGTTTTGCGTACGTGTCTCGGCAAGCCAGTGAGGAAAGGAAAAGTGCAGCACCCGAAGCGCGACCAAAACAAATTTTCGACCTTTAGTACACAAAAATAGGGTCTTTCGAGGTCACTTCCTTGTGGTATTTTTTGAAAATGTGACAATTCTGGGACATAAAGTATTCAAAGGGTATGATGGGTATTAACAAATCACTCTTCCAGACCCCTCCACCCGTCACACAGACTCACTTCCAACAGCAGTTCGAGCGCATGGTCATCCTCGATTACATCATCAGAAACACGGGTGAGCTCAAAGATCAAAGATCATTTTTGTCAGGTCATGTTTGTAGGTCAGCGCTCTAGTAGCTGGCCTACAAACATAATACGCTGCCCTTTCTGCGTGCTATCATAGCTGTTTTTGCCTATTGTCAATAGGTAGATACTTTGAGCACACAAAAACACCGCATACCAACTCATACTACTCAGTATTTGCCTCTGCAAGATAGCATGAACAATGAGCGGGGAACAGGCGGGGAAAACAGCCGGATAATCACATGCATAGCGAAAATACGACTACCGAATTGGAAGACGAGTGTCAAGTATTACGAGCGAGTAGCGAAAACAACCTGCGGGTGGGAAATGCGATTGGTGTTGTGTCAGGCGTCAAGCAGGCAAAAACGAGATACAATTGTAAAAAGTCATTATATATTTTTGATTAAAATGATAAATAGATTAGAATAAACTTTTGGTGGACCTCAACTATAGAAGCAAATCAACGTCATCTAATGAAAGTCGTCTGACTTGATAAGTAATATTATTTCCAGACCGCGGTAACGACAACTGGCTGATCAAATACGATCAAGCAGATGTGAATGAGCAATCGGAACTGAGTGTACCCATGGATCCACAGCAGGTAAGTAGAAATAGTGATATAACCAGGGAAAGAGTATTATGACCATATCGAAAAAAATGGAAGATGGGTATGGTCTTCACCTTTCCTTAGGATAGTGATGGAATAATTGGGATGAAAGTAGAGCCTCAAGGACAGGTTAGTGCAATCGTTGCATAAGAGTAATAGCGCAAAATCCGACAAATAAAGCGCAAATACGATCAGCTAAAAAGTGGTTTGCGTTGAGTGTTGCGATAATCCCGCTTTGAAATGCCTAGGGATCATCGGCTGACACGTTCGAAGAGCTTTTGTCTGCATATCCTATCAAAACGAATAGATAATCCGCCCTGTGGGAAAATCAAGAGGATTCATGAAGAAAAAGCAAAGATAGTACTCGATAAAAATTTACACATTTTTTGCAAATGTCTTCCCTGTGGTATCTCTACTCTATACGAAGACGAAATTATTTAGTATTGACATGAATTTTTCTTAATTTCAGCCCGACAAGCCCTTGGACGGTAATCTGATCGACATCGAGGCCGGACCCGATCCCTCTCCTCCATCGCCTCCCGTCGAGGCCGCCGCCTCTTCCTCTTCCTCCAATCAACCACCCGAACTGGAGTGGGCCGATGTGACTGTGCCGCAGGCGAGCATTGATCTTTGATCTTTTAATCCCAAAAAATAATACTATCATTCATCGATCAAGGAAAGCTTAGCGGTCCTATGAATAGTAAAAAAGCGAAAGATAATAATAAAACGTATTCGATAATTTTGTAAAATTGATATTTGATTGTAGATAACGATCGCGGCAATCGACAACGGACTGGCCTTCCCCTTCAAGCATCCCGACGAGTGGAGAGCATGTCAGTTCCTTCTTCTCTATTGAGCTGCCGATTAGTATAATTAGTACAACAAAATAATTAACAAAAAGTCTTATTTTTGCAAGTTTCCCGGCATCGTTTACTACTTTTTCTCGTCATTATACTGTATTTAGACTTTCCGTGAAACCCATTCCGATTTGTCCAGAGAGGTGCAGCAGTGTCAACATTAAATATACTATTTAGGTAGTCAATTAATTTGCAGACCCCTTCGGGTGGGCGTTCCTTCCGATCGCCCGTCATTGCTTCTCTCAAGAGACGATCGATCGCTATCTTCCCCTTCTAGACGACGCCAATTTCGTCGCCGAACTGGGAGAGGAGCTGAGAGATGTATTCAAGGTGAGGGAATTTAGTAATGTAGAATTCAATGAAACTCAAAATAGGTTCGAACATTATTAGAGACATCAAAGGTTAATAATGTTTAAAGAAGGCGTAAACTCCAAATTCGGGGAAGCACTTCCCTGTGCAATCAGGGGGAAGTACTGTAAGAGGGTGAGAGTGACAGACGCGAGAGTTTTTCGCTCCTCTCCCGTCTCTTCCCATCTCCTCTGCGTCTTGACCTAGACCCCTTCCCTTTGCACCGCGCATCTTGATTTTGCCTGTGCCCTGTAGAAACTTTGCGCGCGTGTAACTCAGTTCAAAGTTGAGCTAGAGAGTTCTAATTTTCAAATTGGAGTGTGGTTTACGGAAACTATCGACCTATGACGTCAGATACCCCCGAAAATATTGAGTTTACTCCTTCTTTAAACCTTGAGCCTACTCGGCAAAGACTATAGGATAGTATAGACTATACTCAGATAAAAAATTAAAATAGGTTATTCCCATACACACATTACAACTACCATTGTTTTTGCATAATGTACAAGGAACAGGACGATCTTGAAACGGAAGTTAAAATCAAAAGATCAAAGATGAATCTTTCCAGTCGGACAAGGGTTTCGACAAGAAGATGTTCGAGCGGCAGTTGTCCGTGATGAGAGGGCAGATATTCAACCTGCGAGAGGCACTCAGAACGAAGAAGTCACCGTATCAGCTAGTCCTGGTGAGTTCATTTTGTTCATATTTTGGGCCATCCTAATTTAGCGCGGGTTATTGAACAAAGATCAGCAGCATTAGTATACTGTAAGAATAATAATGTTTCAAGCTCAAGTTTCCTGTGTGTTAATTTGATAAAATTTTGTCTCGCAAAGATGAACGGTATGGATAGGTTCAGAATGAAGCAAAAATATCTTGAGTTAGTCATTGCCGAATATACTCATAATACAATAAAGATCAAAGATCAATAATTTACAGATGCCGGCGCAGTACATGGTTGAGGTGAAGCAGAAGAAGAGAAAGAGAGGAGAGAAGAAGAGCAGAAGAGAGCAGGCTGAGGAGACGACCTGGAGTGATCAGGGTGAGAAATTGAGAATTAAATCATTAAAAAACTTTTGTAAAATCAAAAGTTCTTCATGGAATAATAGACGGAATGTGCGTTTCTTTTCAAAATTATGTCTTCAAGGTTGTAGAAAATTTCTAGAGAAGTGGTGAAGAAATATTTAGTAATTAGTATTGTATTTGTTGCTCATTTACTCTAGACCTCACCAGTGCGTATATTTTTCGTATATTTAATTTTTTTCCCATTAAAGACATCGCCATCGGTGCTTCATCCGGAGGAGAGGGTCAGCCGGGCCCTTCTTCCTCCGTCGGTCCCTCTTCCTCCACTGCGCCTCCTCGCGCCGGCCGCAGCTGGAACGAAACGTACAAGCAGAAGATCGAGACGCGCATGCCCTTCTTCCGCTATTGGTGATCTACCGGACCCTGACCTACCGTAACCCTGAACCCAGACCTACCGTGCCCCGATCCCATCTACCGTATCCCTCGTACCGCACCCCTGATCGCACTCCACCTTCCTTGTATTGAGCCCATCTCATTTTCGCCCATTCCTCGTACTCGCATTGTCTTACAGTGAACCTTCCCACTAGGCCACCGTGCCCCCGTCCTTCTTCCTCTCTCCTGACAGCCCACAACATTCCTCCGCGTATTCCGCCATAATTGGAGCTTTTCGCTGATGTTTTTGTTCTCTTTTCACCCTTCCCTCGACGCCCGTATCACCTTCCCGTGGCCTCTATTTATTCGAGTGACATCCATCTGTTGTTTCTTCGCCCCGATCCGTTTTTCCTTCTCCCCTTCAACACTCCGTATATAAGGGCACTCACCGCATCACATTTCCACTCACCATTTTTCTGACATCTTTTCAGCTTTTCGGCCCATTTTTCCCTTAACACTATCGGGCACCGGCGTATATCTTGTTCCCAGGCCCTATTCGAGTTTATTCCTTCTCTCGTTGTAACTCTCCTTTCCTGAGATATTTGTATGATATCAGAGATTTTACCGTTGTATGTATAGAAACTGTCGGCACTCCTTTTGGCTAGTGTACCGTAGAATTCTTCTCACACTGTGAATTTCATAGAATCCGCACTCGTATTAGCTCCAGTTGAGGTGTATCATATTTGATTGTATTGCTAGACCAGTTCTGAAGTGATTCTCCTCCAGTCGCTCTAGTCCAGAAATCACCCCCCATAAACTCACTCACTCTTGTTGTCAATCAGCATTTCTTCGTCCCCACTAACAGCGATACCTCTCCCACCTCATACCTCTCGCCTACTTACACAACTTGTTTGGATGCACACCCAGATTCACCAACTAACCGATCCCTCTTGATTCACCGTGTCACCGTATATCTCCGTCTCGATAAGATAAAGAAGATAAGTGAAATCGGCGATCGTTTTCGATAGAAAGATATAGAGATATCGTCCCTTCCGATCTCTCCCCTTTCCCCGTGCTCTCTAATCGCCCTTTAATCTCTCCACTCTCTCCGTTTCCCGTGCTATCTCGCCCCGCCCCAACTAGCCTCGATTTAGGTCAATGACAGTTGGGGGTCGAGAGTGGGGGAGAGTGAAAGGGAGGAGAGGGGAGAGAGAAGAAGGAGGAGAAGAAAGAGTCTGCTGTGCACATTCTTCTCGAATCTTCCTCGGGGCTCGCTTCTTAGTCGGGGCACATTTGGCGCGCCATATGGTGCTCCAACTCATTCTCTGATCTCACCCGATCTTAGGAATCTTCGATCCGACACCAAGTTCTGGTTGTGGCTCTAAGGGGGCTTAATCCCTTCTCCCATTCGGGTCCCCAGAGAGCCTCCTCCCTACCACACAATGGAAGCGTTGTCCAAAGGGAGCCGGGGTTAGGAGTCTCAGAGAGATAGAGGGGAGGAGAGGGTAACAGGCGGTGGACTCTCTCCTTTACGCCCGCTCTCTCTTCGTCCAGTCCCCTTCACTCACTCTCTCTCTTCTCTCACTGGGTAGATGACCCGTCAATAGATAGGAGAAGAGAAAGTTTAGTACACGTGGCACTAATTCTTCGTTTTTCTACTCCCTATCTTCTACTTAAATGTCTGCCTGCCATTTATCTCGCCCAATTGTTTCTCCGATTTGAGATTGCATGGTGTCAATCACTTGCAGTTTGACACTGAATGAAAGGGAAGACACGTACCCTTCTCCTTCTCGATTGTTTATTCCCCCCTCCCCACTCAGTTTATATCCCCAATGCCCTCGAGAGTCGAGGCAGGCTTATTAGCCAGTCAGTCCAGACTATTCAGTCCCTATTCAGCACTTTTCCACCATGGTTGACCGCGTGTCTTCACTTCCCCTCCCATCTCTTCCTTAACCTCCCGAGTACGAGAACAAACAGTCAACACTTCCTATCGACCACTCCACCTTTCTTCCCGTGCGCTCTCTAATCGATCGATTGTGACCTACCTACCGTATTACAGTAACCGAGCCTGCTCATCACGATGAGATCACTTCTGGTCGTCCTCCTGTGCGGAGCGGTCGCGCTCGCCGAGCACCACGGAGACCCGCTGTCCGACAAGGATCACTTCCAGGTGCGAATTCAATCATTTAGTCCTGATTTTTTTTCACAAACAATAGGAAAAATACACATTAGTGCCCTTGCTTTAACAGATTTGATAGCAGTAATGGATATTGCCATTTTTCGTGTTTTACCCAAGAAACAAAGGGTTATTAGACGCGATTCTCGTCACCAAAACACCATTTTCTGACTATTAACGTGGAAGGTAAGGGGAGAAAAAAGAGCGTGAAAAAATACTAATTGCTAGTGAAAGGCATTTTTTTCTGTTTTTAGCCAAGACGAAGTGATAGTGTCTTTCTTGTTTTTGAATTGGGAATTCGTTTTTCCCATGGCTTTGAATCCTTCCCAAGCTGTCATCTTTATGACCTCGATGCACTTTGATCATGGGAACTCTCCAATTTCCCAGGGCTGATCCGATTATGCCCATAATTCAAATGCGATCCGACTCCGTTTTTCTCAATCCCTCCCTTCTAAGGGGATTTTTGCTCGCAGCTATTATAATAGTTCACTGGGTCACTTTCCGTTTCGAAAGAATAGGAAGAGCGAGGCGAGATTAGAGAGAGGGGAGAGGGGGTCAGTGCACTTTACAATGCGAGAGGAAGGTGGAGGAGGGACAGGAGGGAAGAGCTGACGTGTCCAGGAGGCAGCAGACGCTTCTCGGTTTTTTGTCAGAAGAAGGGAGGGAGGGGAGATGGGGATGAAGGATAGATGACCTGTCAGGGTGTAATGGTGAGATGGGGCGATTGTATTGCAGCGGAGATACGAGACTCTTCGCTTTTTTTGGCTACAGATGTGTCGATTGAAATCGAGAAAAGAAAGAGCCCTCCTTCCATCGAGTCCCATGATGAAATATAAATTAGTCAATGCAAAGCAATGGATTAGCAGGGAGCTACTCCAAAAACAAGCCTCTAATGATGCATCCCGCCTTGATGCGTTGGATACTATTTGCGCAAAATTCTAACAAGTCCCTACATAAAAGTAGTTAGTTTTAGGAGATATTCGAAATAGAAAAAGGATACGGTAGAACAAAAAATAATATTAAAAATTTGCAGGGCGATAAGCACGACGCGAAATTCGACCACGACGCCTTCCTCGGAAAGGATCAAGCGGCCGAATTCGATGAGCTCACCCCAGAGAAGTCCAAGGAGAAACTCGCGTAAGCCAGATTGCTACGACAGCCCAGCTAGAGCTTGTGACAAGGAATGAGTTAGATCATAAATGAGTGAATTGCAGCAAACTCGTGCCCAAGATGGACTCGAACGGGGACGGCTTTATCGAGGAGGCCGAGCTCAAGGACCACATCAACTTCATGCAGAAGCGGTGAGCGAATGTCGTCTTAGGTCCAAAGGACCGAGTGCACTAAGGGCTTATTGTCGGAAACGATCCTAGGATCTAAGACGTGTTTCCTAAGCAGCTAAAGTGTCCCTAAGAGCACCCTAAGATCACTTATTCCGATTGCAGTTACGTGAACAACGACGTCGAGCGCACGTGGAAGAACTACAAGTCGGAGAAGATCGTGGACGGAAAGATCGGATGGAAGGACTACCGGTGAGAATGAGACCCGTAGATCAAGGGAAAAGGGGCAAGATAAACGTTAGAAAGCTTAATCAGAAGTATGAAAAAACTATGCACACTTCACAGGCGGTATTCCGTAGTGGAATTTGTTGAGAAACATAAAACTATCGTTATTTGTCAATGTTGAGCGTATTATGAATCCGATTTTTCGAAAATCAAATCATAACTCAAATCCTTATTTTCAGCGAGATGGTCTACGGCTCGCCCGATGGCGTCGGCCAGGAGCTCTCGCCCGAGTACACCAAGATGATCGCCAGAGACGAGAAGAGGTGAGCAGCGATTACAGTCCGCAGCAAAAAACTAATCGCTCGCTAGTTCAATTTTGACACTAAATCATCCCTTGCAGATGGGCCGCGGCCGACTACGACTCAGACGGCAAGATGGACCGCACCGAGTACGGCTGCTTCATGCACCCCGAGGACTGCGACCACATGCGCGACATCGTCGTCGAGGAGACCGTCCAGGACATCGACAAGAACAAGGCGAGTCATTCCGCGTAGTTAGCTTCATGGGGGCGGTCGCTGCTCAATAATAACGATATCCGATAGCGTAATATCGATCTTGTTGAATGCACTTAGTCCCATCCTCTCTAACAGCTCGCTTTACCAGTGGGTCCCACCTAGCGTTGTCATACGACTGTAAAATCGCTTTACGTGGATACACCTTTACCTTTACCTTAATGCTCTGTTGACTCGAATATTATTATGATGAATATTATTTTTATTAACCTGGAATCAATTACAGGACGGCGTCGTCGACCTCGAGGAGTACATCGGGGACATGTACCGTCCCAATGACTACCCCGAGCTGAACGGAAAGGAACCTGACTGGGTGCAGTCCGAGCGCGAGATGTTCAAGGAGCACAGAGACAAGAACGGAGATGGAAAGCTTGATAAGGTAAGTAAACTAGTGCAGAGAGATCGCGGCGACTAATTTCGAATTTCCTGATGAATTTAACGAAATGAACTAAAATTGCAGGACGAGATGCGCGATTGGATCATGCCCGTCGGTTTCGACCACGCTGACGCTGAGGCCAAGCATCTGGTGGCGTCCGCTGATGATGACAAGGTGAGAGATTCATCTTTGATCTCTGATCTCTGGTCTGGACAACTGACAACTAACATTCCTCTTGAGCAGATTGTCTAAAAATGCATAAAATCCTTCAAAATATTGGAAACAATTACAAAAGTACTCGTTTGTCTGTGTTCTTTTATCTCTGATCTCGAGAACTGACGACTGGAGGACGTTAAAGCTGGAGGCTCAAGTCGATCCTTAGCCACTAGCATCGTGAAATTTACAGAGATGAAAAAATAAAGGCTACGGTGTGTGGAAATTAAAAATATGATCTCTATAGGACGGCAAGTTGTCCGCCGAGGAGATCATCGCTCACTACGATACCTTCGTCGGCTCCCAGGCCACCGACTATGGAGAGCAGCTCCAGAAGCACGACCCCTCCGACCTCTAAGATGTCCGAGGAATGACGTCATCCCCCGACCACCTCGACGTCCCCTATGCCAAAGATGTCCCCCATGGACGCTCCCCGCCTCGCAAATCCCAAGGCAACTACGGCCTGTCATTGTCGATCGTATTCTGATTCCTACCTTTATCTTTAATACCCATTCATTGTCTACTTTTTATCTTCATTTTTTCCTGCAAATCCTCTTCGCAAATCCTCGGGCTACGGCCTGTCATTTTTGATTCTGTTTTAAATCTGTAAGTTTTCCAAATAGTACAATGCCTTCCCCGAGAGATGGCTCTGCAGTTTCTCAACCTCGTCGAGAGATTATCGAGATCGTCGCTCGTTTTCACCTGAAAAGTCCACTCGGACTTGAGGACCAAATCGCCTAAATATTATATATTGTTTTGTTTTTGCCTTACCGCGTGGTTTCCTGCCCTCTTTGGTGCTCTAGCCACTTTCGCATTTCAGATATCTTATCTATTTATCTCTATTAATGCTCACAGGTGCCCGCACATCCTACTGCTCTCGTAACTTTTTCTGTATCACAATCATTGATTGCTAATAAAGTTTGTTGTAGTGGAAAGGGAGAGTCTTCAAAAACAAAGCAATTTCATACACAATTTCATACCGGCATACAAAGAGATCCTTATAGGTCATGCCTTACTTACATGAAGGCGTGATCATCTTACAAAGGAATTCTAATCGATCTCCATGGCTCAATTCGTTCCCTTCCCTGTCTCTCTCTCTCTTCATTCTCTCTCTATATCTCGACTTGGGATGAGAGTGAGACCAGTTCCTCTCTGACTCTTTCCTCCCAACCTTCCCCTATCTATCTACCCTTGAGGGGGGTGTCCTCCTTTCTCCCTCTCTCATCTCTCCTCTCTATCTCTCCACAGCAATGGTCGCCCGATCGGTTGCGCTGCTCTCGATCGGAATCTCACTATCACTGGCCTTTGACGTGCCTTGCACCGGTAAGTTATCACTCAGTTATCCCCCCTCCTTTCACCCCTTCCGTATCTCGACCCAGTGACCCCGATAGAAGTAGGAGAGAGAATACGCTAAGCGCTTATGAGCAGGTTAGCAAAGGGGTGATTCATGCACTTCGTAATGAGAGAATGGCAACTAAAGGATGCTTTAAGATGTAGCGTTAGTCATCGATCGAAAGATCCTGGAATATTTGCAAGCACCACAAATTGAACCATAAAGAACTATCATGACCAGAATACTAGATATCCATTTACAAATAAATTTCAGTAAAGCTAATCGGCAATCAATGCTTGTTCGACGAGGAATGCTATGGAATGAACACCGTTTGCCGGAGTGGCCGGTGCTCCTGCCCAACCAACTTCGAGGAGTTCGATCTAGATGTGAAAACGACGATTTGCAGGTTGGGTAAGTGCTTTTTCACGTGTTAATGTTCCATTTAACTGCTTAATTAACGGTAAGGATCTTGGATATTTGCAGCGCCCTCAAATATTGGTGATTCGTGCCAACGAGATTGCAAGCCTCCACTGCTGTGCCGAGACGGCAAGTGCGAGTGTTGGGGCGGCAGCATCATCGATGGAAAGTGCCACGTCCGTGAGTTGCTCAATGTCAGCTTAACTATCTAAGTTTTACTCGAACTTGTGACAAAACTAATATAACAGATAGTTTTGTTCTGGGTGATTACTCTAGTCATTAGATATTAGCAGCAAACTAATAGACGTTTTCCAGCCTGCCCTCCGGGCCAACAACTCTACGGCGTGGAGTGCCAGCGAGTAGCACACTTCAACCAGCCGTGTGAGAAGGTAAAACCAATCTTCTCTAGAATTTTGCATATTTGAATTGTCTCGACAATCTAAAGGCAATCGAAGCCCTAGCAATCGAAATACAGGTCAAGAAAAGCGACCTCACACTTCAGCATATGCTAGAACAAGCGTTGATGTGTGAACCATAGCGTGACTGCTCGAACAGATTTTGAACTGCAATGGTGATAATGCAGAACGGAATATCTGAGTTGTCTCATGGATTCCGAGTTTAATATGTTATTCAATACATAAATATAATGCACATTCAGGACTCGCAATGCGTGGATCCCTTTAATTCGTGCATCTCGGGCACTTGTCAGTGTGCACCCGGCACCACGAGAGATCTCATGAGAGGCTTCTGCTTTGCTGGTGAGAACACTTCCTGAATTTCAGTGGTAAAATACCCAATCGGTGACTCTGAATCATTACTCATGACTCATTACTGACTCATTGAGTAATCTGAAAAGCGCTGGAAAATTATCAAGTATAATACAAATGTAGACACATGGTAGTCGCTGGCGACTTGCAATCACGCTGCCATGCACAGTGAAATAAATGAACGAGATGACAAATTCCATTCAGTCTGCCCTGACGGTATGCATCCGAAGCAGACGTGTCGTCGTCTCTTCATCAACGACGTTGACATGCTCGAGAACGCGGCGAACTCGGACAGTTGTCCACTCGGTTAGTGTACTGAATCATTCTTAAATTTCTACTATTTTTTTAAAATAATTAATGTCTTTATCGCAGCAAAAAATGCGCCAAAGACACTACCTTGGAATTATTCCTCGTAATTCAAAGGTGGCCACGATTGCTCTGAATTCAATGAGTAGGCTAGAATAATATAGGATCTTCTCATTTCAGGCTACCGTTGTGTCACCTACGGCAGTCCTTACGTCGGCCACTGCTGCAGACTGCGTTGCCCGTATGGAGAACCCGATCTGTCGTGAGTATATCTGCCTACTTCATTCACGTTCCATATCCTTAGAGATCGAATGCATGTTCAATCGCTTATTTTTAGCCAATCCTGTGACGCCGGCGCTACTCAAGACGCAAAGTGTCGACCGCTCACTCACTATTGCTACACTGTGAGTATTTTTAGCTAAACCTCTATATACGAAAAATGCGAGCTGTTGGATATAAAGTAAAAAGTAAAGTAAAGTACTGAGTCGGCTACTATCGCGTAACGCATCGTCGACTACCCGTCGTCGTCTGCTCTGCAACTGGGTCCTAACCTGAGAACAGCGGCTTGTTGCTATAGACTAAGTGTTGTGTGCACGCTGGCGGGTAATTTGAAACGTGGTTGCTAGGCACTACCAACATTGCTTAACCCACTTGATTGGGTGGATCTGCAGGCGCCGGGGTCGAACTCGGGACCTTTCGATTCGCATTCTTACACACAACCACTGCGCTACCCGGCCTTATGTTTCCTGTTATTTTGCGATCGATCCTCATCTAAGGTAAGCGAGCCTGGGTGGAAGTCGTCTCTCTGCTGCCCTCGACCCTGTCGTGATCCCACTCCGCTCTACATCAATGGACAGTGTCTGAGCATTGCCAGGAGAGAAGATCCCTGTCAGATTGATCAACAGGTAAGAAAATGCCAAATTTTCATGGCAGTGAAAGGATGGAAAATAATGAAGCACTTAGTAGTACTTGCATAAAGTGGAAAATCGTGGAAATCATTACTAAAAAAAATAACAATGTAACATCAAAAATTCATTTCCAGTGCGAGGGCGGAACCACGATGCAGTGTGTGCTTGGTGTCTGCCAGTGCAAGCTCGGCTTCAATCCGGTTAGTTTTTATCCGATTTTGATTTTTCATCTTTGATCTAACTTTTTCTAGAACGATAATGACCGATTCCCCACATGCGACAAAGTCTGCGATTCCGGGCTCGAGGTACGTGATTTTGAAATTCATTTCGGAAAAAGAAATTTTGGCAAAAGTAGTTCGCAGCGAGCAGGATTCGAACCTACGCGGGCAGAGCCCAATTGATTTCTAGTCAATCTCCTTAACCACTCGGACATCGCTGCACATGACAAGCTCGTCCGTGCGTACCATAATCCCTCAGAGGTTTTTTTGCTTAGGCCTAGGAGATTTATGGTGGAAAAGTGCCGTTGCACAGCGGCTATTACTGTGGGGGAAAGGCGAGAGAGTTGCCAGTGTCGTGTAGAATCGTTATAACTTTACATTGCAGGTTCCTTCCGGGGATCAGTGTCTCCCTAAAGTGAAGTTGCACGATCGTTGCATCTCCTCCAAGCAGTGCGCGCCTTTCTCCGAGTGCCGATACGGCACGTGTCAGTGTCTATGCGGATACAAGACGGTAAAGGCGAGTGAATTAACTTTATTGTATTGGATGATTGGGCATATTCTGGTGTGCGAATCCAAGTTGGGTCCAAGCAAATTTCCAAGTTGCGACCAGGCCTGGGGGCAACTTGGATTTTTGCTTGGATCTAACTTGGAATTTTACTTGGATCACTTGGGAGCGGGGTAGCCACAATGTTACTGATTGAAAATATGAGAAACAGTATTCTCATACAGTAACCAAAGTCCCCGCACGGTTAGACCATGTCGGGCCGGTCACATATAAAATACGGTACTACTGGGGACCGTAGACAGTCAATCGCACTCGTGCCCCTTGGATCCAAGTTGGGTTCCTGCTTGGATCCAACTTGGGAACCCGAGGCTGGGGTACTGTACATGGATCCAAGTTGGAAACCCCTTTTTGCTTGGATCCAAGTTGGGGGGGGCGCACACCAGAGTAACTAGATGACTTTTGAAATACTTTTCAAAAGATGGTTCGATTTTGTGCCTGTATTTACCGGGAGTGTTCCGGTGAGATGGACTGGGATGGTCGTACTGTTAGATAATTGAATTAGTGTAAGCGTAGCTTGATTTGGTGTCGATCTTCCTCTTGATTTGTGCTCTATGAACGCACAAAAACTTAGTGGTTACTCAGCCTGAACTCGGTAATGCGCTCGTTCGGCGAATTTGGCTCTGATCTCTGAGTGTTTGCATACTTCCGCTAACATGCTTCTGAACAGAATCGGACGAGTTCACCGCCTAGACGTCCTAACATGGCCTTAATTGCCAAACACACTTATATCTAATTACTTAAAAAAAGCGATTTAAAAAATTTCAGGACAAGATTCTCGGAGGCGGCGAGCGGTGCTCGAACCCGGATGATCCCCTCAGCATTAACAACCTCATCTCCGGCGTACAGGAACTGTTCGGACGAGGCGCTCAGCGCAATAAGCGAGGCGATTTTCTCGCCCTATTCAGTCAGGACCCCGAAACGTCTCCTGCTCAATAATCACCCGCAAGACTCGTAATAATCTGTTCTGTATATATCGAGAGACTAGGCCTAACAGCTGGCCTTCCCACCAAGCGTTGTCTTATGACTTTAAATTCGCTTCACGTGGACACACCTTTACCTTTAATAGGCACCGCTCTGCTCATTTTCCAATCCTTTCACTATTTCATTGGGTCAGATACTTGTATCACCTCGATCATCATCGTTTCTCGTTGAATAAAGCGACAAAGTCAGGTTTCGTTTGACCAATCATGTGGCTATTTCGAGATCATTGAATCATCGCACATTCCGGAAGTACAAAAGGAGAACAAGTCCGGCACAAAAGTTGAGATGTACTTGATTGAGTAGTCCTTGATTATTTATGTTCCTGGCCTTTGACTCTGCTCCAGGATTGTTCGAGTTCTACGACAGCTCTGCTCGGTCAAGACCAGTGATCTTTGGAGCCACATTTGCGCGATGCGCAGCTCTCTCCTAAATCGAGGTTGCGTGATCAGTAAAGGTCGCAGAGGGTGGGATTGAATCATCGGCAAGGGGCAGTCTCTTTGCGCTCTCTTTTTGCGACGCGGTACGCTCGTACAAAACTCTTAGTGGATCGTCAGTTACATCTCATCTAATCCCAGCTACAGCTATGAAGTGCCTCCTGCCCCTTAGCGCCATCTTCGCATGTGTCACAGCGGTGAGTGAGAGCGTGTGAAGGTCACGCATTTTCCGAATTTTATCTTAATCAACCGTTAACTAACAAGCTTTTGCATTTTTATCAATGGGAAACTTAGTAGTGACCTTATTTTAATGATGGTTACAATTTTTCAGCGTCAGCAGTTCGTTAGCGTCAAGGGCACACTCGTGTGCGAGGGTGATATCGTTGAGAATGCGCGAGTCGAGTTGTGGGAGCACGATATTTGTGAGTTCATCTTTAGATTGGTAGTGACTCCGGTCGCGTAAGCTAAACTACCCTAGAAAGCATCGCACGGCAGGGTAATGTAGTCCGGATAACAGCTGGCCTTACCAGTGGGTCACACCTAGCGTTGCCTTATGACTGTAAAATCGTGGATACACCTTTACCTTTTTACCTTTAGACAATCTCATATTTTTCTTGGATTTGTGAGCATCATTATATGAAACACTCTCAACATTTCTTCAGTTACTCCCAACGATCTACTAACCTCTGTGTCTACCGATATTCTGGGCGCGTTTGAGCTGTCTGGAGTCGACAATGAGGTTTGCTTCATACTTTTCAACACTGATGATGTCTTCTTTTTGACAAATATCTTTCGTTGTTTGTGAAATCGCATCACCTTCGATTATATTTTTCAAACTATTTTATTTTAAATTCATTTAATGTTTATTTTAGTACATGGACATCAAGCCATTCCTCATGATCAATCACTTCTGCAATGCAATGCCTGTGAGTATTGTTTTCATCTATACTTTCCGTTTTGATCATTGTTATGTAAAATCTCTTCAAGCCATTGGGCACAGTTCTGTTAACTGCCCCATCAGTAATCTCGCACAGGAAACAAGTGCTTTGATCTGTTTCTCTTACCTGTGGAGCTAGTACTAGTTATCTAGTATTGGTAACTATTTTGCGCTGTATTTTTTTTGTAAGTATACTTTCAAGATAGTTTTGTGTTTTGAAATAGTTTTTATTTAAATTTTGTATATCTTGATTTCAGAATTGCCCTCGTCAAACGCGCATCGACGTGCCTGTCAGTGCAAATAAGACCGAGGTTCATCAACTGCCAGACATCAATCTGACAAACCTGCGGGAAGGCGAAGATGATTCATGCTATAAGCGGAAAAACTGATTTTTTTCTTATTTTCTATTTTTTGTGTCACTAATGTTATTATAAAAGTTTCATGCTCGTTGACGTTTGATCAGTAATACTTTCCCAAATAAAAACAGAGAGCGTGCGAGCATTTGTTTGCCATTCTCCGTTCTCACTTGATTTCAATGGCACTGGGAATAGAACGGCTCCCATTTCAATCGTTTCTTCATAGATTCGCCAGTTGTCTCGTGTTCTTTCGCTTCATTTGCCGTATCGAAGCGTAAAGAGAATTTGCCGGGTTCCATAACCACTATACTCTTGTTCATTCGTTTTTCACTACATCTTCTGCATTATCAGAGATATCCCTTCACTTCTTTTACTCTTTGATAATTTCAGCAAGTACTATCCATTTTCACTGATCGAAGCATGTTGGGAAGCGACAGGGTTCACAAAGCGCATGAAAAATCTGGAATGTGCAATAAAAGCTCGGGGAATGAATCCTTATCAGTCACGAGTCTGTCATTCTGATCGCAATTATCGGCGTGTGTCTCACTTTTGCCTGCTCTCATACCACCGAGGAATAGTGCCCATCACTATGAGCTTAATGCCTTCTGATCTCAATACGGTCGCATTGATCTTCCACCGTTGAATTCCAAGTGTTATTGCAACAGATTCAATCTCTCAGTTAGTCAAATTGCGAACTGAATTTCCCCAGTTGTCTTAGACATAGACATGTTCACTCCTCTCATACACTCCTTCTTCCGTTCAATTCGACCTTTCTCTCCGCGCGTCTTTGTCAGTTTCTTTGCCCCGCCAAGAACCGTGCAGGTAGAGGTCACAACAAGTTTTGGCGAGAGATCAGCGAAATCGGGGAGGGTGGGTAGAGAAAGAGAGGAAGACGAGAGAGAGTGGGGGCAGGGAGAGAGACACCACGAGAAAAAACGCGATAAACAGTGGAAGATTAGAGAGAAGTGAATGGCAGAGTGGAAGAGACGCCCGGCTTTTTTGCGCGTGTGCTTGAAAGCAGTAGTGCGAGCTCAGTTCTAACACGCATCACACATTGATCGATCCGACCGCTCTCGACCCACCACTGGACCAGCAATGAGCGCGGCGGCATTCAACATGGACGGCGCCTTGGAACGCATGCAGAATCCCAAGGAGCTCCCTGCTGTGAGTCATTTGAATAAATATTGTTATTGTTATACCTTTATACTTAGGGTAAAATCTTTAAAAAAATATGAGGCCGTCCGCCTAAGGTTCAACAAGCCTCCACAGTGGTCGGGAACAGGTAAAAAATCAAAAGGTCTGAAAAGTTGCCCCTAGGGGTTATTTTTGACCCTCTACACTATGGTGCACTCGATTTCGCAATATGTCCCCTCCCCGCTCCAGGAGGGGGCACCCCCCATTTCGCCCAAAAACGCGTTTTTCGATATTATTTCTTTAAAAATTGGCCAAAATGGCACGAAATCTCACGTACCCGACCAGAATTTCGAGCTCTATCTTGTGGTCATCTTGAAATGTCAGGATTTCTTTTCGTTTTCGAGAAAAAGCCGTTTTTTGACCCAAAGGATAGCGCAAGAAAACCCTTGGCCAGTTGATAGAGCTGATTCTGCTGATCATTTTGGTATATTGGACTATGGGTTTGAGTTTACATATTGATGTTTTGGGGGGGTGGAGCGAAAATGGGACACAAAAAAAAGTTCGCGAATACCCTCGTGTTTGTGCTCATTTTGTAGAGCTCATTGAACTGATCATTTTTTGTGTTGGACTTTTTCATGGAAACATTTCCTTAGGAAGCTACAATCGCTCAAAGTTGACTTTTTCACGAGATGACAGATAACCATTTTTTCGAAAGCTGTAACTTCCTAAGGAAACGTTTCCATGAAAACGTCCAACACAAAAAATGATCAGTTCAATGAGCTCTACAAAATGAGCACAAACACGAGGGTATTCGCGAACTTTTTTTTGTGTCCCATTTTCGCTCCACCCCCCAAAACATCAATATGTAAACTCAAACCCATAGTCCAATATACCAAAATGATCAGCAGAATCATCTCTATCAACTGGCCAAGGGTTTTCTTGCGCTATCCTTTGAGTCAAAAAACGGCTTTTTCTCGAAAACGAAAAGAAATCCTGACATTTCAAGATGACCACAAGATAGAGCTCAAAATTCTGGTCGGGTGCGCGAGATTTCGTGCCATTTTGGCCAATTTTACAAGAAATAATATCGAAAAACGCGTTTTTGGGCTAAATGGGGGGTGCCCCCTCCTGGAGCGGGGAGGGGACATATTGCGAAATCGAGTGCACCATCGTTTAGAGGGTCAAAAAAAACCCCTAGGGGCAACTTTTCAGACCTTTTGATTTTTTACCTGTTCCCGACCCTTGTTGATCCTAACCCGGACGGCCTCATATATCTTTGGGTAAAAACAGATTTTTCTCGATTTTTACTCTTCCACCCTGTTTGCAGTTTCATGAAAAAAACTAGGGAATTTGAGATAGACAAAGCAATAAGTCGAAAGTTTTATGGTGAAGGGATAGTTTTGATTACTTTTACTACTTTTTTACTTTTTTGATTACTATTTACTTTTGATTAGATTACTTGATTAGTTTTGATTAGTTTTGATTATAGTTTTGATTGCCATTTACTGGTGGCGTCATTAGATGCTCTCGCGATAACCCGCTCGCTTTCTGTGCTTGTGACGTCACTCACGCAAACTGTTTGTAGAACCGGGGAAATAGTAGCGCGCGACTCACTGATCAAACCATTAATATTTATTTAGGGCATTGTGCGAGAAATGATGAGAAAAATATGGATTGTTGTTGGAAAATAGCAATCACGAGTGAATTTTTAATTGCGCGTACCTTAAGATGCCCGATACTGCGGGTCACATTACGCATTTGGAACTTTTTTCTGTACGATGTGGATGATTCACATTACAATACAATACAATTTATCAGTGTCGCTTTCTGGGCGCTGATCAAGATGGGGTATCAAAAAGCCGTTCTTCTTTCAAGATTTCATTTTGAGGGGTCTCGGGCCAGTGGATTGGTCTTCTTTCCTTGTCACAGTCGCAATGGCTGGAGAAAGAGTCCTGCTCCCTTGGTTCCCGATAGGACTGTTGAGGGAGTTGCACGCAGATTGAGTCCCACTGTAGGTCGAATACGAAGCCTGGCGTGTGCTGGAGTCTTCTGTGTGCTCGAGTCCTCCAAACTCGAAAATCCATCTTTGAGCGAGAGATACGAGCCTGGATTCTGAGGGACCAAACATCTTAGGCGGTCATACCCATCACACGGCGACCAGTCCGGCTTGGATGGGGATTCCGATCTTGTTGAGTCGTTGGCAGAGACGAGAGGAATTAGAAGAAACCACTCTCCATCAGAGAGAATGGAGAGGGAACCGCTCGCGACGACTAACAGAAATGGGAATGACATTATACCCCTGATATAATTCTTGCGAGCAGTACCATTCGTATATGTAATAGCGCTTCGGATATTAATATTATTCGATTTTTTCGATGCAAAATCAGTATTTGTTTGCAGGCCGCGACGAAAGCTGTCACAATGGTGGCTGGAAAGGCGGTGCTGCCTGCAGCTGTTGCCATCGACACTTACAGAGTCGCCAAGGTATAATATAATAATAATATTTAAATTTATGCCATCTCGATGAAATATCGGTAAAAACAATGTAAAAATAGTATTAGAATGAAAATAAATCATGAAAGTTGAGTCATAAACCATGACAGTTGAGGCGACACCATACTGATCAAACAGGGCATTTTAGTCCTTATTGCAGCTGGCGTTACCAGTGGGTTCCTCCTTGCGATGTCTTACGAATGTATAGTTATGTTGGATCTTATGTTGGATCAAGAAAGGACGATCTTCCCATAGATGCGTATTATGAATATATCGGTGATATTCGAATGATAAGGTGGAAATCAGTTAGTGTTGACTCGAGCGATTAACTGTGCGAATTATTCTTCCATGAAAATATTGAGAAGAGAATTATGTTCAAGTAACGGAAGATACAAGGAATGATTCATTCTCCATTCCATCAAAAATCGATCTCCGTTCAAGCTTAGGTGAAACCTATCCCCCACCCTTCTAGCATCCCTCCCATTTCCCTCTGGCGATCCCCATGTTCAGTCCGTCCTCACACATATGAGTAAAAGACTAGCAAGATACAGTCAAAATGACATAATGTGAACCGTTTATGATAAGTTATGATAACTTATCATAAGATGTCATAAAACCATGATTGCTCAGCGGAGCCTGAATGGATCACGCTGAAATTTTGCATGGTAGAACAGTTCCTGTGCCCCGTCAAACTGACACTCTCGAAAAAATCGATATCTCACACGCGTCGCGGTCACGCGTTGCGCGCGTGATGACCCCAAGTGGGCGGAGTCTGGACGAGAATTTGCGTTGAATCGAAAATCTCATTCTCAAAATTGAAGAATACCGAAATATTCATAAAAAATGAGATTTTAGCGAGTAGGACTAATAAATGTCCAAATTCAGCTAAGCTCCGCCCACTTTTGGTCATCACGCGCGCAACGCGCCACTGCGACGCTTACGAAATATCGATTTTTCGAGAGTGTCAGTTTGAAGGGGCACAGGAACCGTGCTACCATGCAAAATTTCAGCGTGATCCATTCAGGCTCCGCTGAGCAATCATGGTTTTATGACATCTTATGATAAGTTATCATAACTTATCATAAACAGTTCACATTATGTCATTTTGACTGTATATAACCCACCATGAGTAACAGACCTTTCTCTTGCTAAATGCGGTGAAATCATAACCCAAAGCCTGAAAACGATTCTGATCTTAGATCCCAATGGCTTTCCCATTATCTAATCACCACATTCTCAGGCGGCCATCAAGGACTATCAGAGTGGCCAGTCGTTCCCGAAGAAGACGATCAAGACAGGCGCGAGTGTCGTTGGTGGATGGGGAGGAGCCACGGCGGGTCAGTTTCCATCTTTGATCTCTGATTGTTGATCTCTGATCTTTGATTCGTTGATCTGCATGAAGTAATCAGGACAAAATTTTCTAAAAATTCAACGAGGTTAGACAAGGATCTCAACTTGTGATGGTGCGAAACACCTTCAGAAGACGATTTTTAATCATAAATATATCATCAAATTCGAATCAACTATGCAACAACTAAACAAACAATAAATTAAATAAACTAATTTGCAGGTATGATGAGTGGCGCGATGCTCGGATCGATGCTCATTCCCTTCGTTGGGTCGATCGTGGGCAGTATTGTGGGAGGCATTGCTGGAGGTCAGTTGTAAATTTGCGCAGAGATATTTACCTACCCCTGCAACCAACTACTAGAGGTTAAGATACTTCACGAAACTGCGAACACCTGTAATTCAACTTAAACTACTTTGAAAATGTTTTCATTTGCACCCATTCGCGCGGAGAACCGACTGGCAAATTTGTGATAATTGCAGGTGTCGGAGGCTCGGTGGTCGCAAAGAACGCTACTGTCAATTATCTGGAGATGAGCGATGACGACGCGTCGGATTCTGATGAGGATTAGACACCTAGATAGCCTATCGATTAGCCCCCAGATCGACTAGATGACCCCGTATTGTGCTAAAATCAAACTGGCTGACAATTAGTCAGTTAACTTTTTGCACAAGCCCTCACACTTTATGCACCACTTTTCTAGATGCCGATCTAATCTTGCGAGCAAGTAATGTAAACACTGTAATTACGCAACCTAAAAACGAGAAAACTTTCCACAAAAATAACGAGTTTTGCGCCGTTCTAAGTCTGTGTTATCGTAAGTGCCCAATAAAGGAGTTTCATTGCATTTATGCTAGAATTCTGTGCACGTGCGAGGCATGTGAACATGCACACAGTAATTACACAACAACAGTGAAACTCTAGGCTCGGTTCAGACACTTTCATTTCTGGGGCTGTAATTCACCAAACACCTGACTGTGAAGTTGGGAGGCTTGTGCAGTTTTCTCTTGCCTTGCCGCGGTAGTTTGAATTTTGGAACAATGGCGATGCTCTTGCATCTCTACCGACAATATAAAATGCTTTTTTGGTACTCATAAATATTTTGCGCTTTCAGCTAGGGGCGGTTATAGGGGTATGAAGCGACATTCGGAGAAGTGAGAGTGCAAATATGTACGATTCGGATTTAGCAAAACAAGTATCTTGCAAGCATAGTACATCCCGATACGCTGAATGCAAGCGATAGTTACTCTCTCATGCGAACGAGATATGTGAGAACAGGGGATATATTCAGGAATTCGTCTCTCCATTCCGCACACTCTCTCGTCACTCTAACCGATGAGAATGAGGAATGCGGACGTCTATTCTTATGTGGAGAATCTTTGCTGAGAGCCCGCGGAATTTTGAGTAGCGCATTCTACTTCCATGAATGAGAGTTCACGTTTGCCTATTCGCCCTTTATTCCCGGGTCCTCTACGGCGCCATCTTCATTTACATTTCAATTTCCATCAAAATTATCAAAGAGTACGCTGTGTTCCATTGAAGGCCATTTGTGCCGTCTTATTTCCCTGAAATTTAACTGATTATTTTGAAATTCGGTGAGTTCCGCGTTCCTGTTTCATCCACACAACTTCCGGCACGCTAATTCTCTCAAGCGCCTGCCATTCATTGCACGAAAATATTTATTCCCGGAATTCGACCTTGTTAAACTGACAACACGCCGTACAATTTCGCTAAAACGTCCAAATTGCATTCCACTGTTCATTCCCCTAATGCCCTTCCATAGACGAGCTATTTGCCCCCGTTGCTTCCTCACTTGCTCATGAAATAGTCAGTTCATGTGTCATAGGTGCACTTATAGGATGGTTATTTAGGCTACTCCCCCGTACTCTTCAGTACTCCACTGGATGTCTTTGAATTACGAACACCGTTTTACTAGGATTTTATGTAGAAGCTGTAAGCTTCCCAGAAGAAGTAAGTATGGGGAGGTGATAAATTCTCCTTTTTATCACCCCATTTTTTTCCAGTCAGCGACAGCAAATATTCCGAGTTTCCGTGTTCCAAAGCAGGGGTGACGAGAGGCTGGCTTAGGTGTTTTCCTCTCATGGTACACTTCGGGCATTCCAAGTACATCTATCAATGCGAATTTGCATTTAATTTTCGATCGCTTTGACTTCGATAATGTAAATTAGTCACTACTAAACATGTATAATTCTATGTCTAACGGGAGGTCTATTACTGATTGTATTCCAATTTCCGTATGTATGCCATCGTCGTTCGAGTTCCCGTACCTTACTGTATATTTGTTGATTAGGCGAGATATTTAATCAATTCGATATTTGGTTACTTAAGGCCTCGTGTGTGGGATGAGCTGCCCCTTTTATTAGGTGTGACGGGTGTGCTCTTCCGAAATGAAACAACCGAAAGACGTCATTCAACCTCTACGTCTCCCGGCCTGTCGCCTTGCTTTGTTTGCCATTCCCCCTCAGGATCGACAAGAAATGAATGCCCGCATTCCGTCTACTCTCTTGCCTAATTCAGGAATCCAAATCTTGAGAAGGGTCCTCCATTAATCAGTCTTGTATTTCCACGGTCCAGATCTTTTTCTTTTAGTCTGTAAACCATGACAGTGCAAGTAATCCCAGTTCGAAAATATGACTTTTTTTTCCTATTTTGTGTTCCGATGTTTTCTCGCTAGTTCCTTGTCACTAATTAGTTAGCATAGGCTTTGATTGTCACAATATGGTCCGCCCGTCTATGCCTTTCTCTTTTCAGGCTTATCTCCTCATCAGTTCCTCCTTGATTTTAGTATGTCAATACCTACGTGCACTTTGCGGAATTTTCTAGTTGTATTTACTATGTGATATTGTCGCGCTAATAAGGGTGAAAGTGGTTTGAAAATAGGTCTACCACATTTTGCATCTGGGAAAATAATGGTAAATTGGGGAATGCATATGTATGCTTATGATACCATATTTATATTTTTTGATTGTGCACGTTCGCCGGCACTAGGTTAGCTGAGAACTATTTCACGGTGTGTTCTCTGATACAACAGTTGCCTATCGCCTTTATCAGTTTTTATCCGAGCTACTGCCGACCAAGTTCACTTTCGGCACATTGTTTTGTGTACGGGAAATGAGAAGTAATTATATTTTTTATACTTAGATGCCCGAATCGCAGTTTCTCCGTTACGCCGAGGCGACCTACGCCGCTCTTTCGATGCTCAACGTCGCTTTCTTCATTGGAGTCCTACTGAAGACGCCTTTTCATTACGGGTGCAAGTGAGAATCTCTCGGCTCTTCATTTTCCCGCGTATAAACGAAATAGCATTGCGAATTGAGATAGATACACCATCTAGCGAGATTCAATATCCGTTAATGGGCCTCCCTTCTAGTTTGTGTGCAAATAGTCGTCAATGAACGTGGAGTCAGGGCCAAACAAAGACTTTTGAAATAACTGTGCATCTAATGTTGAGGCAGCGGAACATTTAAACAGCCACTTAAGGTGAACCAAGATACTTCTATGGCAATTATAGTGCATCCATGCTCAGAGCCACCTATCGGCGTCGCTAAAAGACGCTGGTCAAATTGCTAGATACATCTCACCCATAACATTTACCCTCACACCAAACTAGAAAAATTGTTTTAATTATTCCAGGACCTTCCTGTTGTGGAACGCTTTCGGTCTGCTCCTTCTCGGTTCGGGACACCTCGGCATGGTAGTGCATGAGATCAAGGCTAATGCGCCCTTTGACACCCTTAATTGTGAGTTCGTTGCGGTTTTAATTGTGAGTTAATTCGTTGCAGCCCTGTGGAAGCCAGTGCTGATGCTCCATCAGCAGGCCTATTCCTTCTGCGTTTTCGGAATGTTCTGTCTGATCATCGATCGACTACTCGTCACCATGTGGCCACAGGTAATATTAGAGAGTACTTTCTTACAGAGAGTACTTTCTTTCTTCGCCCCTCAAGAACCACACCGTCCCGACGTAATAGTTTCCAATTAAAGAAGCACCGTTTCAATAGAGTAACTCTGGACAACTTTTTGTGTAATAGAACAGTGAATAGATGGAACTCTCTTCCTAATAATGTAATCACTTCTAGGAACAGTGCTTCTTTTCGCAAACACATTACCTGATATATGCCTACTTTCGCTAGCCATCCTAGATCGAATTTTCTTTGTTGCCTATGTTGCAACATCGTATCTCATGTATCTCGTTTCCCCCGTACCCTAAACTGTTTATTTGCGTTAATTACATGATAAATTATTATTATTATATTCCGAAACAGGGCGGCATCAAAATGTATCCCCCCGATACTAGGTCGGACGAGAACTCTCGGAAGGACCTGTATCCGGGCTATTTTTTTATGGTTGATTTCAAAGTTTCCAAACAAAAATAATGAAACAAAAAATTCGGGTTTTATCATCCGCCGATAGCATTATCCGACGCTTTTCCAGGCCTTCTCCGACCAGACCTGCCGCATAATCTCTGTGTACATTGTTGGCTCTGCGATTGTGGTAAGTATTGCATTCTCTTCGCTTCCCTCAGCCTTGGCATTGGTGCCTAAGCCTGCCTAAGTAAAGCAAAAGACTGGGAGCAATATGTTGTGATTTTAATCCTAGTGTTTTATCTGTACATTTTCAGGTCTCAGCATCTACAGCGTGTACCTACTACCTACAGTATGGTCAGATTATTTAATTTTCAAGATCATTTTCTCTTTTTTAAACATTTTCTTTTGCATGGAGCAATGAAAAGACACTTTTTGTTTTTTTGGATTTATTGTATTTTGGAAAAACACTCACTGATGCTTTCAGCAGAAACCTTTGGCGTAATTGTGCTCGCTCACTCCATTCTCGAGCTCATCACAGTAATGGTACGCATTTCACCCAATTTGCTTGATTCGGGGAATTATTTACTCCGCTGGTCCACGTAAGTAGTTGCAGAATCTTGATTTAATGGATATGTTTACGATTAGTGAATAGTAAGTATTAGATAAGATTATTTGTGTTTCAGCTAGCAATCATCTGCATATTCGCAAGCAAGTACAAATACCGAGTGACGCTGGCGAAAACGACACTCAATAGCCGATATCGGGTACGAATCAATGAATTATTATTCCAAGAGCATGTTTCGCTGGTCATGGAATACCTCACAGTATCTTGAAATAGCGTGATCTCCCATTGAACGAGAGTTCCTGGATCAATGGAACAACGCTTGTCTGTGCCTCAATTAAATATTTGCAGGTTGACGAAGTAATTGAGTTGACTTGGGTGCTTTTCCCTCTGTTCTTACTCAACTTCATGGCCAATATTCTCACGTCTGGGTCTGCACTTGCCTTTCTCCGGGTCGATGTCACTACGTTCAATTTTCAGAAAGTACTGAGCATGGTAAGTGAAGGTCTGATGAATGGTCCCATGAAACATATCCAAAAAATCCTCATACCACGCATTTATCAAGCCCACAGCATAATATTGGAAAGTGTCTGAATTAGTTCCCCGATTCGTGTATTTGCAATGCTCTGCAATGTTCGATGCAATGCTAGCGAGTTCGTGTAAAAATAGTCTCACGATAACTGCACTCGTGATAAATATTTTAATAAAAGAATATAAAATAACTAAAAAATGATAAATATATAATGTGATAGATAGATAGGACATACAGGTGTGTACTACGAGCGGATTCGTTCAACCGTGGTATCTGCTGTTGAAGCAGCGATTTCTCTCACGCAGACTCTACTCTCTCTTCCACGTGGAGCCCAAGCGAACGGAGCAAGTGAGATTTTCTGATTTTCGTCACACTTTTCAAAAATATATACATATCCGTATTAGATCTCTATTAAAATGCATTAGTACTAATGCAAATCTACCGCATTATATCCTCAATTGCAGGTGGAAATTCGGATGAACTCAAACGCAGTGACCGACCGCTACTTCAGCATGCTACAACGATCATGGTCCAACATTTAAAAGAGATTTATCGGCGACAATTTTGGGAATGACACCACATAATTACGAAAATGTCTCAAAATTGCCAAGTGCATGCCAATTGTCAAATGGCAATGTTACTGCTGGATTGTGCGCATGCCTAGCTTCTCCCAGTCGATCCAAGCGAGACGAGACATCAAGTCTATAAATTACTATCTGTTTATTTGTAATTATACCGAACATTTTATCGAGGGGCTTATGTATCTTCGCATTTAAGAATCACTGATGTATATAAAAACTTGTATGCATTTGTACATTATGTACAGTATGATAAATTCTTGCTTTTCCTATTAATCACTGGAACAACCAATTGATTGGAAGGAAATAAGGAAGCTGGAATAATCATAGATGAATCACTGGCCTAGCAGTGATCTCCCACAACGGGATTTATTCTCTATCAGATAAGAATCACTCAAGGACTTGCCACTAGTACTCCATGCCGGCGCACCCGGCACTCCTCCTTTTGCCATTCTCACCGCTCGCTTGACAGTTGCCTCCGGGTCGTGGGGAGACCTGAAACATCCCCCAAATACAATCAGCCTCCGAAAGATGTACAACATCTTTCGATTTGCCTAGAACAAAAATACTGCTTATTGAAGTCTTTCACACTTCTTTCGCCGAGGGAACGTTTGTGAACAAAGTTCCTGACTTTGTAGCCGGTTAGTGAAAGGAAGTAGACAGGAAAATTCAGTTGGACATTTGATCTCCTACTGACAATTATAATGTTCCAAGAATGGATTGCTGGGCAGGGACTAAATTCCTTCAGTTCGTGTGCATTGTGAGAAGCAAAGGAAACACAAAAAAAGTACGCAGATCAGTTTGTGAAATCAAAACGAGTCTCTTCTCCTTGATATTTTCCACTCCTTAAGCGAGAAGTTAACTCACTTGATGATGTCCCTGAGCATGTTGATGTATGCGATGGCGAGATTGAGAGTGTCGATCTTCGAGAGTCTCTTTTCGTAGGGAAACGTGGGAATGTGTGAACGAAGATCCTGACAAGACGATCGGTTAAAGCGTTTCAGCGCAAACGAAATATAATTGTGTGTTCAAATCAAGATAGTCTGATTCCATACTATTTTCCGATTCAGAATTATCAGTAAGCTAAAGTGCTGTTCGGAAAAGTGCAGGAGGATACCCTGTGGCTGGATATTTTGTCCTCCTTCTCATGATCACAATCTAAAGATCCTAATCTGTCTTAATCCTCTCACGACGGCACTTCCCAGTGTGCCATAACGCACCACAGGGTTAGAGAATAAACGCTTGGTGCAGGCTTCGTAAATCCCTTACTCTATCACCAGAGTGGCGGCGGGAGAACAAACGGCATGGACGGACGAAGCCAAGATCGATGAAATCAACTGACCAGAAAAGCGTCGTTGATTGAGGCCATCTTCGAGCGAATATCGTGCCGAATTGTAGTCAGATTCCCCTCCATTCCCTTTACCCTCTCTCTCCTTACTCATCTCCCTCCCCTCGTCCCTTGCTGACACCTGCCAGCTGCAGACTCGCCTCCTCTTCATCTCACTGTTCCCACTTGAGAATTCATCTCGATGGCGCTAATTTGAAAGAAAGCACAGTCTCACATGCGAAATGCGAGCTCCCAATCGAGTCTGAAGGCAAGGTCTATCATGTTGTCAGTGAGTTAGGTTGCACATACTTCATCGAGAATAGAGCAATACAAACTTTTGCTCAAATTTGACTGAGCGTTCGTTTTTAGAATCCTTTGTTGGGAATTTGCAATCATGTCACTCGGTCCATTGATCCTTTATCATTTCTAAGATATCTCGAATCGACTCAGCAATGATTAAACTAATCGCTCAGTACACCTACAAGTCGTGTTTCTATCCCTCGCATCCATTTTGAAAACTGTGACCAGTTGCAGTTCATAAATATTCGAGGAAAACGAAGAGATTATCGAGCAGAGTTTGTCACGCTTGTCAAGTTCCTCCTTGAAGCAGCATTTTTTGCGTGTGAAACCCTAGACACGAGAGGTTTCTCCGGGAGGAACATTTCTCTCACCCTTACATGCTATTTTTAGTGGCGAAATGGCATTGCGAAACGAGAGGAAGCGTTCATCCGAGGTAGAAATGGTGATGTGCACTCTCAGAGCTTCGTAAACAGCGCAAAAATAAAAATTTTGTATGTACAATTTCGTGCTTCTTCTGAACAAATTTGTTTATTTATTAACGTCGCTTCAAGCGAGAAAAGGGCATTTAATGAAACAGGGAATTCGTCGACGATCGACGTTAACCTCAAAAGACGTCGTTCACTTTGCTCCAGGCTGGAGCACCTGGGCTCTGTCCTCCGAGCTGCTGGAAAGCAAATTTCAGGTAATGACAAGGTTAAGTCATCCTGTTTATCTAGGCACGTATGTCTGCTAGAGACCACATTTATGCCAGTGATTATTGCAGTGTTCAGAATAGAGTTCGAAATACGGGACGGGTAATTCCGACCCGCGCAGGGTCGCGAGAGCGAGAAATGAGAAATGGAATTACCCGAGACTTTTCCCTCAATTCGCTCAATTACCCGAGTCCAGGGAACTTTCCACACTAATAACACAGCCAAATGAGCATCAAATGACAAGCAAAATCAGTGAAAAGTTACCAATTGACATAACTTTCGGTTCTCGTTCGTTTGAGGCCAAATTCAACACTAAACAGTTACCTTTGTTGCAGGAGTTTGGCATGCCTAAAACGGAACCTTAGTCCCAATTGATTGGCTCAAAACGCTCCTTAGCAATGGACTAGGCTCCCTGAAGTATTCTTGTATCAAAGAAATTCTATAAATCAAGAACAAACCTCATAAACAGGCGAAACTATCTCAACTGCAAATCGAAAATTGCGAACAACCACTCGCTAGAGGGTTGGATGATCGAAATGATGTGTAATTTCTGTCTCACGATCCTAATTACTCGAAAACAGAACTTTAAACGATCGAAAACGAGCAATTTTGCCTCTCTGGACTCGGGTAATTGAACGATTTTGAGAGATGGACTCGGGTAATTCTCCCTATCATTCTTCATTGACGGGTACCCGTGGACTCGGGTAGTGCTGGATTTCGAACTCTAGTTCAGAAGCAACAAAATCTCACGAAGACAAAGTTAACTCGCATCATTGGAATACAGTGATGCTTCGAAAGTGTTTCGAAACTAGTATACTCACTTCTCGGCATCATTGGGGCGAAGGTGGTCTGCCATCTCAGAGTCACCTGCGGGCCATCCACAGATGTATTTGGGATCAGATCCTGGGCCGACGACCATTTTATTGAGCTTTCTGAAATATTTAAGAAGCGGTCGGTGAACAATGTAGAACTCGAAGGAGAAGCGGAGAGTTAACAACAGTTTTCAAGAGGTTGAATTGAGAGAAGTATGGAGAAACCCCGAACCATGACTTGATCAGTGAACGAAGGAGATTCTCGTAATACGATTGGCTATAACCTCTTATAGATGGACTCGTTTCATGGGAAGAATAGCCCGCAAAATTCATCAATGGAATCAGACAAGAGTACGATTCAATCTGGAGATGGGAAAGGTCGAATAAAAAATGAAAGACTCGCTTCGTTCCATGAGCGAATCGTAAGTGCTCTATAATGCGCCAGCGATGACACTTACACACTGTTAGAATTCCAATTCTTGGGAAAGTGTTGATTTGAATGATACGGATCTAACGGCAAAAGTATGCGTTGTTAGTATCGAATTCCATTCGGAAGCCCGACTGACGAAAGGGGAGTATCGATGTTTCCTATGACTGCAAGAACTTTCGCCTGGCATGAGAACTCTAGAGTCAGCCCAAAATTGCTATGGTGACGACTAAGATGCGAGAGAACCCCGAAAACAGAGAGGGATCAAATTTAGAAAATTCTTCGGGATCAAATTTAGAAAATTATAAAAAAAAAATGTTTTTCCAGCACTTCTTCGGATCTTAAAAAAAAAGATAAAACGGTAAAAGGTCTCTCTCTCGGATCTTTACAACTAATATTAACGTCTTACAGTTAGAGGGAAGAAAGAAGAACTTTCAGCGGTTTTCGACTGACAACCTGACTCATGAACACTGCTCATCCCAATTCATAATGCCCCCTCACCTCTCTGACCGACGAGAGAGTACGCGAATTGAATAGACCCGCTTTGAAATAGTGAGTAAACGATTGTGAAGCAATCTTTGCGTAGACACGTCAAAAAGTTACTGATCGGGAAGATTCAATGCAATAAACTGACTAATCACAGCAAAAAGTCGAGCTTCCTTCAAGTTCAGTTCGTGAAGCACTCGGTAATATGCTCTAGAGTGTGATTTCTCAATCGTTTATGCAACAGTTGTGGATTTAGCTGGGAGTCAGGAGTCTAGAACGGCGATGAAGTATCTTGTTAACGAGATCATGTTTCAAAAATAAATATAAAAAAATTTATCTGGATATAGAGGGCATCAAGTCGATGTGCATTATCTATCGAAATAAAAAATGGAGCAAGATATGAACGAATAAATGGAGAAGAACCGTAGAATATCGGCGTTAAGCGTCAGGTTGGCTTTTGATCGGTCGGAATCTGAAAATTTTCAGGTATATGAGGCCGTTTGTCTAAGAATCGAGCAGATTAGGAGGGTCCCGGCACAGCCAAAAAATTTCAATTCTCTGGTAAATTGGGAACCGGGGTTTTCAATGGCGCTGAAGACGATGGGCATATTCATTTTGCATCTAAAGTCATCGTTGGCTCCAGACGACGTCACGTCGAAAACGAATTTTCTCATTGTTCTCCTTTCTCAAAAGCGCTAAAATGATGAAAATAAGGGAACCCGGGCAGAATTCGATGGCGATCACGCCTGTGAAGTTTATTTTTGTTAAATTATTTGAATAATCTAGATATAAGGAACTTTTTACTCATTCATTTGCGAGTTGATCAACCGGCATAGATCGGACCGGAATGAAGAGAGAAATCTAGATTTAAATTTTCATAAAATTCTGTCATGGAGGCTCCGAGAAAATCAACTTATAGTGTATGAGGCTTGTAAGTAAATCTGTGCAATCTTCCCCGTGTTGACTTCCGATCTTTTGATCTACCCGAGTCTCTCCTTCGTGACCTCTTCCCACTCTCTGCACTCTCTCGATTCCCCCTGCTCTCTCGCCTCCCTCGGGAGAGCGACTCCAATCGATACAAGAAAGGAAGTAAACAAGCGGAAAGATCGTCGAATTTACATACAAGCCTCATACACTATAAGTTGATTTTCTCAGAGCCTCCATGACAGAATTTTATGAAAATTTAAATCTAGATCCCTCTTTACATTCCGGTCCGATCTATGCCGGTTGATCAACTCGCAAATGACTGAGTAAAAAGTTCCTTATATCTAGATTATTCAAATAATTTAATAAAAATAAACTTCACAGGCGTGATCGCCATCGAATTCTGCCCGGGTTCCCTTATTTTCATCATTTTAGCGCTTTTGAGAAAGGAGAACAATGAGAAAATTCGTTTTCGACGTGACGTCGTCTGGAGCCAACGATGACTTTAGAGGCAAAATGAGTATGCCCATTGTTTTCAGCACCATTGAAAACCCCTATTCCCAATGTTTCAGAGAATTGAAATTTTTGGGCTGTGCCGGCCCCTGCTCGATTCTTAGGCAAACGGCGTCATATGTTGCGTCGACCTTGATTCAAACAAGAAAAAAGTTATTTCAGAAGTTTTTCCTGGTGTTTTCCCATGTGCCTAATCACCAACTACGGTACGAAGTACTTCCATAACAGTAGTCCGTACTTTTTTGAACGATAGCAAAATCGCACATTTTATCATTAAAAAAAAGCACTAAACACGAAATGGCACTGACTCATCTGCCTCTCCGGGACGAAGGATGTCCATCATCTTCCTGTCCGTGTGCGGCCATCCACAGATCACAGTCGGATCCACAGATCACAGTCGGAGCGTCCTCGGGGCCGTGCATTTTTTTGTACTTGAGCTGATATGAATTGTGTTCAGTGTTGATTTGAGATAAGAAATGTTTGAGAGCAGCTATTAAATTTGCGGAAAATGCGACAGAATGAGAGAGATTACGAAACAGAGGTACTGGGCTTTAAAAAAACTGCGACTTATCATTGGCGAGCGTGAATGTGATCAAGATCACTTCTAATATTTACGAAGATTAGAGAAGACCAGTCAAATAGATCCGAAAATAGAATCATTAACGGCATTTTTCTCGTTAGGCAATCTGGAACGTTGTGTGGATAGAGGAAGAAACAGTCGGATTGTGAAATGTAGGATGGCGAATATGTGATAGAGTAGTTTTGAAAAAGACAGAAAATGAGATAGAGCAGTTCCATGAAAAGCTAGCAACGTATAGTATCTGAAGAATGCTGTGTTATCGCTCTTATCAATATCGAAAGCCGAATAGATCACCCGAGGTATTTACGTTTGGTATTGCACCGAAAAGAATGTGAGGAATTGTAAGCCATAGCTGGCGCTTAGCACGTATCACCTCACCCGATAAAGCGTCTTCTATGGTCTGTATTCGCAAACTTTGCGCACGCCAAACGTGAGTCAGTTCACAAACTTGCATGAAAAGAGGGAGAGAAATCACCGACGCAAACATCTTTCGAGTTAGGAAACTTGCAACAAACTTTTAGCCCGGAACGTTGTCCTTTCATTATCCAATGAAAAATATCCATTGTATTTGTCTCATGGGCTCTTCCCCTTTCTTTTCTCTTCCTTAAAACGATCGCGAGAGAGAGTTCAACCTGCCTAAGGGCGAGTGCGAGTGCAGAGATAGTCTCCTCGTCTCTCGCACCCGCATGGCTGAGTGGTCTAGTGGTATGATTCTCGCTTAGGGTGCGAGAGGTCCCGGGTTCAATCCCCGGCTCAGCCCTGACTTTTGCTGCATTTCGCCTTGCTTTATGCGTTGTTGGAGCGGCAGAACCCATTTATCGGCGGTACAAGTATTATACAATTGAAGTATAAGAATGTAGATGAGGGATGGCTTGGCAAGAAATGATATATTCATACTGCACACACTAGTTATAGGGTGGAAGAGTGGGTGAAATGAGGCTTTTCTAGGCAAGCTATTCCTAATGTCGATCTGTGATGTGTTTTGCCTACTCGCGTTCCACATAAAAGTGATCGTGCGAATTGGAGCTTTTCTGACCGGTCGATGTGGAAGGAGTATCCTGAAAGAGAATTTAAGTTTAAAAAAATTAGAAAATTTGCCCGCTTCGAGCACGCACTGCCTAGTAAAATCAACCTCACTCATGCCAATGATTTCCTGGGTTCTCGGTCTCATATCCTATCCTAAGCAGGCTCGGATTCATACTAGTGCTGCGAAATTGGCACACGCTTTATTTGATTGATCGGATTACAAAACGACGTTGGTGCGTGCCATGTGTGTATCCTTAGTTTACAGGAGATGGGCGACTAGCATTCTGACTATCACAAGCAATTTCTTGATTTCGTACCTCATTGACGAGCGTTCCATTCTCCGCTTCCCTCTCACGACGCGCACGCGCTCGCTCCTCGGCCTGCTTGCGCTTCATCCGAAGCTTCCTGGGTCATATGTGATCTTTGATCTTTTTTTTTTTTTCTGATCTTAGACCCACCTAATCTTTTGCTTTTCCCTCCATTTCTTGTCGGACACAACCCTCTCGTCCTCGGCAATACGAGCGTCTTCTTTCCTGTAAATAAACTTTTTCTCTAATATTTCATAATTGTCGCGCCTTTTCCTCAGTTAATCCAAACTCTAACTAGCCCTAAGGAATATTTTGCAGGAATCGTTAGATCGATGACCAGAATCTCTTTTCACAGAGTCGGCCGTGTAACGAATTAATCCGAGTGTTTTTGCCTCCGATGATGAATGTTTCAGCACCCTCCACACCGTCCTCACACTCTCTGACGAGCGATAGAGCCTTCAACTTGATAGTGTTGATTTTGCCAAGCATGCACGATGGTTAAACGCTCACGCGTTCCACTTATCTCGATCTTAATCGCTTTCTCGCATATAAATAGGCGGCACTATTATTTGGGAGGATAACGGAGGAAGGAACATCTTGCACGTATGCAATACTACGCCAAAATTTCGATCTTTTCGAATATCGTAACATCGCATTTTCTGAGATCGCGAGGACGTAAAAGATCAAATATAAGGTGGCTTACTCCTTGGAGATTAGCGAGTACGCTCTGCTGTATTCGTAATTGATCCAGAGATGAAGTAGAAGAACGGCCACTATCGCAATGTATGAAGAGTAGTACGGATTCGAGTCTGCAATCAGGAATAATCAGGGGGACAGCATTTAATGATATGGTTAGGGGCATCAAGTTGGGCCAGCATGTAGAACATGTACCTCTTTCTTCTTTCTTTTCTTTTTCCTCCTTAAAGAGGCCAGCATGTACCTCTTTAAGGAGGGAATTGGGATCTTCGTACTTAGGAATATTAGGTCTATTAGCAACACTTTATTTCTGAATAAACTCACCAGTAAGGTCGATGAACTCGGTGCTGTACGTAACGAC
Source organism: Pristionchus exspectatus (assembly GCA_911812115.1). Taxonomy (NCBI): domain Eukaryota; kingdom Metazoa; phylum Nematoda; class Chromadorea; order Rhabditida; family Neodiplogasteridae; genus Pristionchus; species Pristionchus exspectatus. The sequence goes on along the minus strand of OU461583.1, from coordinate 29,969,981 downwards.
GAGGTAGATGGGGTAGAGTCGAGGCATCCATAGGAGAGTCTGATAGATGAAATATGGTGAAAAATATGGTGAAAAATCTACGTGAAGCGATTTTTCAGACGTTTTGCTCTAACCAGACTACGATATTCTGCTTCTAATGATCGCTACTTGATCGCTTCAAAAATTTCCTACCCGGACGGAAAACGGAGAACGATATTTTTGAAAACACACCATCACCGTAAGAAGCTTGTTCCTTTTCCATATCTACTAGCTCGTAACTTTCCTTTGCAATGTCATAGCCTGGTGGTTCTAAGTTTCTCATTTCGAGATAAGGATATCGCGTGTGGCGCCCAGTCATATTCATGTGTCCCAGATACAGAAACTTAGTCTAGATTGGATTTCAATCTTGTTCAAGAACAGTAGGGTAAACGAAGTGGCACCACTGACTAGTCAAGCTTGGTCATTGCTTGGTCGAGCAGTGTAAGTGTGATGAATGAGAACTCTCGGCATTCCTCTATCCCTACCAGCTCTTCGATCACAGAAGCGAGAGAGCATGGGAAATTGAGAGGGTCAGAGCATTCCGTTAGATCTTGAGCGTTGCGATGTCATAGTGTGAGAAATGATAGAAATTAAGAGAGGAGCTACACCCATTAGCTCAATCTTCGTTAGAATGGTTCCATTTTCTCGCCGCAACAATGCTCTCACAAAGGATCGGAATTTCTGTAATTCCCCGATTTCAGTCATCTTAGATAAGTGTTTCCAACGGGAAATCAGCAAGAAAAAAATAACGTCAAAAGAAAATATACGTTGTCTCTTTTGTCACTTTCTGTCACACCCTTCTGTATCGAATAAACAATAAAATATAATTAAAATATCTCACCATGAAAAGGAAGGCGACGTGTGCGAGTATTCGATTGCAGTCGATGGCGAACACCACTATGCGGGAGGTGAGGATGCCAGCGACGAATGTGAATGCGATAATCTGATTGTACATTAGTTTGATAAGAGTAAAGCCCTGTACGGAGGGTTTGATGTGTCTATGGGATGATGTTGTCCTAGCAGACGTGACTATAGCATTGATTTATCAATTAACCTATTCTGGCGGATGAAATTGTAACTTGAATGAAAAATGAAGCCGTCACCGTTGAAGATGACTTCACGGATTCATAATTCATAAATTCCTCACCAGCTGATTCTGAAGGTTGTCCTTGGTGTCGGCGCAAATCCAAACAATGGCCCATACGAACTGCAAATCGAAAGGATAATTAAAAATGTAAATTCACAATGGTTTCCCACATTATTCACACTTTAAAATGTAAAAACATTATCAAAAGTTGCAGAAAGAAACGTCTCGTTAGCGGTTCGCACGTAATCGGCCACCATTCGCACCTTTTTAGCTGATTTTGCGGTTCTCTCTTTCCACCTCAATGATTCACAGATCTTAGTGCTTTCTGTTGCATTATAATTTCCCTCCTGTATCCCTATCACTATTGTATCCCCGTATCCCTCCTGGGCAACGACGATGATGCTTACCTCCACCAAGAGGTGCCAGTCAGCGACTGCTCGCCGCTTGAAGATCGGTCGATCGTTTTGGCCCGAACCGTGGTCCATACTACCCGGTCGAGGCCGCCCTGTATTTGAAGCAACTTTGGTTTCATGTCCGAACGCAACCATATCCGGGTCGGCCGGATTCATTTCGCTGGTCATAGGGCACGGCGGCGCGGGGGACACGCGTGATGGGGGCTGATGATGCCATTGGGACCTTTCGGAAGCGGCGCGGGACCGCGGCCGGGGACCGGAAGGGATTGGAGGCATTGCGGACTAGTGAGAGAGGGGGAGGGGTCTTACTCGTGTAACCTACTCTAACTGGTATAGGGTGCCATAACCGATCTCGCGGGACATTCAAGAAGAACCCTAATACTTTCGGCGAAATATCTCGGGTGATAGATGGGTAACAAATGAAGTGGTGGTGGTAGAAGATTGAGAGGGGGACGCGAAAGATTGATTGAGCCACTGAGCGAATTATCAAGCGAGAGTAGAGAGGGAGTGAACGAGGAGCGATAGATGAGGGAGCGAATGATAGGCGGATACCGCAGAGAGACAAGAAATTCGACGATTTGGAGAGCACGAGGGAGATTGCGATAACTGGCATCGTGTTCCCGCCTTTTCCATGCTCTTTTTCTCCATTTTTAAGGTTTCACGTTCTGAATCCTTGCTCTTTTTCCATTTTCGCCTTTCGATTCGGTTTCCTGATAGGTGGTGGTCAAATTCGATGCGACAAGGTCGAGTGCGGTTCTTCTCTTCCCTTATCACGATGAAAAGGCGACAAAAAGGGAAGGAACTATCTTCGCTCAGCGTGATCTCTCGCCTGTTAGAGTAAGTGAGAGAGCGTGGTCATTCGAGAGACGCAGAGTGGTGAGAGATCGCATCGTTCATGCTTCGATGATGGTGTGATCGAGATGGAATGGCTCTCGCACTTACCAACTATCTAACGATCTTCTGACCGAGTAGAGGTGTTATGAAAGGCATAGACGATATTTCTAGATGGTAGATAGGTCGACGCGAGACCAACTGGAGAGCGCCACTTTTTCTGGAGCCGTTTCAGTGCACGATGTATGATGGAATTGATAGATATCTCCCCTATTACTTCTTTCAATTAAGTGACTGAGAGGTAGATAAAGACTCACAACATGATTAATTTATGCAGGGAAACTTGAAAAATGACAAAGTCTGGGATTAGAGCCAGATGTTAGGTGCTGTATCTGTCTTGTGCACTCTATGGAAGTGGCCGAGCAGTATTCGGTTCAGATTTTACGAATGATAATTTACCCGAAAGTGACAGTAATTCGGTGGAGTAGCAGAGACTCTCCTGGAATAGCTCTCTCACTTGCAAATGATATAACGCTAATCTGACCGAGAGGACATAGTGTTATGAGTGAGATAGACGATATTTCTAAGTGGGAGATTGAACGACGCAACATAAGTGAGTTTAGCGAGATCAGCGATGATGTGGGGCCGAGGAGGACATGGACTGTGGAGAGGCGATGAGCAACGTCGAGACGTCTCCTTTTCGACGGCGAAATAGCCCCATAAACTTGTCCCGCATGTTCGAATCAGTGATCAGAATGAGTACAGTCGGCGAGAAGAACCTGTAAATCAACCGTAAAATATGTAAGGTATTTTACTCCCTAGGGCGGTCTCTGAATGCCCAAGAAGCCTTCAGTCTGACCCGAAAAATTACATACATGCCTGAGAAATAACAGCAAAAATGAGGGCTGAGCCGGGGATTGAACCCGGGACCTCTCGCACCCTAAGCGAGAATCATACCACTAGACCACTCAGCCATGTATGCCGAGCGGAGGAGGGCAGCGATATCTCGCGTTTTCCTTTAGCCGCTTGTCTATGTCTTTTCGCTTACGGGCAAAACACGTTCCACCATGCACCCGAGTGGATAGACGAAAGGAGAGAGAGCTTAGTCGCTTTCCCTTTCATCTCTAATGGATGGGTTCCGCAAGCTGGTGAAAAACACCCTATTACTCGTCCTACTCATGTGTACGGAGCAATGTTTCAGAAAACTACCGTGTACCTAACACCGAAAGACGGAAGTAAATTATGGTTAATTGAGAAATATTGCTTACCTTAGGTCGAACAGCCATGGTAGCATCTGAAAGAGCATAATGGCCTCATCCGCCGTGATATTCTTGTCTTTGATGTAGAAGTAGAGCTGGAAAAATGCTAAACTCGGATATTGTTTATGATGCTAAACTCGGATATTGTTTAGGGATATTGTTTACATCCTCATAGCCGAAATGCGCTTACCTGATGGAAAGTAATCGGGAGACTGAGCAACATCGAGGCTAAGCCAAGCAGCATCAGACTGAACTCGGTCCGGATAATTCTAAATTACGAACACTGCAAGGCAAATTGGTCTCCTTATTCATTGTATTTTGAAGAGCGTAAGACACATTTTTCGTCAGATTAACATTGCGAATTCAGTGTAAATATATACTTGAGCTTCCATTTCTTTCGCAGGAAACAGACCGCAGCTGAGTATAAGGAGACGGAAATAGCGGGAGAAACGAGAGAAGTGATGACGGCGTTGCGGCTGCTACTCACCTGGAAATCATTCCATCTTAGAAAAAAAACGCTTTTGATGTCTTGTGGTATCTTGTGTGTGAGACTCGGGCAGAAAGAGTGAAGTATCCGCCTCTTCATACCTTGTGCTCTCGCACGATTCGTGACGACAGAACACTTTCAATTAAGGGACTATTATACTCGGAAAGCTAAGTGAGAATCAACAGAACTAGAGTGGAGACTATTCCAACTAATTTATCTAAGATAATTAACGAAGGATGCATCATTAATCGGTTCGAATTATTTTTATTTCGAGCATTCCATTTTATGAACGATACCTGGTCATGCGAAAGTTCTATTTTATGAACGGATCGCTGTTATCTCAAATCTCGAATTTCTAGTGAACGAAAACCAGATAAATGCGCCCAAAAAAGCACAGCTGTTTGATCCTAATCATGAAAACAACAAAAGAAAAAGTAGAAAGGAAGTATTCAGAGCGATCCCGTTTCGATCAATGGAATACTTTCCTCAAGGTAGTGTTGCAGGTGTAATGTCGGGATATCTGACAATATCAAGCACCAAACAGTTAGAGAACACAAATAGCGGACGAAAGTAATATATACAAAAAAAATGCCGACTTCGGATATGTTGAAAATGCGGACTTCGGCGGTTCCTATTCTGAGCGTGCAACCAACCTCAGGATGCTTCCTCGTATCCGACATCATTCCGTAGATGATTCCATCCTTGGACGGACCGGGAAAAAAGAAGGCCGGAGAATCGAACAGATACCAGGATCCCCCGATTCCGCTCAGCACCAGTAGCACGCAGGCGAAAGGGATGCCAAATCGCCAAATCTGCAGGGATATGTTTAAATTTTTCACATGTAAGATGATTTAGATGTAGTGTGGTGCCCTTGCGCTAAATTAGAGAGGTACATGAAAATAGGAATGGTAGTTTGTGTCTGAGTGGGTCAGTTTCGTATTCGCACACCTTGGCATGGGAATGGGGAGCGATTATCGCCGTTGCTCGATTAATCGCAGTGAAGATGTTAGTAAACTCGTGAACGGCCCCGAAGAAATGACTGATTCTGAACAAAAAGTTGTCAATTCTTCAGAAAAATGAGATTCTTACGCGTAGAGCAGTGTAGGGAACTTCCCTTGCGCAATCCATGGAACAGTGCCGTAGAATGAATTCACTTCAGGAAATAGAGGTAGACGAGTGCCGAAATTGATGGTGAGTTCGCAGATTAGGGACTGGAAATATATTTCTATAATCAATACTATATTTTTAAATATTACGATAACACCACAGAGCACGAAGAAGAAGTAGTAACTACTGATGAAATCCTGAAAATTTTTGCATAAATACAAATATTCAAAATGCTGAGATCAAACGTGCCTTTCTGTGCACCAACACGAGTGTAATTTCGACAATCCAGAGTAGAGTGAAGAGAGGGACGTAGATAGTGTACAGGATCAACGGCCAGGACCACATCTTTTCACGAATTCTGATTGATGAAGAGAGAGCAATTACGATTTGCTTGTGAGCAGTAAGTCACTCTTGTCACGCCTTTCGCTGTTCACCTGTTCTGGTAGAACTTGCAACCGAAACCCGAGGGTGCCAATTTCAGAGTTTAATAAACAACTGCATTTCCGGGAACGTGATCAGCTGCAGTTAATATTCATTTCTCGCGTGAACTGTTATCGTGCGTTTCAAATGCTCAGCAAACTCAATGTGCTGGTTAGCGTATTGATTGTCTGGGAGAGAGAGGAAGGGAAGAGGTGGGGGAGAGGAGAGCAGGTAGATCACTAGCCTCCTCCCGGCCTCTTCCTCCCTCCTCCCTCCACTCAGTTCGTCATAGGTCAGCTACGCGTGGATTTGAAAATAATCTCACGATAAGGGGATTAGCTTATTCTCAAATCATTTATTGAAGCAATTCAACGCTCAGGTGGTGTTGGCAATTTTGATGGGAAAACATTAAATTTACAAGAATACTTTATTCAAGCAATATTTGACGCTGACGAAGTCACTGTGCGAGCGACCGGATTCAGAGCAGGAGCGGCAAGGTGACGAGTGGGGAAGAGACCGAGAAATGCCCGTCTCATGTTCGAGTCGGTTATTAAAACGAGAACTGTAGGCGAGAAGAACCTGGAATTTATTGAATTTTTAAAAATAAGAATTGATTGCATTCTATTGCAACGATTATGAAGCCTTCAACCCTTGACAGAGTGTGTCTATTACTGGGAATGTATTTTGTGGGCCATAATCTCAGGTGTGCACAAATCATGGTTCACACATCAGGTAGAAAATAAGGCTGAGTGAGGGGTAGTGAAAACGTGGTTTAACGTCTTTTTTTTCTAGCGGTAATAATGGCCGATCGCAGAAGTTGGGTGCAGACGATAACCATCAATTACATATCGAGAATTGTATGGGTGCACTCTACGGTTGAAGTTAAAAATAGTGCACCCATGAAGATTAAGAGGCCTCACTTTTAAAAAAATGTTAAATGGGACCATATATCTTGATGGGTGCACTATTTTTTAACTTGAACTCTCTACCTGAGGTCGAATAGCCACGGGAGCATCTCGAATAGCATTAGTGCTTCGTCATCGGAGATATCCTTGCCTTTGACGAAGAAGTAGAGCTGGAAAACTCTCTTTTAATCCGCATTTCCGGCATTAGGTCGGATGTTAAAATTTTGACGATATTTGTATGCATTCATTTTTTTCATGTTCAAGATATCATCCGGATGTTTTCATCCGACCTAGCGCCGCAGTTTCTGTCACACCTGCTGAAATGCGAGAGGAAGACTTAGAAGCATCGATGATAATCCGAGAAGGAGTAGACTGAATTCGGTTCGGACGATTCTGAAATGTGTGTTTTGAACTAAATATGTTATCCAATCGTGCCCGCTCGTCAAACCGACTTGAGCTTCCACTTCTTTCGCAGAAAACAGATGGCTGTTGTGTAGAGAGTAACAGAGATGGCTGGAGACACGAGTGATGATATGAGACCGTTGCGGCTGTTATTTATCTGGAAATTCCTGTATGAGTTCATCGTATAGTCCAAAAATACAACATTTGTCTGCTAAGTCTTCCTCTCTCTTTAGTAGAGTTGAGAGAAAATCCGACATATCATTAGTGGTTTCAAATCATCTTTTCTGCCTTTTTCGCATTTACTCACCTCAGGATGCCCGCTCGTATCCGACAGCATGACGTAATACGCGAGTCCGCCGTACATGGAGGGGTAGAAGAATGCGGGACTATCGAAGAGATGCCACGAAAGTCCGGCCCCGACCAGAACAAGAACAACGCAAGCGATAGGGATGCCGAACCGCCAGATCTGAACAGAACCATTATCACTACAATGCTGTTTAAGAGACCGGCTACGTAAGATCCGAGGACAGGCCGGACATCGTCATCTCGGATTCGGACCAACACTTTTTTGGGGATACCCCCATGGGCCCTGAACACTATTTGGGCCATAATAAAGTCATATGTCAAAAACCCGAAAAGGGGCGGGGCTTCAAACTTTAATAAACAAAAATTCAGCATTAAAAAGTAGTGCAACTTAGGTCCAATGTTAGTGTGGTTATATTATATACTGACCTAGGCCTTCAAAATCCACTTTTGGTTGATCCGAAAATCTGATCGCAAACTGATTTTTCATGTTCAAAAAATAAGTTTTATTTTTTATAAATTCTAAATCGAAAAAGTGGGTCTTGCTTTTTTTATATGTTGTAAAGCATCAAATTCCACGTCGAAACAGAGCAAAACATCAAAAATCCTCGAAACCCATCATCGCCAGATTTTAACCTGAAAGTGACATGAGAAAATAAAGTTAAACGAACCTATCCAACTTTGTGCTCATTTTGAAGAACTCATCGAGTACATCATCTTTTGTGTTGGACTCATTCATAAAAAAAATTTTTGACGGAAGATAGGACCGCTCTTTTGCCCAAAACTCACATGGAATGAAAATTATGTCAAAAGTGGGTCTTCTAATTAAGCTCATCTTGTAGAGCGTGAAAGTCCACATAGAAAAATATTTTTTTCGATTTTTTTCTCGAAACACATTTCCGCTATTGCTGGCTCGAAGAGCGGTCGGTGAAAATAAAGTTGATTATTTCATTACGAATTTTTGCACATTTTGTAGAGCTCGTTGAGCTGATGATTTTCTATGTTCAACATTTTTCACGATTTTCACTGCGGAGCAAGTTATAAGCGCTCAAAGTTGCCATTATGCGCAGGGAAGTGAGGTGGCACCACTGAAAGAGATGGGAAGAGGGTCACACCAGGGAATAAGGTCACAGGGAAGAGGTGTAATCAGCTAAACGCCCTCACTACGCCCTCGCCCTCACTACCCACTTTTGACATAATTTTCATTCCATGTGAGTTTTGGGCAAAAGAGCGGTCCTATCTTCCGTCAAAAATTTTTTTTATGAATGAGTCCAACACAAAAGATGATGTACTCGATGAGTTCTTCAAAATGAGCACAAAGTTGGATAGGTTCGTTTAACTTTATTTTCTCATGTCACTTTCAGGTTAAAATCTGGCGATGATGGGTTTCGAGGATTTTTGATGTTTTGCTCTGTTTCGACGTGGAATTTGATGCTTTACAACATATCAAAAAAGCAAGACCCACTTTTTCGATTTAGAATTTATAAAAAATAAAAACTTATTTTTTGAACATGAAAAATCAGTTTGCGATCAGATTTTCGGATCAACCAAAAGTGGATTTTGAAGGCCTAGGTCAGTATATAATATAACCACACTAACATTGGACCTAAGTTGCACTACTTTTTAATGCTGAATTTTTGTTTATTAAAGTTTGAAGCCCCGCCCCTTTTCGGGTTTTTGACATATGACTTTATTATGGCCCAAATAGTGTTCAGGGCCCATGGGGGTATCCCCAAAAAAGTTTTGGTCCGAATCCGAGATTGTCGATGTCCGGCCCTAACGGCTGAACCCTCGAATCTTACCTAGCCAGTCTCTTAAATACATTGCCCCCCACCACCGTAGAATGACTAATCAGTTCAAGCTTCCCACTTTCTACCAACTTCCCGGAGCAGTCTTGGTAGCTGTTCTTTGCATTTTCCCACATGGGGACATGTACATGGGACACGTTACGTTGCGAATGCTCTCACCAGCACGTTCCCGCACTCCTCCTTTCGTTATTCTCTCTCATCGATTAGAGAGTATACGAAATGAGGAGTGTCTGATTTTTTAGCACACTCCTGGTCCTTAGCTTAGCTTAGCTTAGGTCCTTAGCTTAGCTTAGGTCCTGGTCCTCACCTTATCATGAGAATGGGGCGCGATTATGGCCGTTGCTCGATTTACTGCGATGAGAATGTTGAGGCATTCATGAACGGCCCCGAAGAAGTGACTGATTCTAATAGTAATAATTTATTTGCGCTAGAGGCTCAACGAGATCGAAAGTGACATGAATAAGATGGAATAGCAGGTGGGGGAGGGAGGACACGATTCTGGATATGGTAGCTCTCTTTTAAGGTGTAATTGTCCCAGGGGAGATTCAATGGCGGGGGATTTCTTTCACTTGTACATTTCCAGAATGATCTTTCACGCCGTCAAGACGAGATGTGAGATATGGAGCAGAACATTCAGGGAAGTATGGTGGAATGGTTCACTTACGCATAGAGAAGAGTGGGTAACGTGCCCTCACTAATCCAGGGAATACTACCGTAGTAGCTATTAACTTCGGGAAACAACGGTAGACGAGTGCCGAAATTGATGGTAATTTCACAGATGAGCGACTATAAAATGAGATATAATCTCAACAATTAGAGCACATTTTACCACCACGCCACACAGTACGAAGAAGAAATAGTAACTGCTTGTAAATTCCTGCAATTTAGACGGTTCGACAATGTGATTTTATAATCGTCAAGTGACGAGCAAGCTATGATGCGGTGCACCAAATCCGGGAAGTTTACGAGATTGCGAATCGCTTACCTTTTTGTGAACAAAAACCAGGGCAATCTCGACGATCCAGAGCAGCGTGAATATCGGGACATAAACTGTGTAAATAATGAGCAGAAAGGACCACATTATAAGGTTGAGACTTCTGAGCGGCGAGATATTCTGCTCGCAGGCAAAAAGTGGGGCGAAATCACCTGGCGGCAGTGGGCTGTATCAGGAACTCGTGGGCGCCAATTTAGTAGGAGGAGGGATCGGCTCCACAATTATGGCGAACCACTCAGAACGTGTCCTTTCACAGATTCGCACATAAGAGAAAATTCGAGGAACTTCCGCCTTTGAAGTAATTGGAGCAAGTAGCGGGGTCAAATCTCTTTCTGAGAAAGCATCCTCTTGCAATTAGACATTTTACATTTCGCCACGCGATTCCTTGTAATAGACGTCGTTTTTACGATTCTCTCCGCAAAATACAGATTGGTTCCATTATCTTACATTGCTCACTTTTCCACCAGGCCGTCTTCAGAAAAAGAGAATTAACATGCTCCTTTGATGATAGCCGTGCCCATTTACTTGCTCCTCCTTTTTTGCATGCTGATTTAACGTTTTTTGTTATTGCAAATATCCGCAGTAGTAATCAGCTCATATAACAATAACGACGATGGAGAGGGGTATTTGTTTTTTGACAGCAAATCACTTCGAATACCTTTCACCCAACACCTTTCGGCATTTTCCAGTGTAGCCATTGAAATCCGGTCTCTCTAAAAGACAAGAGAGACTCGGTCAGAATCAGTTGGCATAGTATTTAAAGGTGCATTCGCTTGGAGATAGGCGAAAGGGGAGCGGGAGGAGCGAGAAAGAGAGAGTGGGCAATGATAAATCTTCTTCCATCTCCCTCCCTAATTTTGCCCTCGCTCATCGAAAAGCAGGTGGCTTCCCATCCGAAATATACTCGGAAATTTTCGCCTAATTTCGTGCTCCAATAGCAAGCATTCATACTGTTTTCGCTTATATTATTCACAAGTAGTTCGAGCAGGCTCACAGAAGCGCCTATTTGTTCCTGCTATTCATCAGCCGATCACCACAGCGGGAGCGCGAGAGGGGAGCGTCAGAGGGCTCGGAGAGAAGCTGGAGCGGTATTCTTTCTCGAAATTTGGGCGCCCCAATTTTTTGGCGACCCAAATTTTTGTAATTTTTGGAAGGCTCATCTCTCATCATCTCTTACGTTCAATCTTTAATATTTTGATGGCTACCCTGCCTATGATTATTTTTCTGCATCTAACAATAATTTTTCGGCATTTTACAAAAAAAAACTAGTCCATCGCGCTATAACTTGATATTCTGTTTACTTGAATTTGTGGAGCAGAATAAATACCTAATCCTACAAAAACATAAAGATGAAATTGGATTAGATGGTCTACGCGTTGTAGCAATAGATAAACATGTTCCAGTCAACTGATCCAGTATCGGTAAAAATGACGGGTCAGCACTTGCAACCTTGGATTTCACAGGTTTCATCACAACAAAACTTACCGAAATCCCACAGATAACTATGGGAAGGAAAAGTGAAATATTCTCCCTAATTAATTAATGAATTTCCCGGTGCTGTCATTATGTCGTGTGTTTTGTCGCGCACTCTATGGCTATAAGAAATAATATTTTAAGTGTATTCTTACTTTCAACGATCACAAATGAGATATAGCTCTAATGTGATAAGGTAAATCATCAGTCAAGGAGTGAGTCTTTCCCAGATTAGCACCTCATTGAGACTGTCACGTGCTATGCCAATGAGATCGACCACCAGAGGGCATGGCCAAAGATCACTTTTAATGCCTGTCACCTTCCCCCAACTTCTGTTTAACCTTATTTACTGGTTTCGTTTGATAAAATACAAATACTTTTCAAAAGGTAACCATAGATTCAAAAGCAGTTGGCATCTACTTGATTTTGAGTGAATTTCTTAGTGAAAACTCCTCTCTGCTGCTAGTGGAGTTCCCTACACATACCCAGCCATCATCAGTCCATTTCCCACCACTATAGACACACCCATCAAACTAGAAACTACGAAAGGTGTGTGTAAAGCATGTGAAGAGACGACAGTTGCTCTCTCCTATCCTCTTCACTAAACACAAATCGAGCACGTTTTGGACAAAAATCCTCTTCACTAAGCACAAATCGAGCACGTCATATTAGCCTTCACTCAAGAACACGCGTGTTTGGTGAAAAGTATTAAAGAATCGCCTCTCTCGTTCATTCCCTTGTTTACTCTGTTCTGTGGCCACTCTCAAAGTAGATAAGGCGTTGCACTTGACCATCTCTACTTAATGTTTTGGCACGCATCGCTACATTGGTTTTTTTGTTCGGTTCACTTCCTTCACTTGATTCTCGTACTCGCTTCGCGTTAGAATTTATGATATACTTTAAAAGCTGCTCGGCTAACTTCTCTCTTGGAACAGTTGCTTTCGTGTTTGTTGTCTTCGAGTAAATTCATTCACCCACAGGAATGCTTGCAATTCACTGGAATCCCTTCAATCCCATGTTATGTGTCCCGTTTGCTTGTCACGTCGTGTGAGAAGGCAATTATTGACCCTTTTCAGGTATGAGGTTATTACTCGCTTTACTACTCTGGATCCAAGCATCACTAGCCTACAAAATCCTCATCTACAACTCGAAATTCGAACATTCCCACAGTAATTTCCTCGGAAGTGTAGCTGATATTCTCGTCGAGGCTGGGCATAATGTGGTTCGTTTCTCAGTACAATAACTTGCAAGGTGTTTACAACTCAGCCTTCACTAGTCTCTCACGAACAAAATGGAACTTTCTCACTAAAAAGCATCACATTCTTCGATAATTTCAGACGTCTTTGATTCCCGTAATCGACATTCATGGAAAAGATGGAACGTCGAAATCAAATAAGATCTACTTGGACATGGGGGAGGTTAGTGAACTGGAATGTATGATTGACCATGAGAAGGAAATTGTGTTGTTCAACTCTCGTTTCTCCTATTTATTTTCGAGATTATTAAAATCAATAAGTACTTAACACAACTATAGTGCAAATAATTACTGTCATATCTTCAAAATCTAAAATGTTGTCCATTTCAGAAAATCCAGCAAGCTCATCACGATTCAATTGGAGAGCTCAAAATGTTCTTTTACACTCCATATTATGATCCTATCGGCACTTATATGGTTAGTTTTGTTAAATATTAACTTTTTCTCCACGATTACTGCTACTTTTTTAAAGTCATTTCTCACAGTTAGGGGCCACAAGCTCCGCCCCCTTTGTGCGGACATGATCCCCCACTAACGGCGAGACGGGAGTAGCACAAAGCTCATTCTAAACGAAATCACTAGTTCAAAGGCGCGTTGGATAGCTATTACTATACCCTATCGTTTGAGGACATTGCAAACTGTGTCTGTAATGGTTGAGTATGTCAAAATCGAAATAATCGACGAGGACATAGGTGAATTTCGCATTTATAAAGAGAGGATACTGTTTGCAACCTGAAAAAACGATTCCTACTATTTATCCAAGCAATTCAGTCAAGAAAAAGCAAAGAAAAATCATCACCCCGAATTGTGCTCCATTTTTAAAGGTTTCAGTACGCGCGTATTTCCTCGCTTCCTACTCACGCTAAACACAGTGTGAGCGCCAGAGGGGATAGTCAAATGAGAGGAGAGGGGGAGAGACACACCACACTCCCTCTCCCTCCGCCTCGCTCTCCCCGCTGTTCTTACCCGGTGGGACTAGCGCACGCTCTCGCCTATACCTTCCTTCGATTTCGACTTTGAGCGTCGCAAAGCGCAAGCTCGACTTGGCGAAACTATGGCCGGCTGAGATGCGGAAAGTGGGCAGAATAAGCTCCGCCCCCTTTCCCTCTCGTCTCGCCTTTTCCACCTCTCCAACAGTGCGTTGCGCGTGTACTTATCAGGTTGTAGCGCAGCTCAGGGACAAGATATCAACAAACGGTAAAAAGGGTGATGTTATTGGGTCCATGAGGGACAGTTTGGACACCTATTTGACCGGATTGTGACCATTCGGCAATCTACGTTGTGGCCCCTACTCACAGTGTCTTGCAAAAAAAAAGCACAAAGGAAAGATCTTTCCATGCAAGAATATTGTCGTTGGAAAGCACTAGATTGCTTGTTGTTTATCCACACTGTACGGCCATTAACGATGTGCCATCAGAAATCTTCAATGCTCAACTTTATTTAGCAAATTTTATTGCTAAATATGGTTGAACAAATATTATCGATACTATAAAATACTGTCGAAATTCAATGTTTATTTACGCACCAATGTTAATCAGAATTTCAGGGCGGTCAAGCAATGGCTGACATGTTCAAGGCAGCTTGTATAGAGACATTGAAGAACGATGAACTAATCGAGCGATTAAAAGAGGAGAAATATGATGTCATGATGGCTGAGAGCTTTGATATGTGTGGAATAGGTGTGTGACTAGTTGCCAGACGTCATCATCACAATTTGAGTCCGTGCTTGGAAATCTCGCTCGCGAGAACCTAGAAATAATGCAAATAGTATTATTCCAGGCCTGAGCCACGCCATTAAACCCAAATCCTACATCGCCCTTCTTTCGATGAGTGTTTTCGGTCTACATTACGATGAGTTTGGCGTTCCACCCGCCCTCAGCTCGCAACCGAGTGAGCTATTTCATTTTCCATCCTGATCGAAATCGAAAATAATTTAAACGAGTTACCTCAAGTGTGATGATCTACTATTGAATATGTGTTGCATTTCGCAAACGAAGCAACACACGTGTAAAATAAATATCGTTCAGGTTCGTACTCGCGCAGTTTCGATGTCCACTCAATGTTTGATAGAGTGAAGAACCTTGCCGGAGAATTTCTGATTCGTTCCTTCTTTGCACCAGGAAGATCGAAACTGGAGCCTCTTTTCCACGCGAAATACTCAGACTTCCCCGGATTCAAGGTATTATTGTGTCGAGATTAGAGCAAACAAATGTAATTTAAAAAATGTGTTAAACTTTTGTTGGCAAGGCGTGTCACTAAGGTTAAAGAGATGTCTTTTTTTCCAGGAGCTATCCTCAAACGTCGCATATGTTTTCGCAAATAATGAACCTCTAATGGACTTTGGAGGCCCAACAATGAGTCGAGTGATTCCCATTGGAGGATTAGGAGCGAAGCAACCAAAGAAATTGGACGAGGTACGCTTCACTTTTTTGCGACATTTTCTCGATCGTCATGATTTTTGAGTGAAATCTTGATGATTTCAGTACTGGGAAGGCGTTATGACCACTCGATCGAAAGCCGTTATCATCTCATTTGGTTCACTCGCCCCGAGTTCCGAGTTGGAAGATGATAAGAAACAAGCACTTCTCAAGGCCAGTTTCCCGGACTTATTTTTCTACAACTAGAATCTGTCTTTCGCTCGAAAGTTTCAAGTAGAGTGTCTAAAATACATTTCTTCAGACATAACTTTCATCTGGAAGTATGAACTGCCAGATGATGAATTCGCTACTGCAGCGAAGAAGAAACATCCCAATCTCATCCTGTCTAAGTGGACGCCCCAGAATGATTTACTCAGTGAGTTCCGATAATTTTCCTGTGCTTTCTCAGATGCTCAAACATTTATGAACACTTAGCCAGTGAAAAATACGGTGCACTATCTCTTTATGGAGGCATATTTTTTAACTTCAACCCTATTTTCGAATAGTTCCTTTTTCCAGAGAATCATCATCATTCTGCACCAATAATATCCACTGTTTTCAGACCACCCGAACATAGCTGCATTCATTTCTCACGGTGGAATGGGAACGTGTATGGAAGTTGCTCAAAGAGCAGTTCCCGCAATTTTCTTCCCACTTTTTGGCGATCAACCGAAGAATGCTTGGGCAATGGAGTACAATGGAGTGGGAAAGGTACAAATTCGAAACACTACTCAAAATTATAATATGAATGATTTGTTTCACTCTTCATACTCCCAACAATTTTATAATATTTTCAGGTCATCTCCAAGTTCGAATTATCCAACGCTGATAAGATCATCACGAACTTGAGGGAAATTATCGAGAACAAAAAGTGAGCTTATATATGATTTACCAACTCAAATAAGTTGTTCAGGTATCGTGAAAATGCGAAAATACTGTCGAAAAAGCTAGCCAGCAAGCCATTCTCATCAAGAGATCTCGTTATCAAGTGAGATTAATATACCATTAAGAGACCGGATCTGAGAAAATTTACCTTTTTGGCCATTCTCCGGACATTGCTCCAGGATTTTCGATTCCGACCACCTTACTCACAGGGCCTGAGGGGCCTTTGACCTTGTTTACAAAAATGATGACGTCACTGGCCATGTTGCGAAATGCGGCGCGCCAGGTGCGGACATGCGGAAAAGTAATGAAAATTCATAGTTTCTCAGCCGAACAAGATAGAACCAAAATTCCTTTTCTAATATGTTAGGCATGCCCAAAGTGTACTATTGCACTACTAAGATCGAAATTTGGGCGATCCTGATATTGAATTTTGGAGCTCAAATTTTACATTTATCGATTTTTTACTATGTTTCAGCCGTTTGGGGTAAGCATTTCATACGCCTGGGTGTACTCCTCACCCTCACCTATTAATCCCCCCACAGGTGGAACACATCAGAACATGAACATTTTTGAAAAGTTGATTTGAGTGATTCGGGGTCAGGCTACGTTTGGCTGTTATTGGATATTCTGTCTCGCTATCAATGGAGCTCCACCTGAAAACCGACTAAATGGTGAAGGCACACCATCATACGAATATTAATCACCATAGGAGTTGAATCCGCGACAGTGATTTTTTTGACTTATGACCCGGGGCCGAAATGGACCGAAAAAGTCATGATGGAGGAACTTCAACTATTTTACACTAATGTATGCTACAGTAGCCCAATATTATTTTGCAACCCAAAATACCGTAATCCAACAAGTGTGGAATCGAGAATTGACTTTTTAACGAAAATATTGGTAAAATCGTAAATAAATTGTATGTCGCAACCGAATAACGGTATTATGGGTTGCAAAATAATATTGGGCTACTGTAGCATACATTAGTGTAAAATAGTTGAAGTTCCTCCATCATGACTTTTTCGGTCCATTTCGGACCATGACCCTGGGTTCATGGTGATGGGCCACATCTGGAGCATGAACCCCGGGTCATGGGTCAAAAAAATCACTGTCGCGGATTCAACTCCTATGGTGATTAATATTCGTATGATGGTGTGCTTTCACCATTTAGTCGGTTTTCAGGTGGAGCTCCATTGATAGCGAGACAGAATATCCAATAACAGCCAAACGTAGCCTGACCCCGAATCACTCAAATCAACTTTTCAAAAATGTTCATGTTCTGATTTGTTCCACCTGTGGGGGGATTAATTGGTGAGGGTGAGGAGTACACCCAGGCGTATGAAAAGCTTACCCCAAACGGCTGGAACATAGTAAAAAATCGATAAATGTAAAATTTGAGCTCCAAAATTCAACATCAGGATCGGCCAAATTTCGATCTTAGTAGTGCAATAGTACACTTTGGGCATGCCTAACATATTAGAAAAGGAATTTTGGTTCTATCTTGTTCGGCTGAGAAACTATGAATTTTCATTACTTTTCCGCATGTCCGCACCTGGCGCGCCGCATTTCGCAACATGGCCAGTGACGTCATCATTTTTGTAAACAAGGTCAAAGGCCCCTCAGGCCCTGTGAGTATGGTGGTCGGAATCGAAAATCCTGGAGCAATGTCCGGGGGGTGGTCAATTTTCTCAGATCCGGTCTCTTAAGAGGCCGTTCGCGTAAGAATCGGACAAATCCGGAGGGTTCTGGCACAGCTCAAAAATTTCAAATCTCTGATTCTGTGGGATTTGGGGTTCTCAAGGGTGCTGATGATGATGGGCACATTCATTTTCCATGTCGAGCCTTCGTTGGCTTCAGATGACGTCACGTCGAAAACGGTTTTTTGGGCGTTTCAATGTCCTCGATAATGCTAAAATTAGGTGAATATGCCTCCTGGGGTTTAATTGGATGGTGATCATGCCTGTCTACTTTATTTTTCATACATTTCAAAATTAATTTTGTTACAACGAAGTTCTCGCAAAGTGAAAAGCACTCAGGCAGACTAGGATAGATCGGACCGGAAGGAAACAAGGATTCCAACTGTGCTTTCCATTTTTCATTCTAGCGTGCAGAGAAGGTTTTACGCGAAAGATAGTTTACTGGCTTGTAAGTAAATTGTACCCTCCTTCCCCTTGTTTACTTCCTTCCTCGTATCGATCGGAGACTCTCTCCCAAGGGAGGCGAGAGAGCAGGGGAATCGAGAGAGTGCAGAGACTGGGAAGAGGTCAAGGTAGAGAGACTCGGGTAGATCAAGAGATCGGAAGTCAACAAGTGGAAGTTCAATTTACTTACAAGCCAGTAAACTATCTTTCGGGTAAAAACTTCTCTGCACGCTAGAATGAAAAATGGAAAGCACAGTTGGAATCCTTGTTTCCTTCCGGTCCGATCTATCCTAGTCTGCCTGAGTGCTTTTCACTTTGCGAGAACTTCGTTGTAACAAAATTAATTTTGAAATTTATGAAAAATAAAGTAGACAGGCATGATCACCATCCAATTAAACCCCAGGAGGCATATTCACCTAATTTTAGCATTATCGAGGACATTGAAACGCCCAAAAAACCGTTTTCGACGTGACGTCATCTGAAGCCAACGAAGGCTCGACATGGAAAATGAATGTGCCCATCATCATCAGCACCCTTGAGAACCCCAAATCCCACAGAATCAGAGATTTGAAATTTTTGAGCTGTGCCGGCCCTTGTTCGATTCTTACGCGAACGGGCTCTTAAAAAAGATATATATTAAAATCATTTTGGGAGAGTATGTTTGTGAAAGAAAATGAATAGTGGCACAACAAAGGGAAAAATTGCAGGTACACAGAATTCGCGGCTGAATTCGGTCCCTCCAAAGCTCTTCGACCTCAATCCTGTGATATGTCGTTTATTGAGTATCATAACCTGGATATTATTGCTGTTGCAGCAGTTGTTACTCTGATTACCCTGATCATTATTGCTCATATCACCGTTAAAATTGTAAAAGGGGTCTTCAGGAAGAGCTCGACAAAGGAGAAACGAGCATGATCTAATTTAATGTAATCAATAAAGATTGGTTTTAATATTTTTGAATATAATATTTCCTGTTGCAGTTATCAAGTACCAGGGTTTACAGAGATTGAATTGCTTTACTTTTTACTCGTTCTGCGATGAAAAACGGTGTGACAGTGTACAGAAACAATTGGTGGGAACAAAAGTAAAGCGATCTACTGGCTTCCAGTAAGTCCAGAGGGTCCAGCGGGTCCATCAACAGGTGCCACAGGTGCTCCATCCTTGTTCTTGTTAGCTCCCCACCAGGCGGCATATCCGGGGTATCCCCATGCAGAGTATCCGAGACGAGGCCATCCGTAGTAGGCGCCGTAGTAGGGAGAGACGACCGAGGAATAGGCGGGGACCTGGAATTGGTGGGTGATCAGTGTACTGGCTGACAGTAATTTGTTGGACCTGGCGTCATGCTAATCATTAGTGAATAGACTAATCGTTGCAGGCAATATTCGAAACAGAAAGACAAATAACAGCCATCATTGAGAGAATTTTACCCACCACGACTTGTGCTTCAGCCTGCTGCATAGCGAAGAATGCAACGACTGCGACAAAGAGGATACTGCAATGAAAATAATAAATAAATAAATAATCTTCACTGCTAAAGCGGAAAATATTGAATATCACTGGTAGGAATTAGGCATTTACTGTGAAAGTGCAAAAGTGCCTTGGATGAAAAGGATGAATAAACACTCACATTTTTGCGTTCATTGTAGAGAAGAAGAAGAGCTGAGTGGCTGATGATCTAACCGAGTTACTCCATCGCTTATATACTAGATCGCACCAAGTTCTTACTGCACTTTTTGTTGCCCTCGGGAGTTACCACACTGTTTGTCGAGTGGTGTTAGCTGTGCCAAGTTGATCAAACGAGTGCATAGATCAGTGAGGGGAGTAGAAGAGAGAAGAACGGTGGAGAAGATTGTGTTTCAAGTATTGACACAGTGCTATTTTGATAGGTGGCAGCGAGAAGGTCGAGTTGTTCAATCCATTCACAGATACTCTCGAAGAAGGTTTGTCTGGTTGTCCTTGTATCAGTATCAGGATGCAAAATTGATCAAAAATTTAGTGCGTAAATCGATATACCATACGAATCGTTCAGAGAATGGGAGGAGAAAGAGCCACTAATCTCATAATGGTCAATTGGGTGACGAAGAATAGAGAGGAGATAAATTAGAAGGAATTGGCTTGAGAATGGGCGTTCTACCGTAACCCTCGATCAAGCTACAGATAAAGTATGAGTTCTCTCATCCTTGTCGTCTACAATAGCAAGATAAATGTAATAGGTATATTATGTGCGCAACAGGTCTAACTGTAGAGACAGACTTTCCGAGTGCTCAGCATCAAAGCTGCTGTTCTTCTCATCAACTCCATTGTTACTGATTACTACGCTTCGTGAGCTCTTGGATGCCACTCCGCTCATCATTTCGCACACTCTTTCCCTCCCTGTATGACCAGTGAGAAAGCACAAGCAAGCATCGTATTTCAGTTCCAATCACTCGGTGCACAAAGCGCCCCAATATCTATGCAAATCAGGTCTGGGCCAAATTTTTTACAGATCTCTCATTTCGCAATACTCTCTCGCTGTCTCTAACCGGCGAGAGAGCATTGTGAAACGAGAGACGGTAAATTTTTTCCCAGCCCTGATTCAAATCCTGCTAGCGAAGATGGTCTTGACTGGAAGAATGAAGAGGCATTCACTGTCACTAGAAAGCCAGTGGCCACCCCTCTTCTTTCTCTCCGAACATCAACATCTGACATGAACTTAACGTTAATTATCACCTCCCCCACCGTTCAGAGCAACTTCCGTAAGTACTAAAATCGTATTTTGCATTTTCTCTTCTCAGATTAGGCAGTGGAATATGTAAAAGATGCATGGCCACAGCCCGCTAGGACATAATGTGCGAGGAGAGGACAGTCGAGTAGGGGGGGGGGGGTTTAGCTCAGTGGTTAGAGCAGCCGTCACGTGTTCGGAAGGGCGTTGGTTGGATTCCATCAACCTCCATCAGTCTTTTGCGTGCTCCTCTGACATCTTTACAAATAGAGGATACGGGGGATGTGGCAGCTGTGATTCTTCCTGATATCTGTCATAAAATCGGGATCTGGGGTGCGCAAAATATTCTCAATCTCTCAATTCACCAGCATTGTGAAATGAGAGGTCGAAAAATGTTTTGCACACCCCAGATCGGGGTACGATTTTCGAAAACTATTTACAGTGGATGAGGTGGTTGAATTGATGAAGAAGCTGCCCTTGCCCCTCTTCGTCGCTCTCTTCTTCCTACTTCTCATCATTGGCGGAGTCTACTTGTGCAGAGTTAGTCCGGCAAACGGAAGCTTCGGTTATGGTAGCAGCAACTTCTGCTAGGGAGAAATATCAATCAGATCTTCAGGGTTTGCTTCGGGAATAGTAAAAGAAAAGTGCTTCGGATACGGCAGAGAAATATTAAAACTTGCTTTGCAATAATTTCGATGTACTCAGGGAACTTCAGAGAAATACTGTAGTTCGGGTTATGGTATTTTCTCATTGCAGTTCTTGAACAGTGTTCCTGAGCCCGTACAACCTGCCGTTTCCTTCCACGTTCGACCTGCCCCTCCGCATCCATCCCGGAAGACCTCAGCTCAGCCGTCTCGCAAGAATACTCGTGAGATATTATATTTTCGAAACTAATGGAATATTGTTTAGATTCATTTTTGAGCATTCATCCTCTAATCCCCTAGGACGCGCCTAAACTTCGAGCGGTTAAAGTGTCGCAGCAGCTATTGGTTGTCCAAGCGAACTTTGCTACTCGACGATAGGGTAGCTAGCGAGGAAAATGCGTAACCACCGTTCTTTACCTGGCTCAGTTCGGATAATGGGGAATAAGGGGGGCATGGAAATAAGGGGCAACCTTTACATCAAATACCTTTACCTTTACATCAAATGCTGCGATGCAGGTATCTGATGCACTACTTTCAGCTTCCCTTGTCATTATCGACATCGAAGACCCCGCTCGAGTGCTCGCTCCTCTCATTCCCCGCACCAACGAACGCAGAAGGCAATCGTGCTACGACACGTGGGAATGAGCTAAACCTACCCCGATGTGCCCCCCCCAATATCCCCTCCTCCCTCAAAATCTTTTCTTCAGTCCTTCCTCTTTACCTATATCTGTCCCCTTCTATTGAATTCACAAAACCCCCTGATCTGCCCCCACGTCTTCTGAGCCACATCGATATGTGAGGATCCTTGACTAACTTACCCCGACCTCCCCTCATCGAAAGCCGCCTGATCTCCCTAACTGACCTGTACCTTTCATGACCACACTTCCCGAGTTGACCTGTTCTGCACCATTTCTTATCGAAATATGTTCGAGGAAGGCACCACACCATCATTTCCCATCTTCTGGAGCAATCACTGACATCCCCTATCTGACACGCCTCTCCATTCCCCTTTCCCTCCCTGAAACGTCGTCACGAATTTCGCCTGTGGACACTTTGCATAGATGAAATAAAAGGCACAATTTGCCGCACAATGCCTAACAAGGAATATTCAAGATAACGTTTATAATCAGTGACACGCCCGTATTGTCTGTATATTTGAAATTTATTGACTCGGAAGGCCTACTGCGGTCTTCCTTGACCTCATCATGCATTTATATTGACCTCATTTCGTTCAAATTTGCATATTGTGATTGCCAAAATGCATTGGGAATGGTCTGACTCTCTTCAATTCCTTTGATGTATCGCTTCTCTGACGACGAGAGAGCGTTGCGAACCGAGAGAGTCAGACGACTGAGAGGTCGAAGTAAGGGCAACGGATTGAGTGCGTTCAGTGCAGCCAACTGCTGACTATTTATCGTTTCTATCCATTCGAGGCATGAGTTTCCAGGAGGAGACCGGAAATGATCAAGGTTTGCTGCCTACTTGTGATTATGATTTAGCATACGCCTCTTCTCTTTGTTCTATTTTTATTGTTTTAATTCGAAAACAGAGAGGCAAGTCACGATTGATTTAAGAGACGTTTCACGAGAGAACGTTACAACAGCACGGATGACTTTTCTGCAACCTACCCCAATATTTTTTTGGTGAAGTTCTCATACCGAGTGCTGATTCCCGTCGCAATATGAAGAGTTTTTATGAACTCTCCGAAAAGTTACAGGCCTGGCCCAAAAAAAGTCAGATTTTTCAACTAAAATTTTATATTGTTCTTAAAACTTGAAACTACGTATTTTTACACGTAGATTTCGAAAAAAAATATTTGGAAGATATACGACTTCGAAAAAAGGTCAAAAATCGATTTTTTCCACGATTTTTCGCTCTAGTGAAAAATTTTATCGTCCATTGACCTTTTTAAACATTAAAATCGGACTCCTCATGAAAAATTACTACGGGGCTCAAAAAATCAGAGAAATCGATCCATGTGCCCGTGAATTACATCGTTCCAAGTAACGCCCAGTCATGACTTTTTGAGCAAAACTGCTCACTTTGACAAGATGCAAAACGTTCAGAGAACCATTCCTTATGCCCGAATGGAATTTTTTATTCATTTTTCACCTATTTACGATGTTTTGACAACTTTCCGACATCAATTTCGAAAATCGTTCACCTCGACTTTTTTCACATAAGGGTCCCCCTTATGTGAAAAATCCACTCAGGGGTCATGTCAAAAATGGATTTCAAATCAGGGGTGGTATTCTTTCTTCAAATTCGGCAGTGCCGAAATTTTCGGAATGCCGAAAAATTTCGCGACTTTCCGAATTTTTTTATTTCTTCCGAAAAATCGCTCACCATTTTTTGACAAAAGACAAGAGAGAGTGATTGGAATTCGAACCAACAACCTTTCGTACAATAAGCAATCTCTCAACCACTCGACCATTCCGATACATTTCATTCGCCCTCATTTATCTTCCTAGTCGCAGTCGCCCCATTCGTTTCGGCCGCGTTACCTACCGTAATCATATGTATTGTAATGTTTCAGTAACATTATCGTGGTATTAACTATACCCTATCGTGACATTAGCGTAGTGTAAATGAGGGTTTCACTTCTTTAATCACAGGTGCAGCGTCGTAGTCCGAATACCGTGATCTACAGTGCCCCAAATACCGTAATATCACCGCAACTTCCGCAACCTTGCCATAGTCACAAGGCCACAGCCACATATCCAACTGCAATATATGTAGCCTACATAACCCCAACTTTTTCTGTCCGTGACATAAGCAGTTTAGCCTTACTGTACTACTGTATATCAGTCCCATTACCGTATATCAATCATGACAATACTCTAACACCCAAGTCCCAGTTACTGTAGCGTCAACTGCAATATCACAAGCTCCGTAAACTACTATAGTTCCGCAACTCCGTAAACTACTGTAGGTCTACCGTAACCTAATAGAAATCGATGTTCAAACCCCAACAACAAAAACTACAAAATATTTTTCGGAATTGCCGAAATCTCTCGCCGAATTCCCTTTGTTCTCCACTCAAAATATTCGTCATTCTAAATAGAGTGCCGAATTTCTCTCCTATAATTCGCTCATTCGCCGAATCATTCTGCCGAATATTTCGGCATTCGCGAGGTCCCTCTCATTTTCGGCCGACCGCGCTATCCCCCAGCACGCGCGCGAAATGGATTTCGGAATGCCGAAAATAATTTCGGCACGTGCCGAAATTGGAGAAAGAATACCACCCCAGCTTATATGAATGTAAAGGTGTTTAAAACTTAGTTTTATATTAGTTTAAGTGCATTTGGACATAATATTATGGCCAATTTTGGTATGACCCCAGACGGATTTTTAACATAAGGAAATGAAAATATGTGAAAAAAGTCGAGGTGAACGAATTTCGAAATTGATGTCGGAAAGTTATCAAAACATCGTAAATAGGTGAAAAATGAATAAAAAAATTCATTCGGGCATAAGGAATGGTTCTCTGAACGTTTTGCACCCTTTCAAAGTGGGCCGTTTTGCTCAAAAAGTCATGACTGGGCGTTACTTGGAACGATGTAATTCACGGGCACATGGATCGATTTTTCTGAATTTTCGAGACCCGTAGTATTTTTTCACGAGGAATCCGATTTTAATGTTTAAAAAGGTCAATGGACGATAAAATTTTTCACTAGAGCGAAAAAACGTGGAAAAAATCGATTTTTGACCTTTTTTCGAAGTCGTATATCTTCCAAAATATTTTTTTCGAAATCTACGTGTAAAAATACGTATTTTAAAGTTTTAAGAACAATATAATATTTTAGTTGAAAAATCTGACTTTTTTTGGGCCAGGCCTGTAACTTTTCGGAGAGTTCATAAAAACTGTTCATATTGCGACGGGAATCAGCACTTGGTATGAGAACTTCACCAAAAAAATATTGGGGTAGGTTGCAGAAAAGTCATCCGTCCCCCCTTCTCAATAGCTACGTTCTCTCGTGAAACGTCTCTTAAGATGGACTATCTGTCAATATTAACTCTATCCACCTGTTGTGAGATGGTTTTCGTGAACTTGAATCGAACTTATGAACTATTTAGTGATCTACCGAAGAATCCTGGCCATTACGAATATACCTTACTCTTGGTGGATA
This sequence comes from Pristionchus exspectatus, assembly GCA_911812115.1. Lineage (NCBI taxonomy): Eukaryota > Metazoa > Nematoda > Chromadorea > Rhabditida > Neodiplogasteridae > Pristionchus > Pristionchus exspectatus. The sequence continues at coordinate 29,944,301 of OU461583.1, read as the reverse complement.
AATAATTGTAACTGAAATTGTAACTGTGGTTTACCTAATTTAATAGACCATTTCACCCCCTGTCCCCGGACATCCCGCCAGGATATTCAATTCAGTCCTTCATGTTACTATCATGGAAGGGTCTCATACAGTCTCTTACAGTCTCTTACAGTCTCTTACAGTCTCTTACAGTCTCTTAAGGATCGACGGGAGAAGCGGCACTCATCATCATCACCGGCACTGTTCTCCTTACAGCCGCGGGCATCGCACTCGTGCTCCTCCTTCAACACCTATTCGTAGGTTATATTATGCTCCTTCGAAATTTATTTCTGTTCGCGCACGCATAACAGAGCGACAGAACCTAACAGAACTGAGAGAGAGACAGTAAGGATATTTCATGGGTGTTACCTCTCTCCATTTCCTTCTTGTACAAGCATTCTCTCATTTCCACTCACTCGCTCATCGGTCAGAGCAGTGAGAGAACAGGCGAAAGTGAGAGAGCCAGAGCAATTTTTTTCCGGAAATTCTCCTCCAATTCCGGTTCGCGGGTATTTCCTCATCAAAATTATAGGTGTTCCGCATCACGCTTGTCAGGCGCAGACACTGTAAAAATGCGGATGAAGAGAGAGAGAGAGAGATGACGAATTCCCGGGTTTATAGGAGAATGATTGAATGGGAAATCAGTGAGGATGGATGTTCAGGAATTTTGATTGAGACTCCAAATTAAGCCAAACATAAACAAACAGATGATACTGTTGTAGTTAATAACAAGTTTGCGGGCATTCCTCCTTCACTGCAAAACTCGGGGTCTTGAAAAAGATAATTCACAGTCAACTACGACGGTGATGAGGGCGCGACAGCGCAGTGGTTATTTGCCAGGAATGCTGTTCGAAAGGTCACGAGTTCGACTCCGCCCGCCCTCAGATCCACCCAAACCAAAGAAATGTCTAAGATCTCTCTAAGAAATGTTGGAAGTGGTGAAAGCCACAGTAAGGAAGTACCCAACCACGTGCACACAACACGGGCACTAAAGCCTCGCAACCAGTCACTGGTCGTCCCAGGATAGGCTCAAGCTGCTATCCTGTGATGGGTTGGCCCGCCCTTGCGAGGATAATGCCAAACCACCTTTAACTGACTGATGCCCTTTATGTGTCTGGTTCAGAGCAAGTTGCGCCACTGCTTCGGCCGTCGTTGTCGTCAGAGGGAATCGCCTCCAGTCATGCGTGCACCCAAGCGAGGGAGGACTATGAGGTGATTATCATCGTACTCTACCATCGCTAATATTGAAATTTGTGGGGCTTATAGATTCGGGTTTTAACTAGACAAACTAATATTTTGATTGTCAGAGATTTCGCACCTTACGACCGTCTGCGAAGTGAGAAAATGAGCCGAAGAGAAGCGAAATCGAGATCGAGAAATCGAGGTAAACATATTCACTAATTCCTTTTTTTTTCGTGAAGGTCAAATGGTGCAAAGACAGTAAATTCCAGGCAACCTCAACTTTACCGCCGCTCGAATGCCGTCATTCATGCAAGAAACTGTTGTGTGATCGATACAATGTTTCCCTTTTATTTCTCGTCTCGCCTTTTATCCCTATATGAGCCCACTGTTCACATCCCTCATTTTTTTCCTTCGTGCCCCCTTACTTTTTCCATCCCTAATTTAATGTGTCCCTCCACTAATTGTACTGCCAATAGGCTGAAAAGTGAGTGTCTCCGCTCAGTTGATAACGTGCTCAATTTATTCGATGGGCAATGATAGGTACAATTGAGAGTTGGAACAGGGATCATTCAATGATTAAGCCAAGAACAACTTCAATTTATTAGATTGGCATTGATTGATTGTAGTGGTCTAATAGACGATGATTAGAGACAGGGATGATTCAATGATGGAGGGAGTCAGTGTAGGGATTCCATGCTCTTCTCATCTCTTTCTTCGTCCACTTGGCAATGAATGCCTCGCGATCCGCCCTGTTCCAGGTCCACGCTGCCTTGCTGAAACAGATACTAGTGGATAGAGATAACAATAAAAGAATATCCTCATTTCGTGTACTCTTCGATATCGGATGTCGTTATCCTCAATGTTTCGCATCATTAGTGGTAACTTTCATCGACAGAAAATGCAAACCGCCGAAATAGCACCTATTTTTACAGAAGTTACATCTGCTCGATGATTCTTTCATTTGTCTCCTCTAAAGTATCACCGGAATACTTACGATCCCTTTCCGCTCTTGAGGCTATCCTTCGGCTGATTTTTGTCAATGTCCCTACTAGTAACGGCAAAATGGGCGAGCTCCTCTCTCATTTCGGTGCTCTATCGCCAGTCATTCAGACGAGAGAGCATGCAAATCGAGGATAAGCAGAGGGCAAAATACTCACGATCCCTTTCCGCTCTTGAGACTCTCCTTCAGCTGCTCCTCGTCCACATCATCAATGCAGATGCAGCACACGTAGCCGTTCACCGTGTTCAGACAGACTGATTCGTCTGAAATAATGTATGAATCTCTCCTCTTCGCACTGTCTAACTAAGAAATGGTGATTAGCATACATGCGCATGCTGAAGACGACGCTTTTCGACGCTTTCCTGGACAAATAACACCAATTTTTTTGATCACTGACCTTTCTCGTACTCCGAGCAGTCCACAAGGTCGATCAGATCGCAGGCAGCTGAATTAGTCCAGGGTTTTCAAGGATATTTAGAATTATGAATTATGCGGGGTCTTCGCTTTTCACTCACGTCACAAGAAAGAGAGAAAGACTTATTCTATATCGATTATGTCAAAAAACATGCATAGACCTCTTCAGGTCTCTCGGTCTCTTCAATTCACACACTCTCTCGCCTGCAAAGAGTGGCCAAAGAATGTGAGAAACTAAGCGAATACAGGTGAACAAACCGTCTTCCAGCACGCGTTTGCCCCTCACAGCATAGTGGAGCGGGTTCGCGAAGTTGAGTCTGAATATCGCCATATTATTATCATTGGTCGCCAAGAATGAGCTAGTTTTGAAAGAGATATACCTGCCGAAATTTAGCCAATAATCATATTCATCGACATTCAATGCAGCGTACTATCATACTATCCTCCCGGCCTCTTCCACCCTCCGCCTGTTTTACATGCGCTAAAGCTCAGCTACATTTGGAATGGGAAATAATCGCGCAATATCAGTTTATAACACAAAGTATGAATTAAGTTTGAAAGAATCAAGATATAAACGCCGAAAGTGAGTCAATAATCCAAAAAAAACAAAAAAACAAAAAGTTATTCAATGCAACATCATACCTGAAGTGATCAGCCATCGCAGTGGCCGATAGGATCAATAGAAGAGTCCGACATCCGAGCATCCTGGTGAGAAGCGAGAAAGGATGCATGAAATGAATGAGGATCTAACGCCCTCAGCGGAATCCAATGAAAACCTTTGTTTGATTCAAGCGATGATTTATTGCGGTCTGCATTCCATTTCCCGCCTCTTCATGTCGATATTGTTTAATTTTGAATTTCGAAATGATGTCTTTGACATAACCTGAACCTGATGTACATTACGCAGGTTTATCGTACTGTTATCTCTGCGTAGCACATGTCGAGATCGGGAAAAGAATACGGTAATAATATATTATTTATTTATTATATTGCATATACATTGATTCGGGAGCGGGGTGCATGACACAATTGCTGAAGAGAGAGAGAAAGGGAAGGGAAAGGGTAGATTGCTGAGGCGGTTGCAGTTATGGCTTCGGTGTCTCGTCCGCTCACATAGCCACGAGGTTCTTGGGCACGACGAGATCGGCCATGGCAATGACCAGCGAGAGACCGGCTGGGGTCTGCAATACGGTAAAATTAGGATCGGTAAGTCTATAATAATGAATTAATTAATAGTCTGGACTTAAAGGAAATGGTAGAAAACACTGCTATAACACATTGGAGAATCGGTAAGTTGACATTCCGTGTTCGGTATGGGAAAGAAGCTTGGGAACTGTATTTTCATTAGTTTATCTACATTAATTGTCCATACCTCTACGATCTCCTCGGTGTTGGTGCCGAAGAGGGACTCGTACGCGTCGTTGAACATGTCCACGTACTGCAATTTATGCTAATTGATTAATTAATTAACATTAACATCAATTTTTTACCTATTTCATACTAATTGACCAACAAATGATATACAACGCTATGGTAAAAAGTAAAGATAATTCAAAAAAATTTGCACTTGCATGCTAGGAAGCCAATTCAGGGTGCTCATTTACGAACCTACTCTAAAAAATTAGCCTACCTTGAAGAAGGCGTGTCCAGAGGTGTGCTCCTGGAAGATGTTGTGGCACGAGGCGTGGATACCGTTGACCTGCAATTATATTATTCAATATGACACTATTTGTTTATTCGCTCGGGTGATATCCATGTCGAACAAAAAATATTGAAACAGATTACAATGGATCTCCGTAAGGTTGCTATTTTCGACTACTATAGTGCTGTATCAGTATTTGCTTGCGACAGAATTCAGTTCTCAATAACGGTAAATTTAATTATGCTTTCGACTCACGATGATTCTTCCACTGGAAGTCATGGGCGCGTAGATACCGGTCTCAGTGATCTTAGAGGCACGGACGACGCGTTTCTGCAATACGGTTGGCTCAATTTTGATAGAAACGTATCATCCTAATGTGATTAGAAGGATAATGGGGAAGTGGTCTCATATAGTTTAAAAAGAAGTGCTAAACGATAGAGATTAGATAAGGTACTCCATAGAAGGTACTCGGAGAGATGAACAGACATGATCTCACCTCGTGCATGTTTCTGTCCTCTCCAACAACGAACAGACAGTCGCCAGCGTGCACCTTAACAGAATATTTGATTTTTTTTTGAAATTTCGATTTCATTACATTTATCAAGAGGCTCTGTTGTGCATGGCATGTCATACATGACTTCTTGCTTGTCTCGGAAAAGTGGGCCCCTTCGTATGAAGAGTCGGGCCCATTTTGATTTTTCATAAGATTCGGACAGGTATTATAGCTAGTTCGAAAAAGAAGGAATCGAGAAGGTATAATATTTCGAAAATATCGTACCTGGTCAGCAAAGACGGCGTCTCTGGGAAGTTCGTAGAGTTGGACGGCGCCGGTGCCAACGCGAGAGCAATCGCCCTGGAGGGATTGATGATACACTTCTTGAGGTCTTCATAGTGAAGCTAGGAGATGACAAGAAGAAGGGAAGATGGGTGATGAAAAAGGTAAATGTCTCCTACCTTGAAGATGTAGTGCTTATCGGTGAGCTTGATGGTCTTGCCGTCCTCGGTCTCGAACTCGTTGAACTCGGCTTCCTAAAAATGCTCAACTAATGTTGCAAATTCTTTGTTGCTGCATATGAATCGTCTGATGTATCAGAATATCAATTATTTAGCTACCGCGTTTGTTTTTCGATCACCCTGCATCTACCGTACCAAGTCTTTTTAAAATTAAAATTATCGATTACATGAGCGGGCACTCTGTGCAGCCAGAACTCGACGGGAACGTACTCGAGCTGCTTGTCGCTCACCGCGAGCACCCAGTCCTGCGATTAATTAGGTAAAGGCGTACCCACGTCAAGCGATTTTACAGTCGTAAGACAACGCTAGGTGGGCCCTCTGGTTGTTGTTATTCCTTAGTTGTCCAAAGTCCAAAAACAACTGGATTTACTGCAGTGGAATTAGATGTTATTTTTTAATCGACTCTGGGTAGTTATTGTTATTTATTGAATTTTTACTCGAAAGTAAGAAATATCTGGCTAACAACCTGCTTGGTGAGCTGATCCATTCTCTTCGTAGTGCCGTCCATCACCTCCACTGTCATGTCCCCGGAGAAGCACCATTGTCCTCCGCCTCCGCCGCCGCTGTAGAACTGCACCGGCGCTGCGGGCTGGAATGGGCGATTGACCTCTAATCTTCGGTTTTTGATATTTGATCTCTGATCTCAGATCTCGAATAACTCACGTAGTACTGGGGAGCGACGGCCTGACCGACGGGAGCCTGAAAAGGAAAGGTAAGAAAGGAAGGGGATATTGATCCTCTCTTTTGTCCATACTATCAACGTGGGAACTGTCGCGAATGAGGTAGTAAATGAGGTAGTAAAGATCCACTTTTTTTTTCAAAACTTGAACCACGTAGAGGTTACTGTAGCATGAGCACATGTCCATACTTGTGCTAACTCCGGCTCCTTACTTGCCCTAACTCCGGGAGGCATTTTCGAACACACACATACCTGAGCAATGGGACCCTGGGGACCGACGGGAGGCTGGATGGGCTGCTGGAACTGAAATGGGCGAGGATGGACTCTCCTTTGAATAGCAAAAGTGCTTATTTTTCCGGGCGTGGATAGAGAACTACAGAGAATTTTGATTGGTATATATACTCAAGTTCGTATCTCTCGTTCGGGATATAATTTTTAGAAGCGAGATCACGTGTTGCGAAAGGGCTATCATGATATTCTATTGGCCATAATAACATACCTGAGTGCCGGGCGGCAGCTGGATGGCCTCCTCTTGGATGATCTGCAACATTGAGTGTTTACGGTAATGTTCGTGATTGCCAACCAAGAATTAGCGACACCATCAATAATACTGGGTAGGAAACGGTATTCCGATGACAATTGTGATGATTTTTCATTGTTTATGATTTGGAATTATTGTGAAGAGTAAAGATACAGTACCTCCTCAAGGATGCCGTTCTGCGAGTTGGATCCGGCGGGAGGAAGGGGCAGGGCCTGTTCGGCGGTCACGGTGGGAGCCTGAGATTAAATTACGGTAGTTATCAGCAGGTTTCCCTTAATCGTATCCCTTAATCCCATTAGCCATAGATTAGTTTACGGATATCGGATGAAAGATCAAGTTAGCCGGAGTATAGTTTAACATTGCCGGACTATTTTGAACGGATATCAGATATATTTTCCTACAATGTAAACTGAGTGTATGGACCAACCTGGTAGGCCTGAGCGTTCTTGCGGTACTTGTTGACTCCTGCAATGGCGAAGTTGAGTTTTTGTTGTTTGTTCAATCAATATCTCCATAATTGTCTGTCGATTTATATAGAAATTTCTATATATATATACATATATGTTGATCTTGTCTTCTCATTTCTCTCTTTTCCTCTCATTGTTTGTACGGGATCTCGCTCGTTCAGTATCTCTGTCTCAGATTTCAAGCACAAAGCGGTTGCAAAACAGCAGCAGAATATTTCCAGATTAAGATCTCGATCTGTTTCAGTCAAGATTTCAAGGAAAATTCGGAAAGTTTGGTTCTACGTTGATCTCAGTTCTTTCCCTTTTATTCCGCCTTTCTCTCCCTTCTTTTCGTCCAGTGCAACGAAGGGATAACCAGATCGGCATCTCCGCAGCGTTTATGCGATTTCCCCCTCTTTCATCCGGTGCACTAATTTGGATCCGACAGGGCAAGGATTGTTAAAGTTCACGAACATTTTCGGCACAACATCCTCATCATAAAAGATGGGCGCATGTTTGAGAATATCATCAGTAATTGTCCAATCACATCAGCATCACAAGAGATCGGGCAACATTGATAAAATGCAATCACTAATGGGGAAAATAATGACATCGAGAGGAGATTTCAGGACATCATTTTCGAAAATGCTCAAATAGCTTCAAGATCTCACCGTCCGAAAGTCCAGCGCAAGGCATGCGACGAATGGAGACATCGTAGACGACGCTGAAAGAAAATACGATCATATTCGTAGTTTCTCTCGATTTCGCATGATCTCTCGCATTGCTTGACCAATGTCCTGCTGGTATCTCTATCAATCATTTCATCTCCAGAAAGCAATTATGATTTCGAGTGAGGTTCTACTGATATGGCGAAGATATGTAGATGTCAGCAGAGTGCCACCATTTTACCGTCATTTGTACGAATTTCCCTCACGAAAATAAAAGTATATTCAACAGTTATGCTCACTTTCCATCAGGGCGAACGTTCTTGGCAATGTCGGAGATGTAGTCGAAACCGGCCTGGATGCCCGAGTTGATCACCTGCAATAGGGTATGATTGATTGATTCGTGGAACTCAATGATGAAATGAACAGTCTAGTTATCTTTGTCGGACTATAGTCAGAAATTGCACGAGAATCTATCCATTTCAAGAATCAGGCTTTGCTTATGCATTCGAATTAAAGACAACGTCACATTTTTTTCTCCATCACGTTTCAAATGCGGCTTTATGATGACACGAGGTGCTAATTAATCAGCGATAAATGACAATTAATGACAGTGATTGCCCACCTCTCCTCCGACGACAATCTGTCCGGCGTGCATGATGGCCAGTCCTCGGTCCTCCGACTGGAGGAGCGCGTCGAACGAGCAACAACGGAGCACGATACTGAACGGTTTGAGTTACGGTAGGATCAGGGTTAAGGCTGGGACTAAGTAGGAGCTAATGAATGAGCAGCAACGGAGCACGATACTGCAAAAGGCTGATTTGGATTACAGTGGGATTTTGTACGGTAGATTTTGAGCGGGCAAAACTGAGCTAATAAAGGATGATTTGGAGTAATAAGCGGATCACGATACTGAATTCGTCGGTTGCGGTACACGTGGGAATATGGTAAGATTGCAAACGCGATTGAGGTAATGGATTACTTTGTAACTCACGGGTAAGCGGTGACATTGTGGAGGGGCGCGATGCCACCCACCCACTGGTTGATGCCGGCACAGTTGGCGGAAGCGAACGTCTGCTCGCATGTCTGAACGTTCATTGATAGTGCTGACAATTGACGGGATATTGAAGGCTCTTCATTCACTGATTCTTTCTGAGCTTTGCAGAACCACTAATGTCGCACGATCCCACTCAGTCATCTCAGAAAATCATCCATGTTGATCCCCGTTCTCAGGCCACTGAATGTCTGGGGCTTTGAAGCGTGCGCTTTGTTTCAACATTTTGCGAAATATTTTCCGAAACTTCCCGGGAGTGTGAAACCAGCGTGAAATCTCTGGATCTCGGCGCTCTTATCTGATCATTCGGTGCTCGGGAAATCCCTAAATATTGAGATCTGCTCTGGGTATACTGTAGCATTGGGGAACATTTTTCTGTGCCCAAGTTCTATTCGGCGAGTGATCTCTAGATCTCACTCCATCATTTCCGATCCATTGTCTCTTCCCTTGCGTGGGTGGAGAAAGGAGCTGCTAATAATCGAAAGCGAAAACAACGACACAAGGTTGGGCACAATGGCGAAAGGGAAAGCGATTCTCACCAGAGATAATAAGGTTGGGATGCGAGGAACAAAAGATGGGATAGCGATGAGAATGGGATTTAATGACGCAGAGCGGTCGGAGATTGAAAGTTTCAAGTGGCAGCAAAAAAACGGTCAAGAGCGGAAATGGATAAGGAACAAGGGAACAATTTGGTGGTTTTTGTTGGGTTACCGGTTAGGAATTGCGCTAAATGAATCAGCTTCTCATCGTCGTTTACGATTTGCAGCAACTTAGCGTTCTAAGGCTTCGAACGAGCAGTTCGGAAATCTAATCGAGAAACGCCATATCATACAATAAGTGTGCTCCTTGCGATGTTCTCACACGAGCGAGTAAGAGTCCGATAATTGAGATACCAAGGTAACGAGATTACGCGAAACTAACGGTAGTTTGGGGGTTGTATACCAGTACAAAGATAATGCGACTTGCATTTTCGCTCTACCGGCTCCAAGCTGCCTGTTCTGTATTCTGTATTCTGTTCTGTATTCTGTTGTTCTGTATTGTTCTGTGTTCTGTAAGCTGTATTCGCACAATTATCCTTGTTGCGATAAAGATCTATAACTCACGGCAGTCTGGGGGTTGTAGTATCGGGCGTCGGATTGGTCGTAGGCAGGGATAGCGTCTCGCTCGGAACGCATGAAGCCGTCGTCAAGGCTGGAAACGAATATACATACTCATATTTATCCTGACTTTAGACAATTGCCCTGCAGAGGGGAATTCAAGGAAGGGGATCAGGATCTTGGTACTGTCGGTCTAGTTGATCTACTTGGAAACAAGCGGAATGGTAAATCACATTTCACTTTCATACCCTTTGACGTGCCTAGCAGTCTCCTCTCTTAAGCTTACTTTCGAAGACGCAAAGTACCTCAACCACTTCAATACTCTTAACGTGAGGTCAATAACTGTTTCAACTACATGCACTGTCAGTGCTCCTTCAATAGTTAGCTAGTTAAATTGCAACGCGATCCCAACTTTTTTTCTTTCCTCGCAGTGAAAAGCCGGACAATTAGCATGATTTCGGCTTGCAATCATCCTATTCGAGATCTTTAAGAGAGGGAGAGATGATTAATGATCAGGATTACAGAGCGAGTATCTCTTCGTCTTGCGCGCTCTCTCAACGACAGCTAGAGCGAGTTCAGGAATGGAAAGCGAGATCAATCATGAATTCCCCGATCATTTTTCGAAATATTCTCGAAAACTAACTGGTACTCGGTTTTCTTCACCATCTTCGTGTGGATCCTATGGCGTTCCTAAGAAATTACCACAGCACTAACCTGAGCTGCGCAAAAAAAGTCCTCCTTTTTTGCACTTTTTGTGAAACGGGAGACCGTAAAGTGTTCGCCCAGCACTGATTGCAACACATCATCGAACTATTTTCCAAACTCTTGACCGATTAGTACATGGATAAGCTGTTCTCACTTGTTGATGCGGTAGAAGAATGCGTTGTTCGTTGCGGGAGTGCCCGTGGGTCCCCATCCGAAGCAGGTGGGACGAGCGCATCCTAGGACGAGTCCGCCGTCCGGAAGCACCTGAACACTACTTGATTATTCATGGTTTTACCTTGATTCCTCTCCGGAATGTCTCTTGTCTCATAACTGTTGCAAAAAGGCAGAAATACAGTAGGATTCGATAAAGAATGTACGGTATGAATAAGTCAGGATTATGGTGCGATTAGACAGGAATAAGTGAGGAGTGTGGTAAAATGCGGTGGGAATGCGGCGGGGATAAGGATAGGGCTATCGTACCTCGAGGGAGAAGGGAATGGAGGAGTCTCCGCAGTAGGAAGCGCTGGCCGCTGCGACGAGAAGCGACGCGGAAAGCAGTCGCAGCATCTGAAGGAGAGAGATCAAAGATCAAACCGGGAACCATATCAATTCGATAACGTACAATGCGAAAACAAAAAGCTCAACATGAGCGGAATACCCTAATGGGAATGAACGGGCATTGCTGCCAGACGGAACCTAGCTTGGTCAAGAAACGCTTATATCAGGTCAATCCATTCCCCAAGGAATAGCCAGCATATTAGCAGGGAAAATACGCGTACACTATCTTAGCGACTGGTCAAACGGGTCCATTCTCATAACTTGAGTAATCTGTCGCTTCCAAGTGTCTAATTACCGCCAAGCAATCACTCAGATAAACAACACTTATTGATATAGAAAAAGATAGATCCACATGTTACTACATTCGCAACAGAGTTCTATAGCTGCCTTATTCGCGCCGGAGAGAAATATGATAGAGGCTGCTCTGAACAAGCCACGAATGTCACATGCTCACCATAAGACTAATCAGTCAGAAATGGGGCCCATTAGAGTCTAATCTTTGCTTTCGATCACAGTCTGACTTAGAGGCCCGTGCTGTTCAACTTGTGAGCATGCATAAGTCTAATCATCTTGAGGATCTCCTACGAGTCGTCACGTCCAATCTCCTAATTAATACCAGGTCGAAAAGCGCACGTACTCGCTGCTCGGATGCGCGCACAAACACTGGAAGAGAAAGCGAAAGGCAACCCGGGGTGATGAGAATGAGAGGGAGGAGGAGGAGCGGAGGGGGGCGGTTAGAGCTAAGGATGAGGGGAGAAGCCTAAGGGATGATGAGCGAGCAAAAAGGAGCAGAGAGAGAGAGAGGCCGGCTTACCCAGTTCGCGGACCCTCGATAGGGGGTGACAAAAGCCACCCACGGCCCGGACGATTTTTATGAGCGCGCGCGCTTGCGGCAAAGTGATTATTGGGGATCGAGTGGTCTCTTTTGTTCCCGTGATCTCTTCCTGCTATAGCCTTAAGAGATGAGAAAGATGGGAGACCAGATATCTTCGCTAGCCATTATTTCTCCTTGCGCAGTCGGTGTTTTGTCGGCCGGCCTTTGTGTCCCTCTAGGAGGTCATAAGGAAGCGGTTGTGGAAATCGAATTGTTGGCTGGGCCATGAGGCAAAAAAGAAGCTAGACGGGGGTTCTTGAGGTTCAAACCAAGACACCATATTATGTATTAGGTCGGAATATTCTGAAACGTCGCTATGAGCGAGATTAGTTCTAACCATCACTTTCTTCGGATTCGGGGGCGTCATAATGAGGCGATCGTCAGAGATTTTCCCTCTCAATGTTCGCAACTGGACTTTCCTCTCGCTTTTCCCGCGGTGATACGTGATAGAAAAAAAGCAGGAGAACTGTGACCGGATGCTAGTGGGAACTTTCCCCTCTTGCATTTTCAATGGGAATACTCGAATGATTTCGTTGACAACAGATCCTCGAAGGTGAATTGATTAGCGAACGGCAAATTAAACGCCGAACTGGATTGCAACACTACGACATGAGCACATCTCAGCACGCACAGTTTCGAATTTTCAGATATCTCAAGTTTTGACGTGATAACTTGGAAAGGGAATCCGGGCGATACCACAGCAGCTCAACACCAAAACATTACAGGCAAGTCACTCACTTCTAGTCACTTATAAAACAATTTGTCGTGTTTTGCTTTGTTGCTACGTGCTTGTTTGCACAAATCTCATTTCCTAAAAATTCTCATCCCGCTTAACGGTGCTAAAAGCGAAAACGAGCAAATGGCGACTTCAAATGACGTTCACTTTCTCTGTTATTATGCTCCTTTCCCTTCACTTTCTCGGCCGAGATCATCAGCGTAAGAGAGAGGGAAATTAGGATGGAATGATGATGAGAACCTCTGCTTCCTTTAAGAAACAATCTTCCAAGCGTTGCTAAGAGTGATTACTCTTGTCATTGCCAAGTATGCTCAAGTGACGATTTCAAAAGACAACCAGGGATTACAACTGTCTAACTATCGCATTTCTCAATACTCTCTTGTCGGTCATTAGCGAGAGTTCGAGGGACAATGTGAGTTGTCCTTATCGTTCGAGTTAGGAGTTTTTGAACATTGAGAACGTTTGAGTCATGACTGCTGCGGGATCGATGACTCGCCTAAAAACAGGAAATCGACAGTGCAATTGGATTTCTGTCTAATGCAAATTAGACGATCGGGAGATTACCATCTCGAAATGCCGCAGGGAGATTTTCTCGATTCATGTCTACTATTGCTACTGTTTACGTATGGAAGTGAAAGTGTGAAAATGTGGTGAGCTCGGATAACTAAAAGGAGCGGCGGGGGCTGATAGCCATTATTGGGGTATCATTCCTACTTTTGAGAATATTTTCCTTTTGCCGACTCCTTGTTACGAAATCGGCCCCGGCCGTTCCGTTTACTAATAATAGCTGAAAAAGCGTATTATGCAATGCGTACTCGCCGCTCATAAGAGAGACTATTGAAAACGAGTAGAGGCGCGTTGCATCACTATATCATTGAGCTGGAGTTCACTTTCTATTCTTCTGCTCCTTTGCATTCACTTTTCGCAAGAGCAGAAGGAGAACACTAGAAATCGACTCATTGGGTATGCCTGATTCTCTGATACGGGTTGTTCGTTCATGTTTTGTTGTACAAGACTCATCTCCTGAACGTTTTCATCCAGGCTTACGGCACTGAAAGCGAAAACGACCTGACGTTAAAATGGTGTTCACTTTCTCTGTTCCTCTGATCTTCTCCCTTCACTGTCCGTGAGATCATTTGATAAAGATAACAGGAAATGAGATAAGCGCTGCTCTTTTCTCCTCCTTAATTTGACTCTCTTTCGCATCTCATTAAGTTGCAAAAACAATACCAGACAGAAGTGAGCCGACCTGTTTTGAAGGAGAGAAACGAAACGTTCCCATTCAAGGGTGTTCCTCGATCTTTACCAGCTCATATCAACGCGCTCGCATTACTTTCTCGTGTTTGACTTTAGTAACTGTTCATCCATTCAGGACTCTATATGCCTCTATGAATGATTGCGACTCTTTTCACTCGTGAATGATTTCCAAGCAAAGAATTTGCTGGGAATATTGACTCATATTAAAAAATTTTTTGGATTTATTTGCCCGATGGAAATAAAACTGGAAAATAGTATATTCGATGATTTCATGTATTAAATTTCTGAAAAAGTGTTGTTCCGATTGTTATATTATCGTGTAAATAATAAACAGATAAATTGAATTATTAAGTAAAACAATATTCTGGAAAAATTGTCTACTAGTTTGGAAATGTTGGATCCCGAAACGATGTGCCTGTTACGGTAGGAGTACGCCCCTTACAGTCCAGTCATCTCTACCTCCTCCTCCCCCTTCGATCCACTCCCCTCCGCTCGCTGCTGACAGCCGATTGCACACATTATCATCGGAGTATCGAGTGCGAGAGAGGAAGAAGATTGGAATATATGGTGGAATTTTTTTCGGGAAATTCTGAATGATAAGGGAAGTGAGATTCTGAATGATAAGGCGATAATAGGAATAATACGTGAAAATCAAAAGGGATATTGCTGATAGGAAAGGGTAAAAGGAAAACATATCGGCTGAGGACGAGTGAATCGCGGCAGGAGCAAATTGCACTGGACGGAACCGATGGTCTATTCTGGATGCATTAGACTGCAGGGAATTGTTGTTCGTTAAACAGTCGGCCTTATCGGGAATCCCACATAGCGTTTTTCTGCCCACTTTCCTGTCGGTCAGTCAGGCGAGAGAGCATGGGAAATGGAGAGAGTCAGACAGGTCACATCTGTACCGTACAAAGGACTTCCCTCCCCAATCACAGCCCATCCCCGCTTACTTTTGTATGGGACAATGTCTTCATGTGCTTTCACAGTGTTCAAATCACCTCCACCTATTTCAACACCCATTCGCCCCGTCTTTCATCTACCACCGGGCTACGGTAGTCATCACTCTCCTGCTTCCAACAGTTTTCTCTTCTCGATTGGCCCGTTTTGTATTCCTCTCCCATCTTCCCTCAAGGTCGGATATGCCTCACTGTCTTTCAATAAAACTTTAGTTTGGTATAATCCAATGCATAATCATAACCAAAAGGTATCCCGGCTTCTCAAGGTCAGCCGCTGCTCCGGGGAAAATACAGCCTGTCACATTTTATGTTTACTGTATTGGAGAGTGCCCCATCTATGTAGCTAATCGATGATTCCCACTGACGAGCGAGTAGACAGATTGATAACCTTCTCCTTCCTTCCTCTCGTGCCTCTCTCTTCCTTCCTTAATGCTCTTCTAAACCAGGGCCGAGAGAGAAGAGAGGAGAGATAGTGTATATGCTAAAAGACAGAGATAGAGCGATCAGACTCTCTTCCTTCTGATTATCGATTGGGACTCACTCGTTACGATTCGACACTCATTTGGCCTCGTGAAAAGGCAGGGACGTATTTAGGCTCCTCTAAGCTACTGTAGCTTTCCTCACTATCTGCCATCACACCTCTTGACGGAATCCCCCAATGGGAACCAAATTACACTGATGACCGGCCAACGCTTTTCTTCTAGCTTCTCACCCCCCTTCATCATGAAAGTCAATGTTAGAGAATCAGCCCATCACTGATTACTATCAATGAGCGAGGCTAGTAATAGCTTCTTCTCCCATCTTCATTCCCTTCCTTCTCATGTAGATGCACCAAACTAATGTTAATGTCTCGTTATTCTGTCCGCTCTCTTGTCGGGCAGACAGGCGAGAGAGCATGGAAATTCGAGAGAGTCGAGACGAGACTCGCGCCACTGCTCTCCCCTTGTCTCATCCCGAATGAGGAAGGTGGGTGGGGGGCAGTCATGAAGTAAAGGGTTACGGTAACTTGTACTCTTAGCGGCGATTCACTAATCTCTTTGATGAAAGAGCATGCCTCCTATTATCCCCCATGTGATCTGCTTCAAGGCTGTACTTTAGCATCTGTCTTCTCCCCCGTACCCCCATCACATCGCTAGCACAGACTAATGAGCCCCTCCTCCATCTCTCCTCTGCCGATCTATCCCCTTGTTATTACGGCATTCGGTCTCCATGTTGGGCGTCCAACTGCATGAAAAAGTGATCTTTCTCTCGATCAGTCCTTCCTTTCACCTCTCTTGACACCTTTCCCCCTTTTCCGATCTCTATCACTTCCAAATCCTTCCCCACTCAGTCAACCTGATTTTCCCATTATGCTGTGATCCCCCTTTCGCCCATATCTCAAATGACAATATTGATCTTTGTTCTGGTTCTGCGCATGCCCTATTCTCTCCTCTCTCATTTCCTTTCCTCTCAAATCGGTCATAATTAGCCCCTTCTATCCTTGCCATGTGCCCTCCTCCTCCTCCCCTTCCATCCCTACCTCCCTCTCCCGTTCGACCTCTAGGAAGAGGCGATGGCACCATTGCCCTCCTTCTCTCGACTCTCTTTCCTGACCAGTCCCTTCTCGACCCTCCAATGATACCAGGCCCATTCTCTCTCTCTCTTTCTCTCTCCCTCTCTACGGTCAGAGATATGGTTATCGATCAGACCCTCCTTCTCTCCGCTCTCTTCCCGATTAGTGAGCCCAGGACCATCGACAGGGGGAGGAGCACAGAAACCGCAACGCAAACCGCGTAACGCTCACCTTTTCTTGAGGGGGCGAGGCGGAGGATGCTGTGAGTACTGTCTCCCCCTCCTCCCGCCTCCGCCCACTCATTTGGTCCATTCGGGCAGGCCAGCACCCCATCCCCCTCTCTCCTTCGATCCTCCTATGGTACCATCTATCTCTCCCTACCTCTCCACGGTCAGAGAGTCCAAGAGACATCTCATCCTCTCTACATTTTGGTTGAATATCTGCTCTCATCACTGCTCTTCTACGTACCCTCATCCGTCATGTCTTCCTTTAGTGATTTTTGAAGTTCCTGTTGATCAACTACTCCAATCTAACCTTCCAAATATGCCCAAATTCCGATCTTTCATAGTAAACCCTTTCGCCCTGATCCTAACTGGCGATATTGAACTTTAATCTCAATTCTGATCCACTTCTCTTCAAATCGAATGCCTTATCTCGCCTCTTCTCTTTCCCTCTCCCCTGCTCTATCTCCCTCTCCCCAATCGACCCTCCAATGGCACGAGACCTATCCTCTCTCTGCTCCCTCTCAACGGTCAGAGAGTCCAAGAGATGGTTATCGATCGTACAGTTCGGCAAGAGGGGGAGGGGTTAAGGGAGGTCCTCCCCCTTCCACTTTCCCGCCTCCCCTCTCCCCGGCTTCTCCCACCCACACCAGGCAGCTACTAGCCCCACTCGCACTGATCAGTGGGGGGAGGCTTCCCCTCCACCGTCTCCGCCCACTTATTTCCTTCACTGGCGTGCCATCTAATTATCTCCCTATTTACGTCTCTTTTTATCCTTATTAAGAATACTTCTCTTATTCCTTCCCTGTCGTGATCGCTTGAGTGCGGTCTTTGATCTCAGGACTGGAGATTGAGCTTTGATCTCTGAACCAGAAATTGATCTTTGAACTCCGACCCTGATTGTCACATCGTTCGCATTTCCCTGATCAGTGGACTTCAAAGCCAGTGTCCGATCAGAGAAGCGTAAGAATTTTCCAAGATAAAGAGATCTACCTCGAACCATTCCAGTCCCCTGCAGAGGCCGAAGAGACTAGAGAGATTACCTCTCTGTTTTGGCAATACCTCTCGCTTTTTGCGGACAAGAGATACGGGGAAATGAAGAGAGTAGGGGCAGAGTGAGTCCCTCCCTTCTCTCCATTCTACTACAGTATCCCTCCGCCTTCCTACTCTATCGGGTTGTCATTCCCACTACTGTTCGTTGCTCGCACAACAATTGATCTGTGATCTCTGAGTCAGAGATAGGCCATTACGATGGAATGTGTTCTTTGATCTCAGAGCTTGTTATTGATCTTTGATCAGAAAGATGAGATGTGATCTTTGATCTCTGAACCAGAATTCATTCATAGCGTTGGCATCTCCCATTTTTGAGTGGGCCTCATACCATGTGTCTGATTAGCGAAGCGAGAGAGTGTGGGGAATCGAGAGATCTATACCTCGAACCATCACAGCCCCCAGTAGAGAGCAGGACCTGTCTCTCTCACTTGGCCATACTCTCTCGCTATTTTGCGGACGAGAGATACGGGGAAGTGAAGAGAGTGTGGCGGAGTGAGACCCTCCCTTCTCCCCATTCGGCTACAGTATCCCATCTCCTCTCTTTCCTTTCCCACCATTGTCCGTTCTTCGACGATAAAAACAATTGGCCTTATCCGCCCATCTGACGGTTTGGCCTTTGACGGGTACTTACACTACCACATGTGGATATTCCTTTCTCAGTGCGCTTACGTGGTCCAAACAGTGGGCGAATAAATCAACGCACCCGCGTTGTCCGCTATATCGAGTTACTGGATTCCATATGGCGGTGCTTCCTTATGAGCAGTGTCGAAGTCAATAAGGAAATGAGGGAGACGATCCGCCACATTTACTCCTCACATTTATTGCGTGGTAAAAATGAGAGGGATCGTTTCACTCATGTTCGTCTATACGTCGACACTGTTCGCAGCATTAGGAACAGCGACGATCTCATGCCTTGGAAAAAGTCAAAGAGAAGAGCTCAGATTTGAATTCCCGCAATTTTATATCTCGGCTCCCAGTGGTGCTAGGCACTTGAAATTTGGTTTCTGGGGAGGTTTTTAGATTTCCACCCCATATTCCGAATTTCAAGTCGCTACCTATACGGGGAGCTGAGATATAAAATTGCGGGAATTCAAAACTTTCCTCTTCTCTTTGACTTTTTCCACAGCATCAGTTGACAAAGTACGCGACGGCTTTGTCATCCCTCCATCCACATATTCATTTGGATCACCTCGCAAGCCATATCTGCCCATCCCTTCCCTCTTCCTCTCCCATCCTCGAGTGTGAGTGAATGGTGGCAATGACCTCGAGGACTGGGGAGTGGGGAGATTCCGAGCCACAGCCCCCCTTATCTTAGCTAATCCCGCTCATTTGCTCCTTGCAACATCTGCCTTTATCCCGTTAACCTCGTGGGTTTAAAGAGTAAACAATCTATACCGATTTCCCTGCACTGTTACAGAGAAATACGGCTATGTGCGTTCGCGGTGTGTTGAACAAATGAGCAATTAATAAAGAGAATTCATTAACTATTCACAGGTGTACAATAATGGGGTGGAACTAATGACGAAAGATGTCGGGAGAATGGATTGGATAATGGGATAGAATGGATGGATTAACCTAGAATACCTTGGTGGACTGCTGCGATGGATGGTGGTGGACTGAGCTCTTGGTGTAGTGGACGACGACGAATGGATCTTGGCGTAGTGGATGGCGTGTCGTACGGTTCGTCTCCACCACAACCTTGGTCCTCCCCGGTCTGAGTGAACCCTCAAACTCAAACTTGGGTAATTAAACCGATGTATGGATAGTAAGCAACGCGAAATAGTGGAAGAAAGCAATGATAAAGGTGAATAATAATATAATTGGAAACGACCGTCGTGGACGGTTTAATGGAAGAAAAAGGAAGAGAATTTAGGCTAGCAATGGGTAATAGTGGATGACAATGGTACGGTAGGTTTTCCCGTTAAGAACCACGAGAAATTCAAATGGAGAATGATAGAAAATGGACGAGTGTGATGTGCGCGCTCTCTTACAGAGGGTCGCGACTTACTAATTGTAGTTTGGAGTTTGGCTACCGTAGTAGGTTTGGTGGATCATTAGCAACTGGCTTATTATTTATGGAATGATTTATAATTTATATTATTATTGTATTTGGGTATCGAATCCGATGGAATTCGGTACACTCCGAGGGCGGAGGATGGATGGATGGATATGGAAATGGATGTGTATGTGTGTGAAGTGGAATGGATTGAGGGTGGAAGCCCTTTAGTAAGACAACGAGTGACAACTTGAGGTAACGAGACAACAACAAGGAACGAGTAAAACGGTGGGTGACAACAGTGATAGTACAGCTAATCAAAGATCAACAACAGAAAAGCAGAAAGCTTAAGGGGTCAAATTGGGGTTCTTTGGGCAGAACGACTCGGCGTGTCGCTCCAGACGTCCATGCTGATCAGTGCACCCTCTGTAGCAGAGTGGCGGCTCGCAGGTAGGGAAGTGGGCATTGTCGAGGGGTCGAAAGCATTGTAGACAGCGGTTTTCACTGCTCATAATACTTAGTCTGGTGGTTAGGGATTTCACCTCTAAACAGGTTTTGGATAGGTGCTTATAGCCCTTGCATAGTGCGCATTGGGGTGGTTTCCTCTGTTGATGGGATAGATGGACTGGGGAGCGGGAGCGGCTTCGACCGCGGGTCATACGGTGAGGGATCGAGAACGGGATCGGTTAGTAGAGCGATGGTAACGGTCACGAGAATTAGGAGTGTTACGATGGGAACGGTAGTCAGAGTTGGATAGGATAGAGTTAGGAGACTGCTGGGGTACAATAGGTGACGGCTTGAACAACTGTTTCGACAATTGATTAGACAACTGATAGATGGATTGCTTAGTCTCGTCTGCCTTATTAATGAGCATAGTGGTATAATCACTGACTAGAGTGTTTAGATCAGGTCCAATGGTACTGGTGACATGGTCGACAATAATGGGAATAATCTCAGCTTTGATAGATTGTATTAGATGGGGAGTTAGAGAGTCAGCTATTTGTGGGAGTAAGAAGGTACAGATTTCGGAACAGAATTGGGATGAATCCACAACTCTCTTCTGAGTGAGCTGCTGTTGATTGGGCTGTTGTCTCTCCTTCTTCGGACGAGTAGTGGGATGGATAGTGGAAGGAAGTGGAGTGGACATCTGCAATTAATGGAAATAAATGGATGGTATAATTACAATGTATATTGGAATCCTGGGGGGGGGGAGAGGAGGAGGAAGGAAGGAAGTGGTTATAGCGAGTGTTGAATGGTTTGGGACCTTGTCCTCATTGGATGATGGTTGGATGGGGTAGTCTCTGCATTTGAAGTGGAATGGGTCTCGTTGGAATAGAGTTCTAATGGGATAAGTAGATTCAATGGTCTCTCGATAGTTCTCCCTGCATGTGATTTGAGTGTGGCAGAATTCTTAGTAAGAGATAGAATTTTAGCCATTTTCCAAGTGGATCTCGGTGTGGTTCCAGATTCGTCTACTACGAGAACGATGGAACCAATGGATGGAATAATAGTAGTGGATCTATTGGCATGGAGGGGATTGGATTTACTGGAACAATCACGTAATGTGGTTAGATACTCGCTCTGCCATCTTTGCCAGAATGCTTCTACTGTATCGATGGATCGTTTCAACTGCTTTATTGCAGCTTCTCTACTGGAATTTTCCTCCTCTGGAGGCCTATAGTCATCATCTGGTTCCGATAGTATAATAGGACAACCCAAGAACGACTGTGGAGATATCAAATCTATTGGACGTAGAGCAGAATTAGTGAACGAGTGGACTTCGTCGGTGGAAACATATGTGAGAGGTCTGCTATTTAGTAGTGCCTCTATTTCACATATGAAAGTAGAGAACTCGTCCTTAGACAATTTCTTTCTACCGATGGAACGACTGATGGAATTCTTGATGATTTTAATTAGCCTCTCGTAAATTCCTCCTTTCCAAGGAGAGTGGGCCGTGGTAAAGTTCCATGTAATACCTAGATTGGACATCAGCGTATTAACATCTGGATCTTGTTCTGGTTTAGTGAATAGAGTATTAGCCATTTTGAATGTGGTAGCCTGGTCGGACGTGATCTGTGTTGGAGTGCCTCTTCTCGAGCAAAAACGCTTGAATGCGAGAATGAACGAAGATGGTAGTAGAGAGTCTACTAGTTCGAGATGGGATAGTCGAGATGAGAAGCAGGTAAGTACAACAATGTACACCTTTTCATCATTATTGGTGAGGAATGGACCGGCATAATCAATGCCACAGTGCTCGAATGGACGACTTTGTCTTACTCTATCTGGAGGAAGATCATGAGTAGTGGAATAGCGATACGGTAAGTTGTTTGTCTTACGGCATGGAATACACTGCTTAAGAACAGACTTGGTGATCTGTCGACACCTTGGAATCCAGAATCGACGTTTCACTTGGTTTAGAATTACATCTATATTGCCATGGGATGAAGACTGATGGATATCTCTGATAATTAGCCTTGCTAGAGTGGAATCAACTGCAGTTGGAATGAATAATGGAGACTTGGCATCAGTGCTCAAATGAGACTTACTAAGTCTAGTGTTGGATCTCCAAAGGTGAGTTGATGGATCTTCGAGGATAGATTTACTCTTCTTTAGAGGATCAGTGTCTTGGATATGGATGGTCTGATGTAATCTAATGATGGAATGGAATGCATATCTCTTCTCTGTAGGAGAAAGGATGGATGAATTGCTTACTGGGAGATGACGAAGTTTCTCTAGTATCACTGGATTCTTGGTCTTGTGAGCAATTCTGGATATGAATCTGAGGACATTAGCTGTTACTGAGATGGCTTTCCGCAGACTAGAGAACCTATTGAGATCTATCACCTTCTCAATCGTTGGTGACACTGTAGTGGATGAGATGGAAGTTGGATACAATTCGAAGGTTGGACATTGTAGTGAAGATAGTTCGACATTGGGCCATGTACTGGGACTAGTTGTCATCCATACTGGACCAACCCACCACTGGTGAGTGTTGTCGTTCATCTCTCGAGCAGTAAGTCCTCGAGTTGCATGGTCAGCTGGATTGTGCTCGCTTCTAACATGTCGTGGATGGTGATAGACTACGGATGGAATAGCTGAGAGTTCTTCTCTCATATCACTTATCAGCTTGACACGATTGGATACGAAGACTCCGACGTGTTTGGAAAAGTCAGATCTACACCAGTGTAATGTCACTGCGGAATCCGAATAGAAGTAGACGTTGATCGGCTTATCAGTGAATTCCTTTCGAAGGGTTTCGACTGTGAACTTAGCGAGTGAATGTGCGATGACGAGTGAATCCAACTCCATTTTTGGAATAGTGGAATTACTCTTAATTGGAGCTAATCTAGTCTTTGAAATGAGTAGAGTTGGAGTGGAATTGGGCGACCAACTATAGATACAAGCGGCCATTGCCAACTTTGACGCATCACTGAATGCTACCAGATTGATTTCATCACACTCTGATAGATGGGAATATCGATCGATAGAGAGGGAGAAGCCTTCAACTTCTCTCATCTGATTGTGGAATGTGTCACGAGTGGAATCTTCTACGGGCTCATCCCACTTTAGTGTGGTGTTCCATAGACTCTGGTTGGTAAGTCTAGCTGGGAGAATTAGTGGATTCAATAGACCGAGTGGATCATATGGAGTAGAAGCATCACTAAGCATCGATCTTTTCGTTGCTTTTCCTTCTTTATTAGATATGGGAATACTGATTGACAACTGATCAGTAGTTGAGTTCCACAGAAGTCCGAGAAGTTTCTGGACTACATCCTTGGATCGATCAGTTTCTGGCACGAGACGGTTGAATATGGAACTATTGGATGAATAATCTCGAAGGTTCATCGACATTGTTTCAAACAATCTCTTGGATTGTGAATACAAGTTGGAAGTTGGATGGTCTACATTCACAATTACATTGTCTACATATAGGTTGGATACGAGTTGATGGATTAGATGAGGATCGCAATTGCTGCCAGTCAATTTGATATGATGGTGTATGACTTTGTTGAGTAGACTTGGACTTGCATTGACTCCAAAGGGAGTCACGCAAAAACGAAGGACAAGGATGTTCTGTCTTGAGACAGGCTTATCGATATCCTTAAGCCATAGGAATCTAAGCATGTTTCTCTGAGACGGATGGAGTCTAATCTGCAGAAAGGCTTTCTCCACATCAGCAACAATGAGAGATCTTCTCGATCGTGCTCGAAGTAGAATTGCTGGGATACGCTCTAGATCGCTTGGTCCTGGATGGATCATATCATTCAGGCTTGGTTTGTTCTTTAGATGGGCGCTTGCGTCATAGACAATTCTTAGCGGAGTGGTCGGCTTATCAGGACGCAACACTGGTTGGTGTGCCAGATAATGCACTATGCCTTCTTCATCGTTTGGATCTACTTTCTCGATCTGTCCGAGAGCTAATTGGTCGTCAATGATCGAGTTGTAGAATTCTAGATATGATCGTTGTTTGGATAGAGTTCTTATTGTGGAACTAAGTCTGGATACAGCTAAATCATAGTTGGATGGAAGTGTAGTGGCTGCTTCTGGTTTGATAGAATACTGGACGATGTATTCATCGCCTTGTTTCTCGATAGTATCCTCGAAGTGCTTATTCACTAACTCATTGGATTCCTTGCGAGCTTCCTTCTCGGTAGTTTCATATACTCTAGCTGCCGCATCAACTGAGAAAAGACGCTCGATTTTATTCTCGAGTGACTCTTCTGTATCAGTATGTGCAGTGAGTGCAGACACTAATGGATTGATGGATCTATTGCGAGACTTATTACTGCCAACTACTAATGGACCTATAGAAGATTGGAGTAACCGATATCCGCAAGGAAGTTTAGTTTCCTTTGCGTTCTCCAGTAATTCGAGTGTATCGCCGACACTTAGTAGTAAGTCGGTATGTACGACTGTGGACCGTGAGAAGTATTTAGGAATGTGACCTATTGTATCCTTGATGACCTTTAGATCAGCATCTGATAGTGGATAGGAATGGATGGAATTGACTGACGACGACTCATGGACAACTGCTTCAATGGGAATTCTGCCAGAACTAGTAACCACTTCGACATGCACAATATCGTACGTGGAGGGTTTGGCGTTAGTATCATTTATGCCTGCGATGGTCATCTCTCGTTGCTCGGTTGGAACTAGTGATAGACGATTCACTAAGTCTCTTGTGATCAACGTTGCTTGCGCTCCATGGTCTAAGTGGACATGAGCGGAGACGATGGTATTGTTGGATGGATTAGAAACCTTGGCCTTTGCTGTGAACAACCGTTCAGGCTGCTTGGATTCTACTGATAGTGCATTGACTGATGTGGATGGATGCTTCTCGCACAGTGCTTTGTGATGTTTTTCCGAGCAAATAGTGCACTTCCTACTGCAGTCAGCAGCGGAATGCTTACTAGATAGACAACAATAGCATAGAGATTTACTTCGTAGAATGGCTTTCCTATCCTTGACTGATTTGACTGTATTGCAGTCCGCGCTGTAACTATGTGATCCGCAAAACACGCACAATGGAATGGGTAGTTTAGTGGACTGCTTAGTATACTGGACCTTACTGATGCCCATGACTGCCTGCCGTTGGGACTTCGAACTGGAATTGCCGTATTGATTGGGCAATGTTGACTGATGACTGGATCTGGATATAGCAAGAGTAATTGTTGCCTCCTCTTGCTCATTACGAAGCGACTCTTCTATGAACTCGAGAGCGGCCAACAAAGTTGCTGGTCTCTGCTTCCAAATGACTGCGATGAAACGTGGATGGATTCTATCGACGAGTTGCTGTTGGGTCAATAGACCGTTGATCCCGCAACTCTCGTCAATAGTCTGTGCTAAGTTAATCATGGATCGAACTGCATCTAGTTGATCCTCTAATCTAGTTGATTTAGAATGGATCTTTAGAAGAGATTGGAGGAGGGTAGCCTGAGTCAGGTTTGATCTGCTGAACTCAAGTTCTAACCTCTCAATGATCTTAGCGAGGAAGTTCTGATTGGTTGGAATGGAAGACACTAGTGAAAGGGCTGCGCCCTTTAGACTACTTCTAACATGGAAGGCTCGTTCTACCTCATTGAGGCTCGAGTTATTGAGGATTAGCTGGTCTAACTGGTATTTATAGGCCGGCCACTTGGTGATGTCAGAACCGTCAAAGCATTCTAATTTGATTGGTGGAAGCGACAGATTTGGTTTATTATTGGAGTTACTCTCAATGGTAGTGATTCTATCGATCAGTGACTGGAAAGCGGCAGAGGAATCGATGGATGGAGTGTTGTCAATAGTGGAATGGATGGAATTGGGTGGATGGATTGACGTAGATAGATTTGGTTTAGTGATACGTTCTATCGCTGCTACCCTCATGGAGGCAGTACTAATACACCGGGCGAATCTTGCCTCTATTTTCGCCAAATTGACGCTTAGACATACCGGATTCAACGCGAGGCCACTTTTTCCGTCGATCGACTCCATCTTGCTCTCGTATTGAAGCTGCTCTTCTTGTTTGTGCGAGTCCTCTTCCATTCCGGCGATTGCGTTCTTGATTTCGGCGACGACGTCACTGTAATCAAGAATAATGGAATGGATCTGGTCGACGCCTTTGGCTACTGAGGCGGATAGAGTGGCAATTTCGTCACTAGTGGATGCGCTCAATAGTTTGGTGATTTCATCATCGATAGAGTTGAATTGAGTTTTGATAGTATCTAGGTGGGATTGAAGGTCTGAATACATAGATTCGTAATTACTACGCATTGTGGGTGGGTGCCTGCGACTGGTGTTTACAAAACGTGAATCTGGTAGTAGTGGAATGATTGCTGCCACGCGGGACTAACTGGATGGACTGGGTTCTTGAAATGGCACGATGCACCATATACCGATTTCCCTGCACTGTTACAGAGAAATACGGCTATGTGCGTTCGCGGTGTGTTGAACAAATGAGCAATTAATAAAGAGAATTCATTAACTATTCACAGGTGTACAATAATGGGGTGGAACTAATGACGAAAGATGTCGGGAGAATGGATTGGATAATGGGATAGAATGGATGGATTAACCTAGAATACCTTGGTGGACTGCTGCGATGGATGGTGGTGGACTGAGCTCTTGGTGTAGTGGACGACGACGAATGGATCTTGGCGTAGTGGATGGCGTGTCGTACGGTTCGTCTCCACCACAACCTTGGTCCTCCCCGGTCTGAGTGAACCCTCAAACTCAAACTTGGGTAATTAAACCGATGTATGGATAGTAAGCAACGCGAAATAGTGGAAGAAAGCAATGATAAAGGTGAATAATAATATAATTGGAAACGACCGTCGTGGACGGTTTAATGGAAGAAAAAGGAAGAGAATTTAGGCTAGCAATGGGTAATAGTGGATGACAATGGTACGGTAGGTTTTCCCGTTAAGAACCACGAGAAATTCAAATGGAGAATGATAGAAAATGGACGAGTGTGATGTGCGCGCTCTCTTACAGAGGGTCGCGACTTACTAATTGTAGTTTGGAGTTTGGCTACCGTAGTAGGTTTGGTGGATCATTAGCAACTGGCTTATTATTTATGGAATGATTTATAATTTATATTATTATTGTATTTGGGTATCGAATCCGATGGAATTCGGTACACAATCCTTCCGTTTCTCGTTATTTCACTTTCACTTGATTGTGTGATTGACTAAAGATGAGGCTTGAGAAAGGAAGAGGAACGGTTCTTGGATCAAGGAGTCCCCTACCCATCTCATTCTACTCCTTTCCTCACAAGGAACACCTCTTTCCCCCTTCCTCCGTCCCTTCTCTATTGTGCTCCTATTGGGGAAGGAACGCGTCTTGACCTCGAGGCTAGGGAATCGACAATCGATTATTGTGACAGTTTCTTTCCCGTACTTTGAAGGGATCTGAAATCCTAGAAGTCAACAGTTGGGCTATTTCTCTGACAACCACCACTGGTTCATATGGAGAACCTCTAGAGCCATTCCTCTATTCCCTTCCCCTCCCAATCTCTCCCACTCTCGATCGCGTATCTGCGAGTGACCAGCTACACCTTGACCTCTGGGCTAGAGACGAGGGAGAGGGATCAGAGTGGGAGATCGGGTGAGGGGGTCAGTCGATGGACAGCGCGAGAGACCATGGGATTAGAGGAGAGGGAAGGGTGGCAAAGGGAGGGGGATACTAGCATCTCCCCTCATCTCTCCCTTCTTCCCTCCCCGGCGCATTCCTTATTTCCTGCCTGTTCAAGCTAATTATTAGTCGTCGCTGCGCGAAGCAATCTATACGATTTGAGCTGGCCAGCGGCAATAATAGGCGCCTCGGGAGAATTGGAGGCGAGAGGAGACTTGAGAGTTATTTTGATCTCGCAGATGCGTTTTCCCTCATTTTCGCACTGATATCTATACTTGGCGTGTGCATTACTGTGCTCGAGTAGTTTTTTTTGAGAGCTACTATGATTCTTCATCTCTTCCTAAGGGATGGCAACAGGGAGGAGAAAATTCGAGAGTTTTTCGTATCCTTGATCTCTCTACAAGTGTCATTTCGATACTTGAACGGGGTCCATCTTGCTGGAGATTGTCGCTTGTTTGCCCAGTGATTGACCATTCTGATTCACGAGAGGGAGAGATTGCAACGAAGGAAAGAGACGGTTGTATATACTATACGAAGATGGACTCTCGGTCTGACTCTCTTATTCCGCACTGCTTCCTATCTATCTGACCATCCATTCTCTGCATCTATTCACAGCACCTAGGCAGCTTAGCTCCATAGATGTCAAGCAAAATGCGGGACAGTATCTCCCGATCCAATCCGATTCTTTACTCCTCTTGTCCGTCGAAATCAACCGCTTTACTGTCCGTTTCTCACACTCTTTCTCCCCAGTGAGTCTGAGAAAGTTCACGTGCTCATTTTCTACGTTTCCCTTTACCCGAGTTGACCTCGAGATAAATCAGTGCAGAGCTAGTGGGAAATTTGCACTCGATCGCGACAGAGGAAATGCGCTGTTGCCACGTTTGAACGCAAGACGCTATTCCCTCGTTTGCCGTGTACCTGATAACGTCATGAATCAGCCAGATATTGACATGTTTGGGCCCGGAAGGGGCTAGTCCCACGCGTGGGTGTCCCCCTACTCTCCCTACTTCTCCCTCCCTTCCCGAGATCTATAAATCCGCGAATCCGCTTCATGATGCCCATGTTGTTTCACGATTGAAACCGTTGTACCAGAGAATCATACACTCGTTCGTTGTTGGTTCTGCACCCAAATCAGCTATTGTTTGAAATGTTTTGTATGTTGACGGATTATAAACTCCCGATATCCCTCCTGTCCTTCTCAATTCTCTCTCGAGCCAGGCCATTTATCACATAGAATCTGGCGAGAGATTAGGTAGATCAGAGAGAGAGAGATAGTCCGCGCTATGTTGCTTGCTCCACTCCTTCCTCCGCCATCTTTCTCCCACTCGAGTCTCTTCATCACACCCTCATTCGAAACCGGACGAGAGAGTGGGTAGGTAGAGGAGAGTGTTGGTCCCTTCCCTCCCCTTCCTCTCTCTCCATCTCCCCCTCTCATATCTCCCCTCTCCCCCCTTGAGTCACTCCATCCGGAGTAACCGGGCGAGAGAGCAGGCCGATCGAGGAGAGTACTACAATCTCCTCCTTCCTCTCTCTTCCTTCCTCCTTCGATGTTTCCTCTCCCTTATCGGCTTGAGGACACACAATGATTGATAAAGCGCGACCTGAGGCACGCTCATCGCTATGTGCCGTGTACGTTTCGAGGATTTCTTGCATAGTTTTTATGATTCCGATCAGTTTTCTCAAACTGTTTCTTCCTCTCCAGGGTGAAGAAACTCTCTGGCCGTTCCTTACCTTGCACTAGTCCCTGCTGAGCAGACGAAAAGTGCACGAACCTCACTATTCCTTCTTCTCTATTCACAACACCTCCAGGGCAATGCACTTTGCGTGTTTGTGTGTGAACGAACGTGACTTCTGTATTGGGATCTTCATCTATTCTGAGGAGATCACCCACCATTTCGCTTGTTTCCATGTAAAGGAAGTGGATGTGATGCGCATTGCTCATATTCAGCTGCTTAATTCATCAGTAATTAATTGAGCTCTCTTAATTATGCCGGCATATGGTCATCATCCTGATTATGTCTAATGCACATCCCTCATATCCCTGTCTCGAGTTACTTAGCTAGATGAAACCTACACTAGTAGGTTTCATCGAGAGAGGACTTCCCTCTCCCTTTCATCTTTTCTACACTTCATTGAGATTTGTTCCCCCAGGGCATCCCACTTTCCGTGATTGTGTCAAGGAACGAGGGGATATCCTCCCTTTCTCATTAGAATATCATAAATCGCCTCAGAGATCAAAGATCACTAAGGGGTTTCGAGTGGCGCGAACCTTCAAGGAGATCATTCTAATCGAAGGGGAGCCTTTGCCCCACCCGTGTGGGCAATTTTACTCAGTTCTCACTCATCTGTTACTCACCTTCATCGGTATCAAACCCGCACTAGGAATGAGCGATGATGGGTATCCTTGAGGCGAAGTCTTTCATTCGTTCCTTCTTTGCGTCTAACGAGCACATGGAATGTGCCAATACCCTCTTCTCCCCCCCCCCCACAACTACTGTTTGTGTGCAAGGAGCGTGGGGCTATCCCCCACTTTCCTCCTCCCCTACTCCTCCATCTCTTTCGATCTAAGGTCATCTCTGGTTCCTTGCCGTTCCTTCCCTGCCCTGCAGAAGGAAAGTCCACCCTCCTTCCTCCTCTTTGACCACAACAACTTCCAATGCACTGCCCTTTGCGTGTTTGTATGTGAGAGAACGTTGCTCGGGGCAATCATTTCCCTTCTTACCCTTTCTGCAAGGTTCAGCTACTCTCCATACCCCTTCCCTATCTGCTTGGTCTCTGCTGCTTATGTGATTGAACTCCCCCCCCCTTCTGGGCTATACCTCGGCCCCCTTCTAACTCCCCCCCCCCCCACCTTGCAAGGACAAAGTTCACCACCTCTCCCTTCCCTACGAGGTTTATGCGATGGAACGTGACTCGGCGGGCTATCTCCCCCTTTTCCCTTCCCTCTTGGCAACCCTGGCACGCCTCATGGTACGCGTGTGTTCCTCCCCTCCTTCGCCTATCTCTACGCTGGAGTGAACCCCCCCCCCCCCTCTGCTTCCCTGCCACTCTCCCTATTCTCCCTAGTCTCTATTCACCCCTAGCACGGCGAGTAACCAGCGAGAAACAGAGCGAAACCCCCGGCCGTCTCTCGCTTTCCCTCACTCTCTCGCCACTATCGTTGTCTGCACTCTCTCACCTTCCCGTAGTCCCTCGCCCCGGAGTGTCAGACCCCTCGATGGGGACCGACCCCCGAAACTTTTTCTCTGCGCCCTCCTCCATTCAAGTGGTCTCTCGCCCGCTCGGCCCCTCGGCGTTTTTATCTCTACCCTACACACACGAGGGGACGCACATTTGAATGCCATCCCTGCATCGCCTACCCTCGGTCTCTCAAAGGAGAGAGGAAAGGGATGGGGTTGATTCATGACTTTTCAAGTGTAGGGGGTCTACAGTACCGAATTACTGTAGATAGCCTTGATCCCTCACCAAAACTTGGCAAGGGTACATATCAGGGTTGGGTGTTTGATGGGTGGCTAGCTATTATAGTGTGAAGGCCCGACATATTTACTGTGCTCTTAGGATAGTCTCTTTCCTAGATAAGTGCGCAGGCCCTTTCTGATGCTCATGCTAATGCGTACGTCCCTGATAAGAAACCTACCCGTGTTTACTCGTGGACTACATCGTGACCATGCGTTTCCTTGCGCACTTACTGATACATTCCGATTCAATTTCAATTACAGGGTCCCCTTTGTCCGGGCGTGCTTCTGTCGAGGGCGGTCTGCACGACAACAACGATGGTGAACGAGAAGGTGAGAAATAGTGCCGGAATTCAGGGCGTCCGGGGAAGAAAGCTGAATATGCCAATGCATATGAGACACTATCTGAGAGAACTGAGCGATTTCACCGAACAACCGTACAACAAAAAATAGAATATTCTGAAAAAAATGCACTGGGATCAACTTTTTGCGTAGAACTCGAAAATCGACCTTAAAAATCCGCATCTCTAAAAAAATAATTCCTACAGTTGACTTCATGGTTCAATTCAATTCTTCATGGACTAATTCAAATCCTCTGCAGGACAAGCTGCCTCCTCGTTCCTCCGTGCGTGCAGCTGTGCCGGCCACCGCATCTGCTGCCGCCGCAAAGGTACTGCTTCAGTCGTCCACAAACTACACTCAAACAGCTTGTGTAAGGGAGTTGTGAGATCCCTGTGAGATGCCGCGCCCTAAGACCATAGCACGAGTCACGAGGATGGTCGAACAAGGGGGTTTAGCTCAGTGGTTAGAGCAGCCGTCACGTGTTCGGAAGGTCGTTGGTTCGATTCCATCAACCTAAAAGTCCGAGGCTAAAAGTCACGGCACGAGCAAATCCTTCTCTAGTGGCCTTGTTGACAGACTGCCTCACTCGCACCACCTACGCCTACTGTAATCAACCCGGATCTACATACATCCGCGATTCTCTCTCATGTGTCTTCTTTTGCGACAATAGCTGGCTTTTGATCGCTATGTTCAGGGTCCGGCCGGCAAGTCGCCTTCTCGCACTACTCGTCAGTCATCCAAGAGCAAGTCTCCCGGCCGCGTCAAGCGCGTCAAGCAAGTACGAAACTCTGATTTGGCATCATTGAAATCAATGCTCGTTCAGGAGCAGCAGGCAGCTCGCGGGCGCAGCGCCTCCGCTGGCCAGGTACTGTTGCATTTTTGCGCTTGCAATTGAACGTTTTGACATTTCATTTTCGATAGTGGTAAAAGGTAAAGGTAAAGGTGTATCCACGTCAAGCGATTTTACAGTCGTACGACAACGCTAGGTGGGACCCAGCTTCCAATGCTTTCTCGGGTAGCCTTACCTTTCGCATCCGAGGTCACTACTAATTTGCCGACCCCGGGGGGATAGCAGGGCGGCTTGGTTCGATAGTGGTAGTTAGAACTTAATAAAAATATTCGACGTTACAGCAGGCGGTTGCTCCAGACGCAGCCGGCCCAGATTCGACTGTTCCCGCAGATGCTGCTCCACAGGTATCGTGCAGGCGCTCTCCTCATTTCGCCATCTTACATCGTCACAACTTTGACGCGCGTCTACGTACAGTTCACTTACAGGCTCGCGCAACACGCAGTCAGGTTCGCGTTCAAGCCGCAACCGTTGCTGCTGCGATGCCGGTACTATTATTACTGTTAGAGTCCTTGAACGAGCAATTCTCAGTCGCCGCCTCGTCCGACCGCCGCCCAGCGCGCTGCCGCGCGAGCCTCCGGTGACGCACAGGTAAGCGTATTGAGAGCAGAAAACTGTCTGAAAAAAGGAGCGGTACCTTGGATAAACAACCCGTTTCAGGCACAGCTGCTGCAGCAACTCGCGATCGATAGCGTTGGGGCAGCGCTCTGGACACCGCCGGCACTCCCCTCACAGGTACCGTTTCGATCCAGGGCCGAAAGAAGTAAAATTTAAAATGCTAATAAACGAAGCATTAGCTAAAAAAATTAGTTCGATTCAAATTTCAAAAAGCATCTTTGATTCCTGGACTTGTCACTTGAGAACTGATCCTGTGTTAATTCGAACAATATTGATTTCAATTCAATTTTATCAATGATTTTTGATCTTTGGTGTTGGCAGATCTGTATTGTCTTGCCTTGCCAGAGGCTCAAATTTTGAGCGTAATCAAACCCCTATTAACATCGTTTTTTGCAGCAGCCGAAGAATCCCAGTGACGCCGCGAGAGCTGCTGCATTGAAGAGGCTGAATGATGAGGAGAAGAAGAAAGCAACTGCGGTAGGCACCACCTCTTGTTTGTCCGGTTTCAATTCTCTCGCATTTTTCCTGTAAACTGTTAACGAGTTCGTTTTAAACTGTTAACGAGTTAAACTGTTGGTTTTAAACTGTTAACGAGTTCGAATGCAGGCCGACCCGAAGAGTCGCAAGCGCGTCGCGAGTTCCACACTTGATCTGCCCGTGCCTGACGAGAAGAAGGTGAGCTTTAAAAAGAAAAAAAAAGAAGGTGAGCTTTAAAAAAAGCAAAAAGTTCGCTCGGATTGAAGGCACCAGCACGGATAAAAATATTGTAAAACGCTAGCAAATTGCAGGTCCGCAGCGAGAGTGATCAATCAGAGGGATCGACCAACGACCGACCCGCCAGAGGCGGCGCGCGCAGCAAGGTACGGTTTCCCGCCCCGAGAGTTAGGGAAAGATGGGGAAAGCGGCAAGCGAAGGGGATTATGTACAAGGGTTTATACTCCAAATCCGACCTGTCCAAGCAATTCCGGAATATAAAGTGACTGTAATTGCGCCGCTTGTTCAGAAGAGCGACTACGTCGATCGGAGTGCGGCACAGGCGGCGGACAAGGTGGTTTAATGTGATTTCGTTTACTTCGCATTAACTCGCCCGGAAGCCTCAAAACAGGAACATGTCTCGATCGAGTCCGATTCGGCAAGAGAGCGCGCGATCGTGAACGGGTTAATAATTGTGCACATTTGCAGAGATCCAGCCCTTCCGACTCGGCTGGGGCGCTAACAAGGACTGCAAAGGAGAAGAACGTGAGTGATCACTTGAGCATCAACTCCGACAAATGCGACCAACTCAATTTGATGGTTTGTTGCAGAATCGCAAATCAATCCATCGAGCGGTTAAGAAGAACACTACCGGCATCAAAAAGGTATGCAATAAAACACCTAAGGGTTCGCTCCTAAAAACTTAGGGTAGAGGTAGATGCATTTGACAACAACATCTTTCCCTGCGCTAGTTACATCTCGGTTTCCAGAACTATCTGTAAAAAAATGTGATACACAAATGTCAACCTG
The DNA here is from genome assembly GCA_911812115.1 of Pristionchus exspectatus. NCBI lineage: Eukaryota > Metazoa > Nematoda > Chromadorea > Rhabditida > Neodiplogasteridae > Pristionchus > Pristionchus exspectatus. The sequence continues at coordinate 29,909,761 of OU461583.1, read as the reverse complement.
GTCAGACTGGTTTTGGAAATGCGAATAAGTGCGTATCGAACTCGATTTTAATGGTATTTAGCACAAGACGGGGCACATTTTGGCGGCAAAACATCTGATATTAATGATGAATATGTTGTTAACACTTTTGATTCAGTCCTCGAGATTGATCGATAAGTTGAAACGTGCTGGTGCGGCTGTCACGGACCTGAATGTCAAGGCCCAGGCCGAGATTCAAGCGAAGAAGAAAGAGAAGAAAGCGAAGAAAGAGGTGAGTGTGCCTCACGAGTCCTAAGAGATAAAACACATCAAACAATTGTGAACTGTTCTGAGGAAACTAAGAAGGATTGGTCTCAATGGAATCTTTTTCGACTCTATTCAGGTGCTCGCTAACTGTGAGAAAATCTAGGTAGAGATATCAGCTAGACAACTAGCAGAAATTATGGGCACGCACATACCCTGTCGAGCTTATAAAATTGAGAAAAAACTTTATAGCTTTATATAACTTTTGTTAGAAATAACATATTTTAAGCATGTGTAATATAATACTGTAAATATTGCAGCTGGTCAAGCCCCCAACGGACGCCAATGAATTGGAGATCTCTGAATTCGTGGTCGCAGAGGTTGGTCAGAGATCAAAGATCAGAAAGTTTTCATGAAAAGTGGCAGCAACCTATTCGATTTGTTAGTTTCTAGCAGGCCTCTATGTAACTTCTTGATCTGTCCGATGAGATCATTGAAAAATGAGAACTCTTTCATTATCCTGTTGTAGTTACAGTGCTGAAATGTTGAACGATTAGTGATCGTAGAAACGGTGGTCCGTCGATTAAATCGAATCGGATATAGAAGGGAAGGTAGAGGGTAGTGGGAAACTCTTCTCTCTGTGCTTCAACTGAAACGCGTTCGATCTCGCTTCAGATGGCTAAGGAACGGGCCGCGGAGCCGGATGCGGACAATGAGTATTGGGACAAGAGCGAGAAACAGATGAACGAGCTGAAGAAGAGGGTACGCGAGGAGGGCACACTCGTTGACCCGTACACCAAAGAGATCGCCAACAAGTATGCGGCTATGATGGAGAAGGTGGGTAAACGACTATTACTTCCCAGTAATCACGACTCGGCTTTCCTTTTACGCGCTCTCAGTCGTGAATGATCGACCCTGGAGCATAGAGAGAGAGAGGCTATTGTGACCTTCTGAAACATAACGTTTGTAGGAGCTGACGAAGAGGAAACTTCGGGTCAACAAGGGTCTCTTCAAGAGGTTCTACTGGAAGATTGTGTATGCGTCCAAAGACGTTGGCGACAAAACTCACCCGACGGTCAGTTTCCATGTCTGGATTTACCTTAGAAGCAGTTTGACAATCTGAGGCAAGATGCTAGAGAAGAGGCGGGGCATCATCGTTGACATTATTACGGAGATAGCATAAGGTCTGGTCTGGGCACTCTGGGGTCTGGTCTGGGCAGCCACTGTAGCCTCTACCCTTCACAATACAGATGGAGGAGAGCACGAATTGGACGGAGAAGAGGAAGGGAGATGAGTGGACGATCAAGGAAGTTCTCGCTGTCCTCCGCCTCATCGCCATTGGCTCCATCTGCGAGTCCTGTATCAACCCCTTCAAGTTGTCGAAGAAGAGACTGGATCGAGTGGTGAGTTGCGCAGACAAATCTGTGCTTTGACTACAAAAATCGGTTCCAGCACGGCTGGGGCATCAGAAATATATATTTCTGTGGTCGATATTTGAATTCGATGTGAAAAATTAGGCCCTATGCACAAGTATCTCACGAACAAAATTTAGGTACGAATTATTCTCGATTTGCTTTGAGGCTCTCTGAAAGGTTTTGAAAGGTTACCACAACTGGTTGTGTATCAGGGAAAACATTGACCGGCCAATTTGACAGCGCAGGCACCCAGAGAGCATACAAAATTGAGAGCTATGATAGCGATTTTCCAACGTTTCTTTGGCGGGCCGATTCGAAAGGTGCGAAATGGACTGGAATTTGTGTTGAATTCAGAAGCTCCCACTAAGAAATGCTTTGGATACCGTAAACTGACCGAAAAACAGCATCGCTGCATGCAACATCGACTTTGCATAATCATTCTAATTGAGGAATGCACCTGCCCAGAGAAGGCGGAGGCCCTGTGGAAGGGGATTCAGGTAAATATATTTCTCGTTCTGATCACGCATACACGCTTATTTATCAAAAAGTCCGAAAACAAGTGTTTATTTCAGATCAGCAAGTGGTCTGGCCGAGCGAAAATCGAGCGTCCCAAAGATCCCGAATCATGGTTGGCTGAGAAGAAGTACGAGCTGTTCGTCGCAAAGGTGGGGGCGAGATTATAAAATGATAGTGACGCGAAAAACTTCGAGATACGAGTCAGAAATTTGAGTCTTTCATCCAACATATCAATAGTTCCTTCAACATACGACTTTTTCTGCCCGCATCCACGACATTCGGCCATGAGTTATTAGTGTTTATCATAGCAGAATTAGGAAGTACACGGACCATAACGAAACAAATAACAACGTTTGCAGGCAAACGAGCACTCGAAGAATTTCACTCGGCTCATGATGGCTGAGCTTCTCCGGGAAGATTTCAACGGAGACAAGAAGAAGTTCGAAGACGCCTATCCGTTCTGGAACGTTCCGCTCGAAAAGAGAACTGACTGGGTATGGCGTGAATAGTATATCTCTTACTCAGCTCGACACCCGTTTAGTTAGGAATCTTTTACGTGAAAATGAAGGGATATTTTTACATTAGTGTGTGGGCGCTCAAGAACACGGCGTAAACCTGTTTCTCTCTTCGATAAGAAAACTGCCAACAATTCGAGCAAACAAGTGCATGAGCATCAGAATTCAGGTGGGCAAGGCCGCCTACAAGGAGCAGCAGGAGCTCTATAAGATGCGCTGCGACGCCGACTACTGTCCGTCGTTCATATTTGAATGGACGGGCAAGACGCGCGACAAGAAGGGTGGAATTGGAATGCCCCACCAGTGGATACGTGTGAGTCTTTCTCGCTATACTTTCTATTTCCTGTAAGAGTGTAGGAACGCAGTCCACTAGGAAAAACTTAACGAAAAACAGAGTGACCCTGAAACAGTTTTCCTAGTGGAAAAGAGAGCTCTTTTTACTACACTCTTACAGGAAACCCGTGATATACGATTTCTTCATGGTCTTTAGAGGGCCTTTAGATGGTGAGGGAAGCCACCTGTAACCTCACGCAAATGATAAATGCACAACGAACTTTGCAGGACGCTGCCACTACCTTGTCCGAGGGCGTCGAGGCGGCCATTGCCAAGAAGAGAAGGGGCAAAGCGGAGCCGGCATTGTAAGTGCTATTCTTTTATAGCTCCTTTTCGTTTAGCTAAATTTCGCGTGCAGACTAGTAAGAATCGTTGCGATTCCGTAGCTTGATTACTCGCACTCTGGTGCGCTAAAAATGCAGAAAAAAAAGAGTGGGGGAGCTTCAGAGCATTCTAGATTAACGGTTTCTCATTTTAGCACGAAATGCCACGGAGATTGCTCGAAGCAGCACGTGTGCTGCACCGGCACGAATGGATGGTCGACCAGTTGGACGATTGGACCGGATGGACTCATCAGCAGACAGAAGAGTGGCATGCTGCCCGGCGGAGTTGTCAGCCAATTTCCGTATTCGCTCTTTGTCCTGGAGCTCGATCGGATGAGAACTTTATGACTCGAAAGACAACTTTAAAAAAAGTATTAAAGCAGTTCTCATCCGACCTAGTCCCCTTTTCCTGGGTCATCATAGGTTTTTCCAAATATATTTGGTAATTAAAATCAAACATGGTTTATGAGAAGAAAAGATTAGAGAAAGTGCTAGGAAGAGACTAGATGTTGCTAGTAACCAGTAATTCGAACTCGTTTCAATTTTGTCGATTCCAGGACGACGAGGAGGTCCCTCGACAGAGCTGGGAGTACGATATGAGTCTGCTCGCTTGCGACGACAAGTGCGGCTGCTCAAAGAATTGTCCCAAAAAGTTCCTGCAGGTGAGCCTCCCTTCCACTAATTCAGCCGCTGAGATAATCGGGATAATCTGGACGCTGAGATACGACTAGGACGCTGAGATAATGAGATAGCCGCTGAGATAATCGGAGATAATCGGATAAATTTGACACGATATGTGAGCAAATTCTCGTGTATTAGTAGTTATCTGGGGGTTCAACGCGTACCGCTCGAAAGGTCTAGTCGAAACCCTGCCTCTTTCGAAGGCAAAGTTCGACTAGACCTTTCGAGCGGTACGCGTTGAACCCCCTAACAATTACGAATAAATACACGAAAAATCGAGAGAAATACGAATCAACGTCAATACCCTACGCGGATTTAGATAAAGAATGACCATTCTTTTCAATTTTACCATTCTTTTGGCCCCGCCCCTTTTTATTGCTGCTTTATTGCCGCAATTTTGTATTTACACGCAGTTTTTTTGACGCGAACGAAATTATGAAATAATTCCGGATTATCGATCTTCTATGTTCCATTCCCATCGAAGAATTCACTGATGATGAAGTAAAGTTTCTTGTAAAATCGATTTTCAAACTTGGCAACGAAAAGATAACTCGGCGGCTCAATGGGGGGAGAGTTGCTCAATGGTAATTCGATTACAAGTTCATTGAGGCGAGTTGCAGAGGGAGTTCGTTCAAAAATCAATGAAGCGTAAGAAATTAGAGCTCACTAATGCGTCACATCGAGAGAAGATTTAGTCGATTTCATGCTTCATTGCACAATTCAAAAGGATGGGCATTTTAAGAAAATCGGCATTCAAGCCGATCGACAACCTAACAATGCGTGACTCTCTGTTGGTGTCCTCTCAGGTACTCCTTCCGAACCTTTTTAATAATTACTATTTGAATTAAATGAAAAATTGTAGGGAAGTGGAAAGGAAGATAATCGACACATTATCGATTGAAGAAGTCATGGATCGATCTTACAATTTCCTGTTTAAACAGGTATGCGTTCACCTCCGATATTGGTACAATATTTATGGTTTCTGCTTTTCGACATAATAGACAATAGAATCATCAAATATATTTGTACAAAGACGTCGATTGTCTCTTGTTGTTGGATACAAATCAATCATTAAATATCCATAAGGTTGAGATTTGACAGCATCTTCGTAAGCTTCCCAGAAATAGTTTGCCTTTCCGGGAAATATTTGTCTAGCAAAATTTTGTATCTGCAAAGTATCTCCGGTTGATTTTGTCAAACAAATGTAAGTACTGTTTGCCCTAGCCGTTCTTTCTTGAGCAAACAAGGATTGAACAATATTAATGATTGAACAATTGCAATGATGAGCTACGCGAGTGAAAAGATTGTTTAGTTCCGTCTTATTCTTCACATAATATGACATAAGATCATCTAAAATTAATAGTTTATGTTCCTTTCCCTCTATTATTTGCATGTCAGGTGGACCTTCATGGAGTATAATCCTTTCATGCTTTGGGAAATCTCCAGTATCTATTCCATAGCACCAAATAATCCGATCGATAGGCTTGTCGAACATCTTTGCCTCATTGTCCAATATTTTTCGCAATAGCGTCGTCTTTCCAGTTTGAGTTGCGCCAGACAGATAAAGCAAGCATGGAGTCTTTATAACAAACTTGTCAGTATGCATTTTCTTCAGATGAATAAATCAATCCATACCAAGCGGTCATCCCTATTTATTCTCTTTCAGCTAGTCATTGTTTCAGTCTGCATCGCATCAGCGTTAATCAATATATCAATTTCTCCTACCAGTGAATTACGTCATTTTTGGCTCGGCCTTCTTAGTAGCTGTCTTACTTTAATTATACCATTTCCTATTGGACATGGCGGAATTTTTCATAACTCTTCCGTCCAACGTTCCGAATCATCCAGAGAACTCCAGCTCGTCGTTTCTAGTCCGCCTTCCGGAACCAATAAAGCTGAAGCCTGAGAAATGGAAGTGCGGGTTGGCCGAGATTATCTACTCGAACAGTTTTGAAAATGTCCCAGACCCACTCAAGTTTACGGCCATCGATAAAAATGGTAATAGGACCGACTATTATCTTCCGCCTGGAAACTATCGAGACGCGTTAGCACTAGTCGAATCGTTGTCATCTATAACTTCTAATAGGCGAAAGCGAAATGCACCAACCGAAGACAACCGCCAGCTCACAGAGGAAGAGAAAAAGAAAGAACTAGAAGAGCTTGTTAAAACAGGAAAGGTTCGTCCCGCAACTGCGGAGGAGATTGCAGCAAAATGGGCGCAGATCCAAAGACGAAAAGCTAAAGCAGCAGCTCTAGTTGTTGGTTCTGCAATAGCATCAGATGTTGCATCATACATCCCTCCTCCTAAACCATATGTGCAGCCTCCAGTCAGTTCAGCCTCTCCAGCGCCAACATTTCAGCCACCAGTTCAGCCTCCAACTACAGTTCCTCCTCCTCCTGTAACTAATCAACCTTTGAATCCCCACTATTCGCCTAAACCAGATTCATTCGACTCGAAATATACTGAAATATTGGACAATATTTTCAGTAAATTTATCAAACAGTCTGAATCGACTAGTGGTAAGATTGTTCACGGAATTAAACAATTGTCCGATAACTTGATCAAAGAGAACGGTAAACTTCAAGTTCTTCTGCAAGATTCTATTAACACCGCCAAGGAAAATGCTTCAAAAATCATTAAAGATAATAAGGAAACTTCTGCGCTGATCACGGAAAGTTACAAAGAACAAAGTAATGTACTTGTTGAACAGAACCAGGGGCTTCAAGCACTGATCAAGGAAACCATTACAATTCAAAAGGCAAACGCGGCAGATGCGAAAAAGATCGCCAACCAGGCCAACGTTCGAGGCTTCTCTCTTGCTGGCGCGCAAGAACAGTATTCAAAGTACGGATTTTCTTTTGACTTTGATCCACTTTTACAAAGAATAATTGTTTACGTGAATAAGAACACGCTAAAAGGCGTTGAACTGTCCCACGAACTTGCTTATCTCTGTGGATTTAATTTACTGTCAGATCACGAAGCGCTTATGCTAGAAGGATACAAAACAGTAGCCTCGTATTCTATCGATTTTAATAATAACTTATCAACAATGTACGTAAACGCCGATTGTATACAGCCCTCAATGGTTGGAAACTGTAAATCTCAACTTCTTCGAATTATACCTACATCGGAACATAGATCAACAATTTCTTCAGTTTTTAATCCCATTCAGCATTTACCTATCAACAAGGAAATTATCGATACAATAAGAATCAGCATATTGGACGCGTTTGGAAAACCTATAAAGTTTCATTTCGGAACGACCATTTGTACTTTACACTTCGTAAAAATCAAATCGTAATGCCTGTCGTAAATTGTTCCGAAGTTTTTGAATATGATAAAATTGATTTTATTAATCTTCTGCAAAATAGCAATCAGTTTGGCGGAAGGTTTATTGGAATTCGAAATCAGAGAGGCCGGGGAATTGCCGGAATTGTAAAACGACTTCGAGTTGCAATTCCATCCTTTCTCGAATCACCAGTCGGTAAGCAGGTTACTCAAGCGGCAACAAGCATTGCAGCTGACGTCATCAATGGATCATCAACCGCAGATGCATTTAAACGGGCCGGAAGGCGCAGTATTCGCAATCTTACCGGACTTGGTAGTCGTAAAAGACCCAGTCCCACTTCTATCATTTCCGAGAAACGATCGTACTTTGTCCCTGCTCCATAATGCAAAAAATTATTAATTCCAAGTCCAAAAGGGCTACTGTCCCCGAACTTGACCTTTTCAGCATTCCCGATACTTCAGTTGGTGTAGTAAACAGCCGATATATTGAATGTCCGTTAACCAACTCTCTTTCTTCGGGTACAATGCAAGGACCTCTTGAATGGAGATACAATCTGCAAAAGAGCTTCCTTAACCTCCAACGTAGTTATGTGCAGTTTACTATTGGAATTAGAGACAAGGATGGTAAAAAGATTAAAGTGGACGCAGGCCAGACGCTCCCGCTTGCATTCTGCCAAATGATTGGAAAGACCCTCTTCAAGCAATTTCAAATCTATCTGAATGGAATTTTGGTTGAAGACTCTTCGCCGCTGTACGCATGGAGGAGCGTAATCGAGACTGAACTTAACTTTGACAAGGAGACAAAGAACAGCACACTTTCCCTCGCTGGTTATGCAATGGATGATGATCCAAACAGTCCAACTTCTTCTGGTCATAAAAGACGAATGGCTTGGGTTGAAAAGGGCAGTGATGCACAATTTGCTGCTACCCTCAATCTCAACCTATTCAATCAACCTCGTCTTCTTCTCAACTATGTTGACTTTAAGCTTATTGCTTATTTGAATGAGCCTAAATTTGTCATTGACTCTCTAGAACTCGATACTGACCGAACTAAGCCTAACGCAAATTTGTATACATACGAAATTTCTGAAATGAAACTGTTGCTGCATGAGTACGAACTGCATGACTCAGCCTCATTGGCCATTGAACAACTTCTTAAACAGGAAAAGATGATCACGTACCCCTTGACCAACGTCGAAATGCGCAGCTTCTATGTACCTCCAGATCGATTCGACACGCCAGAATGTCGCCTACTCACATCGACCCTTCCGAAAAGGGTTGTCATGTGCATGGTCGATGCTCAATCATATCTTGGTTCTCACGTTAAGACTCCGTTCAACTTTAAGCACTTTGATGTAAAGGAAGCTTTCATTGAATGCGGTGGAAGAAGTATTCCTAGTCGACCTCTCAACCTAGATTTTGAAAAGAATCGGTACATGCCTGCTTATCTGAATATGCTGGAAGGAACGGGCATGGGTCGATCTGCCGGAAATAATGGGATTACCAGGGAAATGTACAAGAACGGGAGTGCCTTCTTTGTCTTTGAAATCTCGCCAAGTCTCGATTCGGAAACGTTTGACCTAATCAATCTTGGAACTACTAGTTTTAATATTAAATTTAACAAAGCGACTCCCGTTGGCGGCTTGTATTGTATCCTCCATTGTGAATATGACTCTGTTCTCACCATTGATGATAATCGTGTACCTCATGTTGACGCCCTCATGTAAATAAATACTCAATTTATTCAAAAGAAAATTGCAAAACAAATCAACAACAACAAAAAAAAAAACGGGGGCAAGGAACAAAGTTCCCCGGGAACCAAAGGTTCCCAAATAGGAAATTAGGATTCTAGGAATTAGGAATTATTTTTTTACTATTTTAATTAGGAATTACTAGGAAATTTTAAAATTATATCTGCTTATGCTGCCCTGACGAGTTCTTGTTCATAAACGATTCCTGATATTTCATCTCCTAGTTTGTCCACTAGATGATAGGTTGGCGGTGAGCCGGTCAACGCTTGAACGATTTGAAAGACTTCATCCGTCCATCCTGATTCGTATCCACGTCGAAAGGCCTTATTCTGATGACTCATTCGAACCATTTCGCCAATTTTATACTTTGGCTTCCTTGAAGGTACTACCGGAATTTCGGCGGGCTTTTTTTCCCCCGAAAATACGTGTTGTGGAGTACATTTGATCATGCGATGGTCCGAATTATTGATTGCTGTAGTTAACTTGCTTGCAACGTCTATCCACTTCTTGGTACTGTTTGCAGTGAGATATTTGAAAAGTCGAGTTTCCCATGTTCTATTAAAACGTTCCACCATTGCACATTTGATATCCGAGTTAGGATGAATTAAGTTAATATGCCGAGACTTTAAATAATTCTTTACGTGTGAGTTGACAAACTCTTTTCCTCTATCAGTCACAAGGAATGAGGGGAACATTTTCAATCGTTCAAATGTATCTTCCAATGCTTTTGCGACTTCCAATCCAGTCTTACGATGAAGAGGTATTGTGAACGCGAATCTAGAATAGCAGCAAATCATGGAAAGACAATATCGATATCCCTTGTTATGTCGAGAAAAAGAACTAAGATCGATCAAATCTGCTTGGACATGGGAAAATATAAAATCTCCTCTAGTCTGTCGACGAGGAAATTTGTATCGGACTTGCTTATGTCTAGAATAGACTGGTTGATTTTCCAGAAATGTTTGTACTTGTTTGAAAGACTTTTTGCTTGCTTTTTGCAAAGGTCCGGCAGATGAAAAGGCTGTAGGTTCTTTGAGATTGTAGAACAGTTTTCTCAGCATGACTGCAATGGTAGAGAATATACTTTATTCGGCATAATTTGAACAATTTAAATCCAAGAACGAACGTAAAGTCTTCTGGAAGGTCCTGATCCTTTTTGCCTTCTCGTAGGTTGTCTCGGTAACATGTAATTGGGAACTTGCAAGTTTATGAGTTCTCTGTCTTGCTTCGTAATCTTCCTCGTTGACTGTTTATTTGCTGTTTTTAAAATCGGGCTATTTGTAGGGGAAAATCCCAATCTTTCATCGTCCCAGTCTAGAGATGGAGTAAGCGTAGGTCTGGCGTTTCGAGTTGGAGTGGTTTCGACGATAGGTTCCGCAGGAAGATTTATTTTGTGTCGTGAGGAATCTTTTTCATTTCTCGGTTGGTGATTATAATTTTGAATGACTTTAAAATCATCGATATATGGCTGATGTGGTGGTGAGTAAAAGTCAACGAGTGGAGATTCCTCCACAGTAGACTCTGATCTTTCATCCTTTATTTCGTTTTCCTTTCTGAAATTTATAAGACGAGCAAGCCGATCTTGATATAATCTCATTTTAAGATGAGAATCGATATCCTTTCGACGAACAATATCATCAAGTCTCCTTTCCATTTCAATCGCATTTGCTTCTTTCTGTGTTACAGCAATGAATGGTTGAACTCGAGTAGTATGCTTCATTTCGACGGTAATACAACTTGAATGATGACACGAATGAAATTATTAGCAAATGTTAGCAATAAATCACGAGCCTTTTCAACGTCTCTACATTTGCCGATATAACGAATGATGGGGAGAAACTGGACAATTTCGTTACGCTCGGATCGATTAAATGCAATCTTATGAATGTTAAAAAGAAGTTCAACCAGACAGCCAATCTCTGACTTGTTTGCTTCTTTAATAGCTTGTCGGGTATGACGAAGTACTTTTAATAGAAAAGCAGAATGACGGACTATGCGAATATTCATTTTGATTGAACTTGTACTTGAATTGTTCCGTCGACTGGGCTTTTGTAGACGCCGAGATTACAGATAAGAAGGTTTGAATTGTTATCCTGTCGATTGATCTTTGATGCCGCGGACGATGACTGATGGACCTTTTGATGACGTTTGCGTGAGAACGTCGAAGAAAATACCCTACTGCAATCAGAACAGTAGAGTTTTGAATGCTTGTCAGTTAAATGGATAGGCAGATCCTCGACTTGACTTTGACAAATTTCACAGAGAGAACGCATGACACAACCGATCAGTGTAAAGTTAGAGAGGACAAATGAAAGGAAAAGTTACGAAGTAGATAGTTTCTTACATACACATCATCTCTTTTTATACGATGAAAAGTTGAAACTATAGATTTGAATGACTTTTTGTGAACCAGCATCTCATTAACAACAAAGATGCAGTATGCTCCGCATGTGATCTCTTGTATCATTTGGTGCTTTTCACGGTTATAATGACAACTTTTGAACTGTTCACAGAATGAGCGAATGCTTTTTACTTTTGGCAACCCGCCAAAAGAGTCAAAATAATAACAAACATTATTCCGTACGACAATAGCTAGCCAGTGAGTTCCGATATTTTCCGAAGAATCAGTATTGACAATAAGAGCAAATTCATAAATTGTATTTTTTATCATAGGTAAACAATCTGAAGGAAACACTCCCAAGAAATTTGGAATGTGGGACAACAAAGTACGGATATCGATGGAATCCATAATGATAATGGCGTTATCAATCTAACGATTGATATACTTGCATTTAACGATTCCGTCAATTACTTGAAAAGACAGGTTACGACAATTCTTTTCGATAAACGTCGTAATATCCGAGTGTTGTATACTGTCGTTGATGTCACGTAGGATATTGTCCAGGCAACCGATGGACATTGGTCCTTGACGGATGAATACGATAAGTTCGATAAGCCTCGATAGCCCAGAGAAATCATCAGGGTGAAATGCCTTGTACATTGAGGTACTCGAGGAATAAGAGAGAGAAGGAGAAGTCCAACCGCTCATCGTTGTCGACCGTTCATCAACTGACGGACTTTTCAACTCCTTTCCATTTATAGCTCATCTTGTCTCCAATGAGCTCTAACAGACTTTTTAACTTTATAAATTACGAAGAAACACACTAGCAAAGTCACATTTGCAAATGTACTCAGAAATATAAACACTTGATATGGTTTAGTCGAATGAAATCTTACAGGCAAGTTGTCATAAGATGAATATACTATATCGCCATGCTTGAAAAATATGAGTTTTGTAAAGTTATCGTACAAGTAACCCTGAATGTTTCCTATTAGCCTAATTTGATTCTCTTTGTTCATATGGAACAGAGTATTTTCTTCGAATAGAAACGATTCCTCGTCGTTAATCCATTCTTCGCTGGCTCGTGCAAGACTGGACAGGTAAAATAGGTAAATCATGAAAACGCATCGATTAGCAATTGAAAAACGTAGGCAACTCATGATAACGTATCGATTAGCAAGTGAGGAACAGTATTAAGAATTGTCTCATATAAGGAATATGTACTATTTCACAACCAATTGATGAGTCATGCAAGATACTTTCTCGAAAAATATATTTTTATTAAGTGAAATTTGATGAGCCAGCGCGCATTGATAGATTGTCGATTTGCGTCTCTATATATATGATTCTCTTCATCTTTTTTTGAATGTGCAGTCAACCGTAAAATCGTCAAAGTCTCTCGATGTGACGAATTAGCGAGTATGTTTCATTGATCTCGCGTTTCATTGATTAATTGAAAGAACTCCCTCTGTTACACGTCTCAATGAATGTTACCTCACATTGGATTGTGATCATCATTTGTCTTTGTGCGGTGGTAAGAAATGTTCCATTTTCTGTTCATACGTGGAAATATTTATCGCAAACGATGAATGTCCTTCTTGTGATTTACATAATTCCATGATTTCTCAACTCGGCCTCACGCTTTTTGTGAATATCCAATAACGTGTCTGCCTCAGCCTCCAAATCAACTGTATTAGAAGGTCTTTGCTTCCCGGGAGTATATTACTGAGAGGTTCCTACGATGGTCTCCAGCTTCTTCCATACCACTTCACTTTAATTGACAGAACTCCCATTCCTCTCTTCATTATCAGCAGATTCTCTACCTCCCATTCAATGGCGGTGTCGTCTTCGTTCCTCATATCGGGAAGACTATAATTTTCCCAATCAGATGTATACCATGTTCGATTCTGCAAAATCCAGCAATTTTAATGGAAATATTTGAACGATAGACCATTCTTCTATTCAACTATTAAATAAAGCGTAAAATTGAAAATTCCGTCTCTCTTGATATCGAAATGCCTTCAGTTCATTTCACACACTTTCTCGCCACTCTAACCGGTGAGAGAGCAGATGAAATGAAGAGATCCATAGTTCGAACGCAATAATAATAATCTCTTGTTTTACAATATTCTCTTGAACTGTCGAACTCGCGAACACTAAATTCTCTCGCTTCATTGACTATTCGCGGTCTCCCTCTGTCTTCCGCCTCAATGAACTTGTAATCGAATTACCATTTTAGCGTTCTACCCCCGCTGAATCTTCGAGTTTCGATAATCTATTATGCATTCGTTAAGTGGAATTACGATTGAGATGAATGGAAAATGACTCGAGAACGTGCAGTCCATGGGATCGATCCGCAATCACAGGGAGTAGTGTGTCTGGTTTTTCTTGTGTGCGCATTTCATAGTCCTCGTCTACGGTTACTTCCTTTGTTACAGTTTCGTTAAGATCAGTCGTATAAATCGCATTAAATCTTGCATGATGATATTGCTTATCGATAACAGTGAATTCAGAAAAGAAATCGTATCCATTATCTCCATTTTCCCTGTCGAACTTGACAACGAGATCGTCTGACGATATGTATCCAAATTTGTTTCCAAGTTTGAAAATCGATTTTACAAGAAACTTTACTTCATCATCAGTGAATTCTTCGATGGGAAAGGAACATAGAAGATCGATAATCCGGAATGATTTCATAATTTCGTTCGCTTCAAAAAAACTGCGTGTAAATACAAAATTGCGGCAATAAGGCAGCAATAAAAAAGGGGCGGGGCCAAAAGAATGGTAAAATTGAAAAGAATGGTCATTCTTTATCTAAATCCGCGTAGGGTATTGACGTTGATTCGTATTTCTCTCGATTTTTCGTGTATTTATTCGTAATTGTTAGGGGGTTCAACGCGTACCGCTCGAAAGGTCTAGTTGGACTTTGCCTACGAAAGAGGCAGGGTTTCGACTAGACCTTTCGAGCGGTACGCGTTGAACCCCCAGATAACTACTTGTATTTTTTCACTTTTATGACGTATTATAAGTTCTGACGAAGGAATTGCTGTTTCGCAGTTCAAGCTCGAAATTAGTTCTAGTTTCGGATTTATGCCGCAAGTTCCTGAAATAAGTTCCCGATTGTTTCAGAAGGGACCCGAAAAGATGATAATCATCTTCAACCAACCGTCAACCAAGGGCTGGGCTACGCACGCCGCAGAGGATATTGCCCGAGGCGAATACATTGGGACGTTCAGCGGCCATGTAAGATTCTTTGTACTTTTCCTCGGGAGGTTCCCTTCCTCTCCCGCCCTTTCGTCACTAATCGCGGGCGTTTGACATTGATAGTCAGAGAAGCGCGCATTCACAGCGTTCTAAATGGGGTAAGCGATAAGAGAGAAGCGCGAGAACGAACTGGACGCGAAGTTGATCACTGGAACTAGTAGGAAACTGTCGCGCCAATCAAGAAATAGCGCGCGCGCGATTGTGAGAATCGAGAGTTAAATAGTAGAACTGGCAAGCCCGCATTTGTCATGCCCAGATCCCGATAGTGCAACCCCAATGCCTAGTGAGGAAGGCCCGCCCCCGATTCCACCCTTCCCTCTTCCCTAGCAAGCGTTTTCTTTGCAGATAATGACGAGCGAGGAGTTGAAGTCAACCAAGCAGGACAAGAACATGTTTTTCGACATGACTCCGTAAGTTGGTGGTTCATGAAAAATATGCTCTTCGTTCTTTTAATGTGCACCTATCATAATAAATCGTCGACAGTGCATCTAGGCTCTCCTAATTGCGCTCGAGTCTATCGCCAATCAGAGGGATGGGTGGTATGAGGAGAATCAGGTCAAGGGATAGCATGAGAGTTTGATCTTCTTTGCAGTGTGGGCGGATGGACGGAGGGCGAGCAGTCATCCTTCACGCTGACCACGTGCATTCGGGTACGTTTCGTCCTCTCATCCTTCTCTCTCGAATGACACACCAACACCATACTAATGGTCTGATGGTGAACGTGTAAGAAGCACGAACACGTGCAGATTATGCCCTCTTTCTTGCAGAGCAATGAGCTGAAGTACGTAAATCATGCGTGCTGCCCGAACACGCTCATCGTGCGCACCTACGGACGTGGCACCGGTGAGTACGGAAAGGAACGGTTGGGGTAGGGTTGAGGGGATCCTTCGGGGGGAGGGGACATCGCCTCTCGCTTATCTGCGAGACTGGGACAAAACAATATCAAATATCCCGAGGACTTGTGAAAGGTAGCAATTGGGACTCGAGTTACTGAAGTAGAAGTAGTATCTAGGAAGGAAAATATGCCACGTAATGATTGTCTGTTACAGGCGAGTACACCCACGGAATCGCCCTGTTCGCTCGCCAGCGCATCCGCGCGTTTCAAGAGATCAGCTACGACTACTTCAAACGCGAGGATAAGATGCCCTTCGATTGCATGTGAGTGATTTTCTGCTCGAACTGGGTGTAATTCGTGTAGTTCACGAGTGGATTTCGGCTCGATTTCGGCTCGTATATGCAAAACTCGGGGAACTTTAAACGTGCTCAGACAGAGCATCTAGCGCTTGCTAAAGATCATTCGGCACTCAAATATTATCATATTTCAGGTGCGGAGGGTATGCGTGCAGAGGTGCAGCTGTGACGAAGGCAAAGTAGAACTAAAGGGCAGAACGCGTGGTTTCAGGTAATTTCCCACTGTCTGAATCCCAAGTAATTCATGATTCCATTGCAGGCTCTTCCTCCGTCTTCCTCCATACCTCTTCTCGTTTCGTGCTGTGTTCTTTTGTCTTTAGGTAAGGATCAATCTATGTTTCCTCTAGGAGACAACGCCTTCCGGAAATCTAAATATCTCACGTTTCAGCTCTATTGCCGCTATTTTCTGCCAGCTTCGTTGATCTTCCTTCCCTTCGTGCTGTATATTTTCACTTCGAGGTACGGCATCGTTATCGTTTGAGTTCCCAATCTCATCCACTACAGTTCCACTCTCCTATTGCATCTGCCCGACTACTTTTGATCCCTACTGTTAATCTGTGTCTCTCCACATCATCCGAGTTCCGTAATCTTGTCGATCGGTGAGTAGTAGTGACTTACTGGACGCAAGCCCTGCCATATTACCATTTCTAACCATCTAGATTCCAGATTCAATCTCAAAGTCTCGCTGTTTCTTCGCCGTTGTCTCATTCCATCGATTCCTTCTGCGATGTGGCCCTTCCACTCCAGGTGAGTTAGTGATCGAACTATAGCGCAAAAACAGCATGCAACTCACACAATGACTTCCTGATTTCAGCCCTGCTCTCGCACACTTCCATGTTTGCATTCGTCTATTCACTCAAATCGTG
This sequence comes from Pristionchus exspectatus, assembly GCA_911812115.1. Classification (NCBI taxonomy): domain Eukaryota; kingdom Metazoa; phylum Nematoda; class Chromadorea; order Rhabditida; family Neodiplogasteridae; genus Pristionchus; species Pristionchus exspectatus. The sequence goes on along the minus strand of OU461583.1, from coordinate 29,893,054 downwards.
CCGAGAGTTGCCACAACAACGCGCCCCGATCGGTAAGCCGACTGCGACTTTCTGACTATCTTCCATTAGTTTTGACTAATTAGTTCATTTCAAAAGGTCACAAAGAGCTAACATGATTAGAGACTACATATGTTCTCACTACATATGTTTGATAAATTTTTTTGACTATCAACCCTGGAGAGCGCCGCACCTGTGTGCACCACCAGAAGTGACTGTCTCATGACAACTGTCGCCTTGATTATGGAAGCGACATTACCTTTACCTTCAGATTGACTACCTGCACTTCGCTGTACTTTCAACTCGATTGAGCAGAACTCTTCCTCTTCCTCCGAGTGTCTACTCGTTCTCTCGACCGGATTGCCTGAGTCACTTTTTCGCCCCTCTTGATCGATTATCTACTCCTTTTTTGCTCTACCTCGTAGCGTAGCGTACCACTTACAACTCGACTCGGAATTCCGATTACACACCTCACTACTTTCTCAATTCTCAATAGTTCTCAACAATTCTCTCGTGTGCTCTAATTTCTAGCATTACCACTCATAACCACACTCTACCACACTGTTACATACGCTCCGTAAGTTTTTAATCCGTTCGTTTCTATTATTATCTGCTTTATAATGTTTGTTATTCCCTATCTCTCCAAACTATGCATCGACCCTAATTACTCCTTTTCTTTCACTAGCACCCAAGCCCTAAGCTCTTTCTCTAGGCCGATTATGTTACTTAACAATTTTACTTCACACATGCAATATTCTTAGTTATCGATTAAAAGTTGATGCTAATTCATCAGTTAACTATGATCCTTCTTGATCCTGTTTATGTTCTCTGCATGAGTACATGAGCCCTCTGATCTTCTCATCGAGCCAGCCAGTGACTTCTTCCTTCCTCGAGAGCTCCTATTATCCAGAACAAGTTTGTTGCATCGAATCGCATGGTACTACAACGAAATCTAAAATAAATATGAGAATTTTCTCCGAAATCCGGAAATTGAAATGGAGCCAGAATAATATCCGGTTCAGGTTGATTATATTTAGTTTTCGAGTTTTGGGTATAAGACGAAATATTGCAAAATTGTAATTTACGATTAGAATTTAGAAAAGAATTCTGCGTGTTCCCTCGCTTCAACATTTTCTGCAGATTTTTTTCAAAAAAAAAAGAAAAAAGGGAGTTCATGAATAATTATGTTCGCAATTATTATATTTTTACGTATTATAATATTTTTTCGGAGCTTCACTTTCTAAGTAAATATTCGTTGAAAAGAAATTCACGAGATATCTATTCTGGCTGATTTTTTTCCAGTTCGTTGTAGTACCAATATAAGTACTTCCATTTCGCATTATCACAATTTATCATGATCGTGAACCATTGCTAATTATCCCTCTCTATTGTGTAATTAATTAATCATTGTTCCAATGTTTCGTTTATTGTGCAGCCTCTTCCAACCGCATACTTGTTTTACGATCGATCCCAATACCACTTTCACCCGTCCCTTCACCTGCCCGTAATATTACAACGTCATTATCGCTCTTTTCTTCCTATGATCTCCATTTCACCGAAGACTTTGTACAGTCATTCCACCCCTTACTTGTCCCCTCCTTCTTTGCTATCGTGGTAATAAGACGTATGCATGTATTGCAGATAACAATAAACTCATCCTCTGTTATTTTCGAAAGTCCATCAAGCACACAAAACATCAAAGGACATTTCAACAAGATTTTATCGAAGAGACCAAGACTTACAGAGCCACGATTAATTAGACCGACAGGGAACTGAGCACAATCCAAGAATGCAACAACGGTTTCGGTCCGAAGACTTTGCATTGTGTTGCTCAAATCAGAGAATTGTGCTCAGCCCCTGAAAGATGGTGAACGGAGACGGGAGCCGCACGAAAAAAATGGGCCAAATGAATAGAGATTAGTCCGGGAGCGAGTCGGTTTCGGCCCTTGGGGGCGTTGCAATTGATACTCAACTACACGGATTCATCTCCTAGATGGAAATGTGGCCGACGAACAAGGTAAAATACAGAAAAATGGGAACAAGAGCCAAGAGCATGAGCATAGCGGATTCACATAACACAGTGTTTGGTCAAGGTGGAATTTAGACCGAGATGGAGGCCTCCAGGTCGGATGATGACTCTTAGTAAAAAAAGGAAAGAAAGAGAAGTTTCGAGAGTAGATTTCATCCGACCTGGCACCCTCTGGAGAGGGCCGATGGGCTTAGCGATCCTCGGAGAACGCGGAGTAGGATGGCAGAGTCTCGCTGATCAGGTCGTTGGGAGGTTTGCGATCGAAGGCCGTTGCAATAAAGACCCCCTGGCTGCAAAACGATGCAATTTACGAGTTGAACTCTCTCAAATTTGCGTGCTCTCTCGCTTTGCTATGCATTTCTCGCTCACTCCTATCCAGCAATGTGAGGTAGACACATTCTCGTTCACCGCCGCTCATCACACAAAGAGGTGAGAAATGATAGTGATCCCCATAGTATAATACTCACGGGAATTCTCTCTGGATCTGCTAGAGCTCTAATATATATAGACTATCCAGCAATGTGCAATAGAACCATGCCAGGCCCCTTCGCACAAAGAAGAAAAAGAACCCCTCTTTGTGCGACAGGGCCTGGCATGGTTCTATCGTATGATAAAGATAAAGGTGTATCCACGTCAAGCGATTTTATAAGAAAACGCTAGGTGGGATCCACTGGTAAGGCCAGCTGTTTAGATGATAGAGGAACCCATACTCACGGAAAGTCTCTCTGGATCTGCTCGAGCTTCTCTTCGGTGAAGGCCTCGAAACATATGCAGCAACTATGGTGGTCGCACAGCGCCGGGCCCTTCTCTGCAAATTAGTACGATTTTATTTCCGAAATTTAGCACCGAAAATTGAATCGATGAAAAACATCGTACAGAATTAAACAGAAGAAACAATAGGAAATAAATCAAAGTATTGGCTACTGGTTGAAGAGGGAAGGAAATCTCGTATCGCGGCACTATTTCGGCAGAGAGCATTCGGATGATTAGAACAAAAAAAATAACCTACTGGATGAAAACAATTTTTTTGGATGGTTTTGGTTTTTTTGTCAGTAGATTCTCAATACCACAAGCGATGGAAAACGATAAATTTCGATTCTCTCATCTAGTAGGCTGTCTTCCGAAGTGCCCGATTCGCCCAATTGCACGTTGGACGTTTAACGAGAGGACGCACTGACCGAATACGATAGTGGCTAAATAACAAAAAAAGCTCACTTTTGCACGGGACCTCGCGCTGAATGAATCGAGTGCATGTTCCTGAAATGTTCTTTTATGTGCATGGTTGTGAACGCAATGTCTCGAGATCCTCCTCTGTGAGTTCCTACTAGGCCACCTAGTAAATGACCATTTTCATGCGATTCCTACTAGGTCACCTAGTGCAAATTTGAGGCTATTTCGTCCTACTAGGTGACCTAGATCACTTCCTACTAGGCCACCTACTCAAAAATCCGTCTGGCCCCATTCCTAGTAGGCCACCTAGTGGTTCAAGCTTCCTACTAGGCCACCTAGAGGCACTTCCTACTAGGTCACCTAGTCTGTGTCAGTGAGAGCGATTTTCTTACCCGGTTTGGCTGGAACTCAAGCTGCCTATAAGGTCCCTTCGCGGCTACTCCAACATCAGCACTGGCGCCCGGTCGCTGTAACTACCCTACGATCCCAACCGGGAACGAATTTTGGATCTGTGGTTGACCACGTGCACAGTGATTACTGTGACTGGCGATTCACTGAGTTTAATCGTAACCTATTGGTTGCTATTTTGGATGCCTAGTTTTGGCTGATATAAGAATATCGAAAAAGGATACTTGCTAGCAGATAGATTGCTAAAGCGTATCCATAATCAATCAACAAGTATAGTGACTGTTCTAGTCGACTTCGCCAATGATACTGCAAAGTGGCACTGTTCATCAATCTTCTTTCCTACTAGGCTACCTAGTGTGTAAGCATCGTCCCCTCCCCTCTTTCCTAGTAGGTCACCTAGTCGACATCCGATCTTTTCCTAGTAGGCCACCTAGTGGCCCATGTCTTCCTACTAGGCCACCTAGTTCAACTCCTACTAGTTTGCTAGCTAGGAGCCTAGTAGGAAATTTACTAGGTGGCCTAGTAGGAACTCAATACCAGAGTCATTGCACACGCTCTCTCGTATTTTCTAAAAATATTTTGTATCGGGCACTTCTATAGAACAAGGGGCCAGGCATACTGAGTGGGCAGACAAAGAGCTGAGCGATGAGCCTAAGCAGCCTGGGCCCTAGCACCCTAAACCTAAGCATGATTAGCTAGAGACAGATTAGGATGTTCGTCTAACACTGCCGAGTTTCTGACTGCCCCACTCGTTCTATAGAAGCGCCCTGTATCGAGCATGAAACTCAAATCTCCTTGTTCTCTACCCTCATTGCCCCTGGTCTCATACTGATGAACACTGTACGACAAACCACCTCAGACTCTGGCTCCGACTGACGCATCTTTTCGTTACACATACAATATATTACCACGAATACATGGGGAATGATATGATATATTTGTTCAGCCCTACTGCTTTTGACCTACCGGGTTTGTGCATTGGAGAAAGATTCGAGAAAATAGTGCACTTTCGCAACCAGCAAAACCAAAAAAGATCATTATTTACCAACATTGAAGACGATATCTCTCAGGAATTAAAAACAAGGAGATGTTGTACAAAGCACATGCAAAACAACACCGAGCTCACCTATCTCCTCGCTGGCGAGTTTGTACGGAAATAACCTGAGATTGATTTTTAAGTTAATTATCGATCCGGGTCGATGCTATTTTTAAAAATTATTGCTCGAACATTTCTCTCTTCATTGTTCTACAAGCATCTTGAGAATTCGGAAATTTCTAATGAGTCCTTCCATTCTCCGTATTCCTCTCGTCTCAGAGTCAGAGAGAGAGAGAGAGTTTCGTCTAGACGACGGGACGGTTCATAAAAATCAGCTTTCAGTTCATAAGACTCACTCGTCGACAGTGTGGGCATGTCCTCCGAGAATGAGGAGGGAGAGGGAGAGCAAGGAGAGGGATGCGAGACGCATCATCCTGCAATTGTTGCAAAATTTTTAGAAAATGACAAAATCGCATTGGAGGTAAAACGAGAAGCAATATATCAGAGAAATTATCCCGTAGGTGGTCTACTAAGAAAATAGAGGGATACCGTAGGCTCTACCGTAATAAATTGAAGGAAACTGTGGATGACACAGTGGGACAACGGAGGGGTACCGTAGTAACCTTTAGCGCAACTATCAGAATTTATGAGCAACTATCAGAATTTAGAATTTATTATGAATAGCGTAGACGCTACCGTAGGAAAAGTGATGGTATGTTCTAAAAGAAGGGAAAGGGAGGTCTGATGTTTCAACATCAATAGATATGAGGGATACTTTTGACGACACAGTACGAAAAAGGAAGGAAACGGTAGGTACTGCAGTTGGAAAAGGGGAGCGAAACCTTAGGCGCTACATTACGAAAAAGAAGAGATATAGTAGGCGATACAGTAAGGTAGACGAGGGACACAGTAGAATCTGCCGTAATAGAAGAAGGGAATACAAAGTAGGCTATAATATAGGTAAGGGATGAATACCGTAGCAGAAAGAGAAAGGAAAGAAAAAATATTGCTTGAAAGCAGCTCGGTAAGGAAGCGAATATGAGGCATACGGTAGCAGCTGTAGTAGTCCAAGGAGGAGGCTACGGTATGCGTCGCATTAGTAGGTGGACTACCGTATCCTAAGTTATACCAGGGAAGAGGGGCTAACCTCTCCAGTAGTTTTCTCAGTGTCTCGAGCGTCCTTTTATGCTATTCGATTTCCCATAACTCAGTCATGCGCCAGTGGGCGGGGTCACTGTCTAACTCTCTCTTCTTCGCACGCACTCTCGCCTTCTCTGCCCTTCAAGTGAGTGTGTGGCGTAGGGATAACCGTGGGCTGAGATCACAAGGTAAAGTGGCTCTCCCATCTCATAAAGTACTCATTGCGCCGCGCAGTCATTTTCTTGACGTGGGGAGATCAGCGGCCGATTAGGAGATACATGTATGGGCCCGCTCGTGTCTAACTCTCTCTGCCTCGCATGCTCTCTCGCCTTGCTTGACGTTCTAGTCAGTATGCCGAATGGGGATTGCCGTGGGCTGAGATGAGAAGGCTTATGTTTATGGGCCTGGTTCTCTCCTTTTTCCTCACTCTCTAATGCTGGCAGAACACGATAGACCACAGAGTAATGTAGAGCGAGAGAGTCGAAAGGCCGATTTATGGGCAGTGTTTCCGATGAATTCTCGTCCATTCCGCACGCTCTCTGGGTGGTGATAGGAAAGGGGTAGAAGATTAGAGAGATCGTACATTTTTTCGCCGATTTATGGCCCTGAAACTCTTCACTGCTCGACGACTCTCGTCGGTTAGACAAAACGGGAGAAAGCTAAGGAATGTAAAGCGATTTATGATTCTGATGAGCACTCTTCGTTCTGCCGGATCCCTCGCTCGGATATGGGACGCTAGGAAGTAGGGGAATGAGGAGAGTCAATCTCTTCATTTCGCCGAATTACGACCCTGAAATGATGTTCTCTTCGTTCCTCATGCCATCTCGTCAGTCAGAGAAAGAGATTGAGATATCTCATTTCCTCCCTTTTATGTCCCCAAAACTCTTGCTCTCGTCTCTTTTCATACTATCTCACATGTCACAGAGAAAGCTCAAGAGTTCGGGTTGAACGACGTTACCCAAATCATCCGGAACTCTGATTCTCTCTCTCTGTTCTCTATATCTCTTGCTCTGTCATAGAAAACGAGAGATCATTAGAAAGGGAGAGAGTGCGTTTTTTTCATAATGTGCAGGCGCCTGACTTGAGTGAATTTGTGCCGATTAAGCCTTCTTCTCCGGATGTGATGTGAGTAGCGAGCACTCAATTTGGACTCTGATTTTTGCAAAAGTTGCTGCAGTAAGCTGAAGAATTTGCAGAAAATCATGTGGAATCCAATGAAGAACGATATATTTCACTCTGAGACCATGTCCAGAGGGAATACTCACTTCCTTTTGTATCCCTAGGCAAATCAGCTTTCTCAACAGGGACTGGTATCGATACCAACAGAAAAAGTGTTTTACGTGTATAATCAGCGTGATATAATTATTCGTTGATATCGGGCTTGGATTGATTGTTCTTCCACCCGATATTTTCCCGAATCGCACTAATCAATAGATCGCAAACATATTATAGAAGAAAACGATACTGTTGGCCCTAAGGTTGGCAAGGTAGGAATACCGCAGCCGTTACAGTAGCATGATGGATGAAAAAATCAAATGTTGATTTGTGTGCAGGAGTTTTCGTCTGTGATGATACAAATGACTGGACGAGCCCGTCAGTCAGGGGTATACATGGAGATCTCCCGATTTATTGCCAAATACTATGATTCTCTTCAGTGCTCACACTATCTCACGTGCTAGAGATAAAGCTCAAGCGGATAGAACGACATTACTCAAAAGCTCCGGAACTCCTCTTCTCTTCGCATAATCACTGATCGCTTCCGTCTCAGGTCAGAGGGAAAGCTCAAGAGTTCGGGATGGATGGAGTGAGATTGCTCAATTCATGGCGCCGGAACTCTGATTCTCTCCTACCTACATGCTGCTTTCCGTGGTCATAGAGAGCGAGAGAGCATGGGGAATGGAGAGAGTGCAAGATCTATCGTAATGTGCTGGCGCCTGACTTGAGTAGATTCGTGCCGATTCTGACTTCATTCCCGGAAGAGGCTGTTAGAAGTGATGTGAAGAGCGATAACTCAATTTGGACTGATTTGCATGTAAATTTGCAGCGGTAAGTGCAGAATAATTTGCAAACGCTCTCATGTCAGGCGCCATCCGATTACCTAACTTCTCATTTGAGAAGGAGCGGTAGAGGGAATGCTCACCTATAGCTTCTTAGCTTCTTAGTGACTAGACAAACCAATGGTAGTACAATTGGAAATCGTATCATAACTACGGCTATCATGGTGAAGAATCCGTCTTTCCACCCGGCAACGTATGAAAATTTTGGAAAAACTAGATCAGATTACTGAATGATGTGGCTATCAATCACTCCGGTTTGATTGGTCGCAGACGACTCAATGAAAAATATTCAGTCTGTGTGCATGCACCCTCTCATTCCTCGTCTAGAATAACAAACAGTTTTTTAGACATATATTTCAAAAACATTCTGCAAGGACGCTTAGAATCAATTCGATCTTTTGAGAGGAACGACACGTTCTTTACCAGGAAGTAGAGTCATATATTCACCGGGAAAGAGCGCTTAGTAACCGAGGAGGAGGAACAATGAATACACTCTCAATTGCCCATGCTCTCTCGTCAATCGAGTGCGTTTGATCTTTTAGGAAGAACGACTCTTCATTCGGAAGTGGAATCATAAGATCCCTGCAAAAACGACGACGAGGAACAAGGAATAATCCCGCTCTCTTTATTTCCCATGATCTCTAGCCATTCGAGGACGTTTGATCCTTTGAGAGGAACTACTCAGAGTCTTCATTTCCTTAGTTCTTCGTCAAACGAGGTTTGAAGAACGAACGAAGGAAAAGAATTGACGAATGTTCCCGGAAGGGGAAGAAAAGATGGAATTTGAGGGATTTGAACCTTCAGAAATACCTTAGTTTTATGTTATTGAGATCTTTACTGTGACCGTTATCATGGTTTCCTATCAGCATTAGGTCTCCTAATTTGAGAAGATATCGATCTCGATTGATCTTCGATCTCGAAGTTGAAAAGTTAGTTGGCACATTTCTGTAAACATAGCCCGTAAATCCAGTGGTTAATGTGTCTCCGAGAGCTCGTTTAGTTTGATGGCGAAGAGGTCTTCGGAGACTGATTTCAGAGACCGACCGGCTCAAGAACGTTTGATCTTTTCAAAAGGAAAGTCTATCCAGATGAGGAAACTAACTCAGGAAGGGAAAGAACATAATTTGTAATCTGGACAAAAAGGATGTTCGGAATACGAAATTCCGCGTGTGGTGCGTGCGGTGAGTGCATTCCAGGGCGAGATATTCGTCTCTTTCCCGGCTTTGGCTACGGCTCTCAGTTCTCTAAGGTCTCTCCCGTGATGATGTTGGTGTTGTGACAGCTGATTTAAGGAAGAGAAAGGTCATTCCCTAGAGCGGAGTTGATTCGTCTCGCCATCTAAGGATGTTAGCTTAAAAAATGAAAATATCCTTACAATCTTCAAATGTACTTATCTTTATCATTCTCGATTCCTGCAACCCAATTAGCCTAAAATCTCCCGCACATGAGCGCACTCATCAACGCTCTTGCCGCTAATTTGCAGCGATGTGTCCGCTGCGTTCCGCTCGCCGCTAGAACTCGAGAGAAATGATACCGCCGTCTCTTCATTTCACACACTCTCTCGCCTCTCTGACCGGTGATAGAGTGTGGGAAATGAAGAGATACCCGTATTTCGAACTCTACTCCCCCCGGACTCCGCTTGACCTACAAAGCGGGAGCGATCGTCTCACGCTCTCCATTTGCCATGCTCTCTCGCTCCTCTGATCTTCTAGAAATCGTTTCCATACGGGAGGGCAGAGGGACAGTTCACATTGGCTAGGTGATCGTCTCTTTATTTTTGCCATGCTCTCTCGCCTCTCCGATCTACAAAGAATCGTTTCGAAATGAGATGGCCCGTCGACAGGCCAGTCAAGCTCGGGGACCTTCTCTCCATTGCTCATGTTATCTCACTTCTCTGATCTTCTAGAAAGCGCTTCGAGATGAGAGGACCCCATCATTTCCATAACGGCGATATGTTGAGTTTGCCTCTCCATATCTCATGCTCTCTCACCTTGAGCCGCAGACTATAAATGATCAACGATCTCCTAGTGATAGGCAAGTGGGTAAGCGATATTCGCCCTTCTTTGGCCTACGAAGAACTCTTTGCGAGCTATCGTAAATCTTCGCGCGCTCTCTCGAAAATCGGGAAGTGAGAAGCTTTGCTTTGCTGGCGAGTTTGCTCTCTCGATTTTGCCACGTCTCTGACCGTCCAGTAGACTGTTCTAGCACCTTCCGCGCTGCAGGTTAAACAGTTTTTACATTGCCCTACTACTCACGTCGCTTCCGGTTCGTGTGCAGCCTACTCGACGGCTCTCTCTCTCAAACTTCCCGGCTCTCTCGCCGGTCAGAGCCGGGAGGAGAGCCGACAGTTAGGAGAAACGGAAGCGATCAGTGATTACCTAGGCCAAATCAAATCATCGCCCGAGTCGGCCAGTAGTAATTTCGGTTTCGAGTTCGGATCCGACGTTTCCGACTCCGAGATCAAATGAGCTCCTCTATCCACCCGATATCTCGTCTTGCCTAGCCGATTAGAGACTATGGGGAGATTGTATCGGCACTGATTAGGTCAAACGGAGTAGTAAGAGCGCCGTGACTAATGCGAAAAGCAATCGCGAATTACGATTGCGAGAGAGGGATAGCGCGGCATAGACCGAGTGGCTCTATTTGCTGATGAGTATCTGCAGAAACCATTAGACGTTATTCATTAGATTCAGCTCGAGCGATACCCATTTCCTCAGTACACTGCGGTGTTAAAAGTGGACAGTAGTTCAGGACTCCGCAAACATAATTCGAATATCGTTTATCTTGGACAATTCTCGGTATACAGCGATGTCACTGCTCTTATTTGCATAACTTCGTTCTAGGAACAACTGTCATGAGAGCTAACTCTCACCCCTCGTATTGCATTGACTCTAGAATCTTTCCCTTCTTTCTTCATTCATCAACACTCAACACCCTTATCTAGATGACTAACCAATTGTGATCTTTTGCCTCTGGCACTATAAATTGCCGAGGTGCCTCTCATCGAGAGGGGACTGTTTCATAGATAAAGTTGTGATGTCTATGAAGCATGTTATCGCATGGCCAAGGGAGGTTTCCCCTAAGGCGAACACTACTATCGTCGCCCACCTTCCTCGCCGCTAGACACCGCTACACCAACTCCTCCTGACGTCGGAGGCAATACGTAAGGCAGTGCATAGTAAGGCCGAACATCCCGTAAATTGTGGGTTGTCATTAGGGATCTTCTTATTTAATATCAATACTGGGCTAGGATGCAGATATCGGGACTATTGTAATATCATCTCTCTTTATCTCTCGCATATGGGTTGTTGCACATAGCATCCTAGGGATGTAGCCCTTCTAATCCCTCTTTAGCTACACCATTTGACACCCACAGAAGACAACCATATCTTTGAGATCATAGTGGTATGGGGGTAAGGCGATTGTGGGGGAGCGATTCACAAGGATAAGGATGACATGGGGACTGGGGAATAGATTCAGTTTACATTACAATAAGTTTGAAGTGAAGCCTAGTGAAAGCATTCAGATGAAGTTAGGCCTTAGGAGGAGTCTAAGGAGGTGTGAGGGTCGAAGATGACGTCATTATTCAGGAGACCTTTGTCGCCCTTTACCATCTTCTGACGCAAACGGCGGCACGGGGCGGATTCGCGCAGCAGTGCGCCTCCCATTGACCATACGAGTTCATCGAGATGCAAGGCTTGCCGCGGGGAGGGTACGACTCGGATTCTGCAAAGGATACCGTTACTCTATGATACCGTCATCCAAATTGCACATAACCAGCGCCCACAGATATTCGATGTTCGTACCTTATCAAATAATTAGCTGTGTTTCAATGCATAACATTACTCAACAAGACAACAAGATATCTCTCAGATATCGTAACCCCACCATAGTATCCAATCAATCGTTCACTTACCGTCAGCCCAGTTGGAGTATCCATAGAATGAGGAGTGGTCGGCCCACTCCCAGCTGTACCCGAACGACGCTCCGCCAATGTACACGTCGCGACCGTGCGCCAGTCCTGCGAATTCATTTCGTAATCGGGATACCGTAACCATAACCCGGCTACCACAACTCATATCGTATCCTATCGCTACAGGAACACTGCCGTAACATAGCTTCTTTAATTCTACTGTAACTCAGCTACCGTAACCCGGCTACTCACGTCTGATGAACTCGTTCTCGCCCTCGCTCTTGATCGACGCCAACGTGCCGCCCTCATAGACGCACTCAAAGTTGTGGATGGTCCATGTGTTGGTGCGGCTCTGCAATGCCGTAATATGGATAAGGTAACTACCGTAATCCCCAAAAATACGGAAACTGAAGTAATCAGGATACGGTAATAATCTACCGTAATCAGGATACGGTAGTTACCGTTATCAGGATACGGAAACTTAACCCAACACATTCTTGGCAAAGCCATACCTGGAGCCGGTAGCAGGAGCCCTTGTACTCTTCCCAACCCCACTCGCAGGCGGCGGCTACTGCAATAGGGGTAATGAAATCCGAGCCGGGATATGGTACTGTTACCGGAACCGGGATATGGTATCAGAACCGGAGCCGGGATATGGTACCGTTACCGGAACCAGGATATGGTCAGGAACCGTGATATGGTACCGTAAACGGGATGCGGCACCTGGCACCAAGGGTACTGTAACAGTAAACTAACCGGAAGCTAGAACAGCGAGCAGCGATATGGTTTGCATAGTGCGATTGGAGATGAGAAAGTCGGAAGAAGGGGTGAAGGCTGGTGGTGTCCCGAATGGACCGTTCGGTGGCGGTTTTATACGGGGCGATCTCCCCCTTTCCGTCCCCTTCCCCCTCCTCCTCCTCTTCCCGCAAAGGTCGTCTCGCGGGATTGTTGCAAGAGGAGTCCGAACGAAGCGGAAGCGAGAGAGTGTGGGGATTGAGGAGGGTCCGGGCAGTCAGCGTGATGAGATAGAGCTGAGTAGGATCAGGCTCCGCCCCCGTTTGTCCAGCTTAACTCAAGCGAAGAGATAGGTAAAGTTGGGCAAAAAGGAGCAAAAAAGTGTGCGTTAAAGTGCCGGAAAGTTTCGTTGGTCTGCTTCCGGCATAGGGAAGTGATTTAATCTGTTTGCTGATATGGTTGAGCAGATGAGCCGACCTTCCTGAACAAAAAAGGACTTCGAAATTGTTCCAAGATGGAAATTGTGCAAGGAAAGCTCTATGATCTGCAAAGACTAGTATATGCATCGGAATCGAAAGGGTTGTTGTGTAAATTATCATATTCGATTGATCTTCTGATATGAAATGGTCCACGCTGTCAAAGTTGTGATGTAATTGCGATGATTCCTCTTCACAAATCGGTGAAAATTGTTGTCGCCAGTAATGCTGTATTGCTAGCCAATTTCCGGAAAGATTTCTTACATTTTCTTTTCTGGGTTATGTGGGTTGAATAGATCACACGCGATGACTCAATTCCCACGCTTTAAGGCAATGAGCCGTGTTGGAGGAATCTCACGTTTCTGAGAAATGCCTCTTTTTTTTGCGTGAAAGTGCCGGCGTTTCAAAGGTCAGCTTCCGGAATGGAGACGTGATTGGATCATTTGTGGGTTCTCATGCAAACCTCTCAGATATCTTGTGGTGATTTATTTACGAGTGGTGGGGCAGCAGTTCCAAATGCGCCCATTCGGCTCCTCTGAGAAAGGAGGGGGGTGATAAAGTGCAAATTCGATTATGACTTCCGGTGGTTTGCCGTCTCTTGCATCAGCGTGCTTTCTCGCCATGTCTGACTGGTTAGGGAGCGTTCGCATCGAGGAGAGACCCATCACTCATGCATTTTCGGCTTAAGTGACGCGCAAATCTACGCAAATCGGGCGTGTAAATCAGCATAAATTAACAGCGGTGAATCAGCTGCACTGATCAGTGGAAAAGGGCAGATTAGGATTTTCAAATGAATCTTCACCGTAGGCTAGGCACTGAGTCGTGGTAAACTCTACAACCGCACCGACCGCTACAGAAGCGAAGCTCATGATAGCAACCTATAATTTGAGTCCAGACAATTTTCATGTAATGTCTTGGGCGCCGATTGAGGCCGGCTCTCGTACTCTCGTCGTCGTGTCTTTCTTGATCCAACCTCTGGTCCCTCACTTGATCTTGTAAATCGCTTGCTTTTCCTTCCGCATCGTTGCACCCGACCATGTGCCGTACCACACCCAATCCTGCCGCAATTTCAGTTCCGATCAGGTTGGATACGCTCGATCTAATCGCGATTTCACTCGCGTTTTTTCGCTACTCGAACTTTTGCGAAAATCGTATTTGATGATCGTTCCGCCGCTCCGACCTCTGCTTTTTCACACAGGAAGTGCTGGCCGAGTTTTGCGCCTACTACCGTCTCTCGAATCAGCACGGTCTCTCGTCGGGCAGAGAAGGCTAGGGAATATGTAGAGCGGGATTACTACTAGAGTTTTCCGCAGCAGCGCTAATCAGCGTTATGCGGTTTTGGTCAGTAGTGCAAGAGCGGCTGCAGAGCCATCAAATGAGAAAGATTGATGGTCGATATGCGCAGACACACGGAACGAGGTTGGAAAACGGGGACGGGATGCGGGATCGAACGGGAAACGAGGAAACGCTCAAGATCTCTCTATCTCCCCGGACGGTTGCACTAGTTCGCGAGTGATAATTAAGCGCCGAGCTCGAAATAAGGCGCTTCAAGACCCTACTTTCTTTTTTCCGTAAGCTGGATTTATTCTACGAGTGATAACGGAGCCTCGGGAATGGGATGCGCGAAGAATACGATGCATTTCACCGACTCTCCATATCACCAGCTTCCTGAGTTTGCCCGTGTTTCAAGGGATAATTGACAGACGAGGAAGGGGGGGGGAATAAGGAACAGCTTCACAGGTCTCTCCATCTCGCCAGTTTCTATTTTTTTTCTAACAGACGAGTGATCAGGGGAAATCGAGAGGCTCCCTGACAGCGTTCGAGGTCATTCTCTCCACTGGAAATGGCCGCAAGAGCCGATTGCGATCGAAAGCCGGAGTGTCTAAGCCTCTCCAATCTCCATGCTCTCTCTCCCTCTCTAACCTGCGGTCTTTCCTATCTCGATATCTCGTCCGATCGTAATCGCCGATTGCTTCCTTATAGCGGCGAGTGATCCTCTCCTCCCTCTTCTACTCTCCCTCTTCTAGGTCAGAGAAGGTAAGATAGTGTGCAAATGGGATAGAAGTCGATTGCTCCTAGCGAAAGTTGCATTCGAGACAAGTAGGCGCCCTGAAATGAGGTCGAAGACCAACGTTCCTCCCCATACAACCCGGAACCGTCCAGTTTTGATTGTTTTTTGATTGCCTATTTCTTTTCAAAGGCAACGTGCCGTCTCTTAATGTAGCTACTAGCAAAAAACCCGGAACCTATCCTTTAGTTCATTTCCGGTTAAGATGACCATACTAATGGGACAGTCACAAATCGAGTGAATCTAGGGTCAGACTCTGGAAAAAGTCAAGCTCTTGACGTTTTCAGCGTTTGACATGGTGCACTTGAATTTCAATGATGTAGAGCGATAAACACGTCAAAAATAGATCATATTTGAATAATTGGAAGGCTAGAATGGAGGAATTCGTGTTTTACTCCATGATGTCTTTGATTGTGAAACATATTGAGTCCGAAGAATCTTTATCGGAGCTAGCGGGGATAAATGCATCGTTATTCTGAGAACGACGAGCTTAGACTTTGGAGAAGCTGTAGTGGGTGATGCCCTGAAAGGCGATTTTTGTGCGTGACATAGTGTTTCGATGAGGCTTTATCAGGGCTAGCGGGGCTACATCAATAAGTCGAGGATGAATGGCATGAGAGTTAGCAGATGTCTAAACTCTGGTGAAGCTGTAGTGTGTGAGGTCCTTGAAATCGATGGTGGAGGGCAGTCTGATCTCCTTTGTTCCCTCTACGGAATCGAGAGTGATGATGAAGGAGGCCTCGTGTTTGGTAGAGAAGCAGTTGTGGGTGACCTGAAATAATATCTCGAGTATGTTGAATACTTTCAACTGAAACACATTACTGCTTTGCCCGTAGGAATTCCCAAATTTCTCATTTCGTAGGAGTTTCCCTATTCTCGTTCATTAACCAGGCTGAATGTTACTAGTTTGAAAGTAATATGAATTTGTTTCGAGTTTGAGATTTCAACAATAATTGCGTGGGAGTTTTGCGATAGAGTGAGGAACACATCTAAATTCAACTGTCAACTGATTCATGAGTAAGAGGTGTGGGAGTGATGAATGGTCCAGCTGACCCAATCCCATCACGGGTCGGGCCGAATTGGTTTGCGCGGGCGGTGAAAACGAATTCGTCTCTCTTTATTCGCTATTCTCTCTCGCCAGTCAGACAAAACAAGAAATGATGCTCCTCTCAGGGAATTACAATGAGGAAGTCCCCCGCACCGGAAGGAATTATCTATAAAGGGGCCGACAAAATAATCGCGTCTTGCTTGCGTGCACTTTGGAACGGGTTTAGCTCGTAGGCTCAGATCGTTCACTTTTGAGATGGGTATGAAAAACTGAACTTTTGGACTAATGTTCTTTGAAATGTAACAAGTAAGAGATGGATTCGTCACCTCCATAATGAGAATCAACTTTTATGTTCTTCAATATCTCCTTCAGCCACCTAATTTCAACACGGTTTCTATCGCTCAACGGCAAAGAGTTGAGAGATGAGAGGGGAGAGGAGAAAAAGCCCCCGATATACTGGTAGTATGTTTCACTCTTGATCCAGGGATCATGATTGAAACATACTACCAGGGGTGGTGGCTTTGAGACCAGCCGCCTACGTAATCCTCACGATGCCAACTGACCTTGACTCTGGGAGTGATCGTGTTACACTCACCGTTTATTTTTATATTTGATTCAAATTGTGTATTCACCAACCACCCCAATCCTGAATAGGCCAAAACCACTGACCTTGACTCTGGGAGTGACAGTCTTGCCTTCATCTACCTCGTAATCTCCTCCCAGTTCGATCGCGCCGTATTGTCCGTCCTGAGAGAGAAACTGGATTGGAGACTCGGAAAACAGACACTGTAAGGAAAATAAAAGAGCAATCTAACTAAATAAAGCAAATGGGACAAATTAAAGAGTCCCTCTTTCTAACATTAACAAGAAATTCTCGGTAACTGTACCTACATCAGGACAGGAGGTTTCTTATATAGTGAACTCGTTTAAAAAACAACAGCGAGTCGTTCATCACGAAATGTTGGCAGGAAAACAGGTAAAAAAGGTGAAGTAGACTCGACATTCCAGCTAACCCGCTTTCCCTTTGAAGGTAATGACCAGAACGACTTACAAAGTAGTTGACACCTCTCTGCGATTTGTCCAAGAATAGTTCGAGCATGACCCAAGTGCCGGCCTTGTTCTCGAGTGAGCAGGCTGCATCACCGCGAACCTGAAACAGACAATGTGACATTTATTACATTCTATAATCTTTCCCTCTCCATCAGCATGATCTGCTGGATGGTACTACCCCGAGTTGTAAATTTTATTTCGGAAATTCGGTTTCGGAAATCACTTTTTCATAAAAAAATTGGGAAAAATATTTGTGGAAAACTATATTTTGGAAAACTTTTATGGTAAAAATTACTTGGGAAATGCGCAATGGGAAGTCATTTTTGGGAAATCTATTTTCGTAAATAATTTAGCGTAAATAAGTTGAGAGTATGCGCACACCTTTAGAAGCTATTTTCCGATTTGTTTTTGCTATAATCGGGTTCCCCGTATTTTATTATATTTACTTTAATATAAAAATGATACAAAAAATTAGTGTAACCATGAGAAAATTACTTCCCAACCGATGTGCGCGCTGCGGTAGCGTCGCGGTTGACTTCCGTAAAAATATTTACGAAAAAAGACTTCCCAAAAAATATTTGTCAATAGTTATTTACGGAACGGTATTTTCTGAAATGAGTTTTACGTTTTTAAACTTCCGATTTTAGATCTCCATAATAATATTTTTGAGAATTTTTTTTTCAAAAATGTATTTACGAAAAAAAATTTACAACTCGGGGTAGTAGCTGCTGGATAGTTAATGAAAAAATAACGTAGCGTGATATGAAACATAATTTGGTGTTAATTGATCTGACAATCTTGTTAGCTTAACTCATTCATTGTTCCTAACTGATTTCCTCATGAAAAATAACCATCAAGTGGAATCAAAAGATGTTGAAAATTATATCCACACCGATAACCATTTTTTCTAAGGCTGAACATCCGAGCGCAATTTATTCATTTTTAACACACTTTCCTAATTTCGAATTTACAACAATATTGCATGGAAGATCCCTACTTCCTTACTTTAATTTCTCTGCAGATTTCAGTGCACCTCAACTAAATTGTCAGGTCTGTTCGTCATTCCCGTATGAGCTGTGCGTCTAGTCCACCCAATTTCCGTAATGCATATCTCGTAAATCCATCGTTTCAGATAGCTTCTTCCATCTATGGTCCCACATCTGAATGATGGCTCTTCTCATTCTGCTCAGCCTTTTGATTGTTAGAGAGAGAGCAAGAGAGTGTGGGAAACGGAGAGTTCGATGCCACTAAAGATCGATGGTCTACCCATCCAATGGCTCATCTTCCCGCAAAGGCATCAA
Source organism: Pristionchus exspectatus (assembly GCA_911812115.1). NCBI lineage: Eukaryota > Metazoa > Nematoda > Chromadorea > Rhabditida > Neodiplogasteridae > Pristionchus > Pristionchus exspectatus. The sequence goes on along the minus strand of OU461583.1, from coordinate 29,874,626 downwards.
TTTTGCGCAGACGCGGAAATGAAATCGAAAAGATGCGTAACGATCGTGTTCTCTCCCTCTCTCTCGAATTCACAATTACAAATTTTATCATGGCTTGAAATGGGCTTACTGAATGGAGTATCGTTAGGAAAGAGGCTAAATAAATTGTTATTCTTTCTGATACCGAAGCAAGGTGAATGGACACAAAGACTGAGCAGATTATCACAGATAGGCAGCAGCAGTTTACAAGCCCCATCCCTCAGCGCGGAAGAATAACTGATTTTCTGACAAATTCATCTGATCTGCCTAAATTTAGGTCCAAGTTTTTTTTCTTGAGGGTGGAATGGCTCTTTCGGGGAAGCTCTACTTACCTCAACACGGATCTGCTTGGCCTTAGAGACGACAAGAAGTGTTCCGAGTAGAAACAGAGAGGCGATTCTCGATAACATGGCGAACTTTCCTTGTGGAGAAGTGGGAAGGAGAAAGGTGAACGCTTATGAGCCGGCCGGCGAACAAAGGAGTGACAGTTCAATGACGAGAGCATTACAGCGGTCAATTCTCGGCTCTCTCCATTTCGCCTGCTCTCTCGGCGGTCAGAGTAAGCAAGAGAGCGGGAGGAACGAAGAGAGTCGGAGAGGTGTTGTTCTCCTGAGATCGATGAGAGAAAGCGAGAGAGCATGGGAAATGGAGAGAGTGAGAGCAACTTGCACGTACACAGCACACTTTTTTGCGTCTCGGCCAGTGAAACCACTTCCTTTTTCTACTCTTGTGTGTGTACCATTGAGGCAATGAACCTTGAAAGCGAGAAAGCTGTCAATGTTTTTGGACATACTGTAGTCAACATTTGAGCTGCAATGCCAGGTGTGCACGATTTTCAGTGTGCAAAAGGTTACCGATCCGTTTTGTCTAATTTCAAAGGATAACTAATGAATTATCTCTACTCAAAATGACATGAAAACTGGTCAGCTCTGTGAAGACACTCCCAGTCCTTCTGTTCAGCTGTAATGTGTGAAAACAACAGGTTGCATGCATTTGTTTTATCGAGACGAGCTCTTTCCTCGAGCCTCGAGAGTGGAAAGCGGAAGCCGGGAAATGGCTTATTTGCCTCCGGTCTTGTAATGGCCGGCTCCTCCGCTGGCTCCACCGGCGAATCCGGCTCCCTTGCGCTCGGGGCAGTGGCAGTAGCCGGCATCGAGTCCTGAGAGGGAAATTTTTTTTCACTGAAATCATTATTCATTAATCATTATTTGAATCATTAATCAATTTTAGATCAAGGCATCGTGGTTCAGAGACGTAATGAGGACAGATCCTAACAGAATATTATTGTTTGATTGGAAGAAATATTAAGATAGGCATGTGAGGAGTCTTAGCCACGAAGGATGCCCTTACCCTATCGCCTGTAAACGATCAGAAAGGATATCATACCAGGTCGTCCATCGTGTCCCTCGTGTCCGGGTCCTCCAGTAGGTCCGGCCTCTCCCTTGTCTCCCTCGGGTCCGTCGGGTCCGGGCGCGCCCGCCTCTCCGGTAGGTCCGTCCTTGCCGGGTGCGCCGACGGCTCCTGTAGGTCCCGCGGGTCCGTGCTGGCCCTTGGGGCCCGGGCGCCCGATCGGCTTGCGGCCGTCCATACCCTGCGATATATTGATGTAATTTGTCGGCAGAGTTGACAGAAAAATGTCAAAACACTGCTGGGTGTTAGGTTGAATCATAACCGAATTTAGTTCAATGCGAATTCATTCGAATTGCTTCATTTTCCTACGTTTCCCGTTCAAATGAGTGCTCAGGGAACTGAAGTCTACGAGAAATCGATCAAAGAATAATTGGAACCTTCTCTCCCTGGGGTCCGGGGAATCCTTCTCTGCCGATCGCTCCAGGTGCTCCGATGTTTCCAGGCATACCAGGGCGTCCGTCGCGACCGTCGGCTCCTGAGATTATTGAGAATTTCAGTTCGTAAATTAATAAAGTAAGGCTAATGGTGAAAATGATTAAGAATTGAATAAAGCCGCGACTAAGAAAGTATAACAAACCCTTGGCTCCGTCAGGTCCGGCCATGCCTCTGAGTCCAACGTGTCCGGGAGTTCCGCGGGGTCCGTGGAGACCTGAGAATATTATTTGTGATCTTAAATATAAATTGTGGGTGCTTCGATAGTGTCCGGAACGCCTTGCTGGTCAGGCTTCGATGGCGTAGAGGGCAATTTCTAGGCAGTGACAAAATTTAGATAGATTCTGCAAGGCAAACCTGAGGTACAGCAAGAACGGGGGAGTTAATTAATAGATACTAATTAATTAATTATGTAATTAATTACCGGGCGGGCAGTAGAAGCACATGGTCATCTGAGGAGCATCCATAGTGAGGTCGTTCGCATCCACACCATCCTGGCCTGAGAACAAAATACGGTAGGCAGTTTTAAATACTGTTGGGTGTACGTTAGCTCTAGACATTTTCTCGATAGGGATTGTAGCTCGAAAAGGTTCATGAAAAGTGTTTGCGCCAAGTTTCGAAAGGTGAGAACGATGCGACTATTGTAATTACTGCAAAAAGAAATATATGGTGATCACTATTGTTGTTTTGTTGCAATTACTGGAGGATTGAAGAAGCGAATAATCAAGAGAGACATACCATCAACACCGTTGAGTCCGTTGGGGCCGGGCGATCCGGGCGATCCGCGCGGTCCCTTCGGTCCTTTGGGGCACTTGCTCTGCTTGCCGCTGTCGCACTGGCACGCCGACGACAGCTCTGTGCCCGGCGCGTTCGATTCCTGGAATAAGAATGTTAGTAGGAACAAGGTAGGTCAGAGTCACACTTTGCATATTGCTACAATATGGTGGCACTAATCTACACGAGTCGCTGTTTGTTGTGGAAATTTTGCGTTCCATATTTGAGAAAAGCAGAGCAATAGGCAGCAGAGAAAAAGAACGAAGCGTGAACGTGGTGCATTGTCGTGTTACAGCCGATACGCCAGAAATTAATTGAAAAGAATGGCGTTTTGATATTAGAAGCTAGAATCTCAGAAAAGAGGGAAAGTGAATAAACTCACCACATGCGCGGGTGCGTTGTCGTGACCGGCCGCCTTGTATCCCTCTCCGCCCTTTTCATAGGCCTGTCTCTTCTGTCTGGGAGCGAGCGTGATCAGATCCGACCACAGATCGTCGGTGGTTGACTAAATTGAGAGTTATTAAGAGGAAAGGAAATGTAATCTCATTTCAGAGTATGATGGATCAACATGGAAAACAAGATTTGGCAGATTTCAGAGCTCAAATATTGACCGTGCAAATGAATACGTAATTAAAAACGTGGCTGTAGATCGATTTGTCTCCATTATGTTGAGCAATTGTATGTATGAGAGAAAGTTTAACCCTACAGTCAGAGAGTGTTACAGTACCCCTTTATTTCTACCGTACCTTGAACTCGGCGATCTCTCCGTCGAACTCGCTCCACGAGTCCTGAATCTCGACGTAGATGTTGGCCATGACGAGCAGGGACGCGGCCATCACCAGGCCGGAGAGGGAGGAAGCGATGAGGGTGGCCGTCTGGATCTTCATACTGGAATAGAGAGATTGGTAGCAGAGATATGAGCTTGTTAATACAATGAATTGAAGATTTAAGGCTATAAAGAAATGAGGGGGTCTGGGTGGGTGGATCTTCATACTGGAATGTAGGAGATCATTAGTTGAGAAATGTGCCTACGAAGCAGAAAAAGTCGAAGAAAACGTTGCAATGTAGTCGATAGAAATGGTTTGGATGAAATAAACACAAAAGAGGAGAAAGTGAGTGCGATAGTGGTTTGGATTGTCATACGGTAGAGCGTACACTTGCTAAAGTTACTCTTATTAACTATGCATATTAGTCTTGTAACAGAGTGGCCAATGAGGAAACTACCGAAATCCACCCCATCACATGGTAACTCTAATAAGATTCCCTTTCCCTTCCGGAAAAAAGGCTCATCACTCTGCGCTGACTTATGCATCCAATTTGGCTGTGGGCCCGCCAGCGGAAGTGGAAAGAACGGCCACTCTGACTCTCTCCACTTCCCCTGCTCTCTCACTCGCTCTGCCCAGTGAGAGATCACGTTGAACGGAGAGAGACAAGTCATTCCACTGAGCAAGATGAATTCCTACCCGCCGGAAATTTGATGTGGGCCTAAGAAAGTTGGAAGCTACCGTAATCCTATGTATAGATCAACTCCATGGATCGTTTATTCGACAATGCACATACTATCCACGCCCATTCTCAACGAGATCACACCTAGTCGATTTCAAAAGAAGGATATGCCCCGAAAACCTAGTGAGGTAAGAAAGCTGGCTAATCGAAGCGAGCTGATGCTTTCTCTGACCGACATTCATCCTTTTATACACGCTTATCAATCCCTAACAATCCCGTCTTGCGTAAGATAGCGAAGTGATAACTGGTTCAATGCGAACAGGCGGACAGCGGACAGCATTATCCCCCTCAGGAAGTTGCCCGAGTAATAACTTTCACTCATTGGCGGCCCATAGATTGGGGTCGAAGAGACGCAGTGAAAGCGCGTGCTTGTTTGGAGTAAGAAGGAATAACTACTCGATCAGGTAAATCCGTAAGTTGACTTGAGCGAAGTCGCTGCGGTCTGTACACTTGTGGTAAGACAGTTATCTTCTCAACTATGACGGCAATCACACGGTTTTCATTCTTTTAAGCACTTATGGATTATTCAAGCATTTTTTCGAATTTTCTCTCGGGTTGTGGTGATGAAGGCGCTTGACGGGGATAAGGGAATGACAATCTCAACTAGGCTGAAGTCGTTGAAGTCGCGGTTCGTCGAGTCGTTTAGTAGGAAGGAGTAGATCCTGCATATGAAGATCCGCTTCCCGCTTCCCTTCCCCATGGAAGAAACGAGTGAATAACAGGTAGACTTTATCGGCGAATGTTGTCCACAGTAAAAGTGAGAGAAGGCGACACAGGGACCATTCTGAACCAGGCCATTTGATCCTCGGGCCAAACCAGGTTTAGGCCTTGCTGGACTCCAGGCGGATTCTCGGGTTAGGTTCGAGGCGGGTGAGGGCAATGCACAGTCAGGATGCCAGCGGGGATAAAGAGGGGGGGCTACTATACGACGTGGCCTCTGGAGGAATGAGAAGAGGTTGTTTCGACTACATGTTGGAGGCCGGGACGGGGGTCAGGGACCATTGGGTTGCCTAGAGGGCAGTGGTCAGGGTCGGGGACGGGAAATACTGAGGGTGTTCTCAAAATTTCATGGGTTCAACAAATATTGTATGTGGCTCAAAATATCATAGGTTTCCAAATATATTCAAAATATTGTAAAACTACGGAGAGTAAGCTCGATGACACAGGTCGCGGGGGTTAGTCAAAATATAGTATGGAGGTGAGGGGGGAGACGAAGAAGGGGCGACAAGGGGGAAGAGGTAGGATGGCGCTAGGTCGGAGGAAAACATTCAGATGATAACCTACTGAATAAAAACCAAAAATGTACGTTTTCTTTCGCTTGTGGGATTTAGAAGCTCATGCTCAAAAAATTGTTAGTTCTCATTCAGTGGGTTTTCAACCGAATGTTCTCATCCGACCTAGTGCCGGTAGGGTTGAAAGGGCTTAGAAGGGCTTAGCTGCGCTCTTCTCGGCGAAGCGCACATTCTTCTCGGCGAATCGTCCCAAGTCCGAGTCGTTAGGGTGGAATCCTGCGAATAAAATTAGATAATTGAAAAAATAAAATTCCAAATCCTTCCCTAATAATAATTCCTCATATAAAAGTATAAAAGCATAAAAGGTATGATTTTACCTCGCTTGAAGATGGGACCAGCATTGCTCTTCTCGGCGAATCGAGGACCGTAGTATTCGGGCTTTTCACCAGCTGAAATTGATTGGTGAATTAGTGATACAAAGCTAACGTAAGCGGATACTTACCTCTTTTTCTACCGAATCCATTGAATGATGAGTCCTTCTCGGCTAATCTATGTCCAGGATACTCTGCCTCCTCAGCAGCTGAAATTGTTTAATTAAAGTTATTAGTAGTAATGAATGCGAAATTAACCGATCAAGCGAATTAAATGCGCAGATATTCACCTCTCTTGCCTCCAAAACCATTGTAAGAGTTATCTTTCTCGGCGAATCGAACTCCAGGATAGTCAGCCTCCTCAGCAGCTGAATCAGTTATTTTAATAGATTATTTACAGGGGTGATGAATATTAACGCTCGTTACCTCGCTTGTGATAGAAGCCAGGACCAGCATTGTCCTTCTCGGCGAAGCGAGGACCATAATAGTGGGAATCATCAGCAGCTGAAATTAATTAATTAGTTAATTAAATTAAAATTAATTAGTTATTAAATTTGTATGGTCGATTACCTCGTTTGCTACCGAATCCATTGAATGAGGCTTCCTTCTCCGCAAATCGATGACCAGAATACTCCGGATTGTCAGCAGAAATTGATTATTGATTAATTAAAATAAATGCAAATGAATGTAAAAGATACCTCTCTTTCCACCGAATCCATAGTATGACTTGTCCGCCTCTGCTAATCGATATCCAGGTTCCTCAGCGGCTGAAATCGTTTTATAAAACCAATAGCAATTACTTGAATTATTAAAATATTTCAATATAATTTAATTAATCACTCGATACCTCTCTTTCCGAATCCATTGTATGACTTGTCCGCCTGCTCTGCAAATCGGTGTCCAGGGTACTCAACCTCCTCAGCAGCTGAAATAACATTATTAATTATTTAGCTGGTTGAAAGATATGACGGTTCCTTCCCTGGGTATCGGCGTCCAGGGTACTCAGCAGCTCAAGTAAATTAATTAATTAGCTAATCGATAAATCGATTTCATCATTTAAACTTTCGAACATGGATTTTTAAAAGTCATAAAAATACAGATTGACCTCTCTTCGTCCACGAGGGCGTGCGGAGCAACGGCGAGAGAAAGGCTGAGTACGCCCTGAGAAGGAGAAAGGAGCGTCTTGACACTACTCGGAAACATGCCCAGTAAAGGTAAAAAGGTCACCCCGTACTCTAGGCACACGAAGTCCTGCGGGAGCCCACTGCTAGGCCAATGACTATTTTATAAGGCCAATTCAATGCTCACTACCCAACTTATATCTAATATCCAACTATAATAATTGAAATAAATACGATTTGGAAATGATTTGTCTACTAATTCTACTTCTGCTAAAACGAGCAACTAACATCCTCGGGTCGTACTGTATTTTGTTCCACAAGTGGTCACATTTTTAGCGAATTTTTCTCACAATTTAGGTGAAAACCTCTATAAAAGAGCAACTAACATCCTCGGGTCGTTCTGGGGGTCGGGGATGGCAGGCTCAGCACGGCCGAATCGATATGCGAGAACAAGCGGAATGAGCGGAAGGAGAAGAATGAGCTTCATCGCTAGAATACCAGTATCTTAGTCCGTATAGATCATTGCAAAACGTTTAACATGAAAACAGGTCAAAGGAACTTTTAAAATTTATGCCTAGATGAATGAATGAGGTGAAGAAGAAGCATAAGCTTCATCCATAAAATATGAGTACCGTAACGCAGACAAATAATTGCTACTCGTGTAATACGTCAATGGAACATGACCTAGAAGCGCAAAAGTTAAACGAGAGCAGAATGAAAGGTAAAGGTAAGGTAAAGGTCATCCCGTAAATCTAGGCACTTGCGTCCTGCGGGAGATCACTGCTAGGCCAGTGAAAGGAAGACGACTATTCTTAAGGAGAATGGAAGGACCGTTGCTAGGCGCGTAATAACGAAATCGCATCTAAGGAAAGAATTCGAAGGAAAAGAGAAAGAGAAACGTAGGAACAGAGATCCATTAGAAAAGGAAAGAAAAAAGATCGAGGAGTCATACCAAAACCCGCAGGACGCAAGTACCTTTACCTTTTACCTTTACTTCGAATGAAAGAACTAATGCGAATCAATCGTGCTTAGTTAGAGTTCAAATAGACTATGTGTCTAGAGCTACCGTAATCCTGAGAATAGGGGCTACAGTAGAGTAAGAGAAAGAGGAGAGGCGCCAGCTCTCGCGGCTGTCTTCGTTGCCTTCTGAGAGACGGAGAGGCGTCAATCTCCGCCCCCCTTGACTCCGCCCCTTCGCCGTTTAGTTCGAAATACGGGCATTCGTCTCCTCATTCGTCCTGCTCTCTTACTGGTCAGAGTGGCGAGAGAGTGTGCGAAACGAAGAGTCGATTACCCGTATTTCGAACTCTACTTCGCTGTTCGCTCTCCACCCCAAACTGAGCACCTTCTGGCATAATTGGAATGCAGGATGGGATGTGCCTCTAATCCTTTCGTGTGCTCTCTCGCCGCTCTTATATCCGAGAATAAGTGGAAAAAGGGAGACAGCCCCGTTCCAGTCTGAATACCATTTGTCACGCACATTATGGGGTGGCACATCCCATCCGTTTCACCTCAGCGAAATTGGATTTTCGATTTTACGAGAAGCCGGAAGTAGATGCAGTGCAATCGATTGGAATAGACAAAGATGTATCGTGAAATTATTTTCCGTTCCACTCGTAGTTGACCTTCAATACGATACGCTAACCAGCACATAGAGTTTGCTGAGCATTTGAAACGCACGATAATCTAGTTGCAACCACACTCAAAATGAAGCACATCCGTCAGTTGACGGAACACTTTCCGGAAAGGCTCAAATTAGAATGAACTCGATGAAGTCGATCAGAATACAAGGCTTTATTGTGCATACAGTGAATTATATTGATTGAAACGACCGGAATACGATACTGATACATGTATTTACATCGTGTAAACCTAGTTGTACTAACAGCCGTTGCTAAAATTGAAGACTCGCCCGATATTAACGCTTCCCGTTGCTCTCCACGTCAGGTTTCGCGACTTTGACACGCTTTTGCAGGTGATTCTCGAGTTTGCGACCCTGGAAGGAGAAGTTATAACTTTTTCTACCTTACACTATCGTTCCGTTGAGGTCAGCTTTGTCTGCCCAACTCATCCGATCAAAGATCAACGATTAGAGAACAAAGGTCACCTTCGTTTCCGGGATGAGACACTGGAAGAGAACTATGTCAGTGAAGAGAAACACGCAGAGAATCAGATAGGGAATCGAATCGTGAAGTTTGTCCTGTAATGGAGATTTAATCGCTTCTGAATGCATCTTTATAGTGTTGGTAGGCTGATCTCCTGTATATGTATGTTCTATTGGATTTCTGCCACTCGGGGGAGCATTATGAAACGAGGAGTTTTTTTATCTCAGTTACTTCATCTCACTTCAGACTCTACAAATGGCCTCACTCCTTCAATATTCTTGTCAACTCAAGAATCTCAAAAGGAAAGCGCATTATCCTTTCACTTTGGATCTCAATTTCTCGCTCAAAAAAGCCATTGCAGGCTCTCAAAAAAAGGTCTTTCACATCACAATTTCATTTTCGCTTCAGATCTCAGCTTCATTCCAAACGCTTGCATTTCATGATTTCAGGGAAAATGCACATTTCGGACACTTCATCAAGGACTCTGCTAACGATAACCGGTGATTGCCTCTGTACACCAATTACCTGGATGAGTGAAAAAAGGAGCAACTGCGTGGAGATTATTATATTTTAGTGACACATTAGTCATCCCAAAACAATTATAAATCCAGGTGAAATAACCTAAGTATTAAAAAGAACTCACGAATAGGAACAACTGCGTGGAGAGAATCGTGCCAATGCGAGAGAACATTGCTTGCGCCGAGCAGCCGAGGTTACGAATCGACGTTGGATACAGCTCCGTCGCCGTGATGTACTTGGCAATGTACACCTGAATATTGTTTGTTGTTTGTTGTTTGTTGTTTGTTCATTGTTTGTTGTTTGTTTGTACATGCACGGCTAATTCATGCTTTGGAATTGTGTATTGCAGGACTAATGTGCCATATATGCATGCGTCGGCAGTACAATGGCTAATGCTATGTTGTTTCTTTTTAGGACCACGAATGAAACTCAGCGAAACTACCTGTCCGCAAGCAGCCGTCACCATGATTGTAATGATGCGTAGCGAGTTGGCGAACGCCTTCTCCTGCTCTGCAATTTGATATCTTACAAATTGCCAGTGGCAAGTTCTCGAGCGATATCTGTCAAATGAAAGGAGATTGCGGATTGCTGATCGGAAATGAATGTCAACACCTGCTTTGGGCGCACAAGACGAAATATTGCGGTTGAAGTATGAAAGATACTGGATATAGAAAGATAGATATAGAAAGATATAGAAAGATATAGAAAGATATAGAAAGATATAGAAAAGATATAGAAAGATATAGAAAAGATATAGAAAGATATAGAAAGATACTGGTCCCTTAGACATAAATTGCTGCACTTGACTGTCGCCAGGTTATCCTCTCCGATTCGACCCTCGGTAATCTAGTTTAGAGAAACGACTGACCGATGTAGTAAATGTAGAAGATGAATAGTAGACAGGCCAGATTGGCCACTTCACTTCCCGTGTTCAGCAGTTTCCGCCCCGCCGACTTGATCTTGTAGTCGGACAGACCGACGATGATGTTGAGCGACCAGCGAATTATCTGGGAAAAGAGTAAAGTTTCACAACCAACAAAAATTTCCACAGTCGTCAGGAAACTACCACGCCCGGTGATGCATGAGCCCCAGGTACGGACATGAGATGTAATAATCAGGAGATGTGGCATCATTTCTGCACCAAAAAAGGTTGAGAAGGAGACGAGGATCGCTTATAACTGTCACTCCGTTATGATGGTGAGTTACGATCAGTATCTTATCGAGGTGATATTGAGCAGTCAGCGGATTGACTGAACATTTCCGGGGGAACGGGCACACTCGCTCACTTTCACGGGAGTACTCTCATAGGCGAGAGAACAATGAGAAATGAAATGAGTGAAATGAGATAGTTAGACGAATACTCATCTCCATTAACTATTGCATTTTGCTTCCTGGAAAGTCTACCGTAGCCCTATTCCTTCCTCAATTCTATTTTCATTTATCACTCGCCCGACGGTCCTAGACGGACTCGGATATTGGACCATCAGTCACCCCTGAGCGATGGGATGGAATGGGAGCTCTAATAGAATTGCCGGGCTGGGTCTAGCCGAAGAGAGACTGTGGGAAACTGAGAGAGACAGGCAGGGAGTAAGGGGGGGGGGAAGAGAGAGAGGGACAGGCAAGGGAGTGCATGTTTTTGAGAGAGTAGGACGAAGATGGATGGAAAAGTGCTCACTCCGAAGACGATATTGTTCAGGTACAAACTGCCCACGAGCGAGTCCATGTTGAACAGAATACCATAGTTGATGAGAGAAGTTGTCATGCTGAAAATATGTTTATCAGGGAACTAATATATTTCCGTGGAACGAAGTAGGATTTTACACTAAATACATTGCACGGCTCTGTAAATTCTCATAGATAGTCAATGTTATTCTCAGGGGGATAATGTAATATAGCCGATCCGTATCTCGAAAACTACAGTAACATGAGACATTCCTCAGGCATTGACGAGGTCCACCCTACGTGAGGCGGTTGGGTGTCTACGACCCAATGTACCGAAACATCCAACCACAGTATTCTAAGAAGTCTTTCTCTTTTCCTTGCCTCAGTTAGCAGTTTCTCTATTCTTCTTCAATTCTAAACCAACATTCTTACTAGCTCTTCTCCGGATTTCGGAGCTAGGCTCACGATAAGATCCGGTATTCCTAATTCCCGGAACTATGATTTCTGTAAGATCCGGCATTCCTCGAGCATATCCTGACACCATGCATTCCAATATTCAGGGACCCGGCGATTCCTAGAATCCGGCATTCCTACTTCCTGGATCTCGGGTGCGTCCGGCATTCTTTCGACTCACATTCCGAAGCACAGTACCGCCGTCCACTTGAGCAGCTCCGCATTCTTGAAGATGGTGAGGAAGGTGTGGTGCTTCGTGCTCGCCTCGGAAAATGCCTGCAAAGGAAGAAAAAGCAAGTCATGTCGCATTCCAACTAGAGTGGAAGACCCTCTCATTTTCGCACGCTCTCGCGCCTATCTCTGCACTTCCCTAGAGAGGTAGCAACGTTGCTATCCTCCCCCTACCATTACAACGTTGCAATGTCGCCATCGTTTAGCCAACCCTAATTCCAAAGTCCTGCAAGAGTTGAGCCAGGATTGAGAATGCATAACAAAGATAAGATAAAGAATGCATATCAGAAAAATATATTTCGAGCGCGTAGTTCACATATACCATGATCTTAGGTGGTATAGAGAGTAGGGTGACGTGAAAGCAATCAGTTGTGGGTAATCGGTGGGAATAGTGGCCAACCTGAGCCTCTGCCTTCAGCATTTCCTCAATTTCCTGAGAGCGATTATCGCACGAGTCTCGATTGAATTTCCGGATGTTCTTGAGGACGCTGAAAAAAAAATTGAAATTGAACTCTTAAAAACTGCAATAGTATCTGTCTCTCTTTTCTGAGTAAAAAAAATAGAAGTGCTCGTGGTGTTAGAGGATGGTTTTGTGTTCTTGGAGAGAGATGAGGGGAAGACCTAAAGAGACCGAAAGCAAAACTGTACGAAATTTAAAGAAGGCGTAAACTCCAAATTCGGAGAAGCACTTCCCTGTGCAATCAGGGGGAAGTACTGTAAGAGGGTGAGAGTGACAGACGCGAGAGTTTTTCGCTCCTCTCCCGTCTCTTCCCATCTCTCTGCGTCTTGACCTAGACCCCTTCCCTTTGCACCGCGCATCTTGATTTTGCCTGTGCCCTGTAGAAACTTTGCGCGCGTGTAACTCAGTTCAAAGTTGAGCTAGAGAGTTCTAATTTTCAAATTCGGAGTGTGGTTTACGGAAACTATCGACCTATGACATCAGATACCCCCCGAAAATATTGAGTTTACTCCTTCTTTAACGTACGTTCGCGCTTCGCTGATTCGTCCCTTCTGGATGAGGAAACGGGGGCTCTCGTAGCAGAATCTGCAATTCGGTTATCACTGCGATTGTCAGAATGAGCAATATTAAAAGTAGGGGCCACAACGTCGATTGGCGATTACTCGCAATCCGGTCCAATTTGTGTCCAAACTGTATCTCATGGACCCAATAACATCACCCTTTTTACCGTTTGTCGATATCTTGTCTCTGAGCTGCGCTACAGCCCGAGAAGCACGCGCGAAAGGCACCGTTGGAGAGGAGGAAATGACGAGACGAGAGGGAAAGGGGCGGAGCTTATTCTACCCGTTTCCCGCATCTCAGCCGGCCACAGTTTCACCAAGTCGAGCTTGCGCTTTGCGACGCTCAAAGTCGAAATCGAAGGAAGGTATAGGCGAGAGCGCGCGCTAGTCCCACCGGGTAAGAACAGCGGGAAGAGCGAGACGGAGGGAGAGGAAGTGTGGTGTGTCTCTCGCCTCTCTCCTCTCATTTGACTATCCCCTCTGGCGCTCACACTGTGTTTAGCGCGAGTAGAAATCATGAAAATACGCGCGTACAGAAACCTTATAAATTAGTGCACAAGCCAGGGAAACAATTTTTATTACTTTTTTCTTCTCTAATATACTCTGAATAAATATAGCAATCATTTTTCAACTGACCGAGCATTGTGCGTTATTTGGAAAGGCTAAAACCACCTCCATCAAACTCGAATAATCGATTTTTGACCCCCACAAAAGTGACCGATACAGCTCGCCAGCCCGTCATTGGTAGAGCATCCTAAGAGCTACCCAACGCAGATTTGAACGAGAGATTTGGTTGCGAATTGGCTTTGTGCATCGCCTGTCTCGCTTTTTGCGCGATTCATGTCACACCAAAGTGGGCGGAGCTTGTGGTCCCTAATTAAAAGTACAAACACCGGTCTGTACATGAATATTTTGCACTAATGAATGCGAAACGTCTACTAACATGTCCATGCCACCTGCAGTGGGCCTTAAAGAATCAATACTTCAAGAAGGGGTTAATTTCCCTTACAAACAAAAAATAGTGCCTGATGTTAAAAGTTGCCTAACTCACATCAACGTGATCACTCCGAGCACGTTTACAAAGGAAGAAATGAGCGCAAGTCGTCTCCACTCGTACGCGAAATAGGCGATGATGGGGTAGATGATGAAGTTGGGCGACCAGGTGACGATCTGCAAATTATCTTTTATTTTCCTGTCCATTTTCACGTCTTCCCCCAAATTTCTCGTCCTTTAATGCATATATGAGGCCGTTTGCGTAAGAATCGAGCAAATCCGGATGGGTCTGGCACAGGTCAAAAGTGTCAATTCTCTGAAACACTGCCATTTGGGGTTCTTGAGGGTGCTGATGACGATGGACACTTTCATTTTGCTCGTAGTGCGCCCGTTGGCTCCAGTTGACGTCACGTTGAAATCACATTTACTTGAATATCTCTGCGCTCAGCATATCTATTTTTATGAAACTTTGGCATAGGTTGTGGAATTGGATGATGATCACGCCTGTTTTCGAAATTTTTTGATTTTTTAATGAATAAAGTTGTAAAATGGAACTTTTCGTGGAGCCCCGTGCACCCTGCGAGAGTAGGACAGATCGGACCGGAATCACGAGACGATTCCAAATCTGTTTCAAAATTGATTCTAAGTGGTGCCCATAACGAGAAAATCAACTTATAGTGTACCTGGCTTGTAAGTAAATCTGTGCATCCTTCCCCTTGTTGACTTCCGATCGTTGATCTACCCGAGTCTCTCTACCTTGACCTCTTTCCTGACTCTGCGCTCTCTCGATTCCCCATGCTCCCTCGCCTCCCTCTTGAGAGAGTGTCCGATCGATACGAGGAAGGAAGTAAACAAGCGAAGAGATCGTCGGATTTACTTACAAGCCAGGTACACTATAAGTTGATTTTCTCGTTATGGGCACCACTTAGAATCAATTTTAAAACAGATTTGGAATCGTCTCGTCATCCCGGTCCGATCTGTCCTACTCTCGCAGGGTGCACGGGGCTCTCCGAAAAGTTCCATTTTACAACTTTATTCAATAAAAAATCAAAAAATTTCAAAAACAGGCGTGATCACCATCCAATTCCACAACCTATGACAAAGTTTCATAAAAATAGATATGCTGAGCGCAGAGATATTCAAGGAAATGTGATTTCAACGTGACGTCATCTGGAGCCACCGGGCGCACTACGAGCAAAATGAAAGTGTCCATCGTCATCAGCACCCTCAAGAACCCCAAATGGCAGTGTTTCAGAGAATTGACACTTTTGACCTGTGCCAGACCTTGCTCGATTCTTACGCAAACGGCCTCATATGGAAATGTAAAAGTGTGTCGGAAATTAGCTGATGGTGAACGTGCGTCTTCGTCTTTCTTGCAATTCATCAAAATGAGCGGTTATGAGACTGCATTAGGCTAGGGATGAAGGAACCATACCGTATTCACGAGCATCCTATGCCGGACTGGAACGTTCTCGATGACGTAGACTCCTTGCACTCTGCAAGAACGCCAATGCAATAACGTAAGGTAAAGCTTCACTTTCCGATGCAGGGCTGTGGTGCCTCCCGAACAGCATATTTATATTTATATTTTGCATGTGCCTGTGCTTGCTACTCCGTGATTCCCCCAAAGAACACAGTGACTTTGAGAAACAGATATGAAGATTGTTTCAAAAATGTTCGTTTTCTCACAATACCCACGCCGTGATCACTCCGATGCGGAATACGAAAAAGTGGCAGATTCAACTCTTACGTGCGAAATTAAAAGGGCAAATAGGATCCAAAATTACTCCGGCAAGGAACCCCACAATTCGGATCTTGAAAATGGATATATTTTCGACATGAATACACATGACGCCGTAATTCCTCCGTCAAAAAACCCTATTCCGACCTCGCAAATAGTCATATTTTCGACATGAATAAGTATAGACGCACGCCGTGATTCCTCCGGCAAAGAATCCTGTGCAGATGCGGAATACGTTGAACTGGTACATGTTGAGGGACATGGCAGAGACGGCTGTGAAGGCTGCCGAGCAAGCGACGGCGATGAGGAGCGTCTGAAATATAGGGCAATCGTTTGGGATCTTCGCACTATGTAAGTACTTAGTAAAGTATTAACCCTTCATAAACCCTTAATTTTCCCTTCTCCATGTGCGAAATCAGAACAAAATCAGACAAGAAACGGCGATGAGGAGGGTCTGAAATTGTACTTGAAATTGTAATTTTAGTCATCATCATAAACCCTTATCGTGAGATTATTTTCCATTCCACATGTAGCTGACCTTTGACGAACTGAGTGGATGGAGGAGGGAGGAAGACACATGTTCAATACATCTTCTTCCTAGGAAAGGCCTCCCTCTCCTCTTTCAGCACACTCTTTCACTAGTTAGAGCAAGCGAGCGACCACGCAAAATGGAGAGAGTCAGACTGGCCGTTCTTTCCGTTTCCGTTCTTTCCGCTCTCAAGGAAATTGGATAATAAGTCAGCGTAGAGTCATTGCAGATTTCCGGCAGAAAACCCCAATCTTATTAGAGCGCCCCATCCCATCACTCACGACTGAGGTGGGCTAGTCTGTACCTCTCACTTCGCAGTACTCTCGCGTTTCTCTGACTAACGTGGGATAAGGTAAAATGAATAGACGAGAGCATCACTCAGGTCTGAGTTATGACCCAACTGAAAGCCGTCTACGAAAATTCACAAAAGGAAGGAAGAATGCGAATGTGAGATTAGGGATTACGGCAGGATAATTTTTTATTGTCGGTAACTACCCCGGCCACTCATTCAAGAATACACTTACAAATCGTCTCCCACGTAGAATTGTCCAAAGGCCAGTGCTCCCAGATCCCCAGATTTCAATAAAAACGCTTATTTTCGACCCTCTTTTTTCAGTTGAAAAGGGAAACTGTCGCGATTATAGCCAAGATCAGGTCGCTGAGGACAATACTCACAAATCGTCTCCCACAGATATCCGAGAACTGTCCAAACGCCAACGCTCCCAGAAACACTCCGGTCATTTGCATCATCGTACTCGTCTTCACGTGAATGGCGTCATCGCAAAGGAGATCAAACTGGAATTTATTAAATTTTATTTTTATTTAAAAAACAAAAACTCTAACAATAATAAAATGACACAGGCCTCATCTCAATTTGAATACTTTCCCATCTGTCTGGCCAGAGCTCTCGAAATAAAAAAAAATAAATGAAAAATGAACCCCTGAACTCTATCATTCCGTTAATTGCAAAATCACAGTTAGAAAGTTTCCTAACATATCGGCTCCAGTGATTAGCGACCGTTAAAAATTCGATACCTCAATGTTAATCGACTTGAACTGGTACTCCAACTGCGGCGTGCAATTCGTGGCGCTCTGGAGGGACCGGAACACTCGGCATCGTTCCGTTCCGTTCAGTGACCGATCGAATGGAACGTCGCCGCAGCCGACCACGGAAGGGTTGTGGCCTGCAATTACTTCATTGTGAAATTGCGCAGTGTGGTAGAACCCTGAAAGTTTGCTCAATTTCGCTAATGTTTTGATTCACCCTGAACTAAACTGAATTTCACTCACAATTTCACGTATTCTAGTCTCTCTCGTCTCTCATTCAGTGAAAATGAGACAGACACCTATCATGTATGAAATTTCAAATTTACGTTCACTCCGCATTTTTATATACTTTTTGCTGTTAACAATGTTCAGCACCCTCATTTTGCAATCGGCTCGTTACTCCCCAGTCGGTACTTTATCTCCCTTGTTCCTTATCTCTCTGCTCTTCTCACTCTTTCCACCCAAGGTCAGCACTAGCGATACCATCAATTAGGAGAAAGAAAACAGTGAGAGACTGACTATCATCTTCTTTCTTTACCATCTCGACGGTCAGACGAAGCAAGGGAGCGTAAGGAGTGAGGAAAGCAACGTGAACACGCATTTTGACAAGACGAGATTCTCCTTGTTCGCACTCAGTGGACAAATAGCTCGAGAAAGAGTGAGAAATGAAGAGAGCTATCGCGAGATTATTTTCCATTCCACGCGTAGCTGACCTTTGACGAACTGAGTGGAGGGAGGAGGGAGGAACAGGCCGGGAGGAGGCTAGTGATCTACCTGCTCTCCTCCGCCCTACCTCTTCCCTTCTTCTCTCTCCCAGGCAATCAATACGCTAACCAGCACATTGAGATTGCTGAGCATTTTAAACGCACGATGAGAACGATATTAAACAAAGAGCCATTCTCTCCCGGTCCGCCAGGGTGAGAGACCGTGAGGAATGCAGAGATTTAGAGAAACCTTCCCTGGGCTGGTGGACTTTCTAGTCTATGCGCGCGCTTGTCACATTCACTGTGCCTTTTTCGCGCTCGCGCCCGAACCGTAAGAATGACGGACTGTCTAACTCTCTCCGTTCCCAACACTCTCTCGCTGTTCTCTACCCGATTTGGGAACACACTCTTGATGGAGATCTATGAACGATCTGCACAAAATTTTCGCGAAATGGAAAGAAAAAGCACGAAAAAAAGGAATTATACCCGCATAAATCATGAAAATCATCGTGCTCAGCGTCGAAAGGCACACGAATTCAGCAAGAAACAGCACCAGGACGGTGTACCTGAATGAATAATAAATGTAGTCCCGACTATTTTTAATAATAAAAATTTTTATTTTTCAATTTTTGCCGACATGTTCCGTGCATTTTTGCCGACGTGGTTCCTTCGCAGGCGAAGACTTATTTGACCTACGAGTCCCGTTTGTGCCTGGTAAATATTATTCCAACGGCTTAGATTCCGAGATTGTATCTATTTATTTTTTGTCGGTTTTGGTTTTCGTTCATGCACGTTTCCGCGTTGACTGAAACAATAATTGATCACTTTTCCAGTGAGCAATCGTCGCTTATTGCACTGCGCATCACCATTACTGAGATTCGTCACCAGCCGATGAAATCATAGTGATTCTTACTCGTCACTCTTATTAGATGTTCTCCCAAACGAACACTCAAATTCATCTTCCCCACTACTAAAGCACCTTCGAAATTTAGGATTTTCTACTAAAATTGTTGATATCATCTTTTAACCTGCTAAACTTGATGAAATCATCGAGATTCTTCGTTTTCTTCATGACTTTCGGCAGGAGAAGCTTTTCGACGACCATTTTCATCTCCTCGATCCCATTGTCAATCTCGGCATCGAGTTCCTCCTCGTCTACCACGTCTTCCGATGGCATCTGATGAATAAAAATATTTGAGAAAAGGTCAGAAAAACGCGTAAACTACGTATTGAATTAGTGATGTCATGTAGTAGAAACAAAGGAAATCGAGCAAATATCGTAGAATCCTATCCCAACCGCGAGCTAATGCGCCGCGCAATCCTGCACGGAAATCGCAGCAGCGACTGTTTTGATTGCAAGGTGGGTCAGTCAGATCGCACAGAAGAGGTTTCGGGGGATTTTGCGGATATAAAATATGCTGTATTAGAGGCAAAACGGAGATTTCCCATCAAAACTGTCACGTCATTGTGGATCGTCCTTTGCGTTACAGCAATCACTTTGAATCTAATGTCCAGTGTCATTTTCATTCTTATTCAAGACTGAATCGCACTTTCAAACGCAGTGGAAACTGCTCTTGAACAGGACACAATGCGCACATAAAAATTATATTGGCAACCGGCAAAAGAATTTACACAATGAATCAATGCGGGATGGTTCCTGCTCTAAAGGAGTGTGCACCCGCAAGTACAATAGCGTGATCACTGTTCCAGAACACTTCTAGACACAGTCTGCGCACGACTTATCAAAACTACACCCATCTCAATAATGTCGACGAAATGAGAACGGAGAGCGGGGGAACTGCGTAGCGAACCGTGAACTCTGCGCGAAAGTTGATCTCGCTCTCCCCCATTCGCGCACTCTATCTCGCTACCGCACCGAATAGGAAGTGGCAAAACTGAGGAGAATGGACGAGTATGAAGATAGAATGTGAGCAACGAACAGCCCGTTGCACGAGGGCGACCCTCGCTGACAATCGTGAACTGTCGTCTTAGTGAGTGGTTATTCGTGCGCTCTGACCAACTAGGTATCATACTCCTTAATAAAGGAGAGATGTCTCCCTGTGTCTGTGGATGTGTTTGTTCGCTATTGCGAAAATCACGTAGGTAGGTCGCGAAACTGTAAACAAGGTCAAACGTGTAGCGCGCGCTTTATATATTGCGAAAGGGATGTAGAGCGAAGCTAATAGCAGTGAACCCTGCCAGCCGAAGGCAGGGGCGAAATCGGCTGGTTAGTAATCTCTAAGAGAATGAACGATGAAGAGGAAGCAGAAAGAAAACGAAAACGAGGGACACTCGCTGATAGGGATATCTATCGTATTCATGAGTAGTAGCTGACTAATTCAAGTCATGATGAGTAAATCTTAACTGAAATAAGTAGATCTCAATAAACTTATCAACATCTATCCCATTCGAGTTCGAGCTGTAGAAGACTCAAGAATGGTCGCCTGACTCTCTCAATTTGCCCTGTTCTCTCGTCGCTCAGAGAAGCGCATGCACACTGCACTCAAGGCACGAGCTAGCGTAAGGAATGGAGAAGCGAAAATTTCCATTAGTAACAGTAGTTAGGGATTACTGTCTCTACATGCTTTCTAATCCTCCCGATTGGCGAGAAATTGCGCAGAACGGGGAGTAAGTGATGGTGACATCCATTGGCAGGGTAGGGATGTGTCCAATGTGTCCGCTCACAAATTTCGCAGGTGAGTAAGGAGGGTTTGACAAGCTCTGATCGGTAGTTGTTGCCGCACAGATAGAGCACACGATATGAGGGAGGGGGTGCGAAAAATTCTCGACCTCTCATTTTGCCATACTTTCTCGCTCTTTCTGACCGGCGAGAGCATTGCGAAATGAGAGGTCTAAAAAATTTTGCACACCTCTGATGAACAGCAACTTGCCAAGCCATTCCTACATTTAGCGCGTCTTGAGAATGGATAGGAGGGGAGAGAATAGATGATGGGAGACGCGAGAAGAGTGATCAGTTGTGTTGCCGTTGATCTCCTCACGAATATTACACGGTTGCAAAGAAGGATAGCGAAGAAGAGTGAGAAACTTGGCAATCCAATGTGCTCTGATGAGCTTAGAAAGTAGTGTAAAACGTCAGAAAAGGTGGCAAAAGATTAGTGGAGATTGAGGATCTACAATAGACCGTGCGATGGTGTCACTAAACCGAATAATGAGAAGGGGATGCGCACAATCCGTGAACAGTGAAAGACTTCGGTGTGATTACTGGACGAGTGATCTTATGACCAAATCACCAATCACCTTATACCTTATCTTAGTCGCGCGTAGTCGATGGCTTGAGTCTACTTCTGGACTCAAGCCATCGACTAAGCACGACGGGCCACCGACAAGAAAAAGCTAAGAAGGTCTCTTAAGATACTTTATTATCGACACAAATAATTACAACACATTCCAATGTTCCCAAAGAGAGCGAAAATATGCGTTCGGTACAGATTCTTGCATGCTACGAGGGCTCTATGGTTGTTCTATCTTGATTGTAGGTACAGCTCGGGGTGATGATTGGTCCTGAAAGTTTTAGCTTTAAATTGAGTATTTCCACTTTTTGCTGTGCTCTTTCCTGGATCAGTACAGCGGAAGAGCATGGGAAATTGAGATAGTCAGACCAACCCGATTTTTATTACCTTGAGTTGCACAGACGCTCCGAGATTGGGCATGAGGGCGATGTCCACCGGGGTTCCTCTTCGACTGCTTCGAATCGACGTGGCCATGCGCGAGTCGCCATCCATCTCCACGTCCGTTGCTCAATAGGAAAGGTAAGGTCACTACTTGGCCAGTTATTATTCAAATCCGATTCAGTACGGAAGGCTTAATCTCTTCTTCTGACCTACTTTACAGCGTAATCTACAGCGTTACTGCGTTATCTGCGCGTGATCGCGTTTCTGAATGCGCCATACTTATTTACTTCATCACAAATTATTGAATCATAAACGGCCTTTTAGTCATATTTGTTGGTATCGAAATTATATCCTAAATACAGTCAATATTTGTGCGTTACTAAGCTTGCCATGAATAGGAATATTGTACATCGACATCCTATTTATCAACTTAAGTTGTTGCTTATCGTGTTTTCGTTCAAATTTTTGCTTTCGCTCAGTTATTGCTGCTGTCTCACTAATTAGAGTGGCTGAGAGTATTGACGTCATTCACCATGCAGGAGGGCGGTCGCGTTGTGCGGGACGTCCGTGCGATCAGTGTGGATAGCGGTGCGCAGTCGGTCGGGAATGATGCAGGACAGCAGGCAGAAGAGTTGCTTGCGGAAGAGGTCATTGTTGAGGAAGCAGATGGGAATGCCCGTCACGCCGAGGAGAGTGATCTGAAGAATAATATACTTCACAATCAAAGCGATTTCTCAAATGTTTCGCAGCACCCGATCAGGCCTAGTAAGGTGATGTGCGGAATTATCCAGAACCTCGTACACAATTTTGCTGTCATCAGTCACTAGAGGCAATCACTCAGAATTCGAGAGGAATCCTCTAGATTCGGATGAAGGTTGTCCAATAGCGATGACCTTGACTCGTATATCGCCGCTTATGTCCCGTTACGTTGAATACTGCAGGTACTGAAGGATACTGAAGGTTCCTACGCATTTAGCAACGACTCATTTTTGATTACTGACAATGGTGGAGTAGACGGTGTCCTTGTCATTTCTCTATTTCCCTTTTTACGTCATCGAAAGAGATGAATGAGATGAAAGAAGCTCAGTTTTTTAAAAAAAATGATACTTCATTGTTATACCTGGAACTTAGGGAAAACATCTTTACAGCCAAGTGTAAACTTCACTGACAATAGTGGAGTAGATGAATGTGTCGATGTTTGTGGCGGCGGTCTGGTAGGATAACTCGCCCTTGCTTCGATTCCACTGCGGCCAACGAGTGCGAACGAAGAAGATCGGCACCCATGAAACGATCTGAGACGAGACATAGTTGAATTATATTTACAAAAAAAAAGGAATTGACCGACCATGATATGATGGCTCTACTCTAATTCTTCTGTTTCTCATTTCTGAAGGATAGTATATCTAGACTACTGCTTCAAGCTCGATTTCGCTGTTATAGTGACCCTTCCCTAAAAATAAAAAGGTTCGACGGTATTGTGCATGGTTTCGAATTCGTAACACTACTCTTCCCAGTTCCTCGTGTGAGTCATATGCACATATTAATCTATCTTCCGATCCCCTGAGCTCACAAATTCCAAGGAATCAATTTCGTCTAACAACCGGACAATTGGTTGTTATTCGCCCTCCAAAATAGCCCGAAATTCCGTGCGCTGGTACCGGAGTACTGTTTTTCGGCCGCATCCCTCATAGCAATTTCTCACAATCGTCCTTTAATTCATGCACACCGTAGCGCATTGTCCCTCTTGAAAAGATCATGTTTTCGTCGTTTTCCTATTTTTCTGCTCGCCGGGTTTCTTATGGGGCTCTGTCTCTGTATTGTCTTCTCATTCCGCGCACTGCCTCGCATGCTCTGACCGGTCAGAGGGAAAAGTCTCATGACGGGGCTCTTTGCGAGATGAATGCGCTACAATAATAGGCGAATAGATCGCGAATTCATCTCGAAGACTACACTCTTCTCATAGACTGGGGAATGAGATGGGTCCCGATAAAGCGAATGAGCCAAGAGATCCTTGTTTTCCACACGGTCGCCGAACAGTTCACTTATCGGAAGGATAAAAACCGGCGCCGGATAATACGGATTAGAATGGGAAAATGGAATTGTCTTCTCTCCGTTCTGTTTTCGAGCCCATTGGAATTCAGAGTCTCTTCATTTTCCTCACTATCTAATGTACAGTACTGCCAAAGAGCGGGATATTTTCAGGCCTATTTTCAAGTTTTGCCCAAAATGAGAATATTTTCGGTTCCCACGTAAGAGTTCAGCTATTTTCAGAATGAATCTACAGCAATACGATGCACTAAAAAATTGCAAACGAGACAGCATTGCGAAAATCTGAGTTTTTGATGTTAGTTGATGCCACATGAAACTTTTGCATTCCATTACCCTTCAAAACAAATACAACGGAATACTGTAGTCTTCTTAGTGAAGCAAGGAGAGGACAAGAGGGGAAGAAGGGTAGATGACAGATAGATTTATCATCAATTTGAGACGTTTCGAGCCGTTCGGCTCATCATCAGTCAATAGGAGTAACACCTCAAACTTGGGTACTCAAACCCTCTTTTCCTTGCTTCCTTGCTTCAATCCTTGCATCACTAAGAAGACTACAGTACTTCTACAATGGATTATTCACCAGCAGCGCCACAATGGCCATCAACGTGCCGAGCAGTCTTCTCTTTCTCCTTATGTGCTTCAGTTGCTTCTCTCTGCTCTGCTCGCCGACGGGTTGACGAGAATAGAGGAAGTGAGCGATGTGCGCGTACGCAGGAACGATGATTAGCAGGGGAATGATGTATTGGAAGACGATGGTCAGCTGAAACGGAGAATCTCAGAATTGCGCTCTTATCATAAAAGTTCTGATGTAAAATCATTTCTTCACATCTTCAACTTGTTTGGCTGTGTTTCAATAAAATATTGAGGTAAAATGCATAACGATTGTTCAAAATTGAGAATAATGAATATTCTTCGTCCAC
Organism: Pristionchus exspectatus; assembly: GCA_911812115.1. Taxonomy (NCBI): domain Eukaryota; kingdom Metazoa; phylum Nematoda; class Chromadorea; order Rhabditida; family Neodiplogasteridae; genus Pristionchus; species Pristionchus exspectatus. The sequence goes on along the minus strand of OU461583.1, from coordinate 29,850,157 downwards.
AGTCGCCCTCATCCTTTTATTGCGAGAATTGCATATCGAATTTCGTTCATATATATGTAAATGTGATATTTACCATGGTCATGCTCATGAATCCGAAGTAGACACGGGAGGGTTCCATCGTGCAGCCGCACTTCACCGTCGTCTTTTGCACAACAACCTGCAAATATTTCGAATTATTATTTCGAAATGTTTACCTCAAAAATCAGAGAATGTTCACTCCAAAATTTATGAGAAAATGCGGTCAGAAATTACTAATATTTGCGATCTAAGTTTTGCGTGCGAGCGCTTGGCTTCCTTCCTTGGTGCTCTAATAAGCGTCAAAATAAGATTGTAGTCTTGAGCGATTTTTACGCGCTTATGCTCCTACAGAAGAGTATTTAACGACTAGTGAAAACTCATATGTAGGTGTATCGCTACTTTCGAACGATCCATCGTCGGTATAGATAGATGAGAAAAATGGCTCGTCATCACAACAACTCTTCACTAGCAGTTTTCCTGCCAACGACGCGTTGCATCCTCCTGATGCACAAACTGTACACCACTCACTTCCGAGTAGTAAATGTACGGGCCCGCGACGCAGAAGGAGATGACCCATATGATGAGGGTGAGAATGATGCACTTGAGCATATCGAGGCGCTTCTTGGGCACGAAAATGGCCGCCCAACGATCGACCGCCACGAGAGACATCAACCAGAAGGAACCTGAATAAGGTTCAGGCTATGGCACAAAACCACTCAAATACTGTACAATAGCGTTGCACTTTCGGGATCGGTAATCGTCAGTAATACCGACCTTTTTTCTCTAGACTCTCTCGCTCGCGCTTTTCTCTAACCGTCTGGCGCGAGAGGGGTCGGTATTACCGATACCGAATTTGCAACCCTACTGTACAATGTAAATATATTTGGTGGGCATGCTTGCGGTTTAGTAAATTCGGTGGATTTTTACCTGTAGAGGAGATGTAGATCACGGAGAGGCAAACTTTGCACATGAAGGTCCCTGTGATGTCATGAATTACTTCGTTCGATTATTATTGGAATTAGAATGAGTAAGGTGTGGTAACAATAAGCACTCGAATATATGCTGCACTTTTGAAAAGCCAGAGATTAATATCATTGTTCCTAGAGCTTTTTCAGTGCTCGCTTCTGACTCTCGAACACATAACGGAAGTTTGATTTATGACCACAATAACTGATAAGGCTTACCAAACTGCCAGTCCGAGTAGGAGAAGATGAAGGTGTTCATGAGATAAGCCGGATAGAAGATCAAGAAGACGATATTGCAGCAAGCGAGGTTGGTCATCAGCATGTGGGTCACCTGAGAATCAGTGGATAATTCTTTATATGTCAGTCCTCTCGATAAATTTCGAGCAAATAAAGAGGCAACTCCTCCATTCTGACATCCTTATCTACACTTGATTGTGTCGCACTTTGTTTCCACCTTTGAAATGGAAGGTTCACACGGTTCAGCGAGATGAATTCAGGGAAAATATGGAGCAATGATCGAGTGCCGACAAAATACTCAGTTATGCATTACGTTGTGCAGTTTCTTGCAGCGGAGGACGACCACGCAGAAGAGGGTGTTGGCGAGAAGACCGCAGAGGGTGAAGATGGAGTAGAACTAGAAGAGATTATTAAAGAGTGCATCCACTGAAGGAGGTTCCTGTGGTTACTCGAGAGCGCACTAATACCCACTCATATATCACCACTCTTCACATCCTCACAGGGTGAAGACTGAGAAACGCATTGCTGATCCCGATGTTGCAAGCGCGATTGTTTCTGAGCATGTGTAGCGAGAACCCGTTTCGTAGCCAAAAAATAGCCCCTAAAAATGGTGCGAGAACCCACGTTAATCTAGGAATACCAAAGTTTGAATAAATTATTGTGAATTTTCTTTCGTTTCGTTTACGTGGTCAGCATCTGTTTCAATGTTTTGTGAAATAGCTGGTTCGTTGTTTTCATTGTCAGCCCTTGAAATGCGCATTCACAAACGAGGAGCAAACTTCTCTTTGCCAAGCAGGTAATGACCACTTATTCTTTTCGTTTCACATGCTTCCATGCATCCTCTGGCCCGCGATATTAGAGGAAAGGTGCGATAATTTCTTAGCATTTTCAAATTCTCGGCTCATATTAAAAAAAACCATCTGACACGTAAGAATAGCGCAAAGGTGAGGAGATCTTAGCAAGATTCATTTTTTCCCCATTCATTTTTCCTCATTCTCTTCTAAGTGTCATGGCAGGGGTATGAAGAAAATATCTTTCGGCGATCTATATCTGCGCCTTTCCTGTATTCACTTCTGTCCTTTCTCGCGCGAATTCGAGACTTCATCAATTTCAGAACGCCTTCTTTCTTCAGGGGGGATTAAACTCGGCTCGCGCGAGCCGGATGACGCAAGAGTGCGACGGGACTTGTACCGTAACTGGCACCACCACCACCCCCGACAAGTACCGTACGCCGAACAGCTGGTTGGAATAGCACATCAAATACCACTCTGAAAATGCATAAACTGTTAGATAGCCCGTCATCTTCCAATGTTCTTTCGCTAATCTGAATGACGGGAAATGAGGCTCGCCTGTCTTCAGCTTCACGTTTCCAACACTGAATCTCACCGTAACCAGCACGAGCGAGTGCGAGTCGTCCATGTCCTTGAAATTGTTCCTAAATTCCGTTTCCATATCGGCGAAGATGTGCTCAGAGAAGGTTGTTCTGAACAATTTATTCATTATTCTCATTCATTAAACTTTTTTCGATATAACACTAGCCCCTTTTTCAAAAATGAAGAATTTCCAATCCCTTTTATTCCTATTTATTCGACATCACTTTCATTCCCTACTATTCTCATTTATACGGGAATAGTAGTTAAAATTACTAGTCCCTTCGATTCTACGTCACACTCATTCCATGCCGTCTAGACCCAAATCGCGTTAGTTGTATTCTCGAAAATCGCGGGGCAGATGCTTTTAGCGGTATTGTCATTTCGCGTAAGAGCTCCCATTCGAGGGAACAGAGCCTTTTACAATCTCCGCGACAGAGTACCATAACGAGAAATAGGCTTTAAAATTGATCAAGCTCGCGCTGTTTACGGTGGTTTTAACAAGGCAGAATCGCGTTTTAAATAGAGAGAGAGAGAGAGCTATCGTTAGTTTCAGCAAACTCGTGTCTAGCGAGCCCTCGAATTCCCCCAAGGGGGAAGAGGCCAGGTAGATCACTCCTCGTGGCCCCTTCCTCCCTCCTCCCTGCTCGAATGTTTGTCAGCGATCGTGAGGAAAGGAAAATAATCTAACCAAAAGCGACTACGATAAGACGACTGATCATTGAGTCCGCGATCTTTTTTTTTTGGAATCCGTTACGCGCTTTCCATTATAAAAACATGAAATAAAAACTCACAAATTGAAATCATCCGGAAGATCGAGGAAGTCCTCGTCCATTACCGATTTCATTATCGACGAAATTCTGGAAATTTCAGGCGTTTAATATTTCGAAAATGGGCAAAGTCTCGCAATAATTAATAATAATATATATTTATCACTTCTGTAATAACTATAACGACTCAAGAGAAGATTGGGCTAAGTGTGCTTCAACAATTACGATATTACGATGTCGGAGTGGCCACCAATTTAGGTGTCAATTAGAGGAATTTAAGTCAGTGCAAAAGCGCTGATAAATCGGGACGCATTATGAGTACAATAGTTCAATCAATCAGGTGATGAAAAGAGAACCCCCGCGATTCGTCACTGCGCTCATTGTACTACGATGGAGTAGTGGGAAGAATGGTGGGAGGAGCCAGCAAGTGCCCCCTCCTCTCTGCCTCTGGAACCCTCTTCGGACACAAAGGAATCGAATTAATTTAACAGGAAGGGGGGATGACTTACGACGAAAATATGATGGACAATAGCGGGGATGCTCAGGTATTCACACTTCTGAGTGCACGAATTGCGAGCAGGTTCCGCTCAGCCAAAACATCTGTACAGTTGCGTATAATCCATCCTACTACTGGGAACTTTCGCACATGTTCTCAGGAAAGCGAGCAACGATACAGTAGGGTTCACACATTATTGAGCGGGGATGAAATGGAAGCGCTCGAATACGGTAAGAACCTTCCATTTTCCCTCTCTTGTTGTTCACTTTTTTGGTATTTCCCAATTGGCGGAACAATTACAGCGAAGAATGAGAGATTAATTTTGAGGCTGACACCCGAAATGAGAGGGATGCGCGACTTCATTCATTTAAGAGCGAGTCCCTCGGTGGTCTACTTGCTAGACCGTGAAGCCGATCGGAAACGCTAGAAAAAGCGATGCAAATAAGCAAGTCCACGAGAACCCACAAACAGGACGACAATAGGAACGGGTGAGAGACGGGAGAAAATCAGATTACGGGAGCTAGACGGCTGCAAAAGGCTGAAAGGCAGTGATATTTTGGCGCGACGCAATTCCTTACGTGAAACGTGCGCGCTAATCTGTCTGAGACCGATTTTGACAGGTGGAAATCTGTTTGCGAAGTCTCCCGAAAGATGTGCTTTTCAACTAGCCTACCGCAACATTCGAGTGACACATCACCACACTTTTCAACGCGAAAATTGGCCGCTTTGTCGGTGAAAGTGTTGAATTATGCCTAGCCTAGCTGCTACTGTTATTGACAAGCGGTTCGAACAATGTAAAGTAATTCAATTAGACTACAATTCGATTAGATGGAATGGGATCGAGAATGAATGTCAATGGCAAAAACGAGGTGAAAATAGGTGAGAAAAGTTGTTTTCGACTCCCAAAAATACCTGAAACAAGAGCTGAATGGCACGGGATTCGCACCTTTTATATCTCTCACGAGTAGCGAAATTCGAGAGAGCCAACACACGTATACTTCGGCAAAGTGCGGCAACAAAGGAAGAAGGACTCTGACTCAAACCGAGAAGGAAAAGGAGGAGGAGGAGGATGAAACACCTTGGAGATCCCGCTCGTTAGCTGAGAATGGGTAGAGGGAAGGGGGAAGCGTTGTGAGGGGAGACTCAAGTGTTTGGTGGATCACCGTTGACTGAAGTGGAGGAGGCGGAGGAGGAAGAAATGTCTACATGCCTGTCAGTGATGAATCGCTGTGTGGTAAGTGGAGTGGGAAGACTTATGAATGAGTTAGATTCCTTAGCCTGACTAGGAAAGGTGACCGTTAAACAATTTATACCCCTTTGCAAACTTATTGAGTGTGGATGAAAAATGACTGAATTAGTTAGAAATGATCAGCGCTCCTTCAAATTCGATGGTCTCTTGCAAGGAATGAATGCGAGTTGCACCTATTAGCTAAGTAGGTCTAAACGCATTATCATTATTAGAGGGGGAAAGCTACGTGTCGTCAGATTGCGATCGAATCAGGGGCGATATGGCTACAAAAAAGGAATCATTGAGCTTTGGCCGGGGTTTGTAGTTGCGCGATTAATGAACTCCCGAACCTTTTCTCATTGCGAGCGCGAGCCTTTGTTGATCTCTTCCCAGTGACAATGCGAGCCAAGTAAGATGATTAATTATGGCGGGATTTAAAGTGCTTGTCGGCTAAGCTTGCGCTATCCATGGTCAGACGAAGCTGGATATTGAGATGACTTGAGACGTTTTTCTCTCACTCTCTCACTTTCCCGCTTTCTCTCTCGCTTTCTTCGCCTGGGTAGAAATTGAGAGCTCACGACTACGGTAGCTCAGAGGGCGAAGATGGGGGAAGAATGGACGTACTCATTGCTAAGTGCGGCACATAATGGGGTGAGTGAGAGATGGCCCCTTAGGTGGACTCTTTCCTCCGCATATTTGGTCCCCATTACCGTGGGAATGGGAGGACAGCGGTCCCGTGATATCGGAAATTCGTACTAATGAGAATGCTGCTATTTTCGGTGCTCCATTCGAGGGACAGGCCTCCTTTCACTAGACTTTTCTCTGCCTTGCGAGAGTCAAAGAGAAAAGAGGAGAGCGGCAGCCATATATTGAAAGGAATAGAGACCCACTACAACATATTCGAGAGCAATCGGGCATTCAATGAGACGCGCGCGCACGGGGAAACTCTAGTCTACAATGGGAATTCTGCGTTCATGCACTTGGCCTGTCTGAATGAAGGATGCATCTCATCATTCCGCCTGTTCTCTCAACACCCGCAGCGGTGAGAGCATGAAAAAGGACGGACTCTCCATTCTGACAGAGCGTGCTCGCGACTCCCACACGTTTTGGTGCTACTTCGACGAGCTTTTTGTTTCGAGATGAGAGAGACCCGCAGCGCGCATGACTGTTTCGTCGATGCACACGGAGGCAAAACATTGCGGAAGACGAGCAAAGGGGGCGATTATCGGGCGGAAAAGTGTAGACCAATCCAATCTCAATGCATCATCAACAACCAGAAATTCAATCTCGGAAACAAATCCAATCCATCTCAACTACAACACATGGAATTGTGGCTGATCATTGCGCTGTGCGTGTACTTTCGAAAACTGCGAGCGCCCCTGAGTGGGGTGCGGGTTGGGAACTCCCGGATATCGGAGACGACGGGAGCAAAAATGGAGAAAATGCTCTCGAATGTGTAATTCGAGACAAGCTCGACCTCTTGCCTACTATGTTTCGTCCCCAAACTCAGACAGGGTAGAGACCACATTGATGCCGATAGATTCCGTGCTCACTCGCTTCTATAATCGACGAGAGAGCATCGAAAATATGAGAGTCCTTCGATTGTCGAGGGCTTCTGATGCCGGAAATGCGCAAAATTAGGTGACATCGAGATGACGCGAGCACTACTAGAATGTAGCAGATTGGCGAATTCTTTCGTCGAGATCTCCTTAGAGCAAATGTTAGGCTGTAAAATGTAACTAAAAGATATTCATTTTTTTTATAATTTGATTGGAATTTCGCCTTCCTCGTCTACGTAAATATATTGGAGTGCCGAAAACGCGATAAACGAGTGAGGTATTGGGCGTATGCGACGTGTTGAGGCGCACGTGTCGTATTAGCACAACTGCTGCTACTTTTCGACGTAGTCTTCTTCACAGGCAGAGAATACCCTAGAAAGTCACGTCGGCCTCGTTTATGAGAAATGAAAGAATGTCTAACCGATAATTGCGAACTCCTGAGACAATAACGGCGAGCGATGATTCGAAGCGGTGATGTGTCCTAAGTTCACCGCCTTTCACCCATAGGCTGACATAGAAAGTCACCACACAGAAAGTCGGTATTTGACATTACCAAAACTCTATTCTTGGCGTGATAAGGTGTGATCACGAGGCGAAGAGGAAGTTGCGCACATTAGATCAAATCATGTTTGCCATTTGCGCATCACCCAGCATAGACTGTAGGTCTTTTGAGGGAAAATCACGGAGTGGTAGAAAATGATGGTTGATGAACGACAGAGAAGGGCCCGGTCTCCGAAGACCGGATGCATGGGTACCGAGCATGTGTTTACTCCGATCCCTTCGCACAACACATCAGCGCGTTCCTCCACCCTCGCAAATTAGGACTAAACGGCGCGTAGGATCGAGGAGAACATCGAGCAAATGGCTCTAACGCCGTGCAGATATGGCATGCAACTGTCGAGGGAACAGGCACAAGGAAGCACTAATACATCAAACACGGTATGGATAACGTATCGCGACTCTTGTTTTTCATATGGTACTTTTAAGTGAGACTGCAATCATAATCGGTATTGCATGATAACGACCAGGCGCGAATGAGTAGAATCAAGTAAAATCTTCACGCATCCAGAAAGATGTCAATAACAGAAAGAAAGGGAGGGGAGACGAGAGGGAGGAAGGGAAGAACAACAAGGGGACTGTCATAGAGAGGCTCTCGCTCTTGGCTCTCGACGCGCCTAATTATCCGGTCCCTTCTCCCCCTCCTATTGTTCCCGCCTTGGAAGCTTCACACTCTCCTTGTGTTTTCTAACCATCAAGCCCATAAATCAACCAGCGATCTCCTATATCAAATCTTTAACGAATCGCTCCAGGAGCATAACAAAATGCACTCCCTCGGAACAATTGTTCTAGTATTAAATTTGGTTCTTAGCAACTCTAAAAATGATCGTTGATGAGTTTTCGGAGGAGGGTTAGGTGGCTGATACTAGGCTCTTGATGATTGCGGAAAAGATATGAGGAGGTGTATGAGGTGTGGAAATGTGCGCAGTCTTCTTGTCTAATGCAGCGTGTTTCCGTGTTAGAGTCGGAGCGCATATTTTGTAGTCTACTTTAAGTGCAACGCTCTAAACCATTACCGGAGTACGGTAGTCAAACGGGAGAGATATGCGGACTACGGTAGGTCTTTGGCCTCGGGCGAGAAAAGGACTGAGAGTGAATTTCTGTGTGGGAAGAAATCCTCAGCTCTCTGGTCTCCTAGGGGCCCTCAGCCCGAAAAAGCGTAGCGATTTCTCACTAACGGCCCGTGCGCGCTCCCGGCGCCTAGGAAACTGTAGAGTGGAAGGAGAAGAGGAGGAAGAAGAAACAGCTAACCCGTAGGAGGGCGGAGGAGGGAGGGGGGAGGGAGGGGGAGGAGGGAGGGGGAGGAGGGAGGGGGAGGAGAAGATGGATGGAAAGTGGCGGAAATGGGTAGAACAGAACAGAGCCTCTCTGTTCTGGGGGAAAATAATAGCCAAAAAGAGCGGCGGCTGATGCGGTGAGCATGCATTACACGAATGAGATGATGCACGAGAGAGTGGTCTCTGATTGTCTCCATTCCTCATGCTCTCTCGCCCTCTCTAACCCGCTGATGGAGCGACGAGATAGCGAGTATTAGACGGGAAATGAGATGATCTCGCCGGTGGCTTCGAATGAGATCTTTATGGGGGAGAAGATGGGAAAGCTTCATAGCATAATGAGCTATCAAAAAAGTTACGGTAAGCTGCGAGCAATCAAAAAGCGAGAGGGTCGAAAACATCTGGACAGCCACTGAATATGCACAAGTGTGAGGGAAACGCATTGATAATTTGCTTTTAGAGGTGAGAAAATTACGCGTCAGAAATTTACTTCTTGTGAGGGATGCGAGAGATAACGTCAAATGACGAAAAATATCGCTGAATAGCTAAACAGAAAGTTCCAAAAGAAAGCCGTCACTCGATTGGACTAATGGATCACTCTATTGGAATCCAAACATCTGTGGGGATTGGAGATTCCATTCATAAGGGTAAATGTCAAGCCGATTTCGATGCAAATGTGCGACTTTACTTTGTACAAGGTCCAGAAGGTATACAATATCATGGCCTGCAGCCAGGGAGATCAAATGCTTGCTAGTTATGTAGTCGCGAATAAATTACGGGGGAAACAATAGCGAGAATATGCTAGGGGGGAGATACAATAACGCGGAATTGACGCGCGGAACACAGATAATTGTTCGCTGTAATGCGGGAAATGAGTGGAGAGAGAGAGGAGAACAATGTTCCCAGAAGGATGGCTGAGCTATGCTCATTGAGGAGAGCAGGTGAATTGTGTGGTGGACAGCCATTCTCCGAGGAAAGCGAGAAGTAGTGAACTATTGTAAGGGACCGGGAACACAGGGTCAGGTTCAGGACACGGGGGAACATGCAAATTAAGTGTAGGGTTGAAGACACGGTATCTCGCGCCCGACCATTAGAGATGAGAAACACGTGGGTCACTTTTTTCGGACGCTGATACCGCACGTTCAATCCGATTTGGGGGCGGGGAAGGGGTAACAACTCTCATGATCTAGAGACGCGAGAGATAACGCAAAATGACGAGAATTATCGCTCAATGACTAAACGAAAAGTTCCAAACGAGAGCGGTCCATCACTCTATAGCAATCCAAACAGCGATGGGGGGGATAAGAGATCCCATTCTTAAGAGTATGTAAACATATGAGTTATGATAAGAAGGGGGGGACAGGGGGCGGGTACTATAGTACAATCAACAGCGTGAAGTATCGCTCACATTTCGAGTGTTGGCCGAACGAACGGATAGGATTGGATTGGAGTGGGGACTGAAGCAATAACAGCCCACTGTTCGGAGCAGAGGACCAGAACGGCATACGTACTCGGAATGCATTGTAGGGTGGGGGGTTCGGAATAAGGGATTAGCGGCCTGTTAGCGCTCATAAAGCGGTCGGCTACAAGAGGAGAACAATGCGGGGAAACGAATAGGTGACTGAGAACCGGGGAGTCAACAGAGTAAGAGCAATGCTCTGGTCAGAGAGAGGCTTGAGAGCATAGACAATGGAGAGAGTTAGGTGGTCTAAGAGGTAAGGATGGCTTGACAAGAAATTGTCTCTTCACTTTGCACGTTCTATCACCGGTCATAGAGGCGAGTGAGTATGCGGAATGAGGAGAATCATTGCTTGCGAAGCCATCCCTAAGAGGGCGATAGAGTGTGGGGAATGAAGAGAGTTAGAAGGCCTAAATGTAAGAGGGGCGAGAGAGTGAGGGGATAGGAGAGACTACTTGTCCTTGTCATCGGCAGAGATGGACGATGTCGTAGAGGGTGAAGGAGACGGTAGAGTCGTCGAGAGGCGATCCACGAAGTCGGTCAGAGCGTGCGTGAGCGCACGCAGAATGCGCACTGCAATGGAATGGATTTGACTTTGATCTTTGATGTTTCCTGTTCGCTTGAATTTTACAGAACTTAAAATCTGCAGAAAGTCGTGGCCCACACACATTGCTTCTAGCTACTGGCAAGTGTGAGTCAGACTCTTTGAGAAATGTTTGAGTTGATCTACAGGTAAATTATCATTTTGTTGCCGGCCGGCGCCGCTTCCTTTTCGTATGCTAATAAAAAGTATTCCGGGAAGATCCAGTATTTTTTTTAGCGAAATGGAACATCAACCGATCTTTCTCACTACAAAGAACGACTGTGTGGGAAAATTGTACTGTTCCTGATGTGTCAGTGTGTCAAAGAGTAAGGCGGAAGAGTTCCTCTCTTTTGTCGGCAGCTTTTCCCAGAACACCGCGAGTAACTGATCTGTCTCTCGACCCCATTCAGCAGCACTCAACTGAGCAAACAAGCAACACTTTGAGATGGGGGGGGAGGAGTACATATTGCAAAACCTTCCTACTAAGCGTCGCTTTGAATCGGATTCTAAAGTGCTAAGGGTACCGGAGATCAAAGATGAGATCGTTAGTGGTAGAACACGTGCCCGGTAAGCGGAAGCACCGGGTTGAAATCCCGGTATAGGCTTCAACCCTTGGTTATCTCTAATGAAACTCGGCACTGTTTTCGTTTTCTGGCCGTTAGCTATCCCTCTCATTCTCAGTGACCAATTGCTGCATAGAGTGATGAGAAAATAAAGATCAAAGACCAAAGATCAAAGACCAACCATCCGGGTCGAGGCAGTAGTGGTAGCTCATGTGTCCGCCGAGCAGAGCGAATCGAATGAAGAGATGCACGAAGGAGGAGAGACCGTTGATGAAGAAGAAGACTGCAAGAATTATCATTTTTTTGCTGAAAGTTTCTCCTAGTTGGGATTCCTCCGGAAATCCTTAGGAAAACCTCTTTGACAAATCACGAAATCTGCGAACTACGTTTCATCAAATGACAAAAATTCCTTGATTTTGTCGCGCTTGTGTTCCCTCACGAGAGAATACATCAATCTCAGTACACAATCAACTATAGAGTAGGTAGTACTCACTCTGCACCCACACTCAGCGGAACAACCTAATTTCCTTTCCGATCTGCTGTGTGAAACTCATTTTGGAGTTCATTGGTCGCAATCTTGAGAGGCATATCATCCCCCCTCCAAGCATTTTCTTCACCGTAAAGCACGGCTATTTTTATTTTTTATTTTTATTGTTTTTTATTTCACGAGCCTTCCGTGACCTATTCCCTCTCTGCTTACCAACTATCTGTCCAATTGTCATGAAGGAGAGAATGAGAAGGATGGCTGCGACGTCCTCACGGTTCTCAGTCCTGAAGATGACAGGAATGCATTATTTTTTAAATATTATTTTGGCGAGAAGATCGGAGACTGGGACCACACATTGATTTTTACTTGCACGCAGATGGACATAGCCGGCTAAGTTTGTGCGCTATTGTAGTATCCAAAAATGCGAATTCTTCCAGTATTTTCAAAGCTCTCCCTAAAATCACATTAATCAAGAAGCATCACGCTAGTTCGCACTCCTGAAGATGACAATGTACAGTCTTCGGGAAATCGGAGGAATGAAAAAGAATGCAAGGAGATGGCAGGTCATTTTTCACTAAATTTGCTTGAAACATCAACGAAAGAAGTGATATTTGTCTGACCGATCTGCAGTTTTTCGCAAGATTTAATGCTACTGGAGGCAAGATCACGGGAATTGTGAATTTCAGGCATCCGTACTTTCACTGAATTCATTTCAGCAAAACAGCGAGAGGGGTCTGTGTAAGTTTCCTGATCTACTTTCCAAAATCATTATTTCAGCTAAAAACACTTGTCAATGATATACTAATAATCAGAACTCACCTCGACAAAATGCATCTGTGCAAGCCTGCCTACTAGAGCAGTCTATGCAAATTTCCCATCTACTCCGCTACGATGCGTTGTCAGTAATATGCGAATAATTACCACTCACTTCGACTGAATGCATATCGACATAGACGTATTTATTTGTTTATTTTCTATATATTATGATGTGTAGAACCTCTATCGAACATAGGAAGTCTTTCTCTTTTCTGTGTGTCAGTTAGCAGTTTTTCTATTCCTCTTCAATTATAAACCAAGATTCTTTCTAATACATTGCGTCAATGGAGAAAATGTTTGACGAATATTTAAAGATGAATTAGCTCACTTCGACTGAATGCATCTGAGCAGAGCAGCGAACGAGAGAACCGCGAGACCGTAGAAGCGAATGGCCGCGCAGAATTCCGGCGTCGCTGAGGAGATGCCAATGTCGATGAAGGCGCCCACGCGAGGAAGGAGAATGCACTGATCGAATCAAAGATTAAAGATCAAAGATCAAATGTCAAATATTAATGATTACGTGTGAACTATATACGATACCAACCAGGAAACCGGAAATGAAGAAATAGAGAGTGTTCGCCGTTTCCCAGTAGAATAGACCGCGAGGGAACGACTGGCAGAGTGACTCGTTGATACCCAGTAACTGGGAGATCTTAAATTTCATAGTCATAACAATTTCCGATCTTCGAAGCAAGGGCCTGTCGAGCAATGCTTCTGTTCCACTCCATAGGGCTTTCTCTGCCCGTGTACTCCAGTGTATTTATAAATTATATTAATTTTTCAACATATTTTTAAGGTGATTACGCCCACAGATTTTCCCTATTCACAAGAGATCATGTCGCAGCAGGTGTATTTTTAAACCCAATTTCCCGTGTTAAATAATTAGAGATCACATCCATCATTATTCTCAGAATGATGACTGACTCGGGCAGCCTTTCGGATTAGCGAGACACATCGCCGACTCTCCGGGGACTGGAGTTAAGCATATTGGCTCTCCTCATTCTACCTAGTCTTTCATACCATGAAATATCTAGAAAAGAGAAGAAAATTATAGATAAAATCTCCTCGGAGACTGGAGTCTAATTACCATGGGGATTATCGGCCGAACGCAAGAGGGAATAAGCTCAAAATCAACGCTCCAATCGAGAAATCGTCTCCCGGACAACATGGTTTGTCGATAGGAAACAGACTAGAATTTTATTATTTTTCGCATCGTGTAAAGTTGAAATCCCACGAAAAGCTGAAATTCCCCCTACTTCCTCCCCTAAAATACACTAAATTGCTAGCTCGAAAAAAAGACCTCAGTTCCCCTTACTCATTACGACAAAGAGCCCCCCCCCCTGCCAATCAGCGTGTGTCTGAATTAATTTCCATACTCTATCAGTGGTCAGAGACAACGAGAGAGCACGTTTAATGGAGAGAGTCAGAGTTGCTCTTGAAGGTCAGAGAGTGCGAGAGAGCACGCAATTTTGAGAGAGTGCTCAGCCGTGCGAGTGCTGCCCCTAATTTAGTCGTCGTCCGCCCGTAATTACGCTCAATTATCCCCCAAATAATGTTTTTTAGTGTGTAGGGAAGATCAATGGTCTTATTAATATATGCTGCTAAGATTTGCTTAACTGGATCAGGAACAGTTTAGAAGAAAGTCTGATGAGCAAGTAACCATCTATATCTATCCATTTCTAAATCTGGTTTCAACAACCGCAAAATAGTCCAATCTAAAACTTTTTTCTGGTTCTGAATTCTCGTCATATGCTAGTCATCATAATACATTTCTGGCAAATACATTGCAATCGGCACATAGTGGGAGCCTTCCCTCCATCATCAAACATTCATCCTGTTTACACCTCTCCGAATGCGCCCGTGCGCGAAAGCTCAATAACAAAAACTTCCAACGCGCCAACCGTGCAATTACAGAGCATCCCTACCATTTGTATGTATGTTGAAATTAGTGCACTCAGCGCTTACTGTAGAGCTGTTGCCCGATATATTCTGATTTTTGGTAACAAAATCAGACTGGGAAGTTGCATTAAAATGAAAAAATCGAACAAAACGAGAGTTTTAGTAATTTCTAGTATAAATTGCTAAATGTAAAAAATAAAAGGTAAAATTGTTCTACCGCGTTCTATCTATCTACCGTTCTATCTACCGCGTGATTGAACATAATATTATTGAATCAAACAATGAACTCGCCTTGCTCTTGTACACGGTTCCATTGCTCTCTCCCACTCCCAGCAGCTTTCTCGTCTTCAGTCTGCTCTGCAGGTCACTCGCCGACTCCTTCCTGCAAATGCGACCGCTCAGATCTAGGCGAAAGCCAGGAATGATATGTGATAGATTTGTACGTTACCAGGAATAACACCACCCTTACTGATCCGACTTGGTTCCCGCAATTTTCATCCCCTATCGGCCCCTGCTAGTCGTCTCAATTACACCAATAACCGAGTTTATTGAGGCCATTTCGTACATTTTCCCATTGTTTTATCTTCACTAGCGACGAATCAACATCATTTTCGACTTGTTTCGATTCTTTACCTGCCCAGCAACCGTCTTTGATCGTCATCGATGGTCCGATAGACCCGCTCGCACTGGGCGATGATCACCATGATCCCACACACCTTTACTCGCTGAAATCCGGAAGAGCCTCACTTCTCGAAACGGCGTCTTGGTGCACACGCGAAAGGGTCACGGTCTCAGAAAAATCGGTACAAAGTGCGTGAAAATCGGGTAAATGTGCTAGAGAAGCATGTAATGGAGTACCAGTACACCATAGAATGTGCAAGATAGGAGGAAAAGTGAGACCATAGAAGGGGAGATACATACAGGACAGATAAATCCAATATGGGCGTTGGAATCTGGACAATGTGCACAGAAAGGAGTGATGAGATAGAGAATTGAGGGCGGAAACCAGTCCATATGCTGAAAACTGCATAATTTGTCCAGTGTGCGTAGGTGCAAATCGGGATGTGAAATCCGTGCGGGCGTGCTAAGCTCAAACAGTCCGACCTCATCATATCGCTGTTGCGTGTGGTGGCCTGGCCGCGCAAGAACTGATTTTGAACACGATGTCGAGCTGAGAATCAGTGTGAATTCGGTATCTCAACTTGAATGTAACGAGCCAAAGCGCGCGTCAACAAAATAATGAAAACTTCTACTGAAATGCGTCGTTTCCAGGTGGAAAATGGCTCGATCAGAGCAGGTGAGTCTTGGAAGAGGTGTAATATTCCTTTGCAGGTTCAACCCTGAGAGAGGGTCGATGCCAGAAGGGATGCCAGTACCCAGAGGGGTTTCACGGACTGTCTTTGTCTCTCGCTCGGTAAGAGAAACGAGAGAGAATGGAGGATTAAAGTATTGTCCAAACAGGGAGGAAGAAGAGGGAGAGGCGGCTAATTTGGTTGCATGCAAGCCCACTGCCAAATTGGCCCGTCGAATTTAGCGGAAAGTGCGGCTTGAAGCCTATCCAATTTCCAGGTGAGAAATTCTGCGAAAACAAGGAGTGAGACGAGGGGGAAATTGGAGGGGAAGTGGAGAAGGGACACAGGCGGGGAAGAAGAGGGAGA
The DNA here is from genome assembly GCA_911812115.1 of Pristionchus exspectatus. Classification (NCBI taxonomy): domain Eukaryota; kingdom Metazoa; phylum Nematoda; class Chromadorea; order Rhabditida; family Neodiplogasteridae; genus Pristionchus; species Pristionchus exspectatus. The sequence goes on along the minus strand of OU461583.1, from coordinate 29,834,217 downwards.
GATGGATTAGGGGGGGGGGGGCGCTCCTCCCTTTCTAATATGCCCGGATACGTCGGGGCTCTCCCCTTATATTCCAGGCTCTTACGCTGGTCAAAGGATTAGGAAGGACATGAAAAAAAAGATAAAAGAATAGATGGATGACTAGAAGTAATATAAAGTTAAACGATAATTCAACCGGCTTTCATAACGAATCGAGAACCTAACGTTTCACACAACCTGACATAAAATGTGAGTATTTTGTCCGAGAACAAGAGTTAAACAAACGGTCAGTTCAATCGGGGATTACGGTAGATAAGTCATGAGCTCACTGACAGCTCTCCAAAATAGACAATCGGTTATATAGCTAGTAGTCATCTGTGTGGGCGATTGTTCGCGGGAAAGGCGTATTAATGCAGGTTTACGGTATCGACCTCGGCTCCCGTGGGGCCAAATCAAATGATTGTGGGGAACTCGGCTAGATGACAATGGCGAAAGGGATGATAATCGTTCTCCCCAATCACTATGCTCCCTTACCGCCAGTAAACGCGATATCACACAAAACGATGAGGTTTAGCCAATTATTCGCGGCGAATTATCATCTTTGCGGCTAAGTTTGGCGATTCTGGGGAACAGGTATTCCCAGGGCGCATCTAGCGAGGTTGGTTACGCAAGAAATGGTCTCCTCTTTAGCACACTGTCTCGAGAGAGAGAGCAGGCGGAATGAGGAGAGTCATCTGCCGCTCCCCCCCCCCCCCTAAACAGAGGGCGCTGTGGCGACGTGATTGGTGAGTACCTGCTGGGGGGCCGAGTTAGTCCTAACGACGCGTGAAAGACAACGAGAAAGAGTTTCGGGGGCCCAGCCGTTGGTTACACTGCTGACGCAAGGGGGCTATTGATAGCGGGCAAAAAGAAGTGGTAATGGGCCGAGAGCAAACATTCTCACGCATCACACATTACACTTGAGCTGGGTTGGAGCCGAAGGTCTCTCCATCCTACTGGGAAAAGGATGTTCCGTGAAAAATTAGTTAAAGATTGTTTATCTATCATGACTCGAGACAATGCGATGCAATAGACATTAAGAAATAACTTTCCTGATGAGGAACAGCTTTCGATCCTAACTACCAGTTGGCTGGGGAGGGGACAGCGGGATAAAGTGCTAATGCGAGAAAAGAGAGATGGATGATTGCATTAGCTATGGCAGCCTAGCAATGCGCTCGCGTTAAGGCAACAGCTTTTCTTCAAGAATGGCAGATATCCTCATCGCTCGAAGCTTACCGGATATTCCAGAAAAAATGTGCCAAATTCTTTACATTCTTCGCTTGTAAGAAAATGTAAAATGGGCGGTATCACCCGGATATCGAAGGTCCGGGATTCGGAAATGCGTGGGTTTTTAAACAAATTCATCTGAAAACCGAAAATTATCCATCAATGACGACACATACCAATGACGATAGGAAACACGCAAAACTCTAAATTTAGCTGTCCATTTAACCGAAATAACATGGAAAACCGGCGAGCAATGCAATGAGTTTTCGGGCCACTCAAAACACCACTGGCCGGTGCGACATACACTGTGCTAAACGTCGGCTCTCACCGGCCGGAAATAGCCGAGAAGCCATCGTTGGAGGGGGAAATGTCACCCGAAATAGCCGCAGGAGGGCTGCGTGTAGCGACGCAGCAATAGCGCTCAAGAAATGATACCGCCGTCTCTTCATTTCACACTCTCTCTCTTGTCGACCGAGCGGGAGAGAGAGTGTGCAAAACGAAGAGACACGGCCGTATCATTTCTTGAGCTCTACACAGCAGTGAAAGCCGACACGAGTAGGTGGCGCGGTCGCATGGAATATGCGCAGCCCATAAATCAGTCAGGAGTGCCTCTCCCCCAATTAACGGCTCTCTGGCCGGTTATGAGAGGCTTGTGACAACGGAGAATGAGGAGACCCGGACCTCCTGTGCATATCCTGGAGCAAAAGCTATAGAGGGGGGGGGGGGTTCTGAGGATGTCTTGGCAAGACGATGTTTCTTCATTCCGCATACTCTCCCTGTGGCCAACGAGACGAGATAGTGCACGAAATGTGGAGAGTCACTTCTTGCCAATCCATCCCTATCTCCTCTCTTCTTTGACGTATTTTCAATGAAAAAACGTCTTCAGGAGACCGTGTTTTCGTGGGGACGGTAGGGTGAGAAAACGCAAAAAAAAGAAAACGCGAGCGCGCGTACGACAGTGAGACTGTGAGAGCTATTTTTTTCTTCCCCTACTCCAGCGCACATTCAGAGCTGTTGTTGTCCGGGCCGAAAATCGAGGAAGATCCGAAAAAGTAGCCCCCCCCCAATGCAACAGTTTTCGTGATAGGAGGCCTTTTCAGCTGAGAACATGGCTCACTTACTTACCTAGAAGACAAAGGAGCGCAACGGGAAAAGGAAATATATCAAGCTAGATTAGCCCTATTACCATCCAAAGAATTGGACCCAAAACAACCATACTTAGGGCGAAATTGGATGGAGCTCGATTACTTCAAGCGACCTATGAAAGAACAGCGTCCAAGACAGCTAGACAGAGCGCGGGAAATGGGAAGTCGGAAGCGATATCAAGCCGGATTAGGCCGTTTCGCTCTAGCGACCTATGAAAGGAGGAAAAGATCCAATACGCCTGGGACGGAAATTGGAATGGGCGAGGATATCAAGGCAGACTAGTTCTGATAGGACGGTATTTGATCATTTATCTGTGATCCAACCACTCTAAGAGTAGAAATTGCGCCATTATTTCAATATTAGATTAGAAGGAAGTGGGAAACGGTATGAGGCAACGGTTGTCCGAGAAGTAGAAGAAAATACGACTAGATTACTATGACCAAGCGCTCTGACCTTCGCTAACCAAGCCTAGCTAGACGATAGCGAAACGTACAATTTTCGAATTTCACAGATGAGGAAATACGAAAAGACGCGATGGGATGGGTATGGATCGCAAGGACGAATCCGTCATTCGTGCTAGTCGGCTAATTGGACTCGGGATGCTTGGGATGAAGAGGTGTCCTCTGGAAAAGAAAAAAAATGAGATAATGAGAGATTGGGATGAACGAGAGCAGCCACACAGTAGCCATTCTACGGGTACATTCAGTAGAATAATCTTTAAAAAAAAAGTGACACGGTAGGAGCGCGATATATTTCCATCCCGAACAGCTACAGAAGCAGGAGATAAAGTTCACGAGGGGTAAAAAGGGAGCTTTATGGAAAAGAATCTTAGGTTGTAATGGAAAACTAGACATCCTGGAGATATCAATCTCTATTCTGCTCGTAGTCGGGCATCATAGAGCAGGAAAGTACCTTTTCACAAATTATTGACCTTGGTTTGCATTCTCTAGAAGTAGATAAAGGTAACTATAAAAGGTGTATCCACATCAGGCGATTTTACAGTCATACGACAGCGCTAGGTGGGACTAGTAGATGCAGTGGTAATGGAAGAGATCTTGGCGGGATCAGTGATCGAGCTAAACTTGGCAATAAGAGGTACAGGTGATAGACAGCCCGTTGGCTGAGTGCGTAAGAGAGAGAGAGATGAAAGGGTATTTGCGAGGATAACAAGACCCCTGGGAAGGCTAATTAGCCGAGGCGCCAATATCAGTCCACTCTGTCAGAAGCGGCAAAGATACCAAGCAAAACTGCGAGAGACAAGTTTTCTCTTGTAGCCAATTAGCGTTTTTGTGGTGTTTTTGACGGGGAGATGCCGTGTTTCTGTTAGATTGAGCCTGGATAATTTGAAAGGGCCAGAGATGTAATGGAGCGATCACCCTCGAGCCCTAAACGATCTCTATCCTTTCAGACAATGCGAGAGCGCTTGCTGGAAGAGAGACAGACCGAGATCAACGGGACATAATAAGTGCTGGTGAAGTAGTAGTAGTAGTAGCAAATTAGCGATCCCCCTAATCCTAAATCTAATCCTAAACATATCCCATACGGTCTCTAATCGTTCAGGCAATCATAGAGTGAGTGCGAGAGACAGAGAAGAACGGGACATAACAAGTGCTGGAGTAGTAGCAAATTAGCGATCCCCCTAATCCTAAATCTAATCCTAAACATATCCCATACGGTCTCTAATCGTTCAGGCAATCATAGAGTGAGTGCGAGAGACAGAGAAGAACGGGACATAACAAGTGCTGGAGTAGTAGCAAATTAGCGAGTGGATCTCACACGCCTCAGGTGCCTGTGGCTGGCACTCCCCGCAATGACATGTTTTCGTAGTCGAAGAAAGAGGAGTAGGAGAGGCTAAGAGTACAACACTGACGAATGGGAAAGAGAGAGAGGAGAGAGAGAGAGAGAGAGAGAGAGAGAGAGAGAGAGAGGGGAGGGGAGAGGGGAGGGGAGAGGGGAGTAGCCACAGGCTAGCCATTCTCTGGGCCATTCTCCGGACCGTGTCTCTCCTTTTCGCGTGTTCACTCTCTTGCTCGAGCCGGAAATGGACCGTGAGGGCCGTGACCGGGCATTGCCGAGCCGTCCCGGCTTTTCCATTTCCGTCCCGATTTCCTGCTCAACTCAACAGGAAGAACGCTGAGAAAACTGGGGGAATCGAAGAGCAAAGTAGGAGAATCATAGCGAAAAAAGTGGAGAAAAAGATCACTCCTCCGTAAAGAATGGGTCCAGAGGGTGGAGAAGACGGCGGTGATAAATCTCGTGACTTCGAGTCCCCGTTTCTTTCGGGAAACTATGATAAGGCGTTGCCGGAAGATGGGAAAGATGTGGAGTGAGAACTAATGTCACACAAGAAGACTGTGAATTGTGAACTATTTGATGACTTTTTTCGATTTCTTAAAAAGAGAATCGTTTGATGTTAATAGAACGGTCGAATCTCACTATCTGAGATACGGACCGTAAAGACGGCTGAGTAAATACGAATCGCACCCCGCGTGGGGAGATTGAGTGAATCCTCTTCTCTCACAATTTGAACGCATCTCTTCGGTTAAGTGACCGGGGGTCATAGCTGTCCAGAGCTGGCGGCTGACCCCATGACCCCGGGTACGTGGTTGCGCAACGTTGTCGTAGGGGTCATGGGGAAAATTTTATTGGCGATCGATCGATAATTGGTACTATACCCAATCACATCTACAGTAACCACAATTACCGTATATGGCTACCGTATCCCAGTAGCATCGCGAACTGACTTTTTATTTGTATTTAAAAATAGCCTGTCCGACAACGTTGCGCAAGCACGACCCGGGGTTCATGGTCCAAAATGGGTTAGTAGGTCTTGGTGGAACTTGTCTCTGAAACATATCCCAATGGGTTCTACAGTATACCATTATCGATTTTTGGCTACCGTAACCCGGTTCGGTGTGTCAACCATTTTAGCCTTGGGTCAAACTTTTGTCAATGTGCCTGAAATCGATCAGAAAATTATTCTACCGTATTCTACAGTAATCTACCGTATCCCTGACTACGGTATCGCGGTTGGGCATCGCGAACTGATTTTTTTGTTTTTCGCTCTAAAAATCCGTTCTTGTGCCTACACGCTTAGTTCGTCGAGGAAATTATTTTTTTGAGTATCGTACCGAAATCTTTCGTACTCCCCCCCACCCCTACCGTAATCAAACCGTTTCCAGCCGTGCACTGGTGAATAAAACGTCGATGTCGCATGTTGTTTATTAGTAAAGAGCGCACCCTAGGATCACCGGGTTAGAGAAAACATCGATAACGGAGGTTGTTTACTAGTACAGTCCTGGCGATTCCCCCTGTGAAAACGGAGCGCTCCGGGTAACCCCGGGTGACCCCCAGTGACCCCACGCTTCGTGCACTGTTAATGATATTCAAAAAGTCGCCAATTTGTCTCTGTCGTGTTCAGCGTTCAATTCTGCTTCGATTCATGTAAAACATAACAAAATAATTTTATTTTAATTAATTAAACGAATTTTCAAAGAAGTGACGAATAAAACGATTCGTGCATCAAAGAGTACACTTCTGCTATTTATGCCATGCCGCTGCAAAAAGTATTTGCTAAATAGCGGAGGTGTACTCTTTGATGCACGAATCGTTTTATTCGCCACTTTTTTGAAAATTAGTTTAATTAATTAAAATAAAATTATTTTGTTATGTTTTTACATGAATCGAAGCAGAATTGAACGCTGAACACGACAGAGACAAATTGGCGACTTTTTGAATATCATTAACAGTGCACGAAGCGTGGGGTCACTGGGCGTCACCCGGGGTTACCCGGAGCGCTCCGTTTTCACAGGGGGAATCGCCAGGACTGTAAAGGGAGCGTCCTAGAATCACCGGGTTAGACTAAACTTCGATTACGGAGGTTGTTTACTAGTAAAGAGTGCATCCTAGAACCACCGGATTACATTTTTTTTTAAGTTTTTCTAATTTTGTCTAACCCGGAGATTCTAGGACGCACTCTTTATTAGTAAACAACCTCCGTATTCGTCGTTTCATCCAACCCGGTGATCCTAGGATGCGCCCTGTACTAATAATCAACCTCCGTAATCGAAGTGTTATTTAACCCGGTGATACTAGGATGCGCTCTTTACTAATAAACAACATGCGTCATCGACGTTTTATTCACCAGGGCACGGCTGGGTACGGTTTGATTACGGTAGGGAGTGTACGAAAAATTTCGGTACGATACTAAAAAAATAATTTCCTCGACGAACTAAGCATGTAGGCACAAGAACGGATTTTTAGAGCGAAAAACAAAAAAAATCAGTTCGCGATGCCCAACCGCGATACCGTAGTCAGGGATACGGTAGGATACTGTAGATTACGGTAGAATATTTTTCCGCTCGATTTCAGACACTTTAGCAAAAGTGTGACCCAAGGCTAAAATGATTGACCCACCGAACCGGGGTACGGTAGGATACTGTAGATTACGGTAGGATAATTTTCCAATCGATATCAGACACTTTAGCAAAAGTTTGACCAAATGCTAAAATAATTTACCCACCGAACAGGGGTACGGTAGGGTTACTGTAACAAAAAATCGATAATGGTATACTGTAGAAGACATTGGGATATGTTTCAGAGACAAGTTCCACCATGACCTACTAACCCATTTTGGACCATGAACAACGTTGCGCAACGTTGTCGGACAGGCTATTTTTAAATACAAATAAAAAGTCAGTTCGCGATGCTACTGGGATACGGTAGCCATATACGGTAATTGTGGTTACTGTAGATGTGATTGGGTATAGTACCAATTATCGATCGATCGCCAATAAAATTTTCCCCATGACCCCTACGACAACGTTGCGCAACCACGTACCCGGGGTCATGGGGTCAGCCGGTGGCTAGGACACCTATGCCGGGGGTTCTCAGGAGAGAGCAAAAAGAGGATTAATGGTGACCATTTGCGCCTGATTTCTCAGAGCTAGAGAGCAGGTGGAAATAATGGAGTTAGAACATCTTTCTGAGGAGGGACACAGAGGCGTAGTGGCAGATGGTCTACGGACTAATTTGCACGCGGAGAAAAGAAATCTTTAGTTGCTTTTTTAGAAACCTATTGAAATTTTGAAGATCTTCAGCCGGCTACGTCTTTAACTCGCGATAAGAACACTTTAAACAATGAAATTCAAAGATCAAACGAGGTTGAGAGGCAATCGGTGGTATTTTCATGACGTCTCGCAGCTGCGCCAACACTGATTAGGTCCGGCCAACTACAATAGTGAGAGTAGTAAGGCGCGGGGTAGGCCTGACGTTTCGTAATTTGACAATCCACGGGCAAAACAAAAATAATGGACGAAATCATTCATATCTACTCGATCGCTCGTAAATTCAACTGAGTAAACGAGCGATGGTCTCGTCTTTTCCTTTTAATCGTCAGCCAGAGAACGGAGGGACTGCTGAACAATAAGAGGCACAGAGCATCCAGCGAGTAAACACGCGTTCGCTCGCTGAAAGCGTGAGAAATGAGGCGAATCCGAACGATGGAGGGATGCAAGAGGGCTACTAGAGAAACGGAAACGCTTTCGAAATGGTGAAGAATGTTACCTTGACACTAAGTGTTGCTCGGACAACAACCATGACAATGAGGCAAATATGAATGACGAAAGATTGTTTCAGCGCGATAACCAAATAGAAAAAAATAAGGTGGGTGATAAAATATAGCTTGACGTTGACGTCTGTGCTTAACAGAAACGATCTCGCATTGTGCCAGCTGCTTTGCCGGCCAGAGGGGCCGATAGATAAGTGTGAAACGGGAAAAGACGGTCCATTCGCGAAGAAATAGACTGCACACAGATGGTGCCGGGGGCTAATTTACGCCGGGAAAGAGGGACTGGAGTGGTCTTCTTATGCTGACTGCATGGAGCGTTCCACGCGGTGGAAGGCGAGAAATAAGTGGAAATTCTCAACCAGGAAGCAAACAAATCGCAATGGTTGTTGCTCAAGAAGAAACGATCTCGCAAGAGAAAAATCGCAGATATCAAGGAAGTCCTTGGGTTCATAGGGATGCATCTATGGCTTGCAATATTCATAAGGAAAAATTCACGAATGTTCTGCTCGAATTTCAAATGGGCTCTGAACGAAGAACTCATGAGGAAAAAACTATGAAAGTTTTAGGGAGAGGTAGCAAAATTCTAGAAACCAACTAGAAATAAAGGAAATTCAGGCTGGAATGGATTCGCCTATTGTATTGCGCGGGTGACTCACGATGGTTGACGAAATTTTAAAACAGGATTCTTTATTTGCGTGCCATTCGGGAAAAGTGGAACCCATTTTTCGATCAGAACCATAGAATAATCAAAGAAGCTCTACATAAAAAGGCGAGAGAGTGTGTGAAAAGGAGAGAGAACAACACGAATGTGTCTTCAATATATTATACTAGGGAAGCCAGAGGCTACGGAAAAGAGTATTCGAGTCCAGAAACCAACCAAACTTCGAGGAATACTTCAGAATGTGAATGACATGTTGTCGTTGAAGGTTCTAAATATATGGGCGATTTGTAGAACTACGTGAAAGTGATTTGGATAAAACGTCGAGCCAACACGAATAAAAATATCCGCGAATAATTTCTAGAAATTCTGGAAAATTTGCTGAGAACCACAGAAAACAAGCCCGGAATATGCTGAAAGCTGGAATGTTAACGAGGAAGCCCCGCAAAAGAGAAGAAGAACTACCAAGAAAACAAGGCTACTATCCCACAGGAAGTCGCCCCTCTCATCTCTCTCTCTCTCACTCCCTTTCAGTCGCAGTCGCAGCTCGCATTGCTACTCCATTGCGAACAAAGGAAGGCTAGACCAGGCGAGAGAGCATGGGAAAGTGAGAGAGTCCTCTATCTCAGACCCCTGCCTGGACATCGGATATGGCCTATCGCTATAGGGGATCTCTAGAAAGTTCGAGAACGCGAGATAGTATGGGGAATGGAGAGAGTAACACCCCCGCAGAGTGCGGAAACTCTAAATGTAAGCGTCGTCTAGAAGGAACAAGTCTGGATGAGTGCACCAATTGACTGAAACTCCCCTCTTTCCGTCGTTTCTCTGCAGTCTGAGAATAAAGTGACAATGGGAGATGAAGAGAACCAGAAGTTAGACTCCTTCAATCATTTCACAAGAACAATAGATTGAAAGCTATTAAGTCTAGGACTTGCAAGGACATGCAGTCAAGGGCCACAAATCAGAAGCGCCGGGGGTCAGGGAGGCACAAGGATTTCCATATGGTCTCTGACAGCTGAGAGAGTGTGGGAAGTGACGAGCACGTTTACTGCGAGAAAAAAAAAGGCAAGGGAGTAATTGACGCCTCCTTCTTGAGGTCTACAGAAGCTCTCAACAACTCAACAAGTCGAGAGAGAGAGAGAGAACGTGAAGCGAGGAGCGCATTTGAATGGCCACTCCCTCAAGTGAACGATGAAAGATCTGGGGAAAGGGAGAGGATCAGAGAGGGTAGAGAGTGCGAGAGAGTACGGGAAATGGAGAGAGTGTGGCTGTTTTGACGTCCGCCACATCACTAGGTTCATCTTTGTTTTGCGCGACCGACTCGCGGAAGTCGGGGCGAGAGAGAGAGAGAGAAGAGGGGAAATTACCCACTGCGCTCTCTCCATTTCACCTGCTCTCTCACTTTCTCTGACTCCGAAAAGAGCGTGTTTTCAGGAGAGAAACGAAGGAAATGAAGGAGAAGTGTCCAGTGAAGTCGGGGAGCAAGTTTTGCGAAGGAGAAGACAGAATAGAAAATAGTCTTGGTCTCTCATTATGGCATCGTCTCTTGCAGCGACCACGCGAAATGAATATCAAAGCGGAATGAGAAATGAGCGCTTATTCGAGAGAATTCTCATAAATTCCCGGCGGAAGAGTTCGCAAATCGGATGATTCTTTTTTTTTCCGCCCCAGCCCAGTGCTAGAAAGACCCAATCCCAAGGGAGCACAGACAGTGAGTAGCCAGAGGAGTTTTCAACGAAGAAGTGATAAAAAAATTTCTGAGAGAACGAGAAATGAGCGTTTACTCTTCCCGGAGTTTAGCTAATTGGTGGCATACCACAAGAAAGAGATGCGAAGTATCAAGCGGAATGAGCATTTCATGGTTGAGAAACAGCAACTAGTCAGTTCCTCATTGCGTAACAGTGCCGTGTAGATTGTTGATGAAACCTACTAGCGTAGTTCTCTCCTCATCATCTTGAAAACCAGATATATAGGTAAAGGTAAAGGTAAAGGTTAATCTAGGCACTTGCGTCCTGCGGGAGATCACTGCTAGGCCAGTGAATATTAGGCTAATTCAGTCCAGAGGGCCCAATCTCTTCTTCGCACCTACTTTACCGCGTGATCTAGTCACTCCCAATTCCCCTTTCGGGCGCCTTGGTGGGGCGGAGACGGTGACCGGGAACAGATATATAGAAGAGGCAATAAATTGAGAGAAGAGCTTCGTTACGATGAGTGGTGAATCACGTTCACTTCGTTGCTGTTGTTGTCTTGTGGCATGATAATTATAGATGCTCACGCACGAATTACGAAGAATACGAGACATATATTCATGTCCCGCATTTTAACACCACTCAGTTGCGAAAAGAAAGGTAGAGATGTATCCACGTCATGCGATTTTACAGTCGTAAGACAACGCTAGGTGGCCCCACTGGAAAGGTTAGCAGCTAAAACAGCTGAAAAGAAAAGAGTTTCCATCTCACATTTGTCCGAACTATCCAGAAATGGTGTGGAGAGGCTCTATATTCAGGTCCCACATGCTATCACCACTCAGAGTCGCGAAAAGAAAGGTTTCCTCACATTTGTCCGAACAATCCAGAAATTCGTTGGAGAGGCGCCTATTCGAGTTCCGCGACGACGGCCGTCACAATACGTGATTCACTTTAGCGTCGTCGTCGTTGTTGTTGCCTTGCGGCACTTGAAATTTCCAGAGGCTTTTCTCGGCAATCACGAGGAAATGCAAGAAATATTGCATGCATTTCCGCCATTTATCACTACCAAGACGCCCGAAATATCCGTAAGCGCTCAATCTATGAGGAACGTACACAAATAAGAAATAACTCGACGACGAACGCTCGATGTTTAATATAGAGAATCTAAGATACAGAGAGTTCCGATGAATTGCGACATCACTACAGCTGAGAGCTAGCGAGTATCTAAGTTATCTGTGAACTAGCAAGATACAACGCTAGACAGCAATGCGATTTTTCGAGATAAGCTAACGTGCAAGATAAGCTATGACATGCTCCGCCCGCGGCCAGCCACAATGCGTGATTCACTTAAGCTCCGCTGTCGTTGTCTAGCGGCAAAAGGGAGTGGTGAAGAAAGAAGAAGGAAGAATGGGAGAGAACCCCACTGGGAAATCATTCGATTAGGCAGTATACCGGCACTTGAGAAGAGTTCCTCCTGGTGTAGTGATGGGCTTTTTTCGGCGTGCTCTTACCCGTCTCTTTCATTTGGCTGATGAGTTGTTGTTCCTTGTAGATTCGGAGTCTGTTCTATGGAAATCCATGCAGAGCATCGGCAAAGGTCGAAAAGTTTTACAGTAGTTTGCGAGAAGTTTCACGGTAAACTAATTCCCTACCGCACTGTTAAAGTCCCACAACAGCCACTGGTCGTCCCAGATTAACCGAACGTTTCTACTGGAGGATGACCCGTCTTGCGAAGAAAATGCCGATTCCCTTTAATTTATGTAAAAAATGACTGAAAAGAAAAAAATAAAAATAAAAATATCAAAGGCATTCGCACTAACCGTATCCACAATTGGATTCAGCTTCGTAGCTGTGTACAAACTTACTGGATAACAACTGAGAACATGGTGGCAAAACTTCATCCAGCAGACAAACAGGAGATAATCATTATCCAGTGTGTTTCCAATTTGTCTCACTTATAAGGTTATCCAACCAAGGCCTCTCCTCATTTCTCACGTTCTTTTGTGAGTGAAACGTGCTAGCAACACTAGCAGGAGTGATCTTCAATATATTGGCACTGTTTCGTGCATATACTCACGTTTGCAATATAGTAAGTTTAATTAGTATCAAATTTGTCGAGTGGACCCATAATCTCACATCGAGTATAATAATAACAACAATAAATCACCTCCACTACTAAACTTTGTTGTCCATTTTTTTCTGAAATTTCATATTTATATTTTATCCCCGTCATCTGACATCGGTAGCTCAGTTAACATGACAGACATCCCATTTACATGCCTCTTTCAATGAGTAAGTATACCACCAGCCCGGTGAGCTGAAATTACGGGTTCAACTCCCGGTTTGTGCATTTATATCTCTTAAAACGAGCCGAGCTTCGCTCGACTCGGGGTAAACCGTTAAATTTTAGTTTAATTGCGCACTTTTCCTGATTATTTTGTTTTTGTCTAGCAGGGATTCGGCCCATTTTGAGTGATTTATATTTGCGCTCTAGATGCGCCGGGTTTGGTGGTTACCGTACTCGGGAGCACAACTCTACCCTCCACCAGTATGCTAAAATAGGGGCAAATGCATTGGCACCGGCCGGGACTCGAACCCCCAACCTCATGCTCACAAGTCCGTCCTCTTACCACCTGCGCCACGAATTACACTTTAAAACACTTTCCTACCACTACCTACCACTCCCCCATGCTTGGCAAATGGGTTGGCACATGCCGGGACTCGAACCCCCAACCTCATGCTCGCTAGTCCGCCCTCTTACCGCCTGAGCCACGAATTACATTTTACAACACTTTCCTATCACTTCCTACCACTCCCCCATACTTGGCAAATGCTTTGGCAACTGACGGGACTCGAACCCCTAACCTCATGGTCGCTAGACCGCCCTCTTACCGCCTGAGCCACGAATTACACGTTACAACACTCCCTGACCACTCCCCGACCCTCCAGCACCAAGCTAAAAATCGGGCAAAACATCTGCCTCTTGTTGGAGTCGAACCTGGTTGGGACGATCCCCGCCTGCATGCTAAGCAAACCTCTTAGCCACTACACCGCAATTACAACTCGGCTCTTTGTTAATATTTTTTCTCACTTTAAATTCCCATCGACGCGTCTCGGCGAGCTCTACATTCCCCTAGTTGGTCGCTAAGCCGTAGCTGCACGCGCTCGCGAGTTACAGGGCAAAAACGGAAACGATCGATTTTTCAAGTTGATCTTTGATCTCTCAGATGACGTCCTAGGAAAAAGTTGTTGGGAGACAAAAGATGCGCCAGGGTCGATTACATACCACCCTGGTATTTACCACATCTTCCCGGGGGCGCATTACCTCTTCCCATGCACTTTGCTTTGACCAGTCAATTATCGGACAGTCTATCGTTTATCTAAGGGAGAATTAGAAGCATACCTCTCATCCGTGATCTTCACGTTCAGCAGACACTAGGAATGTATTGCACAAATACAATAAATTCTCCCCACAATCGAAATTCTACTTCCCAATAACCTTCAAACAATATAGAAATGCTTCACCTGAACAAAAAATGCCAAACGTGATAAATAACTGAATTGAAGAGAAAATAAGAAGCATATAAGAAGGATCGGACTTTTCTTCTCTCTATGTCATATTTGTATATTCCACACCCACCTTTTAGCCTATATTGATATGAAATACTTACAGTCCCCGTTAGTTCATTTGCGCTATTCATTGACTCTTTTTCGCGTTAGTTGTTTGTTGTTTACTTTCATCTTCTTCATTCCCTATCTCTCGTGTTTCCCCACTTGCGATAGGCGTCGTACTGACGAGGTCCACCCTTCGTGAAGCGGTTGGGTGTCTATGACCCAATGGACCGAAACATCCAACCGCATTATTCTATGAAGTCTTTATCTATTCTGTTTCTCAGTTAGTTGTTTTTTCTATTCTTCTTCATTTATAAACTAAGATTCTTTCTAAAATACCTCTCATCCGTGATCTTCACGTTCAGCAGACACTGCGGTACTGCAGTCTGCGTGGACTCGTCAGTGAAGAAATGCTCCTCGACCTCGGTGGACATCCTATAAATAATTTAATGCCATTTCAGCTCATGCAGAAATGTATTTCGCGTAACACGTTTATCACGTTAGGGGTCAGCGAGGATCGACACTACACTACTCTACACAGGACCGATATCGTGCACGTAGTAAGGAATTGGTGAGCACTCTACAACGTTACAGATATTAAGATTAGCGAGATTGGTGAGGAGGGATATGGACTCGGGAATATAACGAATGAAACTGAACTGAACATGATTGATTAAATCGAGCGCTGAAGGCAATGGATTCGATGTAGGATCAGAAATAACATCTCGACAGTCAGTTGACAGTCATTCTCTGTGTCTTCGACACATCATCGACCGGGCGCAATGGGGACTGGCCTCTCCCTCCCTTCCTCACATGCAGTTATCGGGGCGGTTATCGCAGCCACTTACGCGGGCGTCGACACTCTCTTCAATTTGCATGATCTCTCGCTCGCTCTGACCTAGTATACTGTCGAGACTCTCTCATATCTACACGCTATCTCGCTTGCTCTAGCCATCCAGAGATATAGGTAATAGAGAGGAAAGGAGTGAAGTTATCCCCGCTCTCTTTCTTGGTTGTGTATGTCGTTACCAAAACAGATGCCGATATGAGCAAAGGTCTCCGGTCTCAGATATATTTACGCTTTGTCACGGGCAGAAAAGGGAGGGAGAAGGGAGTGGTGAAGAGAGTTGTCGAATGCCAACGCGATGGCGAAATATGATCTTTCCCCTTGCTTGCTTCTGAGCGGAGGCTGATAATGGAAAGAGAGGCGTATGATGCGGCCACTACAGCTGTGATGCGAAAACTATAGGAGATTTTGAATGTGAAAAAGAAAAAAAGCTCATAATGGATGGAGGCAGATAAAATAAGCCCTCGCAAAGAATTCAGTTATAATTGCGAGTTAGAAAATCTGAATTAACGATCAACAATGAAAACAAAGAATCATGAAATGTAAGACGTCGAAAACGACACATGGAACAAGGAAGCACATTCTGAATCATCGGAAGGAAAAGGAAGGGAAATATGGGGCAGAAACGAGGGAACGAACCAATGAAGCCTATTCAAAAGAGTACTAAAAGACCATATAGTGAATGAGAAATGACGAAGGAAAGAGAGGGACGAGTCAGCATCGAACCTAATTACTGCCACTGCCAAATTGTGATTTTGTTTTCAATTCCGTAGCCTGAATTGAAGAGTATTTCTCACTTGAAAAAAGTGGTTTATATAACTAATAAATGCGCGGAAAGAATGACGAGCAGCACAGGTGGCTATGATCATACCAATTACTGCGACGACAAAAACTACGTAGTATCAAGAGCCTGTGAAAACAATTCGGAATATTCAGTAGAATGACATTACCGCTGCGTGAAAACGAATCCATTAGCTATTGGTCTCGTGAATTAGCGTGATCAGTGAAATAATGAAGAAATTACAGTTGAGAATTGGAACAGATCTTGTCACAAAAGAACCAGACAAGGAAGAGCAAAGAATGAACGACTGTAGTGGTGAATGTTTCGGTCCATCACTTCCAAAGATACATTTGATAACGGCATGCGGAAGTATTCTACGGTGTGTACGTGGATGAATGGCTAATGGTGAAATTGTGCGGAGGGAGAGAAGGAGGAAAGTGAATTGAAGTTGTGTCTCGCACACACAGACACGCGAAAGAACCTGCGAATCGTAGCCGGATTGGCAACACTCTGAAATCCTAGCAACAGTGTGAAGCTATAGTCTCAGACATCTGCTTGATTCTACACAGTAATACGGGTCATCATGGACATGCCGGAACTTAAGGTCTTGCAACACAATTCGAAACTGGAGGTATGGATAATACAGTGAGGAATCGCGCGAAAGAACCTGCGAATCGTAGCCGGATTGGCAACATAAGGAGAGTATAGCACTCGAGATATGCTACCGACTTCTCA
The DNA here is from genome assembly GCA_911812115.1 of Pristionchus exspectatus. NCBI lineage: Eukaryota > Metazoa > Nematoda > Chromadorea > Rhabditida > Neodiplogasteridae > Pristionchus > Pristionchus exspectatus. The sequence continues at coordinate 29,817,936 of OU461583.1, read as the reverse complement.
CGATTTCTCATTCTCTATCGTCGATACAGCGGCCGAGAGAGTGTGTAAAATGAAGAGATGGCGGTATCACTTCTCGAGCTCTATCGGAGAGCATAGCAACAATGTGAGGCTAATTTTAGACGTCGGCATGATTCTACTCAGTAATGCACGTCGTCACGAGTTTTCTGACAGTCAAAGATTGCATTCGGAAGGAGGTATCAGTGCTCCTGATCATGCAAAGATAGTGAAGAGTATGATCAACTGAAATGCTAGTCGGTCAATCTTGGTGACTTGAACGCTGAGTATGACACCTCATGAATCCACGCGTCATAGAAAGACAGTACATGATTGCTCCCAGAACGAAGCCCTCTGAAGGTAACGCGCCAAATAAGAGCATATGACAGCAGGGCGCATCTTAGATAGGCGAACCCGAAATGAAGCTGTAAACCAGTTAGCAGCTAGAAAATCTTTCCAATCTCAGACGACGCCGCCATCTCAATTCGCTTGGCTGCTCAGTCTTACGTCAGACGCAGTCATAGAACCGGCGGAGTGAAATGACTTTTTTATTCGAGAATTGGTCTCTTCATTTCGCATACTCTCTTCCCGATCCGGGAAGATCGTGCAAATTGAGGAGATCCATTTCTCGACAAGCCAACTCCTCAAGATACACTACTCGCTCACTGAACGCCCCATATGAGACCGGAGCGGAGGGGTAAATGTAGGAAGGTAAGGAAAAAGTATCCTAGATAGCGATTGGCGCCCACTGGTGGAGTGCAACATATGAAGAATTCCGACCTATCCTCATCTGAGCGTTAACGCCTGATATGAATAAATTATTATTAGGTAGCGATTTTTCAGTCGTAAGACAACGCTAGGTGAAACCCACAGGTAAAAACCAGCTGTTAGCGGAGCGGAGTGGGGACGTGAATTGCATCACTGGAGCGCTAATACGTGTGCAATGTTATTGGTTGCCGGAGGCTGAGAGGAGGAATGACGCAGTGGTGGAGGAAAGTTTGCCGAAGGAAGCTACCAATTATGACGAAGCATATGCCAACGAGGAACGAAAAAGCAGAAAAAAATGGAAAGAAGTTGCAGAAATGCGTCGAAAAATCGGAAAAAAATTCTAATACGTTTTATTGGCGTGTTATTGCAGCTGAGAGTAGCAGAATGACGCAGAGACTGGGGGAAGATTGTCAACACAGCTATTAATTATGACGAGACAACCAAGTATCTACCCAGAAGAGGAAACTCTTATAAAAATTAAAATATTGAAAGATACAGATTCTGACTAGGTTCTGAAATTAATATTCGTTTTCGAATAAATTCGAATTTAAATTCGAATTTAAATGAATTTAATAAAATTTAAATTCGAAGAAAAAGACTACACCATCATATTATTCATTATACATGTTAACCATCCCAATGAGAAATCTACCAGGAACAAAATCTACTAACGTGTTTAAAATTGCACTATGAAATGATCAAGTGAAATTCGAGACGAAAATTGGCTCAGAGGGCGGAAAAAGAGTCCCATCTCCGGGGAGGAATCGAGAGGAATCCATTGTCTGTCCTTGTGCCCTAAGAAAGCCTCTTCGCGTTTTTTTAACGCGCTTCCTTCCCCGGTTCGTTCAGTAGCCATTCCCTCTCCACACCCCATCCATCCATTTTCTAATGGTGCCCTGTCTCCACTCTCAAGCTCCCTTAGGAATCAGAGAGAGGCAGCGAGCAGGTGAAAACGAGAGACGGAATGCATTACTGGAGTCCATTCCGTTTCCTTTAAGGGGCTGGACTAGAATTCGATATACGGATAATCGTCTCTTCATTTCCCACACTCGCTTACCGATCAGAGAGGCGAGAGAGTGCGTGAAATGAAGAAACGATTACCCGTATTTCGAAATCTAGGCTAGATGATCCTCTGAGATGGATTCGCCTTGGGGAATCTGTCGGATTATTCTCGGCAAGATTATTCACAGGAGTGTTTCTAGTTCTTTCTACTGCATAATTTCCCGATTCCTTCACTGAGAAATTCGAGATTCTTCCCCGAAACATGTCACCTTTTTACCTTTTCCCGATTTTGTTCTTACCACGTACACTTACCACTTGCAGCTTTACGATTTCTGCTATATGTCAAAAAATCATGCAAAAGTAATGTCGAACTGCAGATTAGGCATCGTTAAAGCCGAAAAGCAATATTAGAGCAATATTCTTATCTTTGTCGCGTGGGATATAGCGAAACTCTGAAACCATAGATGATTTTTGCTGTTCTTTTCAATGTTCCTGAAATATCACCGTTAAACTGAAGGAAATCAAAAAAATCCGAAGTTAATGGGCCAGACAAAGGGCCCTTTTTGTTGCTTCGTAGCCCTTGAAGCAATCAACCTCCGTCGCCTTTTATTCTCTTAGTCTTAGTTCCTTCCTCGGCGTTGCTCGTGCATCGTTCCGTTCATACCAAATTTGCAAATTGAGAAAGTAATTTTTTTTAGTAATACATACTACTTTTCCACAATGAACATAAATTATTGAATATTCATATTTTTTCGCTAATTATTATTGCAAATGTGTTGCTTCTTAGCTAATTACCAGTGTCACTAACGGTCGTTCCAAGCAATTTTTGTTCGTATTATCGCAATGTCATACTTTTTACAGCTTGATCGTCTGAGAATGCGACCGAAGAGTCGACCGAACTCGCCTCGTCTGGAACAATGCCATCGCCGGTGCAGCTTCCGGTATGCTTTTCAAGTCACTCTAGCTCGGATGAGAACCGTCGGATGTTAGCCTACTGGGTGGTAAAGGTGTGTCCACGTCAAGCGATTTTACAGTCGTAAGATAACGATAGGTGGGACACACTGGTAAGGCCAGCTGTTACAGGATGAGAACCAATTCCATTTTTTTTGTTGCTTTTTTTGCTTGTGGGATTTAGAAACGCTCAAAAAATATTTAATTCTCATCCTTATCATCCGAAAGTTCTCATTCGAGCTAATGCCTTCCAAACAAATGACTAGCGAATCGGAATGCGCTTTAAAACTTGTTCACTTTTCTCACCACTTCCGTTAGGTATACGGCACAAAACATAAACAATCAAATATAAAACTTCTGTTCTCGGCCCGTATAGAGAAGTCTCTTCATGTATTCTATCATCGGTCAAGGAAAAAATGGCAACTGTAATCTCTGAACCTGAAATCTTACTCTGACGACCACTCACTATTTGCGGTGGTGAAATTCCGCGAAACGAGCAAATTGCGTGCGAAATCGCGTGCTCCGCATAGCGTAACGTAGGTGTTCCCTCACTCGGAGCTACTTTTTCGGCTCAAGCGATGACCGCTCTGATTTGGGGATAGATAATGCGAATGATGAGATTCTCTGTGATCAACGTCCGTGCCAAAGATCAGAGTCCCTCGCTCAACCCTCGACGCTCTTTGAGTCCTGTGGCAGGTTGTCGAATAACACAAACATTCAGTAATCTGAGCGCTATTTCCTCAGCTTTGTTTCGGTGATAGGTCTTCGAGTTGAAACTGAGGTAACAAATTTTCGCACCAATGGAACTGTTCTTAGGTCACTGTTGTCTGTTCCTAAAACCAATTTTGTGGTGTTTCCGCTCTTAGTACGCTTGATGTTTGACTAAGGAAGCGGAGTTATTTCGCACAGGGACTTGCCTACAGTAGACTCGCAGATGGTACTACATGCAGATGTTTGGCTCTTTGCCAGATTCCACCTGCCATTTGCTCCCGATTTGCGAAAAATGGGACACGCCGAATTGATTCTTCCTTATTAGTGACAACACTTCGTGTAAATCGTGGGGCACAATTTTCCTTTGCACAATTGCGCGTTGTTTCAGCCCCTCCACGTGTCTATTATCTCGCTAATTGTAGCCTACATTCATGCAGTCGCTTGCTAATAACCGGCTTTCTTTTTATATGTTGCTTTTTTCTTTTTCTTACGCCTCTCTGCTCCCTCCCTTGTTTGGCTGCCTTCAGGAGCCGTATCCGGGAGATATGAAGTGGGAATGGGAAGGAGGGGGGAATGATAGCGATAGATGAAGGGAGGGAGGGAGGCACACGCTGTAATCCACGAATATCCATAGCAACAACGGGGCGATAGACGAGGAGAAGCGGGGAGACAAGGGAACAGGAGGGAAAGGAAGGTGTGAAATGGAGCAAGGGATTCTCAAGTGGTCTAGTATTTCGTCTCTCGTTTTCCCTGCTTGAAATTTGCGGTGGTTGCGTCGTGTTTTGGCTGAATTCTGCGCTGATTTGATGCGTTCCGGAAATTGCGTTGCTTCGATTGGACAGGGATTCCTGATGTGCCTCTGCCTTCTCTGAGCTTTCACCTGCTCTCCCACACAAAGTTCCGCCGTTTTCTACTCGGCAGACAGATGTTTCGCACACAAATTTTCGTGGATTTCAGATGTCTGAAGTAAATCTTGAGCACCAAGTAGACTTAGGGGTCTCCAAGGCGACTTGAGTCAATTGCCTCCGTTTCTCTCCAATTAAACTTTGAAAGTATCTCACGTGCCTTGTGCTTTTCCAACTTATTTCCCGATTAGGTCTTTTTTATTCGTAGCTATCGGCTATAATCTGATAAACATCTCTTGATTGATGTCTTTCCTCGTTATCAGAAAGGTCTCCTTCTCCTCTTTCCACGCTATTCGAGAGATAGAGAGAGGTAGATTAATTTTCCGCCTGAGAGAGTGATTCTCGCGCCTACTATCTGATATCACGCAAATGGTGAGATACCGCTCGAATTATTTCCCTTGCCTCGTATTACTACTCGCCTATCCCACCTCTGCTTACGGAATTGCTCAATTTTTGTTAATTTTCGCCAAATTAATCATGTCATCACTAATGAGGCAGGAGCTAAGTATCGTAGGAAGTTGTTCATCATGACATTCGGTCACTAGGACCACGTCACTATCTCACTTGTGCCGTCACTAAAAATGTTTGCGATACTCAGGCGAGAGAGCACGCGATCTGATGAGAGCGACCCTCAAGTGTCCTGCTGACTTTACGAATCTGCCCCTTTCCGAGAAGCGGCCCTCGTCCAATTAGCGCTGATTTGCACTCGAAAATGCGCAGCGATCGCTTTTTTTGAAAAAAAACTCTCTCAGTTTTGCACTCTGTCTCGTTTCCTTTACATCTCTAAACTCTCTTCATCTAACTCTCAATCATGGTTGTTGGTTCCGGGATTTGGGATACTGTAAAGCGTTAGAAAATCTGATTTCCCTGAATTTTCTGATCTTTTTTTTACATCCATATGTATTGGAATCATGAGAGCTCCCGTCTGAGATGTGCTCTTGATTGACGTGGTTATGAATGCAGGATGAGCTTATCCTCCCATTCCCCTCATCGTACTCATCCAATGGCTGAAAGATCTTGTCCTTAAAATGATGTGTCCTCCTTAAAATTACATCCAAATCAGTTTTCAATGTTTCATTGCCGATTCGCGTAAACTCTGAAGAGGACCGCTACTTTAGGTGGTCTTATATTTTTTCGTGTGTTGAATATGATAACGTCAGGAGTCTGAACTTTGCCCTTCTTTTTGCTCATATTATTGCTCAAATATTTGTATTCTATGCATATTTTTTTGTTCATTTGGAGCTCCGGTTTCCATCCAACCTCTGAATCTCTATTTTTTTCGACCAAATAGGAATAAAAACATTTAAAAAAAATCTCCAGGAGGAGGTCCGTCGTCGCTCATTCTCCCTCACTCGCTCGTCGATCGATGCTCAGGGACGTGCTGAATCGGGCGGACGCGGAGAGGGTAAACTCCAGCAGTTTGGACATTGAGAACCATGTCGTCAGGTGGGAAATCGACTCAGTTCTCAACTTCTCCGCTATCAGCGCTAAACCGCTAGCAAATCTCTGACTTGCAGACATTTTTTCGAAAGAAAGAGCGCGCCTGCGTACTTTCGGTTTGATGACATGGGTTTGTGATTTTTACGAAAGTGCTCGATCACTTATTCCTAGGTGAAGAGGTAGAGGTGAGAGTTCATATTGCAAGAAAAGACATTCGATTAATAGGCCTAGGTGGTGACTTAAAATACTCCCCCTCCACATAGTTCGAAAAATTACACATACATCGATCATTTCCGAGCATTTCGCCACTGCGAGTAATGTGAATTTCACACACTTCGCCTTTCAATGCATCACAATCCATATACTGGGAAAACACATAGAGATACCGAGAAATTGCAATGTTTACTCCCTGTTTCTGCTTGAAACCACCTCGGAATATGATGTGTTCACTTACCGAATCTGCTCAAGGGGTGCACATGAAAATATCCTCAATTCTCATGTTCTCTTGCCGGTAAGAAAGAGTGTGGCGGCATGAGAAATGAAGAGATTTCGTGCCCACTTCACGTAAGTATCTCCTGTGTGCTCGATCCATCGTCGGTAAAGTGTTCCGTTTCCTCTAGGCATTCTTTTTTATGCTGGAGACACAGGTACATTTTAAATTTTCAGTGCGGATGAGAAACAGATCTGTTAAAAATCGAAAAGAAATGATACTTCAAAATTCAAATAGAAGACATTGAAAATGAAGAGGAAGACAATGAAAACCACGTCGGAGCGATGAATGATAAAACTAAAACAGGAACAAAAATGCATTCCACTTCTGTTGATTAAAGCAGCTATTTAAAATCTACATTTTCAGTTCACTATATCGAACAATTGATTAGATAATTTTAATAAAATAAGTAAAAATAATTAAATTCAGTTCTAGTCGTCATCGGCGAGTCGGGAGTCGATTCAGGCATGGAGGAGACAAGAAGAAGCAGCTTCTGCTTGTGAGAGCCAATGAAGGTTCGGCTAATTTGATCCTCAATTTTGTGCAACATTTGGTTGCATGCGGTATTTGGTAGCCACTTTCCTAGTTATGGCTATGAAATAGCATTTGTAACAGAACCCTTCGTTATCCGACGTTGGCTAATTGATTAGATCTCGTAATACGTGCTGTCAGATCAGTGATAGACACGGTATCGGGAGATTATTTTCCATTTCACGCGTTGCTGACCTTTGACTAGCTTTCGAGGGGCGGGGTTAGGAAGAGGCCGGGAGGAGGCTAGTGATCTCCCCCTGTCCTCCTCCCCCTTACCTCGTCCCTTCCTCTCTCCCAGACAATCAATAGCTCGCTAAACAGCGCATTGAGTTTGCTGAGCATTTCAAACGCACGATAAATGGAAGATCGCCCTCTCCCACGTTTTCGTGCGCTTCTTTGAAAGGGATCACTCCTTTATTGGTCTGTGGGAGCGAATCGATGAACTTTCTTCAATAAACAACAAAAGAAAACTGGTCTAAGGCCATCATATCCCGAACTCGCCCCATTTCTTTGGCATTTCTTGATTCATGATATGATTCTGCCCACACATTGCGGTCAGCAGCAGGGTCTCTCTTCCAGGGTAATCGGGGGTGAGAGTAGCAATAATCTGACTAACACTGTCGGGTGATTGACAGCGGTACATGCACCAGTCATTACTTGATCGTGCTGATCCGGATTTCCAATGAAAGCAAGCGTTTTGACTGCTCTGGTTGTGATAGAGTGTGAGAAATAATGAGGCAAATGGAAATCTCTTGAAATTTCACCAGAACCCTAGCGCTTTTTAGTTTTCATCTCCCTGACTTCATAGTTCATTAGTCCCGGGTTATAATCCCTTTCTTCTCCCAGCCCATCGAGGCGCCCGAATGAGGAATAGGCAGATACTCGCGGTAGGTCCGAAGAAGAGAATTTGCCCTCCCGATTGAATAGGTCTTGTCCGCTGGAAGGGCAGCGATAGCCGCAAGACTCCCTGATTTTCGAGATAACTTCACGTTTCACTTTACCGCTCGCTTGCTCACCTCTTCCACCCGGAAACTCATCTGTACCCATCATATGGGCGGCACAAAAGCTTGTTTTCTGCCGCGGAAATGTTTCATTTCTTCGCTGTTTTGCCTTCGCTTGTACCCAGGACGCTAACTGTTCTGTAGAGCTCGAGAAATGTTACCGCCGTCTCTTCATTTCACACTCTCAATCGTCGACCGAGCTACGAGAGAGTGTGCAAAAATCAAGAGACGGAGGTATCATTTCTCGAGCTCTACTGTTCTGGATTAGCAACCGTTGAACTCCGCGAGCAATAAACCCTCCTGTACCAAGCATATAAGAAGTGATTCACCTCCTCTTTCCCCCCATCATCTCACGCATGCCCTACTTTCTCAAGGATTGCCTTGTTTTCGACGGTAAGGCTTCGGGATATTCATGCACTTTCTTGCGTGTCGGCAGGGCTTGGCTGGGCGTTAGCGGCATAACGGACCCGATACAGTCCTGGCCCGCGATTACCATTATTTCCAGCCACCTTATGCGGTCCTAATATTAATGATATGTGAACTGAAAGAAAATGCTAACTCTAGCGAGAACAGTTTAGGAGGATCTGCGATGAATAAATTCCTAGATTTATCGTCCGCCTAACAAGTGTTTTGAGAGAGCGCGTACCGGGTCGTCAAGAGTGAACGATTGAAAAAATGGCATTTGCTTCCGATATCCCTATCTCTAGTGCGATCTATGTACCATGGGTAGGAGCATTTGCATGACATTTGCTGTAAAGACTTTACACTCAGTACGATCTATCTATTCTTGATTAGAGTGCTTTGCTGAAGGTGTAATACCATTTTCTCTATTCATCCCATCTCCTCCGCTTTCCCTTCACGCGATCTGTTGCTTGCTATTCCCTTCCTGCGAACACCAAGTTGACCTTTCCGATCCAGGAAAGAGAGGAGGAAGGGTGAGGAAGGTAGTTTGTCAACTGACCGTCCTCCCTCCTCCTTAGCTAGTCCCATCCTTTGTCCGCTCCGTATGTCGCAATGCATACATTCGCACTTCCTTCTACTTCCACTCTCTCGTTTTTGCACGGTCTCTCGAATGGGAGAATGGCTTCCACCCATTTTTCGCCTTGAACCTTGCCCTCTATCTCAACTCTTCTTCTCCTTTTCATTCCCGCTGCCGCCCTATATACTTTTTGCCGGCCCATTAGAATTCCAATAGACCGGGATTCGTGAGGGGAAGGCCACTGCAGATTTCCGCCCGCGATGAGAAGAAAGAAGGAGGAAATTGGAAAGTGAGGCGGCTCCTCAAGTCATCCTCCTCTTTATTTCGATTATTTCCGCCTTTTATCATCCTCAGAGTCTATTGGTTCCACGTGCTCTCTAGCACTGTCTCTTATTCAAAGGTGATTTCGTTCCTTAATCGGCTCGTTACCCCTTCCCTTTTCACCAAATTTTCACGAGTACCTGAGCCTACGGTAGCGTGAAACATCGTCTCCATCTTTCGAAAGTTGGCCTCGCAAGCTCCGCCCATTTCTCATTTCTGTTCAATTTGCATTAGCCCTTTCGGCTAGAACACCCGGCCTCCCACACTTTGTGCATTTTCGAAATGAACCCTCGATTGGCAGGCAGCTGTTTGGTGACTGTACTCTCTTCATTCCGCCCTGTCTCTCTCCTACTCTGACCGGCGAGAGAGCGGGTCGAATCGAGAGACAGGTAGAGATAGATGTGGGCTATGTGCGCCACCCTGTTCTGCTTTATGCCGCCACCTCCTCAATCACTCTCACCCTTGCCGTACGCTCCTCATTTACTGTGTTCGCTAGCTTCGTCTAACCTGACATGGCGCCTGGCTCTCTTCATTCACTGTACTCTCTCGCTTTCTCTAGCCTGAGAACGATGTCTGACTCTCCCCTTTTCCCATGCTCTCTCGCTCACTCATACTGGAAAAAGAGCGGGTGCATAGGCGGAGAACAACGCTCCTCCCTTTCGCTCCTCCGTTTTCTCCTCATTTCTACCCGAATTTCGGCTCCTGCCCCTCTCCCCTTTCTTCCACGTTTGCCTTAGTGATTTCGTCCCCTTGCTCGTCCCTCGTTTTCCCTCTCTGATTATCCGCTTGTCGTGCATCTTCTGCCTATCGATCATAAGGTTTACTGGGAATTATCAACTTTTCAGTCTAAACCTAGCCGATGCGCATTCTCTCATTGTCCCTCTGATTACTAGAATTGCTCGAATGAATGAGAGCAATCGTAGAGTCTGCTGGTATATTAAGTTAATTGTACGGTTTTTTGCTGGTTAAAGCGAGAGAGCATGATGAATGGAGTGGCTCAGAGGTACTTCTCAGTCCAAAAAGACCATCTTCTGAACTTTGCATTCTTTAAAGGGTTTTTTTGCAGCTAAGATCATTGAGAATTAGTATATTCTTCGGAAAAAAGTGTTTCTCGGATGCTTTCTGGTGCCATTGCCATGTGATCTTCCATAGGGAACCGTCCATGTTCTGACACCAAGTCTCCGATCTTTTCAAATGATAGCATCATCTTTCTTTCCCGCGATCTCGCAACAGTTTGGAAATTTTTCCCATTCACAGCAATGTTTCCTTTTCTTTAAGTTAAATTATACTCGATATTTCGATATTATTCGGGAAGAATATATTCGGAAGTGAGTATTTTGGTCTGAGACATAGACTTGTTGTCTCATTTGTCCCTTCCAAACACCTCCGTGTTTCTTTCTCTTCCTTCCCCTTCCGAGCGGCGTCGTCACACTTGCTAATCCTTCTATTAATTCCCGACGAGAGAGGAGGAGTAGGTCGGTTCTCAAATACTCTTTCGACTCTCTTTTTCATCTAATCATCGATAACTCCCTCATGTTTGATGATTAATCGCGAGGGGAATTAGGGGGCAGACTTGGGCGAAAATCAGCGATGAATTCAGCACGTTCACATTTTTTGGTTATTTTTTAGCGTTAGAGTACGATAATGATTATATTTATTAGCACGGATGACATTACTTGGTTGGGGTGGGGATCGCTTGGAAATCTTTATTTTTTCGTCTGCCTCTAGCTGATGCACATACTCTCTCGGCCTCTATCCTCAGTGATTGCATCAGAATGTTGCCTTGTTTTCACAGTTTTCGACACCTTCAGACTAAGGATTCGTTGCTTGCACTACCCCTTTCAGCACAACATATTTGTGCTGAAATGTCCTTGATTTTCTCCTTAATTTGCCTATTTTCAATTCCTGATCACAACTGCCGTTCAGGCTAGTTCGTTTTTTCTCATATTATGTTCACTCGCATTTTTTGTGCCTACCGGCCTGATAAACAAGAATCAATCAGTCTGACAGATAAGTAATGGTCTCGCCTCTCTACTTCATAATCACATCCTTACTCAGACAGACCGACAAACTACGCAGAATTGAGATACTCGGACAGTTTTTCACTGTCGACCACATAAAGGCGCTGTCTCTCAACTCACTGCACTCTTTCCTCGTTCTCAGACAGAGTAAATAGTGTTTGGAATACAGAGTGATATTCAGTTTTATTTGCCAGCGGATTCATAGCGACTGCAGACTTCTTTTGAGAAGTGTTCGTATCCTCTAATCGACGAGGGAGCACGCTATATCAAGAGAACGCGAGATTTCTCTCCATTCCCGCTACTCTCAAGCGCTGTATGATCGACAAAATAGCATGAAAAACGAGCATACAGGAACAGAAAATGCAGTAGAACAGCGCGCTTCTGACGATTTGTATGCTAATTGCCTTCCTTCCTCCTGTCTTTACCTCCAATCACTGCCTGCTCGACATATCTAAAAGCGAGCACCGCTCCGAGGCGGAAAACATGCCTGTACGAGCACTCTCCGTTGCCCATGATCTCTCGGCTTCTCCACCCTCCTACAGCTTTTCTGACTCCCACCATATCTCCCGCTCTCTCGCCCCTCTCTCCTGCTATAGAGGCACGGGAATGGAGAGATCTTCTCCTATTTTGCTCCCTCTCTCCATCTCAAGCGGCTGAGGAGGGAGGGGGGAGAGGGATAGACTCCACCCAGCAGTGCATACACAGACACACACGGCTCGATTCACTTCGAGTGTGTAGTGCGAACTGAGTCGTCAGCTCCCTATCCGTGCGTCCGCGTCTGAACGCGTCAGGAACTGATTAGTCGTCCGCAGTTGGTACGCTCATCCGCGTCCGAAGCGTGACCTAGTCCGTGCCTCGTCCGCTTCACTCACGGATCAGTCGTTTGCTACCCATCCCTTTGTCCGCGTCTGAAGCGGATTAGTCTTCCGCATCAGGAGCGTCGACCGCTCATCCGAATCAGACGCGTCAAGCTCACGCACCTCAAGCGGTCATGAACCGCAAGAAGGCGATCGTCGGGCTGACGCCCACTGTAGCCGCGCTGCTATCTTCAGGTCGCGCAAGCTTGCTCAGTTATCAAACAAGTTTATGGTCCTAATCATTATGAGTCATATCATTCGGCACTTTGACGTCCTTTTCCATTGCATTAGCTCACATGATTATGCCTTTTGGTTTCGTATGTGGTTGTGATCGACGACTCTCAAAGTCTACTCATAGTCCTCTTTCTGCCGACCATCTCACTGCTAGTGCAAATACTTTTTCACGGGCGATGACCCTGTATTTTCCTGCATATCAAAAAATCAATCTCCCATTCCAGCTGAGCGTCGTGAGCGTGACATCGCGATGGAGCCAGAGCAGGAGCGACTCGTGGCCAGAGTCGACGACGATGCGCCGCCTCCTCAACCGCCGCCGATCGGCGCAGGGAAGTATACGAGGTACGGTAGGGGTTACGGTGTGAGATATACAGTAGAACACTCCTTGAGCAAGATTCGGAAGCAATGAATGACTGTGAGATATATCCCATCCCCCTTATATATCCCTTGAAACTTAAAAGCAGGGTACCAGCAGGGAAGCATACCGGGAACGGTAGGAGTACGTTTAGTACGATAGATGCTGTGCCGCAAAGCGATTCCCATCTTGAACTGAATCTTTCTCCGGAAACGCGCGAGAATCACGTGTAATCCACACCCCGAAAAGGGAAGCCCCTGACTCCATACTAGACAACCCTCCTCCATTCACACTGTCTATCGTCTGACTGGCCGGCTAGATAGCACTCAAATTAGAGAGAGGATTTCGAAAAATTCTGACACTGATTCCCCTCGATTCCAGGTTCTTCCGAACGCCCAAAATCGGCAGCAGACGCATCAGGTTGTTGTGATTTCCACCATTTTAAGACTTTGAGCAAGGGCCGGAAAGTCGGAATCCGGAGCCGGAATGTCCAAATTAGGTGGCCGATTCAGGAACAGACTGGTGCAGAAGCAAGGCATCTGCAATATCTCGCTGAAGAACGTGCCCAAGCAGCGGAGGAAGTACTTCTCGTCAGTTCTTTTCGTTGTTTTACCCGAAATTTTAGAGGATCATTTCTGTGCGATTTTTTCCGACGTTCGTTTGGTGAACCATTTAGTGAATGAACTTATGCAAGCACTCGATTTTTCACGTTATTTTACGAGAAATTCGACATTCGTCCCATATCAATATATCGCGCTTTTCAAGGGGTTTGACGAATATCTGACGATTATCTACGTAGTTTTGGTCAAAAAGGGTGACTCATCTGAGTCTGAAAGCCTATGGAGTTTTGATCGCGTATTCAAACAAGGTTGATCTGACTCATCATTATCGTCTGTACCCTAGAGCCCACTCGAGGCTTGTATTTCTCCTTCTGTAATCCTAGTCCTGCTTTCCTCTCAGCTCCAGCAGCGCCCATTTACTTTCCATTAAACACAGCAGCTCCTTTCCTCCTCTTTGTTTGCATTTGTGACCATTCCAAGTGATTTAGAGGGGAGGAGGAAGACGGAAGGAAGGAGAGAGGAAATGGCACGCGGTCGCAAGTTATTGCCACAAATGAGAATGAGGGGATTAGAGCGGTCTCTCAATTTCACCGAACCTCTCGGGTGTCAGAAAAAAACGTGAGAAAGACAGTGTAGACATTCTTTTTTGCAGAACATTTGTGCCTTTTCCCACAGTAATTCGTGCGCCTGACGAGCTGTTTTTGCCCTGTCTAACAGAAAAAGGTGTGAATAACAGGGAATGATGACTGAATACTTGTTAGTACTCCTCTCTTACCATGGCTTACTTAGAATCGGAGGGGGGATTCGACATTCATCCGATATCGCATTTCTCGCGCTTCTCGAGAGGTTGTCGAGGAAAGACTAGTGAAACGCGCCGCAAATGGACTTTGAATAGGGTTAGCGGGAATGTGCCGGGGGATAAAATTTGTCCATGCAATGTAATGGAGAATATCTATTATCAGTTTGTTGCTGGAATAAGAAGTGGAAAGAAGAAAACACAAAGACAACTACAGTCCTTGGCTGAGCACTTAGTGTCAGTACGGTCCCGGGTCGCCGTGGGGACAGGGATTTCCTGTAGACTTCATCGATGTTCCGGTGTATGGTCAGAATAAGATTGAAGACGATGACAGCAAAAAAGGCGATGCGAAAATACATCCACAAGAGACTAAGAAACAGAAAAGTTGAACAGAATTTGATAACGTTTAAGTTCAGAGAGTTCATAAAAATACTTTCTTTTTGATTACTTGCACGCAGGTGTGTCCAGAAAATAGGGAAAGTGTTGCTATGAATCAATAATTTCGTTATTCAGCGACATCTTCACCACAATTATCGAGATGAAATGGCGATGGTGTCTGCTCTTCTTCTCCTTTCAATTCGCCTTCTCCTGGTGCTTCTTCTCCTGCATCTACTACACAATCGCCTACTCGCACGGTCAGTTTCTTTTTCTGCCGTGCGTTTGAAATTCTCAGCAAAGTAAATGTGCTGGTAAGCGGGCTTTCCATTCCCTGGCACGGCCAGTTCGTCTGACTCTCTCGATTTCGGGTGCTCTTTCGCCACGATAAGTTGACGGCATTCGCACTTGAGGAAATACCTTTTCTCAAAATACAGAAAATACCAATTTCGCGTATTATCACTGCACTTAATTACGATGAGCGTGTAATGGTTATTGGCTAATAAGTTCTCAAGAACTCTGGTGATCAGGCTTCTTTATATTTTCGCTTATCTCCTCGAAGCATTTCTCCTAATTCCTACTCGTCTCTATTCTCTCGGGACGGGAAAAGGACTGGAGGCAGCAATTCGCACTTCACTTTCCCCTAATGCAATCAGCGGAACACTCTGGGGGCCGACAGATTGAATTGACACCCCAGCCGCGTGTTATACAAGAGAGAAGAGTGGGCATATTATTGCACTTGGGGTTTGAGCAGAGAAATTGAGTACTAGGACCTGTTCATATAATACCCAATGACTTGGGTGGCTAAGAAATTCTACGCAGATAGGCATCAGCCTGCGTGTTGACTGTTGGAACCGAGAAGAGGGACATATCACTGCACTGTGTTTGGAGTTTGAGTAGCGAGAAGAGTTGAAAAGAGCGGAAAGGTTACGTAATCTCCTCCCCCGTTTGGCACTAGGCCTGCACGAACCTTTGCAGCAGTTCACTGGCGTAAGTTAACAATCGAGAGGAAACAGCTGGTCTACTAGTCGATTAATAACCGCCAAATTTACTCATACGTTTTTCGTGCAACCGTAGAACTCTCTTGCATGGAAATGGCATGGCAATGGCATGGAAAATCTCAGGATGAGGATTGAAGCGATCACTGAAATGTGGCTTAGATGGGAAAAGAGGGGGGCCATTTTTGGTAGCTTGTTCACGCAATGAATGCATATCAGTGCGTCCACTTTTGGATCCTAGAGCAGACTAATACGCCCAAGTCAGCATGCCAAATAGCTCTCATCCGCTCTAGTACCTTGATCAAAAATCGTGCAATGGGTCTTGAAAAGTGCCATCTTTGCGTGATATCCTCCCACCTTCGCACCTCTGGTGCTAATCTCATGCTTGGAGACAAACACGCACGTAAATCACTCAATGCCGACAGTTCGTGACAGTCTGTGAGGGAAAAACAAGGGATATGGCCGTAAACGTGCGCCGGGAAATATCTATGGTTGTGCGAACCAATTATGCCTCGAGTGGTCGGAAATCGAATATTTCAAAGCTGACACGGCTTGTTTTGTATGACAACCTACCCTGTAACATCTCAAAAACGGTGATATTTAAGCGAAAAAGCCAAGAGAATTTATCTTCGATCTCTAGAACGTTGATCTTTGATCTTTTCCAGGCGACTTCGTCCATCTCAACGACACAAATTGGAAGCCGTGCATTGGGAACGTCCAGACCGGTCTGAACGTCTTCATCTTCTCCTTCACAACGCAGACGACCATCGGTTAGTGTTGCGCTCATCGGCGATAGTTGATCGATCTGAAATCATACAAAAGCTCTCGAAACTGTCTCAACCTCACCCAGCCAAGCTCATGGCTGTGCCGAGCCCCACGTTGTGTTTTTTCTTCAATATTCCCTCAAAGTCGCCATTTACTATGGCAATTTAGATCCGGCTTTATCGCTTTGATATTCTTTTTTAATAGTTTAATGATGCATTCGCATTGCAGGTTACGGCTTCAGGTGAGCAGTTCTCTTCTTCGCTCAATCTCTTGAAGGGCGGTTTTCCATTCCCCATACTTCTCTTTCATCCTCAAAACACCTCAAAGGACGGGCCGATTCTCAGATTCGCATAGGCGAAAAACAAAAGCAGCGCAGCGGCGCTCACATCTGTTTGCCATAATTGCCCGGAGGGGTGGTGAGAGGGGCGAGGGGGTAATCGTTTATTCCCTCCCCTCCCCTCCGATTTCTCACTGGACCTTTCGGGACAATTCGAAAACAAAGTGTGTGTTGAGAGGGGCGAATTGCATCGCTCTCTCTCTAACTCGTGCACTGTCTCGATTTTTCTGGAGGGGATGGTAGAGTGAAAGGAGGAGGACTGTTGCCATCCATCGAAAACAGTTGTGTTTGGAGGGCTATCATGAGCGAATGGAGACCGGGGACTCTCTTCACACGCTCAGTTATCCAACTACTCTGTGTCCTGAGAGAGTAGGAGATTTGAAGATGCAACGCTTGAGGAGATGGGGGTGAGAAGAGACAAAAGAGGAGGTCGAATTGGATTACCCCCCCCCCCCCTCTTAGGAGGGAACCAATACACTCGAGGGGGCGAGGAGGGGGTCACGTTACGAAGAGGGAGAGAGAGAACATGTAAACTGCATTGGGAATCGGGGACGGAAATGGCGGATTTTTTTTGGGGGTGATGACTTCTCGGAGATTTTTCGCTACACTTAAACGAGTATAGTTTCAGGCAACGAGATAAAACGCAAATGAGCTCGTTTTTAAAACGAAAGGGAAAAGGGGAATTTTTTTGTGAAAATATACTAGTTATCGACGGATCGACAAATATTTAATACAATAAGGCGAACATGATGATCATTCGAATGTATAATGAATGACATCTCTAGAGTTCGAATATTAGGACCAAAGATGGTGCACCCAGCTGGTACCCGCGAGCATCCAAACATTAGGTTCAGAAGAAATACATTTAATTATTCCAATTATTTCTCCAGGGGCTCATTTTGTCAAAGTTTTGAAAAAAGAAGGAATGTAGATAATCTCAAGTATTGTACACCACATAAGCTATTCAACTGAGCACTTCAGGAAGGATTCTCATTCAGATATCCGACGGACGAGTGCACGCTCGTCGTCCTGACCATGTGCGTCCAGTTCATGTGGGGAGTCATGTCGCAGGTGCTTCACTTTATTTTGAATGATGATCAGCCATCTGTGGAATAGGCTTACGTTTTTTCACTAAGTGTGTCACTTACAGATTTGTTATGGGAATGTGCCTCCTGGGAGTAATGAAAACCATGATTCACCTTTTCTTCACCTTTTCTTCTTTTCTTGATCTTGAAATGCGTTACTAAGAGATCATAATTGGTTGGAACAGATGCCATTTCTGTGTGTAGCGAGACAACAGAAATAAGCCCAGAGGGAAGCTATATAATTGCATTATTTATCGCTGAATCGCATAAAATGGCTATCCATTCAGACCCTCATGGCCGGTGTAATCTTCTCCAAACTCGCCCGACCGATCAAGCGAGCTGCTACTCTCATCTTCTCCAAGAACGCCGTGATCTGCCTGAGAGACGGCAAGCTGTGCCTCCTATTCAGGTATTCCATCTATCCATTCAGAACTTGGCTATGGCTATGTATTACTACCAATCCACTAGAATCTAATGAAGAGTCATCTGTATTTAAAACGCGTTCTCCGTAAGAACTCTGTGAAATGGGGGTCAGATGGCACAGTTTTAGAAAATTTTCTCGTATCCGGCTCAAACTTCACCAACATGACCCCTAGGAACGACATTCACGATTTTTGTACTTTGATCCCGAAAATTTTGATCTTTGATCTTTGATCTTTCGAAAAATAAATTTCAGATATCCCTATCATGTGATAGCTCATTTGAAAGAGCACAAAAAGTTATGTTAAAAACCGGAAGGATTTTAAATTTCATCCATTTTGGCCCAAGTTATGACTCAAAACATGACGACTTTCGTCGATTTCGGCGAAAATCGATTTGGCTACCCATGAAGCAAAGCCCACCTGGTCTCTGTTTTTTGATATTAATTGCATTTTTTATATAAGAAAATCTTGGCACAGATTCCGGGTCACATTTCGTGCGCCAATTTATAGAAATCTTCAACCAAATGTTGCCAGTCATGTCTTTTTTCTCAATCCGTACCACTCCGATAGGAGGGTGACTGTTTTTTCAGCACTTATTTTAGCCCCAAGTAAAATTTTTTCGTCTTTTTGAACCCTTTGACGATTTTTCGTCAACAGTAGGACCTTGATTTTTGACACGACTCACCACGACTTTTTTCACATAAGGGTCCCCCCTTATGTGAAAAACTTGGTTAGGGATCATGTCAGAATTGACCTCTACAACATGTTGGATTGTACTCAAACAATCACAAAAATGATTTTAAGACACCCTAAGACACTTTATCTCAGATCTCAGATCTCAGAACAGATCTCAGATCTCAGATTATGTGAAAAAAGTCGTGGTGAGTCGTGTCAAAAATCAAGGTCCTACTGTTGACGAAAAATCGTCAAAGGGTTCAAAAAGACGAAAAAACATTACTTGGGGCCAAAATAAGTGCTGAAAAAACAGTCACCCTCCTATCGGAGTGGTACGGATTGAGAAAAAAGACATGGCTGGCAACATTTGGTTGAAGATTTCTATAAATTGGCGCACGAAATGTGACCCGGAATCTGTGCCATGGATGAAATTTAAAATCCTTCCGGTTTTTAACATAACTTTTTGTGCTCTTTCGAATGAGCTATCACATGATAGGGATATTTGAAATTTATTTTTCGAAAGATCAAAGATCAAAGATCAAAATTTTTGGGATCAAAGTACAAAAATCGTGAATGTCGCCCCTAGGGGTCATGTTGGTGAAGTTTGAGCCTTGGGAGACCATTTTAAGAAAACTGTGCCACCCCACCTTGTTTCTTACAGAGAACGCGTTTTAATTATGTTATCGGCCGATATTGTTAAGAGCGAACGAAATGATCTCTTATTTCGCACGTAACGTTGTCATTGTTTTCTGAAATCTGTTTCATATCCGCCCCCGGAAGTTGTTCTTTCCACTATTGAAATACAAGAGAGGTCAAAGTTGAGAAAACGCACGGCTCTTTGTCCTGTCCACAAGAGTGATTTACAGGGTCGGCGACATGAGAAAGAGCTCGCTCGCTGAGGCACATGTGCGATTACAGGTAAGAAGAGGGGGGGGGGAAGAAGGGATCGAAGGTTAGACAAAAACTAAATTCAGAAAATTACCATCAACCGGAATTGACTGTGTTTTTCAATGGAATTTTTGTATCTATTCATTCGCTTTTTTGGCAAATTCATGTCATGTAATAAATTTGCTCTTGTTCCAGATGATCAAGCGATGCATCACCTACGAAGGCGAGCTGCTTCCGTTCCACCAGTTCGATATGGATGTCGGGTTAGTCGCAGGGCTGTCAGGAGCTCGCCTATTAGGGTTGCGCGATCGGTATCGATAGCCCCGCATTCCGGACAAATGCGGGATTACCGGTCCTTTTTTCTCTCTAGACTCTCTCACTCGCGCTCGATATTTATTCCCTCTAACCGTTTGACTCGAGGGATTTCGATGATACCGATACCGAACGTACAACCCTATCGCCTATACATTTCGCATGTTCGCTCAGCTCTCTGAGCAGGCAGAGAGTTCGAGGAATGAAGAGACGGATTCTGAATGCCATATTGTAGCGATTCATCCGCCGAATTCCATCTCAGATACGTCACAGACCACGAAAATTCGATCCATCTCACTGGGTTAGGTTGACTGGATGATCCTCACAGGGGAATCTGTCCAAAAATAAGAGACAACTTTTGGAAATCGAAGACTTATTTCCCTGCGAGTCGAAACCACAGCTGTTGTTCCACCGTGGTGCTAGTTGTCCAAGGCGATCTAGTATCTACTCTTTCTATGCTTCTCGCTCTAACTGTCTATTCGTAAATGAGGATGGTCATAGTGACCCTCAGTCTTTCTTTAGTACTCGTTGAGTGCAGCAAATTCCACTCATTACACATCACCTACCGAGGTGTAAGATGGAGTAAAATTGACTGATTATGGTAACTTATTGCAGATACGACCAAGGTCTGGACCGAGTGTTCGTTATCTGGCCGATCACAATCTGTCATGAAATCGATGAGCGATCGCCCCTGTATGAAGTCTCCAAGGAGTCCCTCCAGACGGCCAAGTTCGAGATCATTGGTGAGTCATCGGTTTGTTATTTCTCATAAAGAGCTACATGAAAAACATGATGTCCCATCGAGGAATACTGAATTCACCTTTGCTTCCCAGTGACTCTGTAGGAAATTGAAATTCCAAAGCGATACTGATCGTAGAGGATAAAGTAGCACACCACGTTGTTCCCAAAAAAAGCCCAGAGCTTGAACAACTGGTGAAATTGAATCCGAGGGATACATAACGGGGATGCGAATATTATTCCAGTATTAATCCGAGAACTCTTCATATGACCGATTACAGTCTACCAAGAAATGCTTGACTATGAAACTCTATTGTATTTTTTCGTGCCTTTACAGCCATTCTCGAGGGAGTCGTCGAATCGGTCGGTTCCACTACTCAGGCCCGCACTAGCTACCTCCCGTCCGAGATCCTCTGGGGGAAACGGTGAGCAATAAATGGTCTTGCATTTCCTTGCGAAGGCACATAGCCGTAGAGACACTGTCCAACTTTCGTCTTGCATTTTTGTTGTTGATTTGATTCGAAAAGGGTATCAAAGTGCTAATGTATATGAGGCTGTTTGCGTTAGGATCAGCAAGGTGATGGAACAGGTCAAAAATCGAAAGTGCCCAAAAGTTGGCCCTAGGGGTTATTTTTGATGCTGAACAACCTGGTAAGGTCGATTTCGCAATATGTCCCCTTTCCGCTCCAGGGAGGTACCCCTCATTTCGCCCTAAAACTCGGTTTTGCGCTTGTTTTTCTTTAAAACTAGGTCAAAATGGAAAAAAATTTCACTTTCCCGACCAGAATTTTGCGCTCTACCTCGTGGTGATTTCGAAAAGTGACCATCATTTTTCGTTCTCGAGATATAAGCCTTTTTTGATCCGAGACTTAGCACGAGCGAACCCGTTCACAGTTGAAAGAGGAGACTCTCCTGATTATTTTGGTGTATCGGGTTGGTATGTTGACCTTTGCCAAAGTTCTTTAATATTTTTCTAAAATGTCAAAAAATAAAATTTTCTGAATACCCCCATATTGGTGCTCATTTTGAAGAGCGAGTTGAACTGATCATTTTTTTGTGAAGATATCATATCATTTAAACCTCCCTGTAAGAAGTTACAAGTGCGGAGAACGTGCATATCCGCAACCCCTCATGAAAAGTGGACCTCGGTCTGTTGTAACTTCTTACAGAGAGGTTTAAATGATATGATATCTTCACAAAAAACGATCAACTCAACGAGCTCTTCAAAATGAGCACCAATACGGGGGTATTCAGAAGAATTTATTTTTTTTTTATAAAAATCGATATTAAAGAACTTTGGCAAAGGTCAACATACCAACCCGATATACCAAAATGATCAGGAGAGTCTCCTCTTTCAACTGTGAACGGGTTCGCTCGTGCTAAGTCTCGGATAAAAAAAGGCTTATATCTCGAGAACGAAAAATGATGGTCACTTTTCGAAATTACCACGAGATAGAGCGCAAAATTCTGGTCGGGGAAGTGAAAGTCGGGAGGGGAAGTTTTCCATTTTGACCTATTTTTAAAGAAAAAACAGAGCAAAATCGAGTTTTAGTGCGAAATGAGGGTACCTCCCTGGAGCGGAAAGGGGACATATTGCGAAATCGACCTTACCAGGTTGTTCAGCATCAAAAATAACCCCTAGGGCCAACTTTGGGGCACTTTCGATTTTTGACCTGTTCCAAACCCCCGTTGAGGCTTGTTGAACCTAACGAAAACGGCCTCATATGATCTGTTTCGCCAACGATTCGGCGAATTTTACAGATTCGAGAAACTCGTGCACTACAAGAAGGAGAACGGCCAGTACAACATCGACTTCTCCAAGGTTAAATAATTTAATTAACTAAATATTAAATTGATTAATTAAAAATATATTTGTAGTTCCACAACGTGTACGACATCAAGACGCCCACGTGTTCTGCCAAGGAACTCGAGGAGATGAGGGTATATTTTTCAGCCAAGATTTGATCATTATATGATCACCACTTTTAAGATCACCACTTGATTAAGAGACCGGATCGGTAAAAATCGACCACCCCCCGGACACGCTCCTACCGAATTGAGCTCCACAAGCCCATACTCTAGTGTTAGGAGGGTCTTTCTCCTAAATTACCAATGGTACCCTTTATTTCCATTTACCGCCTTCTCAGAGGGAGAAAAGTGAAAAATAACACTAAAACATCAAAAATTAATATTTTAAAAACGTGAAGAGCTATACTTATTTTTTCTTGTGCATCATGTCCGAGGTGCTCTGAAGTTCCAAAAAATATTTTTTGATTGAATCCTGATCGATTCCTAAAAAGAAAATCCGTGAGGAAATAGCTAGAATTTTCAGTTTTTGAGTTCTGTAGCCCTTCTTTCGAAAGGAATCCAAAGGAAACCTAGGTCTACGGTGAAGTCTACTGGTGGATGCATCTAAATATCCAATCCCCAGGTCGATTCAGTCTGGCCATTTTTTTATTTTGACTCGCAAAGGTGCGAGACGGAATTTCTGATTCACTATCTCTTGGGATTTCTTTGTTGTTTTAGCGTAATTTAATCTGCAAACAGCTTTCATATTATTTTTTATGTTATTTTAGAAACACTTAACATCATGGGAGTCGAATCCGTCATCAATAATTTTTTCTATCATGACCCAGCGTTCACGCCCCGAAAATATTTCATGACCGATTACTTCCGGTCATTGTCCACAATGGATTAGGATATTAAAGTTAGTGATACTACGATTACTACACGCCAGTGTAGAGTACAATTACTCAAAATGTACCATATCTATAAATACCGTAACCTGACTGCACGGAAATCCTGAAATGAGGAACTGATAGGATCTCAGAGCCAGGGCCAGAACTGGAAAAAGCCTTAATGAATCTAAATACATTGAATCCTCTCAACTAAGACATTCTCCCTCCAAAAAAAACGAATTTAAAATTTTTTTGAAAAATTTAGTACTCGGAGTCGTACATTTTTACATTTTTTCATGTGAACTGTGCTAAATAGCATGATATCAGTGCGTTCGCCTAAGAATCGCACAATTCCCGAGGTTTTCGGTACAGCAAAAAATGACAGTCTGGGTTTTTGTAATTTTATGATTGGTCTACGTGCACTGCATCGATTTCAGTTTGTGGGAAGTTCATAATTTGCTAATTTGCATAATTGATCCCAAAGTGTGACTACTTTTTCACTATGACGGATGTAACTCAATCGAGAGATGTCCGATCTTCACAAAAATCTGGCTCTAGACTAATCTTGATGTGCTGAATCCGTGTACGTGTATGTATGCAAATTCGAAATTAATTTTTTTCACTAAAATTTCAGCTTCAAATATCTTGAAAACAAGGCCGAACAGATCTGAAAAAAAAAGTTGTGTGTTTTGACAAAGGCAATCCAACGAGCACAAGAAGAGAGACTCATGCTGGTTTGGAACAAATCGCCCTCAATCCAATGAATATGTACCACGTCAAGGCAAAAATAGCAAATTATGAACTTCCCACAAACTGAAATCGATGCAGTGCACGTAGACCAATCATAAAATTACAAAAACCCAGACTGTCATTTTTTGCTGTACCGAAAACCTCGGGAATTGTGCGATTCTTAGGCGAACGCACTGATATCATGCTATTTAGCACAGTTCACATGAAAAAATGTAAAAATGTACGACTCCGAGTACTAAATTTTTCAAAAAAAATTTAAATTCGTTTTTTTTGGAGGGAGAATGTCTTAGTTGAGAGGATTCAATGTATTTAGATTCATTAAGGCTTTTTCCAGTTCTGGCCCTGGCTCTGAGATCCTATCAGTTCCTCATTTCAGGATTTCCGTGCAGTCAGGTTACGGTATTTATAGATATGGTACATTTTGAGTAATTGTACTCTACACTGGCGTGTAGTAATCGTAGTATCACTAACTTTAATATCCTAATCCATTGTGGACAATGACCCGGAGATATCGGTCATGAGATAATTTCGGGGCGTGAACCCTGGTGATGATAGAAAAAATTATTGATGACGGATTCGACTCCCATGATGTTAAGTGTTTCTAAAATAACATAAAAAATAATATGAAAGCTGTTTGCAGATTAAATTACGCTAAAACAACAAAGAAATCCCAAGAGATAGTGAATCAGAAATTCCGTCTCGCACCTTTGCGAGTCAAAATAAAAAAATGGCCAGACTGAATCGACCTGGGGATTGGATATTTAGATGCATCCACCAGTAGACTTCACCGTAGACCTAGGTTTCCTTTGGATTCCTTTCGAAAGAAGGGCTACAGAACTCAAAAACTGAAAATTCTAGCTATTTCCTCACGGATTTTCTTTTTAGGAATCGATCAGGATTCAATCAAAAAATATTTTTTGGAACTTCAGAGCACCTCGGACATGATGCACAAGAAAAAATAAGTATAGCTCTTCACGTTTTTAAAATATTAATTTTTGATGTTTTAGTGTTATTTTTCACTTTTCTCCCTCTGAGAAGGCGGTAAATGGAAATAAAGGGTACCATTGGTAATTTAGGAGAAAGACCCTCCTAACACTAGAGTATGGGCTTGTGGAGCTCAATTCGGTAGGAGCGTGTCCATGGGTGGGGTGAATTTGCTCGATTCTTACCGAGCAGGTCTCTTAAAATCACCACTACGATAAGGCGAACTATGGTGATCTTGCATGATCGAGCTGTAAACTATTTTCGGTCATTAGATGTTTGATCTCCGTGCCTCAAACATTGATCTTTGATCTCTCACAGGAAGCCGGTAACTACGACGAGCGTGAGTACATGATCCTCCCTCCGGATGGCCGAGGATGCATTCGACTGCTCGATGAGAATCAGCAATTGCACACGGCCGATGAACCAGCGGAGCAAACGGAAACGGACGAACCGCCCGGACAGGTGAGAATAACAATATTCGATGATTCAAGTGCTTGAGTGAGCGAGTGAGCTAGGCTTTGTTGGTTGAAATTGTTGAAACTGATGAACAGCCTTGGACAGGCCGACATCTCCGATTTTATTTTCTTCTAGAGTTTTCTTTAACACTTTCCGGAATATAGGTTTCACCCACAGAGGAGGGTAAATAAAAAGGTGTAGTCGTTTCCACGCAATCCTGTAATGAGTGTATGGCACTATTCGCTGAGTTATTAGCGTGTTCACGAATGTTCTGTCACATTTTATAAGATTAGGCGACACGGACAGCTGCTAATGACCATTTCCCAGATAAGTATACATTATTTATTTTTCATGCTGGCGCATTGTCAGTAACGTTTTGGATGACATTCGAAAATATATATTCTATTAGATTCTCCGCATCGACTCCGACGTTGAGGACAACGACACGGACGAGGGAAATCTGGAATTGGTGAGTTTATTTGATTTAACTCTCTCCATTTCCCCTACTCTCTCGCTTTCTCTGACCGATTCTTCTTTTACAGGTCGACTATGGTTTTCGCAAGAAGAGCATGTGCACCGACAAGAAACTGTCCATCCGTGAGTGGTCTTTGGCTTTTGATCTTTGATCTTTGATCTCTCTCATTTTCAGGTTCCTCTCACGTCTCACTCGCCGCTTCTCCTTCCCATACCTCTTCCTTCTTCCGATCGCCTCCTCTTGACGGTATGCTATTGTTGCCGTATCGATGATGCCATTTCTTTCGAGCATTATCTGGCTTTGACGCAATGACCATTCCTGAATATTGAATATGTATCTTAAAGTAGTTTTTTTTATTTTTAATTGATCGCTTCAGGTCACCATGACCTTCCTTCCACTTCGGCTGGTTGTCGTTGCACGGCCAATGGATGCGGTGGATTCTCGGGCAATGCTAACAACAAGAGATACTCACAACAGGTCTGTTTCCTGAATCCTTGTTTTTTTCATTAGGCACGCGCCCTATTGTGATTTGTGGTTGACTCAAGCCACATGATACCGTTCTAATATTTTTTCTGAGAATATTGCCCCAGAGACAATCCTTGATAACAGCTATCATGTCGTTTGGCTTTTGACTGAAACTATCAGAAGAGTGTCACTATTCTATTTTAATTGCATTCATTTTCCAGGACACCCTCCAGCCTCCGTCTCCTCACGTCTTGCGACACATCAACAGTCTTCCTCCCTCGCCGAGCGAGAATCGACTGAGCACCGACTCAAGCGAGGTTAGCTAACTTTAAGTAATGCTGCAATAACATAATATCGCGGAAAACGATAGCACGATGAACTTTGATCATTGCTCCTTCCTCAGGTCCTCCTTCCTACTCGCCCCGTCTCCCACATGACCTACCGTGCTCGTGACCGGGTTTCTTCTGCCGGATCTGCTGAAATGCCGCCAATCGACGATGAGACCAAGCTCGTCGATGGATTTTGAAATCATCGAAGCATAATATTGTATTTCAGGCGTATCTAGACTCGATTATTGTCTGTTTTTCCAGTATCTGCCGAATGTTTACTTTTTTGTGTGGTCCTGAACGTCTCTTTCCGCAGCATGTGCTCTGTGTGGAATGTGCTTTGATTTTCACACATTAACCGTACATCTCGAATTCCTTGGACCCATCCACGTTCCGAGATTCACCCGTCAAACCAACTGAATATGGTCAATTCCTTTGTTTTTATGCCCTACCAATCAAACCCCGATCTACTTACTCATACGAGTTCGATTTTGTGAGAATTCACCTCGATAATCAACGTTTTAGCTGAAATTTCGGTGACTTAATTGCTTACGTTCTGTGCGCGTTGTAACGTGTCGACTATGCATAACAATATTTCTGAATACTCCCCGTTGTCCCTTTTTACTCTTTCATTTTGTCGTTTTTTGCGGATTGTATGCAGCATGAAAATAAAAAAATGAAATTGATCAATATGAGTTTAAAAGACCTTTGTCATAAAAGCATTTAATTATCTCGTTTAATTCTAACTTGCATTTCCAACTTGACTTGGAACGGAGACTTGGGAAACCGAAATCACAAGCATCTGCATTATTTCTCTCGATTCTACAACATTGAGACTCGCGATCGTTTTCGCGTTATTTTGGAACATTTTTTTGCTCAATTCACTATTCAGCCACATTCTCTTGTCTACAAGAAAAACTATATGCACAGATAAGAATGAAATCAACCATTAAATGACGGCAACTAAGTTTATCTACATAGGAGCTTACAATAAAGAAATGCATAAACGGCAGTTGCAATCGATACAGCCCTCTTCAAGAGACAGTGATTTCATCGTATGTTTCTCATTCGATTGTTTCTCAATTGTATTTAAGAGATTCAACGGAAATTCTAGAGAATCAGCTCCTCAGAGTTGGCAAAATATTTATCATATTTATCGGATAAAATAAACAAACGAAAAACTGGTGGAGCAATTACCCATGAACTACAGCTACTGGCGAGGTTACCTGTTCCATACGACTTTGGCTTACAATCATGACATACACACGTTAGACGGACCTGGTTGGACAGGGCAGGGTGTGAAATTCGAGATGAGAAAAAATAGAAAAAGTTCTAGTCGATAATACTGTATACAAAAACGAGAGCCAGATCATAGGTCATATCGATCATATCCTAGTAGTCCATCTCATCTTTGTAGTCTGCCTCCCAAATCCGACGGAGACTCATCGCGAACAATTGTTTCTTCTCGCTCATTTTGGCACAATCCGCTGCGGTAGTTCCCTGTAAATTTCCATCAACCATTCTGAACATTCAAAATTTACTCCGAATTCAAAGATAGTGAATTAATCTCTGCGACACATGTATTGCTGATGGCGCTTTTCGAATTTTTTTCGTGAATTAGCGAAGATATCTCAAAAGTATCCTCATACCCCATAAGATTATTCAGCACATTAACTCGCTATGATTTCTCGCCGATCAGACAAGAGAAGTTTCGAACCAAGGAGATGTTCGTGCTCATTGATCAAGGCTAACCTTGTAGAATACGTCCGAACTCTGGTCGCCTCTCCAGTAAACCGTCTGGTCATCAACTGTGCAAGAGGGAAGAGGAGTGGCGTCCACGATTTTGTTGCCGTCCTGCAATCAATGATTTATGATCAGTGGCGCAAGCGAATTGCTCTCCCTTTTCAGTAAAATTTAATTTCGAGTTCATATTTACATTAAAAAAAAAACAGATAAAATACCTTTGAGATCTTTCTCAGATCGCAAAAGTTCTGGAAATCGCAGCTGATATTGTATCCACGGCGTTTGTTGTGCACTTGGTCGATGATGAATTCATGATCGGCTCCCTCCTGGGCTGAAATGTGAAGAGTCAGGTCTCTATGCTTTGCTCAAATACGAGATCGGGAAAAAGGCCAAAGAAGCTCGCGATCAATCACTATCAACTACAATACAAAAATACAATATTTGTCAGTGTCGCTTTCTGGGCGCTGATCAAAATGGGGTATCACATGGCCCTTCTTCTTTCAAGAGTCATTTTGAGTCACTATCAAAGAACCGCGATAAAATGTGATTTGTCAAGTAATTTATAAATCCCAGTATTGAGTTGATCATCTAATCATAATACCTAGACCTGTAATCACATAACGTGATTCAATCTTTGCAAAGAATTGCGTTTCTGAACTCTCTGATTCCACTCTATTCCCCCTTGCCCTCACGTGTCGGCAAGAATGCCTCAAGTTTCCTTCTCGGAATTCGAACCTCACCGGAAGACTGAGCAACATTCTGACTCTCCCATTACACCATTATCTCTCGTCGGTTAGAGAAGCGAGAGACCATTGGAAAGTGAGAGAGTCAGATGATTTCTCGGCAAAAGGGGTCACTCGACTCTATCGCGTCAATTCCTGACATCTCGGATAGCACCACAACCCGCTAAGATACCAAGACCTTTCACAAAATAAGACGGATGATCACCCCTACTCTTTCGGCTACCAGTTAATCTCATTAGAGGGTCTCATTAGACTGAGTTAACGAGTGCACAACAACCAAAGGGTCACTTTAACATGTGTTGATATTTTAATACATTCTTTGATCATTCAAGAGACGTAGAGTTGAAGATCTTAGGGCACTATGAAAACCTACTGTATGAGAACTGATTTTTTTCAGGATTGTTGTATTTGGTCAGTAGATACCTCAATCGAAAAAAATTGAATTTCCTTGAGTCTCATCCGAATTTTTACATCCGACCTAGTGCCGATCTTAGAAAGTAGAGGCAATTACCTGAACATTCAGCTTCCGTAATGCATCGTTGCATCGAGTGATCGAAGAGAGAACCTGCGCCACAGACGCAACCTGAGAAGGATTGTTGTTAAATCACTGGATTCAATTGCTAGTCTTCTGAATCAATTTTCTGCCACCTTGTTTCGAATACCGATACTCTCGCTCTATGTGAATTTGATTATTGAGCCTGCTTCTCAATATTTTTCCCATGATCTTCTCGGGTTGTGTCATACTTTGAGGGTTTGAGGGTTGTCAAGTTTCACTAACAAAAAATGCCTGATCATGCTTCCTCGGAAGTAAGATCCTACGTGCCAGGGGAAATGATACACTCGTAACTCGACACAATAACAGCAAAACATCCAAGTTCCGGGCCGCTCGTTCCGGAATGTTTTTGAGTGTGGCGGTAAGAGATGAATCAAAAGAGCAAAGTCTCTCCGTTTCACATAATCTCTCGTCGAGAAGAGAACAGAAAGACTAAGGAGAGTGCACTTTTTCGCTGATTTTAATGTTTTTATTGCCGGTTAGATTGAGATAGTGTGGGAAAATGAGAGACCGAGTCTAATCGGGTCTTCTCACCGCTGAACAGCTGGCTTTCGTCGAGGCATTGCGTGTAGAGAAACTGGCAACGGGAAGGGCAGGGCGTTGAGTCGTCCTGAAATTAAATAGAAAATAACAATATACAAAAAAATACTGCATTCTAGATTTGAGGTACTATCAGTTGGTGCTTGCCGACTCTGGCTCAGTTTAATTATGAGTGAAAACGGAGTCAAATTTCGTGCTTTCCAGCATATGAAGAGGAAAGATTCGGATGCACTATTGACTATCAGAAACCGATTTGAAGCTTAAGTTTGAACCGTAACTTCGAAATTCTAAACAAAATCCGAACTTTGTAGTCCATGCTAAAG
This sequence comes from Pristionchus exspectatus, assembly GCA_911812115.1. Classification (NCBI taxonomy): domain Eukaryota; kingdom Metazoa; phylum Nematoda; class Chromadorea; order Rhabditida; family Neodiplogasteridae; genus Pristionchus; species Pristionchus exspectatus. The sequence goes on along the minus strand of OU461583.1, from coordinate 29,787,389 downwards.
GAGCGGCACTTGAAGATGCTCTTCACGCGGGAGAAGAAACCGGCGCCTGCGAGGGGAAGGAGGAATGCGAGAAGGAGTGGAAGACGCATTGCTGGAATAATGAAATATGAAAATATGGTTTAAAAATGGGTTTAAAAAGTGAAAACGACAGCAAAAGATCGTGAATATGAATATAGAAGAATAATGCCAGCGGGGGGAAGGAGGATGGTGAGGAATATTGGAAGACGCATCCCTGAAAACTGACCTAAAAAGGTTTGACAAAAGGTGGAGAGAGACAATGAATTGAACAGAGAAATGGGAGAAGGGAAGGAAAATGGTAAGGATCAATGGAAGTCGCATTCCTCAAAACTATTGTTGTAAAAACGAAAAATATATAAATACGAAAAAGACGACGAACGACAATTATGTGGAAGCAGGATAATGATTAACAGTGAGATTGAAACACGTGCGTGTGAGTTAATTATATTCTCTTTACATCCCGGCATGATTTGCAAGTTGATTGGAAAAGATGATCCTACGCCACAAAAAATACCACAAAAATAAAGCGGAAAAAAGAAAAGAGTAAGCAGAACAGATGCAAGAATCCGAAAAGCGTCGAAACAGTTGGCTTCGTAATCTAGAAGCTGATGCAACGAACAAGTCTCAGAAGAAATTGAAGGAACATCTAATTGAGAAAAAGCGTAAAAAGCGGGAGAAAGCAGCTACCCAAGAATATGATAAGAAAATGGATTGATTAGCGCAACATGGCTTTCTTTTTTCTAAAAGGAATAAAATATGATAACACAAAATCATTTCGAAAAATTCGAAGAATGAATGCGAACTATCTAGGGAATCAGATCAACCTAGGGAATATAGAATAGGGAGGGACAAAGTTTCATTTTAGCGTAGGGATTGTAGTAAAGTAAAGGGATTGAAAGACGAAAGATTCGCCGAATCGCCGCGTTCTCGAAAGGGCCTCGACGTTTCACAGCTTCCGTTGCAATCGGAGAAGGTGAGTCGAGAGGGCAGATCTTCCTCAAGGGAGAGGAGAGTCACAACAGAAGTTCTTGAGAGGGAGTGTCTCCCTCCTCCCTCTCCTCCCTCTCCCTCCTCTAACCGATCCTTCCAACGAGGAGAGGGAGGACATGAAAAGCGAGAGAGCATGGGAAAGAGAGAGAGAGTTTGACAGTAGAGTAGGCGAGAAAGTATGGGAATTGGAGAGACCCAGGCAAAATTGGACAGGCAGAAGTTACAGCGGGACGAAGAAGCGAAGTGGCAACCAGCGTGAATGACACACCAGCTTTGTCTCTCTGGCATGCTTTTCAGTCTAAATCTACTCTTTTCCCATACTCTTATGCCCTCTGTGATGAGCGAGAGATGCTGACGGATCATAAACTGGAGTCCAATATCGCCTGGGTATCGCAAATTCCCATACTTTCTCGCCTTCTCTGCAGCCTAACTCTCTCCATTTACCATGCTCTCTCACTTTGTCTCACAGACAAAAGATCATAACTTGATGAGCTAGGAGATGATTGGTGGCTGACGGGCCAAGGCGCGTATTCTCTCATCTGCCAAAGACGCAAACTGATCATAAGGCTGATGTCCAACCTTGTCTGAGTCTCCCCGATCCCCATGCTCTCTCACTTGCTCTGATCAACGAAAGAGGCTTTCGGATCATAAAGTGGAGTCCAATATTGCCTGGGTCTCTCCTAACCCCATGCTCTCTGCTGTCAAACTCTCTTCACTCCCCCTGGGCTATCACTTTTCCTAGCCGAATAAAAATCATATCATGATGAGGCAGGAGATGATTGGTGGCTGACAGGCCTGGGCACGTTTTCACTCATCTGCCAAAGACGCAAACTGATCATAAGGCTGGAGTCCAACCTTGTCTGAGTCTCCCCGATCCCCATGCTCTCTCACTTGCGCTGATCAGCGAAAGATGCTAACGCATCATAAACTGGAGTCCTACCTTGTCTGAATCTCTCCATTCCGCACCCTCTCTCGCTTTGTCTGGTCAACTAGAATTCATAGCTTGAAGCGCTAGAAGATGATTGGTGGCTGACAGGCCTGGGCACGTTTTCGCTGATCTGCCAAAGACGCAAACTGATCACAAGACTGCCGTGTCTGTCTCTCTTCAATTGCCATGCTCTCTCGCTTTGTCTGATAAACTAGAATGCATATCTTTATGAGCAATGATTGGTGGCTGACAGGAAGGCTTTATGCCATGACACGTGAGGTAAAATATATGTGAGAGAAGCAGCAGGCTAGAATGTAGAGCGCACAATACTGGTCGCCGTTTCTTCATTCCACGTGCTCTCTCTCCGATCACACAGGCGAGAGAGTGTGTGAAATGGAGAGACGGCCCTTATTGCGCACTCTACTTGAATGTGGTCGTATTTAGTTGTTGAGGTTGGCGAATCTGGTGTCCACTCTGTTCAGATCGGCATCCGCATCGGCAGTCACGTTGCGCCTGCAAAGTAGGCTCATCAACCTTTGAAAAATGCGGAATAGTGAAATCCAAAAAAAGCAAAGCCTTCTTTTGATGAGCATTTCGTCAACCTTATCGTCAACAATATTTGTCAGTTTTCGAAAATGGAGTGTGCATATTTTTTGATGTATGAAAAAAATAAAAAGCGAAAGTCCCGGAACAGAGTATAGAATGTACGAAATGGAGCCGCACCAGCATTCCTTGCCGAACTTCATAGACACTACTACCGTATCTACATTGCCCATCCAGTACAGTATCCAACTGTACCCCAGTACACAAAATGTCGTATAAAAATGTCTCGCGTATTATCGAGATCACCCCTGATAAAGTGAAATGTTCTCACAGTACTAATCCAATACATACGTACTCCAGAAAGACAGCATCCTTAACCGCTAAGGTACAATATCTACAGTACAGCACTCACTCGCAGCAGTAGTACTTCTTGCCGTACCAGCACTCCTTGCCGAACGTCGCCTGGTAGGGAACGGCCTCGGCGCTGAATTAATGTATTCATTTTACATCACCAACATTTTAGAGTTTCATCCTTTTTGACTTTGGAATAGTTGTGTGAGATAAACTGTACCTTGGGGAATTTTGGTTCGGTTTTTCAGGGGAATAAGGCCAGTGCTATGATTCATCCCTTATGTAGTGAGCAATGCAAAATAATCTCTCATTTCACAATGTGCATTATCACATTAGCTTTCCTCGTCAACATCTTCGCTTCCCACTTGTTATATATCACTCAATTACGATCAAAACCCTATGCTCATTGCCTTAGAGCACTAAAAAGACTCCTAGTGATTGTTAAAAACTTTTAACTTTTAAAAAACATGTTATGTTGTCATTACGAGTCCTCTTAGTGCTCTGACGCAATGGATAATTGATAGGGGTGAGATAGAGCAAAGCGAAAGCGGAGAAGACAAATGACATCCTCTCGAAAGCGAGGGGCTGAGTCACCTCGGGAAATCCCTCTCGATCCCATCAATTGTGTTCCCTTTCAAATCGCAAATCTCCTCTTTTTTAAACAAATTTTTCTCAATAACAGAAAGAAAATATGGCTAAAAAACTCTTTCGAACAAGTTTCTGTACTCCAGAACGAAATAAAATAAATGACGTCGTAGCGACTTCATTCACTATCACGCTATAGTAATCAGACTACAGTATCCCTCAAAAATCGCTATATCTATTATTTAAAAAAAAACTGACGCCGTCGCTGCCTCCTTGACCTTGTGCTCCTCCGTCTCGCACTCGCCGATGCACACGGGAGCCGAACCGCGCCACTGACAGATTCCCTGCAATCGGAGAGCATTTCTAGGATGTTTGTGTTTTCTAGGAGATTTTCCGGTTACGGTGATTACAAAGTGCGCCATAAACACAGCGCCTGCGATTGATCGGAGAGAATTACAGGGAATTCTCCGGCTCAGGATATGCTACTTCCCTGTACCGATCAAAGATCTATGGATCAAAGAGCATTTCCAGGGTTCTTCACGATATTTCTTTCGAATTATATGCCAATCGTCTTGTCCGAAATGCTCTGGTCCGGTAAACATTTTCAGAAAATTGCGGAAAATATCAGAGATCAATCTGTCAGCGATTCCGTACAACATCGAGATGCCTACGAAATCGAGACTCTTCAGTCACTTGAATGAAGTGGCATAGCTTTCACGGGGAATAAAAGACGCTTCGGAACCTCAGGTGTGCAAAATATTTTTCGATGTCTCGTTTCGCAATGCTTTCTCGGGTTTTCTGATTGTGAAGAGAAAGATTAAACAATTTTGCACAGATCAGTGCACAGATTAAGTGACTGGAGTGATTCGATTTCGTAGACATCTTTAGGTTGCACGGAATCTGTGACCGATTCTCTGATCTAGTTCGGAACCGAAAGGCTCGCACCTCATCGACATTTCATTATGCTCTCTAACCGGTTAGAAAAAAGAAAAAAGAAACGAAATCATTTGATTGTCATCGCTTTTTAAACTTCTTTGAAAATGTTTCAAAATGCTCACCTGATCTACATCAGCTGCGACGTCGGCGCTGATCAGGGACGCGGCAACGAGGAGGAGGGCGAGGAGGGTGGAAGGATGCATCTTGGAAGATTCACTGAAATCATAGGATTTCAAATATTGAGGAAACGGCGATATGAGCCAGAAACAACAAGTTTGAGCGCGAAACCGTGAGAATTTGCCTGTATTTATCATGTTTCTCTTTGCAACACTGATTCAAATAAAGAGAATGAAATGGAGAAAGAAATGGAACACGCGAAACGACTCGTTGTTTACAACAGTTGAGGGGCTACTTGATCCGAGGGCTCTCGCAAAATCGATGGGAACAGACGGCAGTTGACTCTTGCTTCTTTGCAAAATGATGTTCCTAAAAATACAACCCCAAAAGATCAGTGAATAAACCGAAAAGCGCTGTTCGCATTGAACGTTTTCATTGTTCGTTGTGCGGATTGCCCCGTTCCCTAACCACTTCCGCACATAAGTGAGAGATTATTGACAGCCAATACCGTAATCTTCTCGAAAATCGATGGGAACATACGTCACTCTCTAGCGGGGGCTTGTCATGGGCCCGGAGCATTCCTAGGCTAAAGATTGAGTGGCTATGATTGATGATCGGAAGGAGGGAGCGGGCCGGCGGCAGCAAAAATATGCTCGGCGCAGTAAAGTGCACACAACAGGCGCGCGTGGGGTGCCAGAGGAGTCGCTGAGTCTCTCCATTCCCCATGCTCTCTCACCGTCTTTAACCTCACATAGCTTCTCTGACTCTCTTCATTCAGCCCGCTCTCTCGCCGTGCTCTTACTGATTGGTAGGATCGGGAAAAAGAGATTGAGGGAGGAGAGAAACACATCCGCAATCCGCTTTCGAAAATCGAACGAATGAACACGGCTCATCTTCTCTATAGATTATAGAAATGATGTGGCTGGGCTAGGAGACAAAGCACCCGAGGAGGAACGAGCAGACAAAATGACGAAGATGCACGATTTTTAGCTCCGAGCGCGTACTCTAGCAGGAAGAAGAGTCCGTTTCCATGATAGAAGAGGAAAGAGTATTCACCATTGGTGATTAGTAATGAAAAGTACTGCTCATTTCGAACTGTCTCACCTATCGACAAGAGACAAGACACGACAAATGAGTAATGAGGTATTTTTTGTGATACATCAAGCTCGCGCCATACTCTGAGGGCGAAAAATGGTGGTATATGGTAATTAATTAACAATAAATTTAAGACTGGCATAAAGTTGGTGAAACTGAGTGAGGACTGACAGCTACGCTGATCGGATGACTAACAGTGGTATTATGAAAGCGGTTTGTTTGAAAGATCGGGCTAGCGAGTCACGGGACTCTGTTACGAGATTTCAGCCTATTAATTTCGACGAGAGACGCATGAATCGGGGTGAAAATTGCGCGATGAAATTATAGACACCGACGGTATATGGGCTAATCGGGCAAAGAAAGCGGTTTATTTGAAAGATTGGGCGAGCGAGTCACGGCGGGTGACCTGTAGATGAGAACACGTGGACAAATAATGGAACAAACACATTGACAAACAAGAGGTTTGAGGAGACGGATCAAAGAGCCTCGGATCAGTGTGTAGAGTGTGTATGGAGCAGGGAAACAGTCGGGAGTCAGGGAAGGCGGGATAGATCTCTCAAGAATGGGCCTCTAACAGAGAGACGGCAAGAAAACGGTCAATAAAGGTTGGAAGAAACCTGGGACAATAAGAGTCACATGCAATATAAATCGCAGAGAATCATAGACTAAAAATGAATATAATTAGGTTCTCACATATCTGCGGGGTCATGGGATCAGGGATTATTACATTTGACTTCACTAGCTGTCAGCTATACAAGGGCGTGGCATAAAATTATTCTTGAGCAACAAATGGGAGTGGATTAATAGACAGGGATCCTGAGAAGTCGAGGTAAAAAGGTAGGGCCAATAAATAATGGTAATTTACAGCCCTAATAAAGCAATGGGATTCTCTATAAATCAGAGAATTGACAGGAAAAGGTTTCAAATAACGGAAAAGTACGGGACATAATGCAGATGGACCAATTCGTTTCTTCATTCTTCCTTGCTCTCTGGTCACTCTAACGATGATATACAACGAGGAATGAGGAGATAGGCTCTTCATTTTGACGATCTTGGTAGGGACACCTCATAGGCTTGGGGAATCTTCGGGGGGGGGGGGAGAGAGAGAATCTACACAGAGGGCGCCTTCTCGCGCGGGCCATCGCTCCAGTACTGTTGCTCGGCTGCAATGGAGTGAATATGGAGATGACAAAGAACCCCTCTCATCCCCTCCCTCTCTCTAAATAAAGAACGTCTGTCATAGTCTGTCATCTCATTGCACAACACACTCTCGTATCTCTGACCGACGAGAGATAAAGCCAAACGAAGATACGTCATCGGGAAAGGTGAGTGGCATTCCTAGTGATGTGACTCAATAACGGGCTGTTTACCCTTCCGTCCCTGCACAGAGAAATCACTATCGTACAGTGCAAAATAACGGTTGAGTCAGTGTGGTTTTCGCAATCTGTGTCTCTTCAATTCTTTTGTTTGTTATAGCGCAGACAATTCGAGAAATCAAGGGATTTACAGAGAGCAGCGGGGAATCAACCGATCAAACCAAATAGCTCACTCATAGCTGTTTTGATGTCGAAATCGATCAAATCGAGAAAACAGAGATGGTGAGCAAAGCTATGCATTTTCGATCAGTATCCAGCCCAAAGCTAACTTCGAATCGGACATTTGAAATATCCTAAAGAAAGCAAAAATGTCTGAGTTATCGTTTCAAGATGAGTGATTTCCTGTCCACCCCCCCCCTCCCCCCCCCACCCCCCAGTGTTGAAATCACTCACTCGAACCGCAGAATAGATAGTGCGCTCCAGCGCCGGCTTGCAGTAGGGAGGCTGTGCCGAAGACGATCGGCCATTTGTAAGGAGTCTCCTGGAATACATTTTATGTGCATTTTTTTATTATTTCATTTTTAGCTCTTGGTGCTAGTGTCCAGTTACGAGACATCGGCACGCGCTTCTCTTATTCGCATACTTTCTAGCCGATTGTAGTGACCCTCTCTCTCTCCCACCTCTGACTAGTGTCAATGATGCAATAGGAATGCTCGAAAGTCAATGAGTCGAGGAATGATTCTATTTCTCCATTCATTGTGGTGAGTTAACTATGAAAATAACTCGCACATTGACTCATTTTGTTGCCTTTTTCAAGCCGTTAACTAGCTTTTGTTTAACCAGATCCAGATTCCGAACCATAGTTGTGAGTGTCGTGACGAGTGTTGATGAAACGATGCAGGCAAGCATGGAGAAGAGTTGAGAAAGGGCCGAGAGAGTTCCTGATAGAAGAATGATGACTAAAGGTGGGCTAGCCACCCAATTACTGGAGACAAGGGGTATGACATCAGAATCCGGAGCAGAAAATGACCACTACGAAAAAAATGAAAATAAAATGCCTGGTTCTCATTGAGATTCTAAGTCGAACTATATTTGTTTGAATCAGCAACTCTCACCTGTGTATTTGGGTGCAATCGTAAGCAGACTCGTGAAGAATCCGCACACTCCTCCCGCATATACGGCTCCTGAATTTCGGCTTATTTCACTCGCAGATCAGCATTAACTTTCCGGTCTCTCTACTCATCAAAAGCAGTACTGGTAGATGCTCCAGCTTCATAAGAATGAAGATTTATTTTGAGAAAATAGTGCAAATCGTACCATAAATGATCAAAATCGGTAGGGCGCTTTCCGGCTGCTCACATGTGGGGAAATAAGCGAAGGCCATCAGAGCTCCAGAGGCGCCGAATGATCCTGAACAGCGGCAAACATATATCTTTGATATTTCCCTTTTCTTGTTATGACAGAATGCTTATTTATTACGCTACACATTGCTGGCTCAATAGTGATGGTAATGCCAACACATAGAATTGAACGCATTTTTCCATCCTTCTCACTTAGCTCTCGCGCCGATCTTATAGTGCTTTTCAATAAACAAACATTTCTATGTATTGATCACCCGAGCTCACCCAGTGACTGCGCAACCTTTGTTGCCGTCGTCAGCGACGTGATTCCCTTCCGGGCCACGTAATCAGTCAGCGGGCCGCAAATGGTCTTGGCGATGATCTGAGCGACGAACGGAGCGAGGGTGTACAGACCGATCTGAATGGAACATTCGAATAATATAGATAAAAGGTAAATGTCATCCCATTAATCAAAGCACTGGCGTCCTACGCGAGATCATTGTTAGTCCAGTGATGTGCCAATTCAGTCCGGAGGGCCCAATCTCTTCTTCGGACCTACTTTACCGCGTGTTCTAGTCATTGTTCTAGTCGAATAATAATAAGAAAAGATAAGAAAAAATATAGATCTTTCACTAGCGAACCGATCTGGAACCGAATATTGAAAAATCTTGCCTTATCAACGGGCAGGGCCAGTTGCTCCCTCAAGTACGTGGGAAGGTAGGCCTGCAAGTTTTATCGATGAAAATGATTCCTGTACACGGCACACGGCGAATCATTCGTTTTTATCATGAAAGAGCACTGGAATATCGCTACCGAACAATCTTTACCTGCATGGTCGAAGTAGAGAAGCCGAATGCGAACGAACACAGGAGGATGGAGTGAACTGGGATGGAGGTGGCAAGTGCTTTCCACGGAGACGTACGGAGAGATGGCTTCTGAAAATTGTAAGTTTTGCACACGCCTGATACCGTGATGCGAAATGTTCACGGTAGAGTGTCTTTCAACCGCGCACAGTAATTTATTAAGAATCAGCGAAGTTTTTCTAGAGAGTTGCGTTTACCTAAAATACTTTATACCTTCTTATTCGCCACAATGTGCTCCTCGAGATACTTCTTCTCCGTCTCGCTCGTCCATCGACTCGCAGCGGGGCGATCATTGACGAAGATGAACCAGATGACAACGAAGACGAGGGTGACGGCGCCTGGAACGACACGATTGGATGAAGTAATAATTATAATTTATCTTCGCGTAACGAGACCGGAAAGTGACATTAACAAGGTGGAAATGCAGGAAAGGGATGAGGGAAGTAGAGAAAATGTTTATTGGTTTTTGTGAATTGTAAAGCGTGAGGATTAATGGGATGATTGAAGAGATCTAGCAATTAGGGGTTACTGAGCAGTCATGAATCCGCGTCTTCAATACACGTACCCTCTCATGTAATGTGAGCGCAATCGACAGAGAGAGATTTCATCCTGAAAGGACAGGGAAAAACAGAAACAATCACGAACCGAAAATGTAGAAGATTGCGGGCCACCCCTGCAGGGTGGTCGATCGACAGATCTGCGCGGCGAGGAGTGACGCGCCACCCGCGGCAAACTAGAATTAGGAAATTGTCAGGGATCATGGGCGAAGCTTGCTTCATCATGTATTGTATAGGAAAATGCATTTCCACCCACTTTGTTTCAAGTTATCCATAACTTCTTGCGATATGGATATGAAATCAATCACAAATCAAGGGCAATAAGAGGACAAAAAGGGTGAAGCACCTGCAGCCCGGAAGTGTACAGTGCGGCCAGCGTTGTCTTCTCCGATGTCGGGAACCAGCGAGTGGCGAGCATGTTGATGGCGGGCACGATGAAACTCTGCAAACGATAAACGATTTTCGACTATAGTCAACCCTACTTGACAACCATCCTTGTCGAGATACGAAAACGAAAGATCAGTTAGAGCCGATACCAGAATTGATTCATTCTGTTCTGCACGCGCCTCATAGTATAGAAGTGGTTCCTGACCTCAGTTAGCCCCCAAGTCGCAAAAACAAATTTCTACAATTTACTGAGAGGAAGGTGCGAGGACAAAAATATTGATTTCGGCGTCATTGTCAAATAGGATATGTGTGAATAAATTGTCTATTCCTGGAAAAGTTCATTACCTCAGCCATGCCGATGACCATTCTCGACCCGACAAGGACTTCATAGGAGATATCAGCGAGGAAGGGAGCGACGACCGTGAGGACAGCGGAGACGATGAGGCCGACTGAAGAGAATTTATCAGACTCTCGATTGCATCTTGAGCATTTTAATATATCTTTTAGATAAAAGTGTATTATTTTAAATGATCTATCTGATCTTCTGATCTATCTGATCTATAATATATCTTTTAGATAAATAAAAGTGTATTATTTTAACTGTAAATATGCGAGTAATTTCTCGTTTTTTTTATATCTGTAATTCTGAAGCAGAGACGATGAGACCGACTGAGGAGAATATGTGAGTCAGGTGGTTCACACAATGGCGAGTTTTCAGTTGTCAAGAGACAACCACGGCTAGTGGTGTACACAGGTATGGCCAGGTGTGTGTGTGGGTAATCCTACAATTATAATCAGGAATGGAATCACAGTATGTCTTCAGTATACTAATCTCGTGCCTTAAGTCCATCCTATACCACTCGAGATGAATGCGAGACTGATCCATTATGTCGCAAGAAAATGGCATGAAATACTAAAAAAATCGGGCTCTGTCCGGTTTTCCGGGTCCCATGACACTTTCAGGGTCCCATGACACTTTCCGGGTCCCATCACATTTTCCGGGTCCCATCACATTTTCCGGGTCCCATGTCATTTTCCGGGTCCCTGATGAGATCTATGATCTCTATTTTTTCACAAATTGTGTTCATTTCCAAATGTACCCCATTTCGAGTGATCTTTCGTTGTCATGTCCTCAAATTAAGTTTCAAGAGATTTTGTTGGCTGAAAGGTTTTTTTCGATGTATTTTATCACTGCATTGCTAGTAAGTATGTCCATCATGGCTCTACGGCCAAGAATGGTTTCAGAGCCGTAGAAAATATTCTGGGCCATAGAGCCATGATAGACTAGTCTTTGTGCCTTCTCGATAAGTTGTTTCAAGATAATACTACTGATAATGCAGAGATAAAATACATCGTAAAAATAAAACCATTCAGCCAACAAAATCTCTTGAAAGTTAACTTGAGGACATGAAAACAAAAAATCAATCGAAATGGGCGTGCATTTGGAGCACAATTTGTGAAAATAGTTCATAGATCTCATCAGGGACCCGGAAAAATGTGATGGGACCTGTAAAATGTGATGGGACCCGGAAAGTGTCATGGAACCCGGAAAGTGTCATGGGACCCGGAAAGTGCCATCGGACCCGGAAAGTGTCATGGGACCCGGAAAACCGGACAGAGCCAAAAATCGTACCCGACAAAATCTTGGATGGACTGAACTGATCAATCACTGCTCCGGAAACGAAGATTGTAATGAAACTGCCGTAGAAGGAGGAGGAGAGCAGGAAGGACTGCTGGGAGGGCGTCCAGGAGAGGTGACCCTGCAAGATTATATGTATACTTTTTATTGCGGCTATATTATTTTCCACTTCACATCATCCTGCTAACGAACGTTCAAGGAGACGGACAGGATAGTCATTTTCCTGCCCTCATATTTTTCCTTCGTTTTTCCGTTTCTTCGTTTTTCTTCTCAAAAGGAACGATATCAATTTAGCGAGTAAACATTGAATATTTCTAATATGTACCCACAAAGTGTCAAATAAAAATGATGAACAGTGTGAAAAATTATTTTTTTCAAAGTCATCACTACAATACAAACTAGAGAGCACAAAGTCATGCGTTCCCTGGAATAATCCACACAATATCAGTGAACGAATGATCTGCGGCGAATGCGAAGAACGTTCAACGCTGCAAACGAAAAACAAAGAATCACAAATCAAAAACCATTCACGGAACTGTTTCGCCTGTCATAAGGGTTCTGACTATCTAACACTGCTGGCGTTCTCGAAATGATCAATACAAAAATCGATGCATGTGAAAACGAAATACTGTTTTTTTCAACAAAAAAACAAACGTTACCTCTACAGCCAACTTCATACCTAATTAGCAAATTATACATAAAAACCGATTGAAACACTGGTTAAAGCGATGCATTTTAGAAAAAAAAGTTGAAATTACCTCTACGGCCAGCTCATCATCGTTGCTGCTCGCACCAGGTCGGACGCACTGCGAGGAGTAGGAGGAATTGGAGTCGTGATGGACGGCGGTTGAGACGTTCACCATGCACACGATGCCCGTGCCTCAATAACAACTAAGTAATTTTAGTGCGCGATCGTGAGAAAAATTTATCCGATGATGAACAAGGCAATATCTGGGTATAATGGAGAGAGAAAGTCAGGGACTAGTTTGCTAGTTCACTTTTTCACACATGAATCAACTTACTCAACGCCATCCGATTGGCACTGCCCATATACAACGCCAGGAGGAAAAGGGAACCCACAACCAGATAAAACCCTAGCCAAAAATCGTTACTGAATATAATTAATCACAAACTAAGAAAACCGGCGAGGCAGTGCTATTACGAGCAGGTTTTCAGGTTTCATAGATTTTTAAGATTAAACGCACTCAACGCCATCCGATTGGCACTGCCCATGTACAGGGCCAGAAGGAGGAACAAGCAGATTCGTAATCGATGCGATTTGAGGGAGAAGAGGGGCGAGTGAGTCATCTGCGTTTCCGGGCGCTGATCGCATACCTTGTCGGTCATCTGGAAATTGGAAATTCTACTTCAAGGAGTCATTTTGGCGATAAGATATGTGTTATGAGGAGCAGAATCACCGACACTACCTCTATTCCTTTTTCACCGGGCGGATAAATAATTGAATTGCATTAAATTGAAAGAAATATGAGGATACTGATATAGAGTATATTGGAAGGAATGCTTAACCGGAGAGTTTTTTTCGAAAATATTTACAGGTTTAGATCGAAATATAGAAAGTGTACCTCAAATTCGGAAGACATTGTATCCCGGTAGCAAAATGAGACAACTAAGCACGGCTACTAACACGGATGAGCAAGTGCGGAAGGATAAACAAAGAGGTGAAACACTTTGCTCTTACAGGTAGACACAACAACGATCTTTTCGGTAAAGCAGCTAAAGGTGCCATCAGGAAATACAAGACACAACAAGATTTCGATGAGAGAGGAGATATGGATCTAATCTAAATAAATTCGACTGGGGGAAGACATCACAAATCACCGATCATAGAACGAAGACGAATGACAGAAATGGCCATCGATATTTACGAAATGTCAGCCATGAGACAAGCAAGCGGCCGCTGGGAAATCGGTGATAATGCACCTTTTCACCACCCCATCCTCCCATCTTTCCGGGCGACGTTTTAATAGGATTTTCACCCCTTGTTGTGTGACTTTGCGCCCTTCAGAGAACGACCAACTGCTCCATTTCACCGTAAATTGTATGCATTTGACCGCCAACTTCAGTGATCGTGCCCCGGCTGGTGCACTGATTCCGCCCGTCCGCATTTGCATAAGCTCTGGCCGGCGAGAGAGTGTGCGAAATGAGGAGAGTCATTGTTCGATTGCACTGATCTTGCTTCGAACTCTTTGATCATGGTGAAGTCAACGTGATGAAATCTGCTGGTGATGTCAGCGAACGGAGATTTCAACGAGATTTCGACGTCATGCTGCGCCAAGTGTAAAGATGTCAGAGGAGCACGCAAAAGACTGATGGAGGTTGATGGAATCGAACCGACGACCTTCCGAACACGTGACGGCTGCTCTAACCACTGAGCTAAACCCCCGTATCCAAGATGATTGGAAACAGAAATCATTTATTGCTTTCTCAGCGCTCTATCGTCACTACTTCTATCATCTCTTATCTCTCTTGCTGTTTTCCATCTCGTTCAATTTCTTGTCTAATAAATGATACAAACGAACGGTCGTTTTCAGAAAGAGCGATAGATGAACCATCTGACTCTAAAAGATACGTTGACTTTGAAAACAGGCCGATACAAACGTTTCGATTCCGCTCCATTCATAATGTTATTTTACCCTTCATTGCTTATGCCAGTGCGTGAAATTATATTAATGATTCTTTTTAAGATTTAAAAATTTGTGAATAAAAATTTGTGATTCTTTTTTTAGCTTTAAAAATTTAAAAATTTCTGTATCCAGCCCTGTTACTTGATCAGATTCAACACAAAATTAAACCAGTCGTTTCGTTCCCAAACTTGTCTAATTTGTAGTCCGAAATGTTCCTTCAGAAAAATGTGACGAATTTACATATTTCGCACACTTTGGGCACTCCTTTCCATCGGGAAAAGCGGAACGGAAAATATGGTTTGATAAAGATGAAATGTCTCTACATACTGTCCAAACCGAAAAAGAGTGCAGAAAATGGAAAGTCACAGAATCTGAAAAATGCACTGGAATTCCATATTTAGCACAATGTGAGAAAGTATCCAGTTCCGATAACACAACTGTAGTAAACAAATTATGATTTAAAAGGAGATCTAGATGTATGCTTTCGAAATTCCAAATTTACGATGTACCATGCTCAGCTGCTGAATTATTTTTATTCTTTTCTGTATCTCCTTGTGCAAAACGAACAAAGTCCGAATCAGTTCACACAAACTGACATTGAGCACAAGTAGGAAAATAGAATGCAAAAGGAAGAGATCACAGACAATTCAACGTCAGTTGACTGCATTAGAGTGGGAGTGATCACATTTCACGCACGCTTTTGTCACGCCATCTGATTTATGTGAAGTGAGCACAAATTTACACTTATCCTCAACCAGAAAAAGTGTTTTCGGCCTCTCGCGTTCTCGTTCATTTTATACAAACCGAAATTCAATCCGGGAAACATGAAAGGGGCCGTCGCACCCATCCCATGCAGACTAACTACTCTCGAAAAAAACAACTCACTCACAGACAAAAGGGCATCAAATTGTACAATGGCTCATTTGTTATTCTACTCATGTTTTGTTTTTGCTCGCGTTGAAAACTCTTGATAGACAGACAAGATAACATGCAAATTGTATAGCACAGGTATCGCGAGAGAACGAAGTAATGCTGGAACTACTTGCAAAAAGTTTGCGTTATTCCGACCATACTATAGTTTTATAATGCACTAAGGAATATATTTCAAAATTTATAGGCAATTTGCCCCGGGGCCGGCATTTAGGAATTTTCCGGTTCCGTGCCCCGGCTATACCGTATCTTATCTCCCAGATGAGCTAGAGACTTCCGGTCTCTCAATCAATCTTGCACAATCTTGACAATCTTGCAATACCCAAACAGTGAAAGTAGGAAAGATAGAGTTGTCTCACCTTCCGAGTGTACACTCATCATCTCTTCATTCTCCTCGACAGCTTCAGACATTTCTTATTCATTCGAATCCGAATCCGGCAAAATAATTAATTTATTGGTTCAAACACACACAAAATACCAAAATTTATTTTTTTAAATGCTAACGTTTCAGCATTTATTATCATAACTGCATCCAAAATATAAAAAAATCAAAATAAATCACCAGAACTATAGTAGGAGTCGGGGACTGCTGTCGGACTGCCATAATCGACCGAAATATCTGGAAAATTGTTTACAATCTAGTATTTTCTACTTGAAGATAAAAGCTGGATGCATGGACCAGTGGTCAGACATAAACACACAAAAGACAAACTTGTTAGTCTTCTTTACAACACACGGTATTGATTACAATTCAGATGATCTAGAGATCAGTTACGAAATGAGAAGGCATGATTACAAGTAAGAGATGAGCAAATGAGACAATTGAAACTATGCACAGCTAGAATCTAGATCCTTCTAAGCATTCTTCTAGAGTAGAACACCGATGCATTTAGTCGATCCGCATCGGCAGTTGAGACCACGGGGATTGGCAGCATCGGCCTCCCAGCGGTAGTCCCATACCATTTCCTGTAATCGATCAATTACCATGCTTTCACAGTACTCCCACCTTGCATACTACAGCAACTCTTTCCTAATATCCCCAATCTCAGCACACCCAGTAATCACAGCATATAAATATTGCTGACTACAGTTCAAGAAATCCGATTAATCGGTATGAAAATTTTGATATTTCAATAAAATCATGAGGAGAATCTAATTAAAACCAATATTTAAATCGAAAATTTAAAACCAATATTTAGATCGAAAATTCCTACCCCTTAGTCTAATTGCACTTTTCAAGTCTTATACTAGCTCTTGTAAAATTAATACTACAACTTATCTCACTATCATTTCCACTATCATTTCCCAATCACAATTTATGGTATCCCTCTAAGTAATCGATAGCTACCGTACCTCTCCTGCTTTGATATCTCTTTTGGCGAAGTAGCAGGCCCACGGAAGGCGAACGTCGTGAGTGTCCACATAGATGTGTTGAATGTACACATTGGGATCACACGAATGATTGAGGAATCTGTAAATAAATACGAAAGTGAATGACAAGTAGACACTATGAGCTTGGTTTCTAATAATGAGCTGCGCATTCTACTCTTACAGTTTTCTACTAGTAATCTTATCGTATTTTCTTATCAATATAAAAGCAAAGTTCTGTACCTGCCGAGATTTCCAGTTTCTTTCACATCCAGCATGTACGTCTCTGCGCATTCGTCCTTCTTGAAGAACTTCGAGAGTTCACACTGAAACATCGATTTTTATTTATTCAAATATCAATATTTTAATACATTATACATTTTTTAAGAAAAGATACAAAAAATGGTCTACTCCTGGATTTCCGTTTTTTACTGAAAAAAATGTGTTAACAACTGACTAGGGAACAGGTGTCAAGTTCAGCCAGATAAGTTTCGTCAGAACCAAGCTCGTCCGCAATCGCCTTTGTGATCAGCGGTCCTGCACAAATATCATTGATTAGAGATCGCATACTAATTTTGAGGCCGTCTTTTTTATTAATCAACAGATTCATGAAATCATTCATGTTCTAAAAGAAACAATAAAGTATCTCAAAAAAAGGTACCCAATACAAACAAATTGATAAATTTGAGATATACTGAAAATGACACTCTACAGTACCCCATCCCCATTTCTCACCACTCAGTGAACATATGAACATTCCTTGTGGGACGTCGACGAGGGTGCGAACTCCCCAGCCGAAATTCGCTGTCTTCATCACCTATAATTAGGGTTGGCTAAAGGATAACGATATAACGGGCTCGTAATAGGACGGGAGGATTGCGAGCCCGCACAGCCTCGCACCGCCTCGTTATGAGATGGGAAGGGCAGAGCACGGCGAGAGAGCATGCGAAAGGGAGAGAGTGCCTTCCGATCTCATTGCGAGGCTATGCGAGACATTGCGGGCTCGTTATCCTCCCCCTACGCTCTCTCTATCGTTGCGAGCCCGCAACGTGACCTCTCCCTATTGCGAGCCCGTTAACCTCGTTTGGCCGACCCTACCTATAATTATCATAATTCAGAAATGCATTCATCAGATTTTATTCAATTTATTGAGTATTTCAATCGCCAGTAATATCACTCTCACGGATCACAATAAAATTTTAATAATTGTATTCAGCATGCGGTTATATCTCTCTAAATGCTCTCTCCCTATTCGATAAAAACCTAAGTAAAAGTTTTATAAACTGAATCATTGAAACATGACCCACCTGCAGAGGAAGGATGATGCCCTTCTGCGCCACTCGATTCACACATCTGCAATTCATTTGAGTAATTGAACCATCTATAGGAATTCAATAAATATTTTTTTCTCAAGTTTTAGTTTGAGAGTGTATTTGAAGAGCACTAATGTGTTTCGCTAATAGTCACCATTTGATGGGTTCATTTTCTCTTAAAGCAAGCGAAATGCTGCAATTTTATTGGCAAAGTCATGAGATTAGTGCGAAATGCGCTTGACGAATTGAGCACGTTTCTATCTCGGAACAGTCTAGATCAAATTATCCCATTGAAATTTAGAATGGTAAGATCTACCCTATGACCGTACCAAGAAATTAAATAATACCTGTTCCGTTTGCACTTGCAATTGTCGTTGCATTCGTACACACCCGATTGAACGTGCTTCAGAAGCCGCATTCCCTTGTATCCTCTGAAAATTAGAATAATGATAGTAAATAAGTGATTTTTTTCCATTTTTTTTAAAATTTTCTCATCCCTACTGCTAGCTGTCCCCCCCCCCCAAAAACTCTAATATACGATAAGGCGCATATGTAATCGTTGACTTACCTCGATCTCTTGGTCGACTCCGCATACGTCAGCTTCTGGCACGCACAGTTGGCCGAATCGAAGCAATCATCTGCAAAATTAAGAATAATTGGAACGCCTTCAATTGGCTTCAACAAAATATGGACTGACTCATCAAAAATCTAATATCGCAATAATAATTCTAGGACAATACGATTTCTATGATTTGATTGCATAGCACACCCCCCTCTCCATGTCACAAATGAGCATATCAACTAGGGGTTGTAAATCTATAATGGATTCCGTACCTTTGCACGAGCATCCTGAACAGAATTCGCTTCCGGTGAGCTCAACTCGGTCGTCAAACGGAAAGCGATCGGGGCGGTAGGTGAACTGAAATGAGAAACGTTCGCAAACTGAAATATTAACGAAATTGGGCCTATCAGTTTAGAAATTATCAGAAATGCTAATGAAGTGCTCAAAACATTTTTCAACCCGGTCACTCTGAAGTAGATTTCGGAGCGTACTGAATGGAATGATTTCAAACCGCATCATGAATGTGTTATTTTAACATGTGAAAAAGTAAGCGAGAGAGCATTGGAAATGACGAGAATCAGACTAGACTCCAGTTTCGATAAGTCCTGACCTGAGGAATTCCCTCCTCATCCAGCTCATTGATGACAGTGATGGGGCGATGCTCCGTTCCTCCCGACAGATCGGAGGAGAGAAGACGAATGAAATGGGATATTAATAAATCGGAATCACAATTATGATCATAATCGACATCCCCATGCCTGACTTGTCTATTTTGCCCCATGCCCATTTCAACTCTCACGTCTGATCGAATGTGAAGATGGTCGCTTCGTCGAGTGCATAGGAGAACGAGAAGAGATCAAGCGTCAGCTCGGAACCAGTAGTCTGCAATCGACAAGTTTATGAAAAAAAACTCTTCGAATTCATGTGCAAAATCGCTATTAACCATAGTATGAAATGGTCATTATTTTAACTAAATTGAACAATGAAACGGAAGGGTTAATCTCTCCTAAAGACATTTCATGCTGACACCCTAAGATGAATTGAGTAAGCTTACCGTCAGGTAGTCGTTGATTTCGCCGATGTGATGATGGGGTCGACCGCACGGAGAATAGTACACCACCATGCCCTGATTGTAATGATGTCAGAGGAGCACGCAAAAGACTGATGGAGGTTGTTGGAATCGAACCAACGACCTTCCGAACACGTGACGGCTGCTCTAACCACTGAGCTAAACCCCCACCCGTACTCGACAGTCTCCTCGCACATTATGTCCTAGCGGGCTGTGGCCATGCATCCTTTACATGATTTCATTATTTCTGTTTAGCAAAAGCTGGTGGTATGACACAATAAACCGTGCAAGATCCTATGATTCCAGATTCTACCCCCCCCCCTTCCCCCTGTAACTATCCTATACCAATAACCAATGACACTCACCCGTTGTTGCCCGGTGGAGCCAGACTGCCGAAGTGACTTCTTCTGAAAAGAAAATGATAACCTGACTCAGTTACTGATTCTCCCTCTACTGAATACTTTCCAACACAGTCACCCCGTCGTGCTGCAGCCCAAAACTCGCTTAATCGCAGAAGATGAGAGAGTATGGGAAATTGAGACACCCAAAAGGCACCCAAAAATTGAAATATTCATACCTTTCTCTGCCATCCACAGAGTATCGGAATGAGGAAGGGAGAAGTGGTCGCGTCTCTGAGCACTCCCCGATCGAGTTGCTGTTCCCGGCCCTGTAAACAACCTTTTTCTACCCTTAACCTTTTGTCTTTAACCGTCCTTCTAAGATAAGAAATGTTACGAAATCGGGTATTTATGTTAAATATATTAAACATTTTCCCCGCTTTCCCCGTCCCATAAAGTCTCGTCTCGCACATTTTTGAAACCCTGTCCAGTGCTCACCTTGACACAAGCAGTGGCGTTGGAATCGTCGATTGCCGCTCCGCCCGCTCCATCAACCTGCAGCTGAAATTTTTTTAAATTTCGAAGGGACCAGTATTTCTAATACCAGCATATCTAAGGGACCAGTATTTATCAATGGGACCGGTATGTTTCTATGTGTGCACTATTTGATACTTCAACCGAATATACAGTTATCCTTTTTGTTTCTCCATTCAGGGGAATCCTTTGTTCGAAAAAATATCGAAAGAATCATCAGATTTGAGAATCAAACATCAGCAGAGACAAACGTCCGTTCGATTTCACAATAACTGTAAAGAGTCCAACTGTTCAATCTATTCTCCCTTGTCTGACCACCATTTTTCTCGCCTTTCCTATTATTCCAGTTAATAAATAAGTAAAAATAATGCTTACCTCATCGTCTGAATCTCCGAGCATGATAATGTCGTCGCCGTTGGGAGCATCGAGATTTCCTTCGAGCTCGTTATCATCTCCCAGGATGAGTTCCTCAAATTATACTTTTTTTTCTATTTCAAATTGTCTGAACAGACAAGACTGATGAAATCCGGAACGAAAAGTGAGCGATAGTACTAGGGTTGCAAGTTCGATATCAATAGTATTGCACCCTCTTCCCTTCTCCGCCTCTCCCCTCAATAGTATTGCGAGAGAGGAGAACTATTGCAATAGTATTGCAAGGGTGCAATACTATTGCACTGTCTCCCCTCCCTCTTCCCGTGGGAGGAGGGTGAGAGAGCGTGTGAAAGTGAGAGAGTGCTTTCTCGCGCATTCCTCTGCCTTGTCTGCGTTCTCTTCCCATTCCATAGTCTCTCGTCGGGGAACCAAGGGAAGCGATAAGAGCGCTAGTAGTGCAATACTACTCAAAACGCGGAGGGGAAAAAGGGTGCAATACTATTGATACCGGTATTGAATTTGCAACACTAGATAGTACTCGAATTTAGCACGATTTTTTTTAAAAGTTTGTAAAAATCTAAAGTGTGTAGGAAATAAACTAACACTCATTTCTCCCGTGAAGTCCTACTATCCAGCGTTTATGGGTTTATAAAAGTATTGCAAAATCCGTTTCCCTTCCCTGATCCCGTTTCAGCACATACCTCCTCGTCCTCTTCCACGTCGAAAATCGCGTTGCGGTGCACGGACGGTTTGCTGAGCAGGATGTGGGGCGCGATCGTCACCCCCTTCTGAAAAAAAAGATGTTACTCTCAATACAAAACAAAATAAAAAATGATGTTACTCTCAATACAAAACAAAATAAAAAATGACGTTACTCTCAATACAAAACAAACAATTAAATCTGCATGTAAAAAAGGAAAAATAATTGTGGAACCTGAATTAGCGCCGAGAGGAAAGTGTCCTTCGATGATTGACAGATGGTTGAGATGAAGAAGGTGCGCTCTTTAGTTGTGAGTGAGATGTCGTTGTCGCCCTGAGAAAGATCGATTACCAAATAATACAACGAAATTAACTCTATCCTTTCTCTCTCTATCTGTCTTATTTGCACTTTCCTATGGCCCTAACATTGTCTTTTCATGTGATATACCGACTGATGATGGGCTGTTGCCCGAAGCGTCTCATTCGATGATAAATGATCAATCATCTATCTTCTCTTTCTTGTCCCTTCCCCGGCATTACTAAGAAGCCTACCCATCAACTCTATCCCTAATTACACTGGCTACCATTTGTCAATCCCATTTCCTCCGAGTTATCGCATACCGCATTCTTGAATCCGCCGATGTACTGCAGAGAGGAAATCGGGAAGGAGTGAATGATCGTGAAAGTATCACCCTCCTTCTTCACGAAATTGACCATTGCATGGTGAGACGGATGGACTGCAATTAAATCAGCTGATTAACTAGTCATATTTCAAACCGCGTTTCGGTTAATGTGCACCTCGTCTATACTGTTTTTATATAGTTTTTCCACATCATAGAGGACGAAAGAAGAAACCATAATGATCTTAGCGCGAAGTCAAAAAGATTTTTAAAAATTTAATTTAGATATATTTGATCGAATCATTGCTAAATCAGCAACAATATATGAAAAAGTGGTGAACTCACGCGTGAGAACGACGAAATGCGGAGTGTCCATCGACTTTCCGTTGAGTGTTTCGATGGTCACGGCTGCAAGCACCTTCTCCTCGTGTCCACGGGACAGTCCCAACTCAAGGTGAGCTACCAATGAAGCCATCGTTCTATAAACTCTATTAAAACCAATATTTTCAAATGCAAGATACTTTGAAAGTAGAATCTGGATCCATAGACCAGTGGAAAGACACATCACAAACAATCAACAATCTGGTCGATTTTTTTTCACACGTTACAGTTGACAATCGAACATCGACATTGAGCACGAAAGACAGAGTGGATAAACAGGCGTTGGATGTTTAGTCTAATCGAATGAGTCGAAGTGTCAAGAAAAAGTCTAATTTCGAGATCATCCAACACCTGCTACTTCATGCGATAAGTTAATACACGAAAGAAGAAACTACGAATGCGACATACTACAAATACCGAATGAATGGAATTGGGGCGACCTCTCTCCTACTTCTTCTTCTTCTGTGCCTCTCCCGACTGCTTCGTATCCTTAGCCTTGGGCTCCTTGTTGTTGGCCTTCTTGCAGTTAGGCGGAGCGACACTAGCCGCCTTCACACGAGCGATAGCGCATGGAGAGAACGAGCGAGTGGGGGCGGGGAGGTTGGGAACGAACTTGGGACGGTCGGCCGTCGGACGGAACTTGGGAGGAGGAGGCGACTTGAACTTCTTCAATTGCGCGTCGGAGATGGCCTGCTGGATCTCCTGAAAGATTGGTTTCATTATTTGGTTAGTATAAGAAGGGAGAGAAGGGAGGGGAGGGGTCTCACTCACCCTCTGTCTCTCACGGTGCGAACGAGTCTCAGCCGGGCGTACGTCCTTCGGGTCGGCTTCGATGCTCTCCTGGTCTGCAAAAGACTTATTAATTGGAAATTAGAGAGTTACGTGCCAATCCGCTCTCCCTGGACTGCCCCTTCAATAATAATGAAACCATTATGAAAATAGAGCAGGCCAACCCCTCGTGGGAGAAGCATTGATCAGGATGGGTCATCATAGTGATGACTTGGAACAACACTCGTTATGACGAGAAGTCCCTTCTCGTGACAACCATACCCTCTCAATGGAAGGAATCTCTCGTCAAAGCGAGTGTGCGGCCCTAGCCACCGATATGATGATGGGGAATGAGTATTGGCCAAGTTATGGAATGAAGAGCATGCAAAGGCGAGGATTGGCCTACGTGGGAGAGTGTGGGAGAGTGCATTGGCACGGATTTTGTTTGTGCCGTTTTATTACGTGATTCTGATTGGAAATAAATAAAGTGAGCGTAACCACTGACCGGGCTCCTTCTCGTTGTCTTCTTTCGCCATCATCTCCACCGTCACGCGCTTCTTGTTCGGGTTGACCGATCTCGTGTCCCATCCCTCCCGTCCAGCCTTTCTCTGTCTAAAACGAACCAATATACTTACTTAGCTACTGAGTAGATCCAATTCAGCGGGCGATCCCGCGTGGATCACAATTCCTCCAGCCTTCCCCTATCCCGTGCGCGTGTAGTTCAAGTGTCGATAAGGCAAACCAATATTATGCTAGACACGCTATTATGCTATTATGATTTTTTCATCGTATTGACCCCTATTGTACCCGAATCGACCTGGATAAAATGATGTGATGTGATGTGACATCCCCCCTTTTCCATACTTACCCTCGCCAATCGATGTTGACTTCATCGAAGAAGTCCGTGATGGCCTTCTCCAGCTCCAGTTCAGTATCCTGTTGATACAATCTCTTGATCATCGCCATCACACCGATGCGATTATCCTGAAATGTCGAGATATTAGCAGTGATTGGGATAGCATTCGAGTGACCAGTTGGTCAGCAGGGTATGTAGTCCGTCCGACAACTGGCCATACCAGCGTCGTGCGACTGTCAAATCGCTCGAAGTGGATTCACCTTTACCCTTTTTGTAGTGATTGACCATGCCCAATAACAACTCACTCCATTGTAGTGGCTGGCGAGACGCGCTGGCGTCCACGAGTCGACGGGATCGTCCTTCCAGGAAACGAAGTAATGCGGTTCGATTCTTCCGTTTCTCTCGCGCATCTCGACCTTGTGGTACATGGTCACTCGGAACTCGCCGTCGGCTGCAATCAATTATTGAATGAATTAGTCAAACAGGATCGGTGCCCTGCCCCCCTCACCGTCAGCTCCTTCACCCGCGGACTGAAAGACTGAGGCAGAGATGATTCAGCAATACTCCACTTCAACCCTCGCCACCCAATTCTGGTATCGAGGTCCAAAGAAACATCGTCAGAGAGAAGGATATTCACACAATTCAGTGTGTGTGAGAAACTCGATTTCTGCGATTGGCATCATCATTTTCTGTGACGAACCGCTATGCCAGGTGGAGCATTGCTGAATCTTTACATTTTCTCTCTGTCCACGGGTGAAGAGCCCCTTTGCCATCTTTCGATGGGCAATAGAAGACGGAACAGACACATAACTGTTGAAATGTTGGGGAGAGAAAAAAAAGAGAAGTTAAACGAACCGAGTGGAGCAGTCGAGGTATCGGAGGTCGACGAGTGGGCGGCCATGCTGCACTGAGATCACTGAGTGAAGAACAACACTATAATAAGCCATTAAAATCAGCGTGAATATGAGACAGTTCGCGTAATAATCAAGCAATGATTGGCACAGCTCAGAGCGTTGTGTGTGAAACCATTTGATTCACAAGGGAACCACCAATGAAATCGGAAGCCGATCAAGAACCAACTTCTGGGTGCTTCTGGGAGAAAAAACTATAGACGCTCAGAATTTGCACGCGCGAGATTCAAACATGCACATCAAATTGTTAGAGTTCGTGTCATGATCCTAGATAGCGCACCTAGAAGTTCGATTCCCCATCCTATGTTTTTTTTCTTTTGCCGATTTTTCACAGCTTCTTTCCTCACTCCCTACAGGCCCCAAAGGTTGATTCTTGATCGGCTTCCGCTTACATTGGTGCTTCCCTGGTTTAGGGTGTACCGAAATTTCCTAAGTTTTTACTTACTTACTTAGTTAAAAGCATTATACGACTATCAAAACGTCGGAATTAAACTGGATTCTTATCAACATTCCAACTAAATCAAATGACATCAGAGAAAGCTCTGAGCTCTGCCAACATAACGCGAAATTGCTCGATTATTACGCGAACGGCTTCATCAATGAAATCACGCGAAATTTGAAAAAAAGCGAATCGGAATATTAAATACAGAATCCTGAGCGACATTCTTTAGTAAACTTTGCCCTTAGAGGATATAGGAATTTTTTTTAAATCGAAATTCGCATACTTCTATCGTACGAGATATAAGTTATGAAATTCACTTTACAAGATTCCAAAGTAATGAAGTAACAGATTGTAATTGCAAAGGGCGAAAGTAATTTAAGAATGCCGCATCAGATGAAAAAAAATTATTGAACAGAGCAAAATAGAGAGAGAGAGGTGGTGGAAAAGTATGGGTAAAGATATAAGGTAGATAGGGAGCGAGATTTCCAGATGAAAAGTGAGAAGAGAAGGGGGAAGTACTGTAGTGGGAGCAGGCAGTGATAAAGACATTGGAAATGAGAAACAAGGAGAGAGAGAGAGTGAGAGAAAAGAGTATGATGGCTGAAAGAGAGGAGCTGAGGAAATGAATGGGGGAATGGAAATGTGAGAGATGAGCTAGAAAAAAAATTCACAAAGAGCCTCGGAGAATCTTTCATTGGAAACTAGGAATCACGGATCTGAAGTTCATTGGAACAGGGGAAAGCGATCTATAAAACTCATTGAGAATCAGAAAAGGCGATCTATATAGGCCCTCGAAGAGAAATCTAGGTCATCCTAGGTCTGAAATAGACAGATTAATTAGGATTTCTGAAAGGAAATACGATTAAACATATTACATGCAAATTAAACACAATTGTATATTAGAGATAAGTTAAGGAAAATAAAAAAATCCTTTTTAAAAACCATAAATTAAAAAAACACATTAAAAATGCATTTTTTTCATTTTTCAATCTCTAATTGCATCACCGGCAATTAAAAGCGACCCCATCACTAGTATTTAGCTACGATTACGGGGTACTACCTCGAAATGTAATTTTTTTTCCGTAAATTTTGAATGAGAAATATATTTTTGGTAAATTAAACATTCGGAAAAAATATTATGTAAAAAGTTAGCTGGAAATTCCATACCGTAAATATTTTTCTGTAAAAAATAGTTAAGAAATTGGTATACTGTAAATGCAGTATTGATAAATATTTTCTTGGAAAAGTCATCTCGGAAATTTTTTCTCGGAAATTTCGTAATTGAAATTTTATAAATAGTTTCCTTTTTTCAATGGTTTTACTGTCTTAATGTGCGTATTGTTGTTTTTTAAAATTTATTTTCGGCTTCATTTTTTGCGTAGGTCATCAAACGAAATGTCTAAACGGCAAATCAGAAGAGCCCCATACTTTTAGAACTGCACGAGTCGAAATGAGAAAAAAGTTTGATTCAAAATCCTACCGTACTCACATTTTCGCAACGAAGAAGTTCGAAAATGAACGAACACGGAAAGCGCGAAAGCATCGCAAAACAGAGCGAATAAAGAAGCCCGCAAATTTCCACGAGTCTCCACGAGTCGAAATGAGAAAAAAAATTTGATTCAAAATCCTACCGTAAATGAGTATACTATCGTACATCGCTCCCATTACCGAACAAACGGCCTTTTCTACCTTTTCGGCCTTTTTTTCCTTTTCGCGAATTCGCGCTTAATATTCTTGTTTTATGTTTCATATTTTTTGTCCACCCTGATAACTGGACGAATACAAAAATTGGCCGGTGAAATATTATTTTAAATGGGTGAAAAATTACAGCCACAGTACTGAAAAAGAACAGAAAATTTGTGATGACGTGGAGATTACGGTAGAGCCGTATTTTCATTGAAAAAGGAGGCAACGGCTCTCATTTTTCACCTATTTAAAATAATATTTCACCGGCCAATTTTTGTATTCGTCCAGTTATCGGGGTGAACAAAAAATATGAAACATAAAACAAGAATATTAAGCGCGAATTCGCGAAAAGGAAAAAAAGGCCGAAAAGGTAGAAAAGGCCGTTTGTTCGGTAATGGGAGCGATGTACGATACTAATACATTAAATGAGTATCAGCGATGTGCGACTGACCATGAGGTGCATGATATGAAAGAGTATTTAATATACAATAAACTATAAAAAATATGCATAAATATATAAATTTCCACAAAAAAATTTCGAAAAGGAAATTATAAAAAATCAGTTTCCGATTCAAAATTTCCGAGAAAAAATTTCCGAGATGACTTTTCCAAGAAAATATTTATCAATAATGCATTTACAGTATACGCATTTCCAATGTGAGTTTTACGTAATTTACCTTTACAAATATATTTTTCCCAAATTGAATTTCTAAAAAAATATTTCTGAAATGAACATTTACGAAAAAAAATTTTCATTTCGAGGTAGCACCGATTACGGCATTGCGGCGCCGCAATAGGGAGAGGTCAATTACGGGGCCGAAATGATATTTACACGACGTTATGAGAGAATGACTACGGGGATCCCTATGGCAAGGGCGACCGAGAGAAGATGGCGAATTGATTTGAAACGGAAAATTGGCAGCGACTGACAGCGAAACCGTGCAATCTGGGAGTGCAGTGAAGTAAGACAACGAAAAAATGGAACCCTACACTATAATTCGATATACAAATGGCATCTCTGCACTTGGTCAGACTGATTGATGCCCATCGAAACCGTGCAATCTGGGAGTGCAGTGAAGTAGGGCAACGAAAAAATGGAACCCTACACTATAATTCGATATACAAATGACATATCTACTCTTGGTCAGACTGATGCCCATCGAAACCGTGCAATCAGGGAGTGCAGTGAAGTAGGACAACGAAAAACTGGAACCCTACACTATAATTCGATATACAAATGACATCTCTACTCTTGGTCAGACTGATGCCCATCAAAACCGTGCAATCAGGGAGTGCAGTGAAGTAGGACAACGAAAAACTGGAACCCTACACTATAATTCAATATACAAATGACATCTCTACTCTTGGTCAGACTGATGCCCATCGAAACCGTGCAATCTGGGAGTGCAGTGAAGTAGGACAACGAAAAAATGGAACCCTACACTATAATTCGATATACAAATGACATATCTACTCTTGGTCAGACTGATGCCCATCGAAACCGTGCAATCAGGGAGTGCAGTGAAGGAGGACAACGAAAAACTGGAACCCTACACTATAATTCGATATACAAATGGCATCTCTACTCTTGGTCAGACTGATTGATGCCCATCGAAATCGTGCAATCTGGGAGTGCAGTGAAGTAGGACAACGAAAAAATGGAACCCTACACTATAATTCGATATACAAATGGCATCTCTACTCTTGGTCAGACTGATGCCCATCGAAACCGTGCAATGTGGGAGTGCAGTGAAGTAGGACAACGAAAAAATGGAACCCTACACTATAATTCGATATACAAATGACATCTCTGCACTTGGTCAGACTGATTGATGCCCATCGAAACCGTGCAATCTGGGAGTGCAGTGAAGTAGGACAACGAAAAAATGGAACCCTACACTATAATTCAATATACAAATGACATTTCTACTCTTGGTCAGACTGATTGATGCCCATCGAAACCGTGCAATCAGGGCGTGCAGTGAAGTAGGACAACGAAAAACTGGAACCCTACACTATAATTCGATATACAAATGGCATCTCTGCACTTGGTCAGACTGATTGATGCCCATCGAAACCGTGCAATCTGGGAGTGCAGTGAAGTAGGACAACGAAAAAATGGAACCCTACACTATAATTCGATATACAAATGGCATCTCTACTCTTGGTCAGACTGATGCCCATCGAAACCGTGCAATCAGGGAGTGCAGTGAAGGAGGACAACGAAAAACTGGAACCCTACACTATAATTCAATATACAAATGACATCTCTACTCTTGGTCAGACTGATGCCCATCGAAACCGTGCAATCAGGGAGTGCAGTGAAGGAGGACAACGAAAAACTGGAACACTACACTATAATTCGATATACAAATGGCATCTCTACTCTTGGTCAGACTGATTGATGCCCATCGAAACCGTGCAATCAGGGCGTGCAGTGAAGTAGGACAACGAAAAACTGGAATCCTACACTATAATTCGATATACAAATGGCATCTCTGCACTTGGTCAGACTGATTGATGCCCATCGAAACCGTGCAATCTGGGAGTGCAGTGAAGTAGGACAACGAAAAAATGGAACCCTACACTATAATTCGATATACAAATGGCATCTCTACTCTTGGTCAGACTGATGCCCATCGAAACCGTGCAATCAGGGAGTGCAGTGAAGGAGGACAACGAAAAACTGGAACCCTACACTATAATTCAATATACAAATGACATCTCTACTCTTGGTCAGACTGATGCCCATCGAAACCGTGCAATCAGGGAGTGCAGTGAAGGAGGACAACGAAAAACTGGAACACTACACTATAATTCGATATACAAATGGCATCTCTACTCTTGGTCAGACTGATTGATGCCCATCGAAACCGTGCAATCAGGGCGTGCAGTGAAGTAGGACAACGAAAAACTGGAATCCTACACTATAATTCGATATACAAATGGCATCTCTGCACTTGGTCAGACTGATTGATGCCCATCGAAACCGTGCAATCTGGGAGTGCAGTGAAGTAGGACAACGAAAAAATGGAACCCTACACTATAATTCGATATACAAATGGCATCTCTGCACTTGGTCAGACTGATTGATGCCCATCGAAACCGTGCAATCTGGGAGTGCAGTGAAGTAGGACAACGAAAAAATGGAACCCTACACTATAATTCGATATACAAATGGCATCTCTACTCTTGGTCAGACTGATGCCCATCGAAACCGTGCAATCAGGGAGTGCAGTGAAGGAGGACAACGAAAAACTGGAACCCTACACTATAATTCAATATACAAATGACATCTCTACTCTTGGTCAGACTGATGCCCATCGAAACCGTGCAATCAGGGAGTGCAGTGAAGGAGGACAACGAAAAACTGGAACACTACACTATAATTCGATATACAAATGGCATCTCTACTCTTGGTCAGACTGATTGATGCCCATCGAAACCGTGCAATCAGGGCGTGCAGTGAAGTAGGACAACGAAAAACTGGAATCCTACACTATAATTCGATATACAAATGGCATCTCTGCACTTGGTCAGACTGATTGATGCCCATCGAAACCGTGCAATCTGGGAGTGCAGTGAAGTAGGACAACGAAAAAATGGAACCCTACACAATAATTCGATATACAAATGGCATCTCTACTCTTGGTCAGACTGATGCCCATCGAAACCGTGCAATCTGGGAGTGCAGTGAAGTAGGACAACGAAAAATAGAACCCTACACTATAATTCGATATACAAATGTCATATCTACTCTTGGTCAGACTGATTGATGCCCATCGAAACCGTGCAATCTGGGAGTGCAGTGAAGTAGGACAACGAAAAAATGGAACCCTACACTATAATTCGATATACAAATGGCATCTCTACTCTTGGTCAGACTGATGCCCATCGAAACCGTGCAATCTGGGAGTGCAGTGAAGTAGGACAACGAAAAAATGGAACCCTACACTATAATTCAATATACAAATGACATTTCTACTCTTGGTCAGACTGATTGATGCCCATCGAAACCGTGCAATCAGGGAGTGCAGTGAAGTAGGACAACGAAAAAATGGAACCCTACACTATCTGAGACTATCTATCTATCTGAGAGAACTAAGCAAATTCACCTAGTGACCGTACAAGGAAAAATAATAAATTCTGAAAAAAATGCTCTAGGAGTAACTTTGCACGTAGAATCCGAAAATCGACCTCAAAAAGTCGTATCTCTTAAACTGAATTTTCAATAGGGACCTTCATTGCGCGAGGGGGGCCATACGATTTTTTAACGGAGCTTCAAATGATCCCATGAAGTATAAAACCTTTTAGGTAATTAAAAATTAAACATTTTTGCAAAAGAAAATGGAAGGCTACGCATCCTTAGAATAAAGTTATGCATGATTTTTAAGATAAAACTGATTGCCCTGAAAAATTTTCGAACTATTCGGCATTTTTGGTTATTTTCATTCAAAAATCGTATGGCCCCCTCGCGCAATGAAGGTCCCTATAGAAAATTCAGTTTAAGAGATACGACTTTTTGAGGTCGATTTTCGGATTCTACGTGCAAAGTTACTCCTATAGCATTTTTTTCAGAATTTATTATTTTTCCTTGTACGTCTGTATGTGAATCCTCTCAGATAGTGTCTCATAATTCGATATACAAGGGTGTCCCACATATTTTTTGCATTTTATTTCAACGTAATATTGCGAACAGATTACAAGGCAATTTTCATAATTAGTAGAGCATTTCCTAAAGTATTTTATCACGCAATTATACTCGGGAAGTATTTTCGATGAAGATGAAATGATACAATATACTAAAAAGTTTTTAAATGATTTTTGATTTTTTTTTCAAATCTATTGAAAATAAAGAGAATCCCCGATTGTAGCAACAAGGGTATACGAGCACAAGGTAAAGTTTTAAGCAGTAGTACTAAATTGTTTATGGGCAATGAGAGTAGGCGGTCTAACTTAACTCGAACTGGTAGTTTCTATATTTTGTTTTTTGGTTGTTTTTAAAGGTTTTTTTCTAATAAAAATGTAAAAGGTTTTAAAAATAGTATCATAGTAATGATGCTATGCAATTTCGAATTCGAACTTCAATTGACTCTCATTTTTACTATTGCCAAGGCAAACTGTCAAAATTAAGGACACATTCGAATTTAGCTGTTATCTATCCGAAATTGAGCAAAGTATTGTTTTTTGTGCACTATTCTTCATGTAACTTGATAGCGCTATGATTCTTCTGGCAATCATCCGAAAAAGCAGGGAAAAATCCTTTTACACTTTGTACGCCTTGCATCCTTATTAAAAAAGCGAAAACATGTGGGACACCCTGAGTATTTGGTTCTGCGGTATTTAGACATATTCACCTTATAAATATTAGGAATACCTCTCCCTGCTCAGCTCATGTCGTCTTCTCGTCCTTATCGATGAATAATAATGAAGAATGAATAAAATTGAAGAATAGAACATGTAGAAGATGAAGTAGAACAGCAGAGTTGATGCCTAGAATTGTGGTTGATAAGTATCACGCTGAATCTAATTCAATCTAATTCCCCATCAGAATTTCGTCAACGATGAGAGTTTCAGCGATCTAATAGGGAACGAAGCCCACTAATTTATGCTCAGTAACCTCCTAGCTAAACCAATGAATTCCTTCTCTCAGCAACTCTCAATCTCAGCAACCCCATAGCTAACCTATGTATTCCTCCTAATTCTCTCGCACAACAACCTAATTGCCGGCTAAAAGCTTTCCTCAAACGATCGTTCAATCGCACAGCAACCTCATTGCCAGCTAAAAGATTCCCTCAAACGATCATTCTATCGCACAGCAACCTCATTGCCAGATAAAAGCTTCTCTCAAACGATTATTCTATCGCACAACAACTTCATTGACAGGTAAAAGCTTCCCTCAAACGATCATTCTATCACACAACAACCACATTTCCAGCAAACGCTTCCCTCAAACGGTCAGACTATCGCACAAAAAACCTCATTGCCATCTAAAAGCAAGCGATTATTCTATCGCACAACAACTTCATTGACAGGTAAAAGCTTCCCTCAAACGAATATTCTATCGCACAACAACCTCATTGCCAGGTAAAAGCTTCCCTCAAACGATTATTCTATCGCACAACAACTTCATTGACAGGTAAAAGCTTCCCTCAAACGAATATTCTATCGCACAACAACCTCATTGCCAGGTAAAAGCTTCCCTCAAACGATTTTTCTATCGCACAACAACTTCATTGACAGGTAAAAGCTTCCCTCAAACGAATATTCTATCGCACAACAACCTCATTGCCAGGTAAAAGCTTCCCTCAAACGATTATTCTATCGCACAACAACTTCATTGACAGTTAAAAGCCTCCCTCAAACGAATATTCTATCACACAGCATCCTCATTGCCAGGTAAAAGCTTCCCTCAAACGATTTTTCTATCGCACAACAACTTCATTGACAGGTAAAAGCTTCCCTCAAACGAATATTCTATCGCACAACAACCTCATTGCCAGGTAAAAGCTTCCCTCAAACGATTTTTCTATCGCACAACAACTTCATTGACAGGTAAAAGCTTCCCTCAAACGAATATTCTATCGCACAACAACCTCATTGCCAGGTAAAAGCTTCCCTCAAACGATCAGTCTATCGCACAGCAACCTCATTGCCAGATAAAAGCTTCCCTCAAACGATTATTCTATCGCACAACAACTTCATTGCCAGCCAAAAGCTTCCCTCAAGCGATTATTCTATCGCACAATAACCTCATTGCCAGCCAAAAGCTTCCCTCAAGCGATTATTATATCGCACAACAACCTCATTGCCAGCCAAAAGCTTCCCTCAAACGATTATTATATCGCACAACAACTTCATTGCCAGGTAAAAGCTTCCCTCAAACGATTATTATATCGCACAATAACCTCATTGCCAGCAAAAGCTTTTTACATTAAACCACGTAATACACCGTCTGAGGACACTACTAAAATATTTAGGTTCCAAAATGCCCATAAAAATTCGATGGACTAGAGAACTAGGCAACACAGTTGTTTCACCCAGAGTGATCAAAACTTGACAATAAACCTGATCTAACGTGGTTCTCCTAATCACACTTCCACAAATACACTCAAAATGGGTGAAAAATCTAGAAGACTCACCAAATCCTGCGTGAAGATCGTGCGGTGCAGCGGTGGCGAGAGGAAGACGCGAGGGAGACGGCCCGAGAAAGCGAAGCGCCGACACATCTGAAGAAACTAACTCAATCAAAATCTAATAACAGAATGACTAACAGGTCTAAATATGTAATCTAGTATTCTTAGTGAACATTCTAAGTAAACGAAAATGAACTAGAAAAGAAACTACAAAGAAAGAGCAGATCACGAATCAAAAAAAACTCACCGAATTGCTGCAGAAGAGAGAGCGAGGAAGAAGCCGTCATGAAGAGAGAAGAAGAGGACGAAGCACGACCGGAAATTTATAGAATTACTAATAAATATGCGAAAAAAACAGTCGCGAAAGGAGCTAAGAAAACGCGCTGGGGAGAGAGGAAGGGCGAGGGGAGGGAGACGACGTCAACGTTGATTGAATCTTTACCTCAAACTTGGGTAATTAAACCGACGTCGGCGACGTCCTCCCCCCCTTCTCACCGGGAGTGCGCTCTAGTTCAGCCAAGTCGAATCGGCTTGAATTCAAATACAGTATTTTGGGAAACGGGGAAAACAAGTAGGAAATCGAGGTCGCTGATTCGATTGGTCACAGTTTCAGGACCGTGCTACCATGACCTTGACTAACCTTGACTTTGCAACCAAGCTCAAACGAGAGAATTTCCAGAAAATAAATCCTACTAGTAGGTATTCGATGATGCCGAATCTATTTATGTTGTTCTCAAGGTCGTGCGCGCTCTCTCTCTCTATTGTAAAGTGCAATTCGTGGCTCAGGCGGTAAAAGGACGGTCTGGCGTACAGGAGGTTGGGGGTTCGAATCCCGACATGTGCC
Organism: Pristionchus exspectatus; assembly: GCA_911812115.1. NCBI lineage: Eukaryota > Metazoa > Nematoda > Chromadorea > Rhabditida > Neodiplogasteridae > Pristionchus > Pristionchus exspectatus. The sequence continues at coordinate 29,752,250 of OU461583.1, read as the reverse complement.
AACGCATTTGCTAAGCATGGAGATAGGTTTGAAGTGGTATAGGAGTATTACAACACCCCTTGCATGCAAAAAGCCACCCTCAAACGATCATTTTATCGCACAAAAACCTCTGAGCCAGCGAAAATCCTCTCACAAACGATCATTCTATCGCACCGTCTGAGGAGTTCTCCTAATCACAATTCCACAAATACACTCATAATGGGTGAAAAATCTAGAAGACTCACTAAATCCTACGTGAGAACGAGCGGTGCAGCGATGGCGAGAGGAAGACGCGAGGGAGACGGCCCGAGAAAGCGAAGCGCCGACACATTTGAAGAAACTAACTCAATCAAAATCTAATAACAGAATGACTAACAGGTCTAAGTATGTAATCGAGTATTCTAAGTAAACGATAGTAAATCTGAGTGTTTTCGTCCACAGTCGACAATCGGGTCGAGCGAACTCTTAATTCAAATCAAGCTCATGAGCAAACGGGTTTCAGGAAAGATTATTCGACTATTGACATTTCGTATACAATCAATGAACTTATTGTTGTATCGAGGGACGCTCCCTCTCCCCTCTAGTCAATTACCATATCGACGACGTGCGATTCAGCCGTCTTCCCACTCCCCTGTCTAGCAACTGTCTTGTAATTTCATTAGCATACGCACTTTACATAATTTCCATCTCTCTCTGCCCTCTCGAGCGCTTGCTCGTTCTTCTTGTCTGTGCAGTCGTGCTGAAGATAAAGCTCTCTCCGTTATACTCTTTGAGTGTGGACAGACCAATACATATCTAACACTTATCAATAGATATATACGAACTTCCTCTTTTCTTCGCATTCGCCGATTATGAAAAAGAGTTGGATAGTGTTGAATTCGGTGCTGTTTGGACTATATCAAGAAGGAGTCCATCCTCAGCTTATCAAGATTATGAGATTGCGGAAGCAATTTCAACTTTCAACGTTTTAACTTTACAAATACTTTTCAGGAAAGTTCGCTCACCACCCAATCACATGACCTAACAATCATCGAAAATCAATTCATCAATAATCTTAATCCCGCATTACTGGCCGCCACCCGTTACGATGCTTTGAATAAATATTCGAAATATTAAATTTGTATTCTCTTTTTTTTTACATATCTTGTTTATGTTAGTACTTCAATGATTTTTATTCGTTGAGAAATATCAGTTGAATGCCAGAAAAATGTCAGCTTTCGCTATGATGTGATCGGAAACATAACTACTTTGAATCAAGTCTGGATCTGGATCTGGAATAAATCTGGAGTTCCACAAGGATCTGCTATTGGCCCGCTACTTTTTATTATATACATAAACGACTTGGGTAAATGCATTCCCCCTAATGTGAGCTACAACATATTTGCTGACGACCTAAAAATCTATGCCGTTGTACCTGATCACAGTTCGGATCTCCAGAAAGCAATCGACAATATAGAATCATGGACTCGCCAATGCAATATGACTATTAGCGCTCCGAAATGTGCAGTGTTACATCTTGGCCGTCTTAGATCACGATCGACATATTCTCTTAATGGCTGCGTTATTTCCCCAAGAAATGAAATTCGTGACCTTGGTGTTTTCTTTAATACGAAGTTTCATTTTGAGCATCATATCGAACAGATAACACGCAAAGCTAGATCCATGTGCAACCTTATGCTTCGTTCATTTCTCACTACTTCTTCCGATGTACTCCTTAAGGCCTACAAAATTTACATCCGCCCCCTTCTCGAGTCATCCACCGTCATCTGGAACCCTACTGCAATTGGTCTTGTAAATAAGTTAGAATCAGTTCAGCGAGAATTTACGAGACGTGTACTATGGCGATCGCACTTACCATACCTCCCATATCCCCAGAGACTTGAGCACTTGCAACTAGAGACGCTTGAATATCGCCGTGCACTTAATGACATGTACTTCCTGTTTGATTGTGTGCATGGATTTGTTCACGTCGACACCACTAATCTATACTCGATCTTTCCTCTGTCTCGTAGTTTACGTTCCTCTCATAGATTGCGCCTCGCACTGCCATTTGCCATGCCAGCCTCATTCTCATCCTGTGCAGCGCGTTCACTGACACTCTGGAATTCCCTCTCTGCTCCAGTAGTCACCATGCCCCGCATACCGTACCGTAATTTTATAAGAAGAGCCCACTCAATAGTTCTCCCTACCTCCCATATTAAATTGTAAACACGGACTGCCACACAAACCCCGTTCCCAAAAGCTCGCCCGAGCCTGAAATACCACTTGTAGCCCCTTTCCGCCCCATCCACATATTATCGAGTGGTGATAAAGTATAAGTATAAGTATAAGTAAGTATAAGTGCAGTAGACTAAATTGTTCAAGCGACGTATCGCATGAAAAATTCGGCATGAAAGTACCAGCGTAATTATTCTCATGAGAAGGTGTGAAATCTACGCATTATGGGAAGTGAAAAGAAGGACAACGATTTTACCGTATTTCTAGTCGTTGAGCCTCTCATTCATTACGCTCCTTCTCCCTGCTCAACTTTCTTCCCTTTAGCACACCTCACTCTAGTTTAATCAGTGAGTCTAAGTAAAAGGAAAATATTCTTGGCCTTACATTTTTTTGAAAAAAATGCGTAGAACAAGTTTTAGTTTATCAGTCACGCTTCTCCTTTTTTACAGTAAGTCCTGATAATTTCATTCACTCGGCTGATCTTGAATGACTATCATGTTGCAGCTGTATCATAACGAAGGCTATTCGTTATTTCTTGAAGTATACTTCGTCAACAAACAGACCGTTATTTTCTGTCTCTAGATATCTCATTAAATTATTCCATTTGAATTCGCTTCGCCTCATCTCATTAAGAAATTGGCATGCTAATGCCAATGCTTCGAGCTCACTATCATAGCCATAAACAACGTTGCTTTCTTGTCTCTTTCCTTTCCATAACAATATCCTTTCGTACTAACTTTTAGCTTTCCTAGTACTAGATATTTTATTTTTTTTCGTGCTGTTATGAAAAGTTCAATGAGCTGAGCTATGTTTACATTGTCGAGAATACTTTGGAAGCGTCATCAAACTTTCATACACATTTTGTGATCTATTCATTAGTTATTTGCAGAATGAACAAGCCTTCACTAAACTCCAACACCACTTCATTCGAGTCTGTCGGTTTCGAATTCAAGATTTCGAAGAAAATAGTTTGTTTTCTTGATTCATTGAAGCTACTGGGGCGTTTTCAAAAGACTACCCATTGTGCATATCGAGGATAATCAGGAAATATGGATTCTGTAACAACGGAGTTTCGATTCCACCATCTAGTTATCTTCCCATTCAGGCATTACAAGAGGAAGGAGCCATGTTCATCTTCGTATTCTGTGGAGTATTCACTCTAATGCTTCTGGTTATTCTCGTACTGGTGTGCAAGGTAATCGGCTTGTTTTCATAGCAATAGTTTGAACCTCTTTTTTGTCAGTAATGATCATTCGGTCTATGGCAATCAACGCCGGAAAATTTGATATAAAACAGTAACATAGTGCGGTGTGACTTTATATTGATAATGCTGTGGTAACAGTAATTTATTGCGCGTTCTCACTATTTTAATTTTGCTGAGCCTAGGAAATGGAATATCCAGTTGAAGCGTCCGGAATGATACATCCTGTAAATTGGTTCCCCTCATTCCGTATTATTACTTCCCTCTACCCACGCATACTATTTCCCACATAAAGGTCTTCTTCCTTCACTACTGTTCTCACGCTACCTTGATTAATTCCCGTCTCCAAGGGAAGGAAATATGGGAAATGGCTAAAAAGCACAGTAGGCGGTGAGACGAGAAATCTAATGCAGCGTTATGTGAGATCATAGAATTAACTCGAAGAGAAAAGATTTCATCTCTATTACCGGTGAAAGAGTATGCGAAATAGAAAGAACCCTGCTCCCGCAAATGAGTCATTACTGTAATGATCAAGCTCTAGTTCCTTTTATTTCTGCGGATAGATTTCTGAGGGAATTTGTCAGCTCCTTCCCAAGAAGAATGCAGGCAAAGAGCAAGCAAAGTGACTGATATAGTGATTTACTCCCTTGCTAATCATTTCATTGGACATGGATTGAGCATGTGAAATTGGAAATCTTGTGTAATGTCAATTGGATCGGTGATAGTTTGGTGAACGGGAGTGTTCCGTTCTATAAACATTCTACTATGTGGCCATTTATAATGCAAAATCGTGAATGCAATAGTAATATTGAATTGGTTTTAAGTGAAATACTGCATAGCATTTCATTTCCAACCCCCCCCCCCCACAATCACAATAAATGTGCGGATAAATATTATTATTAGCAGTCATGTTCACAAATATTTAGAGGTGGTAAAAATTAAACATATAATATCGTATAATAATAAACCGTTCTGCGTATTCAATTCCTATCGTTCAATCCAAATTTTTTTCTGAAGGGTCTAGCTTGGTCCTAGCTTTTGTTCCTAATCGTTTCCTAGAGGCACTGGTAGCACTTACTGAGAAAACGAGAATAGCGAAAAAAGCGGTCCGTATTATGCGCTAAACACCGTAGTGTCTCCGCACTTTACGATAATAAATATAATTGAAGGTTTGCTCCCTTCGTCGAGCGATTGTTCCTGATATTCGAGGAATCGAATTCGGAGAGGGAGGAAGATCAAGTTCTCTCCAATTGCCCGCTTTCAACAAAGAGTGAGAGAATTGTCCAATTTGTCTGATCCTTCCATTTTTCAACGTCATTCAATGAATCATGCTGTTTTTTAACGAAATATTTTGCACGATCACATAATTTAAAGTTTCATTCCCTTCACCCAGTCATTCCGTGTTTGTTTTGACGTACTAACATATATTTTCCATCGTTTCCTTTGCGCGACTTTGACTGGAGTTCACTCAATAACCTAACAAGGTGAGAATGAATGGAGATCGATTGTCATCGTGTAAACTGTGAGAATCAAAGCCGTAGCAAAACTATTCGACGGACAAGGTAGTAGCGAGAAAACATCGGAACACTAAAATAGGATGTCAAAATAGGAATCGGGAGAGTGAGCTGGCGACTCGTTGTATTTGAGCCGCTTGCACTCTCTTTGCTCTTCATTATCGATCTTGTGCTTTGACTGCCCAGTCATCCTAAAATAAGATATGCCACTACACAACAGTCTAACACCATCGAGACCACCTTTAATCCTTTTCTGCCCTTGAATCCTTTCATTTTCTTCGTGTATTAAATTTATCTGATTACTTTGAAATATGTCCGTGAACAAAATAAATGACAATCAAATTGGTGTGAAATGTGTGAGAAAGGAGATCAGATAGCATTACGTAAGAAAGGAAAATAAATATAGCTCAACGACCCAAGAACAAGGGGATCTGTGACTGTGACAATGAACTACAGAGTACCAAAACCGTTCCGAAAACACAAGTTATGGAAAATATTATCATTTGAAAGCTATTCTATGCAAAAACATTTTATATTTGGTTCAAAATGCATTTATTTACGAATAAATAATTAAATGGAAATAACAAGTGATGATTGACCATGAATGATACATTTTCAGTTCTGTCTTAAAAATGTGGGGCCTGCCCTTGCATAGGAGATTATCTAAGCCGAAATGGACGATCCGGTTGATTCACGGGACGATCCGGCAGGGGTGCGGTCGCCACGGTCCTTCTGAGGAACGATCTTCTCGAGAAGAGACATTTCCTGGAAACCGTATAATTAGATATAAACACAAATATACTATGTTGTAGATAATTAATGATTGTTACATCTATATGATTCATTGTATTGTTGATTGTGCCGTGCGCGCTCAACCGATCACACGACGCGAGCACAAATGCATTGGTCGGATGTAATCTCTTAACTCTAGGTATTCAAGAATTCGAAGATTGCATTTTATTGGAATGAATCCGCAATTTTCTTTCCAAAATGACGTACCGATGCGCTAATCTCTGCTCTTTGTGTGTCGAAGTAGATGATGACGTGATCGTCTCTGGCCGTCAGGGTTTGCGCCGTGACGAGAGGTTCATGGGAGAGAACACACTTGCAGTTGCGATCGACACGATTCTGAAATGGTTTCGATTACTATTATTTGCAGGAGATTAAATAAAAAATGTTCTGTTTGAATCTCAAAAGGTAAAGGTGTATCCACGTCAAGTAATTTTACAGTCGTAAAACAAAGCTAGGTGGGACCCACTGGAAAGGCCCGCTTATGGTCTCTGTGAATATCAAAAGTTCTCAATGTCTTATCATCCTACAAATCAAGACACAAGGCGAGCGATAGGATAATAAATAAACGTACGAATACGTAGAAGTGTTCGGGTCGAGGAACGTCTGGCGCGATCTTGTTCCCCGTAATCTTCGCGTGAACCTCTTCAAGCCATCTTTGGAACAGAAATTCGCCGAGGTGCTCAACTGAAATGTTCGCATTTGACGGTTATTTCCTACTCCGATTTTGAAGACCGATTATGGTCCCGTCAAACTCACTGGTTGTGTTGTACTGCGTGCGAATGAATCGAATCTTGAGGCACTCGGGAGGAACCTTTCTGAAATTTTGCGCTAGAGTTCGAGATTCGGGTCTCCGTGTCCTCATTTTACACACTCTCTCGCAACTCGACCGATGGATAGAGTGTGTGAAATGAGGAGACGGCGACCCGAATTGCGCACTCTAATCGCCATCGTATTTGCACCACCACCAAAATATGGTGACGCAATCTCGAATCTGCCCCCATTCACCAACACATGCCCCACACTGCAGCGATTGTCTGATGCTGTCCTCATTGCTCATTATGTCTCTTGGCAGGCTAGAGAAAGCGAGATAGTGTGTGAACTGAAGAGAGTCAGACGACGCACGCCACAACCACCACCCACTGTGTCAACCACGTGCTCTCCGGTGTTGCTCGGCAAACTCAAAGTACAAACACAATCACAACATTTATCGGAGAGACAAACTGTGTGGCAACTAAGGCACTACGGAGTTATTGGCGAAGAAAGAGGATAGGAGGGTATTAAATGGCAAGCAGGAAAGATAGAGGTGAAAGCTAGGAGGGTGGAGAGGAGGAGGAGGAGGAGGGAGGAAGGAAGGGATCGACGGCTGACCTCAAAAGGAGTGAGGCCGATGGACGAAGTTCTGCTTCGATTTCGTAGTTCTCTGGAAGACTCTCACAGTCGTCATCGTCTTCCTCCTCTACAGTACCACGATCGAGTGGAGTGTCGATCTGTCTGCAAGTGAGCAGCCATCACTTTAGACGCCTCTACTCAGTACCGAAATTATAGTTCACGAGTTGCAGATTATCACTTGCCAAAATACGGTTTGGTTGTGTGGTATGCGTTAAGGCGAAGAATTAGTGATAATTGAGTATTTTTTTCTATTGTAGTTACTATGTCTGTTTTCTATAGTTAATACGATGCTTAACAATGGTTTCGTTGCACTATAATGAAGGGAACTTCTCCGTTTTTGCCAGGGCCACGACGGCTTGGAATGTGAAGGGGTAGGAAATGAGAATTCTAGGGTGAAAATATTCTGCGAAAAAACCTGGGCCAAAAACAGAGAAGTGCCTAATGAAGTCTGTATAAGCGTACTCGGGTGTGTTCGGTGTCACATCGCCGATCCATCGGTGCAATCTCTCCTTGACTTGACCGGGATTAAGAGGGGGCAGATCGACCGAGGGTGGAGCCGGAGTTTCCTACAATAAATTATTATTGTTATTTCACCAGCAATTGCAACCCTCTACTGAAAAAATCATCCCGGTGTACTAGGGTTGTCAGTTCGGTTTCGGACTATTCGCGTCCTCTTCCCTACTCTCCCTCTCCCCTCTCTCAAAATCGCTCCCTCGAGGTCAGCGGGCGAGAGAGTGCGAATAACTCGCAATCCCTGCGAATAATTCGCATCTCTCCTCCCCCCTCTTCCCATCTCCCTCCTCTCGCCCTCCTCTCTCCCTTGTGGGCTGATCTGAGGCGCTGGGAGATGGGAAGAGGGGGAGGGAGAGGCGCGAGTATTCGCTAGGATGCGAATTATTCTCAAGCCCTTCCCTCAGCGTGCGAATTATTCGCACCCTCTTCCCTAATCGGAGAGAGGGGGGAGCATCCGATCGAGTGAGAGGGGAAGAGGGCGAGAAGGAGCGAATAAACCGAAACCGATTTGTCATCCCTACGGTGTACCAAAGGTTTCCATGACAATAGTTGCAATTGGTAACATTTGGTTTGTACGGTTGTTTCTGGAGATTTCATGGGATACAGCAGAAAGAATCTGACCTCTTTCGTCTCCTTAGTCTCCGCCGACTCCTCTTCAACGATATCGGAGAGGGTTAGCTCGGAAGATGGAGGCGATGAGGCCAATGAGAGAGTGCATGGAGTGCCCTGGTCCGTGTCCGTGTTCGCTGAAACATATTTCATTGCGTAATTGCTACACTATCGCTTAGTTAATTTTTATTTTCTGCTGTTATCCCCCTCCCTGACTACAGCTAAAGTAATCACGACATCATAACTGTACCAGCAGCCCTGTCATTTGAGGTGTTGTGCCCAAAACATTCTTGCAAATGTAGAACGTACACATATCGTCCATGATATCTTTAAGGGTGACGCGTCTTCCGATTCTCTCCACTTCTTCGCCCGCATCGTACACGGCAGTCGTACGACGACGCCCGCGGGTGAGCGGTTGCTGGATTATTTTTTTTTTGAATAAACATCTTAAATAACCACCTTGCTCTTCTCATAGTAGACCATTTCCTCTCCATTCTTCATCTGGGAGTACCAAGTGGTTGACTCTCCCATATCGAACTGTTCTGGGTCCTCGAGTGTGGCCTTGATCTGCAAGTCAGTGAGCGTCACTCGTCGCGTACCCTATAGCTACAACACCACATACCTACAATTCCGCGTGACGATCTGTCTCAATAATACATCTACAGCCCCTATCTCTAATTACTCGCAATGCCAATCCAAATAGCTTGTTTATCCTAATGGTACCGTTGTTCAATAATTGGGCTAATCATTCTGACTGTTTCCCGTTATACCGACTTCAATGCTCTACCACTATTTTTATCGCGTTGCCAGCGACTACAGTAGTCATACAGTATCGCCCTGATCCGCAACAACCATAGTCACTTTAGCGTCCCACCCAAACTTACATCGCCCAGCCCCCGACGCGCAACTCGTTGATCTCTCGAATGTGCATCCGCGTTTCGTCGCACCTGAATTTATTTTTTTTAAGTTAGTTTAAATAAATTAATATTATATTAAGAATAGCTGCTTACATGTACTTCTCATCTTGATCATCCTTTAACAGATCAGGGAAAACTCCATCCGGTCGCTTCTCAGTGTAGAGACCCTCGGCATCGTCTTCTTCATTGACCATCTGAAGATTATAATAGAAATATCTATAATAATGATTGGTGCGCTATTTAAACGTCGGTCGTACTCGTCCAACCCGACTCATCCTCATCTCAGACAGCTTGACTACAATCCCGCTTTCAGTAATGCGCCTACCGTATCCCTCTCCCGCTCCCCTAACACCTTATCGCTGTTGAATCCCAATATACTAGTCCCCACCTCAGCGAGCATTAGTAACAAGTTTCATCACTATGGCTGCCATACCCCAGCTTAGAACAAGCCACCGTATCCTAATAGGTAAAAGGTAAAGGTGACGTCGTGCGTTTTTACAGTCGTAAGACAACGCTAGGTGGGACCCACTGGTAAGGTCAGTGGGTCACCAACAACGCTTGGCCTATACTAATACCCTCTCTCAACTCACCCCCATCTCCGCCAGCATGTCGTCGATGCTCACAATAGAGATGACGTCATCTTCGTCGAAGATCACCTGCAATGGACGGAAATGGTGAATATTTCGCTCGTTTTAAGGGAATTAACCGAGAATATCTTGTAATGTCATTTTTCATTGTTTCCATGGGATTTCTTATTCTATTGCATGTTCAAATGTGGATCAAAAAATGAAGTGAACAAATAAAAAAATATTTGACTATAATACCTCATCGTCAAGGTCGTCTTCTTGCGGTTGATCAGGATTGTCCACTGCTAGCTGCCAAGTACCACCCTGGAAATGGTCTTCATATTTTTATATCAATCATTTTGTCCTTATTGATGTTGACCCACTGGGTCATATTAGTTTACTCTGGTGTCCCACCGTACCCATAAAGTAACCGTGCTGTGACCTTAAGCCTCTATCGTGACCCACCCTTTGTTTTTCGACTACCGTATCCAAATGACTTACTCCTTCCGTAACGAAAGATCTGTCGTCTGCGAATCCGTATCTTCCTCGTTTCCCCTTTTGATCGATGCTCTAACCTACCGTAACCTCGCAATGTTTTTTTCGTAACCCTCCATTATATCTTTATTTAATCCGCGCCTTTTTCTACCAGTTTGTTCATCTTCGTTCATGATCAAACCTACTTTACCTGCTGTGACCAATCCAATCGTACCTTTCCGTTCGGCATCAATTCCGCGAACTGTTCCACAACGTCGGGATAGGGCGGATTGGTGTTCTCCCGAGGGTCAAACAGAGGGAATTTATCGTCTTGATTGTTCGGCTCAGTGATTCCGACTGCGGGCATCCCTGAGAATAAGGAGCGTACGGCTGAACACGCTTATCCTATAACATCCGACATGCATTAGTATTGTTGAGAGAGATCATACAAAATGCGATACCTTGCTGATCGAGCGCCACGATGACACTGGGCTGTCCTCTCTCCTTGGTTTCTGCACTCCTCATCGGCACTTCCTTTGATGTCTGGACGAGGAAGGCACGCGCGTCCAGCATCTCGAGCTGCAATTTAACAAGTTTTAAGCTTTTCAACGAACAAATATTTTAAATACGGAACCACAAATTAGAGAGCATTGAATTGTCAATATTGGGTGGGACACTACACTGCGCTAAATTATGATGTTGCTCAATCAAGGAAATCATAGATCTAAGAGTATCGAATATAAATTTCAAAAGACTTCTCATCTTCTCATCCAACGTATTGTCCATTTTGACAGAGCAAGTTCATCATTTAGCGCAGAGTCCCACCCCATATAATGCTTTCTAATTTGTGGTTCCGTATTAAAAATATTTGAATGTATAAACCTCTTCCATGTTATCCTGGTCGATATCTGCATCCAGTCTGATGCCCTCACAGTCCGATTCGTCAGAATCACCCGAATCCTCGGACGAATCCTTCGAGTTGGCATCGTCATTGTTCCCTTCTGAAGGCTTCGTCGACGTCGAGCCATTGTCCTGCTTACTCTGCTTCTGAAGATAAATTGCATTATTGGACATGTTGTAGCGTATTTCTGCCAGTGAAAATCAGCCAGTTCTCAAAGTTCCTATCAAAAAAAGGCTAAATACCTCGTTTAGTAGGGGACTGGTAGTGTCCCTCGAAGTCTTCGAGTACGTTTCCGTCGCTTCGCCATCAAAGATTCGATCGAGAGCAGCGATGTTCGCCCCGAGACGACCTAGAGCAATCAAGTGATAATCGCAGATGTTAAAGTGTTTTTAGACCTACATATATGGCACGCAATCATGCCTCCAAAAAGAGCAAAAAAAGAGCAGCGTGTGATTTCTGCTCTCCAAAAAGAGCAGCGTGTGATTTCTGCTTTGTGGTAATGCTGCGTTTGGCTTTATATAGCACAGTAATCGAAATACTCACTGCTCTTCAGCTTGAGGTACGCCTTCTGCGCCTGCATGTACAGCCTCTTCTCGTAGGGACCCATCTGGAATATAATTCAATGTTCAATAATTAGACTAATTAGGCTAATAGACTAATTAATTACCAATTTCGGGTCGAGATCTCCGGCGTGGAACCAGGGCGGCGTCTTCCTTCCTTCCTCGTCCAACTCCATGGGCGAGGTAGTCCCTTCAATTTGAATATTTTGAGTGTTTCTTGGTTCACTATAGCAATAGGCTTCTCAACATCGACAGGGCATCTATATCTCACTTCTCGAGTCGAGTAAAGCGGGCGGCGTTGGTGCATCCTTGTCGAATGGATCGTACGCATCCACCGGTTGGTCTGCATTCAAATTATATTCACGTTTTATCCATCTCAGTGTTTCGTATCTGCTTTGCCTACTTCAAAGTGCCTATGTCACTCAATCTAGTCAATGTTAAGCAGATTTTTTTTTAAATTTTTTCTAAAATCTTTCAGAAAACCTTATTGCCTAGATGTTTATTCAACCAACGGATAAGGAATCTTCCCCCAGTCATTGCGACTGTGACAAGGAAAGAAGACCAATCCACTGGCCCGAGACCCCTCAAAATAACTATCTTGACAGAAGAACGGCCCTCTGATACCCCATCTTGATCAGCGCAACTTTGCGACTACTGATAAAACCTGTATCTGTATCTGTTTATTCACTCACCCATCTTCTCCTCCTCCTCTCCTCCATCCGCAAAGGTGACCACAGACGATAGCGTATCGTCTCCGTCTTGATTCGCCAGAGTGAGCATCGTCTCGTACTTCTGACGGTCCGGATATATCTGCAAGATTGATCTTTGATCTTTGAAACTTGGTCCACGTCAAGCGATTTTCAGTCGTAAGATAATGCTAGGTGGGGTAAGGCCAGCTGTTAGCTGCTAGTAAACGTAAAAAATTAAAGAAAGAACGAACCCGCTTGATCAGCTCATCGAAGTTCGTGTCGTGTCGAAGACTTCGCTTAGAGACGAGCTTTGCTCTGGAATCAAATTTATTAAATAATTATGAATTATATTATTATTTGTTTCCTTGCAATCACAGATTAACTTGTAATGCCAATTATCTCATCTTCGATGGATGTAATTCTTTTTTGTGAATCGGCACATTTACAAGATGGCAAATCTAAATGGCACACTGCGGGAGAATATATGACCTTTCAGGAGAGAGCCAGGTTTGAGAAGAAGATAAAAAAAGGAGAATCAGGTAGAAAAATATGAAGAAATATATACCTGCATGTCGGACACTCTTTGTTTCCTTTCAGCAAGGCCATTGAGATGCAATCGGAGCAGAAACGGTGGAGGCATTCCTGGAATAATATTTTTTTGTAATCTTTTTACAACTCTTTCGGTCGCTTGAGGCCTCACGAACGTTTAGCGAATGAATACTATACTGGTTTCAACCATAACTCAGAAATCGGCGCCGCTAGTTTGTTATGGTCAGCCGCAAGTTTTGCGTTGATGTCACACCATTACCAGTGAGATCCCTAATTATTTACGAGAATAGCATCTGTTCAGGCACATGACACCTATCTCGACTTCACTATTGAAGTCAGCAGATGATCAGTCAGTATATTCAAACCATTTTTTTCATGCTAGTCAGCACGACTGTTTGGCAGGAAATGTACAGGGAATGGGTCAGGAACAGTTTCGTAAATATCAGTTTATAGTCGAAAGTGTACCTTGGAAGTCATCGTATTCGTGAGTATATCGAGACAGATCGGACAGGTTAACTCGGTCGAGAGAATCTTCGTATTCATAACGATACTGCGACCATGAACGAGAGGAACCACCTTCCGGGTCTGGAAATATAGTGAATAAAAGAGTCTACTCACTACGCAAGGCACAGAGTGGATCCGTGCTATTAAATATGCGAATTAGATACAATTTACTGATCAGAAATTATTTTTGATTATTCTTTTTATTGTTCTCGGCTTGTGTGTTCTCGAAACTGTCGATTGATCAAGAACCGAATGCAAAGTGTGACGGAATATGTGTTAGGCATTCGCTGACTTTATTGGCTCTTATCGTCGTTATCAGCGCTATCAAAGGAAAGGAGAACGAGAAAAGGACTAGTGGAACCATCGTATCGCAAACAACGGAAACGAGAGCCTAATCGATCCTTTCTAAATCATGTGAAACTTGAGGAAACAAAGTACAGTACAGATCAATAATTTTTTTATAACAAAAATAATAAAATATATAAATAAATAATATTCGTACTCTGTCATAATCGGTGAGGACGAGTTCGCTGTCGTTCTCTGCCTCTCCATCACTGTTCAACTCGTCCCGTGCTGAATAGATTGGCAAATTAATTGTTATATCACTATACTATTTCCCTGATTGACCCAAAACTATAGAAAAAAGGATCGTTCGCTAATGCAACGGTTTGTTTGCAAGCAAAAGAGCACTGACCGGTCAGTCACCTTCGGACAATACGACATTGAGTGTTACTACTTTGTTGTTTTCGAATTTTATTCAAACATTCCCCCTATAATTTCCGTTAGAGAAGTCGCTCTTAACATAATCATAAATAAATTTCAAAGGCCGTGAAATATCACTGTTTCCAAACGAATAGAGTGCCTAAATGTCACGCTTGCTGTCAAAACACAACTAAGATGTTTTACAGCAATATATGGAAAAAATGATAATAAATCAATAATGTGTTCACCTTTAGGCGGCTGTGCCATTGCTGTTGATACCGTGACGAAGAAAGTCGTGAAAACGTAGGAAGAAGCACTACACGGAAGGAGTAAGGAAGGAACGGCGCGCGGGCTACTCTCCCCTCTTCACTCTCCTCTTCTCTGCTCTCTCTCTCACTGACCCCCAAGCCGAGTGTCCACGTTTGTCCACTCAAGTGAGAGAGAGACAGGGGGAGATGGCGAGTGTGCCGCTCTCTCGCTGCGCCACACTCTCTCGCACTGCGTATCGCTAAACCGATCAATGTGCAATGCGCGCTCCTCCCTTGACGAGCAAAGAGGGGAGCCGAGGGAGAAGAGCCAGGGGCGATAATCGTGCGCCAAACGCGCTTGGCCATTGCCCGGCTCCGGATTAGTGGTTCCAGTAACCGGTTCTTGGCAAGTAGCCAAGATCGGTGGAATCTCAATATTCATTATTTTTTCTTTCAAAAAGTGTTTTCTGTGAAAATAAACAAGGGGCGTGTCAGAGAAAATTTGGTATCTTCTTTCTATACTTGCAAATACGAACACGAGTGTATTTCGAGCGATGTTAGAGGAATAGCGCACTGTTGTTGCAGGAGTTATGAGCACTAGGGTAATATAATAACTGAATTATCGATAATTTCAGTCAACATTTGAATTTTCATGACCTCCAGTTCTTACAGTGAAATTTACAACCGAATCGGCAACATTGCGTCGAATGAATCACAAATGAAAGACGGTTTGGCAAAAATGAAAGTAACGTGTCTAGATGATGAATAGGTGCTCTTTCCAAATGATAGTGGTTGTCATCGAAATTGGAGAGCGACCACATCACAAAATCGATGATACTTCAACGACAATAGCGAACACATCCAATAAAACTCCACATTCGGAGAGAATTCAACAAAAAAATGACATACAATAGTAAGAAATAAAGCGAAATTCGGGACGGAATCGGCGATATTACGACGAGTTCATCGCAAATCACCAGGCAATAAAATGCACATCTTGAAGTTAGATCTCACTTCTCTTCGATTCAGAGGAGATTCGCCCACTTTCCGAGTGCATTCTCGACTCGAATACTGCCCGTTCCTCCCGACTTCTCTCCAGTCTCAAAGGTGAAGTGTCCAATCAATAATTTTTCTAAGCCATTTTATTATGAGCAACGAATAGGAGGTGAAATAGTGTATGAGACGTGGAGAATTTGAAGAAGGGGAGATGGAGAGGGAGATTCCTGCCCGATAAATTATATGCAAGTGCATCTCCATTTAGAGTGCGCTAGAATTCTTGAGGTACAGGACCTATTCCGGAATTCACGATAAAATATCCATGTGAAAGATAATAGAAAGATTCAAATGGTCTGATTAGGATGTGTTCAAAGAAATCTATTAGTATTTACATGATAAAAAGTAAGAGCAGCTCTAACTACATTTGAGAGTCTGGGGAAATTTGCCTCTCCTCCTAGCGTTTCATTTCTGGCATGGTAGGGCGACCTACTTAGAATCAATGGTCTAGGTGGGCCTCACTCCAGTAGAAGTCCAGTCGAGGCGGTCCAATCGATTGAATCAGGCTGTATTCCCCTAATGCTGGAGTGTGCTGAAAAATGAATCTGAAACAACAAAATACAATAATGTTTCCTTGCAGAATGGATAAATACGGTGTGATCCTGTCGAATCGCGCCCTAAGTGGAAATAAATACCAACAATTACCAAAAATTGAAAAAATGACATGAATAGAGTGCATAACTACAATAATCAAAAAAATCATTGCAGAATGGACAAATACGGTGTGATCCTTCTCGTGCTCGCTGTCGTCGGCGTGTCCATTGCCATTCTCTTCTTCCTCTCGTCCGTTGAGGTACGGAGGATACGATACATTACTGTGAGGTTTCTTCAGATACGGTTGGGAAACGCTTCTGATAAGTGAGTCGTTTTTATAGAAAGCGCAGAATAGTGATTATACATTTGGTTACGCTTGGGATACGTTAAAAATTACGGTAAGGAATCGATAGACGCTGATCCTATCATGAAGACCCCTAACACCTGAGTGTGCCAGAGAAACCCAGGTTGGTGTAGGGGTATGGTAGTACACCTGTGCAGGTACGGTGCATAAACCACAATGTTGATCACTGGGATAAATTGGCTTGCCAAAATCCCAACATGCTGTGGGCTTGGTAATTGATACTTTTCACGCCATTAGACATACAATAACAGTAGACCTAAATCAAAAACTGCTAATTTGGGACGAAAATATTGAATTGCTTTTTCTGCATACCCCTCCACTTCATAACCATCTCCCGATCTTCGGCCTCCTCAGTGTTTTCGTTCAAAAACATTCATCACGGATTCGGGTCCAATTCTAGGACGTCCTCACAGGCATTACCCAATAATCCACTGGGAGGATCTTGAGGGTGAGAACGAGTCGGCACAACACCGTAATCTCCTGTTATGATGACAGCAGCACTGTTCCGCATTTTTCTTTATTTCGCGCCGGTTAGAGAAGCGAGAGAGTATGGCGAAATGAGAGAGTCAGACGAATGCTCGATGAAAGGCTACGTATTTTCAGAGAACCGGCCGTCTCACCAAGCCGACCGAGTGATGGAGAAGAAGATAATGTCGACGATCATCTCTAGTTTTTAGTCCCCGTTCCCTCGCTCGTTCCGTCTCACTAATAAAGTTAGCGACTCGAGGCAATGGCCAGACTTTCTTCTCACATTTCTCTTCTAATTAGACCGAGACTGCTCAGTTCGAGCGAACTTCTACGTTGTCTGACTCTCTCCATTCCACCTGCTCGCTCGCTTACTCTGATCGTCAAGAGATCACGTGAAATTGGGAGGAAGCCATTCGGTCGGGTAAAGACTGAGAGAGTGAACCAAATTACACAGGAGAGCAGCATTCATTCTCTTCCTCTATCTATTCTTATCTCCTCTCTCTCTTCTCCTCTCTTTCTTTCTGTCTGGAAGCTAGTGAAACAACGGAAGGAAAGATGGGAGTAAGATCACGCGCCCGCTTTATCACATTTCCGACTATCCGACCCTTTCTTGATTTGCTCCATACCGCTTACGTATTACTAACCATGTATTTTAGTTATTTTGGAAACCACAGTAATATCATTTTGGTTGGAATCTGACTCTCGATTTTGGCTCTTCTTTAGATCCTCTCAGACTCTGCATCACTGATCTATTGGATTCACTGCACCAACTCTATCTTTCCTCTAATTATCCAAGAATCCGCAAGTGCGCACTTGCAATTTAGAATGTCCAGAAACTGCCTAATTTTCCTACAAGGAACTACTCGGTTTGTCTACGGGAATCTATTCCCGTCTCCGTCTCCCCTTCTCTAGTCTCATCCGCCGCTTCTGCTGCTGCTGTCACTTCACGTTTGCGTCTCTCCTCCCAACAGGTGGTCATAATGGCCCCGGTCTCCTCGTGTCGAGCGGTTTCTCGCTCTGTCTGATCACTGAGGGATTGAGCAGGAAGGAGAGGGGTTTACTCGAGAAAGAGAAGAGGGAAGGGAGGGAATCACTTGATCCGTAATGTAGTTCTAAGACTCCGTCTGCCTTCTCAAATGTCGCTGTTTTCTGATAGTCTTTTCTCAAGATCTCCTTCTTTTCTGTTGTGAGGGTGTCCCCATCACTCGTGGGATCATTACCAGTATCGTGAGAACGTTTTTTCGCCGATTTTCACGTTTTTGCCGTTGTTTTTCGCTTTCTGGCGTTGATGTTCACAACATTACGGTTATTTTTACCGGTACTGCCATTTACTCGGTTAGAAAACTCGAGACATCATGGTATGTGATGAGAGTCCCTACGAGTACTCCTCCCTTTACGAGTGGTCATTCTCCCCAGTCAGTCAGCTATAACGTTGAGGTCTCCTCATTCGTTTTATAACCCCATATGACTCGAGTCCAAAGAATGTTGCACGAGTCGACATCACGTCTCACATTTACGATCGGTCATTCTCCCTTCTCTTTCATTTATGAGCTGTAAAGTCTCCTCATCTATTTTATAACTTCATATTATTTAGGCTCAAAGAATATACATGCATTAACTTCAACGGTTGGGATAGAATTGCACATGCAACAACTTCAACGGTTTGGGTAGAATTGGAATCGGTGCTCCAATTTCCTCTATTTTCTCGGACCAACACCATCTCCGACCTAGTAGGCAATGTTGCATTGTGAGAGCGTGAGAGGCAACAACACCTTTTTGTAGTCAACCTTAACCGGTCCACGGGCAGGGAAAAAAAGGAATTACGCGGCCTCACGCAGCAGATGCTCTCACCTCAACATCTATGGGAATAGGGGCAATGACTAGTTCCGCTCCTTGGATGGTTCACGCTGTTGGCATATGCTGTCCATCGAATGATGATTCCTCCTGTAGGTCAATTGCGTAATGTCAAGAGAATTCTATATCTTTATCTTTATTTTTGCTGACGAGACAAGAAGATGTCTAGTAGATTCCTTGTTCGCTGACATTTGTTGAATCCATTTCTACTCCACCGGATGTTGTGTCCTGCGCATCCCACTATTCTCATAGACTCTCATGGTGGCACAGAACCCCTCACATCTCCACAGTTCCTCTCCTGTAAATTTCTCTAGTTAATTCGCTTAAGGACTTGTCGCCTTTCATGCCTCTCCCAGGAACAGATACTGACACAATTTGGTGGCTATTCAATCCCGCTTCCTCCTATCTAAGTGAATCGCGAGAACGCGACTTTGTTCTTTTCGCCGGCTTAGGCCCCCGGAATCGCGAGTGGGATTACTTACCTCGTATGTTTCGCCTTATCTCATCGTTATTCGTCACAGACCAGTACTCGAACCCGAAGTTTCCGCATACCTAAGAGTGATCGTTCCTGGATAAATGAACAAAGTTCATCCACCATTGTTCGTTCTGGAACTCATTGAACCTGAATAAGTGTCTGCGCGCACGCAAGAGTTTCTCATTCTTCATTCACCTACTTTTTCAATTGTGCTGCGACCGTGGGCTCATAATATTTTTATGACTCACATAGCCCACCACGCCAATGGAATAATTTTAGATAATGGGAGATTAACGTTTCCCAATTTATTACATTCCCACTTTTAACATTAAGCCGGTGCATTCTTCTCCACCTCCCTACAAACCTCTCAGTTTTTTTCTGTCAAACCATTTGGATTGACAACCGAGTCCTTCGGAAATTTATCAGTTCGCTCATTAACCCGTGAATCTAGACTCGTCTTTCCCGATCCCCCGCTTTCCCCTCCTTTGCTAGTCCTCATTCCATCGTTTTTTTTCATCAAAGTACCAATCCGTTGATGTTTTCTGTAGGATTCAGGTGATGAGAGTTATCACTCATTAACCTATGCTTATGCTTATGCTCCCTCTCCTCCTCCACAAGCCCTTCTTCCTCCCAGTAGTGTGTGTGTGCGAGTGTGACAACTGGCTCCCGTTGTTCTTCCATCTCCCTCCTCCTCTCCTATCTCCTCTGATTCCCGACCCATTCTCATTTACAGCCTCCTCTCCTCCCTTCTGGCCCCTTCTTCCTACTCGACAACGAAGAGGAGTGGAGTCAGCAGGCGGGCCGTCGACATCATCAGCATCATTCCCGGGGCTGAGGTGAGAAACGAGCGGTCGTTCGGAGACTGGGGCGTCCGCGAGCACAATAGAGTGCGCAATACGGGACGCAGTCTCTTCATTTCACACACTCTCTCGTCACTCTGCCCGATCGAGAGAGTGTGTGAAATGAAGAGACGGCGACCCGTATTGAGAACTCTAGAACACAAGCCGTAGATTAGGCGAGAGCGCGCGATGTAATGAATAGCAAAGTGGCCCGGGCCGCCATGACACATGGCCTCTGGCATAATTGAAATGCATTCGTTGTGCGAGACGAACTGGATATGCGGAAGAAGCGACAATTCCACGGACAAACCTATTTACGATCCAAAAATATGGTAACAGCGAATAATACCTAACTCAGACTCGGTTTCCTCTTGGGATTCTTAAGATATTATTGGGTTTTAGACGAAAGTGATGAGGAAGATACAGTAAATCTATAGACAAATCTGGAAACATAAGTTTGAACGACGGTTACAGGTTCCCATTGAGAATCTGAAAGGTAATGCTGTTGGTTTTGAGAAGAAGTTATATGCGGAAGCGGGGCGAACCTACGTGGCCTCGACAGCATTACACACACCTGCGCTTCCTAGAGTCGCTTGTCTACTCGGGGTCCAGAGAACAAGAGGCCGGGATTAGCTCATTGACGAATGGGCCGGCTAATTGGAGGAGAGTCGATCGTTGATTAATGAGAGGATTTGGGGCGAATTGAGGGCATCTGATCAAGATAATTAAAAAAAAAATAACATTTTCCTTGACCAATTGCTCATATTTTCTAGTAACAAGCGGGGTAGATGTAACAAGAAATTATTAAGAATTGAATTTGCAGTCTATATAAAATGACCGTAGTGTAGTAATTACTACAAGAACTGGAAGTACTTGTGCAATCAATTAAGGTATGCGATGCGGTGGACCTCGTCTACCGTACTCGATGTTCGGCTGTTGCTCATTCCTCGTGCTGATCGCGATGATGAGCGGTGGCGTGCGGGGCGACTGCGCCCTGCGATGCGACGCGTACCGACCGTCAGTTCATTTTGCTTATTTGTTTCCTTTCTCATCACCTAATTGTTTTCACTGATATTTACCGTTTCAGCTAGTTGCATAAATTGTGAAGAAATATTGTCAAGGACTCCTTAGCATTCTGGCTTATTGAATCTAGCCGTGAATTTCGAATTACCCATTCCTTTTGTGAGAATGTGCAATTGAAGCCACTAGTCAGTGTCACTTGTAATTGATGACTGGGACGAATGCGGATATAGTGCTGCATCGCGTTTTCCTTTAGGTTAGTGAACATCCATGGAAATATATCAACTTCCATTCATTATCGAATTATTTGAGAGTCAATTAAAGATCGGAATCAGATCGAACAGAGCAGTGTAAGAGAACGACTTAGGGACGACCAATTGTTCTGCCTCATCTCATCCGAATGTCGAAGCAGTGAGAGAGAGGGAGAAGGGAGATTAATTGCCGTCAAGACCCGAGTCGAACTGAGAGTGATCGAGACGATAGAAACGCTGCGCTTTTTTTGCATCCTACTCATCGTTTTCCTGATCACAAATCGATATTACTTGGAAGTGAAGTTCCAAGTACCCGAACAAATTGAAATTGTAAATTATGCAGTTTTTCGAATTAACCAGTAGGCTTGAGGTGCAGAGATTGTGCTCCTGTTTTCCTGAGCCCATTCGGAATCGTTGAGCAAGCGGATAGAAATTCATTAAATTACAATAGTTGTTTGTCAAACACTATTTGAGTCGGAATAGGAAAAAGGGCAGATTGCAATAAAGTCTAAGTTTTTTATCTTTCAGGTATCTGTGCATCTCACGGACAGCATATTCAGCGAAAATCGAGATGCGGATACGAACAGAGATCAAGAAGAGGTGAGAACAAGTCCTTCGCTCATTTATGAGTGGAATGGGCATTGCGATTGGTGTTACAAACTAACTAGAGATGTGAATTCGAACGAAAATCAAGAAGAAGAAGGGACGAGGCGCCAATTTTTGTAAAAAGACGATGTCAGTTTGAAGTTCTCTTAATCTCTAGTCGTGTGATCTCTTCCCGATCCTCAGCAGTTGTGAAACTCATTCGAACTTGTTGAGTTAACGGTAGTAATAGGGCATTCTATCGCAAAATCAAAACCAAATCAAGGTATCCTTTCCGCACAAACATAGGAAAATTATGCATTTCATCATGCGAAACAGTTGTTGTTTTTAATTTCCTGCTTATGCCCATCAAGCGGGCCTAATACTAATATTCTGCAGATTCTCCGTTTGCCTCTCCGACCCGAGCAACCGCTTCTTCCGAGTGAATCTGGAGGATGCAGACGACACTCCCGAGTCAGTATTAGGGAGGGCTTTGCGAGAAATGACTCTCCTCATTTCGCGTGCTCTCTCGCCTCTCTGACCGGTGAGAGAGTGGGTGAAATGAAGAGACCAGTTCTTTCCAAGCCATCGTCAATATTTAGATTTACAAATCGATTCTGGCAATGTTCATGTCTCATCTAAGTTGAATTCGTCACGACATTTTCAGTGATGGAAACGATGCTCTAGTTTTTCGTCAGATACGAAATTTCAATAATGGGCCCCTTACCATTGAATATTTATCACCCAAGTCCAGCTCCTGTATGTCAGTGAAAGGTCCCTAATCGAGTCTCTGAATCGTTCCTAGAATTTCATCACTCGCATCTGAAATCGGATAGAAATGTGTCCTTGGCGACTTGAGGGTGCTCAGCTGATTTGAGTTGTTTTCGGCTTCTGTTCCCATTTTGTCGTTCAAAAATCTCACGAGAACCGAGTTAGCCCTACGCAGTACTTGAGACAAAAATACCGAATTCGACAAAACAGTTCGAAATCGAGTAGTGCGCTTTCGAAAATCGCTGGTATCGATAAGAATGTCTTCTTTTCAGCCTACGCCGACCGACCATTTCCGTCTCAGTCATCGATTGCGACCGGTACGGCGACTGGAAGAACCTGCGCCTGCGGCACTGGCCGCCTCAGAAATCGGTATGCCGGAAAGTCGCATATCTTGTTCTTATCTTATGAGTGCTGTGTGTTGTTTCAACGTTTTCAGTATTACTGGTTACATGAAATGTTCCCGTTCCGGATGCCAATCTGAAGTTTCAGAAAGGCTGCAGCAGCGATATCAGCCTGCTGCTCGCAGTGGTCGGGGGAAGGATCATTCCCGTGTTCAGCGGAGAAGCAGCCCTCTTTCCCCTCCAAATAAGGAACGCCAGCCGAGCGGAGGTGAGAATTTTGCTTGGAAATAACACAAAACATGAGGAAGGCGCACAAAATTCATGAAGATAAGGTTGGGATGAAGATAATAGTACTAGTACATGACCCAACTTTCTTATATTTAGGGGTCCAAATCTGTGTTTGTTTCTCCAATTGCGACGATTATGTTCGCCAACAGTTCCTTGTGTGACTCATTCCAAAGAGTTCATAGAACTTTGGCCGTTTCAAGTTTCCATGCGGGGGATTAAATGTCGAATCTGTGCATGGAATCTGGGCAACAGCTGACCTTGGGTCCCACCTAGCGTTCTCTTACGACGGTTAAATCGCTTGACGTGGATACACCTTTACCTCTGGGCATGGTTGCATCACATTGCCCAAGCTGTTTTATTAGTGGCGACAAGCTTGCACAGAAGAAAAGCATTGCGGGTGGCATCCTTGCTTTCGTATTCTGCGCCTTTTAGTGATGTAGGGAGCAAGTAGTGCTCTCCTGCTTACGCCTTCTCTCAAGCAGGGGAAAGTGTCCATCTGGAATGCGTCGGCGCCACTTACGCTCTTACGGTAGTCAGATGTTTTCACTACTCTTTCGCAATCATCGAGACAGGGAACTAGAATCCGAATCCATCCCCTTGTTTCACTCTCCTCCTCCCCTCCCTCCCTTTGATTACATGCAAATTGCCATCCCTCCTTCACTCTGTTCTATCCCCTAACTCACTCAACCGCCCTCCCTCAGCCCCTTCCTAACTCTCGCTGACTCCTCTTCCGAAACACTCAATAAAACTCCATTAGCTTGATGTCGTCGTCGCGCGTCGTCTTCGTTTGCCTGTTTTTCTGTCTTTTTGCTGACAAGAAAGGCCCCGCGAGGACTCCTCCCCCATCCTTACCCGAGCAGGTCGTTCCTCGAGGGAGCACAGGAAGCACTCGTGCGAGGTGTATCTCCCATTTCCCGTGCTCTCCAACTTTTTCTGAACTGCAATCGTCTCTCCATTTCCTACAGTCTCTCATATTCTCTGACCCGCCAGCGTCTCTGCTTTTCCCATGCTATCTCGCGTTCTCTCACATTTTAGCGCCTCTCAATTTCCCGTTATCTCTCATCTTCGCTAACCTGCGAGAGATCATCCGGAATCGAGAGAGGCACTCAACTTTCCTCTCACGAATATCCGTCCTCGAACTACAACGCTATTTTCGCCTGCTTTCGTCCTGCTCTTACCCTCCTCCGTCGTCACTCTCTTGGTTACCGTAGTCGACCGCGCGGGTGCTCCAGAAACCGGATGAACAATAGTCTGCAATATCCTTCCATCCTCTTGCTTGCTTTCTTGCCCCCAAAGGTGCGAGAGTGCTTCCAACATTGTGTGTCGAGCGTGCGCGCGAGATTCATTCTGTCGTCGAGGTCCACCGTTTTGCCACTCTAGGAAGCGTATCAGTACAGACCTCCTGTCGGTGCAAGCCTTAAGCAGCCATTCGATAAATTGAGCTGCTTACTCATATTATTATTTTTTGTATTTCATATCGCGCGATATCAATGAACTGGATTCTTGAAGATCCATTCATTCTTCATTCGCAATCCATGGACATGAAATCGAGGTTATATTGGAATAATCCCGTTAAGAGTTATCTGCAATAATCGAACAGTGATTACAAAACGCTTATCTATTTATCACCCGATTGTCGGAGTCTATGAATACCCTCACTGCCGACCTTAGCTCTGCTGCATCAGTAAGCGATGTGCCCGCCCTTTTGTTCCCTCACGTCTCCCCTTTCATATATTCATGTGGAGGCCACAAGCCGGAGCCTTGGATTGTCATCTATCCCTTTTCCTCTTCTCATTCGAGCCCGTTTCTTAGTATGCTCGTGCTCATGCAATGTTCTCGATATCCCCTATTCATACGTTGTCCCTGACCGCCGATAGAGCACCCCGATTGAAGAGAGATCCATTGCTTGTAGGACTTCCTGCACATTTCTTTCCTTTACTACTTTGTCGTTTACGAGACAAACACTTCCAAAAGGCATCAAGTCATCTCATAAGGCTATCGCATTTCTCACGATTCTCACTGGCCACGATGTAGGCATATACTTCCTGATCTGTCACCTCCTGTTTGGATCATCAATGCAAAAACACAGTGAGGAACAAGGCCTGCGTCATGACCACTCAGCCCAAATTGAGTTAGCGCCTTTTTCTAGCACCTCGATGACTCAGGGCACAATATGTTCTGATGCTATGACGGGAGCATTTCGAAAACGATGACACATCAACATATAATCTCTTAGGGACGTCCCATTTTTATCTTCGAAGAATCTTCGAAATTACAGCTTTTCCGTGTTACTTGGGGAATAAATGAATAAAAATGGAAGATCATTTAAGGAGAAGCGTTCGTACCCAGTGGATGCGCTGAAGAGCCTCTTCGACGACGTTTACGGAAGAATCAGCATGCGTAAGTTAGCACTCTCTCCATTTCGCATGCTCTCTCGCCCTCTCTGGCCTAGACAGTAGTGTACACACTGTAGTTGGAACTTAATCAGCAATCCAGAAAGGTTGCATTGCCGACCCTTGCCTGTTTCTTTCACATTCACGCTCATTTTCTCTAAGTGTAAGAAGAGATCACCTGGATTCGCGATACCGAAGATGCAACTCTAGTTCAATTTCTCTCCATTGCGCACGCTATCTCACCTACGCTGACCTTCGAGAGAGAGCTCTTCGAATGTCATGAACATTGGCCGCAGTATGCATGAGTGTTTTTCGCGCCCTCGAATCTTGAGTGAGAAAAGGCGCGAGCACTCGAAACATCGCCTTCTCAAGTTGAAGACGTCAACGCCTTTCGACGTGCGCCAAACGGCGTTGAGGGATTACCCCGCCCGTCTCTCGGGTTCGCACGCTATTTCGCAAACCTGACACTTCGTTTCAAGACAGTTATCGAAAAATACGAGAGTTTACGCATTTCGATCCCACCCTCCACCCTCATACGCAAGGAAGGAAAATTAATGAATTTCATGCAGATTTTCGAAATGTGCCGACCTCCTACGCAGAAACACGAACTAATTTCATCCGGATGGCCTGTGCTGTCTCTGACCTCCTACGCAAAATTGGAAAAGAATTAATTTCAAGCAGGGCGTCAAATATGTTTGTCTCTGACCTCCTACGCAGAGTGAACATGCATATACAAAAATAAAGAGCGGGCATGCGTAATTAAGTAATTAACTGGTCTTAGATGCAACTTGAATTTAGAGTAAATTTGCCTACGGACAACTTGTTGTTTCCACTCCGAATTTACACGATAACCACACATATTGCTAGAAACGGCTTAGATGCGCGCACACGGTAAATACCTGAATTATGCATCGCGCGCGGGGCTTCTGTGTCACTACTTGCCGAATCTCACTCTCCGTCTCGGGACAGAACACACTCGCCGCTAACAAAGACACCCGGGAGACAGGGTTATGAGGGAGTTTCTGAGTCAGTGAAAAAGTTTGCACTGACCCTTGGCAAAGTGAAAATAATCGAATTCCTTCAAAATTGGTGGGTGAGTAGTACACCTCGAGTGTAGCCCAGCGCCCACTTATTTAGTGATTTGAATCTCTCTCCGCCGAATGGCGCGAATTTTTAAAGTGAAACATAACCCAGCCGAGTTTGTCATTTCGCAATCGTTCGAATCGAGTGATAGCACAAAAAATGCGGAATAATTCTCTGATCATACATACCAAATTTCATCAAAATCGGTTGATTCATCTTCGAGAAAAATCAGAAAAATTAAATATTTGGGCATAAAATGACTCGTAGCGCGAAAACTTTCCCTCCAAAACAACCATTTTTATTATGTTAATTTAAAGCTAATCTATTTGACTAGTCATAGTGTTAATATGAACAAAATTTAAAAATATATATTTTGCGAAAAATTAGAAAATGTTCGACCGATTTAAAATAAAGTCAGTTCTTGATAGCCCAACTACCGTACCCTAAGTCGTTACGAAGGCTTCTGAATGAAACGAATGAAGTCTGAATTCACAGAAGATGATTAATATGTTTGATGTATATGTCTAGGGACAATTTTTCACATGCAAGGCCTGTTTGAACGATTTAGGGTACGGTAGTTGGGCTATCAAGAACTGACTTTATTTTAAATCGGTCGAACATTTTCTAATTTTTCGCAAAATATATATTTTTAAATTTTGTTCATATTAACACTATGACTAGTCAAATAGATTAGCTTTAAATTAACATAATAAAAATGGTTGTTTTGGAGGGAAAGTTTTCGCGCTACGAGTCATTTTATGCCCAAATATTTAATTTTTCTGATTTTTCTCGAAGATGAATCAACCGATTTTGATGAAATTTGGTGTGTATGATAAGAGAATTATTCCGCATTTTTTGTGCTATCACTCGATTCGAACGATTGCGGAATGACAAACTCGGCTGGGTTATGTTTCACTTTAAAAATTCGCGCCATTCGGCGGAGAGAGATTCAAATCACTAAATAAGTGGGCGCTGGGCTACACTCGAGGTGTACTACTCACCCACCAATTTTGAAGGAATTCGATTATATTCACTTTGCCAAGACATTTTCACTTGAGTCAGATAGTCCCTCTTATGGCTTTTTGGTGCTACCATTTTCCACTGTTTAGTAGGGTTGCCCGATCGGTATTGATTATCCCGTATTTCCGAATTTTTATTTCTTGTCTAAAAACCGCCTGGCGCGAAGGATTTCGGTAATATCGATACCGAACTATTGCAACCCTACCATTTAGTCATTACTTCGCACGATCTAGCCCTACGCCCTATAGTGCAGTGATTCTGAACAAGCGCACGAGAACGGTATATTCAACCCCGCAAGGAACATGAATACTGTAATTTTCGAAAGTGTGTCATAATTCTTCCACTATTGCAGCCCCGTTGACAGACGAGCCAATCACAACGGTCGGTGACGGTCCCTACCACCAGGAGAATCATAGCGGGTGAGCACTAATTACTATCATTCTTCCTCAATCAATCTGGTCGCTAGGGATGAATAAAAAATCAAAAAAGAAAAGATCCAAGAATCATTGCTCGATTTTTATACTTTTCCATTTAGCGTTAAAACAGCATGGTGTTCAATATTAAACCTCATTAAATTGGAACAGCTGGTAGTCATCCATTTTACGTGGATTCGCTACCTTCTGTTTATTCATGAGCCCTTTGAAGCGGCTTTTGTCCATGGCATAGCTTCCTCCTTGTCTCATTACTCTCTCGAATACGATGCGGATCTATTGAATCATATATGCGATGCTGCCATTCATTATCGGTGACAGTGAGTGGTGGCTTCAATTGTGCTTCCTCGTCCCAGACAGCCAGACACCGATCCATCCCACGGTTCCCAAGATTCTTGCCTATCGCTCAAAAAATTCTTGCCTATCACTCAAAAACGTGTGAGATCTGAATTTGAGTCTGGCTGAGGGGCGGGAACAATATTCCCTAGTTTCTCGACGACGCGGACTCTATTGATAGTTAGAGACGGCGAGAGAGCAGGCGAAAGTGAGAGAGTCCGAGAGAGTTGGAGGCGTGGTTCTTGTTCTTCTCTGATTCATGAATGCTAGTCGGGCATTGAGTCTCCGTCCTTATGCATTCTAGATATCCACCTATGCTCATTGTTTCAACTCTTGAGTGCTTGGTAGGGAACGGGAAAACTTGCCTGACCTTACCCCACTTTCATTGAACAGCTTGACTTGCACCGGGTCTTCACTTCGCATCTACCCTGCTCTGAGGTCAAACAAAACCTTTGACGCGTCGAATGCCCTCAATCTCATCGTTGTTTGCCCTCTGCTCCTCCAAGCAAAGGCACAAATACCTTCAAATTACGCGCTCTTGCACCGGCGATTCTCATCCTGCCCTCTTATCCACGGTCAGAGGGATGACGAGAGAGCACGCGAAACCGAGAGAGTCTGACGCGTTATCGAAATTACCATGCTCAGGTTTACCTAACCGTCAATTTTCGCAGCTCACTGTCACCACTTTCTCGCCGATTCTCAACGGCTGACAGGTTTTCGAAAATATCGATCATCTCTGGCGCTCAAAACCTCTAAGAATATGCCTGACCCCCAGGGATCTGCCTTGATAATGGTGGCGCGAAACCGAATCTAGAAAGGCAAAGAATTTGATGACGCAAAATTTAGCGTCATTAATTAGGCCCTATTTAGAAAGGCCTACAGTGCCCTTGAAGAAATCGCCTGTATACAACATATGGGACTTTAAGCGGATTATGATAGACGAATTTCATGTAAGCAAGTCAAACACAATGGCCGTTAGGTTATTCATCTGCCGGACTTCTTACTGCATCCAATACGCATTGCATCCAATACGCAATCATACTGTAGGCAGAATAGCTCCCACGGGATACTTTCCAGTAATGATTTACGACGACAATTACCTTCTCATCTATGCTATATTTGCCTTCATTTGTCCATCACTGCGGCCGTTACTGACTCAATACGCACTTCCCGATATAGTTGCCTATCCATTCCGAGTAACGACTTCGTTGATGAGATAACTGCCCAGTTCCTTGTTTCCTTACGTACCGCAAGATACTGTAATTACGTCTAAAGCCACCGTAACGACTTGTTTCCTCTATTGAATTACGATGGCAGTTTTCTTATCATACTTGATAAGACCGGTGTTCCTGGATATGTCAGTAGCACCGATAAATGTCATTGTCTCCCGCGCGCTATTCTCTACCTCCTAACGCAAGAGGCTTCGATATTCCCGGCTTACCTAGTTACAATATTATAAATATTTGGTCTCCTTACAAACCGCAAGCTACTGTAATTACGTCTCAAGCCACCGTAACGACTTGTTTACGACTAATTAAAACGAGTAATATAAATATTTGCAGGAACGAAGACATGGAGCCTAACGCGGGTTGGCCTACGTGGGCGATTATCGTGCTCATCGTCTCTGTCGTTCTCTCTGTCATCGCCTTCTTCATCGGCAACTTCATCAACAAGCGCAACTCACCCAGGTACGATATTGCGACCTACCGCATCGTTTTATCATAGGAAACCTCGGCTACCGTAACCTCGGTGCGTAACCCACGCAGCCCATTTCAGTTCTGCTGTTCATTCCATAATGCGCTTTTCGTCTACTGCTCTCATACCGAACGTAATCTCATTCCTCCTCTCGTAATGGGAGCACATTGCTGCACTAGCGATCAAATGAGCCTGCGGCTCGAAAAATGAGATACTGCTAAGGACTACGGTAGCCTCCTCACTCTCTTTCGTAATAAGGATAATTGGGCTCTCGGCACGAAAAAGGAGGAGGCGGAAAAGCTCTGTTTCACATGGGGGATGAATTATGAATAGTGCAGCCAGGGGGGACTTATTATTATTCCCAGAATTAATTTCAGGAGTCTCAAGCAGGCGAAAGGGATCCCCATGGCAGCGAGGAAGCGCAACTGGGGAGCGGGATTCTCGGGAGGACTGTGGGCGGCCGCCTGAGCGAATACCGTACCCCTACTACAGTACCCCTCCCAATTCGATCTACCGTAATCCCTACTGCAGCCATAGTTCGCCCTCACGTTACCGTATCCAACCATAACCCTGTTTACACCCACTGATGCTACAGTATCCTCGAACCATTTCTTGTCGTTGTTGTATCAGACGCGCTATACTAATTACCGTATCCAACGGCATTCGCCAGAGGAGTTCGACTCCAGAAACCTTCCCCTGTTCCTAACCATTCTACTTATTTGCTGTCAAAATACGTAAAGATCAGGCGTTTGCAAAAAATACAAGCACTTCTCTTTTCCCATGTCTGTGTTGTAAGACCGACGAGAATTGAGGAGTTGCTATTATTTTCTTCTGATCGACAATCCATTGTTCTCCTTTCTTGATCGGTTGTTGAGAATCTTCCCATGCTTTCTCGGTGATCCCCCCCTCAATTCCCCCGTTATTGTCTCTCCCTTCCGATGTGATCCATACACTCTTCAGTTCACCACCTTCTGCTGATCTCAATTAGTGTGTCATCGCTATTGATAGAAATCACGCGCAATGCGCGCCTTGCCCTGTAATTATACCGTATTCCCGGTACTATGTAGGATAAGAACCGTTTTTTTGGTTCCCATCCAGTCGGTTCTCATCCGACATAGTGCCGTATTCCCCCTACCGTAATTCCCATTTGACCCCCTGTCTCGCTGATGTTTCTGTACATGTTTCTGTACAATTGTGCTCGGTGACGTCATCAGAGATTTTTGTTGCATAATCTTCTCGATCTGACCGGGTATTCACACACTATATTTGTGCACGATTGCGTTTCCCTCGCCCGATAAAGATGAAATAGAATCACGTCTGGTGAGCAACTGTGTCTCGGCCCCTGCCGATCGCGTTTGTCCGATTGCTGGAGCCAATTGAGAGGCTAAGGGCTGGAAACGACAAGGGAACAGCTGGTAAAGTTAGGAGATAGATCGGGAAAATGCCCTATGGGGGTGTGATCGCAAGGGCACTACTAAAAGCACGCGCAACACACTCAGATCGATGGCCATATAGATCCACTGTGGATAGTAGCGCTCACTCACTGACCTAGGCCGCGCTGGTCACAAGGGAAGGGGGAGAGGGAGGAGGAAGGGACTACCCACTCTCACTCTCCCTCCCTCGGTATTGATCGCTAGGGGAGCGGGGCGGCGGGAGGCGGAGAGGCGAGGGAGTGGGAGAGGACGCCAAGGCGGATGAGAGAGCGGGCGAAAGCGAGAGAGTGGACAGACGGATCGAGCAAAGGCTCTGCTCACCCCTCCAATCGCATCGCGATCGCGCTGGCAAGCCTTATCAGCCGCCTTTTTTCCCTTCTCGTGTTGCGAATTGTGTGCCTAATCAACGCATTCTTGCAGCTTTCCGCTACATGGATGGGCAATTACCGCCCAATGTTAACGGAACCGGCAAGAGCATCATACCAGGTAATGGGCGGGTTTCGAACGGCGGACTAGTAGGAGAAATGACGCCCGGAAGGGCTAACGACCGGGAAATATGAGCAAAAAATAATTGCAGGAGTGCCAGGCGGCAATGTGTTCCTGCCCTCGCTCTTTGCCCAGTCACAAATACCGACGAGTAAGTGCTTTTCGGGCAGTTATCAGGCAGTTACGAGGCGACTACCGGCCGTAGCTTGTATTTTCTTATTTTGTATGCACTCACATGACAGTTACTGGAATATTCCCGATATTTGCCATTCATGAAGCTTTGAACAACCGTTGACCGAGTGATTTTGCGATTTAGGACGACTTATGGCGAAGATAACAGTATAATTATCGAGTTTTATAGGGAGTAGGGATTTGTAAGAGCTATCTCCCCGTTCAATTATCGCCTCTAATCGCCAAAACAGGGAAGGTTATAATTATTGGCTTTCCCAGGTTCGACCTGTCCCACCAACTCGGCTAATCTTCCATGGGCGGCCAAGAATCAAGTGTTCCAGTCATGGGTCGATCAGGTACGATAAATATTTGTATTAAATTATGCTTAGTAATTAGTTTATTGTTAGCTGTTGCGTTAATTTTAGTCAAATTTCAAAAGATATAATTTAAATCGATTTATGATGATAAATAATTTAATTCCAGACAAAACACCTGCCCAACATGTACAACATGTTCGCCGGCAACATGGCTAACGGATCATTGTGAGTAATTATTCATAATTAGTTCAAAATTAATAATAGAAAATCGTTTATTGTAGTCGTTTCCATTCAATGCATTTTTAAAAAAATCGTATTATATTATTAATATTGAGATTGTATTATTTCAATTTATTCACATATTTTTATATATGCTTTCCCTAACCTCTATCTCGCACAGTCTGAAACGGAGAGTCTATAATTGCTGGTATGGCCAGATTGACTCTTCGCTCTTCCCTATAATTGCTCCCTAGCGGACGATTATACACTTTTTGTTTGTCTGGATCCTGATTACGGTGAATCGTGAAAAGTTGCAAACGATGGATTTATTTGATTACAGTGGATCGAACCTGGACAATTCGTGGCAAAATCAATCGTCGTCCCAGTCGAATCTCAATCTCGCCAATAATCCCTTATTAGCCGCCTTCCAACAACAGTATGCAGCCGGAGGAAAGACCACCGTGAGTCATCTGCATGTAATTATTTAATTAATTGAAATATTTAACTAATTTACGACATAAAACTCTCAAAAATTGAACATCTTCATCATAGTCGTCCTTAAAATTCCCAATTTTGCTTCCGTGTCTGAAAATAGTCGTGTTTTGATCAGATAAGACAGCTTCATGTTTTCTTCCATGACGTCACTAATCTCTGTTTTCGCAAGCCCTTCCAATTTTGTTGGCATTTCAAGGCTTATTGCTGGCAATTTATCCGGATAAGCAGTGATTTGGGGGGAGATCCAGTCACCAAAATAGTGAAGGGAAGGAGATTAATGGAGATATTGAATCGATTCTGAGGGACAGATGTTTCGATTCCTTTCTGCCCTTTCAGTACAAAATGACATCGGTTTAAAAGGCTTAAAAGACATCGGTCACTTGAATATAGTGCATTTTGATGATTGTCATCATTTTACCTAGCTTTTGATTCAAAGATAAGTTGAACTTTAGTAAGTTCAACTTATCTTTGAATAGGATCATAGTGCACGAATTTCGGAAATCTTATACGGCAACTATGCAGGTGACTCTGGTTCAAAGCTTGCTTTGTTAATTCCGAAATAAAATAAATCCCGATCAAGAAAAGTCTATTTGACCAATCTGGGATGCCATTCCCCTGATTGCCGTACTACTGTTGTCACTAGATCCTCTGGCGTTTCCCCTGGCTATTCGTCTTGATCCCCAGTGGGCCGAGATTTCACACTAGCTAATAGGGACCTTTAGGTAGGGAAAATGAAGAAAATTGAAGGACGACCAGTCTTTTTCGAGCGTTTTGGTTCCTGTCGGTTTCTTTTGATCATCGCAGGGGGTTGAATTACGTGGCATCGGGCAGTGCAATGACCGAATTATTTCTGATCTACAGAATATGTGGTAAAATACAATGAATGATTGACATTCGGTATATCTACGATACATACATTTATTCTGATATTAAGGCTCCTCCTGCAGGAGGAAACATTGGGGGAGGAGTACCAACGATATGACAAAAAATCATCATTTCATTGCAGAACTCCGTCTCCAATCCGCTCCTCGGCGCTTCTCACCTCCGTCAACCGTCCACCTCCTTCGACCCCCTCTCGCTCCATCCAACCCCATCCGCCCTCAATCCACCCATCCCGCAGCCCAAGCAACCGCCCAAAGCAGCAGCTGCACCTCCCACCGATTCGCCGCTGTTCCCATCGCTCAGCGCCGGGTATGGAAGCCTTCCGCCCTCCGCAGATCCGTCCAAGCTCGGCGCCTTTCCCTTCCCGCCCGGCTACGATCAACTGCGGGATCAGATCAGCGCAAGTCTCGGCCTGCAGCAACCGTTTCCCGGACCGGCGCCGCCCTTTGCGCTGCAAAAGCCGGCTCCGGCTGCACCCGCCAAAATGCCCCCCTCCCAGACGTTCGACCTGCTGTCAGTGGCCGCAGGTGTCGCCAAGAACGCCGCGAATAACACTGCCGATAAGCCAGCCAGTGGCTTCGACCTGTCGCAGATCCTCCCACGGCCTGTCGCGCCCCAGATGGCATCCACTTCGTCCACGATATTCCCGCCCCAGATCCCGACATCGTTGAATCTGATTTCGCCTTCCACCTCCGGGTTGTCGACCATATCGCAGCCCGGACCGTCCTCAGCGTCATCAACAAAGCCCCCGCCGCTGCAGATTCCATCGACCTCAGGAGCGCCGACTTCTGACAGCACACTCATCTCGCCGAGGACCGGGCAGAAGAGGAGAAGCGGAGGGCAGAACGGGGAAACGGTAAGAGAAACATTTTTTGTTGCGTTCGTTTCACAACGTTTGCAATTGAGAAAATTGATGAAGTTTGTAATGAATGTAAGATAGTAATTGCAGAACCGACCACCATCTGAGAGCGGACTGGACATCGACTTGGACGGGATAGATCTGTTTGAGGGAATGAACATGGGCGACCAGGTTAGCAACTGTCTCCAAGTTAATATTATCGAAACACTATAATTAGAAAAATATGGCAAAAATATCGGCCGCAAAAAATCGCACAAAATTTAGATTGGGTCATAGGGTGGTGTGCGATCTCGCTTCGGATGACTTGGGACGGCATTCATCGTTTCTTCTTTCAGGAAGCCGTGCTCAACTCAACACTCAACTTCGACGAGGCCCTCTTCAACGAGCCCATCGTTCCAACTTCTTCAGCGGATGAACCACCACCGCAGCCGAAAGTGGAGCAACCGCCACCCGTCGAAGAGAAGAAGAAGGAGTGAGTAGCCAATTTTGATGGCTCATGCTCATTTGCAATTTTTAGCATATGTGTGTGCAAAGAGCGTGAAAAACCACAATTTGAAAAAAATATGTGTGCGCAGTTGCTGACTTGCTGACGCAGTTGCTGATTTCTTCATTCAAACGAGGAGACGAACGAATTAGAACCCATAATTTCCAGGGTAGTCGCATCGGCGAGTAGCAAGATGGAGCTGTTGATGGCGCGGTTGAAGAAGGGACGAGGCCCTGCAGCCCCCGCGACCTCTGCAGCAACCTCAGCACCTCGGGCTGCAACTCCGGCAAACCCCATGACGCCTGCGACTCCGGCAGCTGCGCTCAAAAACGAGCCGAGTTCAGCGACCGATTCGCCGGCCGTGTTCCAAAAGCCGGTCACGCCTGCGGAAAAGCCGGATCGATTGGCGGTGAGACATTAGATCAATATTGCAAAGCAATATAAAAGAAGCTAATACAAAATAATCAAAAAGTTGTTCGAAATACTGCTAGAATTGAATTGGCCTCATTATCACTGGCCAGTGATCTCCTGCAGGACTCAAGTGCCTTGATTAACGGGATTAACTTTACCTAATATTGTATCACCACAAGTATCAGGAAATGATGATTCCGCCCATATTGTCGACCTATTCCAGTTCACTCCTCCACTCTCGCCCATCGATCTCTCCGATCCACACAAACCATCCACGTCGGGAATCTCGTCACTGATTGCTGCGAGTATCCTTCCATCGGAGCTCATGGGAAACAAGTCGGAATCGATAGAGAAGAAGGTGAGGAAGGAAGTAACGTAACCATTGATTGAGGATAGATGCGCCGTTTTAATTTACCAATTTCACTAGCAACTCCGTTGTAAAGAAATTATTTCTGTAACATAAATATATAAGCAAAAGAACCATTTTGTTCGTAACCATTATCACTAGGCCGGATCAGTACTTTCAGAACCGGGAGTAAACAATAGTCAGACACTGTCGATCACATAAGATCCTCATCATAGATCCTCATCAAAATAGAATTACGGTAGTTGGCACGCTCGAGTATGCTAGAATCGATAATCAAATTGGCTTAGGCAGATCGCGGCGGAATACATTTGACTCATTTGCAGAAGACAGTGCCCGTCTATCTCCGGCCCAAAGCATCCCAGTCCAGCGCGCCTCCCGTCTACAAGTTGAGCGCCGCGGACCCGAAGGTGAGCTAAAGGGATTAAACCGTCACTGATACATCCTCATTAACAGAAGACTGAGAGCACCACAGAGTTACTGTCATTTCAGCGATTTAGTTTTTCACATTTACATATGAGCTCACTTGCCACTTCCAGGGATTCCCCGACTCGAAAGAGACCGCCTTCGAATTTGATGATGACGATCCCGAAGAGACTGGGGAGAAACTGAATATGAAAGGGGTAAGTAGAATTAGTTAATTGAAATTTTTAAAAAATATTGAAAGTTGATCTATTTTACATTAGACGATAGAATGGTTAATAATTCAGGAGGATTATTTAAAAAAATGAAACTTGATCTATTTTGCGTTATAATAAATACATAAATTCAGGATGATGAGTCGGACTCTGAACCAGAGAAGAGCGCACAAGGAGCCGCTGTGGGAACAATGAACAAGGAGGAGGATAAGCGGGTGAGGGGATATATCGTGAGATTATTTCCCATTCCACGCGTAGTTGACTTTTGACGAACTAAGTAACTAAGAGGAAGAGGCCGGGAGGAGGCTAGAGATCTACCTGCTCTCCTCCTCCCTACCTCTTCCGTTCCTCTCTCTTCCAGACAATCAATACGCTAACCAGCACATTGAGTTTGCTGAGCATTTGAAAAGCACGATACCAATGTGAATAAACACTTTCCTGAGTGATTGCTTTAGTCATTGTCGAGTTCAATATGCAATTTAGTTGCCCTTTGCAATCTCAGTCCTATGTTTCACGTGAAATTATATGACTTATTTTGCAGTTGGAATACACGAAGAAGATCGGATTTGAGCCGAAAGACGCCGATAAGGACAAGTTAGCGAAAGATGTGAAGAAACCAGCGCCCGTCTTCCCGGGGAGAGACAGACATGGTAACACAGGTATCGCGAGAGAATGTAGCAAAAGTGGGCCCTTTGAGAACAATTTTTTTCAAACTCAATTTAAAAATTCCAAATTTTTATGGGAACATACCCTAACGAATAGAAATCGGCATGTCCGGTCAAATTGTCCCAAAGCCGGCTTTTAGGAAATTTCCGGTTCTGAACCCGGCTACAGCGTAACTCAGCTCCCAGATGAGCTACAGACCTCTGGTTTGGCCCAAAAATTCCGGAAAATTATTCTGAACAACTTTTATGTTTTGACAAAAAGTGTACGACCAAAAATAAAAATACTGTTCTCAAAAATATGAAAAAAATAGGAAAAATATTTTTGTAACTTTTCAAAATGGGTGCATTTACCAATTTTTTATTGCATTTTCTGATAGATCTAGGTCGATAGTATATAGGAAAAATAAAAAGATGAAAATCGATTAACCACCTTTTTGGGTTTTCCGTGTCCGAACGTCGAAAATCGTCGAATTTTTCTTACTTTGCCCCACGAAATTAATCATAACTCGCTTCAAAATAAAGATTTTTTCGCGTTCTAAGTTGCAATGGATAGAGGGAAGCTTGATGGACAGTTTCTAACTGAAAAGCTCATTCTTGGTCATTGCGCTCATGCTTAGCTGTCGGGCGACCGAAAAAATAGTGTAACTATGGGGATACCGATTGCCCCAAAAAGTTAGTACCATTTTTTTTATAAAGTGTCAATGTATTCCTCGGAAATCACCAGAAGACAGAAACAAAATACAAAATTTTGTGAAGAAAGTTAAGAGAGCGTGATAGAGAAAGTGAAGAGCTTTTTCTTCACTTTTCTCATAACATTCTTCAATGAAGAGAAAGCTCTTCACTTTATCTATCACTTTCTCTTCAGTTTCTTCACAGAAAATGGTTTTCTATTTCTTTCTTTTGGTGATTTCCGAGGCATATATTGACACTTTATAAAAAATGATACTAACTTTTTGAGGCAATCGGTATCCCCATAGTTACACTATTTTTTCGGTCGCCCGACCGCTCCGCATGAGCGCTATGACCAGGAATGGGTTTTTCAGTTAGGAACTGTCCATAATGCTTCCCTCTATCCATCGCAACTTAGAACGCGAAAAAATCTTAATTTTGAAGCGAGTTATGATTAATTTCGTGGGGCAAAGTACGAAAAATACGACGATTTTCGAAGTTCGGACACGGAAAACCCAAAAAGGTGGTTAATCGATTTTCATCTTTTTATTTTTCCTATATACTATCGACCTAGATCTATCAGAAAATGCAATAAAAAATTGGTAAATGCACCCATTTTAAAAAGTTACAAAAATATTTTTCCTATTTTTTTCATATTTTTGAGAACAGTGTTTTTATTTTTGGTCGTACACTTTTTGTCAAAACATAAAAGTTGTTCAGAATAATTTTCCGGAATTTTTGGGCCAAACCAGAGGTCTGTAGCTCATCTGGGAGCTGAGTTACGCTGTAGCCGAGTTCAGAACCGGAAATTTCCTAAAAGCCGGCTTTGGGACAATTTGACCGGACATGCCGATTTCTATTCGTTAGGGTATGTTCCCATAAAAATTTGGTATTTTTAAATTGAGTTTGAAAAAAATTGTTCCGGGGTTGCTTCATTCTCTCGTGATACCCGTGGTAAGTAAAAAATTAACGCTGCGGATCAGAACGGGATCAGTAGTACGTCCATTGAAACGACAAAGACAGTTAGAATAATCAAAGCATCAGAAGTATTGCAATTACAGTTGTAATTTTGAATGAAAAAGCATGAAAAACTCAAGCCTGTTCATGTGTGCCATTATATAGAACTCATATAAACGATTATGCCATAACTCAGGACCAGAACATGTGCAAAAGGAATCGATGAATAATTTCAGCTCGCCAAGAGAGTTTGGAGTTCGCAGAGAAGCTAAGAAAGAGGAGGAAAGAAAGGATGAAGGTGGACTTCGCTCTGGTCCAACAGTTTGACCACAACAACCAGTGCTGCATCGACTCGGTGCAGAAGAATGTGTAAGTTCCAGGAAGCTGCCGAACGCTAGGAATGACCATTACTAAAGTACGGATGCACTACCGCATTCGACAATACTATTTTAGGGAATATAAATATTTAAAAAAATAATAATAAAAGGGAAAATAAACAATTAATTCCAGGGAAGACGCCGACAAGCCCCCTCTGCCCCGGTTGCTCATTCGACTACCGAAGAAATCTATGGAGAACGAGGTAATCGATTTGTTACTTTGAGATAAACTCTGAATTAAAAAACGGAGGATGTTGGGAGTAAAATCAAATATTTGAGGACAAATCATCGCGACGGAGGAAGAAGAAGCGACGGTACTATGATGAGGGAGAGGACACGGAGGAGGATGATGATGATTGGTAAGGGAAAGAAAAAAAAGAGGGAAGAAAAAGGGGGTACGGTGGAAGAGGAAATGACGGGATTGATTGAGGATAGATGCGCCGTTATAATTTACCAATTTCACTAGCAGCTTCCGTTGTAAAGAAATTATTTCTGTAACATAAATATATAAGCTAAAGAACTATGTTCGCTAACGCCGAGTAATAGATGAAGTGAATTCAGACTCAAAAGTTCCAGACCATACCCAGTTGGAATGTTCCCCTTGAAAAATTTAAAATGCGCGTGATTGATTCGACGCGCGCAAGAAAAGAGTGCATAGAGTGCATAGACCGAAAGAGTGCGACTAGGAGAATATTCGATTGCATCTGCGCTCTCGCGTCTTCTAATGAGCGATGCGATAAAGAGAGAGAGAGAGAGAGAGAGAGAGAGAAAGAGAGAGAGAGAGAAGAAGAGATTGAAGATCTCGATTTACAAAATGAGTACTGAAGCTAGTGAATACATTTTGCTCTGATGATTACTCTAGTCATAGCCGTGAAGGCTCAAGTTTCAATTTCAATAGAGATATCATTGGATTTATGTACATACCGGGAGTCATGCAGGCTCCCGGTTTGTGCATTAATCCATTGATATCAAAATAAGAAAGCAAATTAAAGATCAAAGATCAATAATGCTAACCTGTTGCTCGTTCAGGTATGGTGGCCGACCCAAGAAGAGACGCGGACGGAAACCGAAGAGGGAACTGCATCCGGATGAGACGTAAGGAGCACTGAGAAATATTAAAATATAGACGTTTTTTGGTCGGAAATGCAGAGAAAGGTCGAAAATTATTAGAAAAAAAAACAAAAGTACAAAAAGTTACATAAGATTGATAATGAGAGAGCTCTATAGGAAGCATGAAGGGGTAGATGGAGAGTATTGATAAGATGCCTTATCACCCGAATATCTTTCTGCGATTCCAGGCTCATGTGCCCTTTGGTCAGCTTAGGCCTGGGAATAAGCTGGGTATCTAGTGAGAGCCTGAAAGCGTTCATTCGGAATATTTCATAAATTGGTGCAAAAGGTAGAACCCCTGCGCAAGAACGTTTCTTAAATTCGTGAACAATTAACAGGAGAAGCTTCCAAGAGCGTAGATAAAATAGGAGAACACGTCCGATAACGAGCAGTAGGAAAGGCAAGCCATACATTTCATTGCCCGGGATAATTACTGTGACCTTCTCACAAAATGGGATCTCGCCCCCAATAGGAAAACGACAATCGACTTCAATACTCATCAGAAAACGGAATTCGAAAAGCGATCGCAAAAAATACAATCGATCGTCCCTTTCTTCTATTCTAATATTTGCATATTTTTCGCACTCTCTAGCTAAAATAATTAGAGCGCTCGCATCTTGGAGATCACAGCCAATCACATTAGTATAATGCAGAGCATAGCGCCTTCTCTGCCGTTGTCAGGGTCTAGGACGGACTGGGAAAGTGTCCATTATCTAGGTACTCGGTCCGTCTGGTCAGGACTTCAAGCTCAGCGCGAGAAGAGAATAGGGGTACCTTTCTTTTGGATCTTCTCTTGCAAATATGAACATATCTGCACCTTATTATCCTAGCACAATTTTCGAAAATGTTCAAAGATGATAAACTCTAGAAATATATCATTGAATACTGCTAGACACGGACTCCGTGATGGAGTTTCTGATTTAACTGATTGTCAATTTTTGCCACTGACCTTATCTCCTCACTCTTCCAGTCCGCCTGGTCGATCCCTCTAGATAAACCCTGCCGCGCGAAAATAGGATAGGGGAATCTTCGTACCGATGCTCACCTTAAAATCCATTTAATCTAGCATTATTTTCGAAAAGAGATGTTGACTTCTGACCCTATCATTTTCCCTTTTCAGGTACTCGGTCCGTCTGGTCGATCCTTCCACAATCGAACACGCCCGTAAGGAAGTGCACGTGCGACCAGCCGAGTACATGTCCAAGAAGGAGCGAGTGATGAGGAGTTGGAGGGAAGAGAATGGTGAGATTCCTCTTAAAAGAGATCGAAATTAATTGAAATAACTGTCAAAAAGGGCCTAATGGCCCACGAAAAAAAAAAAAAAATTTCCACGAAAAATTCCAACACAAAAAATGATCAGTTTAACGAGCTCTTCAAAATGAGCACAAACACGGGGGGTAGTCGCGAAATTTTTTGTGTCCCCGTTTCGCTCCACCCCCCATAAGACCCCAGTATGTAAGGTCAAACCCCAAGTCCAATACATCAAAATGATCGGGAGAATGTCCTCTTTCTACTGTAGACGGGTTTTCTCACCCTAAGTCTCGGTTCAAAAATTGGCTTTTTCTCGAAAACGAAAACAGATCATGACTATTCAGCATAACCACGAGATAGAGCTCGAAATTCTGATCGTATAGGTGAGATTTCACCCATTTTTGACGACTTTCCGAGGAATAATAAGCGAAAAACGCGATTTGGGGCAAAATGGGGGGTGCCCCTCCTGGAGCGGGGAGGGGACATATTGCGAAATCGAGTGCACCAGCGTGTAGAGGGTCAAAAATAACCCCTAGGGCCAACTTTTTGGAGTTTTCGATTTTTTGCCTGTTCCCGACCCCTGTAGAGGCTTGTTGAACCTTAGGCGAACAGCCTCATATGGAGTTGGATGGGTGAGAATGGTGAACTGAACTCGACTCAAAATTACACAATTTCGTTCCAGCAAACCACGACGTTCA
The DNA here is from genome assembly GCA_911812115.1 of Pristionchus exspectatus. Lineage (NCBI taxonomy): Eukaryota > Metazoa > Nematoda > Chromadorea > Rhabditida > Neodiplogasteridae > Pristionchus > Pristionchus exspectatus. The sequence continues at coordinate 29,709,642 of OU461583.1, read as the reverse complement.
ACCACCCACCGTCGGAAAAGGAGTACCGGGCAAGATCGAGCCTAAGTCTCTCACGAGGATCGTTACTGAGTACAAGAACGCCGAGGCGAGAGAGCGATTGGAGAAGTTCAAGCACTGCACTGGATTTATGCCGGTGAGTTCAAAGCAGGAAACAGGGCAAACATGCATCAGTGCGTATATTTTTGATATCCGGGAACAAATAAAAAGTAATAATATGTTTGTGGATGGTCATGCAAAGCACTGGTTTTATGGCGTGCACAAAATCGGTGAAATAGAAAAAATTTAGAAATACCTACCCATGATGATCGATTTTTGTGCTTAGGAGGAGTTGTGAGAGATATGGTTAGGAGCCCTGGGGTTGAAAGATTACTATCGTGCGTTTCAAATGCTCAGCAAACTCAATGTGCTGGTTAGCGCATTGATTTTCTGGGAGAGAGAGGAAGGGATGGGGTAGGGGGGAGGAGAGCAGGTAGATCACTAGCCTCCTCCCGGCCTCTTCCTCCCTCCTCCCTCCACTCAGTTCGTCAAAGGTCAGCTACGCGTGGAATGGAAAATAATCTCACGATACTTCGAGGGATTGGTTGCTAGCACGAATCCGAGCTATGGAAAGGCAAAACGCTAGTTGAGGGCCCATTAGGATATTGGTGACAGGTGCGCAGGGAGGAGGACAATGATGATTATCGAGAAAAGGAAAGGGGGTGACACTTGAGATTGAATTCAGACAGAGAGGGAAAGTTGGATAAGAGAGGGGACTCCATCATCTCCTTTCTGGGCGCTATACTCAGGAAAGGACTCTCCTTGCTCTGCCTGCTCTCTCGTATCTCTGAGCTGAGAAAGAGCATGATCAAGATGTCAACAATAGTCTCGGGTAAGAGCAGCGTAGCGCGAGCGCGCCTTTGATGGATGTACCTATTGTAAATCTCGACGCTAGAGCGAGGGGTTCAATTCATCCGGCGAGAGTGGTCTAGAAAAGGCTCTAGAAAAAGTCTACCCCTAATTGGCATATGGATTGTATCATAGAAAATGATAAAAGTTAATGGTAAATGTAGCACTGTGTTCAGCGTATTTTTATACGCGTGGACCATGCAGAGCAATCTTTTGATGGATGTAGATAGGAGAGAATGATTAGTCAAAACTAATTACATACAATTAATAAGTAATTAATTATCCAAATTCAGCGCGGAACCTTCCTCGTTCTCAAGAGCGAGATCAACACTTCCGACTGCTCGCTCTGGCGAGTGGACAACATGAATCTACTGCAGAAGTTCCCCGGATTCATGGGCCAAACGGAGGACGATGGACCGTTGAAGTTGCTCTACAAGAACAGTAGCACGGTGAGCTAATTCACTTTATGAGTCGCTTCAGTTGTATTTTTTTCTCCATAGAATCCATTGTGCGAAAAATAGTGGCAAGTAAGAATTCTTTGAGCTTTTTCAGTGGTGTTTCCTTCACGCCCGTCTCGCTTACACAATTTTCCGAAATTCCGGTTAGGTTCTAAATGAAAGCTAGTAGAGACAAGAAGTGAGGGTAGACAGAGGGCTCGCTCTTTACCAGAAGCAGGTCCAGAGTCTACCTCATCTTTGCTATTGACCAGCTGAGACCTCTGGCAGATCTTGCACGGCCATTCTTTATCTGGGGCCTGAGAATAGGATAAGAGCTAGTGAGAGAAAGAGGTGAATGAGAGACATCAGATATTCCTGTCGATGCAAATCTCGGCATTCGTAATTCGCTTGATTGCACTTTCGATAACGATAGGTGGGTTTCTGAATATGAAGAAGCCTGCCTGACAAGACTTCTTGAAATTAAAAGCGAACTGGGCATTTTTTCCGAGGTGGTTTTTTTCTCATCTGACCCACTAGTACAATTTCGAATGCAGTACTCCGGATGGTGCGAGCAACTCCAACCGGGCTACATGGTCATCGAAGTACGGCACGTCAAGCAGACAAGGTAATTCCTAATTAATAACAAACTAATTAAATCGAAAAAAATTAAATTTTGATAATTTTTCAGATCCGAGTGCGTCGTTGAGCCTCTCATCCACATCGATGACCTCTTCCCTGCCATCTCAGAAGAGTTGAACGAGCGATATTGTGTGCCTGTCTTGAGTGAGTGATTTTCCCCTGAACTACGGAATATGCGGAATGGGACAGAGTATCAATATCAAGAATCTCTCTCGCTCTCCATTACAACTGATAACGTGAAGTCACTAATAGATAGTCGTAAAGGGCGTGAGAGTATGGAAAAACGAGAGAGTGCGATTATGATTATCCTAGAAATTGATTCACAATAAATAAATGACTTCAGAAGCCCTCATCAACAAGGAGGACGTCACGGCGCAGTCCGATGCTCGCACATTCATCCTCAAAGATGATGTCAGGAACGGTCTTTACATGGTCATCAGGTATGCCTTCTCAGCTCAGTTGCCTCTCCCCACTACCTTTCTTCTCATTTGTATTGAACTCAAATTGCAATTTTGGCCGTAGATACTTGGTAACATCTGGCCTTACCAGCGGGTCCCACCTAGCGTTGGCTTATGACGTAAAATCACTTGACGTGGATACACCTTTACCTTTTACTTGGTAAATAATCAATTTTCTTCAGAAACATGCTCGACGGTGCCTTGGCCTTTGACTACTTCTCGCGAGCGAAAGAACAGACCGTGGGAGGTGAGCATTCAGGGGAAATCATGAGTCGCAAAAACATATGATCCTGGAAAACTCAACAGTTTCAGCATACATTTAGAGCAGTTCAGTTTAGGTCATTGATAAGGTAGTGTACACCACACATATTTCAGGTCTCTCCAATCCTTCATTCGAGCTGCTGGACGAGATGGAATGCCAGATCAGAGAGTGCGAAGAGGCGATTAGAGATCGAATGGTCTTCCCCGTCGAATTCGATCAGCACTTGAGACGATACTCGTCCTGCTTGGCGGTCGGCTGTGACCAGGAGGAGATTGACTGTCAGGTAAGGAGAATTAGTGAAGTATGGTTGAGGGTCACGGTCGGAAATAGAGAAACATCAGGTGTATTGTTATCAGAAGATTGTTTGCACATGGACATTTCTTCATTCAATTTCCACTGCCGTCAGAAAGTACTAGCAGTTATGATAATTGCAGGAACCACAAGCTCCGAAATCTCTTGTTGATGAAATCGCCTTTACCTCATCAAGTAATTTCAGGTCTGTGGCGAAGCTCCGGTAGAGAAAACTCTCCAACTCTACGATCTCATAATCGAAAACGATAAGGAGAACATTGACGAGTACTGCTACGATCTGGACAACGCCCTTCCTGCTGTGGTATGAATGCATACTTCTACAATATCGTAATTGTCTTGAACTGAAAAAATGCATGCAAAAATGTTTATACGTAATATTAGACAATTATTTATTATATACTTCGGATCTTCAGGACTACCTAACGTGCCGTGTGTGCTCCAAACTCGCGCAATGGCAGCACCGCCTCATCCACTTCAGGAATGATCTTTCGAGGCGGATAGAAGATCGAGTGAGACACTTTTCTATGTTTTCACCAAATACTCCCTCTCAAAGCTGAATTATCCTCAAAATATGGTATCATGTGGGAATTGGATCATATAAAACAAATGGGCTTTTATATTCGGTGTAGTGAGAAGGAACATCTTCACATTTCCAAAATGCTAATTACGTCATCAACTCAAATCCAATCCTCCATACAGATCCTCGAGGCAACTCTCGAGATGCCCGCGCTAGTGCCCGATCAGATCGTGGACAATCTCCGCCAATGCTATACCTGGCTCAAGGAGGTAAATAAATACTCTAGTTTTCGAAAGATATCAAAAATCGAGCCTCACTAGAGCCTGCCTCACTTTCTTGTGACCTGTCTAATTATTATTGAACAGCTTTACAACAAATGTAAAAAAGAACACATCTTTAGCTTAGTTCTACGAATTTCTTTTGTACAACCAATGACATAGAGGCAAAGATAGCATTCGTGTAATTTTCATTCGTATCACCATTATTTCCTGTAAACACGCAAACATATTACAATAAGAGCGCCGATCTAATCAATCCTAACTTGCAGATCATCCAATCGCATACGGACACATGGGAGGCCATCATGGAGTCGTCCGATTCCGAAGATGACGATGACCTACTTCCCCCATCCGATGCCCCTCCTCCCGTGAAAAGTCAGTTCCAGTCCATTAGTAGTTCGCGACCTTCTGCAAGAGATGTTTCGAAGTTGACAAACTCTCACACGGAAAGTACCCTGAAGATCATACCGAATCTTTCCACTTGCAGTCAACGGTCAACCAACGATCAAGTCCGAGGCCGCATCTCCCGTTTCGTCCGATGTCCACACCGATCCCGAGCCTGTCCAGCTATCAACCGATGCAGCTGTGGCTTTCGCCGCTGCTCAGGTAGCTTCAGAGGACACGGCGGATGACGATGCACTCATCGACCCAGTCAATATTTAGTTACTGTCATTCCCTATCCCGAGTAATCGTCTTACTTTTCACTCACTCTCTCGAAGGCTCTGACTGGCGATCATGCAAAATGAAGAGCCGAGAATATTGCTCCCTATCCCTATCCTGATTCAGAGCTGTTGTTATCAATCGAAGATTCGTCATATTGGTGCTCAAAATTTGTACTACCTCAGCGCTTCCGTGCATCTAAGCACAGAAGCGCCTCACCTTCCTGCCTTTCTAGCCATGTTATTATTCTCACAGCTAATTCCATCATCAGCCATGTCATACCCGCATTCCCCAATAGGATCCTGCTGCTCAGAGAAACTGTACACTGACCCCCCTGCTCTGTACCCTCCCCTCTCTTCACCCTTACCAATGTTGATCAGGAATCTCTCCCTCACAAGCCTCGTCTAATCTCTGTGCTCGTCTATCGTATTTCCAGCTACTGTTCTCTCATGTTTTGCCATATCCTCCACAGCCGGTTGTCGGGCGTGCCTTTTCCAGGGGATTTACCATGTTAGATCTGTCCATATTTGATCTTCCGTTGCACTTTGTTTTACAGTTTTGAACATACCGGATCTAGCATGATACGCCCCAGTTCTCAGCCTACAATAACGCGCCGCTCGTCTTATATTTCGTCTCTCGATTCGAATCCAAGCTGTGTTGCACAATTATGATGTTCCTGCATTCTACGCTCCAGTGATAGTGAATTCTTTTTTGCTCCTCTGCTTACCTCGCTTTACCCAAACCTCACTTACGTTTTTGTGTATCATCATACTTTGCGAGAGAATAACCCCCACGTTTACGCTATGTGCCAACGAATATGTGACAGTGATTGAAGGCATTTGATAAATACATTTCCAATTCATAACTACCTGATGTCTTTTCTAAACGGCCTGAGGCTGAGATCAACACCGATGTATGCTTGAGAGCCTTCCCAACACAAAATAATCGTATGAGGGCTTGAACATAGCTCGTATAAACAATTCATTTTTACTGTTTCTGAAGATTCATGGCGGATGATCCATTAGCTAGCTGATTCAATACCATGTCAATATGCCGAATCTCAAACTCCGTAGTGATGGATAAAACAACAGTAAAATACACCAGTGCTTCGAGAATACACAGTCCAGATACCGGGAATGGTGCAATCCATTTTCCAAGCTTGAAACCCCTCTCGCATCATCACTACACTATAATGATTAGTGCCAAAAGATCAGGAAAGCGAGTGATCAACAGCTACTGACTCATTTCCTCGCTGATTGGTGCCGAAATCATCACGACAAGCTCGCTATCAACGGGCTGATTTTACTCACGGCTGATTTAACTCGAGATATCAGGGAGAATAACGAATCTCACTTACGGTTCAGCCACTATAAATACTATCGAAGCTGCTCACCAACACCTAATTCCGAAAGAGTGAAATACACGATGAGACCCATAAAAATCAGCCGCCACTCAATGTCAAATCCTCCCTTAAAACTCGAAATCAATGCCCAATAAACTGTAAAAATATCTTTCATTAGTTTCCCAAGGACCCAGAACAGAAACAGGGTGGGTAAACATCTCATTGGCTACCTGACTCAATCGATTACTAAACAGTGCTGAATTCTCGCACCTATCTCCGAATCGATGCCTCGCCCCTTTTCCAACACTCGGAATGTGTCGTTCGAATTACAAGCGTGGAGAACGTATTCCCTTTACTATAACTGGCATTTACTCAAAAATCTAAATCATGGATTCTTCTCATCGTTACTTAACTTCAAATGCCTAATACTGAGTGGTTTCGTGCAATATAGCCTGAAAATGCGATCCGACACTCAGTAACCATTACTGAAATCTCGCTCCAAACTCCGAATCGGTGCCTCGCTCCTCTCTCATCATCACTCGGAATCCGCTTATCACTCGCTGTTGCATCGGTCGTAAATGGGCGCCAGTCTTGCGTTGAAGCAGCGAAGGAGAAGAGGAAGAGTCGTAAAGATAAGGGTGGAAGGGGGGCTGGAAGGGAAGGGAGGGAGAATCGTCAGTGTGAGCCTTCTCCTCTCTCCGATGCGATCGCTGCTGGCTCTCACCCTCGTGGTGAGCGCGGCACTGGCTGCAGGTGCGTGTACTTTTAACACTCGTAGTCGGTTATAGACAAGGATACGGGGAACTGGGCATAGGATTCTTCATTCTTCATGTGCGTATGATAACGTACGCTAGAAAATTTTTCGTACGCTCGAATGAAATAGAGGCACATGATGCAGGATATTGCTTGCTTCTGAAACATTCGGTTAGGGATGAATTGTATTGCGCGGTCTAATCGGGCATGTCAATAGAAAGGGCAAACGCTGCCGTTACGTTCATATGTACTGTTCTGGGAATCATTGGAACTTGCTACACACACCAAAAGTGTCCATGCTAATCAATTAGAAACTGTAGAAACTTCGCCACACAAAAATGATGTTGTGCGCTACGTGTTCTGCTGCACAAGTTGTGCAAAAAAATTCGATATATTATGAGTGACTAATCAGTAAAAGGACGATATGTTTACATTTGGGCGACATGATATACGGGTATCTAACACTGAAACATAATCCATCCATGCAGGTGCGCCTCGACACACGCTCACACCGAACTATTATGATCACCTCGAGGCCCAATCTCCTAATGAGCACCACAGAGCAAAGGTTGGTCAAGGACCGTATTTTAATCCTATACTTTGCGATTAATCAGCTATTAATTATCCGATTAATTACTTCGCCTCTGCAAATATAGCCTGTTATCAGTTCGAATGTTGTTGAAACTCACATCCACGTTTCTGAAAACTATGACCTGATCGGAATGTGTTTAAGCGCGCCATCGGCGGTTTCCGATCGCCATGCCCCGAGGGATGGACCGGACAATTCTGCGAGAACCGTAAGTGGGGGGAATACTGCAATCAGGGATTCTAGGGATGGCGAGTCTCTCTCTTTCCGAGTGCTCTCTCGCCAATCAGACAGACTAGAGAGCATGTAAACAGGGAAGATACCGGTCTGTCATACTGTAGATAATAATTATCGATTCCTTCAGCGATCTGCGGCAACGAAATGAAAGTGGACCCGTACGAGACCGACCTGGATAAGGTACCGTAGTGTTTAGAATTGCTTCAGCTCTCCCACCTGTGACTATCGAATTTCACACGATAATTGCGGAAACTATGAGAAGTTGCATGGAATTGTTGTAAAACATAATCAACGTCTCGGAAAAGAAATCTTCCTAATCGGTTGTATTCACCTACTGAGTCACTCAATTTCTTAAGTTCTAAAAGAGACGAATTCCCTCCCTAACCATGCTACCCAAAGCCCGATGCAAAGATAAATCTGAAGCAAACAAGCCATTTTTTTGCAGACCCAGGACATTCTCTACTTGCCCAGTGGTTGTGATGGAGAGTACTACGTGCCCTATGATTCTACCACTGATCTTCTAACCATCACTGTGACCACTGATGCGATGACCAAGGCGACTGCCGTTCTTACTGGACCCACTGGTGAGTCGGGGATGGCCCCGGAGGAACTAGGAACTGTAGGATTTCTAGCATATTGGTTACGGGCTCTATTTTTGACACAAGATAGATCGAAAGTTTTGGAGCTGCGGTTTCACACCTGTTTTTAAGAAAAACTGTAAAATAGAAGTGAAACGCATCTAATTCTAGGTGACACGCCGAACGCGATCAGTTCCGACTACGCTGGACGCACCGCCACTTACAGGTATGGACAAAAAGTTGTAAAGGTAAAGGTGTATCCACGTTAAGCGGTTTTACGTTGTAAGACAACGCTAGGTGGGACCCACTGGTAAGGCCAGCTGTTGAATCCAGATATGAATCTGAATCAAGCACCGCTCAAACAACTTTCCTTGTAGTACTGAGCAAGCATATACGATTAGTGTTAGAGTAGTGTTGAGAAAGAATAGGCACTAATAGAAAACAGAAACGTAAAGTTGCAGATTCAAGGCGAAGCCTAACCCGTACGTGCTCACAATCAAGATGGATTTGCACACCGACGAGTGCCTCGTTCACATCCAGGTCCGATAAAAAAAATTAAATTAATAAGGGGAGCGAGTCAGCAAATGAGATGATTCCAAGCAGGAATGCGACTATTATGGCTACTTGATTTATTTATTTTTTAAAAAAACAACAAATATAACATATTTTTAAAATAGTGGCTAGTGAACTTAAACCTGTTTTTCCGATATTAACAGCCGGATTGTTTCATAACTGAATTAATGTACGTGATGTCTCATCCTCCAGCGTACTGTAGCGAGGTGCGCCTCTCTTTCCTCTCTGAATAGCTTCATAAAATCGTGAAGATTCATCAGGTCGTAAAACTGGGCGCGCACCTTCCTATTATCTGCGCCTAGTCTCTCTTCTAGTGATGCGATGATAAGGGGAGCGAGTCAGCAAATGAGATGATTCCAAGCAGGAATGCGGCTATTATGGCCACTTGATTAGTCAGCGAATGTGATGATACGAAGTACAGTAAACTAGTCGAGCAACCAAAGCACATGGGAAATATTACAGATTTCCAACTGATCACTGGTCACTAATTATTGAATACTGATTATCGATTACTGATGATTGATTACTGATGACACTGATCGCTTATCTTATCTTAACTTGGCTTATCAGGCATTGAATTACCGAACTCGTTATAATACAAAAAAAGACACGATATAGGAATGACCGAATATTATCACCCATAACCGGCATAAACTATTTCAGGCCCGTTCGTCGCTCTCCTTCAACGGCGGATGGGTTGCCTCGCCGATGATCGACAACTCTCCCTTCGGCGAGAGCTTGTACAACAGCAAGCCGCAGTACTTCATCGTGCACCCCTTCAATATGGCCGCACCCGCCGGTGAGGAGCGGTAGTGTTTCTTCCAGAAAATTTCTCATACCGCTCATTAGAAGTAGGATAAAAAGAAAGAATTATATATGCAAACTACTTAGCGCTAGTAACCGTCAATGGATAATCGGCGACGCTTGTGGTTCATTTACATATTTCAGAAGTGAAGACGGTGACCATCCGTCAGGCTCAGCTCACGCAGCCCGACTATCGATCTCTGCTCACCAGGAGATACGACTGTGCCTTCGAGTAAGTACAGAAAAAGAGACGATGATCAATCGATTACGGTAGCATCGTGTCATAAATGAAGGTTATGGCACGAATCGGCTTAAATTTCCGTACAAGTATGATTACGATGAGCAATTGCAGGTACTACGCCGGACAGTTCCAGTGCAAGGGCGAGGACTCTCGCTACCTCTACCAGATCGAGGGAGTGGACTCCAAGGGATACGCATTCAGACGATCAAGACCCTTCCTGTGCCTTCGTACGTCTATTCACAACTTACTTACCCAATTTGTAGTATGAGCAGGCCACAATCCAATATGAGAGGATCATTCAGAACTCGCACATTACTTGCTTGTATTTAAAGTTTTGACAGAAATTGATATTATTATTCAATTGCAGAAGACCAAACCCCCACCGTGGCTCCTCCCACCGGAGTCCCCACCATTCCGACCACCGAGTGCTTCAATGGAGGATCTCTGCTGTACGCGAATGAGACGGACACGAGCTTCTGCTTCTGCCCTGAGTTGATGACTGGAAAACAGTGCGAGGAGGTCAGGGATATTGGAATTCTGGGATATCCCCTCGGAATATGTACTTCCTTAGCTTCATCACAGTAGTGAAGATTGTAACCTGGAGAAAGCGATTCTCGAACATCTACAAATCTTTGAAAAAAAGAATACCTTAGTCACCATTAGCAGTTGTTCCTCAGCGTTTATTACAGTAATGGAAATTGTAAACCCAGTCTATACCCTCGATCCAGGATTTAGTTAATGATTTATTCATGAATTTGTCTATATGAAAACAAGTGCAAGTTATAACATGTGCGTAAACCGGCGTAAATGCTGACCTATTTTTCGTTAATTATATATTCGCAAATTGCAGGTACTGTGCATGAACGGCGGCATCCAGGTGGATGGCCACAAGGACGAGTGCGATTGCGTTCCCGGTTTTGTGGGAAAGAACTGCGACAGTGGTGAGTTATGGTAGACTGATCGAGAGTTACGGTAGCTTGTTCTTTTTTAATATCAATATTTGATCTCAGTCGTGTGCGACCCCGACGTCGGCAAGCTCCTTACTGACACGAAGACCCTCGCCGTCGTCGTCAGAAACACCGCCAGCATGAAGGACCATATCCAGTTAGTACATTTGTCTCGTAGGATGCTAAGATGCTGTCTCGTTGGAATATGCAAGCTCTGATCTTTAATTCAGTCTTTTCTCTATACACCTTCCCTGATGATTTTGCACTGCGATTGAGATGTGAAATTTATGGCCAAAATTGTAATGAAAACGACGAATCGCTGCTAAATAATAACATATTTATTGAAATATTACTTTCCAGGAAGATCTCAGCCGCAATCGATACTGAGGTGCTGCACCACATGATCGACGGACGCACGGTCTACGATGGATTCATTCTGTCGTACATCAGAGATGGAGGTGCGTATTGACCGTAACACTATCATCTCACTGTAAATTCTCGGACATATCATCATTTTTCTTCGCTTCTGAGGTCATACTCACATGACGGCTTCATATTTGATAATCAGGGCTTAATTATTTGATAAAGAATTGTTCAGTCGTCACCGCCAAGTCGTACACAATGCAGAAGTTCGCGCAGTTCCAGGCGGATCTTGAGAACTTGGCGGTATGTCCATGATCACATTATTGTGTTGATCGACCCACCCTGTTTTCGAAAATATCTATAATTATGAGCCTTCGCTATTCACTGCACCACCATTTCATATATTGATTTTCGAAAAGAATATCGCTAGATCTGTCTTCTGCGAATACCACTATTGTATATTTCGATTAATTGCGTTTCGAAATCCTCAAAGGATCTCAGACCTGTTATTTACAGACCAAGTACGGTTCGGACACTGCTTGCACTGAGTCCCTCGTGCCTGCCATCACGGCCGTCTACGAGCAGGTTTGTGACCACGTTTCCGCAATAATCACTGGCACAGCCTTGTTGGCAAACAGCATTTGTCGAGTCAACACGTTTCTCGGAGAAAACTGTGCTCTATTTATTTGCGCGATTTTTATCAATATCATTGCAGCGAATCATGGACCAATCGCCCATCTTCATCTTCACCGACGCGACCGCCGATCCCGGAGATTCGGATCAGTTCAAGGACTTGATGAGACTGAATGCGGCGAACAGAATGCAGGTTGGTCTATAGAGATTGATAGGTTATGATTCTCAATAATATCGTTGCACCCGGCCTTGCCTATGTACCCCACCAGGCGTGTTTGTCTCATGACAACTGTAACTTTTTAATATGAGCTGGATTTTTGTTTAGAGAAGTAGCAAATATTGAATATTCCATTGCAGCTCCACACCATGTTCCTGAACACGCAAGCAAACTGCAAGGTCAATCCGAATCTCGAATTCTACAACAGACTCGCCAAGTACACCGCCGGTCTCGTGCACAAACCGCCCGCTGACAAACTCGAGGATGTGAGTATTTTCCCGAATTTTCTAATTTTTTATTTTTTTACAGATGATCGAATTTAAGAGGCACGACATGATCTGGATTTTAACAGGCTGCTAAACTAGTCGCGGTTTAAACAAATAGTCACTATGTTGCGTGCTCAGCAAAGAAAATATGCTCGTTAGCGATCTCCTTATTCCATCACACTAAGATGCTCACTATACCCTTTTACAGACGTTCCAAATGTCGATGCGTGCCACGACGTACCACATGAACCTCGTGGAGAGTGGCGACCTCAAGCAGTGCTCGATGAACAAGCAGAAATCGCTGCTTGTCGACTTCGAATCGGACACCCTCATCCTGATCGCTACTGGAAGTGAGTGAAGAAACTGTGGAGTTCTGCCTTGCTCATCGATTTGCGTGCTCGTTGAAGAGAGCTTTTTGGCGAAATATCGCAAATGAACAAACATGAACAATTCTCATTACTACTGGAAGTATGCATACACAAATTTATGAGTGATACACCAGTTTCTGTTTTCTAATCGTATGATAAAGTGTGTGGGTTTATCATATACCTATGTATTTCTCGGGGCATAGCCGGGTATTATCATTAGTTTGTTCACCACAACTAATCACTTTTGGCGTATCCTATTAATAGCAGCCGACTAAATGTTTGAGAAGTAATAGCACTCATGATTTTTTTCTTTGCAGCCGATCTCTCCGTGACGGTGACCGATCCCAACTGGGAGGTGTCGATGAAGAAGACTGTCTACGATGATGGATGGACGCACATCTTCAACATTGACCGACCGACGGGAGGAGAATGGATCTACGCCATTCAGGGAGATGATGTGAGTGTTACTTGTTACCTAGTGCACACAACTAATGTGACTAATGGACTCACAAGGTAGTAGCGCGAAAACATCGGTCCATAAATATACTGCAATGCTCTGCTCTGATTCTCACAGTACGCCTCACAACTCATTTTCTTCTCTACTACAAGATATATATTTTCCTGCGATTCTCATCGAATATTATGTGAATTTTTTCGAAGCATCATCTTCAGTATTCGCTCATTACAGCTGATCTCTCCTTGCTCGTACCGTTTCTACTCTCAATCCGACTTCGATCTCTTCCTCGGAACTACCAACGCAGTCGATATCGACGAGAGAACCTTCGAGCCCGTTGTCGGTGAGTCATAGGATAAACTCCCAGAAGGTTTATGATGAATAGGAACATATTTTCACCGTCATAAATCAATGATAATCTCGAATATATTTTTTATTAATTAAAAAACTAAAATAAAAATTAATTTCAGGCCAAGCGGCGCATCTCATCGCGCAGGTCAACGGCTTCTACGGTGGATACGTCACGGTTCGTATTCAATTTGGCATTGCACGTTGACTTAGACAGAAGGATTTGAGCTACCATAGTCATAGCTTGAATAAGTAATTCGGTTTGGAGATCACTTATCCTTTCTATCGGAAGGTACACGAGTGCGAGAGATAATTGCCGCGTAATAATTTGTCCACGTGCAGAAGCAATTTCATCCGCATTTTTTTATCATTTATGTTCATGATAATCGAAATTTTATTCATCTTTATATTTATTAAGGACCAGTTCCGTCTCTTCGCCGAGATTCTCATCACTTCTCCCGATGAGGACGACAAGCACCAGCCCCTGTACTACTCCAACGGTATGGGCGATAGTCGACAATATTATCACTCCCTAGTATCGTGTATCCGCTCAATCACTCCAACGGTGATCACATTCGAGATTGAAACGCACCTGAATATTCTTTTGTACACAATATTTTGTCTGGAAGACACGAGAAATATCATTTGAATCTAATGAGGCATGTTGTCTTCACTCTTTAGTGCTCGACTTTTCGTGAAGCAATATTTAATTCAAACCGCACTGATTTTCAAATATCATTTCCTTGTTGTGTACGGTAGATACATCTTCTAGTGGCGAATGCCCATTTCGCCATGCATCGAGCATCTGCCAGTGCGTGTTAGGCGTATCCGCTTCGCTTCATCTTGTTAGATATTGGATGCGCAATGAACGAACGCATCTTGGATACATGCGATATAGCAGTCATGAGGGAGAAAAGAACACGTGCCAAACATTCCCGTCATAGTTTCATCAACACAAAATTATTAGTAGATTCTAGAACAATAGTAGGAACGATTATCGGGCAAACACAAACGTGAAGTTCGAGTACAAATCACATTAATCTTCCAGGTATCTTCCGTTCATCCTGTGGATTCCATCTCTACTTCGGAGTGGCCAACTTCTGCCAGTCAGAAGACCAGGTGAGCTCATCGTTGATCGTAATCGACTATGACTTCACGTTGATTATTCAATTATGGCTCAAAGGGAGTCGATCTCTCTCCAGTTTATCCACACTTGGACGAAAAGAGTGGGCAGAATGAGAGTTTGTATTTGTCAGATCTTCTATGCGACCGTGTTCGTCGATGACGCCAATGGATTCCCCGTGCAGAGAGCAGCTGTTGGGTACTGTAATGCAGGTACGACACCTCGTCACTTCGCCTCATTATCCTTAAATTGAGGCGAAATGCAATATTTTTTTAACTTTCGTGATCAATCGATGCGTGAATTCCTCGAAAGCACAACATCTCATGTAGACAATAATTTAAAATATTATTTTAATTAATTTCTAAAATTATATTTTCAGCCGACGTCGATCCTCCTCTTCCCGACGACTGTCAGAACGGCGGAGTACGATACAACGAGACCGCCTGCTGGTGCCCCTCCCATTTCGCTGGAGAGTAAGGAATATCACTAATCATTATTTTGATTTAAAATTACGTGTCTTTTTCGAGGAATTCAAGTAATTTTCGAAAAAAATATGGCGTCGCGAACAAATACCCATCAGGGCCAGTTCACCAGTATTCGATCACAAACGCGTTGGCTGTCCTATTTTCGTAGCTGCGCTAAGAATATGTCCATTCTAGTCTCTGCCAGACGCCCGAGTGTCTCAACGGCGGTCGTCTGAACAACGACCAGAACCAGTGCATCTGCCCCGGAGGAGTCACGGGACGATTCTGCGAGATGAGTGAGTCATTTGTGTTCAGTTATCAGCCCGAATTAACATAAAACCTGAAAAGATAAGCCTGATAAGATGTACTGATAAGCGATAATCCAACATTTAGACAGCTTTTTTTAAAACATTTGGGATATGCTGCAACGTGCTATAAACTCGAGCAATTTGCAGTGGAGTGCACCACGAAGGCGGACGAATGGGAGGCGACCTTCGACCATCGCACCCTCAACTTCGTCGTCTCCACGAGATCGTCGATGAAGGACACCGTCAAGGTATGCGAGTGTCTCTTTGAGAAAGAATTAAATCACAGTCTGTTAAATCAATCAAGTCTCTTCTCCTTGTCCTAATTTAGTTCTTTGGTTCTGATGTTTGATTCATTTTCTGAGATTTTTTGATTAATGAGCCATTTCCATGAGAGTTGAGACTGTACGAATCACACCCGAGAGCCTAGGTCGCAGATGCGCCCGGTAAGCACATCCAATGGCCGGCTTACACGGGCATTCCGCGACATAGGACGCCGTCTCAGGGGGTTGGGTAGAAAGGTTAACAGGGGAGCGAAGGAGGAGATAGGGATATCTGAGGAGCCTAGGTCGCAGAATAACCCGGTGACCAAGATCAATTGGCAGGTCACACAGGCATTCTAGGACGCAGGCACGGCTCAGAGCTCTGAGGGATCCCGACTGAGGGGCCCGTCCCATATTAACTCCCGGTGACCAAGATCGATTGAGGCTGGTTACCGGGAGTTACTATGTGGCAGGCGCCAGCACAGATTGGTTGAGATGAGAAAGGGCGGCTCTGAGGGGCCATAGCCACTCTGCTCCCGGTGACCAAGCGCGGTGCGGTGGCACAGGTCGCTCGGGGCTGAATGACAGAGGCGCCGGCTCAGAGCCATGAAGTGGATGTGATCACAGGAGGGGATTGGAGAAGGGCAGGAAGAAGGGGGGGGGGAAGGAAGGGGGATACGGTAGGCCACGGGCCTACATCGCATATCTCCCGGTGAGCACGTAGTTCTTATGCGAGCACACACGGGCAATACGCGATGCAGGACGGGGGTGGGTACGGTAGGGAAGAAGGAGGTACGTTAAGGTTGGAATGGTAGGGTGGATACGATAGGGTGGGAATAGGAGGGAAGGAGTAGCTAACCATCTGGCCCAGTCTGGACCGTGCCGAGTTCTTGCCACTGCAAGGTAGAGAGAGAGAGGGAGAGTGACGCAAGGCCAGGGCAGCGGTCGAGACGGCGAGCGAGAGTGGGAATGGTAGGAGGGGGGAAGGATGGTCTGTGTCTCTCATTTCGCAATACTCTCTCGAATCTCTGACTCACGATAGAAAGGGCAAAATGGAGAGACGAGAACGTTCCTCGTTAGAGAGGAGGTTAGGTAGGGAGGGGGAAGAGAGGAGGAAGGGTGAAGAAAGGAGCAGGAACTGTCGACTGTGAAGAAGGATGGAAGGAAGGACACTGAGGCACTGGGAAGATAAACTATCGAGGTTGAAGGGAGTAGGAAGAAGGGGCACTTAGTCGACCGTAGAAAGGTTGGGTAATGTAGTGGCGACTGAGTAGACTAAGAAGGGATACTGTAGGAAGAGAGGGTGGAATTAAGTCGACTGTAGATTGAAGGGGGAGGGAAGAGAAGAGGGAACGGGGATGGGTGTTGTAATGGCTCGGCAGATGGTAAGGGATGAAAGAAGAGGGGGAGGAGGGGAGAGGGGAGAGGAGAGAGGGGAGGGAGTGGTGAGGGTCACGGATCGGGCGGGAAATTTGTAATAGGAGAGACGCGCGCAATGGCGCCAAACTTTTTGAAGAAGGATTGGGATGATTCTTTGAGAATCGGGAGATATGTGACTATGAAGGCATACTGTAGATACTGTAGACTCTATATGAAGATGATAGGTGAATCGGTCGCGAAAGCTGAATAGGGAAGGAAAAGGGAGCCGCACTGCCGCCCTCATTGCAGAATTCCCGGTGAGCAAGGACCTCGAAGGCTCAGCTCACTCACGGCATTCTGCAAGGAGGGATGACACAGTGGATTACGGTAGTCGAGATGGGAAGAGGGAAGGGAAGAGGCGGAAGTGTCGGTGGACTGTAGATTACGGTGGAGGGCAGGGAATTGGATGGAAAGAGGGAGTGTGGCGACTGTTGAGTGGGATAACGCTTTGGGTGCGCAAGGGAAGGAGATGGAGGGAATGAGGGAAGGAAAGCTGACCCAGTCTCGACCGTGCCACTGTTCTTGCCACTGCATTGCGACGGGAAGGGGTAGTGAGCCAAGCACATGGCGCCGGTCGAGATTGCGGGTATGAGTGGGCCAGCGAAGAACAGAAGATGGGGAGGGGGGAGGTGAAGCAGGGGAATGGTAGATGGATGGGTGTGGAAGTATGAGGGATACGGTAGAGAATGAGAAGCGGAAGGGAATGGAGAAGAGACTAGACTGTGGCTGCTGGCCTTGAAGAGAGACACTGAAGCAGGACCAGAAAAAGGCTGGGAGAGCGGGAGGCAGATGACTGTTGATTCAAAGCTGAAGGGCATCCTTATATACTCGGCTTGTGGGCGGAGCTAAGGCGAATGGCGGGAAAGGAGGTGCGATCGGGGGCCAGAGACGAGAGGGACGGGCGGAGGTGGAGAGTGAGGGGGATGGGAGGGGCGGGAGGAGGGGCGGGAGGAGGGGCGGGAGGAGGGGCAGCGACGATCAATCGATGGTGCGCGTGGATTGCGCCATCCAGTGAGGCACCCAGGGGGGGGGGGAGGAGGAGCGGAGGGGTCAGCGCCCCCTCCCCCTCCCGGATCGGCTCGGTTGCGAGGGAGGGAGAAAGATGGAGGGAAAACAACACCCTCCCGTATCCGAACGCTCTCTCGCCGAGCTGTATATTCGAAAATGTGCGAGGGATGGAGAGGAGAGGACCGTTTCGAGGGAGTGGAATGGGGGGGGGGGGAATTGGCGTTGCCAGGGATGAAATGAGGGACACATGCTGCTAAAAACACGAAAGAAAGCCTGAGGCAAAAATCAAAGATAGAAGGTCCAAAGCGGGATAATGGATATGGGATATGATGCTGGTTTCCATGCCGTCCATTCTGTAATCAAAGTTATTTTGGCACTCCGGAGAAGAGAACTTTCCCTCGAATACCGGGCTATCTTGAAAACAAAACAGAGCAGACGAATCATTGCAGAAACTGGCCGATGGAGCCGCTGCATTCGCTGGATACTACAATCTGAACCACAAGGATTGGATCGATCATTTCGCCATTGTCACTGTCAACCAGACGAGTAAGTGGCACCGATTGTCGGCCCGGCAGCGTCGATTTGGAGTCTGTGCCCTTGATTGGCCAGAGAACAAAACATGACATTTATCTCGCTTTTCTGAGCATCTTTATCCTATATGAATTGCCGCATATCTCAGTTTCAGGCTTGAAAGTTCTTTGGTCGCATTCTCTCTCTTTTGCTTTTTGAGTTGGTTTAGCATCTCTGTTCTATTAGCTTAGACTCAGATAGGCGAGAGTGAAGGTCGCCAGATCCGTCTCGGGGATAACAGCGTCTAGTCGAGACCGCTCACGAGAGCACTCAGGTTCCGCGCATTCCAATGCTTTATCATTTCGTTGGTCTCTTCCGGTTCTATAATAATTTATCTACGCCCGAGGCGCAACGAGACCGAAAAGTGACATTCATAAGGTTGAAAAGGAGGAAAAGGGGTGGGGGACTCTCCTGCATTAGGTGAGTTTGGCAAGATCAGCGGTGCAGGTTCTCAGGTATCTCAGTTCTAGACTAGTGAGCGACTCCCGATTTCTCAAACTCTGGCGTTTGGGGGGCGAGACGAGTGCCAATCGCATTGAGGCGTTCGCATCACAGCTTTCGATAAGATCGCAGCGTGTCCCCCTCTCTCTCCCGTGGGGGTCACAACGGGGGCTAGGATAGAGAGGAGAAGGAAGACGAAGATGGGGGGGAAGAGGAGAGGGGTAATACTTACTTGATTGAAGATCTAGACTATTTAGGTTCCGGGTATTCAAGATTGTTTTTCTTAACAGTTCACTGATCTGTTGGGGCCGTAGAAGAGGCTAGGAATAGGATAGATGGTAGAAGAAGGAAAAAGGGGAAAGGAGTACTTTCTTGATTGAATAGACCATAGAGAAGCATCTTGGATACTCAGGTCCCGGCATTCCAAGATTGTTTTCCTTATCAGCTCCCTGCTCTCTTCCCTACTTAGGTATCTCAGGCTATGACTCCCATTTTCTCTCTCTCTCTCTGGTGTTCCATCAATAAATATCTGTCTCCACTTTCCCATGGGAGTCACTCAATGGGGGATAGAGTAAGGGCCGAAGAACAAAGAAGAGGGGAGGTAGAGGTGGGATAGAGAGAGAGGATTGTCTTTCAATGAGATGGCTAATGCAGTCGGTGAAGGTTGAGCTGATCATATGATTTTTGAAAGGTCCTCAATTATCTCCATTAGGCTAGTGAGCATCATTGGCCCTTCTCTCTTACGCGTTCCATCAATAAAAATCTGTCGCTGCACCCATGGGGGTCACAAGAAGGAGAGAGAAGGAGGGAAGAAGGAAAAAGAAGAGAAGGGGAGGGAAGAGAGGCCAGAAGGAGGATAGGGTAATGCTAATGTGATTGAATAGACTTGACTCTACAGCGTTCGTTCGAAAATCTCTGGCGCCTCATGGCAATGATGGGTAAAGGAAAGACCAGATGAAAGAAGAAGCAATAAAGAGGGGAGTGGATATGGCTAAATTATCGCATAGACTTGGCTCTTATTAGTGTTATCAAGAAATGATAACGTTCGGGTCACGATGGTGAGCTAGGCGACAAAACAGAAGGAGAGTTTAGAATGAGGGCGACCAGACAAAGCTGATTTGAATTTGCGACCCCAAGTTGTTCGATTAAACATATCCGCAGCCACACGGGCTAAGTAGATTGTGCGTAGGGAATAGATGAAGGAAGAAAGAGGATAGAGTTAGATCCAACTTGATCGAATAGACTTGGTTCACATCAATAACGCCTGTCGCCTCTCTCCGTGAGGGTCACAATTACGAAAAAGAGAAGGAGAGTGAAGAGACGTGAACATGAGAGAAGGAGAGTTCAGAGATCGCCTCAAATTGACTCTTACACATTCCATCCATAAATATCTGTCGCCTCTCTCCCATGGGGGTCACGAGGATAAGTGGAAGAGAGGAAGGGAGAACAAAGAACATCGAGGAGAGAGAGGGGAATACGATCTAGTACCATCTTGATGAGATGGAGTGAGAACAAGGGAAGAAAATACGAACAGCGCGTAATTCTGGAGAATAAAACCGGAAACCAATCAACACTATGAAGCACTATGCTACGCGCTTCAGATGTAAGCAGAAATATAAATGGCTAAAACTCAGACTGGCAAACGGGAATTGCATTCCTACTCAGATTCTTCTATGAACAACGATTTCAGGCGCGGACCTTCACCTGACCAACTCGCCCCAGGAATTCGCCGACATGTTCCGTGAGATCAGCAACAACTTCGACTCGTACACTAACTATGATGATGATGTGAGTAAGATCGTCATTACGGGGTGATTGGGGTGCAATTTTACCGATAAAACAACCAAAACGGACAAAATAGAATGAGGGAGAATCCTCCCATTGTGCGTGAGAGCACTCCATCTCTACATCTTTCCTAAGTTAACATTATGCTATTTTTCGGCTTTCCTACGGTTCATCAATGGATCTCATCGTTCTCTCATTATTCCAGCCTTTGCGAAATAGGAAGAGCGTATAATGAGGCGGGCGCGCTCCTTTCAAGTCCCTAAATATTTTTGCATCGCTGCAAACGTGTGACGGTTTTCGAAAAGGGGATAATAATGTAATGAAACCTGTCGACTCATTTCATTATTAGTTATTTTCCATTATTTCTGAACGCTAACAGGTGTAAAGTGTTTGCACATGCCCATTTCAGAACTGCACCGTCCTCATAAACGCGGGAATAAACTCCGCCCTGGCCGCGTCCTACGAGAACTCGCTCATCTTCATCTTCGCCGATTCGCAGGCCGAGAAGCTGGAATTCCCCAACATTCTCTCCCTTCTGGACAGAGCCGATGAGCTGCATTCTACTGTGAGTATCTCACTCATTTTTTTCATGAAATAGGACGAAAATCGTCTCATATTGGGGTTCCTCCGTGACCGCTTGGCCTGGTATAGAGGTTCAAATATTGTTCTACAAAGATCGATCTCTTCAGGTGACCCTGTTCGGTACGAGCTATGCAATGTGCGATGGTAGCAACTCCTTCGGAGAACAGGAACAGAACGTCGTCGACTTCACCGGAGGAAAGACCTTCTACACTGACAATGTGAGTGATTCGAAATCTCGACGTCATCGAGGATGATTAACACACATTTTTCTGTTGTTGAAATTTATGCTGTTTGAGAAGTAGGTCCGAAGAAGAGATTTGGCCCTCCATGGGTTCATTCTCTTCATACTATTTCATCAACACTAGTGGTGGCAGAATCCATCGTTTCTGACGTCGACAGATGTCTATAAAACCTTCATCTGGAACCAATATTCATATGACATCTGGCATCGTTGAATTCCAGATCGATCGTGTCTTCGACTACGTGGACACCTTCTACTACTCTGGTGTGGTGCTCGAGCAGACCTACGACAAGTGTAACGGTTGGTTTATTCATTCATTCAATCGAACATTAATTATTTCATTTGACAATAACATTAACAACAACATCAACATTAACACAGAATTATGACGACTGTTTGATTCCTGATTCCGGTTCGGATACTGTGATGCGGTTGATGTAGGCAACGAATCCTTCCGAATTTATGTTTAGTATCGTATGAAATGTTGAATTGAAATGAAATCTTTGATGTTTGATGATCTCTGATCTTTTATGATGGAATCCTTGCAGAGGGCGTGTCGATCGACTTCCCTCTGGAGGCCTCCGCCCACTCCGTCGTCGTCACCGTCGAGGGCAAGGGATCCGGAGTGAGTTATACATCTTTCGCGCAACGAGAAAGGTGGTCGAAATCAAAAAGTCTAGTGGCATGAGACTGGTATAATAATATGATGAATAATACGGCTAAGAATGAAGTGAAGTCGCATCATTTTGAGTTTGCAAACATTTGTTATTATTTTATTGCGAATCGAATCAAAACGAATCACAAATCACTAAATCACAAAAATAGGACCTAAACGTGATTCTATATTCGAAAAAGATAACTATTATCGTATAACTAATATCGTGTCTAAATAACTATTTTCGTGCCTTATATCGTGATGATTATTGATCTTTGACCTCACTCAGATCGTCATGAGTACTCCCGACAATTTCGACGGCTTGTATCACGATCAGCTTCTCTCCGGCAACGACTTCTTCATTCAGCAGTACATCCAAGGTGGGGATCACTGAAGAATATTCGGCGAATATTCGGCACTAGGTCGGATGAGAACATTCGTATGAAAACCTACTGAAAGAGAAACCAACTTTTTTGTAGCGTTTCAGTATGTTGCGAGTAGATTACATATCCCACAATTGGAATGAATCGAAAAATGTTAGTACGCATACAGTAGGTTATCATCCGAATGTTCGAGTGCCACACATTCGTTGCAAGTACTCGAAATGAAATGTTACACTGCACCCTTCAGCCTGCCCCGACCAGTGGGATACGACGGACAATCAGTGCTACTACTGGGATGTCAGCGAGGTCCAGTGGATCACGTCGCTCGTCGCTTGCGGAAACGTAATTTTTGATAAAAATATTCTTTAATATATTATCGATAGATCGTAGTAATCATAGGAATTTACCACTCCTACAAATAATGACCGATTTTCTGGTGTCATGTGTGCATACTGTATCTTTCATCCGGATCGCAATGCCTAAAAACAGCAATATACCCATTGCATGAATTGCAGATGGACCCGTTCAAGGGCAGCAGTCTGGTGACCATCTTCAACGATGCCAAGCACGACCAAGTCCAGGGTGAGATAACATTAAATATTTTGAAATTCATTTCGAAAATACTATAGAGAAATACTATAGAAAAGACTAAATCCCAATTCGTTGCAATTTTCGCACATGCAGGCTATCAGATTGAACGGATAGATTCTTGAGCCCATCTTACACGGGTTGACCATATTTTACCTGACAATTTAATATCGGACTACAGTTTGGTGATGCAAGTCAATGCGATTCCCTTGCAGCCGAGCTGAAGACGGCGGCGGAAGGCGTGTGGCTCGCCCTCTACCGTGACTCGCAGTCGAACAAGTGGCAGTGGATGCAGGCTGGAGCGGAACCCGTTCCTCTCGTAAGCCTTATTCTTCTAATTATTTTCTCTCCCTAGTGCTGTAAGAACGATCCTATCGAGATACAAATGTCTCATTGGCACTCGCACGTCTTGCCCCTTTAGACAAGTCAGAACTCTGTTCTCTGGATCAATGAACTTGATGAACATATTCGATAATCGACTTAATTGAACAACAATAATCAACAAGAACATAATCGATTATCGACTTTCGATCGACTTTTTTTTGTATTTTATTATCTTTTCAGGACCCCTCGCTCGAGAAGTATTTCGCCGGCGGACAGGACATGAACGACATGAGCAAGCGATACGCGTACATGAAGGTAATGTTCTCTAGAGCTCGAGAGATGCAACCGCCGTCTCTTCGTTCTCTTCCCCACCTTCTCTCTCTCTCTTCGAGCATGCAGATGATAGAGTATGCAAAATGAAATGTCGTGGTATAATTTCGAAAATGACGTGGTATAATTTCAAGAGTTCTAATGTCCTCTCTGAATTCCTACCAATACTAGTCGGGACAATTGCGAAACTTTCCTAGCTACTAGGTTTCACTCGAAGGTCAAAGATCTATTCCGCAAGTCAAGACTATTTTTAGAACGACGGAAAGTGGTACATCGACGACACTACCGGAAGACATTGGACTCTGTGCCAGAGAGACAGATGTGAGTTGACTTTCTATTCGATCGGTATCAGTGTTCTTTTTCCATTTCTGCTCAAAAATCACACGAAATTATTCAATCTATCTAATCTAAGATTTGTTCTCCGAAATTTATGTTCATTATTTTCAGACGGCGGCAAGTACAATCCGGAGTCGCAGGAGCGTGAGTGTTATTGAGCTAGAGATCAAAGATCAAAGATCATTTTCAGCCGATCTTCCGCCTGGTTTCTGGAACCTGCAGGTCACCTCGTCCAGCACCACGTGCACCGTCAACGTGCGCACTCAGTCTGATGTGCAGGTGAGAGAACCGCATCCGAAAAGTGTTATCGTGCGTTTCAAATGCTCAGCAAACTCAATGTGCTGGTTAGCGTATTGATTGTCTAGGAGGGAGAGGAATGGAAGAGGTAGGGGGAAGAGCAGGTAGATCACTAGCCTCCTCCCGGCCTCTTCCTGACTCCGCCCCTCGAACGGTAGTCAAAGGTCAACTACTAGTGGAACGGAAAATAATCTCACGATAATCCGGTCAAACAGTAATAATCTAAGCTCTGTGGAAAAACTGCTCCTGTTATACTGCCAAACACTTCTATTCAACTATGACGGCTACTGCTAAAATAATGCATGTCTACGAAACCAAATACTAATGTACTGAGTCAACTACTCCTATGCTTAGACAATAACCTCATATCTAGCGATAATACGCAAATTGCAAGAGGAATGGTGATTAAACTGAAATTCTTCTGCAGATCGCTTTCGGCTTCTCGCAGAACCCTCACGACGACTTCAAGAGAGGAACGGCTAATGTTGACTCGGGTGAGCAACTCATTACGTCTTTTTTTAAAGATCGACATAACACGCAATAGTATTTATTATAATATCAAATGATTAAAAATAATTCAGACTCGAACTACGTTGTCGCCAAGGCCATCGGCTTGGACACCTTCGACTTCAACCCCGACATTCCCGAGGGCAAGGTCGACTACGCTACCATCGCCGCTGACGGTTCGTTTTTGGCCAATGATCGAGAGTTCAAAAATAACTTTGGTTTGCATAAACATTGACGTCAAATACCAGAACCTAGAAGAACGATTACCAATTTAAACATGAAAATTACGAACTAAAGATCATCTAAAGAAGACTAAAGAAGAAGAAGACTATACGGATTTTAAAGATCAAAGATCACCTCCTCAGGCAAGGACCTCCTCCCTCTCGTGATGACTCCTCGTGCGCAATCGTGCACCTTCGACACCATCTCGCAGATTCCGTTCACGTGCCCCTCGCAGCAGGCACTGTCCGAGATCGTCGTCAAGGTACGTATCGGGGATATTGAGTTCATCTTCTCCCCATCCAATAGTTGTCGACCCTTCTACGCCTCAATAGTTCTTCACTTCTTCTTCACTATAGCAGTGATCTCCATGTGCCTTGAATACCCGGATAACGCTACCTTTCCCTTATGCATGACGCGACGGCGCGATAGGCCAAGTAGACCATGCGAGTGCCACGCTACATTGTGCGTTTGAGAGGAAGAATCGTAATGTAAGGGTGGCACTCACATTGGTCCTTGGTGCTGGCCAGTAGAGTAGATGTACCCTAAGAACCTCTTCGGCGTTTATTCCGAAATATTAGTATAACACATCGTATAGAGAGGATGGAAAATACGTAACGAGCGACAATAACTTGGGCTCAAAACATAAGCAAGGGAGACTTCACATGTACCGTTATCAAATTTCTGCATTTCAGTTCCAAGGAATTGACCAGTTCGGCTACTCGTTCGAACGATCTCTCGTCACTCGATGCGACACCTACGGTGTGAAAACCTTAGAGCCACAACCTTAGAGTTTTATCAAATTGATCATGCACATATCAAATTGATAATCAATATAGGAATTTTCGATTCAATTTTCGAAACAAGCTGATAAACAGGAATGTTAAACCCCCGTGTGTTGGCACTACGTTGAAATCCCGTACGGGGACTTTTGCATGGGAATTCTGGGGATTTTTTTTGTTCCCTGCATGTTGTCTGGCAATTCCGGAGAGAGTTTCCGAAGCATAATGGCTTCGATTATGCCTTCTTTTCTTCATTTTTCCTACTCTTTTCTAACGTTTATTATTCTCCCTTTCCTTTGCTCCTTCTTCCTTATTGCAGTCTCCTCCTTCTTACAGGCATTATTAGTCATTCTGTTTGCATCTTCTCATTTTGGCTCATTCTCATTCCCGCAGAAAGTTATAAGTACGGGATTTTAACATACTGTCAAGACATCGGATTAACAACCTCTGTTGTCTGTTCTTGTGATGTTCGGACTATTATTTGTCGTTTTTTTCACTTCTCTCGACAGTTGAGCGAGCATTGTAAGAGTCCGTGATAGACCGCTGTTAGTGATGTAACAGACGGTGTCAAGAGATGTGCGAGAGTTTCGATGATTGTCTCTGTACGGTAAGGGTGTTTCATGACCCAATTCAGCCGTCCGCTGCAAGAACGACGGTTTCGTCAATAACGGCGAGTGCGTCTGCCCGCCGCACTACAACGGTGATGACTGCGGAGTGCCTATTTGCGAGGTGAGATCGGAACATCAGGGTAGAGACGGGATATTGATGTCCCAACTGGTAGAGTACAACACGTGTTGCAATGCGAATTTTCATTGGAGATGTGATTTGTGGGAGAGATGGATACTAGATATCAGATAGTAAGTAGATGAGTCAATTCCAGAACGGTGGAACCGCCCTCTGGGACGGCACGTGCAAGTGTCCCCCTCTGTACTCCGGCAAGTTCTGCAGCTACAGTGAGTATCATTTTCAATCACTCTCTTATCGCAGTGCTCGGAGAATTCGCGATCAGGAGAGATATAGCAGGAGAACTGAGAGAATGTGTTCCAAAGAACACTGTGCTACCTGATTTTTTAAACAAATTATTCAAATATTTTACTAATTACATTATAATCAATATTTTATAATTAGTCAATTCACGGTTGCTCACTTTCAGTCCAATGCGACCCTGCGTATCCCGACACGTTCAAGCGCAACGAGCGCACGCTTGTGATCGCCCTCGAGACCTCGTTCACTACCTCCACGCCCATCTTGTGAGGGAGTCTTTCTTATTGAATCTCAATTATTCTTAGCTAATCTTACTGATTCTTCATAATTCTTCATTTGTTTTGTGAAATGAAGATTAATGATAATTTAACTTCCCTACGAACACTTTAGACGAACGTTGAACGATCTTCCTTTTCCTTTCCTATGAATTGCTATGATCATCAGTTCTAATCATGCTGAACTCTTTTTGAACCTGATTTGTTCCAGCTACCTGAGCAACCAGCTCGTTGACTCTCTCGACATCCTCACACAGAAGCGTCCCGATTGGTTCGATACTTTCGTCGTCGTTCCCTTCGACTCCAGTGAGTATTTCATCAATCTTAAAATATTCACAAGTCGGATGAACAAATTTATTAGCAAACTTTGGGTTGGCTTACTGCTAAGTTGTCATTACAGTTCTCCATGTCAAGATCATAGCGATAAAAAAATATGATTTTCAGCCTCCAACAAGGACAAGTGGTACAAGCCCATCACCACGTACAACTACAAGGACCTCGATGACTACTTGAACGACATCCCCACTGCCACGTGTCCCGGAGACGATCCCGATGCCAATCCGCCCATCTCGTGCCCCGATCAGAGTGAGTGGACTTTTAGAGATAACCAAGGGTTAATGCACAGACCGGGAACCGCGGATTCCGCTTAGACGGTGAACCGGTTGTGTTCACACTTGATTTGAACATCATAATTTGAGAAAATCCCAGAAAGAATTCAAAAGTTTTTTTAGAACCTTTTTTTGGCGGCTTTTCACCTTTTTATTTTATGGCGAAAACTGTTTATGGAATCTCATACTACAGACTGCCCTCGCCCGATCGGCTCCGTGCTCGGAGATATCCTCGATCGACCCGATGTGTCCCGGCCGGATTCCGTCGTCATCGTCATCACGAACTCCGCCATCGAAGACCACAACAACATCTACGATATCGTGCCCAAGCTCATCAACAGCAAGGCTCAGGTGAGCACTACAAACCTTTGTCATAAAATACTTTTCAAAAGTGCATATGCTCATAAATAATATCCGAGGATATCCTATTCAACGTTGCTCAACAGCGCTGTTGACTCTTTCCGATTTTATGATGCACGTCTCCTTCATTTCTCCAATCTCATAGAATCATGCATGAAAAGTGCCCGACCACTCCTCATCAATCCCTAAACGACAAATGACTTCGAAAATCTCACCTGTTCAGGTGCACTTCGTCGTCGCGCCCTCGGCCACGCCCTGCAACCTCGGCTGGGACAACGAGATGAACCAGGCAATGACGTATATGGCCTCGTTCTCGTCCGGAACCGTGTCCTCGGTGAGATATTGCAGTTACTACTCTCGACACTTCGTGACAGGACTTCGTGTTCCTTGACGAGTACATTTATTCTTGGCACCTATGGAGCCTATACCAATCTATATCAATAACACCATAGATTCCTGTTCGCAGCTCAATGAATTCGCTGTTAAATAATGATTTCAAAAAAAATTGTAGGTCGTGCCCAAGAACATCGGCAAGTACTTCAGCGACTTCCTGCCGTCCATGTACAATGTGAGCCGCTTTTCTGAACTTTTCTGAATCTTTCTTTTTAAACCTATGTTGGAAAATGCTCCTTGATTCAGTTGATATTTACTCATAACAAGCGAACAATGAATGTTTTTAAGTTTAGGTATTTTACGAAATTAATTCATTTTCCAGGCCCAAGAAGTCGTCATCGACTCGCAGTACGTCAAGGACTGCTCCGCCAAGGAGAACGTATTCCAGGTTTGACCATTCATATCTTTATTACCATCCTTACTCCGGTCTCAGTCTCTTCGCTAGACTGTGAAAAAAGTTGACAATCTACAATCTTCGACAATCTTCAAGAGAATGATGCGTCAATTAGCATCTCACATGATGATTTCTCTTGGAGAAGAAGCGTCAGGTATTATGTCTAATATTTCCAGATCGATCATTCCGCGAACGAGTTCAACATGCAGTTCTTCGGCGTGGAGGCCGACACTATCTCCATCACGGGTCCGCTCGGAGACGTCACCGTCCCGCCCAATCTCCTGCCCGGATCGTCCGCCTACTTTGGCGTATTCGAGGTCGACAACAACGTCATCGTCCCGGGCACGTATATCGTCAGAACGAAGAGCGCCGGTGAGTACGATGTCCTTCTCTCTTTTCTTTTGCTTTACTTGTTCTCATTTGACGAACAATCTAAACAGCTAGTCCCACCTAGCGTTATCGCTGTAAAATCGCTTGATGGGCACGCATCTTTACATTACCGCTCTGACATTTACTTGTGTGTTACTCATCAACTGAACATGACAAAACCACAGCGAAATGAGAGCGAAAGGAGTTAAACGAAGAGAATCGATATTTGTTGATTCAAATAATCAATATCTAATTCTAGGAACCAACTGCGATCTGAAGGTGCGCTCGAGCACGAAGATCCTGGTTGACGTCGGATTCACCCAGGTAATCGAATGAGTTCCTGAGGAACAAATGATGACTTGATCTCTTCAGGTCCACGATACCATCGGAGGCAACTCGCAGGATGACGCACACTACGCCGGTGTCTACGGTATGTTTTTTTCATATTATCACGATCAAAGTCCTGATGACACTGTCCCTTGCACCTGCGTTAGAATCAGTCTTGATTATTCTAACTCTTTCTGATAATATTTATTGATAGTTATGATATGATATGGGGTGACTGGAAACCTTGCAGGAGTGCCCAACAAGGTGATGTTCCACGTGGAGGGACTGGAGGAGGGTGGCGCCCTCATGTACGCCCAGGTCATCTCGCCCCGTGGAGATGTCGTCGCCACTAAGTAAGTAGTCTGCCTGTCAGACGGTCTTACAAAACCCTTCTCACAAATGCCAATATTCCGTACACTGCCTTATCTGTGTTCACCAAAACTGTGGAAGCACTTACCGTAGTACCTTTAACATAAAGAAAAGTGATGCCAATTAAGACTGTGCAATGACAAAGATAGGCTAATATCTCAATCGTTTAAGGCCCGTGCTTCCGAGAGTGAGCGACTGCACGTACTCCTTCGTCATGGACGGCACCTTCAGCTGCGATTACACCGTCAGTCAACAATCATTATTTCGAAAATAAGGACAACAATATTCTTGATAATTTTTATTAAAACCACTGTAGCATCTAGAGAAAACTTGAGACAGAGTTAGAAGGATAATTTAAGAATGCTGCAAGATATTGAAATCGTGTGTTCTTTTTTCCGAAATTTCATATTCGCGGACAATTAAGAAACTCTTGAAGGACCTCGAGATCGTCGTCTATGGAGTGGACAACCAGAACTCGCCCTTCCATCGCAACTTCAAGGCGCACTGCACGGACGACAGACCCCAGCCCATCCGTGAGCACACCATGATTGCTCCCCTCGTTTCCGGGAATTTCTCATTTTAAACCCTCCCGTTGGGAATCGGAACATATTGAGTGCGGTGTATAGTTCAAATTACTGGTTCTCGTCTCCCTCAACAGTCAGAGTATGAGAGATCATATGAAATCATGAGCGGGCCCCACGTATTGGATGTCCTCCCCTGTCTCTGTTCTGTCCTTGTACCTTGTACTGGAGAACAAGATCGGAGACAAACCCCCCCAGTGTCCGTACTGCGTTCGTTGCATGTACTGCACACAATATTTTAATGATCTTTTTCATTCTGTGTTGTTGCACTTTCTGTCGCGGCTTTGTGTTGTTGATTGTTGATCTTCGATCTTCTAGCGCCCATGCCCACTTGTGATCTTGGAGCAATGAAGGCCGATATCGCGTTCCTGGTCGATACCAGCGTGGAGCAGAGCTACGTCAATTGGGTATGCGCAGCATCTACATCTGTTTCATTTGAATTTAAAGACATATAAAGACAAACATGTCCTCAACCTAGGTCACTAACATTCATTCTTGCAGTTCCAACTCTTCATCACGCAAATGATGAGCGGCAAGTTCACCCTTGGACGCGAGCAGACTCAGTTCGCTGTTATGTCCATCTCCGACAAACCTGAGCAGGTGAACATCTTATTTTTGTAGAGATAATTCCTGTTTCAAAGCAGCACAATTTATTTCAAAATTCATGCCATTTGTGAAAGAACTCACCCAGACTAGTTACCGTACGTAATCAACTGAGTAAATAATCGCCAAATATTCAAGGCCGTACCGGGCATTACCTGTGTACCCCACCAGGCGCTGTTGTCTAATGACAACTGTAACTTTATTAATTCCAGGGCGGTTTCTTCTCTTTCCGCTTCGGCAGTGACAAGACGACGATGACCCAGATGCTGGGCAGCATTCACTCCGATGGACACGTGGGACAGAATATCACCAGGTAATAGGAAGTTTTAATGAGTTGGGCTTTGAGATTGTGAATATAATAACATATTTACTGTACTCATCACTAGATGGAACAAACATTAAAATTTAGTGTATGTTGACAGTGAATAATAATTCGATTTCAGCTCAATCCCCGCCATGATGGCAGACATCTTCACGAAGAACAACGGATTCCGCGGCGATGATAAATCGGTCAAGAAACTGCTCATCTACCTCTCATCCACCAAGTACGTTGACTATTTGAGATTATGGCGTTTTCATCGAATTCTCCAATTTTCAGCTATTTTCAGTTTTTTATTACCGATTTCGTATTCCTCTTCGACTATGACGATGATGAGATGACTATTTTAGCCCCACCGACGACGAGCCCGACAATGCATTCTTCGCCCTCACCTCGAACAAACTGACCGGAGTTGCCGTCGCCACGTTCAGACTCGCTGTGAGTTATCATGACTAAATCATGACAAACCAGTCCAGAATGGCAAGCAACAGAGTTAGAACGGATTCAACAATCCAAGAAACGTGTGGTCTTAGCAGTTATTGCCTGACGCTCACGAGTTTCCTTTCAGAACCCCGACAAGAAGATGAAGTCACTCGTGGAGCCGCATTGCTTCTGGGATTCCGGCCCTGATGGAAACGCCTTCAACGTTTACGGCCCGAGATTCATGCAGAATCTGCTCTGCGCGTGAGTTTTCATGATTTGAAGTGTGAAATCATATGCAAACGAGCATTGTTCATTGCACAATCTCTTACCACTCAAATGTTTTTGCTTTCTTAATCCTACTCGGCTATAACTAAATCAATCACTTAGAACAAAGCTAAATACGAAATAAAAAAATAACAAATAAATAAAATATATTTTCCAGGACGCAACCGATCTGTGGCATTCCTCCTCCTCAGTGATCAATATAGCCCAACTCATGTTATTCCTGTACCTTAATAATCGCCGATAAATAATTGTTCATAAAACAGTCCTTGTTCACTACAGCACATGGAATCTGTATGCAACTGACTAATATACAATCAGAATTCACAGATAGAATTAATAACTGCTCAGCCCCCGCTCCGACATGCGCTCTGGGAAGCATCAAGACCGACCTGGCCTTCCTCCTGGACACTAGCGTTGATGCGGCTTCGGTTGAGAGGGTATGTCTCTAACTCATAAAAATTATAGCCCAGAGACAAAGCAAGACATTTAATATTTGGCAAGTTGCATTGAGCCAAAATAGACTGGAGCTGCCTTTTTCTATCTCATAACATTCACACGCTGCTCGAAAACGTTTCCTCGATATTAGGCCTATCTTTCATCATATTCCCTTCATGTCCTTTTCTAACTTCACTAAAAAATGTCAAATGGATTACTTTTAGTTCCGCAACATGATCACTGCCGCCATTCGTGAATACTCCATCAGCTCTTCCTTCTCGCAGATCGCAGTGATGAGTCTGTCCGATCAGCCGATGCAGGTGTGATTTCATCTTTCAAGTACTACAGTCTCTTCCGTATGGGATTTTTTCATCTCTAGTTCGTGTAACCTTTATCTATTGGCATAACTTAATATCTGATCAGCCGATGCAGGTATTGTTTAGTATATTCACTTGCACTATTCCTTGCTCACTCGGATTTTTTTCACCTAAATAAACCATTAGTAAGCGTTCACCCAAATCGAGCCGGTGCAAAAGGGTGAGACGGAAAAATAGTGTCGTTCGGCGCAAAAGATCAATGAAATACTAATTTAAGGGAGGCTCCTTCTCGTTCGCTAACGGCAACACGAAGACGAACGTGAATACGAACCTGCAAACGATCAAATCCGACGGACACAAGGGACAGGATCTAACGAGGTCAGAGAATATATTAAATTCGTGTATTTATTTTAAACACCACATGGTTTCACCAATCACTGGCCTAGGACGCAAGTGCCTTCATTAACTGGATGACCTTTACCTTTCCCACATGGTGTGACAGCCAGTGCACAACGTATTCAAAGATTAGAAATTAAAGAGGGGGTGATGTGTGATGATTCTAAGGTCATGACAATTTCAGCGCCGTTCCCGTGCTCATGCGCGAGTTCTACTCGAAGAACGGAGGCTATCGCGCCGGCAACAATGATGTGAAGAAACTGCTCGTCTACGTGACGGCAACAGAGTGAGTCATCTTTTTTTATTATTTTGCAAGTATTTAGATCACCTTTCCCCGCTATCTATACCGCTTTCAGACATACATAATACGTTAAACAAACTTCATTACAACTTAGAAACGTTCAGGAGCGTCTGTTTTAAATGCTATCAACGGTGCCAAATCATATTATGATAAAGATAAGAGATCGACAATATTCACAGGCCGACCGACAACGACCCGACGAACGCAATCCTCACGATGACACTCAGTGAAACGACCGGATTCGCTGTTATCACCTCGGATATTGCGGTATATAGTTTATCTGCGGGAACGTGTAACGGACAGTAGATCAAAAGATTAAGTTGATCATCAATAGATCACAGACAGTAGATCACGGTGTCTCTAGGCACGTCTTGATTATATCATATGGAATAGTTTAGTACTCTTAGCCTCAGCAATTTGCGCTATTCAGTCTCCATGACCGCCTTGAAATAAGACTAATATATTATGTATTCTGCCATTCAGTCTCCGTCGAAGAAGCTGCGCGGTCTCGCCGATCCCTCGTGTACGTACAACACGGCCTCGTACGATGATCTGCTCAAGAACGCGCCCAACTTCATCAACAACATCCTCTGCGCGTAAGTATTACGTATTACGTAGAACTGTAGAGATATTACCTGCATACATATCTCTATTGATCACTTGTAGGTAGCAAACAGTTTCATAAGCCAGGCATGTGATTTTTATTAGAATGGTTATGAAGCACTTAGGACGGCGAAATACTTCATATGTTTCTCACCCACGTTTTTTTCAGGTCGAATCGCCGTTGCGACATTCCCTGAATCTGCCTTTGCGTCATCGTCTCTTTTTTTACAACTGTTTTCCACGATAAAGCGCTAGTCAACCGTTTGAATGTGTTGCACTGGCATATCAACAGTGACTGATCACAGTAACAATAACAATGAGTCAGAACGAATCGCACTTTCGAAAATCGAGAGAAGCTGGAAGCTGGCAAGCGAGCATCCAAACACAGGAATAGAAGGGATCATACCAAATCGAATGACCGTCTATCCATTGCTTGCAATTAGCCCCTATCAAATGCGAGTCTCGATTTGCCGGATCGATTTCTGTTGCTTGGCCGTCTCTTTTAACTTTCTCCCCTCGCCTCTCTCCCCGCTCGTTTCCCGATTTATAGTGGGACGGGAGCGGGATCACAGACAGGCGGACGCGTGGTTTCTTGGCAAGTTGCCGGGCGCGGGACGCCGGCCCTCGCGGGTTCGATCCCGGCCCTCCAGCCGAGATCAAACGTTCGTCTTTTGTCCATTTTTAGGACCAGAAGGCGCCAATGGCAAGTATTTGAAACGCTGCTGAACGGGTGTACCGGGAAATTCATCCCTGAGCGATAATTGTCGATAAATTAGCACACATCAACCCCACTGATCGCTTAGCAGGTGTTCAGGGCACCTGTTCAATGTCTTATATATAGATCTCAGCAAGACTTTGAAGAGATAATCTCATTTTTTCCCTTTTAGTCAAGAAATTGTCTCAAAAAAGATCTATCGATAGCGATAACGAGCCGTCAAGTCTGATAGCGGGTACCGTAATCTCAGACAGGTGGACCGCCCATGAGTGAGTCACACTCTCACACAAAGACGTCTTATCTGGCTTTTTTTTCGATTGAAGATCCTACGATATTTTGAGACATACGATTGAAATCATAATAGATATCTAAATATCGATTGCCTTTCAAGTGATCTACCTTCCTACACAGTCCAGCAGAGTAAAGATACGTTGAAGTCGTCGAACCACAAAACTTGAGTAACAGTATTCAGCTTCGTCAATAATATTCAGCCCGTAGGGTTCTCATCCAATTTCCTGTCGGGTAGGTCACCGCCAAAAACATGGGCCTTAGCACCTGCTCCCCTCCCTTCTCCCTCCCTCTCGGTCCATCTTACCCCTCCCTCTCCCTCCTCCCCTCTCCTCTCCCATACACACTCGTAAACCCCTCCTCGCTGTGCGAGGGGCGAGAGCGGTCAGAGACCGCCAGAGTATTTGCTCCTTTCGCTGCCAGAGTGTGTGTGTATAAGCGCGCGATACTCAGTCATCGCTCTGCGTCTCTGCCCTCACTGCTCTGGCACTTTGCCAACAGCAACACGGCTCTTTTAGCCGCAGCGACGATTGTTATCTGTCCTCTATGAGATCATGAGCTATGATCGGCCGTCAACGTCGGCATGGAATCCGGGAGGCCAGTCGATCGATCAGGTTCGTGTTTCCTTCACGATTAGCTACCATTCGGTGTGTTCACTCAGGCGAGTGAGCATGGCGAATCGAGAGAGTGCCAGTGTTTTGATGCTAAAATAACGAGTTTTCAGGACAAGATCGTGTTCGCATTCGAGCGGGAATACTTCCAAAACTTTGGACAGGCCCCGCAACCGCCTCCGCCACTGCTAGCACAGGTTTGACGGTTGTTCCATTGAATGATTTTTGCTTAGGTATTATTACGCATCTACTTTTCGTTATTGACGTTCGTTATTGACGATTTCGCGTGCGAATATTGTTTTCAAGTCGAGAAATGAACAATTTGTTTGCAGAAACCGAAGCTTCCCAAGCCGACCACACTTTTCAATCCCTTCCAAAATGGATTGCAACTGCGAGATAAGGATCTGGTAAATTATTTTCAAACTCAGAACACGTTTTTCTCGATAAGTGTATCTAAAAACAAAAGCAGAAATAAGATCTTAGTTGCTGTTTCTTGTTATAGAATGAAGGGCTTCATTAATCGGTAAGCCGATCATCGAGCTAGCATTAGCGTGTGTTTCCCTGCCTACTAGCTGGTATTGGTCGATTTATCATAGTGGCTTCTTTTCAAATTTCCTGGTTGTTTGAACTAGAGCGTGCATAGAAGAAGGAAGTCTCTTCATTTCACCTGATCTCTCTTTGGTCGCCTGAAGAAAGTACAAAATGATGAGATGTGCCTTTCATTTCGATAGGTTTCATAGAAACGAAGCGTAGACTTTATTCATGAAGCCATGTTCAATGCATGTATAGTCGAGTTCAAACAGCCCATGGTTTGACGATAACATCGAGTACATCAACTATACGATCGATTAGCCACAATTTCGAAATAATTAGAGTGCACTGTGTAAATATGTGACTACACAAATAGAAGACCAAATAGAAGAGTTGATAACTAGTATTTAAAATTCTTTAAACTTCAGGTCGATTTCCTTAATGAGCGTCTGGGCGATCACGAAGAGACGTGGGCGGGCAAGAATGTGGCCGCATTCCTGTCGAGAGAGATGATCGAGGAGCTGGAGACGTGCTTCCAGGTGAAGATTCGTTAGAGAACGACTGAGAAGACGACAAAGACAACAATACATTCAAGAGGATTTGAAAGTAAAAAAACGATTAGGTCTCTAGCGTTTCACTAAGAATTGTGATTCGTTATGGTAAATTGGGATGTTGAGTAAATGTACAGCTGCTGAATGAACTAAGGCAAGCTTTAGTCTTACAATATGATAAAAATGCGCCTAGCCTGCCACGGCGGAAACAATTAGTGAAAGGAACTGACCATGATTTGATGGAGATTTTTTTCAGGGCCTGGAACCGATCGCCAAGCTCAAGATCGTCCTCGGGTTCTCGCAGCTATCTACAAAGAGACTGCAAGATGTCCGTGTTTTAGTTATTAACTTATTTTCCGCAGTTCTAGCTTTTTATCTCAAATTGTGATGTAAAAGGTAAAGGTCATCCCGTTAATCTAGGCACTTGCGTCCTGCGGGAGATCACTGCTAGGCCAGTGAATAGTGGCCAGTGATGTACGGTATCTCAATCATGCCATTCCAGTGGAAGAAGGAGATCAACACTCTGCTCGAGATCGCAGCTCAGGACCCGGATGACTGGGTGGA
Source organism: Pristionchus exspectatus (assembly GCA_911812115.1). Lineage (NCBI taxonomy): Eukaryota > Metazoa > Nematoda > Chromadorea > Rhabditida > Neodiplogasteridae > Pristionchus > Pristionchus exspectatus. Next base: position 29,672,260 of record OU461583.1, on the reverse strand, counting down.
GGCCATATCCGACCACCTCAGGCGAGTTATCTATGATGCGATTAGGGTGGCACCACTGTGGACTCTCAAGAATATGATTCAATTTCGCGCCCGGGGGCTCTACGTTTCTGTATTCACATCCAAACAGTGCCGAGGATTATAGGGTATAAATTATTTAACTGCTGCATTCCAGAATCTTCTCCCCAACTGGCATCATCGAACTACAGCCCACACGTAACATGGAGATCTACAGAGAGGCGCTAGGACGAGTCTACCACAAACGTCAGTCATAGTGAAAGCGATTCCCGCCACAGTAGAGGCAGTTGTTGTGTTATCAGAGAGAGAGAAGGAGTACTCGTGCGACACTCAGACGAACCCCTTGAACGTTCACCCGTTGACCTCATTCCCAACAATTATGTGACGGGAGTGAAAGCAGAGTGTGAAACCCAGCCCTAATGAACGTTCGCATTTCGCACCGGTTCAGTAGTCCATTTCGCTTGATTGAACACTGTTTTTCACATATTTGACTTGCGCAACAGTGCATTCTACGACCGGGGCGTGACGATATGGACGATAGGGCTGGGGGGGGGCTTTTCTGTATTTGGCGAGTTTGTAAATGTAAAAAAATACAACGATTTCAGTGCTTGAGTACGCGAATCGTGAGGACTCGCAGTACTGTCACGTGCCAGAGGTCTACCACTTCTGCGACGAGGAAGTTATAGAGGTACATTTTTTGAGCTCATTCTAGTTTCCCCCATGGTCGAGAGCGGTTTGGCAACAGTCTCGCTATCACTCATAGTTCCTTAGACATGCTGTTTGATACGGCGGATTACAACTCGATCAGCCCCTTCAGGCGGTATAAATGATAAGAAACGGCGAAACATTGCTGGCAGTATTGATTCGATTTCTTCTCTCTTTTATTTCTTCTTTGAAGGCGAACAACACAAATGTCCATTGTTTTTTTTCAGAACGAGCTAAACTACACTCCGCGTGAGCCCGAGGTCCATTTCACTATCAAGAAGAAGCTGAAAGCGGATATAATGAGAGAAGAATGTCTGAATGGTCAGTTAGAGAGAGATAGGAATCACATCGTAGGATACAAATATCAATATCGTCGTTATTGTCGCGAATTGGTGCACAATCACATAATACAACGATTGTTGATGATACGTGGCCACTGTTTAACTGAGTTTGTGATAATGCAGATCATACTTTGGGTGTTAGAGCCCATCCTAGCAAGGAAAATGCCTAACACCTTTACCTTTTTATCTTTTAAGAATCGGATATATCGGGTTAGAAAGTCATAATGGCATGCTCACATGACCAAATATTAGTTCGGCATGTTTTCAGAACTCAAGCTGCCCAAACCCTGCAAGGACGAGACCGCTGGCCTAACGTCAACCCTGCCGATGAAGTTCCGCTCATCTCTCCGACAACCGGATATGAAGAGTGAGTTACGGTAGTAATTGGCTACTCTTTACTGTAGGCATACTATCCCTACAGATATGAATAGTTACAGAATCTCTTGGCTCCGGGTTTTTATACGTACTATGATTTATTTATTTTATTTCCAGCCCCCATGCGTGGTATCGTGCAGCCCAACGCAATGAAGATCAACGGTGGATTCACGAGCGAACCGAAAAAGTTCCCGAGACAACTGGCGAAACGAGATGGTATGTAACCCGTACTCAAAATAGATAAGAAAAACATGGTACGGTAGCTCTGACTTTGTAGCGTAGCTTTGAACTTATCAACTACAGAAAAGACCAAGAGTATAGGTCATCGGCGTATTTTTAGTATCGAATAACTCAATACTCAATACTCAATACTTTATCAGGATCATGCATTGGGGTTAGGTTAAAGAGCATGCTGATCTCGTCTGTTTCTGTATTCTCTCGGTGATATCGACCACCAGTCTTCTCCAATATTTCGGCTTAGTTCATCTCTCCAGCGTATTCTTGGGTGGCCTCTCGATCGTGACCAGTTGTAAGGTACCCATGTAGTCAAGGCTCGAGTCCAACGAGATTCATCCATTTGTCGTACGCGATTGGCCCAATCTATCTTCTTCCTCTCTGCTAATTTCACCCAGTCTTGGACTTTGGTCCGTTTCCTCACTCGCAGATTGGTCCATCTGTGAATCAGCGAGATACCGATCATCTTCCTTTCCATCTTTCTTTGTGCGACACGCAACTTCTCTTTGTCAGATTCTCGTAGCGACCATAATTCAGCTCCGTATAAGGCAGCAGGCGTTATGAAGGTACGGAAAGCTTTTCTCTTGTGTTTGAGTGACAATCGGGGTGACGTCATGAGATCATGGATACGGCTCCATGCTCCCCAAGCGCATCTTATTCTCCGGTCGACTTCTTGAGTTGGATTGAGTGGGAATGACAAAGTAGTTCCGAGATAAGAGGCATAATCTACAAACTTGTATTCCTCTCCGTCGATCACAATTGGAGCTCGTGTTGTTGTGCAGTTCGTCATTAATACGGTCTTCTTCGCATTGATGGACAAGCCACAGACAGCTGCATTCGTCTTCAAAGTTGAGATCATTCTCTCCAGTGCTGGCTTGTTCTTCGCAATAATAACTATGTCGTCCGCATAGGCGAGATAAGTGAGAGGCCTTCCATCAATCTTGATCCCGTCGTTATCCCAGTTGCAATCATTGAGGATTATGCGTAGGACTGCAGTAAAGAGTCTGGGTGATAATGGGCAACCTTGTCGGACTCCGCGCCGTATTGTCACTGGAACAAGTTGTCCATTGACGAGAACATTGGAAGTCGATTCATTGTAGAGCCTTTGAAGAAGTCCGATCAAATCTTGGTGAACTCCTTGGGTAGATAGAGCGCTCCAAAGTGCCGTCCATTCTATGCTGTCGAATGCTTTCGCGAAGTCTATGAGTGCTACATAAGAAGGTATACTATGCTCGACTATCTTTTCGAATAATTGCTTTACTGAGTGAGAATGGTCTAACGTGCTAAACCCAGGACGGAATCCGAATAACGAATAACGCAATAATATTTTCGCTGGCTTGTGATCTTAGATTCCGAGCGTCATCAATGTTTTCCGTTATGAGCACGATCAGATTGGCTAATTCGCTGATAAGCCGGAAAACACCTGTAATATCGCTGATGAGATAGAAGGGATGCATACATTTCAATTAATAAAACAGAATATTAATTAGCCAATTTAAGGCGGAGCTCTGCTTATCTCCATTGATGATATTCCTCACGCTCATCTGAAGAGGAAGAAAGATCAGGACAAGGAAGAGAGGGAGAAGAAGAAGGAACAGGAACAGGCTGAGAAAAAGAGGCTGGATGCAGAGAGGAGAAAGGCTATTATTGAGAAGGTACTGTACCTTCACTCTAGAAGTTATATCAGCAACATTAATGATCACCATAATGTGTTTGGGAATGTAGTGAAAGTCGATGCCTAGGCGATGCCTGCCCTCACATGATTAATTAATTATTTAATTTATTATTAATTTACTAGACAACAATTCCAGGCGGAAGAGCGAAAGAAGGAGGCCGCACGAATGAGGGAAGAGGCGATGAGAAAGAAGAAGGAAGCGGTGAGAATAAGATCTCATTATTGCTCTACATAGTCATCAGACGTTAACGTCCGCGAAGACTACATTGATTGGTTAATTTGATTGCAGGACGAGGCTAGACAAGCCCGTGCTGTACCGGTCGCAGTGCCCGTGAAGAAGCAACCGTCGTGCGACCCAAAGCAAGCCTTTGCGGATCCGAGTCTGCAGCTAGAGCGACTGAGACAGACGAAGATGGAGGTAATACTGCTCATTTAAGTAAAGCCTCGCACCCAGCCACTGGTCGTCCCAGGATATGTTGATAATCGCCGATGAGGTCCACCCTTGAGAGGATAATGCGAAACCATCTTTTTACTTCACTAAATCTCTTTTTTTTTCTTTTTTCACGCATTAACGAAGTAGATTGGCCACCAGTTAAACTTAATGAAGCAAAGTCAACATTTTGCGAATTCAGTGAAACATATATAGTGTTTATTATTTTCCTGAATTTAAACTATGTCTCAGGTCGGCACTAAACAGGATAAGGATGAGCCGATGGACACGGAAGAACCGAGACCGAAGGGATCAGGATGGATGTATAATGTGAGTTCGGGGGATACGGTATCCAATACGGCTGGGGTGGAACGGCGGGAGTTATGATAACAGTACAAAACACAATAGTTTGGGTCATGATGGTTCTCGAAAGTGTTAGTCAACGAGAACGATCATGGTGAATGCAAAATGTATGTTCGGATGACGTTCGGAAATGTTGTTTTAGAACCGACTAGGCTGATAATGTGGGTAAAACTGTGCCTATCATATTGAATCTGATATGAAAGTGTTTGTTCTATAAATTAATAATTGCAGACCGAGGAGATCTCACAGATCGGTGACAAGGACGACGACTACGAATTCCTCAATCGACCGAGACCCGCGGGACTGGAGGTAACACACGAAACACACGAAAGGGACCACTTGTTCATTTCTTTTACACTTTTAATTGTTCGCCTTCTGCCAAATGATAATTGATATTAATTTTAAAATTAAATATTTATCGATTATGCAGTCCCGCGAGACGATCATCCAAAAGACGACGACCGAGGTCATCGACTCCGTGTCATGCTGCACACTCGAGCAGCAACGACAGATCGTCGCGTTTATGAGCGGGAATAGGGGTTTGTTGATTCCCTGATTCTCAACTGGTCCTTTCCCGATGATTGTCTATACTGACACACTCACATTTATTGAGTCTAAAACATATTGATACACTGGAGAAAGAGTGGGAGAGAATTCAGTGTATTGAAAGAGATAGTGTGCAGGAACATATTCAAAGTTATTGCTACTAAGAAAAAATAAGGAAATAATTGCAGCAACGTATCGCCCGATGCTCGGGCGCACGAATCTGCTCAAGATCTCGGACGCGATTCAGCAGGGAATCGTCGACGAGGGAGTGTGCAGGTGAGAGTTGCGAGGCCTAAGGGGTCCTTGAACCTTGAAACCACCTTAAACTTACAGAGATTGTTCGTTACCCTCAACCTTAAACCCTAACACCGTCCGCTTATCTGGGAAGTCATTCATGATGCACTTGTCTCTTTTGTAATCTTACAAACTCAAGTTCTCACTGTCATCTCTCTAACTGACTAGAGATAAAGTCAGATGAGACAGGAAAGATGAGAACGATTATTGAAAATATTTTTCAATTAATAACTATTTATTCAGAGTGCGCGTCGAAACGTTCATCCACCTTGATTTCGACTCGGGCGAGTGGAGAAAGCAGCAAAGGTGCAAGGTAACGAGTGAAAATAGAGCTCTCGAAAGATTTGATTGAAGATTACTCTGATTCCGATCATGAGTTTTGATTATTTCATCCATATCTTTCCAGGTCCTTGAGGGAGACGAGACCCCACCCGATTTCGACGGTCGTCATTGCACTCGTCTCAATCATCAACAGATCTTCAATGAGATTGCGAGAAATCTACAGGACGAACCAGAAGACAAGAAGTTTGCTGGAGAATCGGTCATTGTCCAGGTTAGTGTTGATACATCAGGCTGTTCTATCAATAATTGATGTGTCCTCATGAATTTGAGCGATTGTTTGTGTAGACTGGAATGAGTTGACATGGTACAGAAAAATGCTAATATTTCTCAAGGCCTACGTACCGGCGAAGCCAAACGTTGAGCTGAAGTTGTCTGAGGAGAAGAACAAATTGCTGTCGCCCAATGGAAGCGGCTCAAGCGATGTCGTCTATGGACAGGAGGTAGGTGCCGACGAAATCAGCCAGCAACAGCTGTCCTGACTTTTCCGGGGGAAGTGAAGAGACAGATACAGAATAGAACCATTCGGCAGTGCCTCCATGTCCGAGAGTAATTGCGATATGTAGATGGAATACTTTTGATTCATGTGTGATTTTTGAGGGAAATATAATCATTACAAATAGGGGGTGATGAAGTAGCATGAATGCGCTTTCTAGGGTCACTGACCCGGACTCCTCAAATTGATCTGTGATCTCTGCAGGTGACAGCCGGGGAGATGATGACGGTCCTCACCGGCATCTCTGGCTGCATTGGCATGAGGACCGTGGTGACGAACAAGAACGCCCTTCTCTCGCCCGGAATGGTACCTGTCTCTACTGCTGCTACAGGTAAACGTGCACTAGAATTCGGGACAGCAGGGATCTCGTACCCGGCCTTACCTGTGCACACCACCAGGGGTGGTTGTCTCGTGACAACTGTAAAATCGTCTTGATTTTGGAAGTAACTTTACTTTTTCACAGCTGCCAATCCACCAGAGGTCGTGGCTGCCGTTGTGATTTCCAAGCCGAAGACTACGCCCGTGAAGAAAGTGGTACGCATGATTGTTCTTTTTTGTTGAATAGCACCTGCAAACACGAGAATATTGATCCCAATTGCAGAAGCCACGCGCGACGGTGCATCCGCAGCCGATCGCTGCAGCTGCGGTGCAGCAGCAGCCCATGCTGATCGCGATGGACTCTGCACAGCTGCAGCAGCCCAACCCGAACATGCCCGTGCGCACGTACCTGATGCAGCAGGGGCTACAACAGCAGCAACAGCAACAGCAGAGTCTGCTGCCGCAGCAGCCGCAGCAGCCGCAGCCGCTGCGTACCGGCATGATGGTGCAGGTGCAGCGGCCGCAGCCGCAGCCGCAGCAACTGCAGCAACCCGTCATGCTCGTGCAGCAACCGCAGCAACAGCAGCCTCAGCTGCATCTACAGCAGCAGTCGAGGTTCCTCGTGCAGCAGCAATGGCAGTCCCGACCCGGCACCTCTGTGCCCAATATTCAACAGTTACAACAGATTAGCATTCCTCAGTTTGCCCAACAGAGTCTTGTACAGTCAATGAACGTTAGTAGACCCAACCCACAGCCACAGCTTAACCAACAGGCCTTTTTCTCGCACCAGATCTTCCCCCAAGGCACCACTCAGATGATCTTTGTTAACGGAAATAATATGCCCCAATTTAACTTACTTCCCCAGACCCAGATCCCCAATGTTTCCACCCATCAACCGTATCAGTTGACCCAGAATCAAATGCAGAATGTATCATATCAGTTTCAAACAATGCCGAATCAGAATGAGGAACATCAACAGTATAGGTACTAATGTGCTTGAATCAGCTACTCTGAACTTGAATCAAATAGTCTGACCTTAGCTTTCTTCATATTTTCCCATTCCAATAATCGGCACTGTGCTTCATTCGAATATATCTTAGTCATGTTTACAGCTTTTTACCTTACACTATTATAGTTCATGTGTCGCTGTTACATTGCTACTTCATTACCGTTTACGATAGCTTAATCTTATTGCTATTCACCTTTACTAGTCTTGCTTACCTCATTTTGGTCTCCTTATTCAACTATTCAATGGATTCAGCCTAGCATAGCTCATCCTCCAATGTTATTTTGCTTACCTCACTTTCCAAACGCCTTCTCTGACTCTTCACAGGATATAGCCAACCTAGCTCACTTACCCCTGTATTGCCTATGCTTACCTCAGTTTCCTATCGCCTTATCCATCGCTTCAGTGGATTAACAACTGTAGCTCACCATTCGACCGCCTTAATCCTCCGAAAAATATTGCCTAGTCCATTCAGTATTGGATTGCCTTAGCAGAGACTGTCGTAAAAATGTATGTATTGCCTTAATATTATTACTGTTTTTGCATGTAGAACAGATGAATGTGGATCTTGGAGAGTGCGATTCCCCTCTACAAGATATAAGAGACACACTTCCATGGTAGATCTCGTCACACGCTATCCGTCCATTTAGCCCCCGTGTCATTGTGCTTGACTATGCATTTCCATTTACATCCTCGGCCCAGATGTACACACCCTACCCACCCTCTCGTGTGTGAGAGTGACCTACCTCGAAGAATAAACCATTAATTCAGTCTTCTTCGCACATGTTTTGCCCTGTTTAAAGACGATTCTTGATTGTTTTCGGATGAATCGGAAATGTGGTGGCACCTTAAGTACTGTGGTCATTAGAAGTTCACTGTCCCTTGCGTAATTGGTGTTATTTCCCACGGGTCTGGAGAATCACTGTCTGTTCTCTGGTGGAAATGGAGTTGGGCTAGTGTTCTCAGGCAACCTGCCATAAGAAATGAGATAAAGTTCCCGATGTCCCTTCGCCAAGGAAGACAAAGCATCGGCTGCCTTTAGGTCCCGTCTCGGGCCAGACAAAACTAGAGAGCAGAGCGAATGGAGAGCGTCCTCTCATATTCAGGACTGTCGAAATGCATAAGGGATAGAGGCACATCTGTGCGCAGATGGCGCCGTTTTCTACTAGAGCAGCATTACCCTAGTCCACTTCATCACTCAACGAAAGCGCATCATCACTCCCCCTTCTTATAACCCCTACTTTCACTGATTTTCTCCGTGCTCTCCTCGATTCGCGTTATCTCTCGCCGATCTCTAACCTTTCTGTGCTAAGAAAGCAATGGGAACGGTCATTACTCTTCTCATCCATATGCCGGGCCGGCCAAGCAAAACCGTTCACCTAAGGCGGGCGATGATCGGTGTAGGTGCCAGATGGTGCGAGCAATCCTTGAAGGCTCTAATTTTCTTCAATTCCGCACAATAATCCCCTCGAACCGTAGCTCTTTGGCTGTTCCTGAATGGAAATATCGCGGAAGTCTCACCTCCGATCCCCATCCCCCCTGGGCGCAATGAATAAGGCAGCCGCCAATTCTTCCGTCTGCCTATTAGACATATTGGAAGAAACGGCAGAGGAGGCTGAGAAGGGAGCAATCCAATCCTTCCCTCCTCCTCCGCCTTTTCCAATGGGCCCTCTAACACAGCGAGTTCCATATCTCGGAGTGGAGACGAGGGGAGGGAGAGGAGGGGGTCGAGTCTTTTTCTGCTGTGCTGTTGCAGCCATTTCTCCCGCCTCCTCTTCCAATCCGCGTGATGCGCGTCTTTCCTTTGATGGACTTGCGGGCTCGTTTCCAAAATCCCATCTCATCATCTCGGACTCCCCTAGTCCAACCTAGGATGTACTCGGCATGAAGTGACTTTAGTCATCTATACATTTTGAAGGGCCTTGTTCGACCTGGCTATTAATATGCCATTAGCTCAGCAATATCTCCCATTTCAACGCGGTAATAATTTGCGAACAGCTCACTTTTCTCACCACTATGTCGTTTCATCCTTCCTTCACCTGACAAAGTCCACGGGCCATTTCCTAAATCCAGGAGGAAAGTCGGGCCCCTGACCCTATAATATTGCCCTCGAATGTGTTCTTTCCGCTCTCAGAGGGGCACTTAACCAGATTTCCTCCCCTGCCCAACATCGACAATACGATCTACGTCGTATTTTTGCCTTCCGAAGTTCCTCTTTTTTGTCCAATTTTTTTCGCATCTGTCGTGAAGAAATGCACCATAAATTGCCGATTTCTTGCATTCCCAAGCCCATCACTCTTGACCCTCTCCTAGCCTCATTTGCATACGTATCTCTGGCGCAATTCATCAAAATGCGCGCATATTCGCCTCTCCCTGCCTTGTGTCTGTTTCTCTCTCAATGCAACATGATCCCTGCTTGTCAGATCGAGCAAGGGGGAATGGCGATTGAGGAGAGTAATCATCCCTTGTCCTGTCGATTCACTTGTCCGGTCGTTGTTCTTTCACATGTGGTCATTACTCATACGGTAGCCACTGTCCCCGTACAACGGTCTGTGTCTCTCCCGAGAAACAATTTCCTCTTCGTCAATGAGAAATAGCCCTTACCCCCTTTACTATCAACAGTCCCCTCTCTGCTTCCGCAGTACTCTCTGTTATTCTCACAGTGCATTTTCTTCATTATTTTCAGTTTGTTTTCGTGAAATGTTGATTCTTAGCACGTAGTACTTTTCCTTCAGTCTACCGGAACACGCCTGACCTCTCCCCTCAAGCATGTTTCCCACTAACGCATGTTCTGCTTCCGAGCGTCAAGGGACCTTTCAAGCCCCCGCTTCCGAACCAGAAACCACAACAATCGCTTATCCAATCTCCATTCTCTGAGGTCAGAAGGAGCGAGTGAGTATGCGAAATGGGGAGAGCGATATGGTTTTTCTTCACAACTTTCAACAAGAACCTCTCTCGAAAACACGAAAACCACGGCCGGCGGATGATAGGGATGGTGCATAAACAAAAGAGGGCCCACATCCCTCCCCCTCCTCTCCACTCCTTTCTCCGACTCTTCGCCATATATCTCCCTTGTCGAGTGAGACACTCTTCTCTTACGCGCCAGATATGCTCTTTTATGCATTGCATTGCGAGACAGGCCCCGAGACCCTCGCTGGCATTCCTCCGGCTTCACTTTGTTTCAACTTAGACTCTTGCTTCAGCCCTCGCATTTTTGTACTGCGACTGAGAAATTGTCAAACCGAATACTTGTTTTCGTTTGACTTCTCTTACAGGATCTCTGTTCTCTATCATTATGGGAGGTCCAATCAGCTGGATAAACCAATTAAACGAATACACAGGCCCCCGTGAACCGTTTCGATGAAAAAAGGGGCTGATTTGATGTTCCTGCTGACCCCATCATGGAGTTAGGGATTCGAGAGAGTTCCTCCTCCTCTCAATTTGGCCAGCGAGCTGGGAGGGTCAATCAAATTTCCGGCGTCCCTTTCCCCTCTACTGCCAGTACTTTTTCTCGCGGACGGAATAAGAGCCACGCCCTTTGCCATTTCAATCGAGATCATTACTTGTCAGCGTCCATTTTCTAAGCCGGCCGAGAACCGCTCATCCTATATTTCCACAAAGAGTGTAAACATCACAATATCGTCGACCTTTGCAAGCTTTCCGATACAGAAGTCCCGTTCTTCCAGTTCCTATGTTTCCATTAATATTGTCGCGCCTCGGGCATATAGATAAATAACATACAGAACCACTCATAATTCTGGACTCTGCGCACATCAATCACTCTCGACTTGAGCCGCGCTTCCCTTGTAGCGCTTTTTCCTCTCGGGCTGTCTCGTCTTTCTGACGCGGTGTTTCCTGTCCTTGGGTATCGTTTACCGCGCTGTTCTCTTTACGAACAATGCTCTCTCGACCTCTCTAACTGCTTGAGTAGTACACCCTCTGCCTCATGTTCTTTTGCCTTCTCCGATTGGCGAGCAAGACGCATGCATCCGTACTATGCTGTCATTATGTTGTCCACTTTTCGCGGCGGAGGGATATTGAGGAGCACTTTCAGCTACACTCGGGACGGACTAGCGACCGCTCCTCACCGCCGCACAATGCTCGAGTGCGCAATGGTCTGTCTACTCGCGAGCAGCGTCGGGATAAAGACGAGCAAGAACGAGACGGTACGAATCGTTTATTTTCGAAAGCAGTCACAACTTTGTCCTTTTTCTACTAAAAAGTAGTGATTTTTCCTTCAGAAACATGAAAACCAGCCGCGTTATTGCCTTTCGCATTTTATAGCCATTCCTTTGAAAGATTTGGCGATCCTATCGTTTTGCCACCTTTCGCAATGGAATTCTCTGGGGGATCCACTCTGTCGGGCGCGCGCGAGCGATTCCGCAGTAAACACTGCAAGATTCATGACCATCATTTGCGAGGGAACACTCGGCATCGAGTTTTCTGGAACGGCTAACTTGAGGCTCAGTAATCTCTCAATTATATGTGTTATAGTCGCGTAATGATATACAATCGTGATTTTTTTTGCGCAACAGATACTAATTGCGCTGACTAATCGAATTCACTGGTGTAAAATTATCCTTTCTGTGCAAAACTTTTTTATTTCAAACACACTCTAGTTCCACCCAACGAAAACATCATGAAAGAGGGATTAGCGTAACTGCTGCAAGATTTATGACTTGAGAGTGGGCGACAAGTCGTTTTTTGTGCTGTTTGAGTGTGGAGCGTTGAGTGCATTTGTCTCGGGTGACTGAACTGGAAGAGAGAACGAAGTCGTTCACTTCCTCCCTATATACGCGCTCTCTCCCTTTCCCATTCACTCTCGGCTTCTCTGACCGATTAGACATCTGTCTCTTCAATTTCCATTCACTCCAACGTTCGCTGCCTGTGTCTATGTGATAAGGGATTGCTCCAGATTTCCTATAGATGGTGACGAAGCATAAGGAAAGAAGAAAGTCGAGAGAAGAAAAAGGAACAATGGTGATAGTCGCAGGTCAAAACACGACAATGGTCACTACCTGGCGCCGATTTTACTACACGAGCCGTATAAAGTAACTGTCGATTCGAGTAGGTAGCCGAGATGGGAATGAAGAGGGAAATATTTGTCTCAATGTCACTAAGATGCATAGAAATGAAGTGGTGAACCTACTTTCTGCTTTCTTATGCGCGTTGGGTTCCGGAACTATAGGAGAGCAAGGGGCCAGAAACCCGTTGATTCATCGAAAATTAGCTGCCGAAGTGCGGTCAGGCGTGCACTCTTTCGCACAGACTCTGTGCCACTGGAAGATGAAAAGGCAGTGGAAATTACTTCTTGGCTAGAGTGCAACTTGACCTGCACAAAGTCCATGAGATCGGTCACGGAAGATGAGGGATGCATTTTTAAAATTATGGAGTTACTGCGCATATGAATGAAGAAAAAGTCCGTGCAGTTACTGTACAATCGGCGTTATTAGTGTAGAATAGTAATCAGATCCATCAAAATGGACGAATATGGTAATAAGAAGTAGTGTCGAGTACTATTTCGAAATTAATTTCAGGCGTGCAGTTACTGCATCGACGCTCGGTCCTCACACGAAAACTGCTTCGACAACGTGATCGATTGTGCGTACAGGGACCCGCACGGCATCATATTCTGCACCAATTTCTTTGAGGTTAACGATTGTCACGGCCCTCCCAGATTCGTTCTTGTTATCTATCGTGCGTTTCAAATGATCAGCAAACTCAATGTGCTGGTTAGCGTATTGAATGCCTGGAAGAGAGAGGAAGGGAAGAGGTAGGGAGGAGGAGAGCAGGTAGATCACTAGCCTCCTCCCGGCCTCTTCCTCCCTCCTCCCTCCAATCAGTTCGTCAAAGGTCAGCTACGCGTGGGATGGGAAATATTCTCACGATAACTATGACGATTAGCTTATCGAAGCTCGCATCATAATTGCCTGGAAACTTATTGCGATGGTGTGAATAGGCAAACAACCATCTACGATAATCTACGTTTTCGAAAAACCGGAAACCGCTATCCAATGACAATCATAGATAGATTCTTCTTTGGACATCAAAACCATCTGTGAGAGAGGAAGCAAAACCGATTGTCTGACGAGACCATAATAGGCCAGATGCTTGAGCATTTTCTCTCTTCATGCTTTCGTACTTTTGAACACCACATTGCCTGATTTATTTTGATTTGTAAATCGAGTGTGAATGGTTATTACTAGGATATACACGATGGATTGTTTACGAGTGTTTCTGACAGATTTGCGGTCGACGTGTAATTATTCTCTGGAAATGCTAAATTTTGGTTCTTTCGTTTTCAAACAATTTCTCCGGGCATACGTGATTGATACAAAAAAAAGAGAGGCTGGTGTTTTAGATGAGATTGGCAGAATGATGGGACAGGTAGATGGAAACGTGGTGCTCATTAGTGAGAAAATTCCTCATTTCCTTTTCTTCTCTCGTCACGAAAACATTTTCACAATTCAAATTAAACCGTTTTCAGACCGAGGTCGGCGAAGAGTTCATCCAACGGCAGACGCGATGCATCAGCTACTACGATTTACTGATCTCTGATGGTGAGTAGGGGACGGTAGGGCGACAGTAACCAGGCAACGTCATCAACCCGTGTCCCCTTCTCGTGCTCACACAAAGTCTGTTGACAGTCATCGCTATATTTTTGGCATATCGGGGCAATATATGGGGAATTTCCGGGAGCATTGTCGGGTCATATTATCGGTACAACGGTGATCTTTCCAGATACGATTCGTGGAATCGTCGCAAATGGAAACTGCAACTACAAGGACAGGCAGTACTGCGACTGCCCGGTAATTAATATTATTGAATACATTAATTTTTTTAATCCTCTCATCGCTCCAACAAAGATTGTCCACTCTTAATTTAATTAACGAGCCGATCAGTTTGTTTTCAGTGTGCTCTATAACTGAACTCGTAGACCACAGTGCATATTTAGGCTCCTTACACCGTTGCAATCCCTCGAGTACTTTACAAAAAAAGATTCACTAGGGCATGTTGATTAATAGAAAAATGATGCATGAGATGATGAATTCAGGCGACGTGTCCCGGTCGTAATATCACCAACGGCGGCTGGCCCTTCGATGTGCCTACAACGACGCCGAAACCGCCACGATTCCCAAAGGGAGAGAGGGATAAGGGAGAGGGAATTAGGTGAGGTTAACCAACAATTAACCTATTTCCGATCGTTTTCATTACCAAATAGCACATAAAGAACACTTTCCTAAGTGTTTCAAGCCTCTCACTGGGTTTTTAGCGTGGAACATCCAAATAAAGGTAAAAGTGTTTCCACGTCAAGAGATTTTGCAGTCGTAAGACAACACTAGGTGGCACCCACCGGTTAGGCCAGATGGCATCAACATAGGATGACCATAAAATCCATATCAGTGTGACGATCAAGACGCCGTCTCAGCTCGTGGAGGAAAAGCAGCCTCGATTCGGAGTGTCATTCATCGAGAGAGCCGAGTTGTACGTGAAGGTGAGACGATTGCACCTATCGGGGTTGAATACTTCCCCTCATTTCTCACGCACACTCTCATCGATCAGAGTGGTTCTTCATTCCGACAAGCCTAGTTGAGTCTAGCTGTATCGAGAATAGCATAGCAATAGGGAAGTAATTGCGCTCAGTTATTCTTATTCATATTGAATGTCACTCGCCTAAAACCGATTTTTTGTTCCAGGACATGTGGGGCGCGATTGTCTCCCCGTCTTCAGCAGAGAACGGCCAGCACGGAATCGGCCCCTCCCTCTTCCTCATCGCACTGATCTTTGGTCTATTGGCTGCTTGAGCCTTACCTAATTGAACAGCTACCTTATCATCTTGCCTTTTTTGTGCTGTAAACATTCAACGTCTTGCGGCTATCTTTCCCTACCTTGGTCTCTGATTGAGAGATGAGATGGCAAGATACTATCAGTTTAAGTGCCCGTTGTGCCCCCACTCATCCCCATCGCTTATTTTGTTGTACCTCATGCACGTGTATTCATCGATAAATATCAGTTTCTTTGCTAGATCAGACGTATTCGTATCAAGGGTCTGAAGAAGACTCAAGTTACAATCATTTTAATCATCTACATCTCATAATTTCTCGCTTAATTACACGGAATTTCCAGTCAATAAGCGAGATTTCCGGCCTGTCCAGACCAGACCAGCCTGCCTCTGCCCCCTAAACCAAATTTTGTCTAATTGT
Source organism: Pristionchus exspectatus (assembly GCA_911812115.1). NCBI lineage: Eukaryota > Metazoa > Nematoda > Chromadorea > Rhabditida > Neodiplogasteridae > Pristionchus > Pristionchus exspectatus. The sequence goes on along the minus strand of OU461583.1, from coordinate 29,656,919 downwards.
AAAAGAGAGAGCTCTGAAGTTCGAAGCCAATCAATTCACTAAATTCCCGATCGCGAGTCGTTAGAAGGGTGGGAATGAGGTGGAAATTTGATGGCTATCTCTCAATCACGCATCTCATCGCTCTCAGCTCCCTCGGGACGCATTAATGAGTGGGAATGCAGTATTCAGAGAGTGGTTTGGACTTCCGGATCACCTCACTTATCTATTTTCACACACAATTAATATTGACTCGGGGAATGAACAAAATAATGAGCTAAGATAGGAGTTTTTTATGTGGAATTGAGTGATTTACAAGGCAAAAGCCTTCCTAGCTCTTAGTCAACCCTACATTACCCTACTGAGGGAGGCTGCTGTCAACTGTGAACATGACGGATATAGCTAATGAGGGAACATATAACGATTCACGTTTATGATTGACCAAATAATGTTCTATAAACAATGTGATAAGGGAATGAGGCAAGGGGTGCACATTAATTAGGGAAGAAATACCCCTTCATAAATTCGATTTCCGGTTAACTAACCGTTCCCCCATTCTAATCAAAATGGTAAAGATAAAAATTGGCGAATGGGTGCAAATTGATGAGGTAACCTATTCATAGCCTGATTTACGGTTCATAATCCCCCTCTCTTCCCCCCTCTCTCTCTTCTCTCTCAGGACTGCCAATCGCTTCCTCCGTCGTGCATTCTTTCCACTCTTTACACTACGCTGCCGTTTGCCCGCGTCTCTAACCCTCTCCATCTCGCCTGTTCTCTCTTCTTCTCTGATGTAAGAAAGAGAATGGAAGAGTAAGAGACAGGTGTCTCCCTCCTCCCTCTCTCTCTCACTCGAGCAAGTGTGCCATCCTCTCACTGATTGTCTCTCTTTCTTGCGTCGTTTGCGGATCAAGAGCGAGTCCCGTGTCGCAAACAGTTCGACCGATCAAATCTCGTGTGGGAGTCGCCGTGAATTTCCTGTTTCTTGAGAATGCAACTTGACATTGATCATTGCAAGCGCAATTATTTATTAGATGTTGTTCATATGCCTACCTCCTTCGAATTTGTAATTTATAGTGTCTCGTTCCTCGATTGGATCTTGTTTAGGCGTTATTTCATATAATTGGGCACCCATTATTTGAATTGCTCATGAACATCTTTGTTTTTTCCCATTTCGTACGATTTTCCCGATACGTACCGTACTAGATGTTCTCCATATCCGTGCCACCCTCGTTCGAACTCGCCATGAGGAGGAGCATCTTCTTCATTCTCCTTATCGCTCTCTACCTCGTTTTCGGCGCCTTCGCACTGCAGATGATGAGAAGACCAGCAAGCGAAAGAGTACGTTCATTCTTTCGTTATTATTGAGACTGTATCCGTTACGACCCAATCGTAACAATAATCTGTGGCATCGTAATGATCTCCCACTGTAACCAAATGCATTGATTAACGGTATAAGTATACTTTAATTGATAAAAGATCTGTAGACCACGTAGAATTTTGATAATTCCAGCTCACATCGATTGAGTCAGAGCGGATAGATCTGAAGCGAGCGGAGCTGCTCAACGTGCTATGGGCAGAGACAGTTGCGAGAACGGAGAATGACTGGTATCGGATAGCCAATCAGAAGCTGAACCACTATGAGAAGGTGCGATTCTCCAGTAATCGTTCGGCATCCAGGTTTCCAGTGCGGCCACAAATTTAGATAGTTTATCTTAAAAAACGGTGTACACCCTATTCGTGTATTTTTATATTGGTCAGGAAATCAAACCAAATATCCAAAGCAAGTGCGAATATTAAATGCAGACACAAGAACTCAAGCACGAATAATAATGTGAAATTGAAATTGCGTGAAACTCATTCAAATTGGATCTTGACTGTCTCTATTGCCTCCGGCAGCCATCTTTTAGCGTAATTCCCAGCCGCAGTGTAGCAAGAGGAAGTGTGCACGAAAGGTGATCCGATTTCAGACTCTCCAGTCGAGTTCTGCGCTCTCTTCGAAGGAAACGAACGATGGCTCGTTCAATGGAGCACTCAAACTGGCATTTAAGCTGATCACTACGATTGGTAAGGTTGTTATTATAAGAACTTATTTCATTCAAATAAATTCATAATTAATCGTTGAACTAGGTAGTGATTTTAAGAGGAAGAGCGCTTTCCGAGCTAGATTATAGTCCAGAAAAAAAGCTCCCAGCTCATCAATCATAATTTCTTAGCCTCCTCAATCGCGTCGCTAGTTCTTGCTCACTAGGTCACTCAATAGTTCTATCACTTTCACGAGGTGTAAGCGCGGATAATAAAGCGAAGAAAATAACAAACCGTAGTCAACCAGTCTTCATACGGTGTCCACTTTATTCTTGATTATTCCGAATCTAAGGATTCTTTGAATCGATGTGTGCGAATGAGACATTTGTAACATTTTCATTATAAGAAACATTTGCCAGCATGCACCGTCATCTGAATTGTTCAATTCTAATCTCTCTTCACTCTCCAGGTGCAGTGGAACCGGACGAATTGACTTCGGGAGGGCAACTGTTCGCGATGTTCTATTCTATGGCAGGTATGATCGAGTTAAATTGTTATTTTAGAAGCAAATGCTAAATATCTGAACACAATTGGGTTAGGAAATGGGAAACGGATGAGTAGGACAGTGATATTGTAGTCGGTGAATTAGAATATCTTGTTAAATGACTACTGAAACTGCCTCTGAAGAATGTACTTTGAGATACTGATGCGAAGGAGGTAAGGTCGCGGGAGACAACTGTTTGGATTTTTTTGCCCTGGGGCATGTGTTGCTGATTTATTGAAGCCACATGAGAAAATTTAGAATGTGATTAGTACAAACACGTTTCATTGCGTTTTTTATTCATTGCGGGAATATTCTGCTAGACTGTGTGGTTAGAAATAGACCAAGAGGCAGTTACGGACGATGACGCACACTGGCAGGAAGAACGATGGTTGTTAGTGATAGTCGCGTGGTCTCAAATTGATGCGATACTCGAGACTGAGGAGTCAACAAATCTCACGAAATTTTGATAGAATCTTTCCGAAACTTGCTCAAAACATTCGAGAAATTCGCCGATCGAAAAAAAGAGTTTTTTGTCAAACTAAAACATGTTCAGGAATTCCACTGTACCTCCTCTACCTCACGCAGTGCAATCGAATGCTTTCGTCAGTGATTACCGGATGGAGGGTGAGAACTGGTTTATAGCGCGTGATAGTTCCCAATTCATTCGCTCTTAATTGTCATCATGTTGCTGAGAAAAATTTACCAGTTTGCCATTCCGTTCTATCAATTACAGTCATTATTTATTAAGTTTATTTTTTTGCGATGAGTTATCTGTACCTTAGCTTTCTAACCTGACATAACACAAGTGGAATAGAGCCAGGTTCTAGAGACTATTCATCGCTTGTTAACCCCTCGAAAAGTGTGCCATCGACAGGACACTCTATAAAATTGCAAGTAATTACCTTAAAAGGCTTTATTCTATCCTGATCATATTTCGCGAATGTTCCATTTCGATTGACAACTTAGAAATTTACAGGTGATCGTCGCTCTCTTCTCCTTTGTTTTCGTGGGAGCCGTCGTCGTTGACATTCTAGAGAAGGACAGCGACGCAAAGGTGAGGGGATAATAACTTTCAATTTAAAAAAACTGACGAAATTGACTGCAAAAGTTTGACAGATTTTATTCTGTGCAATTCATGCATCATTGACAAGCAAGCAAAGTGTACTATATTTGTGCCCGGTAATAAAAAGCTTTCGTCATTAACCGGGTATATTGTTCATTAGTATTAGTCGCATTTCCGCATTTGCTCAACCGTACAGAAAAGCGCATTCGTCTCTCATTAATATTACGCATGCCGCATAGGGAAGACGCGAGCTGCCTCTAGCCCCAGCGTAGAGCGTAGAGTCATGTGGAGAGATGGCCGAGCGGTCTAAGGCGCTGGTTTAAGGCACCAGTCTCTTCGGAGGCGTGGGTTCGAATCCCACTCTCTTCAGAATCTTTTGCAGTATTTTTGCTAGTGGTTTTGGCAGTTTTTTATGGAGCCGCTCATTATGGATCTGTTTTGTGTATCGAAATAGAGCATTTCTTTGCCCTTGTGCCTGCGAAGATGTACTTGCTGTGCACACCGCCAGGTGTGGTTATATCGTGACAACTGTAAAATCACCTTTATGTGGAACCAACTCTACTATAGTTTTTGCAGATGTTTCGACAAAACTTGAACAATATGCTTATTTTCAGAGTTTCCTGTACAATTACTTCTCCGTCTACCTGCACTTCTCGACAATCGGGGAGGAATCTTCGAGCATCGGGTGAGATATTTTTACGACGGAGTTTATGATTATGAAAGTAGTAAAACGTTCGAAAGCGTGACCCATATTGCTCGATTTCGCACATTATACGCGGTGTTTCAAACTCCGTTTTACACTGCTCACATCCAAAGTGTTTCAGTCCCTTCCCGAGTGCAAAACTGAAAAAAGTGGTTTTGTTTTCCTTTTGGCATCCTTGTTTTAGCCTCATTCAAATCTGTTACAGCACCGTCCTCATGCTCGTTATCTGCATGACGGGTCTCTCCCTTAGCTCGTTGACCTTCGGATTCGTCCAGCAACGACTCGAGAAGAAATTGATGTCATCCGAGTGGACATTCTCCAAGATGTTCGGGCAGCTGAACAAGTATGTTTACGGTAACTTCCAAACAGTTGCTTTTTGCTCGCGCTACAGAAGTGCAAATAGTCAGCAAGCATATCCCTTGGATAAGATACTTTTTCCGAAAGATCTGGCAATTGATCAAGTACTTGAGTGAAAATTGAACTCCTTTCCACCCCTTCATCCGAGATCGCGTGTCTCATTTTGTTAATCGCCGATGGGGTTGACAAAAGCTCGTACTATTAGGTGTCCATAGATACCTCATATACCTAGCGTGTCCCATGACTCGGCAACATTGAGACCTCATAGGGTAGGAAAAGTACGGAAGCGGACTGACCATTGGTCGAGATGATTTACAACTTTCGAGGAAAGGACGGGATTTAATTCTTCCTACTCTATAGCTTCGTTGATGAAAAGATGCCACATTTGCGTCACTATTTCTCATCTCGCCCTTTTATTGGGCCTTACTTTCCCTCATCATTGTCTGGGATTTAGCAGTTGCCCAATCACCGCAAATCGCAAAGGCAATGTGATTGCATCCTGATCGCACACATGGATATATACTTATGCTGAAAAAAGGAAAAAGTTCCACTGCCTTGTTTTATTCACGAGATACAGAATGTGTCTTGTAATTAGGCAGTCTCGAAGTGACACTGTTCACAACGGCAGCAGAAATGAGAAAACCGTCGTTGTAAAATAATTAATTTCAGGATCAAGGAGAAGATGGAGAAGAAGGAGGACGGTGACGAAATCGAGACGACAATAATCAACAATCACTACCCCATCGCCGAGGAGGAGGAGGAAGAAGAGGAGGAGGAAGAGGATTATGAGTAACCGAACGAACGATGTTCCTATTATGATCTCTAGTGTTCCTAATAAATTGTGTCAATTTTTACGAAGCGGGCTTTTTTCTACACAAAGTTCGCACCGAATGCATTGGAGTACGTGTAAATATGACCAACAAAGGTCTTGGATGACTGAATTTCGGTTTGCACTCTCTATGGAGATCGCTCGGTGTGAACTGTTTGATCTTCGAACACCCATTGATGATTTTGTTCTTTATGTATTTGATTGTACTGATACTCTGGGAGAGTTTGCCTTAATGAATTTGCACTGTTAGTTGTCATGCTCGCATTACACTTGTGAACTTTAGTGAGATTAAGGTTGCAGAGTGCAATCATCGTCTAGTAGACGTTAGGAGACTTCATCTCTTGGTGATGATGTCTAGTCATTCCAGTCATGGATATTTGCAAGATCGGGTTCGGTCAGATCATGTAGTGATTATCGAAACACTAGTCTGACTCTCTCATTGCGCAGTGCTCTCTCGCTCTGTCTAACATGCGAGAGAGTAGGGGAAACGACGAGAGTATCGGAACATTGTCACTGATGTGAGGAGTCTGCGCTGATATTTGAGTATCATTGTTGAAGAAAAACTATTGTTATCGCACTCTTCATCTTCTATTGAATCGAACATTATCCGCTTTGCTAGAGATAATAGGAATTTGAGAGAGACAAGGCTTTGTTGAAGATGTTGTATGTGTTTGATCATGCCGTTTCTGACCAGCGAGAAAGCACGAGCAATTAAGAGAGCTAGACATTGTTGAGGTAGAGCATTGTGCCCATAATAGCATTCCAGTCTGTCTGACTCGATATTGAGCGAATTCGAGATAGTAAGGGTGCTCTGCAGTAAAGTCTTGTTCAAAAAATATATTCATTTCTCGTGTTCGCTCACTCTGACCGAAAAGACAGTACCAGGAGTGAAGATATATAGATCGAGCGCGATGACTGCAGCAGTGACCTCAGCAATCGTAGATTCAGAAAACCATTGCGCTGTCAGCGCGTCATTGGACCACAGCAGTCCCCGCTCTTGCGCAAATCCCAATCATGATTTCGAAAACATATGCGAGATATTTGTCTTCAAGTAAAGGTCTCCTAGTTTTCAAACGTCCCAATGTTGATCTCTTTCTAGACTTGGAACATAACAACTGAGTGAGTACCACTTCGTACGAGTGTGTGAACCTTTTCTAGGAAATATTTCGCCCTCTGGACTCATGAGATGCTGGAGCGCGGAGAGAGTGCGCCAATGTGGGAGTGTCTGGGCCCTCATTTACTCCACCCATCCCCTCCTTCGCGTCATCCCATGCCCTCGGGCGACCTCACCATGCGCAACAATATCCTCAGTAGCTCCATCCGGCAACGCGCAACATTTTGGCCCCCGTTTTTCTCATATTCGCCCGAATGTCGGCCGGGACATATCCAGACCCCGCAACGAATCGGGAGGGAGCAAGCCCATCTCGAATTTCATGAGATCTCAAAAGTGGGCAAGGGGAGGGGAATGAGAGGTCGCCGATGTCGTGGTGTGAGAATGGAAGGAAGGTCTGACAACGCCCCCTTCTCTTTCCCGGTCGTCTCATTCACCCCGCTCATAAACCAGGCCGTCTCTCGCTAATGCGTGCTGCTATATTCAGCTCCTATTTCGACGTTATATTCGTGCTTTGGCCCTTCCTGAGAAATATCTCTCACTCATCGGTCAGAATGAGCGAGAGAGCATGCGAAATGGTGAGAGTCTTACGAATTCCTGGTATTTCTCTCGCGAACCCGGAAATTTCGGCTAATTTGCGCGGTTCGACTTGGCGAATCGAGCGATCGAGTGGTGGGCCGTGCCACTTTTTCACTATTTTTTTTTGGAAAATGAGTTCTGATTTGAGTGTTTCTTCGAGTGTTTATGGTTAAACTTTTGATCGCAGCGTAAGAACGTTCAATAACAAGCACGAACATGAAGATATCAACGCGTATTCCTCGTTTGATCCTAACATATCGGCCTGCTCTTCACTCCTTCCGTCATTACTTCTCATGTTTCGCGTTCGCTCGCACTCCATATCCGCTAATATCAGCCAAAAACGTTCTGCATTTCACTGATATTGAGGTTGTGGTGAAAATCGCTTCCGCGAATCCTCCACTTCCATGTTTTTCTTCTACACTTCCTTGTAGGACTCACTCTGAGAGATACATTACCGTATTGCTCTATTTGCTCGCTACCGTATCGTATGATCTTAGGTGCACTGATAGCTGAGTTGTAGTCCTGGTCTGTGCACTAATCGCAAGATGTTTGAACTAATTTTTCAGCATTATCGTAATACGCAAGTGCACTGCACTTTTGTCTAGAGTTCGACGTTCATTAATTACTGTCTTTCACCTGTAACTAAATCACCTGCGCGCATGATAAATACGATGATATCCAGCACGTTTACAGAATCTGTTTGTCTATTATCATGCAATGTTCAGAAGTGTCTCATTACATTCTCTTATGCTACCTTGTTTTCGTCATCATCTTTCGCTTGAAGATTTGAGAGTTGTTACCAGAACGCATATTTAGTTCTTGAAACGCTTTTTTCTACATGTTTCCTCTCAACAATTTAGGAACAATGTGTGTACCACTTTGTACGGGCGTGTGACCCTTTGCTGGCAAGGATTTCGCCCTTTGGACTCAATTTTTGGAATTAAAATACTTGTTCTTCTAGTCGATGCTCGCATTCTGGGACATTGTGTTCTTCGTGCAATACGCGTACATCGCTCTCTTCTTGGGCCTCTACGCACTTGAGGTCTATATCATTCTCAAGGTGAGATTGCATACTGTAACGAGAAGCGATACAAAGTCGTCGTAACTCTGAGTCGGATACTGTCTCTCAATCCTTGAATCTGAAGTTTTTATGTGCCTGAGAATAATCAGAATTGAGGGAAATAATAATAAATAAAGAGTGATAACTTCAGCAAGAGAGCAGTCGGTCGCAGTTTCGTACTCCCTTCTACAAGTTGTTCGTCATTGGCGCGATTCTGGTCAGTTTTCTTTTCACGATAGTTTTTTTCATGGGTTTTCGGCATCTGTTCTAACTTGACGATTCTCACAAACGGAATGGAGCAAATAATCGGTGGTCTAATTCAGGACATCAACTTCGAGTTGCTCGCCACGATAATCCACCGAATACCAATGTCGCCGATTATGAACGGCATCTTTGCTCATTACGAACCGACGCTGGCGATGACGTTGGTCTACGGGTTAGTGGAGAGCAAAATATTGATCATGTGATCAGGCAACGATGCACCGAAATTGTAGTAGATTGATGTTTCGTTGAGCGGGGGGTGGTCGAGGCGGCATATTTTGATAGGATACTAATCTGGGGATGCTCCTAGACTCTAGTATCCGAAATTTAGATGAATTCTGCAAGAAATTTAAATGAATTCTGCGTGTGAGCACACTGTGAACATACTCTCGAGATCTTTATCTTGAGCACAATGTAGTGTGATGAGGGCACTATGAACCTGGGCAGTTGTATCTCGATTTTTTGCTAAACGCAGCAAATCATTGCTCGCTAAGAGGGAGCTGATATCAAGTACCCAAATCCGGCAGGGATACGGTAGCTATTTTAAGTGCAAGAAGCTTGCATACGTGCAAAAAGTGCGTGGAACGATATTAGCCCTCCTTCCTATTCTCTTTCGCCCCCACATCTTTTGCACCTTTGGCCTTTTTTGTTCCTTTGGCCTTTCATTTTAGCGCCCAGCTATGGCAGCGGGGGCAATCTGAGATGCTTAGTGCATAGAAGGTGGTCGGATGATGTCTCTCATCATCCGTCCAAATATGGAAAGTAGACGCGCCGCTCCGGATGTTGGGCAACCCGAGGACTTCCTTATTTGTCCTAGACTGGGAAGATCTGAGGGCGGGTTAATGTTAGTCTCAAGAAGAGAAAAGGCAAACAGAAGGGAAATAGTCGTGTTCTATGGTGGGTTCTCTGAAAATATAAGCGTTATCTGAACCTAATCGTCTGCATTACTAGAGCATGCTAAGACAGAATAACTACTATCACAGCATGCAAAAACGAATTCCAGATGCTTATCCCCCACATTGCAGTGTCGCCTATTATCTGCCTGCTGCTCAGGAGTACCTCAATATATTCATTGCCCTCAATCGACTAACGGCCATTGTCTTTAATGCTTATCACAATAAGGTAAAGAGTGTATTCTATATGCTATCTCCATTTTCGACGCAATAGAGATCTTTGGTGCGTTATAAATATGACATTTTGGCATATCAAAAAATGAGAATGATGAGTCATGCATCTCAATGAGAATATTGCATGATATTTCATGGTGTAATAACCATATAGAAAGTGTATTTCCCATTTTTCTTGAAGAATGTTTAAAAAAATGTTAAAATTTTTAAATTTAGATTCTTAATTTTTTAAAAAAAATTTCATAAAGAAAACCATAAAATATGGAAGAAACCGAGACCTTCCTTTTTCATAAAGAATGCGATGTTTTTGTATGCAGAAACAATCAATTAATTTCAGATCTGGCACTATCTCACCCCTGCCTCCATACTCTTCACCCTCACAGTCCCTCTAATCTCCGTGTGGTATCTCTTCCTCTGCCCGATCATCTCCATCCCAGTGCAAGAGGACAACTACACGTACTACATTATGACAGCCGATGTGGCCAATACATTCCCTGGGGTGAGTATCAGTTAGTCGACTATGCAAAGACTATGCAAAGTTTTCACACATTAAAGGAGGAGTAACAGGAATGAATGTCGGAGACTCCCACAACGAAATCCCGGGACTTGTAATTACAGTAGTTAGCCGTTGGCTCTTTGCCAAAGTACCTATTCCCTTCTCCCGTTCCACGATTGAGAGAGAGAGATTAGTGCGATCGATGGGAAGAGGGGGAGACAATGGTAGATCAAGGCGCACCCTCTTCCCAGTCAAATCCTCTGTTCAAAATCCCCGCCGTTTCCTGGACTCAGGGGAATTCTGGCACTGGGCCAACTCTCTCTAACTCGGTTCATCGATGTCGTAGAAACACGGGGGGTTTCGGAAATGAGATATGGTTATGGATTGCTACAATGTGACGTTGACAGATTAGTCACCAAAATATTCGTGTTACTCCTCCTTTAAGAAAGGTCCGCGAATTCCTTTTGGATGGTTCGGTGGTTCTTTGTGTGTTTCTTAGAGGTTCTCACCCTATTATTGAGATTCTTGAGAAACTACAAAATCATCGTTGTTTCTGTTAGTTTCCCTGCGCGAGTACATGCCAATCGACCGGGTTTCCACGAAATCAGAGACCAAGTACGGAGAAAGAGAGGGGCCAGGTACTGGAAGGGAGAGCGGAAGGGAGAGAGGGACCAGAATTGTCCCACGCGATAGAATTGAGCTACATCCGCATCGCCTGGCACGCATACTGATCTAGGAACTAAGCGTGAAGGGGAACGTACCCAGACAATAAGTGAGAAGGACCAAAGGGAAAGGTCAGAGTGCAAACAGTTAAAATGAGAACTTAGAGTAACAAGTATTTGTAGCGCCGTGCGAGATCTTACAGTTTAATTTTTATCTGAGATCGCAAAAGAATACTCACCAGATCGCGAGATGAAACTCGATGACCGTCAGTCAGAACAAATTCGGAATTGATAATTACTCAAATTGGACCCCATTGGTGCATTGTAGCATATATAGAGTGTTTGAGCATCATTTGGCTGACGTGAAAAAAATGTAATTGTAAATTATAATGATTCAGATAAGTCCCCCTCTCCGCACTGCCATTCTCATCATCGGTGGAGCTTCCATCTGTCTCGTGCTCTACACGATAACTGCTCTATGGATGAGATACGTGCCCGGATTGACCAAGGTAATAACAAATAATAGACCGGTGGGCAGTAGGAACTGACAGGGATTTGGGTGCTAATTACGCCCTGATATCGTAAATAATAAACCCGCTGAGCATTTCAATGTTACGATAATTTAATCTGAAAGTTATCGTTGGGTTTTACCTTAGAGCTGGAATCCGGAGGTAACAAAGCTTAAATAACAACCTTGAGCTGTTGAAGTAGAAGAATTGTCAGGGGCAGGTGCAAACTGCCTTTGACAGCTTGCACTTTAGCACCTTAGAACACTCTTAGGTACTCTTGTTGCATATATTATGCCGAGGGAAAATAGGAGGCGTTATTAGCCTTTGATATTCTAATTGCCTTCGATCGCTCTTCGGCAATATGTGGTACAAAAAAAAATTCAGTTACATCAGGATTAATACACATCTGCGATATCTTTGAGTATAAGCGGCATTTTTTCCTTGGAGAGAAACTAATTTAATAATTTCAGATCGATGTGGACAAGCGTCTCTTCTACTTTGGCGCCACTCTCTTCATCCTCAATATTCCCTGCGCTGCTCTTCAGGTTTGCATACAAATTTCAACCTGGGGCGTGCAGAAATGTTTCGATCTCTTATTCTGAAATGCTCTCTCACGGGTAAGTGAAAGCAAGAGAGCACTGCTAAATGAGAGATCGGAAATAATTGTGCACACCCAAGATTCAGACCTGCAATAATCTCGCTCATTATTACTTTTTTCGATGTGACCCGTTTGGTCACGCGCAAACTTTTTTCAATAAGGGAATGAATTTGCTCATGTTTGTGCTAAGCTGAAGAGTTTTGAGTGAATAAATAATAATTTTTTCCAGATAACTCTCTTTCAACTTGGCCCGACAATAGAGAATCTCTTCTTTGCCTACAAGTGCTTACCGTTCCTGGTGGATATCAAAAGTTCGTTTCGTGTTTTTCACATATCCATCAATTTACATCTGAAAATTACATTCGCGATCTAACTTTTGCGATTCTGTTGGTGCATCCCTACACGGTCTAGATCGAATACAGAGGTAAGGTAAAGGTAAAGGTGTTTGGCATTATCCTCGCAAGGCGCAAGAGGATATAGATCGCAAGAGGATATAGATATTACATGCTATGATTTCAGGTCTGCTGCCCCCGATTCTCCTCTTCGTCTACAATAAGAGTATACGGATCAAGTGCTATGAGTTCTTCGGAATGAAGCAGCGAGTGAAGAGAGTGTCCGAAAGGAGCTTCTCCAAGACGGTTGGATCGCGAGTTCAAGTCTAAGCAACCGACCCCGCTCAGAATATTATTCCCCATTCTCATTCACTGATCTCTTTCCATTGTTAGCTCTAATGGATCTCGTATCAATCTTTATCTGGTCATTCTTAATTCGTAATTTAAGTCGATTGTATAACGGAAACATCTCATTACCTTATCCATAATGCAGCTCCAATATCTGATTCTCCAACCTCTAAACTCACTGACCTACCCTATTGCAAATGCTCTACCCAGTTCACAAGATTTTTGAAACACCTCAAATTTATTATTATATTCCTATTGTACATTCCTCCGTCCTGTCTCCCACTTAGCGAGTTCGATTATTCGTTGTGCTTACGGGCATTTCACAATCAACAATGTATTTATTTGGTATGATGAAATATATGGTGTATCACAGCTCACGAATACGAAGAGTGGATTCGGTTGTGGTGTATAGAGATCGAGGGCAGTGCTTAGTTAGCACTTATTCGCTGCGGCCTTCAAGTTTCCGACATCGGGCATTGGTTTCTGATATGAGCGATCTTTGACTTTGTCTGCCTGCCCTTCTTTGTTTGCTCAGAAAGCATCGAGTACAAAGTCCTTCCAAGGTCTCATTAATGAAAGAAACACAACTCACCTCATCTCTGTCATGCATAACGGACATTCGTTTGCCAGTAACGCAAAATAGCAGCAGAATGAGGAACAGTCCGATGCATTCGACGATGGAAACGACGGACAAACCGAGCCAGAGACCCGCCTGGCCTCCCAGGTCGTTCACGGCCTCGGATAGCTGAAGGAAATAAAAAACTTCATTAGGTTGAGAGATATGAACATTAGCAACATCTCGTAACATCTCTAATGCTTTCTCTAATTTTTGTGAATTTACAACTTTAATCTCGTTTTGGACAGTTTTCACGACAACAGTGTTGATTAGTGGAAATATCATACCGAATAGGCGGCACTCTCCGTGAGCACTTGATATTCGAGAGTCTCATAGTAGACGTTGACGATCATTCCGTTCTTCTTGTACCTAAACCGTCAATTTTAATCACATCTTTTTTGTCGCAGCAATATCAAGTTGCTGCCTTCAAGCAATACCAATGTCCAATAATAAAGTTCTCTGGAAATCCGTATCTTTTTTAGCGTCTCCAATTTTTTTCTGTTCATCAGTCGAATCTTTCAGTCTTTTTATATGCTTTCAATGATCAATCAGGATTACTGCTCCCAGTACGCCAATAATGCTCACCATTCCTGGCAATCCTCGACCGTCCGAAAGTTGGAGTTCCACGATTCGCACGATCCTTTCTGAATCGATTAACTTTTTTATTATGTGACTTTATTTGACGAACCTCCGCAAAAAACTGAACGAAGATACTACCCTATGCACGTTCAATTGATTGTTGAAATATAAATTGGTTTTTTATGTCCAAACTTATAGGTTACGAACTCACCCCGGGCATGCCCAACAGCGGATTGGTAATGTTCGAGCCGACACTTCTCTTCTTCCTTTTCCCCGGTGCATTGTCTGATCCTCCCATGCCTCCTCCACCTCCGACTGGTCCACCATTTCCTCCTCCGCTCATTCCTCCTCCTCCCGAGCCGGGGATTTGCATCGCAGCGCAGTCGTCGCTGCCGGTACCGCCTGAGGAATCTCGATCTTATTTGTGATGCCATTCCGCAGACGTCTAAACAGCACATAACAAAATAGCTTTACCACTAGTGAAAAGAGAAATGGAACATTGGAATGCGTACCTTCGTCCCACTTATTAAATGTTGGCTTGTTCGTGAACTTGTCCGTGTTGATCTTGAAGCAGTTGAAGAACTGCAAATCATTGACATTTCATGATTTGGATTTTGACCTCGAAGCGTCAACCGTCCCATATGAGGGAGTATTTAAATACTTTCATGCGTTTCTGGCTTCATTTTTCGATAAAAATAACATCCTATTTGGTTAAACTGCACTCTATAACAACACTCACATCCACACATTTCACGTGGTCAAGTGTTGGATTCGTGGGGAATCGAGTGCCGTCGGAGCACTTGTAACTGCACGGCCACCACTCGAACCAGTTGTCCTTATTCTTGGAGCTGTATGTGGTCGGCTTGCCACTGCAAATCGATTTTAGGACAGATTGCACTACAGAGGCCAATTTTTTGCATCCATTTCATTTTCCGCTTTTCAGCAGTAAAATAGGTATATTACTTCAATCATTTCTGTTGAGCCTCTGATTGCCCACGCATATGCTTCTCGTATACTGTGTGTTTTTGTAGAATTGGATAGCTCTCACCTTCCGATTGGCAAGACGTAGTAGCTGGAAGACCATCCCGACATGAGATCCTTCATATCGTCACAATCGGTTACTGAAAAATTCGTATTCTCATGGAGAATTTAAAAAAATTGCAACGTAACTGTAACTCGGTTTTTTTTGCAAAATTGATCAAATTGCTCAAGTGAAATCAGAGAAAGGCTCCACCTACCCCATTCCGCAGCAGCGGTCGTGGTCGCCATCGTTGTTGTAGTGGTAGTCATTGATGCAGTCGTGGAGGTCGTCTTGACGGGTGGAGGAGAGGTCGGAGGATCGGAAGGAGGCGCGATGGTCTGAGGGGCCGTCGGTCCGCTGGTGGTCCCGCTCATCTTGTCCTTCTCAGCATTGCAGCCCGACTGGGGCGGATTCCCTGGCGCATTCCAGTTGCTCCAATCGGGTCGGGCAGTGGGACTGCTGTTCGGGTCACCAAGCCCCTTGGCAACTTTGGCAAACGCGAAGAACTGCAAGGAATCAATTAATTAGATTAATTATTCATTTAACAATTCAATTAGGAATTCAAGAATTCAATTAATTTCCTCTAATAAAAAACGATTTGTTCTTTTGAGATTCGTTCTATAGAACTCATATAAAACAATGCCTATTAAGTTTTATTATGTCAATGTATATATTTTTTGAAATATTCTCGAACTGACATCTCTGCAGTTCACATTGGGCGTGGGGTACTGCGAGGTGGGCAGACGGTAGTTGGAGCACTCATAGAAGCACGGCCAGCAAGTCCACCACGCATCCGCCGGCTTGGGAATGCACTCGAACACGGGCCTGGAGAACGAAAAGGTGAAGGTTCATTGGGTTACGTCAACCAATCAGCGCGCGTTTGAATTCACCAGGCTCGGTTTGGTACACTGAAATGGTAAAAAAAGACTCGAGCAAAGCTAAATTCTTGCTTATTTCAGATCATGTCATCCGATACTCACATGCACGGATTGTTCTGCGATGGGTAGGTCTTGAACTTATTGGCGGAAGTCAGATTGTAGGCCAAGATCGTCAGCTGCAATTTTTAGTGATTTTGATTTCGCGCAGTTAAAGCAAGGATATTAGGTTCGAACGGGGTTCCACCAGGTGGTTAGTAATAACAATAAGTGAGGGAGGCATCTATTATGTCGAATTCCGATATTTAATCTCCACCGCAAGTTATAACCATCCTGTTTAAAAAATGTTCAAGACATGTGTGAAGAGTCAAATGTTCTTGAATATAATTATGCAGGGTCTTCGCTAATTTTTTATGTGCATGGGACATGTTGAAGGAAGAATGAATAGAACTTCGATTCACGCACGTAGTACGGATTCGTGGTGTAGTCCATCGTGCAAGCCGTCGTTACTGGTAGTGGCGATGATGTCGTCATCATAGGCGTCGTTGAGCCTAATGAGGATGCATATCTCAAGACAAGTTCAGTGAATAGAGCAACCGATTCATAGACGGATGCTTGCAGGTTCAAATATTTCAGCGTAACACTCCCCTTGACAAGTTCGAGGAGTGAAAATTACCAAACTCTCTCACTTTTGCATGCTTTCTTCCCACTTCTCTATCATCCCCGTATACACCATACCAGCACTCGTGGATGTCTTGGTTGTTGACGTCGTCGATGCTCGCGTAGTCGAAGTCCCTGTCGTCGTTGATTTAGGCGTCCAGTACTGCGTCGTCTTCGTTTCCTGGAAAAAGGTGAGGTAAAGCTCAAGCGGTCAAGCTATTTTACAGTCGTAAGGCAACGCTAGGTGGACCAACTGGTAAGGCCAGTTGTTAGGCCAGTTGTTTCTGGAAAAAAATAACTGCTATTCCAGGGTTGTCTTCGAGCCATATATGCAGACAAAACGCGCACTGAACAGTGAGAAAGTTCAGTGCTGGTCTCTACGCCAACGTCTTCATTGCACTTTTACCACAGACGCCTCATAAATTTTTGTGCTCCGAACAAATCGTCGAATCAAAACCAACCTGATCCTTCTTCAGTTCCTTCGATTGATTCGTGGTTCCCACGCCGACAGTGTAGCCGAAGGCCGGGTATCGCAGTACCTCAATTGTTTTCCGTCATAAATTTCTTTAAAAATTAAAAAAAAGAAGCAAATTTTTCAAACGGACTAATTTCGCCATCATCCAAGGCATCATTGTATTAATTTCGAGAAACAGACTTTTACATTTGACCACATTGTGAGATAGATGTGTCCGGTTTTCTTACCGATAGCGTGGAGCTGAAGTAGCTCTCCTTGCACGGGGGTTGGCAGCCACAGTCGCCGATCGGATTGAGATTGGTATCATTGGAGTTGAGTTGATCCCCACGGAGACGAGCGACGCACGACGCTAAACAACTTTTTTATCACTATCTTATTTGTCCGCACTGGAGGCCGAGAGGAAAGTAATGGAAGTATAGTGGGCAACTGAACACAATCGAAGTTTCAGTGCTTTTTCAGGCTATTGAACCGCCCGAGAACGACATGCTACCGGTACTGCGCCGGATATGCAAACCATAATAAGGCTTACCATCATCGGGAGTGCTGCACCAAGTGTCGTTGCCTGCTTTTCGATACTGGGGATGAGCACAGCCGCATCTCTGGAAATTGTCGTAAGGCTGTTTTTCATTCCACGCGTAACGTTCGAGGAGGTGGAGGGAGGTTGTCCCTCCGGCTCTGTTACAGTAAAAAGGTCCCATGAAGATAAAAAGGTCCCATGACGATTTAAAGGTCCCATGACGATAAAAAGGTCCCAAAAATAAAAAGGTCCCATCACGATAAAAAGGTCCCATGATATTCTAACAGAGCCCTTGACGATAAAAAGGTCCCATGACGATAAAAAGGTCCCATGACGATTGAAAGGTCCCACGACGATTGAAAGGTCCCATGACGATTGAAAGGTCCCATGAGTTCAGTAGTTGAATGACAATGCTCACTAGTGTTGTTATGGTCGAGTGTCACTCGACGAGTGAATTCACTCCTCGAGTTCATTTTCCACCGACTCGGTCGGCGCGCTCAGCTCGGAGTGAAATTACGAAATTCACTCCGGAGTGAATACTCGGAGTGAATTTCGCCCTCTCATTCCTTGTTTGCGACGGACTATTCTGGGTCTCTTCCGACCAATCCTTAGGCCGCCGAGGCTGAGAAATGACTCCGGAGTTGAACTCCGGAGTCAAAATTTGATCGCGAGTCAAACAAAGGAATTCACTCCGGAGTTCTCAAATCATTTTCACTCCGGTGTATCGAGTCACTTGGTCTAACAACACGCTCACTTCCGAAATGAGCGCCTCCCTAAGCGAGTTTTTTTCTAAGCGGGGCCTAAGCACCCTAAGCTTTTTTCGATAGACGCAAAGTGATCACCAAGCGTGCGAAAATTGTTTTATTTTAAAGCCTAAGCGACTTGATCAATTTTTCGCCAGGACGGGCTCTGATGTAGGCATGTCCGGTGTCAACATGTCTCGCTGCTCGAAGCCTCTTGGACTTGCTTAGATAATGCATGGAGCTCGTGAGCAACGCAACGTGCGCTTGTAATTAGGCATCCAAGTATCCTTGCTCAAACCTTTGGTAAACCTTACGCGCATTTTCCAAGCTTTGCGCTTGGAAAAAAGCTTAGGCTGTTTAGGCCGCTTAGGAAAAACTCGTTGCGAGGCGTTTCGCTCATTTCGGACGTGAGCATTGTCATTCAACTATTGGGCTCATGGGACCTTTCAATCGTCATGGGACCTTTCTATCGTCATGGGACCTTTCAATC
Organism: Pristionchus exspectatus; assembly: GCA_911812115.1. NCBI lineage: Eukaryota > Metazoa > Nematoda > Chromadorea > Rhabditida > Neodiplogasteridae > Pristionchus > Pristionchus exspectatus. The sequence continues at coordinate 29,638,366 of OU461583.1, read as the reverse complement.
GTCATGGGACCTTTTAATCGTCATGGGACCTTTTTATCGTCATGGGCTCTGTTAGAATATCATGGGACCTTTTTATCGTGATGGGACCTTTTTATCGTGATGGGACCTTTTTATCTTCATGGGACCTTTTTATCGTCATGGGACCTTTTAATCGTCATGGGACCTTTTTATCTTCATGGGACCTTTTTACTGTAACAGAGCCGTCCCTCCTCCCTCCCTCCCGGGGAATAGGGAGCTCGCTAAATAGCGCATTTCGTGCGCTGAGTGTTTCGAACTCTAGTTGCCCCGTTAATTCCAGCAATTTCCAGAAAGTAAATGTTAAAGGAAAGCACTCTTCAGCACACCTAGCGAGCACGGGTTTCAACACCTCTTGCAACGCCTAGCAACGTGCATTGTACACGAGAACTAATGATGACAGTCTTTACGAGGAGTGAGAATTTTAATCGTGAGTGGTGAGTTAGAAAACGGTAGCGCAAACCTGAATGATTCGTTTTTGCAGACAGGAAATGAAGCAGGAATCGATGGTATACGGTAGATCGGCGTAGTAGTTCAGCTCGGGAGCCAGCACATACAGACAGTGCCCGTACGGTTCCTGGATGCGCTCGGTGCGCGACTGAAAATATGGACCGTGTAGCGAGCGGGTCTCAAATTGATGATAAATCTATCTGTCATCTACACTTCTTCCCCTCTTGTCCTCTCCTTGCTACACTAAGAAGACTACAGTACTCATTACACATGATCTCTTGCGCGCAGCTTTTAAAGATACATGGAACAGCTAAATTAATTGCACGAAGGAAGGAACATAGCGACTCAAAATTACCGTGTCCGTGGATGAGACGGGCAGTGCAAAAATCACCCAAAGAGACACTCTCACTTCTTCAGAGCACGCAACATTCATAGAATCATTTTCTACCAATACATCCCTTATCTGACCTTAGAAATGGCGATGGACGTCTGGAATCCGACGCCGACGTTGAAGCCGTGATTGTCGAGGGACACGAGGGAATCGTCATCGTTCACTGTCATTCGCACACCCACACGCATCGTCGTCGGCAGGTAATCAGAGACGAATGTGAAGGAATCAGCGAGCTGAGATTATTCATTCCGTCGTCGATACTAATTGAGGCTTATAGCTGGATTTAGAGAGTGTGTGGGAAAATTAGAGGCACCCTATTCTGATGCAAAAGTCTCTCGAAGTTCATCAACCGATCGAGCGAGATCAATTAGCAACACGGAAGGCCAAAGGAAGTGCATTACTTGTGTTCTTGATCATCTACTTTGAATTAGTCGGTGGCAGTGAGCCGACCAAATATATATTTCGAGAGAAAATTGGAAAACGTGGAATCAATGGTATACTCACGTTAGCAGTGAGAATGAGTCGCAGTCCATGGGCGAGACCGGATCTGGAATTTATTTAAATTTAGGTGAACTATTCGAATTAAGAAACCGAGTGATGGTCTGATTCGCGCCTCTGTAGACGAAACAGCGTCCGTACACTGGATCAGACACTTCCTCGATTAGGTCACTGAAAATAATGCAGATTATAGTTTTACTCGCGAAGTGTGAAACTCGCACAATCGCTAATATAATGTCGGGTCTTCCACACTGAATTTGAGTTTGATCCGGAAAGCGTTGGAGGAAAAGGGATCAAAGTATTAGAAACGATTACTCACGGATCGCAGGTATTCCCGGAAAAGAGACACTCAGTCACGAGTTCCTCCAGATGATAAAGTGCCGGTTCCTTCTGATCCTCAGTCATCTGAGCAGCGAGAAACACGAGCAGATCGTTAGCTCTGTCCTGTCGCTCGAATCGGGAGAGACCCTGGAAATTTCATTTCAGACATAATTGCACAAAAATATTATGGATTTTTATCCAAATCGTGCATCAAGTGAAACAGAAATGAAATGGAGTTAAACTAACATTGACATGTCTTGACATTACGAATGTGTTTCGTTGTGGTTTAGAATATTTAGGTCCGATGCTCGTGAGAAACAAATACTCACGTCAAAGCCAAACTCGTTTGTTCCACTCGTCGTTCCGTCAGCCGCGTCTCTGTACTCGATCAGCATTCTCTTAAAGGTAACGAATTTAAGACTATCGAAGGTGGAGAAGTAGAGAGAAATAGCAAAAAACCCCAGGTTTGAGACATATAAACAAAGCAGTCCGGGCACAAAGTTTCGCCCTTATTTGCTGACCAACCTTGATATCATCAAAGTCCGGATTCGTGCTGACAACACTCCACTTGTACGGATTGTAGTTGCAGAATGTCACGTCGGGAAAGGGCTGCAATTGTGAGATTACATTTGAACTACTTTGTAGTCGTTCTAGGTGCTAATTTGTTAGCACTAATTTACAATTGATTGTTTCACAGTTTCAGTGAGATGATGAGCTACTGAGAGCGTGAGTAAGAACAGAACTTACCTGAGAAGAGAAGACGATTGTGGTCGAGACATCGGCCGGGAATGAGATGTACTTGAGGATGATCATCACGAGCTGAGCGACAAATGCGACAACCCTTAAAGTATAGCATGAAATATAGTATGATTTTTTTTACAAATAAAGACTAATAAAAATTGCGATATTCCACAATAGGGACATCTATGACTATTCACCCATCATATTAAATTCGCAATTGGCCTGCAGGATGGAAATTTTAGGGTGGAAATTTTGTTCTTCATGCTCACAGTGTCCAGGGTAAAGGCATACATTCGTAACAATATTGCATAAAAATGATACTCACATCGCAACGAAGACCAGGAACCAGAAGAGTCGCAGCAATTTCGTGCCCGACAGTGCCACATTTCGCACACACGCGACGGTCGACCAACATGCGAAATCGACGAGGATCGTCGTCACTTTCAGCATCCTCTCGATCCCAGCTGACTGCTTGTTTTCGCCGCTGTGTCCCTCTCGGACTTTGGCACTTGTGACGGCGGCTTGGAGAGTCCTTGGTGATGAAAACTCGTGATTTGAGTCTCTTTGTTAGTGGAAAAGTGAAGAATGATCAGCAAGGGAGGCATCGGAAAACGTTCTACTAGCGAATGCAGAGATCTCTGGCTAGATTCCCCCGTAGCCCTGGAGAATCGAGCAACATACATTTCTTCTCAAGGTGCCAGAAACCAGTGTGTAAGCTCTCATTGAAGGCCATAGTTGAATAGTTGGTCTCTCAGATCGATAGAAAAGGACTATTCAAGATTCGTATTGCGTGAAAAGCAATTGTCGTAGCCCATTCAAGCTCATATCCCAAAATTCTGTGGATGTTCGATGATAATTATTTGAATCTGCTCGATTTTGATATGATATATGGCGAGGTGATTACGATGGCTCTAGCGCCGCAACTAGTTGTGCCTCATAAGGGGGTCTGTATTATAAGCACTTTTCAGCAAAACTTGAACCGGCCAAAAAAATTGGCAGCTTAAATTTCAACCTGCTGAGCGAAATAAGCCCAAAAGTTGAACTCGGGTTCAACTTTTGCAAAGTGCAAAAGTTGAACTGATTTCAACTTTTGGGACCAAAAGTTGAACTCATTTCAACTTTTGGGTCCAAAAGTTGAACTCATTTCAACTTTTGGTCCCAAAAGTTGAACTGGGATCAACTTTTGGGCCCAAAAGTTGAACCCATTTTTTTGCAGCATTTATGGATTAAATTTCAGCCTCTTCCAGTTGCGTGTCCCACGTCATACAGAGTTGGAATTTCACAAATTATTTTATCACGCAGCTTGTTCAATAAAGCTTACATAAAATGCGTGTCTTCTGGAGTTACTGCATTGCCATTGAGGTCCTACGGGAATGAGAGACGACAATACAATGTACAAATATTGGACAAACTTCTAAGAGGGCCCTAAGGGCAACATTAAACGAATTCGGGAGTATATTAGTGGGTGACAGAGAAGAGGGGTCGGGGAGAAGTGCGCAACTAGGGTCTACGGGGAGGGGTAGGTCTGCTCTGGCGTCTGGAGAGGCAGACCGAGCACGTTCCAAACCTCATAGATGCCCTGTTGTACGTCTCCCAACGCGCGAGCAGGGAAGGGCATGTTATTGAGCAGCCAGAGGCGGAAGTTTGCGATCTGGATCAGTCGACTGCGGACCTAAACATGCTAGTGCTCATGGTGTTTGAAAGGTCGAGAGGATCGCTGGAATGAAAAACACTTACTCCTTGCAGCTGCATTCCGTAATATACGCAGCGGGCATTGGGCTCGATAATGCTTCCCGAAGTCGTCTGCTCCTGCTCGGCAGGGTCCCACTTGTGTACGACGCGCCATCTGAATTGACTTTAAATTGTACAGGTCTAATGCGCCGATGAACATACCATCCAGAGCCATTGACGAAATATGCTACTTGGGCGTACGTGATGGGATCAGAGACAGCGGTCTTTTTTGGGCTGTTCTTTCTGCACTTGAGTGAGCGGCTCTTGCTTCTTGAGCTGGTCCTCATCCTTGGGAAGTTCGGTGTGCATTGGCGGCCCGGCCAGAGAAGAGCGCAACTTCGTCGCCTCGTTCACCATCGGTGCGGCCTGCGTTTTTGCTCGTTTTATAACACACACACAAAATCTATTTGGCAGCAGAGCCCAAGCCTTAAGGAGCGATTAGAATGATAGGGATAATAAAAACACTTTGAATTATAAAGGAATACTCACAAATACAACTGCGCAGCTTGGATCCGCTAATGACCGCCAAATCTCCCTCCAACATGTCCGTTAGAACAGTGTCCGGATTTGTCGCGGACATTGCATAATGAGCAGCTGGCTGAAAATTGTACGTTGTTCGTAGTGGAACGGAATGAAAATGGGGCCAAATGCGACAGTCTACGGCAGTTAGCATTAGATCATGATTGGGCGCCTAACCTACATGAACAATGTGTTCTCCGAGTAACGCTAATAGAGCTTCTATCTTCGCAAACAAGAGATAATTAAACAAAAACTCAAAATTCGAAAGAAACGCCAATCAATAACGCGTGCGAGGTATTGCGAAAACTGACGCACCCCGCGTGTGAGAACGTAACGCGCCAAGCAACACCCCTTGCGCACTTCATTCTCTTCACTTCATTCGCACTTCATTCTCTATTTAATTGAAAAGAACCAATAACAAAACAACAACGTGATGCTGAGTGGAGAACTAAATGAAATTACAATTATTTCTTAGGATCATGTATCGAATTATTGTTATACTTTGGCTTCGAGTCAATACGCTGCTGCTGGTAGGAAGTGGGCGGGGCTTAGCGGGAAAATCGAGGTAGCAGGACTTTATCCGATCGAGCCCAAAATTTGCAGGCGTGTTGACGGCACCTAAGGGGGACCGAATTGAGAAAGCGCAACCCCGAAATTCGATTTCTAAGTGGAGATCCGGGGTACCAAAGGTACCCGGAGCTCCAACTTTGGAGGTGCACCCTGGAACCGGGAATCGGAATTTCGAGAAGAAAAGTATCGGGGACTACTCGGGGCACCCCAGGGCACCTCTCTGCCAACTTTGGTCCCGATCCGAGACCATGAGTTTCATGGCATTTCCTCATGTCAGACCATCCGTCCACTTCCGGACCAAAAGTGGGCGGAGCCTAGGGATAACCGAAAAATTTCAAAGTTATCCGATCGGCACCAAATTTTGCAGGCGAGTAGGGGGCACTATGGGCAGTTGTGAAAATGCTTTGACGAACCGAAAATTCGATAAAGAAGTGGAGATCCGGGGTGCGAAAGGTACCCGGAGCCCCAACTTTGAAGGTGCACCCTGGACCCGGGGATCAGAATTTCGCAAAAAAAAGTATCAGGGGGTGCTCGGGACACCCAGGCGCACCTCCTATTCAATTTTTTGTCCCGATCCGAGACCATGAGGTTCATCCCATTTTGGCTCATCGGACCAACTGGCGGTTTCTGTCCAAAAGTGGGCGGAGTCTCGGGATACTCAAAAAAATTTCAAAGTATTCCGATCGGTCCAGAAATTTGCAGGCGTGTTGGGGTGCGTGTTTGGATTGTGAAAACGCATTGCTCAACCCAAAATTCGATTCCTAAGTGGAGATCCGGGGTACCAAAGGTACCCGGAGCCCCAACTTTGGAGGTGCACCCTGGAACCGGGAATCGGAATTTCGAGAAGAAAAGTATCGGGGACTACTCGGGGCACCCCAGGGCACCTCTCTGCCAACTTTGGTCCCGATCCGAGACCATGAGTTTCATGGCATTTCCTCATGTCAGACCATCCGTCCACTTCCGGACCAAAAGTGGGCGGAGCCTAGGGATAACCGAAAAATTTCAAAGTTATCCGATCGGCACCAAATTTTGCAGGCGAGTAGGGGCACTATGGGCAGTTGTGAAAATGCTTTGGTTTTCCCAAAAATAGATTTTGAAGCCGAGATCCGGGGTACCAAAGGTACCCGGAGCCCCAACTTTGGAGGTGCACCCTGGTCCCGGGAATCGGAATTTCGAGAAGAAAAGTATCGGGGACTACTCTGGGCACCCCAGGGCACCTCTCTGCCAACTTTGGACCCGATCCGAGACCATGAGTTTCATGGCATTTCCTCATGTCAGACCATCCGTCAACTTCCGGACCAAAAGTGGGCGGAGCCTAGGGATAACCGAAAAATTTCAAAGTTATCCGATCGGCACCAAATTTTGCAGGCGAGTAGGGGGCACTATGGGCAGTTGTGAAAATGCTTTGACGAACCGAAAATTCGATAAAGAAGTGGAGATCCGGGGTGCGAAAGGTACCCGGAGCCCCAACTTTGAAGGTGCACCCTGGACCCGGGGATCAGAATTTCGCAAAAAAAAGTATCAGGGGGTGCTCGGGACACCCAGGCGCACCTCCTATTCAATTTTTTGTCCCGATCCGAGACCATGAGGTTCATCCCATTTTGGCTCATCGGACCAACTGGCGGTTTCTGTCCAAAAGTGGGCGGAGTCTCGGGATACTCAAAAAAATTTCAAAGTATTCCGATCGGTCCAGAAATTTGCAGGCGTGTTGGGGTGCGTGTTTGGATTGTGAAAACGCATTGCTCAACCCAAAATTCGATTCCTAAGTGGAGGTTCGGGGATCCAAAAGTAAACAAATTCCAACTTTCTGGGGATCCCCAGGATCCCGGAATTCGAAATGTCACAAACGAACCCCCGGGGAGTGCTCAGGACACCCGTTGGCATCACCTATTCACTATTGGACACGATCCGAGACGAGAAGGTTCATCCCATTTTTGGGTAGCAGACCATCTGGCCGTTCCTAATCTAAAAAGGGGCGGAGTCACAAAAAATTCGAAGTTGTCGGATCGAGATAAAACATTGGATTAGGTACTTTGGGTGCTCTGGGAGTGATTTGCGCGCAATAACGAAGCTTTAGGCGCGATGTCCAACGAAAACCAATTTTACAACTTTCACAGACCCCAGGACGCAATGGCGCATATAAACTAGAGTTGGCTAAACGATACTCTAAACGTGGCACGTTTAGCTCCCCTCCCCTAGCCCTTCCCTAGTTCGAGCGAGAGAGCATGCGGAATGAAGAGAGCGCTTCCGATCTTAGGGACATACAGCGCAGGGAGAGCTAAACCTGACACGTATAGATTATCGTTTAGCCTAAGGAAAAGGGGAGGGAGGGGCACTAGAAGATTAAAAGAACAGTGATTCGTTGATTTCGCATGGAGCAAAACGTAAACATAAAATCTAAAATGTAAAAATAACTAAAATGCGAGTGAGGACGGAGAATTGATTCTCCCTCCCCTAATCCTGCTTTATAAAAGATGAGAACAAAATTATGAAAAAGAACAATCAACGGAAAAGGAAACGTAACAACAATAAAAAAAGACGAAATCAATGAGCAGCTATTCCACCTTCGAGGGTTGCGCTGGCTCCCTCGACGTGCCGGACATCGTAGTCATTGCGCCGCTACCTGCTCAGTAACATAGTTAGTTGACATTTAAATTAACTGTGTTTTGAAGGACCACCCAATACAATGATCGGAAGAAAGGGAATGGGGAGGCGCGAATTTACGCTGGGATTGCAAAGTACAAGAAAATCGCCCACGGTTCATTTTGTGTTCGAATAGGTCGAATAGTCAGCCCTGACGGACAAAAAATGAATTTTGTAAAGGCAAGAAGTGAATGAAATGAGTAATAATGATAATTGCCTAACCAATGAAGGACGTCGCCGTTGGCGACATCGCGCAACGAAATCGCTCGTTGAGAGCGCAGCTGCCCTTCGCCGAATACTTCGACGGCGCCAGTGACCTTCGATGACGACTATAAAGCAGATTTGTTAACAACGACAATAAAGTATGACACTTTTTATGAACACTTCTCACCTCCTTTCGTGAGCGCTGTGTGTAGAATCCGGGGGTGCTAACATCGGTGTTCTTTCACTGCGCGGCAACCTGCTGTTGAACCGCGTCGTCTGTGGTCCCTGGCATTGTTGTGGTTATTAAACAAGAAGCGGCATGACAATCACGAAATAAACACGTTTTTCGGTTGTTTAGGCAGCGGGCAAAGATTGACGTGGTGAAATAAGGAAAACAAACGCGTAAAATCGATAAAATCGAAAACAAGCAGCGTGCGCTGATTTCGACATCTTCGCGCGCGCGCGGTGCGTGTCAGTCAATTCGCTTGCGCGTTTCGTGATTCACTACGGTAGGAGCAATTATTTTACGATTAATAAAAACTATTCTAAATAGTAAGTAAAACAAAAACAGGAACTAGCGATCGCGACAGCCAAAGGACAAAACAGGAAAATACACGTTTCTGGAAGGTTCTATTGCTGACGCGTTTCATTCTCAACCAAGGCGCACTCCGTTCTAAGCGCAAATCGCGTGCTCAATCTTTAGAACAGCAATTGTAAAACTATGCGAATGAAACAGAAACGAGCGCAAGTGAGTGACCTCTTCGCTAGGGAGAGGAGGCAAAGGAGAAATCGTGTAAAAACACGTTTCCAGGAGAAGAGAGGCTGAGGAGGCAAGGGGGCGGAGCTTGAGCGCGCACACGCCGAGAGAGTGTGGGGAGACGAGAGAGGAGCCAGACGGTGAGAGATGGTCAGGTATCGATTAGGCGAGAGAGTGTGGGGAGGCGAGAGAGCCAGATGGTGAAAGACTGTAAGTTCCAGAAACTTGTTTTTGCACGTTTTCTCCTTAGCTTCGCGTCCTCTCTCCCTAGCGAAGAAGAGGTCACTCACTTGCACTCGTCTCTGTTTCATTCGCAAAGTTTTACAGTTGCTGTTTTATAGATTGAGCACTCGTTTTGCGCTTAGAACGGAGTGCGCCTTGGTTGAGAATGAAACACGTCAGCTATAGAACCTTCCAGAGACGTGTATTTTCCGGTTTTCTCCTTTGGTTGCTGCGCTCGCAAGTTTTCGTTTTATTTACTATTTAGAATTATTTATTTATTAATCGTAAAATAATTGGCACCTACCGTAGTGAATCACGAAGTGCGCAAGCTAATTGGCTGACGCGCACCGCGCGCGCCAGGATGTCGAAATCAGCGTACACTTTGTTTGTTTTCGATTTTATCGATTTTGCCCGCTGTCTGAACAACCGAAAAAAGGCGTTTATTTCGTGATTGTCATGTCATTTCTTGTTTAATAACCACAACAATGCCAGGGACCATTCAACAGCACGGCGGATTCAGTAGTTGCGCAGTGAAAGAACACCGATGTTAGCACCCCCGGATTCTACACACAGCGCTCACGAAAGGAGGTGAGAAGTGTTCATAAAAAGTGTCATACTTTATTGTCGTTGTTAACAAATCTGCTTTATAGTCGTCATCGAAGGTCACTGGCGCCGTCGAAGTATTCGGCGAAGGGCAGCTGCGCTCTCAACGAGCGATTTCGTTGCGCGATGTCGCCAACGGCGACGTCCTTCATTGGTTAGGCAATTATCATTATTACTCATTTCATTCACTTCTTGCCTTTACAAAATTCATTTTTTGTCCGTCAGGGCTGACTATTCGACCTATTAGAACACAAAATGAACCGTGCGCGATTTTCTTGTACTTTGCAATCCCAGCGTAAATTCGCGCCTCCCCATTCCCTTTCTTCCGATCATTGTATTGGGTGGTCCTTCAAAACACAGTTAATTTAAATGTCAACTAACTATGTTACTGAGCAGGTAGCGGCGCAATGACTACGATGTCCGGCACGTCGAGGGAGCCAGCGCAACCCTCGAAGGTGGAATAGCTGCTCATTGATTTCGTCTTTTTTTATTGTTGTTACGTTTCCTTTTCCGTTGATTGTTCTTTTTCATAATTTTGTTCTCATCTTTTATAAAGCAGGATTAGGGGAGGGAGAATCAATTCTCCGTCCTCACTCGCATTTTAGTTATTTTTACATTTTAGATTTTATGTTTACGTTTTGCTCCATGCGAAATCAACGAATCACTGTTCTTTTAATCTTCTAGTGCCCCTCCCTCCCCTTTTCCTTAGGCTAAACGATAATCTATACGTGTCAGGTTTAGCTCTCCCTGCGCTGTATGTCCCTAAGATCGGAAGCGCTCTCTTCATTCCGCATGCTCTCTCGCTCGAACTAGGGAAGGGCTAGGGGAGGGGAGCTAAACGTGCCACGTTTAGAGTATCGTTTAGCCAACTCTAGTTTATATGCGCCATTGCGTCCTGGGGTCTGTGAAAGTTGTAAAATTGGTTTTCGTTGGACATCGCGCCTAAAGCTTCGTTATTGCGCGCAAATCACTCCCAGAGCACCCAAAGTACCTAATCCAATGTTTTATCTCGATCCGACAACTTCGAATTTTTTGTGACTCCGCCCCTTTTTAGATTAGGAACGGCCAGATGGTCTGCTACCCAAAAATGGGATGAACCTTCTCGTCTCGGATCGTGTCCAATAGTGAATAGGTGATGCCAACGGGTGTCCTGAGCACTCCCCGGGGGTTCGTTTGTGACATTTCGAATTCCGGGATCCTGGGGATCCCCAGAAAGTTGGAATTTGTTTACTTTTGGATCCCCGAACCTCCACTTAGGAATCGAATTTTGGGTTGAGCAATGCGTTTTCACAATCCAAACACGCACCCCAACACGCCTGCAAATTTCTGGACCGATCGGAATACTTTGAAATTTTTTTGAGTATCCCGAGACTCCGCCCACTTTTGGACAGAAACCGCCAGTTGGTCCGATGAGCCAAAATGGGATGAACCTCATGGTCTCGGATCGGGACAAAAAATTGAATAGGAGGTGCGCCTGGGTGTCCCGAGCACCCCCTGATACTTTTTTTTGCGAAATTCTGATCCCCGGGTCCAGGGTGCACCTTCAAAGTTGGGGCTCCGGGTACCTTTCGCACCCCGGATCTCCACTTCTTTATCGAATTTTCGGTTCGTCAAAGCATTTTCACAACTGCCCATAGTGCCCCCTACTCGCCTGCAAAATTTGGTGCCGATCGGATAACTTTGAAATTTTTCGGTTATCCCTAGGCTCCGCCCACTTTTGGTCCGGAAGTTGACGGATGGTCTGACATGAGGAAATGCCATGAAACTCATGGTCTCGGATCGGGTCCAAAGTTGGCAGAGAGGTGCCCTGGGGTGCCCAGAGTAGTCCCCGATACTTTTCTTCTCGAAATTCCGATTCCCGGGACCAGGGTGCACCTCCAAAGTTGGGGCTCCGGGTACCTTTGGTACCCCGGATCTCGGCTTCAAAATCTATTTTTGGGAAAACCAAAGCATTTTCACAACTGCCCATAGTGCCCCCTACTCGCCTGCAAAATTTGGTGCCGATCGGATAACTTTGAAATTTTTCGGTTATCCCTAGGCTCCGCCCACTTTTGGTCCGGAAGTGGACGGATGGTCTGACATGAGGAAATGCCATGAAACTCATGGTCTCGGATCGGGACCAAAGTTGGCAGAGAGGTGCCCTGGGGTGCCCCGAGTAGTCCCCGATACTTTTCTTCTCGAAATTCCGATTCCCGGTTCCAGGGTGCACCTCCAAAGTTGGGGCTCCGGGTACCTTTGGTACCCCGGATCTCCACTTAGGAATCGAATTTTGGGTTGAGCAATGCGTTTTCACAATCCAAACACGCACCCCAACACGCCTGCAAATTTCTGGACCGATCGGAATACTTTGAAATTTTTTTGAGTATCCCGAGACTCCGCCCACTTTTGGACAGAAACCGCCAGTTGGTCCGATGAGCCAAAATGGGATGAACCTCATGGTCTCGGATCGGGACAAAAAATTGAATAGGAGGTGCGCCTGGGTGTCCCGAGCACCCCCTGATACTTTTTTTTGCGAAATTCTGATCCCCGGGTCCAGGGTGCACCTTCAAAGTTGGGGCTCCGGGTACCTTTCGCACCCCGGATCTCCACTTCTTTATCGAATTTTCGGTTCGTCAAAGCATTTTCACAACTGCCCATAGTGCCCCCTACTCGCCTGCAAAATTTGGTGCCGATCGGATAACTTTGAAATTTTTCGGTTATCCCTAGGCTCCGCCCACTTTTGGTCCGGAAGTGGACGGATGGTCTGACATGAGGAAATGCCATGAAACTCATGGTCTCGGATCGGGACCAAAGTTGGCAGAGAGGTGCCCTGGGGTGCCCCGAGTAGTCCCCGATACTTTTCTTCTCGAAATTCCGATTCCCGGTTCCAGGGTGCACCTCCAAAGTTGGAGCTCCGGGTACCTTTGGTACCCCGGATCTCCACTTAGAAATCGAATTTCGGGGTTGCGCTTTCTCAATTCGGTCCCCCTTAGGTGCCGTCAACACGCCTGCAAATTTTGGGCTCGATCGGATAAAGTCCTGCTACCTCGATTTTCCCGCTAAGCCCCGCCCACTTCCTACCAGCAGCAGCGTATTGACTCGAAGCCAAAGTATAACAATAATTCGATACATGATCCTAAGAAATAATTGTAATTTCAATTAGTTCTCCACTCAGCATCACGTTGTTGTTTTGTTATTGGTTCTTTTCAATTAAATAGAGAATGAAGTGCGAATGAAGTGAAGAGAATGAAGTGCGCAAGGGGTGTTGCTTGGCGCGTTACGTTCTCACACGCGGGGTGCGTCAGTTTTCGCAATACCTCGCACGCGTTATTGATTGGCGTTTCTTTCGAATTTTGAGTTTTTGTTTAATTATCTCTTGTTTGCGAAGATAGAAGCTCTATTAGCGTTACTCGGAGAACACATTGTTCATGTAGGTTAGGCGCCCAATCATGATCTAATGCTAACTGCCGTAGACTGTCGCATTTGGCCCCATTTTCATTCCGTTCCACTACGAACAACGTACAATTTTCAGCCAGCTGCTCATTATGCAATGTCCGCGACAAATCCGGACACTGTTCTAACGGACATGTTGGAGGGAGATTTGGCGGTCATTAGCGGATCCAAGCTGCGCAGTTGTATTTGTGAGTATTCCTTTATAATTCAAAGTGTTTTTATTATCCCTATCATTCTAATCGCTCCTTAAGGCTTGGGCTCTGCTGCCAAATAGATTTTGTGTGTGTGTTATAAAACGAGCAAAAACGCAGGCCGCACCGATGGTGAACGAGGCGACGAAGTTGCGCTCTTCTCTGGCCGGGCCGCCAATGCACACCGAACTTCCCAAGGATGAGGACCAGCTCAAGAAGCAAGAGCCGCTCACTCAAGTGCAGAAAGAACAGCCCAAAAAAGACCGCTGTCTCTGATCCCATCACGTACGCCCAAGTAGCATATTTCGTCAATGGCTCTGGATGGTATGTTCATCGGCGCATTAGACCTGTACAATTTAAAGTCAATTCAGATGGCGCGTCGTACACAAGTGGGACCCTGCCGAGCAGGAGCAGACGACTTCGGGAAGCATTATCGAGCCCAATGCCCGCTGCGTATATTACGGAATGCAGCTGCAAGGAGTAAGTGTTTTTCATTCCAGCGATCCTCTCGACCTTTCAAACACCATGAGCACTAGCATGTTTAGGTCCGCAGTCGACTGATCCAGATCGCAAACTTCCGCCTCTGGCTGCTCAATAACATGCCCTTCCCTGCTCGCGCGTTGGGAGACGTACAACAGGGCATCTATGAGGTTTGGAACGTGCTCGGTCTGCCTCTCCAGACGCCAGAGCAGACCTACCCCTCCCCGTAGACCCTAGTTGCGCACTTCTCCCCGACCCCTCTTCTCTGTCACCCACTAATATACTCCCGAATTCGTTTAATGTTGCCCTTAGGGCCCTCTTAGAAGTTTGTCCAATATTTGTACATTGTATTGTCGTCTCTCATTCCCGTAGGACCTCAATGGCAATGCAGTAACTCCAGAAGACACGCATTTTATGTAAGCTTTATTGAACAAGCTGCGTGATAAAATAATTTGTGAAATTCCAACTCTGTATGACGTGGGACACGCAACTGGAAGAGGCTGAAATTTAATCCATAAATGCTGCAAAAAAATGGGTTCAACTTTTGGGCCCAAAAGTTGATCCCAGTTCAACTTTTGGGACCAAAAGTTGAAATGAGTTCAACTTTTGGACCCAAAAGTTGAAATGAGTTCAACTTTTGGTCCCAAAAGTTGAAATCAGTTCAACTTTTGCACTTTGCAAAAGTTGAACCCGAGTTCAACTTTTGGGCTTATTTCGCTCAGCAGGTTGAAATTTAAGCTGCCAATTTTTTTGGCCGGTTCAAGTTTTGCTGAAAAGTGCTTATAATACAGACCCCCTTATGAGGCACAACTAGTTGCGGCGCTAGAGCCATCGTAATCACCTCGCCATATATCATATCAAAATCGAGCAGATTCAAATAATTATCATCGAACATCCACAGAATTTTGGGATATGAGCTTGAATGGGCTACGACAATTGCTTTTCACGCAATACGAATCTTGAATAGTCCTTTTCTATCGATCTGAGAGACCAACTATTCAACTATGGCCTTCAATGAGAGCTTACACACTGGTTTCTGGCACCTTGAGAAGAAATGTATGTTGCTCGATTCTCCAGGGCTACGGGGGAATCTAGCCAGAGATCTCTGCATTCGCTAGTAGAACGTTTTCCGATGCCTCCCTTGCTGATCATTCTTCACTTTTCCACTAACAAAGAGACTCAAATCACGAGTTTTCATCACCAAGGACTCTCCAAGCCGCCGTCACAAGTGCCAAAGTCCGAGAGGGACACAGCGGCGAAAACAAGCAGTCAGCTGGGATCGAGAGGATGCTGAAAGTGACGACGATCCTCGTCGATTTCGCATGTTGGTCGACCGTCGCGTGTGTGCGAAATGTGGCACTGTCGGGCACGAAATTGCTGCGACTCTTCTGGTTCCTGGTCTTCGTTGCGATGTGAGTATCATTTTTATGCAATATTGTTACGAATGTATGCCTTTACCCTGGACACTGTGAGCATGAAGAACAAAATTTCCACCCTAAAATTTCCATCCTGCAGGCCAATTGCGAATTTAATATGATGGGTGAATAGTCATAGATGTCCCTATTGTGGAATATCGCAATTTTTATTAGTCTTTATTTGTAAAAAAAAATCATACTATATTTCATGCTATACTTTAAGGGTTGTCGCATTTGTCGCTCAGCTCGTGATGATCATCCTCAAGTACATCTCATTCCCGGCCGATGTCTCGACCACAATCGTCTTCTCTTCTCAGGTAAGTTCTGTTCTTACTCACGCTCTCAGTAGCTCATCATCTCACTGAAACTGTGAAACAATCAATTGTAAATTAGTGCTAACAAATTAGCACCTAGAACGACTACAAAGTAGTTCAAATGTAATCTCACAATTGCAGCCCTTTCCCGACGTGACATTCTGCAACTACAATCCGTACAAGTGGAGTGTTGTCAGCACGAATCCGGACTTTGATGATATCAAGGTTGGTCAGCAAATAAGGGCGAAACTTTGTGCCCGGACTGCTTTGTTTATATGTCTCAAACCTGGGGTTTTTTGCTATTTCTCTCTACTTCTCCACCTTCGATAGTCTTAAATTCGTTACCTTTAAGAGAATGCTGATCGAGTACAGAGACGCGGCTGACGGAACGACGAGTGGAACAAACGAGTTTGGCTTTGACGTGAGTATTTGTTTCTCACGAGCATCGGACCTAAATATTCTAAACCACAACGAAACACATTCGTAATGTCAAGACATGTCAATGTTAGTTTAACTCCATTTCATTTCTGTTTCACTTGATGCACGATTTGGATAAAAATCCATAATATTTTTGTGCAATTATGTCTGAAATGAAATTTCCAGGGTCTCTCCCGATTCGAGCGACAGGACAGAGCTAACGATCTGCTCGTGTTTCTCGCTGCTCAGATGACTGAGGATCAGAAGGAACCGGCACTTTATCATCTGGAGGAACTCGTGACTGAGTGTCTCTTTTCCGGGAATACCTGCGATCCGTGAGTAATCGTTTCTAATACTTTGATCCCTTTTCCTCCAACGCTTTCCGGATCAAACTCAAATTCAGTGTTAGGTTTGTTGGTTTAAATAGATATCGATCGATCGCTGCTTTGGCCCTCGATGCTCTCAACTTAGCGCGCCGCAGGCTAATGCGAGCAAGTGTGGAGCGCGTGAGAAGAGGAGAAAAGGGGGCGGGGCCTGTCGAACTTGGCCCGTTGCCCGGCAACCGGGCCTCCGCCCGCCCCTCGATGCCGCTCCTCCCGCCGGTCTGGCTCTCTCCATTCCGCCTGCTCTCTCGCTCGCTCGAGCCGATGAGGGAGCAATAGAAAAAAAGAGGGAATACCTGCAAGCGGGCGGGGGGAGCTCCGTCGCGCCTCCGACGAGGAAGGGGGATGCTAGAGAGAGGGAAGGAGGCGGAGCCGAGACGACGATGATACACTAGCGGTCACTCTTCTTCTT
The DNA here is from genome assembly GCA_911812115.1 of Pristionchus exspectatus. Lineage (NCBI taxonomy): Eukaryota > Metazoa > Nematoda > Chromadorea > Rhabditida > Neodiplogasteridae > Pristionchus > Pristionchus exspectatus. The sequence continues at coordinate 29,621,657 of OU461583.1, read as the reverse complement.
CTTTCTTCGGCTTCCTCATAGCTCCTTCGTCTCGAGGTTGAGGAAGAGGTTGTCTTCGAGGATCATCACAATCAGAATCCCCTCAAAGATGAGATCACGATCGGCCGTGGGTAGACAGTCCAGCAGTCGACGAGGTATGTCTAATAAATTTTCTTTAGTTTTTTTCTTTGGACAAGTAAATCGTTTGCTGAATCTTGCTGTCGCGCATTTTTTCAATATTGTTCAAGTACGTTTCATTCGGCAATCTTACTTCGTTGGCCGAGCTTTTTTCATGTTCGCTCGTACCTTTGTGTGCTAAATCGAAAAATATTACATGCAATCTTGCCTCTCCACTTGACGCAGTTGTAAACTGCGTCCATACAGTAGATGTAGTGACCAGCAGTTGCATCACAACTGAAACATCTCCTTGTCAGGTAGTGCGTCGTGCGACCGTACCTCAGGAGGCTCAGGCGAGGACGGATCGGGCGAGTTGACCCGACAGTGTCGACTCATCCATAACACCTCCAAGCACGTCAACGAGGGATTCTTCGGGGTGAGTGGCGACGTTTGGGAAATCGCAGAACGCAGAATTTTATGAGCGTTCTAACGTTTACCAATGCGTGTTTTGCGTGCTACATGCTTTCTGCTGTCTGGCTACGCGCGTCTAAATTACGGCGGAAATGCAATTATGCTTGCGAGAGAAGAATGCGCAGTGACAGAGCGAGACATGATACACACTTAACAGGCGCTGTCTCGGAATCTCCGAGATCTCTAGAGATAAGCGCTGGAACCGTTTCACGCGCATAAATAGTCACTTGACGATCCTGCGAACTGCGTCAGCACAGTGATCATATAGAATCACGAACGAAAGCGAAAGATCAAAGATCAAGAATCGGAATTCAGCGATCGGAGAACATTCGCGCTATCGATCGTCGTCATTCACTGGAGAAGTCGTTCGAGATCGGATCCGTTATTGGAAAGGTGAGTTCTGAAGACCTTTTGGAACATAAATAATTAACTAATTAAGGGAAATTTCTCGACCGTTCGCTACGCCGTGCGGAGAAAGGACGAGATGAAGTGCGCGCTCAAGGTGATTTTGGATTTCCTCTTTTTTCACTTTCGAATATGTTTCACCCCGCTCTTATTGGTCTGTTGATGGGGGGCTTCTTCAGTCGATCATCTATATTTCCTTTCTAAAAGAAACTGTAATTCCTCAACAAATTACCTGCATTCACTATAGTAGCCGTAGCAGTAGCTTCACCTCTCGCTAAAGCTGTTATTCCGCCTTCACCACTTATCATCTCTGTGGGCAAAAGGGTTCGTGGCCCAAGAATTGACTGTATGAGTATTCCGTACCTTCCCCATTTTCACCGTTGCTTTTTCCTTTCGTTGCCAGACCAGGCCACCAGAAGGACCTTGCAGCTTCCGAATTCATGCGAAGCAAGGTGGCCCCATAGTGCGAAGCGATTACACGAATGAAAGTGCACGGGGAGGGGCTTCAGAGTAGGACAATGGTGAATGATTCTATTCAATTCGCACGTTTTTCACGAGTACTAATGCAGAATGAAGAGAGCATCACTAGTGCAGAGCGCGTTAGAGTACGACAGTGAAGAATGGTCCACTTTACAGTATTTATTGCGGTTTTCCCAGGACGGGACAGCAGCTTCAGAGTACTAGGGGTACCACAATGAGGAATGGTCCTTTCCCATGTCCTATTAGGGAGCTTCTACACGGAAGCTTTAGCCATGCCTCCTCTAGCTATACATTGTCTATTCTTCTCCTCCCTTTCACGACTTGAAGGACACATTCGGGACAGCGCTATGCATAGGGGCCACAACGTAGATAGCCGAATTCAAGTTATGGAGCCAAATTTGTGTTTAACCTATCCCTTGTGGTCCCAATAACATCATACTTTTGGCCGTTTGTCGATATCTTGTCTCTGAGCTGTGCTAGAGCCCGAGAAGTACGCGCGCGCGCAAGACACTGGGGGAGAGAAGGGAAAGGCGAGACGAGAGGGAAAGGGGCGGAGCCTAATTAGCGTGTGTCTCTCTCCCTCCCCCCGACCTCTCGCATGCCTCTCCCCGCCCAAAAGTCACAAGCCGGGGAAGCATGCTAAAAATCTGAAAAAAATTCTAAAATTCCTAAAATATTCGAATTAGTAAAATAAGTTTGGTCCGAGAAGAATCGTCCAACTGGAACATGCCAAAACGACCTATCCCTTTCTCTTAAATGCAAATTTGATCTATTTACTGATATTATGCAAATCTGGGACCAAGCTCAATCGAAAGAGGAATATCATAGCTATCCATAGCGCTGTCGAACGTCCGATTTGGTTTAGAACGAACCTTGTGACTTTATTTTCTCGCTTTTACGCGAAATCATGTCCGCACAAAGTGGGCGGAGCTTGTGGCCCCTAGCTATGCAGCAGGCACAATGGAATGCGAGAGTAGGAGGCAGGAGGGGACGGAAGTGACTCTCCAAAATTTCGCGTGCTCTCTCACTTCTCTGACCGGTGATAAAGTGTGCGAAAAGGAGAGCTCATGTCTTGCGAAGTCATCCGTTAGGTTTTAGGTTTTGTAGGTTAGGCGCCCAATCATGATCTAATGCTAACTGCCGTAGACTGTCGCATTTGGCCCCATTTTCATTCCGTTCCACTACGAACAACGTACAATTTTCAGCCAGCTGCTCATTATGCAATGTCCGCGACAAATCCGGACACTGTTCTAACGGACATGTTGGAGGGAGATTTGGCGGTCATTAGCGGATCCAAGCTGCGCAGTTGTATTTGTGAGTATTCCTTTATAATTCAAAGTGTTTTTATTATCCCTATCATTCTAATCGCTCCTTAAGGCTTGGGCTCTGCTGCCAAATAGATTTTGTGTGTGTGTTATAAAACGAGCAAAAACGCAGGCCGCACCGATGGTGAACGAGGCGACGAAGTTGCGCTCTTCTCTGGCCGGGCCGCCAATGCACACCGAACTTCCCAAGGATGAGGACCAGCTCAAGAAGCAAGAGCCGCTCACTCAAGTGCAGAAAGAACAGCCCAAAAAAGACCGCTGTCTCTGATCCCATCACGTACGCCCAAGTAGCATATTTCGTCAATGGCTCTGGATGGTATGTTCATCGGCGCATTAGACCTGTACAATTTAAAGTCAATTCAGATGGCGCGTCGTACACAAGTGGGACCCTGCCGAGCAGGAGCAGACGACTTCGGGAAGCATTATCGAGCCCAATGCCCGCTGCGTATATTACGGAATGCAGCTGCAAGGAGTAAGTGTTTTTCATTCCAGCGATCCTCTCGACCTTTCAAACACCATGAGCACTAGCATGTTTAGGTCCGCAGTCGACTGATCCAGATCGCAAACTTCCGCCTCTGGCTGCTCAATAACATGCCCTTCCCTGCTCGCGCGTTGGGAGACGTACAACAGGGCATCTATGAGGTTTGGAACGTGCTCGGTCTGCCTCTCCAGACGCCAGAGCAGACCTACCCCTCCCCGTAGACCCTAGTTGCGCACTTCTCCCCGACCCCTCTTCTCTGTCACCCACTAATATACTCCCGAATTCGTTTAATGTTGCCCTTAGGGCCCTCTTAGAAGTTTGTCCAATATTTGTACATTGTATTGTCGTCTCTCATTCCCGTAGGACCTCAATGGCAATGCAGTAACTCCAGAAGACACGCATTTTATGTAAGCTTTATTGAACAAGCTGCGTGATAAAATAATTTGTGAAATTCCAACTCTGTATGACGTGGAGCTGAAATGGGGCTGAAATTTATCCAAAAAAACGTTTGCACAAAGGTTTCAACTTTCGGACCCAAAACCGTCACATAAGCTTTGGCTTATGTAAAAATGATTACTCTCATCATCTTTCACCTTCACACCATCAATGGATGCTGCAAAAAAAACCATGGTTTCAACTTTTGGTCCCAAAAGTTGAACTCACTTCCACTTTTGGGACCAAAAGTTGAACTGATTTCAAGTTTTGGGTCCAAAAGTTGAACTGATTTCAAGTTTTGGGTCCAAAAGTTGAAATCAGTTCAAGTTTTGCACTTTGCAAAAGTTGAACCCGAGTTCAACTATTGGGCCTTATTTCGCTCGACCGGTTCAATTTTACCAAAAAAAAAAGTGCCAAATGCAAAACTGCAACCTGTTCAACTGTTGCCTATGACTTCAGCTAGTTGTGGCGCTAGAGCCATCGTAATCACCCCGCCATATATCGACATTCAACAAAGTGTTTATCCCGAAGATGATGCTCAGATATCATATACGAGTAACACGAGCAACTATCACGCGATTGATACAACTATATACAGGGGAGGAGTTCAAATCGAGAGATTGAGTAGCTTTCATTTTCTCGGCGGCATTATATCATCGTCTTCGTAGCGAGCCTGAAAAATTTAATAATTAGATAAATAAATAACTTTATCATCTAATATCTTATTGTACAACTATATTGATAATTTGGCATCGTGAAGCTTACACGTTTTTGAATTTGATTTTTTTCCGTTATGTCAAATTATCAATCGATTTGTACTTCCATCTCATGGAATACATATTGCGCAATATGGAAATTGATAATCACCTCCTTCTCCATCCTCACAAACACCTGTTTGCCGGTCACGCAGAATAGGAGCAGAATGAGCAGCAATCCGACGCACTCGACGATGGAAACGACGGACAGACCGAGCCAGAGACCCGCCTGACCACCCAGGTCGTTCACCGCTTGCGATACCTGAACATAGGCGATTGGCACTGGTGAAAAAATCGGTGCATTCGAAAAAAAGTCCTACGAATGCAAGGGGTGTAGGATCCTACGGATTCCTTTAAAATTGTGTCAGTGATTATTTTATCAGTCTGAGTGTTGCAAGAGAGAGAAAAAGGAAATATGAGAATATGCAGAAGATTTGTTAATGACAAGGAAATTACCGAATATGCTGCATTCTCAGTAAGCACTTGATACTCGAGCGATTCGTAGTAGACGTTGACGATCATTCCGTTGTTTTTGTACCTTCAAATATTTTTATACCAATAAAACAATAGTATCTCACCATAGTTTGCAGTCATCCACACTCTTGAAATTTTTGTTCCACGATTCGCACGAGCCTTTCTGTAATTCTCTAATTATTCTTTATTAATTAATTATTAATTATTAATTCTGTAATTATAACCATTTTCACTACTTTTTTTCAGTTGCTCAATAAAGCCGCCCCGAAAGATGAAATCGTTAGCGTTGCCCATAACTGATGAAGCACAGGAAACATCGTGAAACTCACGCCAGGCATGCCCATCGACTTCGCAGTCGGAACTGTAGTCGTGCTCGGAACTGTGGTTGTTTTCTTGGTGGTCGGAGTTGGAGGAGTGACCACCGGGGCACTTCTCTTCTTTCTTCCGCTTGGTCCCATGCCTCCTCCCGATGATCCGGGAACCTTCATCGCAGCGCAGTCGTATCCAGTACCGGAGCCATCGTTCCAACCGGCGAACGTCGGTTTGATCACGTAGGGAGAGAGGTCGATCGTGGCACAACGTAGTAACTGAATATTGACGATAATCTTCCGACCTGACGCTCGCAGCGAGCAAATGGTGATTATTATCAATGGGGATATAACTACGATTCGACAATCCAATCCCTTTGTTTCTGTATATTTTTCCTTGTTTGACCGTTCCTTGTGTTGTGTGAAATTGTTTTTTTACCTTCGACCTGGATAAAATGATGATGATGACGTTAACGTCAAAGTTATATCCGATTAATTGAGCAGATTGAATATACATTGAGACAAGATTGACTCACATTCATGCATTTGACATTGCTGAAGGCGGGTTTGGTTGGGAAGCGAGTTCCGTCTGAGCAGGGATAACTGCACGGCCAGCTATCGTACCAGTTTACAGTTGGCGTTTTTAGCGTCCTGAAAGATAACAATATCATTCTCATATTCTCACAGCATTATAGTTCGAGAACTACTGAGAAAGCAATCTTACAGCGTATTCGTTCCACTGTTCCAATCGTAGAGCGTAGATGTCGAGGCATAGTTTCGAATGGTATTGCAGTCAGAGACTGAAAATAACGAATGAGGATATACGTTTGGACTACACTTACTCCATGTGGGGTTGTTGATCTTGTTCCTTTCCTGGATGCAGTCAACGATTCCGGGGTTGCCGCTCGGGCCATTGGACCAACTATTCCAACCGGGACAAGTGGTCGGATTCTGCGCCCGATTGGGATAGTCCATCTCGATTTGGGCAAAGTTGAAGAACTGGAAGATACAATTAATTATTATCAAAAAATTGTTTGTTGCATTATGGTAGCAATCGTAGGTTATTTGAATAAATTGCAGACTAAGGCAATATCACCTTGACTGTCTCAAGAAAACTAAATTATTTGCATTCGCCATGACTTTTAACCATCGCTTGCTCATATGTTTGAAGAATTTGAGTCTTTAATTAGGCTTCCAGGCGGTATTTATAAGAGGGATGCGAAAGGAGAATACAAGAGGCGAGTGACACTCGCGGGACAAGAGTGGATTCGGATACGCGACATAGGGAAGACTTACGACCGGACTTACGACTCACCAGGGAGCACTTCACATTCGGCGTGGTCCACGGCGCAGGTGGCATTCTCGATCCATCGGGGCACTCATAGTAGCACGGCCAACACTTCCACCACTCCTTCGAGTACGCAGGATCACACTCGAATCGAGGCCTGAAACAAATTACGGCTGATTTATTGTGCACTGTTCCAGGGGCGTGCAAAATTTTACGACCTTTCATTTCGCAATGCACTCTCGCCGGTCAGAGTAACCGAGAAAATAGCGAAATGAAAGATCGAAAAATGTTTTTCAAACACCAGCTGTTTTCGGATTTGATCTCTAGCTTTGTAGCTACAACTCAAAGGGTCTTACGTGCATGGAGCCTGATCAGGGTTGACTTTGAACATGCCAGAAGCCATGATAGCGGTCTTAATTATTCTTAGGTTATCAGATGTTATACGGCACAATACTTACGATTGCGGTCAGCCTGTCGCCCGAGTAGCCGCAATTCGAAGTGGTCGTTGTGGGCACGGGCGTTGTTGTTGTTGTCGATGTGGACGTTGTTGAAGTCGAGGTCGACGTTGACGTCGAAGTGGACCTCTTCGTAGTCGTAGACGTAGACGGGGAAGTGGTAGTCGATGTCGTTGGAGAAGTGCTCGTGGTCGTCGGGCCAGTCCCCGTGGTTGTGATTACAGTCGTCGAGGTTGTGGTGGTGGTCGAGTACTGTAAAGAATACTTTAAATGAGTTTCCGGGAAATTAAACCTGCTCCTGCTGCTGGTTCTGATTCTGCTGGGTCGTTCCAACTCCGACCGTGTAGCCGAACGCGGGGTACGTGAGCACCTGACCAATGACATTCAATACTGTTTTTGACATTCATTCAAGAACATTCACATTCATTCACTTCAATGAATTTTTATTCAATACTATACAGTCAATAAAAGATACGAAGCGTTTTTGGAGATGTGAAGTGTATCAAGGAATATGAAGAAGACTGATTGTGTTCAACTCACGGAAAGTGTCGAGCTAAAGTAGCTTTCAATGCAGGGATTCTTGCAGCCGCAATCGGCCATCATGTCCAGATTGATATCAGATGAGTTGAGTTGATCACCGCGGTGAGTGGCGATGCACGTGGCTGAATAGTTTTTGTATTGTAAAATAGTTGACAAATTCGTGATTAGTTCGTGATGATCAATTCATTCAATCTTTTGTGTTGACAAGATTAAAAAAATATTGTTTTTTTATGAAAATGACGTAAAAGTGTTGGTAGGCTACATCGGTAATATTTTTGCGTAAATCACGGAATCGAGAGTGTTTACTGACCATCCTCCGCTGTGGTGCACCATGTCTCGTTGTCGGCCTTGCGATACGTGGGGTGAGCACAGCCGCATCTCTGAATCGATTGCGATTATCAGGGGGGAAGGCAAAAAACTCAGACACTCCACTTTTTACATGCTCTCACTATGTGTGATCGGCGAGAGAACATTGTGAAAAAATGAAATTTTCCAACATCCTTGGCGATTATCATGCAATTTCCCTGGATTGTGAGATCATCATCTTTTAGAGTGTTTGATCTTCTCCCCTCTCTTGCGCAATATTGCCGAAACCAAAAGGCTGAATATGCGCAACAAACCCCAAGGACGCGGAAAGGATCACAGTTCTTTCTCTCACTCGTGACTAGGGATGGCATGACATGAAATGACTCTCCCCATTTCGCGTGCTCTCTCGCCTCTAAGACCGGCGAAAGAGCACGTGAAATGAAGAGACCATTTCTTGCCAAGCCATCCCTACTCGTGACTCGAGCACAACTCGCTCACATCTTAGCGACACATCACCTCCTCTGCTCCTCGGCTGAATAATAGATGCCCACCTCGACGAATCGTTTCTGCATGCAGGTGGTGAAACAGGAATCGATCGTATACGGTAGCTCTGCGTAATGGTTCATCGATGGGTCGACAGAGTCCACGCAGTCACCGTATGGCGCCTTGATACGCTCGGTGCGGGACTGAAATTTAGAAAATAATCATGTTTAAACTCAATCGGCATTGAACTTCAGCTAACATTCAGATTATAAGCAGATTCAAAACAAATTTGAAACAAATGCAGCACCCTTTTTTCACAAAAAAAGTAGATGTAAACACGCTCCAATTTGACTGCATCAGTACAGACATAGCAATAGCTGAGGAGAAAAAAGTGCCTTGGACAGCGCGATGGACGTCTGATATCCGACGCCCACATTGAATCCGCGATTATCCAGCTCGACGATGGAATTGTTCTCGTTGATAGTCATTCGGACGCCGACTCGCGACGTTGTAGGCAAGTAATCAGAGACGAAAGTGAGCGAGTCGGCAAGCTGAATATTTTGGTGATATAGCATATTAGTGGAGTGAACGAGAGGATAAAAGATGCACTCAAAAAGCAAACATACATTAGCAGTGACGATCAACCGCAGGCCGTGAGCGAGTCCGGGTCTGAAAATAATGAAAATAAAGTTAAATTTAGAGTTGATATACCTGGTGATTGTCTGCGTGCTGCCTCTGTACACGAAGCATCGACCATAGACGGGATCGGGTATGGCCTCGAACAAGGCACTGCAAATTAGTCATGAAAGGATAAGATGGATTGAATATGTGTCTCAGAATCACGAATTGAGCAGACGATCGTGGATTTTTAAATAAATTATATAAATATATTAACAATAAATAATAATTAAATTATAATTAAAATAGACACGTTCACTAATGACGATAGGTGATAGTTGAACGAAAGAAAGAAATATATGGTTGGAGGAAGCCATTTCCTAGCTCTCGACTAAGAACCTTTGATCTCTTTGTAATGTAAGGATGCGCTCACCCATCGCATGTATTGCCGGCAAAGAGACACTCAGTCACGAGTTCCTCCACTTTGTACAGAGCGGGTGCTTTCTGCGCTTCGTTGAGCTTGGCGGCGAAGAAAACGAGCAGATCATTCGCCTTGTCCAGACGAGCGAAGCGGTCGAGTCCCTGAACACAGATATAATATTAAGTGCTCATCAGCTTTCAGTCGTATGACTTTTTTCAAGCTTATGTAGGAATATACAATATTTATCTGTGTTACTTTCTGGGCGCTGATCAGGATTCGGTATCAGAAACTCGTTCTTCCTTCAATATAGTCATTTGAGTGGTCGACGAGATGCATAGGAAAGAGAAGTAATATGAAGCAAACGATGCGTTAAAGAGCACTGTGATTACATTACAGCTAGCGTTGTCTCACGACTGTAAAATCGCTTGACGTGGATACATCTTTTTTTAGCTGACTGCATTACCTGGAACCCATACGTGTCCGACCCTGCCGTTCCCTCCTCCGCAGCTGCATACTCGTCCAGCATCTTCTTGATCTCGGCGAAATCGGCGTTCTTATTGACCTCGCTGAGCTTGAACGGATTGAAACTGCAGATCGTCACGTCGGGGAACGGCTGCAATGAAGAATTGCGCATTTTCGAAAATGAAATACAATATCGTGCGTTTGACATGCACATCACTGGTTAGAGAGCTAACCACGGAAGGAGGAAAGAGGGAAGGAGGCATCATTAGCCTCTCCCGTTCTCTTCTTCCCTACTCTCGCGCGAAACTTTCGCTAGATTTCAGCTACGCGTGGAATGGAATGAAAAATAACCACTCGAGGATATGGCAAAATTAAAAATGAAATGCGATATAACGGCAAATTGTGCTCACTTGTGACGAGAAGACTATCGTATTCGATGTGTCGGCCTCGTAGCGCAAATACTTTTGGATGATCATGACGAATTGAGCGATGAATCCTGCTGCCCTGCATAAATTGTTTGTTTTTGCAAATAATTATCTCTATACATCTGCATTATTTGTGCCATGATCAAGTTATATTGCGCAATTTACGCGAAATTCAATAGCGTCTGTTTGTTGATCATTTATAAATAATAATATAATTAGCTCACATGGCAAGGAAGACCAGAAACCATAAGAAGCGGAGCCATTTGAACTTGGAGAAGGCGATATTTCGCACGCAGGCTACTGTCGACCACGACGCGAAATCGACGAGGATCGTCTTTATCTTCAGCATCCTTCACCCCGAGGTGACGAGGACTCAGATGGAAGGAAGGTGGTGAGGCAAGCGGAGTAAGGTGGAGGAGTGAGGGCACTCACGCTTGACGACAGGGGGGATTCAGCAGAGGAGCAGGTCGGACTCTCTCACTTTCGCGTACTATCTCGCCTCTAGGGGGGCGAAAGAGAGTGGGGTACAAGATAGGACCCAGGCGCAAGAGGAATTTAGCACGAGGGTGTCGCCCCTGGTGATTTGTCCCCATTCTCTTCACTTTTGTGAGAATCAGTGCTTTTGTTTTCCCAGGAAGAGGAAAAGTTCGTGAACAATGGGCTTCCAAAAGATCGTGCCAGGATAGGTTCTGATTGGAATCGAGAAAACAATCTAAGTATGGATTCATGGGGATCAGATTTCGCACCTCTGAGGACCAAGGGACAATAAGATGTGTGCACCACTCGCTCCACTCTCGCACTGAGCATGTTGGAATGGTAGATGGCTGCGCAAATATGCTCCCTAGAGTTTCTCACCCACTCGCTCGGCCCCCGTCAGCTCCGTTTCTTTCGCTCATCCATCCCACTTCTTGAGTGCACGCTTACTTTCTGCTGAGCAAATTGCATATTTTGCTGCTCCATTGTTCGATTTCCATTTATATAAAAGTAGCAATGCGCATATAATTCCACCCCAACCTTTCCTTTTCCCACCCCAACGCCACCCCCACAATAGTGCGGATAAATAATAAAAAATATTATTAATAGTTCAGGATTGATGATGCTCCCCTTCGCCTGTCCCGACAGTGTCGTTCACATCGGCTACGTCGAGGAGGTTTTCCCAAAGTTCTATCTCAATGACCACGAGGAGTGGCAAGGTTCGTTACCATGTGCGATTTTGACGATTTTACAAGCAACTCGAAACATCGCCCACAAATTCGCTCTATAGGACCATATGAAGAAGACAATGAACGGCGTGTATTATCTATTGTGCGTTCAGGTTTCATAGTCGATCTCTGGCGAGCGTTCGCGCAAGTGTCGGGCTGCAACTGTGTCGAATTCGTAAAGATCGAGAACTACAGTCAGTTGTATTTTAGTTTGTTATATCTGATTACCTAGACCGAGCATTTTCTCTTTATTGTTGTGAACCAATTCCATTTGGCCTAGCAGTGATCTCCCGCAGGACGCAAGTGCCTAGATTAACGGGATGACCTTTACCTTTTTTACCAATTCCATTTCAGCTCAACTCGTTCTCAGGGAACCTCCTACTGACGGTCACTTAGGCGAGATCTACGGCGGCCGTTTGTTCGCCGATGCATGGGGAACACTCATGAATCCCTCCAGACTAAAGTACTTCAAGCATTCGGCGGTTATCGCCTTTGAGGAGGTTCGCCATTCATTTTATCCGCACATCTGCCCCCATTCGTCATCACTCTTCAGTTGATCGTTGCTGCACTGTCTCTAGTCTCTAGTTCCAGACTCCACTCTAGTTGCGATCTTGGACATTGAGCATTCAGGTCAACTTCTACACTACCACTGATCCCTCGCACTCGGAATCGTACGAGCCCGTTCAACACTATATTGTGTTCACTCCTCAGGGTAAGAAGGACTGATGTCAATTCAATACCCAATACTCACAGACAATACCAATCAATTGGGTAATTGATATTGGGTTGACCAATTTCTTGACTTTTATTCCTCATTTTCCGAGGGAAAGAGCGACCGCAAAGTCAATTAATTGAGTATTGAAATTGGTCAGACATCACTAGTAAGAAGAACTGACGGCCCTCATCACTCGCCTTCACTTTGTGTGTGAAGTAACAAAATATACAGCAATAGTGCTCTTCACTAGAGATAACATTAGAGAACAATCGTTTTTTATTCTCATTGATCAGAGAAGCGAGAAGGGAAGGGAAAGGAAAGGACTTCCTGCTGAAGTAGGAGTCCCTTGTAGGAGAGGGACTGAATGCTCGATGAGGTGCTCACTTGGTGCATTACAGCCTTCCTATTCGTCATCTGTCTCCAGTTGATCGTTACTGCACTGACCAGCCGTTTCCGAAACACCTCTCCACTGTTCGACTTTGCGAAACGAATTTGGTCAGTGACAGAATGGGAAATTCATCTTAACAACAACATTAATTCACAGACTATTGACAATCTAGACAATGGGGCGATGTGGGTACGAATTTGGTCGAATTTGGTCAAAAAGTGCGAACTGAGGAGTTAATCGGCCAAATAGCGATAAATTTTGCAGTGTGATACTCTTTCTGCTCGGCTTCACTAATCTCATGTTCGCCTATTCATCAGCGTTCAAAGAGGCGCATTATGTGTATCATGAACCTCCTCCGATGTGAGATGTATTTTTCATCATAAAATAGTGATTTTTAGTCCAGAGTAGGACGTTGAATTACGTTGAATTAATTTTTCATCCACTTTTCAAACGTTTAGAGGGAAAAATATAACAAGTAGAAGCGAGAACAATGCTCGCTAATTTCCACCTATTGTCATCCTTTTCAAACTCGTGATGCTTCCCTTGGAAACCAGAGGCAGAAAAGGCCGAGAGTGCGAGGTTGTGCAACTAGCTAGTCAAAGATGAAATAGTCAAAGATGGGAGATGAAAACAGAGGTTATACGTGCGAAACTATACAAAATTTCAGGAATTTGGATGAGATGCAAGCTCTGCTCAACAAGGGAACCAACAAGTTCATTGCGACGGAGAGTAGCGTGGCTGAAGTATGCATTTCAGAAATTGTTATGAGGCCGTTTGCGAGAAAATCGGACAAATCTGGAAGGGTTCGGCACAGCTCAAAAATCTCGATTCTCTGAAACTGTGTGTTTCGGGGTTCTCGAGGGTGGTGATGACGATGGGCATAATCATTTTTCATATTGAGTCTCCGTTGGCTCCAGGCGACGTCACTTCGAAAATTGATTTTCTAGGATTACTCAGTTGTCAGAAGAGTTAAAATTAAGCGAATTTGGCTCCCCAGGTGGAATTCGATGCCGATCACGGCTGGCTACTTTATTTTTTGTGATTTACAAAAATAATTTTGTAATTTGAAAGTTTTCGCAGAGTTAATTGTAAACAGAGTATTCTAGATCGGACCGGAATGATGCAAGGATTCCAAATATGTTTTAAAATTGATATAAAAGTGTGCAAATAAGGTTTTACACAAAAGATAGTCTACTGTCTTGTAAGTAAATTTGACGATCTCCACTTGCTGACTTCCGATCTCTTGATCTACCCGAGTCTCTCTACCTTATAATAATAATTTATCTACGCCCGAGGCGCAACGAGACCGAAACGTAACATTGATAAGGTAGAAGAACAGGAAAGGGATGGGGGGGGACTCTCCTGGGTCAGGTGAGTTTGGCGAGATCAGCGATGAGGGGGTGGTTTTCAAGTCGACGCTTGAACATTCGGATATTGGGAGCAGTGCGGATACTTTCAGGAAGTTGGGAGTACCATCGTGAGGTTCTGACAGGGAAAGAATGGTATCTGGGAGTACTGGTTGTCAACTCTATGTTGATTCCGAAGGATGAAGTGCGGTCTCGTAATGGCTTGTAGACGTAAAAAAGAGAACGTGGTATAATAGTGAAACCATTCATAATCATGTGAGTCATACAAAGATCACCTATGACTCTCCTCTCTGTAAGCGCGCGCAGGCCAAGGGTTTTTATACGGTCAGAGTAGGAGGGGAGAGAAAGAGGATAATCAGGGGAAGGGAAACAACGATAGAAGAGTTGACGAGTGAAGGTATGTTGGACTTTTTCAAGGGTAGCAATATCACTTGAGTAGTGGGGATTCCAAAAAGGAGAAGCAAAGTCAAGTAATGGGAGAACATAGGCTTTGTAACTACGAATTAGGATGGATGGACAATTGAACGGAAGAGCTTTGAGAAGGATAAACAATTTAGAAGTCGCTTTCTGTGCACGGATTTTGATACAGGAAGAGTTCTTAAGATCAGAGCGAACTTGAACACCTAAGTCACGAACATTATTCTCAAGGGGAAGAACTATGGAGTTGATGGTGTACCGAGGGGAAACTTGTTTGGAGCCAATTCGGATGTGTGAACATTTAGAAGCAGAGAGAGACAGTTGATTACATTGGGTCCATTCGAAGAGACAATTGAGAGCAGATTGGAATTCTTTCGTAATACTAGCTTTGGTAGACTTATTGTAGGATACGTATAACTTTACATCGTCAGCGTAGCATTGCACGGAAACGTTATGAAACTTAGATAAGGCAAGTGAGAGGTCAGCAAGATAAATCGAGAAAAGAATGGGTCCTAGTACACTACCTTGTGGAACACCTGATAAAATGGGGTAAGGATGACTAGTAATAGCGGACAGTCGGACAGAGAAAGTGCGATCAGACAGAAATGATTCTAGCCAAGAGAGCAAGTTTGAGTGAATACCGTAATGTGAAAGACGAGCAAGAAGTTTGGGGTAAGGAACAACATCGAATGCACAATGCACCTTGACCTCTTCCTTCTCTCTGTGCTCTCTCTATTCCCCATGCTCTCTTGCCTCCCCCAGGAAGGAGAGACTGATCGATGAAAGTTCGGAAGTCAACAAGTGGAAGGATCGTCAAATTTACTTACAAGACAGTAGACTATCATTTGTGTAAAACCTTATTTGCACACTTTTATATCAATTTTAAAACATATTTGGAATCCTTGCATCATTCCGGTCCGATCTAGGGTACAGTCCCTGTTTACAATCAACTCTGCGAAAACTTTCAAATTACAAAATTATTTTTGTAAATCACAAAAAATAAAGTAGCCAGCCGTGATCGGCATCGAATTCCACCTGGGGAGCCAAACTCGCTTAATTTTAGCTCTTCTGACAACTGAGTAATCCTAGAAAATCAATTTTCGACGTGACGTCGTCTGGAGCCAACGGAGGCTCAATATGAAAAATTACTATGCCCATCGTCATCACCACCCTCGAGAACCCCGAAACACACAGTTTCAGAGAATCGAAATTTTTGAGCTGTGCCGACTCTTGTCCGACTCTCTCGCAAACGGCCTCTTATTAGAGTCATCCTATCATCCCTTATCTAGGAACGTTTTTTCTAAAAAGCCTTTTTTCGTCGAACCTCGGTCGAATGGACCCGTCAGTTGCGCACTCATTTGACTGTAGAGTGCGCAATACGGGTCGACGTCACTTCATTTCTCACACACTCTCTCGGCCGGTTCGAGTGGCGAGAGAGTACGTGAAATGAAGAGACTGCGGCCCATATTGCGCGCTCTCATTAGACTGATAGAGCTTAACTCTCGATAAAGCGATTTAATATTATGATGGCAAGAATTGCAAGCTTCGAACAGTTGAATTTCTACTGTCTCATTTCTTAGGTGTACACTTCACACTACGAGATCGTCCCTTATTTACACGATGTGACTGACAGAATGTGTGCGAGATACGACCACTACTTCACTTCCATGACCAATCAGAAATACGTGCAAGTTCACTCGTTCGACCTCCCGGAGGAGTGCCTGTTCAAGAAGTGAGAACTCAACACTCACAAATATTGCTCATTCAAATGCATCCTTGAAAGTTGAAAAAAAATAATCATAAAAGTGACTATTTTTTATCAGGATCCTGAAAGATCCCGTCTCTGCCACTCTAAAACTACCTGCTCACGCGGCTCTACCCTTCACATTCTTCATCATTCTCAACAAGTCAACCCCAAGGAGAGAAGTTGTCAGACTGAACCGACTGATTCGAACGGTTTTCAATGCTGATATGGTGATTTTTGCAGTAATATTCGGGAGAAAAAAACAAAAACTCGATATGATTCAATTGCAGCGGGACGGATTCTACGTTCGCCGTTACGCCCCTATGAAACAGCTGAAGAAAATGCAAGAAGAAAGGAAGTTTGAAGTCGATACGAAGAAATTCCGATCCCTTTCACTGATCAATCTGGCTCTTCCATTTATTGTGTATCTCGGCTGCATACTCATTTGCATCCTGATCTTTCTTTTCGAGTACTACTTACTGAGTCTTTTATTCAAACGAGTGGTTGCTAGAATATCTGTATGAGTAAATATATATTTCTGCAATAGAATGTCGACATCATTTGTTTCCTTGTTTCAATTAGAATAAAGACTGAGCTATGAAACACATGTTTTCCAATTACAGGCGAAAAACAACTTATTGCAAATATTTTAGTCATTTTGATTCGCAAGGATTTTAAATTAAGAACGGTTTAACTCTGTAGGAAAGAGTGTGGCGCATCGAAAAATGCGGCAGTATCTCTGTGGCACTGTGGAAAAAAGAAAAATATACGAGCACTTCGGAAAAATCGGAAAGGAATCTCAAACTCTCACTCTTTCCAGCTCAGTTTAAGTTCGATCTCGAAAGTGGCAATTGGTATGTCATTCAAGTGTACTATTTCGCACTCAGACATAAAATCGGAACCGGATAAAGTCAGAAAGTCTTTCTCTAAACAATATGAACAATAGTCGAATTCCTCCAACCACTGTGCGCATTGACTTCCTTTTCCGATTCTGCAGTTTCTTATCTGTATAATGTTCCGTATGCATGTACCCGATTATCAATTTTTAAACATCATAATAAAAAAATTCAGGATATTTCTTATTATTATTTTTTGAATTGTTCTCGCCCTCGCGAACATTCGTCTTTTCAATTTGCAAACAAAGCCCTATGGAGAAAGAATTGATATGGAATCACGGGAAATTCACAAGATTTCTCACAGCTTAGTCCGAAATCTCTAATAACAGACTTGTCAGGTTGAGTAAGGGGGACCATTTCAGTCTCAATTCTTTCGCGGATGAAGGATTCCAGCCAGTTTCCTAGCAATTCTACGCGTCCTTTTGGTTTTCATTCTTCAGTCTTTCTTTCTATCCCAAGCTCATTTCTTACCGAAGCTCTCCCAGGATGATTCGTGTTATCCAACTGATTGTCAGCATCTCTCGCATTCTGTGCAATCGAGACACGGAGACCGGTAAATTGAAATTACTCGTCACGAGTTTCGCTTTTGAACGACAATAATTGCGATAAGGGAAAGATGAGCTTACTTTATTTGAAAATTGTCGGGCGACTCAGTCGCATACAATTATGGGCTCTGTTCCGGTATCGAGGTCCGTCACAGATATCGAGGTCCGTCGCAGATATCGAGGTCCGTCCCAGATATCGAGATCCGTCACAGATATCGAGGTCCGTCCCAAATATCGAGGTCCGTCCCAGATATCGAGGTCCGTCCCAAATATCGAGGTCCGTCCCAGATATCGAGGTCCGTCACAGATATCGAGGAGGTGCCCGTTTATGAGAAAATGCTTGTTTATGAGATGAATTTTTATCGTCGTGACTTTGATACCACTCCGGTCAATGTACCTCAGATCCAGGCTAGAGAAGCTGAAGGGAGGGGTGAGGGAAGGGACTGCCGCTCTCTCGCAGTGAGGAATGAGAATGAGGGAAGGGGAGGGTATAAAAGGCAAACCCTTGCGCAAGGGTTTCGAGCCCTTGCGCAAGGGGTGAGTCTGCAATTGGCCGTTTTCGGTCGTTTGACGTCGGATTTTCTGAGCCTCAAGCATGATATTTACATAACCGATCCAGAGCTACACTACCAACACGTTTAACATTGATTTTACCTGTTCGTTCAAGCTAAAGGAAAAAATCCAGATGAAACCTCGATATCTGTGGCGGCCTCGATATCTGTGGCGGACCTCGATATCTGTGGCGGACCTCGATATCTGGGACGGACCTCGATATCTGTGACGGACCTCGATATCTGGGACGGACCTCGATATCTGTGACGGACCTCGATATCTGTGACGGACCTCGATACCGGAACAGAGCCCAATTATGTAGAAGAATAGTAGTGAAGTGAACGAACGGGTGAATATTAGATGAAAGCAATCATGCGTCATCATTTCAGACGCTGGTCCTCCTCAAGCCTACATTGTGTCTGCTCCTCCTTCATCATCTCCCGCTCCCACTCCCTCTTCATCTGCATCCACCTACCGCGGCATTCAGAGTAAGCCCATGCTTTAAAGTATTAATATCACTGAGGAGAGTCGCTTCCCGCTTTCCATTGCATTCCTCTCATTGGTTATTACCGTATGCCTTGCGTTGAGAGAGCATGTGCTTAGAGAGGATATTTAAATTATTTTCTGTGAAGTTGCTAGAACAGTGCCAATTTACGTCACTAATTCACACTCTTTTTCAGGACGCACTGCAGTGAGACGTCCGCCTACTCCGAGAGTCCGTGGTCAAGTCGAAGTGATCAATGGAGTACATCCTGAACCTCCAACCACATACTAAGGAACCTTCTAATTGTATGGAGCAATAAAGACTCTCTTCATCTTCCCTGCCTTCCTTCATCACTTTCTTTCGCCATTGCCTCTGCTTGATGGTTCAGTTTCCCCAGCCTCGCCCAGATTGAGTGACTTATTCGACGACCGATAAACTATTCCTGTTGCTATGTGCTTTGAATTCTTTCTTTCAAGGTATACATGATGACAATTTAAAAAGGACACGATGGAAAATATATGGTAATACGTCAGAAAAAAACACGGAATGACTAAAGGGCCAATGGAAAGAAACAATGAATTAATTGATGATACGAGAATTGGAAAAATCGATCGATTTTTTCACTCTTTATTGAAAACGGGCAATTAATGAGAAATAGTTCTTCCTCCCTCTCCGAATTCGAATCCTCGAATATCAGGAACAATCGCTCGACGAAGGGCGCAAACCTTCAATATATTTATTATCATATCCTTAGCGGAGATACTACGGTGTTTAGCGCATAATACGAACCCCTTTATTCGCAATTCTCGTTTTCTCAGTGCGTCCTACGAGTTCCTCTAGGAAATGATTTGGAACTAAAGCTATGACCGGACACCCTTTCAGTAAAATTTTGGATTCAACGATAGGAATCTGTTACGCGGAACGGTTTATTATTATACGATATTTAATCTTGACCATCTCTAAATATCCGTGAATGTGAATGTGACTACTATGCAGAGTATTTCACCTACAACCAATTCAATATTACTGTTGTATTCACGAGTTTGCTTATTGAAAGGTCACATAGTAGAACGTTTAAAGAACGGAGCACTCCCGTTCACCAAACTATCACCGATCCAATCGACCATTCTAATACAAGATTTCCAATTTCAGATGTTTAATCCCTGCTCAAAGAAATCACTAGCAATCGATCTCATCAGGGAATAAATCACTTTATCTGTCTTGCGCTCTGCGTTTAGCATTCCGTTCACTTTGCTTAGGGGCCACAAGCTCCGCCCACTTTTGTGAGACACAATTTCTCCAAAAAGCGAGAAACAAAAGCCCAAGCTTCATTCTAAACCAAATCGCTCATTCTAAAGTGTGTTGGATAGCTACTGCCGACCCCAATCGATTGAGCACTGCCCAAAATTAGCATATCATCACTAAGTAGATCAAATTTGCATATAAAAGAAGGGTGAGGCCGTTTTGAGGCCTTCCAGTGTGAAAATTTTGTTTGGGCAGTATTTATCTGACTAATACGAATATTTTAGGAATTTTAGAAAAAAAATTAGATTTTTATCATGCTTCAAAAGCTTGGGCTTGAGCGCGGGGAGAGGCGAGCGAGATGGCGGGGGGAGGGAGAGAGACACACACAAATTAAGCTCCGCCCCCCTTCCCTCTCGTCTCGCCTTTCCCTCCTCTTCCCCAGTGCGATGCGCGCGTATTTCTCGGGCTCTAGCGCAGCTCAGAGACACGATATCAACAAACGGTAAAAAGTATGATGTTATTGGGTCCTTGAGGGATAGTTTGAATATACTTTTGACCCCATCGTGTAAAATCGGCTATGTGCGTTGTGGCCCCTAACTTTGCTTGCTCTTTGCCCGCACTCTTGGGAAGATGCTGAGAAATTCCCCCAGAAATCTATCCGCAGAAATGAAAGGAACTAGAGCTTGATCATTACTGTAATGACTCATTTGCTGGACCAGGTTTCTTACTATTTCGCATACTCCTTCACCGGTAATAGAGATGAAATCTTTTCTCTTCGAGTTAATTCTATGATCTCACATAACGCTGCATTAGATTTCTAGTCTCACCGCCTACTGTGCTTTTTAGCCATTTCCCACATTTCCTTTCTTTGGAGACGGAAAATAATCAAGGTGGTGTGAGAACAGTAGTGAAGGAAGAAGACCTTTATGTGGGAAATAGTATGCGTGGGTAGAGGGAAGTAATATTACGGAAGGAGTGGAACCATTTTAGAGGATTGATCATTCCGTTTGCTGCAAATAGATATTCTATTTCTTATGAGGTTCAGCGAAATTAAAATAGTGAGAAGGCGCAATGAATTATTGCCACTAAAGCGTTATCAATGGAAAGTCACATTGCATTATGTTCCTTCTCTATATCTTTTTTTCGGCGTTGATCGAATGATCGATTACAATTATTACTGGCAATCGGGTTTGTCTGAGAAGTGAGAGCTCATGCGAAATTGAGAGTTTAATTTCTATAAAAACGATCGGATTACCTTGCACACCAACACGAGAATAACGAGAAGCATAAGAGTGAATACTCCACAGAATACGAAGATGAACATGGCTCCTTCCTCTTGTAATGCCTGAATGGGAAGATAATTAGATGGTAGAAATTGCATCTCTCCGTAATACAACTCATTATTTCCTTATTATCCACGCTGCGATGATACATACATTAAGCCAAGGTATGTGCACAATGGGTAGCTTTAAAACGCATTGTGCAGACAAATAAAAAACAATTATGAATTAGGAACACAAACCATCTTCTTCGAAATCCTAAATTCGAAACCGACAGAATCGAATGAAGTGGAGTTGGAGTTTAGTGAAGGCTTGTTCATTCTGCAATTAACAAATGAACAGACCACAAACTGTGTATGAAAGTTTGATGAGGCTTCCAAAGTATTCTCGACAATGTAAACATAGCTCTCATTGAACTTTTCATAGCAGCGCGAAAAAAAAATCTAGTACTAGAAAAGCTAAAAGTTAGAACGAAAGAATATTGTTATGGAAGGGGTCGAGGCAAGATAGCAACGTTGTTTATGGCTATGATAATGGGAATATGAGCTCGAAGCATTGGCATTAGCATGCCAATTTCTTAATGAGATGAGGCGAAGCGAATTCAAATGGAATAATTTAATGAGATATCTAGAGACAGATAAAACGGTGAGTTTGTTGACGAAGTATACTTCAAGAAATAACGAATAGCCTTCGTTATGATACAGCTGCAACATGATAGTCATTCAAGATCAGCCGAGTGAAATTATTTGGACTTACTGTAAAAAAGCAGAAGCGTGACTGATAAACTAAAACTTGTGCCGCGCAATTATTCAAAGAAAATGCCAAGCACATTTTCCTTTTTCGTAGACTGTAGCACAAGAGCATCAATGAGGTGTGCTAAAGGGAAGAAATATGAGAAGGGATAAGGAGCGTAATGAATGAGAGGCTCAACGACTAGAAATACGATAAAATCGTTGCCCTTCTCTTCACTTCCCATAATGCGTAGATTTCACACAATATAATGAGATGAGAAAAAGTTCTCTGGCACTTTCATATGCGATTCGTCGCTTGAACAATTTAGTTTACTGCAATTGATTCAAAGTAGTTATGTTTCAGATAACATCATTGTGAAGGCTGACATTTTTCTGACATTCAGCGCAATAAAATCGAATAAAAAATCATTGAAGCACTAAGATAAATAAGATACGTAAAAAAAGAGAATACAAATGAAAACATATATTCCACAATCTCATTATCTTGATAAGCTAAGGAAGGTCTCCTTCGTGATATAGTGGCCTCCAAACAGCAACGAATTCATCACTATCGAACGCTTTTTTATAATCGACGAATGCGAGATACAGAGGTGATTCAGCCCTTCCATTGATCTATTGATAAGTTCACTGATTGTATGCGAAATGTCAATATTCGAGTAATCTCTCCTGAAATCCGTTTGCTCGTGGGCTTGATTTTAGTGGTGATGTTGAGCGTGACGCATAATCTTCTTCACGACACGAAAGTCGTCAACGACATCTCAAAATCAGCCATTTGTTGACATCTTTCATTTCTCCCAGGCTATTCTTTCCAACACAGATCTCGTCGTTTGATAGTCTTGACCCGAGTTTAGAATTAAAATTAGCGCAAATCACAAAATGCCCTCGTCGACGAAGATCAAAATAGGTCCTATTTTCCCTCGTCCTATTTCTTCTTTACCAAAATAGGACGAGGTAGGGACGTAGATGGTAATTGCGCTTAGGCCGAATTGTTCAATGTCGACATCTTTCATCTTTCATTGATGGCATGGAATGAGCAGTGGGGTGCCCAGTGACTTTCGATAAGAACGTAGGTTCCGTATGCAGCGCGGGTACCGTATTCTACGAGCAGATGCCCGCTTACCACTAGTGTTAAGGATGTTCGGCCCGGTAGGGTTGCACGTTCAGGATGGTTAATCCCGAGAATGTCGGTATTACCGACAAATGCCGGGAATGCCGACGCTTTTTTCTCTAGACTCTCTCGCTCGCGAGTATTACTGCGCAGTCATACACTATTCATCATACGTTAATTCTAAAGAACCGAACATACCGAAATTCAACCGTACCGTACTTCTGTCTACCTTGCAAACCTATCTCGAATATAATATCTACCATAGGTCTTGGTAATGATTTGATAATGATTCTATCGTACCTCGAGTACAGCGGCTCGTTTCTTCTTAACTCCGACATTCGTAGAGATATCGATCGATTCGAGGTCCATCAGCTTAATTTCGCTCCAAAAATGATCAAGTGGTCTTGAATAACTGCATTTATATATACATTACAACACTCAAATAAAAACGATCAGAAATAACTATTCTTTATCACTTTTCTGGCAGCTGCAGCAATTATTTGGCACATTCAAGAACTAGAGGGCATTGTAACTATAACCGATAATTGGAAATTCACACTAAGCACACACCAAAGGACTATATGACCGCATGAGGTTTAAACGATTCGAATAAAAAAAGGAAATAAATGCGTTGATTACTATTGACCAGATCATGTAAATTATAGGGTACAGTTTTGAAGATGCATCGAAGTAATACAAGTTTGAGATTCGATTCAAGACAAAGGCAGATTGGGGAAAACGCATAGCTACCGAAAGAACCAGTTGCAATAGGGAAACAATGCAATCACGCACAAAGGGCATACATGTTAGCAAAAATAATCTCTAGATCTCTCAAACTACAATCTCTACGGGACGTAATGGGCTGGCTAAATAAATATATACGTATAAGCTCTGAAGAGTGTGGAATAAATGATAAATAAGCAGAGAAAAGTGAATTGTATTGGCAAAAATTGGCAACATAGAAAGGTGCATAAGGAATATGGAATTGTTTGCTAATTTTGCAATAGGAAAATAATGCAATCACATTATTTGGCACATTCAAGAACTAGAGGGCATTGTAACTATAACCGATAATTGGGAATTCACACTAAGCACACACCAAAGGACTATATGACCGTATAAGGTTTAAACGATTCGAATAAAAAAGGGAACAAATGCGTTGAGTACTAATGACCAGATCGTGTCAATTATAGGGTACAGTTTTGAAGATGCATCGAAGTAATACAAGTTCGAGATTCAATTCAAGACAAAGGCAGATTGGGGAAAATGCACAGTTACCGAAAGAACCAGTTGCAATAGGGAAACAATGCAATCACGCACAAAGGGCATACATGTTAGCAAAAATATATCTCTAGATCTCTCAAACTACAATCTCTATATAATCTCTAGATCTCTCAAACTACAATCTCTATATAATCTCTAGATCTCTCAAACTACAATCTCGTGGGCTCGCTAAATAAATAAATACGTATAAGCTCTGAAGAGTGTGGAATAAATGATAAATAAGCGGAGAAATCTAGGCGAATTGTATTGGCAAAAATTGGCTGCATAGGAAGGTGCATAAGGAATATGGAATTGTTTGCTAATTTTGCAATAGAAAAACAATGCAATCACACGCAACATACAGTTAAGCAAAATAATCTCCATTATCATGGGAGGTCTCATGGGAGGTCTCAGACCACTTCTCCAACAGTTTTGAAGCTGCTACGAAGTAATACAAGTTAGAGATTCGATTCAATACAAAGGCAGATTGGGGAAATTCATAGTTATCGAAAGATTCGATGACTACTAATAACATTTTTCAAGAACTAGAGGGCATTGTAACTATGAACGGTAATCGGGATTTTACACCAATCGCATAACAATGGGCAATACGACCATGAGGTTTTAATGACTCGTATAAGATAGGGGAAAACCAGATCATGTAAACTATATTGAACAATTTTGACGATGCTACGGAGTGTCAATTAGAGATTCGATTCAAGAGATTGGGGAAAACGAATAGTTACCGAAAGAACCAGTTGCAATAAGGAGCGAAGGGGTCACGAAATACATACAAACGTGAAGGCTCTGTGCAGTGTGGGACAAACAATTGATAAGGAGTCAAAACTATGTGAAGTGTATTGAGTTGTCATCATGAGAAACTACATAGGGAATAATATTAACTATTAATTCACTAACAACACACAAACAATTAATTATTAACAACATTAATTCACAGACTATTGACACTCTATAGACAATGGGGCGATGTGGGTACAAATGGTGAGACAACTGCTTTCGTATCCAACGAACAGCACAATTGAGTGGGATGGAAGGGAACATGGATGGAGTTATGGCTTCGATCGATCGAGAGATGTCGAGTGGAGTACTTACGCAGTGCACACATCGCAGAGGCAGGCCGAACCACTCAACAAAAAATTATTACAAGAAGAAAACACATATTGGGGTGTCAATGGTGGTAGTATTCAACCTGCAACATTTCAACTTACGCGAAGAAATCCGACGAGTATTGGAAAGTGATCTCGGCGCCTGCAGGGATCTCCTCACGAGCGTAGAGGGCGACACGGAAGATCCCGTTGACGGACCACTGAAACATAATAACAATTATCTTGAGATTATTTTTCATTCCACTCGTAGCGGACCTTTGACAAACGTTCGAGGGGCGGAGAAAGGAAGAGGCCGGGAGGAGGCGATTGATCTACCTGCTTCCTCCACCTTCCCCTTATTCCTTTCTCCTAGTCAATCGATATCCCGCTAACCAGCACATTGAGTTTGCTGAGCATTTCAAACGCACGATAACACAGATTTCCTTTTGCAAAGTTCTCCTCAATGTCAAGTAACTTTCATGTCTATCTCACTGCTAAAGATATCAAACATTCTCACCTGCTCGATGTTGGCTGTCGGGCGGCAC
The DNA here is from genome assembly GCA_911812115.1 of Pristionchus exspectatus. Lineage (NCBI taxonomy): Eukaryota > Metazoa > Nematoda > Chromadorea > Rhabditida > Neodiplogasteridae > Pristionchus > Pristionchus exspectatus. Next base: position 29,595,820 of record OU461583.1, on the reverse strand, counting down.
GAGTGGCTCGCGTACCTGTAAGAAAGATAATTAATTTATAATAATCATGAAAAAATAATCTTGTTTTGTCTATTTTCCTCACCGGGCCTCCGTTCCCTTCTTTGCTGCATCCAAGTAGTACTTCTTGCCCCTCGAGTCCCTCAGACCAACAAAGTAGGAGTGTCTCTGTGCCGCGTACGCCTTACTGCAAATAGGAATCATAATTAAAGCACAATATCGAAATCAAAAACCAAATGAAAATTTACAAACCTCGCGAGTCGCTTCGTGTACTGCACCTCCGTCATGATCTGCCCTCGCATCTCGATTATGAACGATTTCCTGAATAGAGACCAATCGGTTGGTCATTACTATGATGAATCAGCTGGCCTTACCAGTGGGTCCCACCTAGCGTTGTCTTACGACGTAAAACCGCATGACGTGGATACACCTTTACCTTTAACCTTTGATGAAATCCACTTGATTTTCCAGCAGAGATTATTTAGTGACTAATCGGTGTGCTTTTAGGAAATATTCATTGTGAATTTAGTGTTTGTAGCAAGAGAACAATAAAATATAAGGTATGCTCACTTCGGGATACGGTCGATAGTGAAGAGCCCGTGGCCGATCGCCTGGTTAATGAATCTCACTTCGAGTCGAGGTCCGGCTCCCTGAATTTATTTAAATATTTAAACGAACTATCATTTTTTTTCTGGTATCAACATCGACTATGACATTACTGCAGTTGTAGCTGGCTCAAAAATCACATGAATAATTTTCGGAGAAATATGTGAATGTATGTGCTATCTAATTTAGTTTCATATCGTGGCAAGACGATCGATTTCTTTCGTTCCCATTATTTTTCAGTCCACTATTTTCCAACTAATAATGATAATATTGATTGCTAACCTCCTGAATGCGCCGGTTGCGACAAGATCGACCAGAGGAGCACATTCCACTGCATTCCCGATAGTCCGATCGACTGAGGCAGCCAGGCCCGCATGCGCCGTCGGAACAACAGCACACTTCGTGATCCTCGTGGTCCTGAAAGAAAAAAAACTCAAACACGGACGTTACGCTTTACCAACTAAAAATATTGGATATGATATTACAACCAATCCAAATCAATCGCTGCATCTAATGGGGATCGCTAAGCAAGGTCGATGGACTGATTAGAATGTGGTGATATTGCAGAGCTGAGCGAGAGACGGTAACAAAAGTAAAGCCACATGCAACAATTTTCACAATGTTAGCAGTAACATGAAGAGCAAAGTCAAATCACGGCGCTTGAAGAGACATCAAGGAAGCTTTTGCAACGAAATATACGATTATCGCCCTCCCAGGAATGTATCACAAGTGCACAGGACACAATGCCCAGGATTCAACTCCCGGTCTGTGCCCTTTGCTATCTCTAATGGAATTATACCTTGAGCCTATTCGGTTATGACGACCACTCAGAACAAAGAATATGAAATAAATATTTTACAATAATGATAAAAATTGCCTACCACTTCCATCAAAGTGCATGACTCCCGCGTCGTCGCCAAATGTCTTTTCGATACGGACCACAGACTAGTTCGGATGAAGATTAACGTAACAAAGAGACGCGTGCGAATACAAAGACGGAAAGAGCGAACAATTCTTGATCGTAGTCAGTACACGAGCAATTCACGATTACTCGGCCCTTTAATCCAGCAAACCAACAGCGCCATCGATTCATACACCACATGCCGTACTTTCGTCGAGACTATTCGGACCAGCTGTCTCATTCCGGATCTCCCCCCTCCTCGAATCTCCCTTGCAACTATCGATTTGTTACGGCAGCGGCACGCACTTAAACTCGATCCTAACCAAAGAATCGCGTACGTAACCGCGTGTAAATCAGCAAGAATAGCCATAAACAACGATCTAAGAAAATACAAAGAGAGACTTTTGGAGTCTGCGATCAAGGAAGGAAAGAACATGAGAAAAGCAAGGCAAAGGACACATCATATGCGGAAAAGAATGCAATTCCAAAACGATTCAGGAGGTTATTCGCAAGCGAACACAGTCAAAGTAGTTCGAACGTTCTATAACAAACTATATCAACCTGCAGTCGGCATTCCGATGCCAAGTCTGAGACGCCACTCTGATAACGTCCTACCATTCATTCAATCGGAAGTACGTGCAACAATGAGTTCAATATCAACCAGCAAGGCACAAGGGCCAGACGGAATTAGCCCAGAGCAACTATATCTCGCCCGTGAACAACTAACGCCAACTGTCACCACACTCCTCAATCAAATACTAGCCGGTCAAGAAATCCCAGCCGCTCTGACCCAATCCACAATAGTATTGTTACATAAGAAAGGCAGCACTGATCAAATATCAAACTTTCGTCCAATTTGCCTTCTGCCTTCAATCTACAAGGTCATGACGAAAACAGTGCTAAAAAGAGTCGAAAAGTGTCTTGAAGAGGCCGAAGAGCCCACCCAGGCCGGTTTCCGTACTGGTTACAGCACTCTAGACCATGCTCACGCAATTAAACAATTAATCGAAAAGATCGTCGAGTATAACATGCCATCTTATGTAGCGCTAGTGGATTTTACCAAAGCTTTTGATTCCATTGAGTGGACGACCCTATGGAGTACTCTATCAAAACAAGGAGTCCATTCCGATCTAATCAATATGTTGCAACGGCTATATAAAGAATCAAATTCGGATGTGTTAGTGAATGGTGAACTAGTCAACGTATCAATCCAACGCGGCGTCAGGCAAGGCTGTCCACTTTCGCCCCGGCTTTTTACGGCCGTACTTCGATCAATCCTAAACGACTGCGACTGGAATGAAGATGGAATATTTATTGACGGAAATCACCTATCACATTTGGCTTACGCCGATGATGTTGTGCTCATCGCAAGAAATAAACCGGCTATGATAAGAATGCTCGAAACTCTAAAAAATAGAGCGTCAACCTGCGGATTATCGCTAAATGCAAAGAAAACTATGATTCTTTCTAACTGCAAAACAACACGAACGCCCATCATAATCCAAGGCGAGAAATTCGAATTTGTCGACCAAGCCTCCTATCTCGGCACTACTGTATCGTTTCCATTAAATCCTTCGGAAGAAGTCAACAGAAGAATCAGATGTGCATGGGGTGCTTGGGGGAAAATCCACGATTTAATGATCTCTCCTCGTCTGACACTCGAACACAAAAGGAGAGCCTTCGAATCACTCATCACCCCTGCGGCCCTCTACGGAGCCGAATTGTGGAGTTTACGACAATCAGACAAGGAAAAGTTAGGGGCCGCGCAACGCAGAATGGAACGAAAAATACTTGGCGTGACGCTGTTACACCGTTGGTCGAACGAAAGAATAAGAGATGCTACGAAACTGAAAGATTGGGTCAAACTCGCAGAAAAGAAGAAAATCGATTGGGCGGATCGTGTGCGTCAGATGGACGGATCGCGATGGACTAGAATACTAACTACTTGGATTCCTTATAACCGTCAAAGATCAAGAGGGCATCCTTGAGTTCGCTGGAGGGATGAACTACACTCTATCATTGGAGATGACTGGTGGTCGATCACACCGCAAGAATATCGTGTCAGAAGAGATCAGCATGCCATATAACACCATATCCGCATGATTCTGATAAATAAATTGATTGATAAAAAAATTGACCTTCACTTTACAGCCCACATTCTCGTCGATCTTCTGGTAGGGCGCCGGCTGCGGATCGGACGACTGCAAATACAATAATTCTGTTTATTATGGATTTGACAATGAATATCGCTTGTGTAGCTGAGAAATTATCAAAAAAAAAACTCAAATTTTTCATTGAATTTTCCATATTTCTCAATTAGCGTAAATAAATTCGTACTGTGTCTCGGATCGGGAGAGGCGGAGGTGCGGGAGCCCTGGCAACGATCACCTCACCAGTGACACGAACCAATTCCTTCTGAAAGATCAAAGATCAATTGTGGATCATTCCATATTAAATCAAATGAGCATCTCACGTTTTTCTACTATTGTTTTCTACATAAACGTGTATTATGTACCTTCGGCCTGCCCGTTCGTGCTCTTGGCGCATTCACTATCGACCGATCACCATCCACGAGGACTCGTTGAAGAATCTTCTAAAATTAACAAAGACCAATCAATTATTTGGTTTGCTTTTTGCAGAAAAATGTTAGAAATAGTAAAAAAAAAGAAACCTTTAATGAAAACCAACCGTATTAGGCTTCTGCGTGCTAACGGCTTTGCCAGCTCCACTGCTTTGAACTCGGGCAACGGATCTCGCAGACCGCGTGACAATCTAGGAATTTATTCTTTGATTACGAGATCAGAGGGAATTACCCTTCAAGTTCAGCTAATGATGAGACAACAGCCTGAGACCAACCTGATTGTGAGACGAGGATGATGTTGAGGATGCAGTGGCGGTAGATCTTGTGACTGGCCTAGACAGCTGCCTGGTACTCGTCGTGTTCTGCAAATATACAATGTATTATCGTAACATTCAAATGCTCAGCGGAGACGCTACGATGTTTAGCGCATAATACGGAACGTTTTGTTCGCTTGCTCATTATTGATTAATACTAAAATTCTCATTTTCTCAGTATGTACGACTAGTGCTGCTGAGAAACGATTAGTAACAATAGCTAGGGCCCTCTAGTCAAAATGTAAAATGAACGATAGGAATCGGAATACGCGGAACGATTTATTATTTTACGATAGTGAACTCCTAAATATTCAAAGTAATTATTCATTCACTATTAATTCTAAACATCATGGATGTTGAAGGGAAGCAAACCTTTCTTGTAACTGCCGGTAGCTGCCCTGCTCCCGTTCCGCTGGCAGACGTTGCACTACGGGTCACGCGAGTCTGGAATGGTATGATTTTTATTTTTAATTTCGACACCAGAGATCTATGAAGATCCATTAGTAGTCAACTCAGAAAATTTTTTTTTCTAGGTAATATCGAATTCCAATGACTGACTTGAAATGATGAATACTGTATCCTCCGTTAGGAGCATACAGTATTCATCATTGTTAAACCAACATCCAGAACGTTTCCATTTCAACCTCCGTATCCACGACGTCCATCAATCTACTGTATCCACATCGCCCCGTTCATTGCCATACAGTATCCCTCAATAAAATTGTGGTTATCGAGTCCATCTGTCCTTCAGGCACCGTACCGCTAGTACAGTATCCACACCGTTTCGCAATCATACACTTAATTTCAATGCCACCGCTTTCTAAGCGTATCCCTGCTCTATTCTGTTGTTCTACCTAGATACCGTAGCCCAGTCGAAGTATCGTAAGCTTGCTAGTCCGCCTGCTTGGATAAGATAAATTAAAGTATCAAATCGTACTGAAGTGGATGCCGTCCCTCCCGTCGAAGCCTTGACTACCCGACCGTTCATCGCGTGCGCCATCGAAGTCGCCTACAAATATCGTTAGATTAGCGCCATTTTTATTCGCGAATTAAGTTACACAACAGATAATGATGATTCTTTCTGAGTACTCACTGCCAATCCATCAGTATTGCGTGGCCGTAGTACTCGCGTGGAAGGCGACACTGCACGGGCTGAGGTTCTGAAATAGTTTATTTAGCAAAACATCTAGGTCATCGATTTCAGTATGAAAGGAATAATGTGGATCAATAAGTATTCATAGAACTCATTGAAATCAATCACGACGATTTTTTCGAAGTGAATCGTGAACATTTATATTCACCTCTTTTTCTGTTTGATATCCTTTTAGCGGCTCTAATCGGACCATTTTGGTCGAATGAACTGTGCATATATTTAGGGGCCACAAGCTCCGCCCACTTTGAACGGACACGATCTCGCCCCAAAAACGAGACGGGGAGGGCACAAGGTTCTTTCTCAACCAAATCGCTCGTTCTCAATTGCTATGGATAGCTATTAGTGTCCTCTATTGAATGATCACTATTCAAAAATTGCATAATATCACTAAGTAGATCAAAATTGGACTTGAAAGAAGAGAATAGGGTGTTTATAGGTGTACCAGTATGCAAATTACGTTTGAATAGTGATTTTCTAACTAAATGGAATATTTTAGAAATGTTAGAGAAAAAATTAGAATTTTAGCATTTTCCCCTGGCTTGTGCCCTCTTGATTTGTGCGGGCGAGGAGAGGCGAGCGGTAGGGCGAGGGGAGGGCGGAGGAGGGTGAGAGACACACGCAAATTCGGCTAAGCCCCCTTCCCTCTCGTCTCGCCTTTCCCTCCTCATCCCCAGTGCGTTCCGCGCGTACTTCTCGGGCTCTAACGCGTCTCAGATGAAAGATATCGACAAACGGTAAAAAGTATGATGATATTGGGACCACGAGGGATAGTTTGAACACAAATTTGACCCCACTGTGCAGAATCGGCTGTCTGCGTTGTGGCCCCTACATATATTGTACGAAGCTTTACTTAAGGCGAAAGTATGCTAATGAAATACTTGAGTTCAGAGATCAAAGAACAATAGATCAAAGTACGCAATCCGTTGAAAAAATTACGACCAAAGGTCAAAGATCAAATATCACCTCGGCATCGAGATGTCGGCGGTTAATCGAGCGCTGCCGTGCAGTGGGGAACGGGCTGAATACTTATTATATAGTGCAAAAATAAGTTTTAAAAAGTACTCAAGCATGCATTTGAGTATAGATAATGATGGTGGTCATGAATAACCGCTTTCAGGTTCACAAATAAATAAGATCAGAAAATTGCAATTCTTTATCATTTTTCTGGCTGCTGTAGCAGTCACTTAGCACATTCAAGAAATAAAGGACATTGAGACAATAACCGATTATTGGGAATTCACACAAAGCACACACAAATGGATTAGACAATCACATGATGGATAAACGACTCGAATAGGCATACGTACTAACTGCGCTGAATACTAATGACCAGAAAAAATATGGGGAACGGGGAAGTACTGTGCGGTCATACATTATTTAGAATACGTTCATTCTAAGAAACGAACATACCGTAATCCAGCCGTACCGTACTTCCGTCTACCGTACAAACCTATCTCGAATTTAATATCTACCATACTCCCATCTCATTCCAATCTACCGTACTTATCTACCATACTCTTCTTATCCCATTCTACCTTACCTTTCTTCTTCATTCCGATATTCGTATAGATATCGATCGTTTCGAGGTCCATCAGCTAAATTTCGCTTCTCACCAAGGAGTCTTGATAATGATCAATTTTTCATGAATATCTATTTACATTACAACACAACACTCAATTAAAAACGATCAGAAATAACTATTCTTTATCACTTTTCTGGCAGCAGCAGCAATTATTTGGCACATTCAAGAACTAGAGGGCATTGTAACTATAACCGATAATTAGGAATTCACACTAAGCACACACCAAAGGACTATATGACCGCATGAGGTTTAAACGACTCGAATAAGAAAAGGGAATAAATGCGTTGAGTACTAATGACCAGATGATGTAAATTATAGGTTACAGTTTTGAAGATGCATCGAAGTAATACAAGTTAGAGATTCAATTCAAGACAAAGGCAGATTGGGGAAAACGCACAGTTACCGAAAGAACCAGTTGCAATAGGGAAACAATGCAATCACGCACAAAGGGCATACATGTTAGCAAAAATAATCTCTAGATCTCTCAAACTACAATCTCTATGGGACGTAGTGGGCTCGCTAAATAAATAAATACGTATAAGCTCTGAAGAGTGTGGAATAAATGATAAATAAGCGGAGAAATATAGGCGAATTGTATTGGCAAAAATTGGCAACATAGAAAGGTGCATAAGAAATATGGAATTGTTTGCTAATTTTGCAATAGGAAAACAATGCAATCACACACAACAAGGCGTACAGTTAAGCAAAATAATCTCTATTATCATGGGAGGTCTCATGGGAGGTCTCAGACCACTTCTCCAATCTTCGTTCTCCATTGTTCGGCCTCTGCGATTGAATTGGCCATGAGCGAGTAGGAGCGACGGGAAGTTCGAATCTGAAATTCATGATTACTCAATACAAACTTTTCCAGATAACTGCTGTGCCGCTTTCCAATCAATCGTCTCTCCTACAGTGTCCTACTCATCGTCATCATCATCATCATTTTATCCAGGTTGAAAGAAAACAACAGGGGCCATACAAGGAAAAGAAACAAAGAAACGAAAGGGAATCAATTATCTTCTGATGCCCACATACTGTACCTACCGCACTAGCCTATATCTAATCCAGCACCTACCCTGCTCCCACCGTATCCCATTCTACCGTACCTCGAGCACAGCGGCTCCCTTCTTCTGCACTCCGGCATTCGTGGAGATATCGATCGATTCGAGGTCCATCAGCTCAATTTCGCCCTTCACCACGGGGTCTTGTGGAGAGTCGTAGTACAGCATCTACAGTTGGAAAATAGTTTTTTGTTTTGCCTCCCTATTTTCTGAGCAGTCGTTCTGAGTTCTGAGTAGTAGCCCCAGTCGTGGGCGCTTAATGTAACAAATGGTGCAGTTTTTGGTGTTCATGAGGATAGAGGAGACGAAGAAAAAAGAAAAAAAGCTCATTCTACCCACTGAACTCCTTTACTTAAAAAGCAACAGTTGAACCGTTTCACATTACCAAAAAGGTCCTGCTTTGCCCTTTTTTTGTTAGTTTTTAGTCTCAAATCTTATATGAAATCGAATTACTCACCCTGATTCCTCTCTGATCGAGAACGAACCAGCGAAGCTTCCAGAATTTGAACGTGGCTCCCTTCTTGTAGAGCAGACCCGAGTGAGCGTACGCTAGATCCTCCTATGAAGAGGTTACGGTGAGGTATTGATTTTTGGTAATAATAAATACGGTAAGGTTCTCTGTTTTTTTTATTTCATCCAGCCAAATTTATAAAGATATCGCGCATTTTAGTGGGGGAGTGATAAACGTTAACGTTCCTAAGCAAATATCAGTAGTCACAATTCACATCTACAAAGTAAAAGTTACTTAGATAACATTATGTTTTGATCATATTTATAATCCCTTGGCTGGATCAATACCCTAAAATTACTGAAATTTTATAAACAAACTATTTTTAGAGAGGGAGTGAGATCGAAGCATCTAAACTATCATCATATATGCGATAAATTTCCTCACTTTTCTGATTGCAGGCGAATACATGGGAGTGCTTGTCTTGAAGGCGTTCTCATCGATGGACACTGGAGTGAATCCGTTGAAGGACGAGTGACCTAAAGCAGTTACACTATTATTATGATTTTCCTATCGCATAAATCAATGATCAATTCTAACGTTAACATTGTAAGAACGCATTCGATAATCCAAAAGAAGTTGCCTGACGGATCGGTAATGTATACCATTCGACACAGGATGCAATTTCACCAGTACAGTGCTCTTCGCTACCATGAGTGGTTCTCTACCGCTGGTCCCTCTGGCGCACCTTCCGGGAATTTTAGAACTAATGAAAATATTACAATTTCTCACAACCGTACCTTGAGCGATGGGAGTGGGTGTCTCGGCAGTGATCGTTTCAGAGGAGTCGACAGATACGGACTTGCAGGGAGTCTGAAATTTGAACATTATGCAAAGATCAAAGATCGAAAACCGAACCTTCATCGCCGTATCTCCATTGCTCGCGGGCGCGTGTCCGTTGGTTCGACCACTTTCGCCGAGAGTCGTACGTCGATCATCAGGCTCCTGCAGATTTCGATCAGGACTGGGCAAAAAATTTTCGGTCTCTCGTGCCACAATGCTCTCTCGCCGGTTAGAGACAGCGAGAGAGTATTGCGAATAGAAAGATCTGTAAGAAAATTTTGCCCAGCCCTGATTTCGATCAGTTAGAAAGAAATCAGATACAGTACGCTGGACCTATCTAAAGCCTATCCATCATGCTGGAAAATCCGACCCATTAGAGTACTTAATTTAACATGTTGTTCCATGAATTAATCGTATTTTTCGCAAAAGAACTGTCTGTTTTTTTGGAATCTACAGATTAACTCGGACAATAACATGTCAATGGTCAAATTCGTACCGGTTGCTCAACAGCCGGACTGAGCATTGCCATCGTGGACACTGCAGTCGAAGGGAATCGATCGGCGATTGACGAAGTGATCGGATTCTTTCCCTTCATCAGATGCTTCATCACCGCCCGGCGAGTGTGCGTGCACAGAGAACGACGAGGAAGACGCTGTAAAAGATCAAAGATCATTTCCACTTTTTTCGAGTCTCAAAAATCATCGTGATCAGGATTGTGTCCAAAGATCCTATGACATTAGGGAATACTTTTCGAAGAAAGATCAGCTATCAGTTCTTTTTTGTGTCAAAAATCAATGATCTCAGGGTCAATAAATTCTCGAAGAAGCTCTGTGTTTGCGGAAAGATCACAGGTTGATCAGTCCAGTACGAGTCAAAAGATCAAAGATCAAACCTCATCGATGCACGATCCCTCAATGCCCTCGTCCAATCCGTCCACTTGTCGTTTCCACTCGGCGAACGAATCGGCAAACGCGTCCCGACCTTGCAGCGAGCAGACCTGGAGCGGAGCGAGCCATGTTTGGATAAAATAATAATCAATAATGAGCCAGCGAATGACACGTTCCGTATTATGCTCTACACACCGTATTGACAAAGCTGAACAGTTTAAAGAAGGCGTAAACTCAATATCTTCGAGGGATATCTGACGTCATAGGTCGATAGTTTTCGTAAACCACATTCCGAATTCGAAAATTAGAACTCGTTAGCTCAACTTTGAACCGAGTTACACGCGCGCAAAGTTTCTACAGGGCACAGGCAAAATCAAGATGCGCGGTGCAAAGGGAAGGGAGCTAGGTCAAGACGCAGAGGAGATGGGAAGAGACAGGAGAGGAGCGAAAAACTCTCGCGTCTGTCACTCTCACCCTCCTACAGTAAGTGCTTCCCCGAATTTGGAGTTTACGCCTTCTTTAATGCTACGATAATAGAAGCGCACGCCGAAATGTTTTCCCCATTGGGCATCAGAATGTGAGATAACTACAGAAATCGAGACAGCATTCCTTCATCCATGGAATCATTCCCACTAAGCAAACTTTGACATATTCGATATTTACTCCAGTTAACTGCAGAATTGCTTGCCTATGTTCAACGGGAAAAGCTGAATTATCAGGCAGAGGATGACTGTCAAAGGATGCCAGTATTTCTGTCAAGGGGAATAGCGTTTTAGCAATCGAGAGGCGCGAGACATTACCCAATGGACCGAAACATCCAACCGCATTATTCTAGGAACTCTTCCTCTTTCCTTTGCATAAGTTAGCAGTTTCTCTATTTTTCTTCAATTTTAAACCAATATTCTTACTAATTCATCATCTTCCCTATTGCTCACCTCTCTCAGTCGCTCCAGCCCCACAATGAATGCGTTCTGCCCGTCCAAATCGCTGCTCACTGCCGAACTCAGCGCGATTTCCTGGAATTTTACTAGTTTTATACGACGTAAGACAGTCAAAAATGCAAAAAAAAGTCAAGTTAAGACGGCAAAAACGAGAGAAAACTTATAAATTGGCGAGCGTTTAACTAAAACGGACCACTTTCTCCGGTTGAACAGTCGTCTTCGATTCGGTGAGACGCGCACGTTCTTCTGCTTGCTTCGCTGTCTCGCGCAGACAGGCATCTGATGTGAGAAGAAATAATTAACTAATAATCATGAATACAGCAAGCTCAAAGACAGGTTCTGCATATTTCGTAAGCTTATCAATACCAGTGCTCATAAAAAGTCCCTCACTAGCCATAGCTGCACTAACTGCATACATTATGGCGAAAACAGAAGATGCGTTTTGAGCACTTTCTAACTCATTTCCTCACTTACCGATATCGTAGGGCGGTCCGTGGGCGAGGAAGTCCTCCGTGTAGTACGACCACACGTGCAGATTGGGAAGTGACCACCTGCGATGAATCATTATAAAAATATATTAAGCCCAGAACGCTTCTTGAACATGAAGTTTTGAAGCAAAATTAGGCTAAATTTCGATTACAGAGAAAAAAGCTATATTCAAGCCAGCAAACGGCTTCCTTCGCCTAATATTGTAGGTGATTGTTCATTTTTGAACCCTTACCTCGGTTCGAGCTCCACGTCGTGGTTGTGATTGTACTCGAAGTTGGTGAAGAGCGGCGACCGAGACTGCTGCTCCTCAAATTAATTATTTAATTATGTGTATTAATATTATTATCGCGACATTCGTTCAACAATAGCTCACAATACGAAATGTTTTATTCGCTTGCTTTTTATTGATTGCTTCCAAAATTCTCATCTTACCTCTAAGTGCTACTAGGGCCACTTGAATGCGATTAGGAACAATTGATAGGAACAATTGATAACAATTGACCCTCAGTCAAATTTGCGAATTTTTAACGATGAATGTATAAATATTTTTTAAGAAATTAAATTACCTTGATGAATCTCCAGATGCAGTGACCGTAGTTCATATCGGGCACATTCTTCTCGATGCCGCATCGCTCCGATTCGCTGTCGAGCAGGAACGTACGGAAGAAGGTCGACTGAACATAAAAATATCAACAGCGTCCTATCGTATCCCCCTATCACAATATTCTACAGTATCCCACACAGAATTCCTCAAGTGTACCGTTCATGAGTACTGTACAAACAAGTCCGAGAGTACGGAACACAAGACACAGGAGCCCTTAGGATACGGTAGGAGCAACAGACGAGCGGGCTACGGCAGCTCGCGATCGAAGAATGAGTGGACTCGACCCTCACTGATTGAATTAGTCTCCTTTCTCCCTTCCTTATCTCCCAAATAGGATTATTTGCGTCAGATTTTGACGACGAGAAATGCGAGATTCTCCTAGTTGTATTAGATTACCTGTGAGTGGTAGGCGACGAAGCGCAGCAGGAAGTCATTGTACTCGAAGGCCGACGGATACTGCCGCATCAACTGCAACAGTATTGATTATTGCGTGGAGTGGTTTGGACAATGCATCGTATTCACCGGAACGAGTGCACATTTGCTCTAGTTTCGCTTTTTAGGTCTAAGAAATCACGATCCATATTTGTGTACCCCGAGCTACGAAATCCTTCTGGTGAATGAGCGCCCGTTTCCTACCATAGCATTTTCTCGCCCCTTCTAACCTGATGCACACAGTCGAGGAACATGATGAAGATGGGCGCGAAGCCGCTTTTCTGCGAGGCGAGCGAGTGATTGGATCGATAGGAGAAGCGATGGCCGAACGCCAGCCATTCCTTGCTGATCAGACGCTGCAAGGCGGTCGGTTCAACTCCAGATTCGTTCCGCACGACCCCTTGCTGGTTAGGATTGGCAAGGTTGTGTGCGACAGTGTTTGGCATTCTTAACTATGTTGTTTCATCTACGATGAATCTGGTTTTGGCTGGCTATAGACTACCTACGATAGATTGCCAATTCTACGACAGACGTGTACTAGCTCTGCTAACTATTGTACATCACAATGTCGTAAACTAACGAGATCCTTGATGAACGGAAACCCTGCATTTAATTTTTCAAAATTCTATGTCGTTTCATGATGAGAACACAATTTTCCTTTTTTCAAATTTTTCCTTCGGTCGGTGGCATATTTTTCTTACTGTTATCTAGCGAAGCAAAACTATTTATTAGCTTTTTTCAAGGCTGATTATTCCTATTCAGTCCACCTGCAGTCCCTCGAACGTCCTGTAGTGAGGATCGGCGATCAATTGAACGAGCGAGGCGAATTGGCACGTTGCGTCTCTGAAAAGAAATCAAAGATCAATCAGTCGTGGCTGATAAAGATCAAAGATCAAGGACGAAATACCAAAGATCAAAGATCACTCTCTCACCGTCCGTCTTCGATGGCTAGTACGACGGAAGAATTGTAGTGCGAGAGAAGAGCGGCCATCACGGAAGAAGTCTGCAGCAATTGCCCGATCTGAAATTGATATAGATTGATTTTTGGTAATTGATCTTTGATCTAGAATCTTTCCGATCCTCTTGTCCACACCAATCAGCGCTTATTATCACAATGAACGCACAAAATAGCAAATAAAATAGCAGGTTCCTCTTTTTTAGTGGTTGACTGACAAGAAACTATCCATTCAAACTTTGTTCTGGGTTAGGGTTTACTGGTCATTTTCAGTGCTTTCAAGATTCATTAGTACTCTCGGCCTGTCCATTAACCTTTGCAATCTTTAATGAAACGATCAACTTACATGTGTCAGCCACTGCGTCTCCTCCAGTTGAATGAGGTATCCCTTGCCTCCGTGAGAAGACGAACCCGCACTCGGCTTCATCACTTTGAGGAAGCGCTTGAATGACTCCTGCAAATGGCAAAATTTTGGTTCACAGCATTTCCGTGGCGTTAGCCTCCATTATTATAGTGAGAACTATGCAATAAGTCGGATGTGAACTGAAGCAATTACGCGTTGCTTGGCAGGGGACGCCCGATAACTACCGCAAGGTGACCGTTACTGTGCTTATCCGTTGAAGAAGCTACCGCAATCCCAATACGACGATTTCTACGAACCAACCTTGACATCGTGCGAGGTGGGAAACTGGACAGGAATGAACTCAATGTTCTTGTCCAGACGCAGCAATTTGTTCGCTCCCTGAAATGCACAATTTCAAGATAAAAGATCAGAGACCAAAGACCAAATATCATACCTTCTCGCCGAAAATGTACATGCTCCTCTGCGGAATAGGGCCACTTCTCGATCGATTTTCGCTTTCCTCGGAAGAGCGAATGGAAGTCGTCACTTGACTCACTGAACAGAAGAGAAATATGTATAGTACCGAGACTGAGCTACCGTATTCATGATATTGATCAGACACTGTACCTACTCCTACAATAACCATGCTCCTACAGTATTCAAGCTAAACATACTAACCCAGCTAAGACATCCCTACAGTACCCAATCAACCATAATCCTATTATAACCTACCTACCGTTCGCCTACAGTACAGTGCATACAGTGCATGCAACCGTACTCAGTAATCAAACTTCCGTACTCCCACCGTAACCCATCCCCCCTCCCAAATCAGCTACAATATATCCCCCATCCTGATTCTCCTCAACTCGACATATCCGTGTTGAAGTATATCAGCAACCGTACTTCTACGAGATTTCAGATACAGTTCTCTAACACCTATCCTTGTCTCTTCCTCGTTCGCCTGTTTCTGTTCAACTCACGTCTCAGTGACGCTCTGGCCGTGTTGCTGCGCACGAAATTGGCGGCCGTGCTGCTCGGCTTGCGCGATTTGTCCCCGTTGCTGCCCTGAAAGTTAATAAGTTTTGCATAGGGTTCCTGTAATTTGAGCGCTCCGAAGTGGTTTGTGTTGTGATTCGGCTAAATAAGGAAGGTCTAGGATCAATCTCATAAAAACAAAAAATTGGGGTTCATTACGGTTCGTTACTTGTTTTTGCGCAGTTTCTTGTTCTGAAGTGGTCTGATCTGCGGTCAGACTAAAAAAATATTAAGAAACTAACTAACCGGAAGAACGCTGCCCGTCCAGGATGACTTGAGCGACTCCTGCGAGTGAGAGAACGATGAGCAGAAGGAGCCAGAGAGCACCTGAAATTAATTTAGTTGATCTTTGATCTTTAATAGATAATCTAGGTCCTGGAATCTCCAACATCTAATTTGTCACTGTTACCTCGATAATACTGCTGAGATTACCATGATAAACGCAAACGCAAGTCAAATAGTTCGAGGAACGGACTGTAATCTAGAAGCGAAATTGCTCACCTCTCCATTGGTCGTGGGCGAGCACGCGACCAGTCGCCGCAGGTACGTCTCTTGCTGCAAATGATTTGATCTTTGATCTCTGTTTTCAAGTTTTCATTCTGCCGCGTTGCGGTCGCGTCACGGTCGCTTTTTCTCACCTGATGGGCGCTGCTCATGAGGGGCGTCAGCGGGGCGGGCTTGCGCAGCGACGCGGGCGTGCCTGCAATTAGAGATTGATTGATAGAATTTGTGTAATCTCCAGAAGGGCCTAAAGCGCATTCAAGGAGCTATGTATTTTCAAATCGCTATTCAAAATCATCTGAAAAATCGGCGATTGGCTTCGGTTATCCCTTCGGAAAAAATTGGCTGAATGTTGGGTGTTCGAGTTCATTTTAATTCTCTATTATCCTATTTTTTCGATTATGCTATTCATTCCCCTCATCGCACCTCCTCCAGTCATCGACAGCGTGTCACTGCCAATCTCCTTCGAGATCTGATTCGCCTGCTTCTTGAACCGCTTGACCACCTGCAAAGTCATGATGACATCGCTTCCGAATCACCCTATGCGTATCCTCACTGTCATTTTCGAGTACAAGAGGATGGAATGCTAGCTAATTTTGTCGTAAATTTATTATGCATTTCGAACGAAGACGTGGTTGCGGCGCTAATTGTGCAATCCTGTATCAAACTGCACAGTAAATACGCGTTTCAACGCTAAGCTGTGTCGCGGTAGCCTGCAACCTCACGGCATTCTTGGCAAAGTTCCCAGTTCACAAATTCGCGGCGAGCCCATAGCCAAACTCTCTCACGTTCGCATGCTCTCTCGTTTTCTCTGCTAATCTTCCCATCTATCGCTCACCCCCTGGAGAACGCTTATCTACTCACGTTGGGCGTGGAGAATGCGGCGCCGCGGATGAGCATGGCTCCTCGCTCGTGCGTCCACGTCACGACGGGCAGTCGATTCGACTTGAAACCCTGTAAAGAATGTCATTCACTCATTGTTTATTTACTTCATCGGAATCTTGTTTCTTTGTTTCTTTTTTCCTGTATGACCCCTATGACCTCTGGATAAAATGAAGATCTACATAAGTTGACCAGGGGCGATATCGACTCGGTTCTTGCCGCAGCAAAGGTACGGGAAGAGGGAGGTGGGTTGACAAATTTGATCTTCAACCGGATTTTCAAAATTCGAACTACAAACCTTGGCGATCTTGGGCAGAATCTCGTCGGCGGTGCTTGAAGGGACGACGATCGCGGAGGGGTAACTGTAATTTTGTTTTAATCGCGATCAACGATCAAAGATCAACTAAATAATCCCTAGATCTACATCTGACACAGCTGCACTGAAAAACTTGGAAAAAAGCGCTGGCAGCCCGAGGGATTAAAGTTCAGAGATCAAAGATCAACTATATCTCACCTCGCGACCAACTCGTAGTTCTTGTTCGCCTTGGACACTCGCAGAAGGCCGCTCTCGGCGTCGAATCTGAGACGGCGAAGGTCAGCAGAGTAGTCGGAGAGACGAGACTGCACGAGGTGACCTGGAATGGGAACGGTAACGTTGCGCATTATCAAGGGATCTGGTTTTCTGTTGCCCATGCTAGAAAAAAATGAAATATTTCAAGGTAATCAATGCAAAACAGCATTTTTAGTGTACAACTTGTTGCTGAAGCTCCCTTGTTGATGTGATATATCTCACCAGTGATATCGAGGAAGTCCTCGTGTCCTCCCTTGTCCATTGAGGTCGAGCGAATGTCGCGCAGCAGGTGCTCCTTCTTGCGGATTGAATCTGGGAAAGGAATATTTAATGAACCACACGCCATAATATTTAATTCAACTTCATTGCCAAAAAAAAATTCAGTAAAACCATTGCAACTGCGTATAAATTTGTATGATTTGTCATTTTACAGATTCTTCTCTTTCAATTATCCCCATCCAGAATCATTCAGATGATCGGATGCGACGACAAATCTACATTCTTCAGAACATAAATAATGTTGTCTGCATACCGGCTCCAAGCTACTGGTATAATGATCGCGCGTTCATTAAATGTTGCGATATGGATCCAGGGATAACTCACGATTATCGGGCAGGAGCGTGGAGAAGGGTGTGCTCATCTTATTCGGCAGTCTAGTGATCGCCCTCTTAAGGTCGCCCATCGTCGACGATCCCCCGTGCTTCTCCGTCGTCGTCAGATGCTGGAATCAGAAGACATCATTGTTGCGAAACTTCGATAAGTTTCAAAAAAATCAGGACACCAAAGCGAAAGCTGATATTTAAGTGAAATTTTGGCAGATTCTGTAAAAGAAGGTTTCGAGGAAGGGGTTTTCTGACAACAAACCCAAAAATGATGTCGCTGAGCTTATGCATGACAAAAAATTTCAGCGCTCGCTATTTTGTGATTCGAAATTGATTCGAATTTTCTGCATGAAATTATTTCGTTCTTTCTCGCATTGTTAGATTAATTTCTCACCGCAAAGAGATGTGCCTGGTTGGCGTAGCAGATGAGCGTGGACGGCAGATGGACCGGCCAGCGAACGGCTTTCAGAGCGACGGCGAACTCGGCGATGCGGTCGGTAGTCGCCTGCAAAGATCAAAGATCAAAGTTCAAAAAGTATATTTCGATCACTTATTAATGTTTTCCATTCTTAGATAAAGTACCAAATTCCAGTCAATAATAATATAGTGAATTGTTCATGTGTTATGGAGCAAAGATCAGTTGCATATCTTCTAGTGTGTTCACCTCTTCATCGAAGATGACGGTGATGCAGGCGAATGTCGACGTCCGGATCTGGATGCAGTGGTGAAGGGTGCGGGCCGTCTGAAAGGGGTTATTTAATGGGGCATTCACGCCGAGTATAACAGCGCGCCAACTCTCCGACGTGTCTGGAACTTTCTAATTTTCACGTAGGAGATTCATCGTCGGAAAGATGTACGATGGTCGAGATATGTGTGTGCATAGCGCCGTCGATTCTGATCCATTCGCTCACCTTGTTCGGTATGTCCCTCAGCAGCGCCGAGCTTCCCCCAATGTCGTCCATGTTCTTCTCCTTCACAATCGACATCACGGGCGCCGATCGGATCACCGTCTCGTCCGCGTCTGATTTATTCTCATTTTCTAGCGTATTAATTACTTAGTTGCTCCCGCGCGTACCGAACTTCCTCGCACCAGATTGTTGGAAAGCGTTTCAAAGCAAAAAGATGATTTTTTAAGCAGATTCGTGCAGGAGCACCGAGCTTTTCTGCAGAGAATTTGATCGCATATTCCGACTCACAGTAGGGATCGACGGGATGGCCCTTGAAGATGACTCGATAGTTGGTGAGGAAGAGCGCGCCCTCGGCCGGCAGACGGAGTCCACCCGTTAGCTCTGAAATTTGAAATTATTGATTATTTTAAATGTTTATTTCTCTTATATTTTAGGATCTGTTAAACAAAAGGAGTAGAACTATGGACAATTCGAGATATCGCGCTCGTGGAGTGGTTTTCGGACGGCTTACCTCGATCGTTTTCATTCAGGAGGAAGCATCGGAGTCCGCCCGTGACCAGTCGCTCGTCCTCGCACAATTCCGGATCGGAGATCGTCAGCTGGAATGGATGATTGATGATCTTTCAACTCCGATTAAACTTCAAAACCTTCCGAAGTGGATTGGACGATTTCGAGCTTTGGGACTACAACTAACGGTTACAACTATAGAAACTACAGTAGACCATTGGCCATTATTAGCACATTCAGCACATTACCAGAAGATACCCCGATGTTCGGAATACAGGAATGGCACTATTCAACAGGCCCTATACGTGCAGATTGAATAAAGTATTGAGTATTGACTACAGTAACTCTACCTTGGGTGGTGGGGGCAGCTTGCTGCTCTCGATGTACACCTGCTCGAGTGTGTCCACGTGCATCTCGATGCACTCAGGAATCACCTGGAATTAATTAATTAACTAATTAATAATAATTAATCAATTAATTAGTTAATTGTACCTTTGTGAGTTGCGTGACTTGCTGCGAGGAGAGGTTCGTCGCGGAGCTGAGCCTGCAATTATACTTTATGAAAAATTGAGGAAGAGGTCTGAATTTTCAATCCAAAGTAGCGCTCCATCCAAACTAACCACTTCTTGCGCAGAATTTCCTTACGTAATTGCGAATCACGGCAAGTCAGCTACACCTACGCCGTATTTATATCACAATACCCGTAGGCGCCACAGTGGACAGTGCAATTTAGAGGTTGAATAGGAAGAGGAAGATTGTTTGCGCGCGCACCAATAAACTTAATGAGGTGTAGCCTCTCCGCATGTCCAGCACGCTCATTTGAGCGCATAATGTGCTGGTTTTGCATCGTTTCGTATAGTCGCAAGGCAAGAAATTTCTAACGAGGCTGATGAGTGTCATGATCTAATTTATATGGCCCGCGTAATCAAGTGTTTACTATCGAGTCAAATATTGTTAACTTCACATTAGGGATGGCTTCTCGCCGCTTGCCCTCTCTCCTCTTATAGATAGCGAAATGGGAAGTAATATCTTATCAAACCTAATTCCACTCTCTACACTGCAATACAATACAAAGAAAATGGGTGAGCAATGATGGAGCCTATCGAAAGAATAATGACCCCGACTTTCCCGATCTGCGCTTGAATCGACCCCTGATAAATTACGATTCTCCACTGACCGTTCGACGACATTCTGAATGCTCTTGGTCACATCAGCCGTGATTCCTCCCATTCGACCGTCGTCCACGTATCCCTCGTCTTCTGATGACTCGTCGCTCGACGTCTGAACATTTTTTTTCAAAAATTTATCTGGAACTAGAAGTACGAGTACGGCAAACAACCGTGAACAAATGGTATCCAATGTTCGCGACCCCTTCTTTCGTAGTGTTCACCGGACAAAACGGAGTATCCCTACTCATTTTCATTTATCACTCGGCTTATCCCGTGATCAATAAGCTAAAATGTAATCTATCATCCCCGTTACTCTCTCTCCTCACCCAGGGGTCAACTAGTACGTTAATTTTAACCGTTAGTTTTAATTTTTTTCGCCATTGGACTGAAAAACGTACCCGTCTTAAACAATTGCTTTTATCTAGATCCCTGTCCTCACCGTTCCATGTCTTCTCATCTTCTCCTTCTGCTTCTCTATCGCCCGCAGTCTCGACGTGTCCAGCGGGATGCGCAGGTAGATCATCAGGTTGATGTAGTGCTTCGCCGCGCCGAAGATGATCGACTCCTCCTCGATGCCCAGTCTGCAATAATATAAATATTATTTTATCTACGCCCGAGGCGCGACGATATTAATGGTACATTTGAGGTGGATAGATAATAATTGACAATGTAAATTACTCATAAAACAACTATTTATCGACACATAAACACTACCTGCTGCCTAGCTTTTTCGAAAATTACAGGGCGGGCGCTCAAAGTCAGCAATATAGACAATATAGCAGAGATGACTCTTACAATGGCTCCAGCATCGTATCGCCACCCCAACGACAGATGCATAATGTGGGTTCTTGTCGATTTTTGAGCACCAAGTACGGAAGTCGTCTCCAGTGACAACCGGCATGAAAGTCCGTCATGAAAGTTTCTCACCGTATCCTCTCCTCGCTGTCGATGTCCTTCCACTGCATCAGTCGCTTGGCCACCAATTCCATCGCGGACGGCTCCTTGAAGAGACCCCACGTGTCCTCGCGGCCTGGAATCATGCATACTTAGAAGATTCGGGGACGGATCGACATCAGAAAGGCCTGTAGTATAATCTTCAGTTATCTTGCTCCTTACGACCACAAGTGGATCAAAAATTGCTACCATTTTCTCAACCATCTGTGTGTTCTGATGTGATATTGGCCAATTTTTCGATGAGTCACCTTTTGATCTTTGATCTCTCACCTTCAATCTTGTACACGTCCTCTTCCTTGTTCTCCACGCTGATGTACTGCCTGCGCAACGCGCGATGAACGTCATGGAAGAAGGCCGACTCCCAGAATCTAGAATATAATATTTTCAACATTGCTATCTCTAATAATGCTTGTGCCATCAATCCTACGTCTTAAAACTGGTATATAGTAACGTTGTTCCCTCAATACGACTCCAAAATTTGTATTGCTATAAGAGACACTATCTGAGAAAACTGAGCAAAATCAACTATGAACCGTACAGTAAAAAATAGTATATTCTGGAAAAAATGCCCTAGGGGTAACTTTTAACGTAGAACTCGAAAATCGACCCTAAAAAGTCGTATCTCTAAAACTAAAATTCTTATAGGTCACTTCATGGTGGCAGGGGTCCCATACAAAGTTTTTTGTGGGGCTTCCAGTCATCCAACTAAGTATAAAATCTTTCAGATAATGAAAAAAGAAATGTTTTCACAGAAGAAAGTGAAAGGATAGCTCATCTGGATAAATAGTTATTCGACTTTTTGAGCAAAAATATTTTTTCCTGAAAAAAAAATCAACTACGGCGGAATTTTTAGTGTGATTTTCGGATTCCTCGCAAAAAGTTGCATGTATGGTAATTTTTTCAGAATTTTAACTTTTCTTATATTGGCTCATTTTCGCCTTCAAAGGTTGCGGAAACACGATTTTTCAGTATTTGGACGGCTTACCTACTTGCAATTAATGAAATTCCCACGGGAAAAGAGTCAAACAATATTAAAACACCAAATTATGAATATTTATCACCATTGGACTCCAATCCGCCACCATCATTTTTGACCCATGACCATCATGGTCCGAATTGGGCATGAAAGGTCATGATCGAGAAACTTCAATTGCTATACGCCGATGTGTTGCGTAGTTCCTAAGAAAATTTTCACCACCGAAAATACCGTAATCCGAAGCTGCGAAATCGAGAACTGATTTTTTAGAGGAAAAATCCGATAATTATTATAATAAATCAATTTGCGATAACCGAATTACGATATTTTCTGTGGTGAAAATTTTCTTAGGAACTACGCAACACATCGGCGTATAGCAATTGAAGTTTCTCGATCATGGCTTTTCATGCCCATTTCGGACCATGACCCCGGGTTCATGGTCATGGGTCAAAAATGATGGTGGCGGATTGGAGTCCAATGGTGATAAATATTCGTAATATGACGTTTTAATACTGTATGAGTAATTTCCCGTGGAAATTTCATTTATTGTAAGTAGGTAAGCCGTCCAAATACTGAAAAATCGTGTTTCCGCAACATTTGAAGGCAAAAATGAGCCAATATAAGAAAAGTTAAAATTCTGAAAAAATTACCATATATGCAACTTTTTGCGAGGAATCCGAAAATCACACTAAAAATTCCGCCGTAGTTGATTTTTTTTTCAGGAAAAATTATTTTTGCTCAAAAAGTCGAATAACTATTTATCCAGATGAGCTATCCTTTCACTTTCTTCTGTGAAAACATTTCCTTTTTCATTATCTGAAAGATTTTATACTTAGTTGGATGACTGGAAGCCCCACAAAAAACTTTGCATGGGATCCCTGCCACCATGAAGTGACCTATAAGAATTTTAGTTTTAGAGATACGACTTTTTAGGGTCGATTTTCGAGTTCTACGTTAAAAGTTACCCCTAGGGCATTTTTTCCAGAATATATTATTTTTTACTGTACGGTGGTAGGTGAGCTCTCTCAGATAGTGTCTCATAAATTCATTCAATCGTCAGAGGTATATGGTTATTGGATCTTTTAGATGGGCATTGTGTACAAAGTGCTGTGAATTTGCAGGGAACAGCATTAGGGCGTCAAAAGTTTCGTAAAAGGTAATAATATAAAGGTGTCAGGCATTTTATTATTTTATATAAGGCAATTCATCGATCAGTCTGTCCCAAGTATCAGCGATGCGCGAGCACGCTAGGTCGGATGAAAACTACTACGAAATGTGTTCTCTGCCTTTACAATTGAATCACACATCTCAATGGTTTCATCCAACCCAATGCTCATCCGACATAGTGACAGAGTCACCTATAATTCCATTTCCACTCACCGCTCGTTCCTCCACACGGGATGGTCCTGGATGCACGTGAAGAGGTACTGCTGCACGCCCTGGCTGAGGGACTGCAAATGAATGGGCTTTATCAGTGGTGAGCGACCCCAGCGACTTTGGTGTGTACCCCGCAGCGGGAGTACAGCGTTGTTACCGAGAGGGTGTGTGCTAGAGCTACCGGGTTAGAAAGAGTAGGAAGAGGCGCGTGCGGGAATACACGATTTCGCGTGTACCCCCGCAAGTTGGTGGGGAGCGCTCATCACTGGGTTTTATTGCCGGTTCGAAGACCATACGCCATCATTTTGTAGAAGCAGTCGAAAAAGTATACACTCTCACTCCTCTATCGAACCACGGTATAAAAAAAGTTGAAAGATGCGCAGACTTGAAAAGGGAATACAGTCTTGAATACAAGGTTCAAAGACCACCCGGATTCACCTATGATGATCGTGTTCTAGCCACATAAACTGTGGAGATCAAAGATCAAAGCTCAAAGATCGACATCTCACCCTGCTGTAGACCCATGCGAAGTGTAGACAGGCGTACGCGATGCCGTGCTCATCGTGTTGTGACTCGTGAGAAAGTGCGCAGTTGACCAGTCGAACAATCAGCTCGAACTGCTGAGGTTGCAGGGTCGCCCTGGAATCAATTTCTCGTCAAGATTCTAGCTATTGAAAGCATTCAGGTGAGCTGACAGAATACTGCACAAATCAAATCCCTGGAAGCTAAGTACTGCATGTGCTATCGACACACGTTTAGAAGAAGATAGTATTGAGGGTACTTGGCCGGATGAGAAGCGTCGGACGAAAACCGACTGGAAACCAAAAAAATGGCGCTTGAAGTATTTAGTCAGGGGTTCTAAACACCACAAATCGAGTAAAAATGTGTCGGTTCGCATCCAGTCGGTTAACATCCGACCTTGAACCGTATGAAGAGGCTAACCTGACAGAAAATCAGCGAAATTATTGTCATGCTCAGCATAGTAATGGAAGAGGTCATGCTAATATTGGGTGAGCGAAAAAGACCGAGAGAAAGAATCAAACATAGCAGAGGTTAGCAAATTAAAACCAGTTTAGTTACCCTGCGATTGCGGAGCTTCAAATAATAATGTATGTAATAGATCTATGAATAATTGTGAAAGGCTACATACTCGAACTCTTCCGCTTGGACTGGTGGCCTAATATTAAATGTTTTTATATTATTTTTACATTTATAATTTTCAACAAACGGTTATGTGTCTAATTACATCGGAATCGGGTCAAAATGTTAGATTTCCGCTATCAGAATTCAAAGGAGGTCTATTTACGTTCCTATTCTATTAGCTTTTCAAAAATATACGCTGGAAACTAGATCATAGTAGGTAACTACTTTAAATCTCCTACCAGTTTCTTATTGGCTAATTTCATTTTCAATAGACCTATTCACTCACCTCTGCACTGGGTACAGCCCGTCCACGAGTAGCGCACACAGCTTGACGCGCACGTACCGATTCCTGCAAGTAAATGGTTAATTAATAAATTTCTTTTAATTAATAAATTAATCACATATTAATTAGATAAAACTAATTAACCTGAGCGTAATCTCGGCGGACGGCAGCTTCTTCCTCGCCTCGGCGATGCGCCCGTCACGAATGGCCGAGTAGCAGTCCTCCAGGGCCTGAGCATGGGATTTGATCTTTGATCTTTGGTACCCATATCAAGTGTTTGTACGGAAAGGGGAGGGGGGTTGCAGGATCCATGTTCACTCAGCTGAACTCACCATTCTCATCTATTAAAATACCGTGTTGTCATGGGGTTTTGAGTGCTTATATGCTTATAGGCACATAGGGTTCACAACTGCTCATGAACTCAGAGAACCGTGACCGTAGATGCCATCTAACTTTAGTCGATTACGCGAAGGAAAAGTATGCAGGGTTCACACGCACTCGTTCGCATTTTGTAAGGTCATGGGGTTCACTTGTTCCAAGTTGCTAGAACCCTCAGCGCACTGGGTTCACAACGCACTGCTGAACTCAGCGGACCGAATCGCCGGGTTCTCCCTCTCTCTTTCTCCTCACACTCTAGAACTTGGCCGGTGCGTGGGGTTCACTTCTCTCCGCAGCAAGAGAGGCGATTCCCATGATCTCATCTTTTGCGAGCGCGCACGGTTCATGCTCTCGTGCTCCTGCATAGTCGGAGAGCAGGGGGTTCATATTAGACTGCGGGGTTCACACCGCACTGCGCGAGAATGAGGGCAAAGGCCACAGGGTTCACCCCTCTCCTGCTCCTTTCCCTTCCAAGAGTCTCACGCGAGGCTACCTAATCTCCCCTTTTTCACACAATCTCATAGCCAAAGAATTCGTTCTGAGTGCATTGGAACCTCTTCTGAAAACACCAAAGAACCATAGAGACAGCAAACGCTGCAATTACGTAGTCAGAGCAGGACTAATATGAATAGCTTGTGGCAAGATTGTGGTGTGGTCTCTGCTTTCCTTTCGAGACAGATCACATTGTGGTCTCAGTAAGATCTCAAAGCGGTCTGTGAAACATCCCTCCTTTGCTTCACACTCTAGACCATTTCATGGGGTTCACATCTCTCAGCAGCGAGAGGCAATTCCCCTGAGCTCATTGGGTGAAATGTGAAACATCTCGCGATCAAACGAGAACCTTGATGTGACTTGTGGTCGGTCTTAGGGTATTCAGCTTCGCCCGTGCAACCGAGGGAGAAGAGAGGAAATAGAATGCCCCGAGTGAGTGAGTGAGCTCTTGAAAAAAAAGAATCCCCTCGCTTTGTGGAAGCTCACACTTCCCAAGGAGAGACATCTACGGCGCAAGAATGTTCCTCCCTTGCAGATATTGTGGGCAAAGATACAGCGCTGCCTCAATCTTCGAAAGTATAGATTTTGCAACGCGACTAAAGCCTAATTCGTTTTTCTAGTGACTTAGTAAAGTTCGAAGATCACTATTTCAAAAGATCAAAGATCACATATCGTCCCTTCTGCTCACCTTCTTCTGCTTCGTCAGCAACTCCTCGTTGATGGGCATGCGCGCAGCGAACGGCGTGTTGGGCACGATTCTGAAATGTATTTTATGATTTTATTCATCTAATTTTATTGCAGTTTATAATGATTTTTTTTTTCAATCAAACGTTGCTTAAGAAGCACTGCTTCATTTTCTCTACTTCATCCTAGTAGAGGCGAAGCGTGCATCAATCAACACTTATTAAAATATATTTTGAATATTCAATATTCGTACCTGCACTGCGGCTTGCTCGTGTCGGGAATGGCGTGGAAGCGGAGGTTCGCGGAGAGTTCGTCGATCTGCAAGTATTATACATTTATTTTTCTCGATATTTTAATATTTATCTTGTTTACATTCTGATATTCTATTATTTGTACTGTTCGTTTTATTTTTGTTAATCGTTGCTACCCCCATTTACATGTGAATTTCCACGCATCTATTATACATTCTGCTGCTCTTCATTTGAATGTTCGGAAAGGAAAAATCCCCCGAACAGCAATATCATTTCATCGAGCGTAATTGCAGTGCGCGTCACACCCAATCAGCACTGACATTTGGCGCTCACGCTTCAACGAATATTTGAGAAGTAAAGAGAGAAAGATGCGCGCGATTGCCTCTAATCGAGTCGATTTGGAACAGTAACGACTCGGTTGGTTAATCAACCCTCCCTCTTTACAGAGCTGCCACTTGAGTCAATTGGTTCTTACTTCTAATCAGTAGCCAAACTTTTCTCCTCATTCCCGTATTCCTTTTTATCCTATTGATCCGATTGATCTCCCCCTATTGATAGAGCACAACTCGCAAGTGAGACAGAGCAAGTTCCCATTTATTTGAAGCAATATAACAAAGGTCGAAGATGAAAGATGAAAGATCAAAGATCAAAGATCACCGATCACTCACCCTATTCTCGTCGAATTGCTCGGGCACGGCGAGCGGGTCGGACGTCGTCTTCTGCAGTAGACGCGAGTGCCAGAGGAGGTCGTCCTGTCGCTCCTGCAGAGATCAAAGATCAATTTTGGCAGAGTTCAAAGATCAATGATCAATTCAGTAATCGCTTTCTCCCCTTCTAAGTAATTTAAGCAGAAATCATAAATAGGACAGGAAATTCCATCATTTCTAATCAACGTGTGCATTTGGCAAAATCGTATAGATTCGGCGACCCGAGAGACAACTGTTATGTTTGAGAACATATTTCGAAATAGTGCCCATCCTACCTATTGCCTATAACTCACATTCTGATATATTTCATCGGCGAGCTCCTTGAGGTCGTCCTGCCTGTTCAATCCCTCCGAGTACGTCCGAGTCGATCGCGAGATTTCCTGAGAATATTTAAAAAAATAAACGTGAATATTTGATATTTTCTTATGGAATACATTCGTTTTCACAACCCCTCGGTATGTGAATCCCAGTAAAGCCAAGGATTCCGACAACGGAATCGTTGTTGGTTCGTTGTTGGTACAGTTGGCTAATCCGCAGGGATGCGATGAGGAGTCATTTTCAGACAACGCCCAACTGTTCAAATCGATCATGACAATCATCTTCTTTCGATCATTCAATCGATGATTCACTACTCAACTAACGATGTTTCATAAAACACCACCATGGACTATGGCAAAGATAACGCATAGACGCCAGGATTTCGTCCACGACTTCTCCTTCCCTATCCACCCAAGATGGACCCTACGGAAGAATTTGAAATGAACAAAACACAACTAAGCGTGATCAACCTATTTCACATGTTTTTTTATGAATCTCGTGGTTTTTGCTCACGATATGCGCATAACTATGGCTGAAACGACCATTCCTGTGCTAAGTACGTACTTGTCGGCCACCTGGCAAGTTATCCGGCAACTTACCGGGTAGTAGATGCATGAACTAGTATCTAGGTATTTTGAGGCCCAAGTGTGGAAACGAGATATATGCCCATGTGTCTCACCTGATCGAAGGTGTCGCACGGTCGGAAGGGCAGTCCTCTGCTCGCGACGAACAATTGGAAGAGATGCGAGTTGAGCAGCGACTCCGTGAACGCGTGACGATTTATTGTTCTGCAAGGACATAATGGATACTGTGTGCACCCGGAAAACCACACCCCTAGTAGAATATGACTGTTGGTCTTCTGAGTGTGGCCAGCAAGAGAGAACGGTCATATACAATTGTCATGTTCTACACTATGAGGGGAATTACTCAGCTTCCACTTCTATTAACCCCTAGTAGAATATACGAATCCTGATCTCTGGACGAAACTCATCCTGCGATACTTCGTTCATTCTCTCCTTCTCCTCTATCACTTTCTACAGCTTCGCCCGCTGTTATGCAGTGTTATTTTGTATCTCTCCCAGTAAAAACGATAATGAGAACGAATAAATACCTGAATCCGAGGAATGCAGCGTGGTGGAAGTCGATGTGCGGGTGAGGGTAGACGCGCACGAGCAGGAGGGCGTTCCTGTAATTAATATATTATTTATAATTAACTATTAATTATAAAATGCATGATAGGATCGTTGATCTTTTCTTTAAAAGAGACCCAAATGCTTGGAATTTGATATCATTCAGCAAACATAGACTCAGAATACTGAATGAATCTGTATCTGTATTACCAAATACTAGTCGTTACTAAGAAGTGCCGTAACCCTCCCGTCTACCCTTCTCGGCTCTCTGGTATACCTCGGCGTCGGTAATATGTATAGTACGGTGATATCTGGTTGAACGCCGTCGAAATAGTACTACGCCTTCGAATTGGTACTATATCATCACCGCACCAACCTTATCCCTCCCGTCTCGCTTAGTGTTAGTTAACTCACCGGTATCCCTCCAGGATATCGGCGTAGAATCGGACGAAGGCCGCGCGAATGAGCGAATCCGTGACGGCGTCGTCTCGTTGTGGGGCGATCGGAGGAGGGGAAACCATGTCGATCACTCGAAGCTCCGGGTACATCACCTGAGATATTGGGGTAAAGGTAAAGGTTAAGGGACCCTGGTTCATGGGTAATCACTCACCGCCTGTAGTCCGGTCGCGAGTGGTTGCTCGAACTTCTCCGGCAGCGAGGGAATCGAAACTCCGCTGGGAATGGAGATGCGGCCAGTGTCGAGGTCGACCATCACCGTCTCGGAGCTGAACGATTTGGTTCATAGTTTATATCGAGCCCGGATGTCCCCCTCTCTAACGCCAATTCCTTCTAAAATAACTCATTGGGTACAGTGCCAAATTCGATCAAAGACTAAAGATCATCTTGATGTTTGACTGAACCCAAGGATCGAGATGATCTTTGGCCCTCGGTGTATTACGGACCTCCACAGTAATCTGTCGAAGACTTCTAGTCATTATGAAGATACCTACCCCAGGTGGGTGAATTAATCGTAAGTGTAATCTCCCCCACTCACATCTCGCCCGGATCGAATGCCTCTCGCATGATCCCCATTAGGAAGGGTGTCGGACTCTCGAGGTACTCCAGTAGATGCGAGGGAAGGATCGTGATCTGCGTGAATCTGAAAGCGAATATTCTATAGTTTATTATTGTATTATCGGAAGGAGCAGACACTCACAAGTATTCTAATCGGTGTGGCAGGGAATTTTAATAGTTTAAAAGCTCTGCTGCGGCTGTACACTATTATTTTCGAAGAACTACGCTATTTTTATGAAATTATTCAGAAGGTGATATCGGAAGAAGCACTTACGAGTATTCGAATGGATACAGCAGGGAGTTGATGGCCCACGAGGCAGCTGAGAGCATGCGCATGTACGAAGAGACGAGCAGAACCTGCAATTAGTTTTAAAATTAATTAATTAATTAGTTAAAATTAATTAGTTTTAATTAATAAATAAAAATGTAGCCCACCTTCTGCTCCGACAGCACGGCACGCATGCAGAGGATGAGGCCGTGAATGCCTGAAGAGAGAAGGTCTAGATGTAGTCACAGTCGTTTCGTTTGTGAGAGTGCGTCATTTACTTCTGCACTCTTTTCACACTCTTGTTCTACAATAACGGATTCTTTTCTAATCACTATGCTCACTTGATGCCTAACACCTGGCCTTACCAGTGGGTCCCACCTAGCGTTGGCTTACGACTGTAAAATCACTTGACGCGGATACACCTTACACCTTTACATTACTAATTTATCGCACATTAGCATGCTCTGTACGGATTTGGAGGCCCCATGAGATTTTGGTGGATCCATGAGATTTTGGTGGCCCCATGAGATTTTGGTGGCCCCATGAGATTTTGGTGGCCCCGTCAGATTTTGGGGACCCCGTCAAATTTTGGTGGCCCCTACATAATACGCTGTACGGATTTGATGGCCCCTTCAGATTTTGGTGCCTCCTTGAGATTTTGGTGGCCCCATGTGATTTTGGTGGCCCCTTCAAATTTTGGGGACCCCTTCAAATTTTGGTGGCCCCTACATAATACGCTGTACGGATTTGATGGCCTCTTGAGATTTTGGTGCCTCCTTGAGATTTTGGTGGCCCCATGTGATTTTGGTGCCCCCTTGAGATTTTGGTGGCCCCATGTGATTTTGGTTGCCCCTTCAGATTTTGGGATTTTGGGGACCCCTTCAAATTTTGGTGGCCCCTACATAATGAGCGCTGTACGGATTTGATGGCCCCTTGAGATTTTGGTGCCTCCTTGAGATTTTGGTGTCCCCATGAGATTTTGGTGGCCCCATGAGATTTTGGTGGCCCCATGAGATTTTAGTGGCCCCATGAGATTTTGGTGGCCCCTTCAGATTTTGGGGACCCCTTCAAATTTTGGTGGCCCCTACATAATACTCTGTACGGATTTGATGGCCCCTTGAGATTTTGGTGCCTCCTTGAGATTTTGGTGGCCCTATGTGATTTTGGTGGCCCCTTCAAATTTTGGGGACCCCTTCAAATTTTGGTGGCCCCTACATAATACGCTGTACGGATTTGAAGGCCCCTTGAGATTTTGGTGCCCCCTTGAGATTTTAGTGACCCCATGTGATTTTGGTGGCCCCATGAGATTTTGGTGGCCCAATGAGATTTTGGTGGCCCCTTCAGATTTTGGTGACCCCTTCAAATTTTGGTGGCCCCTACAGAATACGCTGTACGGATTTGATGGCCTCTTGAGATTTTGGTGCCTCCTTGAGATTTTGGTGGCCCCATGTGATTTTGGTGGCCCATGAGATTTTGGTGGCCCCATGAGATTTTGGTGGCTCCTTCAGATTTTGGTGACCCCTTCAAATTTTGGTGGCCCCTACATAATACGCTGTACGGATTTGATGGCCTCTTGAGATTTTGGTGCCTCCTTGAGATTTTGGTGGCCCCATGAGATTTTGGTGGCCCCATGAGATTTTGGTGCCCCCTTGAGATTTTGGGGACCCCTTCAAATTTTGATGGCCCCTACATAATACGCTGTACGGATTTGATGGCCCATTGAGATTTTGGTGCCCCCTTGAGATTTTAGTGGCCCCATGTGATTTTGGTGGCCCCATGAGATTTTGGTGGCCCAATGAGATTTTGGTGGCCCCTTCAGATTTTGGTGGCCCCTTCAAATTTTGATGGCCCCAACATCATTTTGTGGCCCTTGAATTGTCAGTCACCAAAACGGCCAGTTTCATCATTGAAAATCACATTTGGTCTCACCATTCTCCATGCTAAAATTTGAGGGGGCCACCAAATTCTGAAGGGCCGGCAAAATCTCAAAGGGCCACCAAAACCTCAAAGGGCCACCAAAATCTCATGGGGCCACCAAATCCGTTTAGAGCCCATTAGCACATGCCTACCCTATCCGATACCGTACCCATGAACGAGGGTCCCTTCACTCACCCAGACATTCGATACGGTAGGTGCACGCCTCAGCATGTCTATCGCTTTCAAACCTGTACCCCCCCTGCCCCTTGCCCACTCACCCAGACTCCTGGCCAGCAGAGCGACACATCCATCCGAGACGGGGACCATCCTGCTCGCAGCTGCTCGCACCGACAGTCGCGCGTCTCCGAGGGTGAACGAGACGGGAATGTCCACGCGAAGCGGCACTCCCTCGAGAAGAGTCGCCATCTGAAGAGGCAAGCAATCTAACCTACTGTTTTGGCAATAAACAGTCAATTTCTGATGCCTATCGAGAGCGATTTCCTACTGTATTGCACACGTCGGCAGTCTACAGTAACCATTGGAAGCCCAGTTAGTGATAGCCACAGCCATCTGAAGCAGCAAGTGCAGTATTCCACCCTACCCTCCCTCTGTTTGGCTCTAGTCAGTTCCCGAACGCATCCCATCTATCTTCTACTGTATTGCAACCGTTCAGCAGCATACAGTACCGCCCCAGTTAGCGATAGTCACTTTGCCGTACTCAGTCACAACACTACTTGAGCGAGTACTGCCGCATGATCTCTGATCTTTGCCTACTCACCATCACTTCCGCGGCAGCATTGTCGCCGTGGCAGTGTGCAGTCGCAATCTTGTGCAGGCACACCTGGGAAATACGCGTTGGTAAGTTATGACTAGCCTTCGAAATACAGGTAATCGTCTCTTCATTTCACGCACTCTCTCGCGGCTCTGAGTTTGAGGCATAAAGAGACGATTACCCTTATTTTGAAGATATGTGATAATCAGCCAGATCAGGTAACTCTGTAATGCAATAACTCACTGCGAAAAGACGGAAGAATGAGTGCCGTGAGACGAGGAGGAAGATCTTGGGCTTGTAGAGGATCGACGGCGCTGATTCGATGTCGATTACGTCCGAAGACGTGCACTTTTCTTGCACCTGAACACAGGGGTTATGGGAAATGAATGCCACCTGAGAACGTTCCAGTATGATAGGAAATTCTAGTGCAAAAGAACCATTCTATATCGGTGATTGCTGGCGCAATTCGCCCATTTTGACCGATCGCAAACTGACCCCGAGGAAAGCATAAATTAATACCGTAATTTTGAAGTTCCCGGTAAAATAGTGATTGGAACCGCATTTTAGCATATGCTCTTGCCTAGTCTTGAAGGGATGATTCAAATCACTTTTGGCGCCAAAAAGCCGGGACCCCCTAAGACAAACTGACCTCGAGGAAGCAGGCGTATTGATGATTTCCGCTCAGATCGGTGAGGATCTCGACGTGGTATAGGGCGGGACGCTTCTCGTTGGTTAGTCGCCATTCTTGAGGTCGAGAGACCTGAAGAAACACAACTCATTGATCACACGAATTTAGTGGTTTTACCACAGATGATGCTCCCTCTTCACTAGATTCACACTAGACGTCACTAGGTAGATTGGCCCATATTCTTATTGCATGATTCATGGCCGAGAACGACGCAATTTTCGCTGTGCTCGGCAAGAGCGATTCCGACATTTCCAAATCGGGGAAAAGCGCGAGAAACAGATGACTAAGTTTCGGAAAGAGCGGGGGAGAGGGCAGCAAACAATCCGATTCATGCATGAATATCACCCAAGAAAAGCATGTCGAGAAATTTGAAGAAAAACAGTCATTCTAGATCGATTTTGGTCCGACAGAGATCGTAATAATAACAATATTTTATCTACGCCCGAGTCGCAACGAGACCGAATCGTTGCATAATAAGGTATGAGAGCAGGAATGGGGTGGGGGGACTCTCCTGGGTTAGGTGAGTTTGGCTAAATGAGCGATGATGGGGTGGTTTTCAAGTCGACGCTTGAACATTCGGATATTGGGAGCAGTGCGAATACCATCGTGAGGTTCTGACAGGGAAAGAGTGGTATCTGGGAGTACTGGTTGTCAACTCTATGTTGATTCCGAAGGATGAGATCGTGCGGAAAGTTGGCGCAATTTGCACTAAATTAGCAATCGGTAGTCTCAGATCCCGATAGGGGATGGCCAACGAATTGTCAATGGAAAGCAATAACTCACGGCTGCGAGCGACGGCGGGAAGGCGTTATCATCTCGGTCGACCCTTGGAAAGCGCTGAGTGACGATGCCTGCGCCGATGTTGTCGTCGGCTGCAACAAAAGAAGTTTGATCTTTGATCTCTGATTACAAAAATTAGAACTATATCAGATCAGACTAATGACAACAGTACCGAAAAAACCCCATGCAAATATTCAAAAAATCGACGATAGCCTCCGGCCACCCATTGGAAAGGTGATCTTTGATCTTTGGTGTAATGGCTCACCTAGTCTTTCCTTGTCGAATTCCACGAGTGCCAGGTAGTCCACCAGTCGGGGTAGTCGCGAGACGAGCGAGCTCACGGGCTCTTCCATTGCCAAACTGACTGCAAAGCAATGATTTAATAAAGATAGCTCTTGAAAATAGTCTTCGCGCTACAACAATGAACACCTACACTGGTGGTGCGCTAGGGTCAGTGGCTTCTCTCCGAAGCACTACGCGAACGATTTACTACTGTTTGTTGGCAACTAACAAACCCAAAGCGACACTGAACAAACGGTGAAAACGAGCATGACTGCGCAAAAAAACAAAAATTATGACGAATAAGCGACTCACCGGTCAAAGAAGCAGCCAATTCGCATCCAACGAGCGTCCTAGTGAGGCGGCGATCGAGTGAGCATCGACTGAACACAATATAAACATTGAAATTAGGCTATAACAACAAAAACAAACGAGAAAACGCGTAGAAATGGAAGGGAAGCGCCGGGCAACACGACCTGCCCAACGTTTGACGAAATACTTACAGTATGCTGACAATCGTGGCGAGACCGAATGAATTTCAAAATTGCGATGAGTTTCAAAATTGCGAGGAAGTGATTTTATTTATTTATTTTATATATTTAAATTCATTGAATTTTTAGAAATGTTGAGTTTATGTTAATTTAATATTAAACAATTATAATAAATAAAAGTAGTTGCAATTTTTCGTGAATTACTGCGCAGAATTCAGTGATATTATGTATCCTAACGCGGCCTTAACGGACGGACAGTGGCCAAGTTGCACATACCCTATTATTCGCCCGTAAACTGGTTAACTGTTTGAATTATTGCTAAATATCTCGCTCATAATACAAATTCATTAGTTATGTGTCAATCTTCTCTTTTAACATTTCGCACACTGTGTAATTGGAGGTGATTGTTTAGTAGCTTCTGCAATCAAATGCCGGCCTAAGCAGCGAGCAAGGTTATTTCTGTAAATTCCTAAGCAGCAGCCGATCACAGCCGCCTTCGGCGGCTGTGATCGGCTGCGAGGCTCGCCCGCTTCGCGGGCTCGATACCTTTTCGAAAGAAAGCCGGTATGTGTTCTGCAGTATAAGCCCATAATTAGAAGCTTCAGCAAACGAGTTATTCGTAACCTTAGACGTTTCTGCAATCAAACGCCTATGAAGTAGCGAGCGAGGTTATTTCTGTAAATGCCTAGGCAGTCGCCGAAGTTTCGAATGCTTTTGGGAGAAAATTCATCGATGTTAAGTCTATGGTGACCAAAAACAAAAATTCCCCTCGTGAAACACCATTGTTCGGTCTTGTTATTCATTATATTGTCCGGAAATAGCATTGAAAACAGAAAATAAAAGTTACAGATGATGCGAAAAAACAGCAAAAGAAAATTGCACGGGTGGGGGAACCGAACCAACGGGGAGCGGGTGATGAGCTGGATAGCTACCTATTGCGCCATTCGAGCTTATGACACACCTGTCTCACAACCTGGGGACTATCCTGGGGAAGCATACGACACGTGCAATACAAATGTGCAACTTGGCCACTGTCCGTCCGTTACGGACCGGTTGTATCCTATGAAATATGTATAAAAAATATTTGAAAAACAAATTGCTAATGCATTGATCAATATTGAAAATCAATATCATCATCACCAGCGGCTCTGGAGCAGGCGTTCCGACTGAACAACGTTATTTCGGATATTTCTGAACAGTTCTTGATATCCCAACGCAGTATCTTTGCACTGTAAATAACTATTCGAGACGATGAAGAACTCGTGCTGTTTCGAGAACATTATCATCATCACCAGCATCTCTGGATCAGGAGTACGGACTGAACAAAGATGTCTCGGATATTTCTGAACAGTTCTTGATATTCCAGCGCATTATCTCGCGCTGAAAATAATTATTCGAGACGATGAAGAACTCGTGCTGTTTCGAGAACATTATCATCATCACCAGCATCTCTGGATGAGGAGTACGGACTGAACAAAGATGTCTCGGATATTTCTGAACAGTTCTTGATATTCCAACGCATTATCTCGCGCTGAAAATAATTATTCGAGACGATGAAGAACTCGTGCTGTTTCGAGAACATTATCATCATCACCAGCATCTCTGGATCTGGCATACGGACTGAACAAAGATGTCTCGGATATTTCAGAACAGTTCTTGATATCCCAACGCATTATCTCGCACTGTAAATAATTATTCGAGACGATGAAGAACTCGTGCTGTTTCGAGAACATTATCATCATCACCAGCATCTCTGGATCAGGAGTACGGACTGAATAAAGATGTCTCGGATATTTCAGAACAGTTCTTGATATCCCAACGCATTATCTCGCACTGTAAATAACTATTCGAGACGATGAAGAACTCGTGCTGTTTCGAGAACAATATCATCATCACCAGCATCTCTGGATCTGGCATACGGACTGAACAAAGATGTCTCGGATATTTCAGAACAGTTCTTGATATCCCAACGCATTATCTCGCACTGTAAATAATTATTCGAGACGATGAAGAACTCGTGCTGTTTCGAGAACATTATCATCATCACCAGCATCTCTGGATCAGGAGTACGGACTGAACAAAGATGTCTCGGATATTTCAGAACAGTTCTTGATATCCCAACGCATTATCTCGCACTGTTAATAACTATTCGAGACGATGAAGAACTCGTGCTGTTTCGAGAACATTATCATCATCACCAGCATCTCTGGATCAAGAGTAGGGTTGTCTAAATGAAGATAATGAGGGCGAATGAAGAGGCCTTTTCTCTCTTCTCATTCTCCCTCTTCATTGAAGACGGCGCGGTCGTGCGAGCTCTTCAATGAAGAGGCGAATGAATTGGATTATGACCCTGTTTCCTGGTATTCATGCAGGTTAATTAGCTAGCCAAATAATGGGAAGATGTCTCTAGTTCAATATGGAAAAAGATCAGTTCAAAAATCCAAGTTTCACGCCCTTTTTCTCATGGTAGAATAGTGAACCTATTCGCCTCCTCTTCATCCCCCCTTCTTCATTGAAGAATCACACCGATGAGCGCGCGTGGGGAGAAGGGGAATGAAGTCTTCATTTCACTTCTTCATTCGCCATCCCTAATCAGGAGTACGGACTGAACAAAGTTATCTCGGATACTTCTGAACAGTTCTTGATATCCCAGCGCATTATCTCGCATTGCCTCCCCAATGAATGGACAGTAGTCTCGACGTAGTTCCAAATCTGCACACACTATATTCACTTACCTACACTTTCAAGAGATTTACAAAAATCGAGACAATGAAAATGGAAATTATTCATATGTGCGATCATTTCAGAAACAAACAAGAAAAATTCGAACAATTTTGTTCATATCGTCACTGACTTTCTCTCGTTTTTTTACTTTGTGAATTGAACAAAAGCATAAATATTCTCCAGCGTCAGCCCACACTTCCCCATCCTAGCCTGTGATTGTCTTGAGATTCGAGGCTCTCTCATTTTTCATCGCTTCCATTTCCATCCCTCCATATTTCACGCTTTCGCCTCGTAGGAGGAAGGGGAGGGAAGGCTCCGCTAGGAAATTGCGCATCAGATGCATGCTAATCATAGGGGGACGGGCCTCGCTCACGGATTGAAGCGAATACACGAATATTTCCGGATGGAAAGAGCTTCATTTTCGATACAACCGCTGCTTGAAAGCTGAAATTGTGCTTCAATTTTTCACAAGCTACCATTGTCCTACAATTCGGAATTCTCCATTTCCTCAATTTATGAAACCTTTCACGAGAATAGTACCTATTGAGAGGAGTTGAGGAGCATTTTTTTGGTGAAAGATCTTGTATATCTCGTCTACGTCTGTTTTTTACATTTCCAACTCTCTTGAGGCACTCATATTGCTCCTTCGTCAAGTGCCTTCCTTTCATCCCTCAGCAGTTCTCTTATTAGTCGAAATCAGAGCTGTTTGCCCGAGAGAGAATTGAGATCCGAGCCAATTTGGCCTTTCGCTGACGCTGAACAGTTTCCCATCTCACATTTCTTCCCGAGCGTCGCCTTGACTGCGGGATTGGGGCCAGAAAGTTCTTTTCGATTTCCCTCCCACTAGCTCTTCCTGATTCCGGCTAGACAACTATATCCACTTCCTAATTGCGAATCGTCATCTCCTCGTCTCGCCAATCACAGCGCATAGCCTAATGGTAAAGGTAAAGGTGTATCCACGTCAAGCGATTTTACAGTCGTAAAACAACGCTAAATGGGACCCAAAGGTAAGGCCAGCTGTTCGACGGACTACATGCCCTCATTGACAACCGCGGCGCGTGGAAATTTGAGATCACTGTTAGGCCAGTGGAGGGGCATGGATAAATTACCACTAATTGTCCGATCTCATTAATTAATTGTTAATTAATTATCGCTAATTGTCGCATCTCAGTCGGGAATCATGGCGGTCGTCAATAAGGAGATCGATCTGTTCAAGGCGCGTGTCGATCTTGTTCAGAATTGCGCCAAGGACATTAGGAGAGGATTCGAGGTATGCACAATCGACACTACTTTAGTTTAGTGCCCGAAGGCCGCGCTCTAACTTGTGGATAATGAGAAATGAGAACGCGAGCGGTGAAATGACCCAGAAAGAATATAGCTCTCTACCTATGGGCACTAAAGCAAAGAGCGCCACCCAATCAAGCAAATACCTCTCACCACCTTTGCTACAAATTATCAACTGAACCTTACCTCTGTAAACCACAAAATCGCTCTGATCGTTGAAGCAATTTGATGTCCCCTTTTGCATTTCAAAACCGAAATATTCTGAGAAATAATCTTCTCAGCTCTTCATTACGAAAATGTGTTGTGATGTGAATGCGAAATGCCGGCCATTTCTGATTCTTCTCATTACCATTTACGCGCTCGTTGGGAGGGAAGAGTGCGAGCGATGAAAAGGACTCCAATTCAGTGCTGGCAAATGG
This sequence comes from Pristionchus exspectatus, assembly GCA_911812115.1. NCBI lineage: Eukaryota > Metazoa > Nematoda > Chromadorea > Rhabditida > Neodiplogasteridae > Pristionchus > Pristionchus exspectatus. Next base: position 29,556,179 of record OU461583.1, on the reverse strand, counting down.
AGAAGAGCTCTCCTCATTCTTCACGCTCTCTCGCCGCGAGGGGCACTAAGAGATAACGCGGAATGAGGATTGCATTCTCTTCATTTGTCAGCTCTACACCAATTCCCGTTATAGACCTCCGTTTCTCCCCTATTGCCTCCGTGTCTATCCATTTCGAGCGCTTTTTGCCCGGTTAGAGCAAGGTAGAGAGCGTGCGAAATTGATAGTCCTTCCAATCAGCGTTCACTCTGTATCAGCGAAATATCACACATTTTCTCTACAATTTAACCGTTGGCGCAAGATCGTGGGATCGATATCGGTACCACTCCCTCAGGATGGTTAGATAACTAGAGTATTCGCGAAAGAAAGCCAATTCTCGAACGTGAGTTCTAAAATGATACCTCCTATCAAATTCTCCCTCCAGGTCTCGGAAGCGCTCGCGATACTCTCTTCCTTCAACATGACCCTCGACATTCTCTTCCTGTCACAGATCGGAACGGTAAAACAATTTCAATCAATACACCTGTTTTAATGCTTTCTAACACTTCTCACGGAGGCCGTTTTTATGCTAAGAAAACGTGTGCATCAAGAATGGAATTGTAGTTATAGCCAAGCTCCCCTGCATAGCACGGCTTCCCTCTGCGCAGATAGAGCAACGACTCTATTCTTTCCTTAACTCTTTCGCGAGACAGACTTGACGAGAAAGCATTGGGAAATGCGAGTCAGACTATCTTTCTGAATGTCGAATGAACCATTGATCGGTCTAGCTGCTGCTCGCTGGTAGTTAGAAATATCTTACATGTGCGCGGCACGGCGAGAATCTCCCTCTTACGGACTACGAATTCTCGCGCAGCGCGACTCCATTTGTGGAATATAGCTGGGGAAGACTCCCTCCCTGAGAGGAGATGAGGGAGAGGAGTGTGCAAGGTGTTTTCTAGTTTCTGGGATGAATGCCTCTTCCCCAACCTTTGGAGTAGAAAAACGCATCCATTTCCTAGAACCGTCGTTCTTTTCAATCCGAAATAATCCTCATTTCGCCTGTTTGTTTTCTAATCTACAATGAATTTACAGATTGTGAATTAGAATAAAGTTTTTGATTCTACGCTTATGCAGCTCGCCCATTGCCTCCATTCTATACGTTGCATTGAAGCCATATTCCTATTTTGGCACACTTTTAGACTTCATGGAGACACTTCATCACTTTCACAACGTTTTTTTCCAGTGCAGATTCTCTAGTAGCCATTACGAAACGAGATCTGCTCTACAGTAGGGGTCCTAATTAGGCGCACTTCTCAATTTATCCGCGTCAATGCGCGCTCGTTCCCAAAATAACGTCTCGCTTCTCGTTCTTTTCGTTCTCCCGGCGGCATTAGTGATCCGGAGGGGATTTCGGGGGATGGGAGGGATGGGAGGCGTTCCCAATCCACTGCGACGTCACTACGGCAACTAGGCGCATTGCTCACTACGCGCCCTCACACTCACTATTGGGCGAGAGAGAGAGGGAGAGAAGACACAGTGGTGTATTGCTTGCTTCTTCTCTCTCTCGCTTCCTTCATCCGTTCCTCCACTAATATACATTTGGTGCTAGCGTATTGAGTGTGTTCGAATTCGCGTCTTCCTTTTCATCCGTTTTCGATTTCCTTTTTCGATTTTCTGAACTCTATTGAAATATTGTTGTTGGGCCGAGCCTGAAAGAAATGTTGAATACTGAATGCGCGCGATTTTGTAGTATTGCCGCTAAAAGTCTCTCCATTTCCCACGCACTCTCGCCGTTTGTGCCGACAGTTCTGATGAGAAGACACCCCGTGTTCGTCCTTAACAGTTTTATTAGAGATAAATAATCAATGCACAGACCGAGAATCGCACCCGGGACTTAACAGGGCAGGTGTTCTATGCTCATTACGAGTGTGAAGTGTTTTCTGACCATTTTCGAAGTCGTTGGGAGGAGAAAAGAAGACCATCTTAACATTGTAAACAGGTCGTCCGCCCTCTTGAGAGCGATCCGCGATTCGGTCCGGCAGCTCGCGCACTGAACGCTGTGTGGGACGGAATGTTGCGAGAACGAAACTGCAACGTCCAAGTGCCACCTCGTCCAGTGGTCACTAATGAGAGGTAAGAGAGGCATCTTAGAATTTAAGAGTTTCGAAATTCGAAACATTTTCGAAAAACGCTTTTCAGACTTCTCGCCCCTGCTCCAACTGGCGATGGAAGTGACCTCGAGAACGTTGATGTGAGTAAATTAATTAGTAGCGCTAATTGGCACTAATTAGGGATGCTTGATCGTCGATTCTGTCTGCGATCTTGCAGAATGTTTCACCTGTTTTCAGCTATCTTCTCACTCTCAAATTACGTGATATTTTCGAAATATTTGCAGTCCACCTCATCAAAGCCGCCGATCAAACTGCGAATTCGACTGGCGAAGAACCCTCGTTTTTCGACTTGCACCATTATCACCTACACTCGATGTCAGTTTCATTTATTTCACTTACATTTTTTCGAATCATGTTAGAATAAGCGGACTATAGCAGTGACCTTTTTTTCGGCTAGGTTTTTTTACAATCGAGTGGCTCTGAAACGAGACTTCTCTCAATTTCTGTCGGGCATGTGAGAATCATGTGCGATGTCTGTATGTCGGGGGATAAATGCCGGAAAACAGCCGTAAATCATTTGAGTCATTTGCAGTGAGCGCGCGTTTTATACCTGAAAATGAGCTGAAATATTTGCAGCGGTTCTTTGGAAAAGGCAATAAAAAATCATATTGTATGGGTGAATTGCGTAATTCTTGTCATAGGTGAGAAATCACGGGTGTTCTAGAATAGGGTAAGAACTTGAAGGAAGGTTCGACATGATACGTTTCATGAATGCTCCACAATGAGTGAAAAAGTGAGCGCAAAAACATACTATCAAAACGGTCAAACGGAGGACATGGAAGGTGCCATAGTAGGAATACAATCCATTACGTTTATAATAAAACATGATAACAGGCGGTCGTCTCCTCGTCATTCCTGGAGTGAGAATTCAAGTATCGGCTCCGAAGAAGCAGAAAAGCGGGCAGAAAACCAGTTCCGTCATCTTCAAGAACCAGAAAAATGGAGTAACCAAGATTTCCCTAAAGAAATGGGAATAGTTCACTACAGGGCATTGGAACTCAGCCAAACTCAATTGTTAAGTTCTATTGTTAGTCAGCGTATCATTCTGTAGGTAATCGTTAAAACTAATTAATTAGTTCGTAATTATTATTACTCCCTATATCGTATCTCATTTTGGACTGCACTCGTCATCAGGGGTGGCCAAAAAATTCACGCACTCTTCTTTTTACATGCTCTCTCGCTCTGTCTGATCGACGAGAAAGCATTGGGAGGTGAAGAGTGCGTGAAATTTTCGCATAACCCTGCTCGGCATGCTGATATCCCTCTCCCCTCATTCCTACGAATGCCTGCTTTATCATCCCCGTGACTTTCTCTATCGGATCTCCCCCATCTCACGAAGTCGTCCTTATGTGTTGTTCGTCGTCTTACACGCCGAAAACTTCGATAAAGTATTGCATCTTTACACCCATACGTTCTTGACAACAATTGGCCAAGATGCCATCTCTCGTCAATGCGTATGAATATATCCTTCTTTATTGAGATTACATCAAGTCGATTCTATTCTCAATCTCGAGTACAAAGTTTAAAGAACAATATCCAAGAGTGAAGGATATCGCAAACAACGTGCGCCTAATCAGAGCGAAAGTTGAATTCGGGGATGCTATTTGATTCTCATCTTTCTCCTTCAATTAACGCTCTGTTTTGACTCCACCGAACGCTGTCAGAAGTCGGCCACTATAAAAGGGAGTGCGCTTCTCTTCCAATCACTCCCATCGCGGCATTTCAATCTCATCTCTCTCAATTGTAGGGAAGGCTTGGCAATAAATGATTACTCTTCTAATTTGGCGTGCTCTCTCGACTTTCTGACCGGTGATAGAGTGCGCGAAATGCAGAGACCAGTGCTTTCGAGTCCATCCCTCGTCTTTGCGCATCGTCTTTGCTACCGTAATCCCCAAATCATTCCAGGATGAAAACCATCGCAGTTCTCGCGCTGCTCGCAGTGGCGGCCTACGCCCAGATTGCGCCTTCCGTCCTGACCGAGCCTCTGCCCGTGAGTAAATGAATCGTGCTGGTCGTAACGGAAATTAGAATCGTTATCAGCATCATGCATATCTGGAGCCTATATTCCGCTGATATAGTCGGACTGGATTTTGAATCAAATATTTTGCTGCAATTTCTATTTTCGACCCTAAAGTTGCAGGGAAATCCCGAGCCCGAAACGCTGAGGGAGAAGAGACAGACCGAGACGGACGATGACTTCAAGAAGGAGATTTTGCCGCCTGTGGATGAGTCCAAGGTGTGTCGTTTATACCTTCTAAAGAACAACGTTTCTCAATCTTCAACTTTAATCAAATGCCGAAAAGCTAATGCATGGTGTTTTCAGCCAATCGCCAAGCGCCAAGTCGAGGAGCCCACCGTCGTCGAGACGAAACCCGTAAGTGACAAATACTTTTAATACTTGTATCCTGGCATCAACGCAATGAGTGTGCAGGCTCTGGCTCCGCAGACAATGGCACGGAAGTCACATACATATATCGCTAATCTTATCACCTCAATATTCACCAAATAGCGTTAATTTCAGGAAGTTGAAGTCGAGAAGCGCGAGAAGCGCAGCATCGAGCCCAATGGCGAGATCAAGCCTGTTAGTTTGTCGACATAATTTTGTACAATAATATTGAAAATTTTTAGACCTTCACATTTTTTTGTTTTCTTAACCCTTTATCCCAATTTCATCGTCTGTTCATTTCTGGATCTTTGCAGGATGTCGAGATCGTAGTCAGCGACAAGTCCGAGGAGCGTCAGAAGAGACAGACGGAGACTGAGCCTAAGGAGGAGACCAAGGAGGAAGGACATGAGGTGAGAATGGAATGCATTGAATTAGCATGAAATAGCTCGAAAAAATTTCGCAATATAATCGAGACATATTTTCACCTTATAATTTATTCTTCTGTTCAACAAATTTACTTACAGGTTGTCAAACGCCAGTCGGGCTACGATGAGGAAACCGTTGTGGATCCCGCTCAACCCATCGAAACTACCGAAGAACCCACAAATGATCAGGCCGATGAGGTCAGTCAGTTCAAGGTTAAAATATAACATTTATCCATGGTAGGTTTAAATTCTAGGATCAGTGATTCATATTGGATGTACTAATTTTAATTTCCGATTACCGAACTACGAAGTATTTTTAAAACTGTTAATTTCAGGATGAAGATATCGTGCAGAATGAGGATGATCGCTACAAGCGAGAGGCCTATGACGAGGAAAGTGAAGTGGATCCCGTCGAGACCACCGAGGAGCCTGTCAAAGATCAAGCCAATGAGGTCTGTTAAGGGTAACACATTGTCCAATGCGACACCACTGTAAAGTCCGACATGAGCTATTCTTACTGTCTACTTTAGATCTTCTGATAACCATAAAAGAAAGTATTCGAAGGACTGTTAGTTTTCAGTATGGAGACAAGGCAGAGAACGTCGATGAGCGCTACAAGCGCGATATCTACGATGAGGAATCCGATGTGGAACCCACTGAGACCACCGAAGAACCCGCAGCTGATCAGGGCAATGAGGTAAGTAACAAAATAGCACTTAGTCCAAGGTGAAACCACTGTAAATTCCACTTTGTCTTGGAGTTCACTTTTCAAAAACCTTATTATGGAGTATTTTGGAGTTTTTTGAAGACAATTTCAGGATGAAGATGAGAGCGTACAAGGCGAAGATGAGAAATACAAGCGTGAGGCCCGCTACGACCAGGAATCCGGAGTTGCGCCCGCTGAAGCTGCTGAACCCACCGAGGCACCCGCCGCTGATGAGGTCAGCAGGTTAAAAGTAGCTCAAAATTCAAGGGGTGTACTACGGATGATGCTTCGATGACCGGACGTTTGGGTATCCTGATGATTGATAACTTTCAGGATGAAGACGCACAGAGTGAACATAATCGTTACAAGCGCCAGTCCGAGACCGAGCCCAAGGAGGAGACAAAGGACGAAGAGAATGAGGTTAGTTTTAAATTTTGACAGAACAGGTCTTGCTGAAATAATGATTATCTTAGTCAGGTGAACTCATTAATTTCATGAGAGAGTAAGGTATGCTTGAGAAATGTACTGCCAACCTGTAAATGTTTTTACTGTGCTGTAAACGTACTGAAATGCCCATTGCAGCCCGAAATCGTCAAGCGCGCGACTGAATATGAAGATAATGAGCAGACCGAGCCCCTTGACGACACGCCCGCCGAGGTCAGTTTCCTGAAGTCGACGAATCGGGTTCTCACTTTTGACCAGATGAAATAAATGTTGCATCATTTCATTTCTAATCCTGTGTTCCGTGTGAGATCAATGGCCAAGTAGCGACCACTCGCAGGAAGCAATCGCCTAGATTAACGGGATGACTTTAGCTATATTTTGAAGGAAGAGGAGGATGACAACAACATCGCTGAGGAGGACGATTCTTACCGTGGAAAGCGTCACCTTGACACAAACTCCCACTCGGTCAGCCAGTCACCTCTAATTCCTCTTTCACATCGTTCTCGACCTGAAACGCTTAAAGCGATGGGCTAACGGATAAGGGATGAAATGAGCGCCAATTTTCACAGGTGTCAAATTGAAGCACTTTCAGCTGGAGTCCAAAGATAAGTCCGATGAAGTCGTGATCCGCCCGAAGCGTCAGACTGTGACCGAGCCCAAGGAGGAGACCAAGCCCGAAGAGAAGGAGGTGAGGATATCAGTATATCTGTCTGGAAAGAAATGTTAATCTATGCGATTCCAGGCAGTCATCGTGAAGCGCGACACCGAGCCTGCTCCCGAGCCTGTGAGTTTAATTCAATTGATCCTACAAGTTGGACTTTCATAAGTCATAATGATTTCAGGAACTCGCTACTGAGGAGAAAGAGGAAACCGAGGAGGTCAAGCGTGAGAAGCGTCAGGCCGAGACTGAGACTGTAAGAGCTGCTTCCACTCCCGATAGAAAGCGATCGCACCATCGGATATGACAAAGAATCCATTGTGAACTAGCTCTCATCCAACCTATGGCCCACATAGCCTCTAACTTAAACAACAATTCCTCCGTTTCAGAACGGCAGACTCGAAGAGATCGACACTGAAACCGAGAAGGTACGAGTTTCCTCTGAAAAGTAACACACCGCTGGGCAAATAGGGAAGAATGGAGAGAGTTCATCACTCTTAGGTGGTGAAGGATGTCATCTAGAATACTCTTCAGAAGCCCGTCGAGAAGCGTTCCGTCAACACGACTGAGGCGCGCCAGAAGCGATACATTGACGAGCATCCCTACCCCGATTGCAGGCAAGATCAGTTTCAGATGAGACGAATCCACAGCTCAGTTGATTCATGAATTTGTGATAAAAAAGCATCTACATAAATCATAGCTCGTCATCCTAGCTCTGACCCTCCTCGGCCAATACATGTGTTTTCATACCCCAACCCGACTGCAGGTTAGTGTCGAGTATTTAACGGTCTCTTCTTTCACAATGCTCTCTTGTCGGTCAGAAATAATGAGTGAGCATTGTAAAATGAGAGACACACAACACAGGTAGGCACGGCCATCATAGCTCGTCATCCTAGCTATGATCGTTCCCGGTCTATGAACTTATTAGTGTTTTTGATATGACATAACGAGTGTAATTCATTGATTTTTTTAAAGATTCAATGCCTATGTGAATTACTTTTTCGATATTGCAGCTGCCTGCACAAGTACCCTCACCTGCCCCTCTACACCGCCCTCCACTCTCACTGCTCGTACCCCGGAAGGTAAGTAAAAATATAAGGAGTGATGGTCTGTCACTCTTCTTTTTTCACACTCTCTCGTTTCTCTGACATGTGATAGATCGTGTGAAACTAAGAGATCATATGAAGAAAACGGGTGTTCAGAACAGAACTTATGCTTTATCAATCGATTCTGTAGACCTCTGAGCACGAAGATCGCATTCCCCTCCCTTAGTTTCTCACTGCCAGATGTCAGGATGAATATGATATGATATGGTGTTATTGCAGACCCCATCGTCCCCATCCTCCCTGCCACTCGTGCGGTCACAGCCACGGGCCCAAGAAGCCCTGCCATGGAGTGAGCATCTTTGATCTTTGTACTTTGATCTTTGAAAATATTCGTATAATAGAGTAAACTTCATCATAATTTCTCAATAGGTCGGATAAATGATTTGCATAACTATAACATAACAGATAAAAACAATTGAGAGACTGTAAAGCCATTATCGGATGTCTAATCCTCATTTCCAGCACGGTCGCCCCTCATCCGTCTACCACCACCATCACGTTCATGTAGTTCCCCATGCTCCAGTACACGTTCATCATGATGTGAGCGATTCATCTTATATTAGTCGAAATATGTAATTATTAGTCAAAATCTGCCTTCTCCCCAACGTAACTTCTTGTCCTCCCCTAGATTCCCTATGAAGACCTCGGTATACCATTACCATGGCATGAATTACCGAGTATAACCAACTGACATGTAGTGTTTACTCTAACCCCGTCCTCTTCATCCACCGTTCTGTTGATATTTCTGATTTCGAAAACACCCCACTATTTCATTACTCGATAGCCTTCTAATCATATTGCATTTTGATCTAAATACTTATGTAGTACATGGAAACTTCATATATTTATTGCAGGTCCACCACCACTTCGTGCCCAAGAAACCCCACTACCGCGCTCCTTGCGGTAATTAATTATTTAATTTCGATATTAATTAATAAAAATAAATTCCAGATCGCCACATTCACCACGATGACTTCGATCACGAAGAGTACAAGCACTAAGCGAATTAACCGGAGAATTTTATGTAGATCCCATACTATTGTTTTGTGCAATGATAAACGAAGTATGTAAATATAGAAACGCGTCAACAAAGCTAATTGAACACCGACATTGATCTAAAAGGAAACCTTTGAACACATTGAACTTTTCATCTCGTCAAAAGAACTTTTTAATCTAGGTGAAAGAAGAAAAGGAGAAATGTGATAACGCCATTAAAAGTGGTGTGTAATCGAGAAGATTACTTTTTTTTCTCAATTTCTCTCCATTTCGATTTCTTAGGTTTATTTTTCATGTGAAAAATGTCTCTGCATTGGTGATGTTGTCAATCTTAAAGTAACATTATAGAATGAAAACAGCTGCAACTCTTTTGCTGCTCGCAGTTGTCATATGCGCTTTGTCACAGTACCCTGTCGGTGCGAGTGGCATTCACCCTCAACAGGTCGAAAAAGTGAAGGTAAAGAACGACTCATTTTCTATTCAGTGAATGTCGATAAATTCTTATTTTGAACCACTATAGACCACGCTTGTGCAAAAAAAATGGTTTTATTGAAATTGGATCACCCTTCCATTCCTATCCGTGCCACACGCATCTGCATAGTGTACCGTTCCCCCTCTTGTTCTACCCCCTCTCTTCAGTCCTTCCTTTCGTTTATTGAACCCCTAATTGGCAATCTCCCTTTTCTTATCTGTGGTGATTTGAACTTCCCGAACATTGATTGGACAAGCTTAACTTCACCCACTCAAAACGACTTTCTCTCTTTCGCTTCGGACAACCGTATGACCCAGTTTGTGAACTTTAAAACTCGTGGAGAGAATACTCTTGACCTTATTCTTTGTAACAAAAACATTGTCAGAAATGTTGCTCCTGCTATCCCTTTTGCAGACCATTCCAGTATCTCTTTCTCACTTGGTCATGCTTCCCCTCCCTCTCGCGAATTCGTGCCTTCTAGACAGTATCATCTTGCCGATTGGGAGTCAATTAACAACATCTCATGATTGTCATCTCATGATTGGACTCTCGCCCTTTCCTCCCTTGATGCAGACAACGCGTTTTGCTACTTCAGTGAGTTTGCTAATTCTGTTCTTGACACTTTTGTTCCCAAGACTACTTCTGCTCCTTTTTCTCGGTATCCTAAACACCTGCGCATTCTCTATGGGAAATCTCAAAGAGCTTCTATTGCTGCACCAAATAGCGTTCGTGCAATACATCTAGTTAAACGTTTTGAGAGAGCATTACGAGCACATTCTGTGAGAATTGAATCACGTGTAGTAGACTCAAAAAACCCCAAAGCCTTTTATGCCCTTTGTAAATCTCGTCTTAAGTCTAGTAACTCTGCACCTCCAGGAATAGTTGATCTTGATGGTACTCATCTTCTGTCGAATAGTGATAAGGCCCAAGCTTTCTCTCGGTACTTTGCTTCTGTCTCTACATCTCCTTTGTACGGCCCTCTTATCAAACCATCGCCTGTAATCCCACAATTTGACATTCCTTGTATTACTCCAGAGCTAATTCTTATTGCTATTCGTTCCCTTGTGCCTAAATGCAATTCTTCTCCTGATGGGTTACCGAACATCTTCTACTGCAAATGCAAGTTCTCTGTAGTTTCTCCGCTGTTGATAATCTTTAACAAATCACTGCACTCTAAGTTGATCCCCGAAATTTGGAAAATAGCTATCGTGAAGCCTATACCGAAAAGAAAGCCTATACCTAAAAAAAGCCTATACCGTGAAGCCTATATCACAAGGTTCGTTCTAAACCAAATCGGACGTTCGACAGCGCTATGGAAAGCTATGATATTCATCTTTCATTTGAGCTTGGTCCCAGATATGCATAATATCAGTAAGTAGATCAAATTCGCATTTAAGCGAAAGGAATAGGTCGTTTTGGCATGTTCCAACTGAACGATCCTTCTCGGACCAAACTTATTTTACTAATTCGAATATTTTAGGAATTTTAGAATTTTTTTCAGATTTTTAGCATGCTTCCCCGGCTTGTGACTTTTGGGCGGGGAGAGGCATGCGAGAGGGCGGGGGAGGGAGAGAGACACACGCTAATTAGGCTCCGCCCCTTTCCCTCTCGTCTCGCCTTTCCCTCCTCTCTCCCAGAGGGTTGCGCGCGTACTTCTCGGGCTCTAGCGCGCCTCAAAGACAAGATATCGACAAACGGCCAAAAGTATGACGTTGTTGGGACCCATAGGAGTAGTTTTAAAACCGCACCATTGCTCGAATTCTGCTATCTACGTTGTGGACCGCATTGCTCGAATTCTGCTATCTACGTTGTGGCCCCTATGTATAGGTCCACTCTTATTCATCCTTTTCGTTAATGACCTGTCTACAACTCTTCCATCAGAAATTAAGTACGGTATTTATGCAGACGATCTCAAGATTTACGCTAAAGTTCCTTTACATTCGGACCTCCTTCAATCTGCCATCAACTCGGTTTTCGAATGGTCTCAACAGTGGAACCTATCGCTCAACGAAAATAAGTGCACTGTTGTCAATTACGGTACCCTCTCTGCTCGTAAACAGTACTTTATTAATGGAATCCCCCTGACCGTTTCTCCGTTTATGAAAGACCTAGGAGTAATTATGCATCCCTCTCTTAAATTCACTGACCATGTTTCAAAGATGACTTCTAAAGCTCGAGCGAAAGTTAACCTTATGTTTAAATGTTTCTTCTCTGCAGACCCTAATTTGTATTCACGTGCATTCACCACTTTCATTCGGCCCCTTCTCGAGTACGGTTCTATCATTTGGTCCCCTCACACCGTTACTCTTGCTAACCAAATAGAAGCGGTCCAACGCAACTTTTCTCTTCGGTATTCACCCGTTGTCGTATTCCTTACTCACTTTATCCTGATAGGATCAACCAACTCTCACTACAAAATCTTGAGCACAGAAGATTCATCTCCGACCTCCTTTTTCTTCACAAGTCTGCCAACGTCTCATTCAAGTTTTGTAACTAGAGTCATTGATCGATGGAACGTGCTTTCTGATGAATATGCTATGAGCTCGCCTTTCAATTTCCGCTCCCACCTTCTCTCTCTTCCCTCCGTATCATTCTCTTCTGATTCTCTTTTACGCCTCTAATTTGCAAACACCTGACCTGCTGCTTTCCCCGAAGCCCCACCCCCCCCCAAACCGAATCGCCACCAAGACGACGGACCTCCACCGAACTATGTCGAAGATTATACGTCATTCTCTCTCCCTACTCACCCTGGTGGATAAACAAATTGAAATTGAAATTGAAATTGAAATTGAAAGGGTTGGATCGGAATCGAGGATTACGAAGAAGAAATCGTACCCATCGGTTCCGTCGATTATATTGAGGTTAGTTTCCGACAATGGGAAACGCGTCGCTTCAGTCTCAAATATTTAATGGAATTTATTGGATTGTCTCAGATCGAGGAGGACTTCCGAGGTGTTCCACAAATGCGCGATAAGCGTCATACGGATGTGAACGAACGAGCTGTCGATCCCGAGGTAAAGGTAAAGGTGTATCCGCCGTCAACCGATTTTACGTCGTAAGAGAACGCTAGGTGGGACCCACAGCAGTTAGAACCCGAGAAAGGTGGGGAATGAGCATTGCGTGTGATCGGAAAAGGTTCAATGGGATAGCTGATAGCTGTGGGTGTCCGTATGAAATATTTGAAATGGTGCGGATAGATTTGACCAAGCCATCGATGTGAGCAGCCTCTTGTAGCTTATATTTTATGTCACTATTCCTCATCACTGATAATCGATTTATGATAACTTACCGAATTCATGAGCCTATATTATTTTAAAAATAAATATTCGCAGATTATCCTGCGCGGGTCATACGACGAGGAAAGCGATGTGGAGCCCGGCGCTGACCATGGCGTTCAGGTCAGTGGGTTGAAGTTCCTGGAATTCCCTTATCAGATATTCTTATTTTTGCGTGTTCGAATGGCCGAAAAACTGAGGATTCTGAAGTTTGGCAGTTTCAGTATGGAGATAACGAAGAATATAACGATGAACGCTACAAGCGTCAGACTGAAACGGAGCCTAAGGATGGAACAGTTAGTCTCTCGCCAGTACCTATTGAGATATTGTTCAATAATGCGCTATATCACTCTGGTAAACTACTTGATTTTAAGCGTTTTTTCAGGAAAATGTAGTCGGGAATCGTGAGAAGCGCCGAGTCGATCCACATGGCGAGATCATGCCTGTTAGTTCGTTTGACTTTATTCTTTGCATCCTATATCCTCGGTTCTTTATCGGTATTTTCTCTCAATCCTGGCATCTTTGCAGGATCTCGAGATTGAAATGAGCGACAGCCCCCAGCGACACCCGTTGAGACCGAAGAGCGTGAGAAGCGCCAGATTGAGAGCGAGTCGATGGAGGAGACCAAAGACAAGGCCAAGCTGATCTACGGAAACGAGGTATTCAACAACATGCGTTTTATAATCATTTATTTACTTTCGATATTGAATAATAAAAATAATTCCAGATCGAGCATTCACCACGATATCAAGAGACAAAATTTGATTGAGATCCCGTATTCCCGAATGATGTAATGATAAACAAACTTTTTATCTGAACCTATCGCTATGCATTCTTTACTCTTGTGTGAGAAAAAAAAGAAACGTTGTTCCTTATTGATCATGATATAAGAACTGTTCTCGGACAATGTGGAAAATGAGCAAACATGTTTAAAAATGATGTCTAATAGAACCGATCTTCAAAAAACCATCTGCTTATTTCAAATTTTAATAGTTTGGCTCGTTGTCCATAACGATTTGGACTTCAGCAACAACTACCATTATCTGAATTGAGAGGAAAAAAAATTTTTCTAAACATCATCACTTTGCAAAATGCAGATAACTCGAAAGGCACGTCGAAAGCAGCGTTTCTCCCTGTCTGAACAAATGCGCAAGAGCAAAGAATGATCCGAACACAGTTTACTCAGGCGGGATATGCTCCTATAAAAGTGCATCACAATTTGGAGTTGGCACATCCCTCACTTCTTTCCTCACTTCGCCATTCAAGTATTATAAAATCATTATTTTATTCGTTTTCCATCAATCGATTACGTTAGCTCGGGAAATCTGTAGATCACCCGTTTTGGCGAAAGTGGATGTTGATTCACCGCTTCTCCAGGGTACAACATGAGAATTCTCCTCTCCCTTTCGGCGCTCCTCCTGGCAGTCATGGCTTTCCCGGTAAGAATTTGCCAAACACAATCATTATGGAATCCGAATCATGTCAAAACGTCGATTTCCAGAGCAACCTGACCGTTCGTCTGACCCGCCAAGCGTATGCGAACAAGGCGTGGCCGAATGCTGTGATTCCTATCGGATACAAGCCAAACTATCGTTAGTTTGCATTTTTTGCTACATGCAATTATAGATCAAGGTTATATCGAACTTGCGCACATGCTGGGAAAGCTTCACGAAACTAGACAATTTCACGTAAACAAAATTTTCAGCAGAAGCCTGGAAAGCATCCGTCCGTGCCGGTATTAAGGTGTGGCAGGATCGCACTTGCGTGCGATTCCGTGATAATGATATCACGTCTAAGGACAGGTAGACCAATTTAGTGATGTTTTTATTTGGAAAGTACATTTTCTTAGAAATCGGTTGAAACACATTTCATTTTTCTTTTTTTCCCTGCAGAAACCACACATTGCCTACTCACCCTAACTGATATCATGTTACTCTAATTGACTGAAATTGGATCAGAGTGGAAGTGTACGACGGTGGTCAGTGCAGTTCGTCCGTTGGTAGAGAGGGAAGCAAGCAGTATTTCTCGCTGGGAAGAGACTGCCAGGGAGTGAGTTAACTTTTCTCTTCTTTCTTCCCGCTGATTTACTGATAATACGTAATTTTAATCACAGAAAGCGATGACTGGTCTAGCAGTGATTCAGTGTCTTTGATTTTCTTTACCTATTTATTAGATGTAATAGCCAGGAGTAAGAAGGAGGACATATTTTTTGGGGGGGGGCGTTGATAAGTTGTAAATTGTTATTTTCAGTTGGGATCGGCCGCACACGAACTTGGCCACGCGATTGGCCTGCACCACATGCAAGTGCGACCGGACAGAGACCAGTACATCACCGTGAACAAGTTCAATATTAATGTAAGCTGTTTGCTCTCATCAGTAATACCTAGTGATACATTTCGGCTATAAATAGTATAATACAAAACAATCAAATAAATGGTAATTGTTCTCTTTCAGCAGGTCCATGATTGAATTTTTTATCGAAAGTATCGGAAAAGTTTTAGCCTGCCGCATTCAACGTCAACTTCGCAATCGATCCCATGACCAGTTCGCTCGGTTTTCCCTACGACTTCACGAGCATCCTCCATTATGGACCGTTCCAGTGAGCGATTTAAAAGTGTTGTTGGGAAATATCAAAACTATTAGTGTTGAAGGTGTTATAAGTGCGCTATTGAACGCTATACTTATTTTTGCAGTTTCGCCAAAGAAGGAGCTCCTGGTATGGTTCCTCGTGACTCGCGCTTCCGATTCGTGCGTTGTTATTCGAAATTCATCGTTTTTTTCTGAACCTATTATCAAAATCTCAAGAGTTCACAATTCAGAGTATGGGCGGCATTTACCCCTCGTTCTACGATGTTATGCGCGTGAACAAGATGTACAATTGTGATGGTAATGACTCAAGTAAATTCCTGCAACAAATACTCAGTCCTATTGATGTTCGGCGGGCCCTATCAAATTACGGCTCATTATCTCTCACCATTCTTTTGCGAGACATCCATAATCCCTAAGCAGATGTGCCAGTGGTCAGATTAGCTACTAGGGAGAAGGAGAAGGGGCGAGCCGACGGAGGAGATTAGTGACAGGAGGCATCTAATCTAGTGAAGGGATGACCCACACCTGTCAGTGTTACCTCAGAATAGTTGTAGGCTCTTGTAGTTTGTACCGATTTACTGAGTAAATCACTACCCAAATACCAATAATTAATTAATTACATTAATTTCCATTAGAATAATCAGTTTCCGATCGCCATAACTACCGTACTACCACAATCACACTGGTCCATTTATTCGCACCCTCTTTTGGTCTCGACTGGAATCAGGGTTGCGCGGTCAAACGTGACTTTCGTGACATTTCCTTTTCTTCTGGATCTTTCCCATTCATCATGTTTCGTTCGTGATCGTTCGTACGTCGTGGCACGGCTCTGTCCGTTGCCTCCCTCTTCGTCCATTCCAACTGAGTGCCCAAATCAGTGTGGCCGTCTGTGTCCCGCTCGCGGCCAGACCAGTTGTGACTTCCAACAAGAGGACATTCCGACAACAGGTAAGTTTGTTCTCTTCCCTTCCACCCCACGACCACACCCCGATCCATCCACTTTCGCCGAATCAAACTCTACGCCACCCCTTTGTGTGTAATTAACCTTGTAACTAGTAATGAAGAAATAAATTATTGTGTTTATTCGTTGCCCAGTTTACACCGTACACACATAGCTTGCCTTCTCTAATAGCGGAGAAAGTAAGTATATGGTGCATCGGCCCCCTTTCAAACCAAATCCAGTCTAAAATCCCGCGTGGCAGGCATCCATTTTGACCATCTCGAACCCTAATTTTCGCTTAGTAAATAGCAATCGAAAACGTCCAGCAAGGATGATTTCAGCTTTTGCAAGTGATTATTTCCACGTCCATTCCAAACTCATAGCGATCAAACCAGCGATCGCTTCCATCACTGCCGATATTTCGAATTTACGCGTTGCACGCAATTATGACGAAATTGCCTCGTGCTCAGCAAACGTACCCAAATCGATCGATTCCATTAGCTCACCCTCCATCCCATCATTCGTTCTCTTCGATTCATTCATTTCATCATTGTTCATCACTTCGCTTCTCACCCCGTTGGCTTTTCTTATCGGTTAGTCTGACCGGTTGCCACTCGTCGTCGTCATTTCTTCGATCGTCTCTTCGTTCCCTCGGATTGTAATCATTCATATTGGTTAGACTGACCAGTTCGGCGCGTCAGTTATTTCCAACATGTGAGTTACTTTCAACCATCCCCGAACCCAAATCAATAAACCAGTCATTATCGATCGATTCGCGAGTAATCTTTCCCCATTCGAACATACATAACCTCGATTCACCACCCATCACGATCCATACTTTACCGTTTCGCCTCAACCGTTCCAAAAGCAATTATTTCAAGCGTCGATTTCAATCCATTAGTGTTCAACGCCCTCTGTTCCCCCTTGATTCTACTGTACTCCCCCGTAGCGGTGGTAGGTCATGTGGAGGAGAGAATAGTTGATTCACCGTTTCGTTACTCGTTTCATTCACACTAGTGGCTGCCGATCACTGGTAATGCCGAATCGCTGGCTTCCGACACCGCGCAGTCCACTCACGCAAATTGCTCCTCATCAGTGTTCCATCCCTCCTTCCTCCTGACTTTACTGTACTCCCCCGTAGCGGTGGTAAGTCATGTGGCGGAAAGGAGAGTTGTTTCACTCGTTCGCTTCCCCTTCCATCGCTCATTCACACCCATGAAACAAGCAGCCAGTTTTTCCATGCCTTTCCAATATACTTTACCCATTCCAAGCACTACCCACTCTAGTGGCTGCCAATCACTGGTAATGCCGAATCGCTGGCTTCCGACACCGTGCAGTCCACTCAAGTAGTTGCCAATCGCTCCGTAATAGTGTTCAATGCCTCCCTTTAGTCCTGATTCTATTGTACTCCCCCGCAGCGGTGGTAGGTCATGAGGAGGAGAGGTTAATTGATTCACTTTTTCGCTTCCAATTTCGTCCCTCTTTCGCAATCATGAAAACAGCTCGCTTCGTTCCATGTCCCTTTCCAGTAGGATTTACCGACACCGTGCACTACAAACTATAGTGGTTTTGCCAAGCACTGGAAATGCCGAATCGCTGGCTTCCGACACCGTGCAATCCATTCACGTAGTAGCCAATCACTGGTACTTTCTACCTCTTCCCGTTTCGTCTTCCCCGGAGGATTCCATTGTGACTACACACTGAAATTTCAATAAAAGTCGTCATCCATTTTCGCTCGCCCCACTCACCGTATCCCATCCGTCCCCACTATTACTCGAACATTCCACCGTACCTCCATTTCATACATAGTGATCATTCTCACTCATCACTCGTCTCTTTCCATTCATCGATTCAAACATCCCATTCCTCACCCTTCGATCCAGCCAAGTCTTTATCACAATTCGCCGTCTCCATTCAACCGTCGTCGACTTTCCTCTTCTCATCGCTTCGACTTTCCCGTTCCCCCGTCACTCTTCTGCTGTCAGTTAGTCTTCATCGTTCTAATTGTCACCCGTTATTTCATATCGTTCGTTCACTTCATTTGTTTAGAGTAACTCAATGTCCGTTGTGTTGTTAACTCTTTACTTTCCATCCTTACGATGGTAGCATTGTTTCTTCTCTGTTGTTTAGTAATTGGGTATCAATCCCAACTCCATCGTCGTTCCATTCCATTCAAACAATCCATCCACATCGCACCTTTCCCCTCCTGGGAGTGTACCGATTTACTGAGTAAATCACTACCCAAATACCAATAATTAATTAATTACATTAATTTCCATTAGAATAATCAGTTTCCGATCGCCATAACTACCGTACTACCACAATCACACTGGTCCATTTATTCGCACCCTCTTTTGGTCTCGACTGGAATCAGGGTTGCGCGGTCAAACGTGACTTTCGTGACATTTCCTTTTCTTCTGGATCTTTCCCATTCATCATGTTTCGTTCGTGATCGTTCGTACGTCGTGGCACGGCTCTGTCCGTTGCCTCCCTCTTCGTCCATTCCAACTGAGTGCCCAAATCAGTGTGGCCGTCTGTGTCCCGCTCGCGGCCAGACCAGTTGTGACTTCCAACAAGAGGACATTCCGACAACAGGTAAGTTTGTTCTCTTCCCTTCCACCCCACGACCACACCCCGATCCATCCACTTTCGCCGAATCAAACTCTACGCCACCCCTTTGTGTGTAATTAACCTTGTAACTAGTAATGAAGAAATAAATTATTGTGTTTATTCGTTGCCCAGTTTACACCGTACACACATAGCTTGCCTTCTCTAATAGCGGAGAAAGTAAGTATATAGTTATAGTTTCTTGGAAGATTGAGACGATGGTTTGGGGGAATAAGGATGAGCACATTAGATACTTCTAAATTTCTCAAACATGTTCGCAACTACGCGGCCTTACAAGGCCTTACGGTGCTCATCACCAAGCATGGCCGCTTAGCGGCCGTTAAATCACTTTGATACTGGATGCAAATATGCATTTAAAATTCAGCCAAGTGCGCCTCCTCTCTCATCACTTGCGTGAACAATGGAGTGCCCGATGTGAACAATTGTGCGCTGTGCTTCTGCCCGATCGGATACGGCGGCAAGGATTGCAGATAAGAAGAATTGTTTTCATTGACGAGAATAACTATTAATCTATTAACAGTTCAAAAGCTTCACAAGCATAGGCTTGCCTTGCAAATTGTCGTTCTGATTTTACCCTTTCAGGCACCACTCACAGAAATAACGAACAACGTAAAATCAATTAGAATTCAGCCTCGGGTTACTTCAGAAACGGAGGAACGAGAGTCATTTTTCAGCCAACCGGCTCTACCGTTCTCACTGCGACCGCAACGGAGCAGCGATTCGAGACGAAGATCGTTGGTGGACGGAAGGATATGGAGTACGATCTGAAGCATCTCGTGATCAATGTGAGTCTGGAAACCCCATATCTTCCTAAACTCCTGGATTACTAATAGTACTACTAATAGTACTGATACGACTGTAGCATAATTTGTCCTGGTAGTATCGTTTTCTTCCTGAAAATCGGGTTTGATGAAATTCTGTAATTAATTTCAGGCTCCTGCGGGCAAGAAAGTGCTCGTGAAAGTGACCTACTTCTGGGTGCCCTACGACATCACTTGCACATATGGAGCGATCGAGTTCTATACTAAAGCCGATACTAGAAGAGGAGCGCCGCGGTGAGCAATACCACTAATTACATCGCTGAAGTTGCTGCCAATTTCGATTTTTTTAAACTGCGCTAATAGGCAAAAGAATAGTTGTTGCTTATTGCGAAATTAGCATAATTCATCAAGCTGTGCGCCCTATTTATCGATATTTTACTTGGAGATTATCCCGCTGACTGTGATATTTCAACCGATATCTATCGATTTGGCTCAGAGTCTATTGCTTTTTCTATGAGACATTCGCTTTCAATATGATCCTTTCAGTGTGTGCAAGATGGAGTGGCTGGAGCCATCGTACACTTCGGAGGGCAGCAGAATGTACATTCGCATGTTCAATCGAGGCGCCGATCAATCGACCTTCCAATTGACGTACAAGGCTGTTTGAGATGATTTTGATGAGCGATAAAGAACGTTCATCCAGCTTTTCCAATGCAGGCACAGAATTTGGATGAAATATCGAAACAATGTCTCATTTGAAATATGGGATTAGTTGTGGTAGTGTTTAGATACGGAATCGATTCAAACCAATCGTTCGACAGTCTCATTTATGATGAAGCACGTACCCAGTTTACAGTACTTGTAGAGCGTTCTTGTTGTTTTTCACTTTGTCTAGGGCAGTCTCTTTGACAGAGTTCCGTTCATGAATGACGCAACGGGCAACTAGCGTGGAAGGAACAAGAGCAGCGGCCTTTGCGCTGTTTTGACTGCGCTCCTCACTCTTGTCCAATTAATTGACACTGCTCAGATCGTCCCTATAAAAGAGAGCACTGACTGATTCACTGCCTCTTTCTCCACAATGAGATTGATCCTCGTTCTCGCTCTCGTCTCCTTCGCATCGGCCAATATATTTGGTGATGCCTTGCACACAGTCAAGCACTGGGTTGGAATCGACGATAGTCAAGTAAGAGATGTATAATATTTTTATATCTGCATAATTATCCCCCAATTGCGTATGTGCCTAGATTAACGGGGCGACTTTATTGATCAGTTCACAGTTATGTTTTGCAATTTCAGGAAGTTGAAGCCATTCCCGCACCCGTAGACGAGCCCGCCGTTGAGGTTGATGTGAGTTTTCTTTGTTGGCACTTGTTGTAAAATATTTTTAGAAGTAACACGAATAACGAATTTTAGCAGGCCGCCTTTTCCGATGTGACCTAACTCTCTTTACCTTTTGCCTAACCTTTAACCTTACCCAAATTGCAGGCAAACGCGCGCAAAGAAACCGATACCGACATGAGCGCGCTGCCGCAAATGCGCGAGAAGAGAGGATGCGGCTGCTCGCACGGATGCGGATGCAAGCACACCGCCGCGGACACCAAGTACCTCCCGCTCTTCTTGTGAGTTGATCTCATCTGAGTTGTATCATACTTGCCCAGAGTTGTCCGGGACCTTTTGATGCATGAACACACCCTCAAAACAGTCGCAGGAGGTGCAACACTGACGTGTATACAAAGTGTCTTCCGCTGTTCTTGTGAGCTGGTCTTATCTGACCAAAGAGGCCTGAAAACTACACCAGAACGGTCTCAATGCTCGTCCATCAGTGATCCAATGCAGCACGATCGCCATAAAAATCCTTCTTGAATCTTGCTCATGAAACGCATTCGAGAATCTGGAAACTATTCCTTGTTACACTCTCAAGTGTCGAATTCCTAATTCAACTGATCGTCCCCGAATTTGTTTTCCCGATGAAGATGTTTCAAGTACTTCTTACTCATCCACCCCATGACTGCCTACGTAGTGGCATCACGGGATCGTAGTACGAGATGTATCCCCGTCCTAGGAAAATAGTCTTTGTTCGAGTTCGACGCCTTACTCATCCTAACATATGATGGACTACGCAGGCAACATGATCTTCTGATGAGGTTGAATACCTAACACAAACTAGAAACTAGCAACAGCAATAATACAAAATAATCTTGAACAACAATAGGGCAGATAAGCGTGAAAATGTTGATCTTTGATCTCACTAACTCATCTCTTTTCAGCAAGCTGCACAGAGGCGAGTGCGGATGCAAGACCAAGTGGGTACTTCTCTATTTATCTTCCGGTCTTTCCCTTCCGACAGTTCAGAATTAATCGAGCAAATAGAATGACTTGGTAGGGTTAGGGTATACTTAGTTGTTCCCCTCTTTTCCTTTCCGTATCACGAATCGCCCTTCACTTTCGGTCCCTCACGAGATTTTTTTCATTACTATTTAGCATCACGCGGCTGTCAAGAGTTGGTGAATAAGATTCTCTGCTCAAACGAAAACATGATCTACTAGCAACAACACGCATACCAACTAACCACGAGATAGCGCAAAAGAGTACACAATCGTATAGTAGTAGAGTACGCGCAGAAGTTCAGCAGATTTAGCGAAACCCTTTTTTAAGGAAGATTGCCACTTACAAGGCCTAATATAAATATGAACACTTCTTTCACAACAAAAGCTTCTCTTCTTCTTTCGCGACAATTAGAGCAATAATATGACTAACAGCGAGGGAGAACAGGGAACCGAAAGGGTTATTCATCCCCCCATTCAGGAAGCCCTGCGGTTGCCCGGCGCACAAGCCCTGTGGCTGCCATCCCCATCATCCGCCCCCTCACCGCCCCTGTCACGGAGGAGGATGCGGACATCACGGACACCATGACCATCATGATGACCACTATGGAGGAGGACACGGATATGACCATGGGCATGGATATCACGGATACGATTACAAGCACAGAAAGTAGAGACGATAAAGCGGCTTATTCTTGATTTTTTTTGTGTGTTTCGGACCTTGATTTTTTTGAGTTTTGGACCCGGATCTTGATTCTTTCATGAGTTTCGGACCTGTTCGAATCTAAAGATGTGGTTCTCGGGAGCATTTAGTTTCTGCAGTTGACACTGGGAAAAAAACTGCTAGAAAGCACTGATTTGGCACAATTGATGTCTCACCACATTGTGTTGTCATCCACATGAATGGGCGCGGCTGAATCAACGCGTTCGCTCAGAAACGGGAAGCGAGAATTATTGCCCTTTTCGAAAGGATGCTTCGATTGGTTGTGATATTGCTGATTGTCATTGCTGGTGTGTCTTCCGTGTCGCTGGCGGAACGATTCCACGAGATGATCTACTCGGTATTCACTCGACCGGTCAGTCTCATGTATGTCATAGAATTCAAACTGTCCCGTTATTGCCCCCTTCCCCACTAGGTCGAATGAAAATTTGATGAGAACAAAGGCTCAGAGAACATATTGCGAAAAAAAAAGCTCCCATCTATCCTATTCATTTGTGAGCTGTAGAGGAGCACTGTAAGTCCAGTGATTTCGCCCCTTCTCTAGTCATATCAATTCAGTTTTCAGACCGTCAATACCACTTCTTCCTCCAACCACACCATCCCTTCGCGAGTGAGATACACCGGCACCGAACTCGTATTCATCGACTAAATGTTGTGTTTCCACGAAGATTTCATTTCAGGTACTCATTGTTATAGCATAAATGTGGTCTTGTTGTGCTCATTTTTGTGTCGGTCACAATTGTCGATCTTGAGCGGGCGGCTCAATTGAATTGACGGGTCGCATAACCAGGGATGTTAAGTGGACACGTCCTTGGTGCGGAGAATGGAAAAACGAAGCGAGAGCAGTCAATTCCGCGACGGTTAGCACGCAAAGTAGTTGACTGTTAGTCTTGATGATCCGTCTCCGATGTCCATATCAGCGGGAATCCAATCAGCATACTTCAGGAGAGGCTATTTCATTAGTACTCATGGTTTTTTTAGAAGAGGGATAAGGATTGGCTTTCAAGCACTCATATATCCCATTCGACTACTCTTTATCAGCTAAGGATGAAGAGGAGAGAGACGGGCGAGGGATAGTTAATCTCCAGAGAAGAGAACAGAGAGACACGGGGGATACGAGGGAGGGTGAGAAGGGTGAGTGCTCATCTCATTACAGGTCAGGCAAGGAGGGGAACCCAGTGACCTCCGCAATATCACTGCTTTACCTAGTTGCCTTAATTGTTCTTTGAGATTGGCACTTGGAGGGAGGGAAGAGGAGTTCAGTCTCTCTACAGCCGAGGCAGGATAAGAATGCACTTGCTTTTCTTCAATAACAGTGCTATTCTTAACTACCTCAACTGTTGTGAGAGACGGACTGGAGGAGGGTGTATAGAGAAGGGCTATTGTAACGATGGGGGTGGGGTACTGTTGGAGATACTGAACGAAGGGTTAGTGGGATACTGTAGTCCTTCCCGACAGCCAAGTCACATTCGGCCGGTCCATCAATGTGACTGTGGAACGCCAAGCGTGCCTTAGCTGTGCTAGAGAAGGGCTTTCGGTGGACTTATACTTGTAACGGGATTGAATAAACTTTGCTCCAGTCAGTAGGCTCATAATGCATGGGAACTCAAGATAGCGATCAGGAAGAGGTCAGAAGGCAGGCGCACTGAGATTACATTACTGAGGATGGATGGCTCGAGACCCCTGGCCTTATAAGGAAGAAGAGGCGAAGGCTCCGCCTCTATATTACCAAGGCAACTCCTCCCGAGGCCGGAGTGCACTTTGTCTCTTCATTTCACGCACTATCTCGGCCCAGAAGCCTCCTAAGGAACCGAAGGGAGGGGAGAATCAGCGCCAAGGCAAGACATGTGTCTGACTCTCTCGATTCCACCTGCTCTCTCACTCGTTCTGATCGGAGATAGAACAGCTCCACCGCATAAGCCGGAGAGAGGGGGCAATTTGTACCCACCTGGAGGGGCAATTAGGCTGATGCGCCCCCTCCCCTATCGGAAGGAAGGAGAGCGCAGATTGCAGGGAGGCAGATGCCATTTAGAGGACAGAATTTGGAGTGAGCGAGACACCCTTGGATGAATTCGCGATATGAGATAATGTGAGATGACAGAATGTTTTGTGCAAAGTGAGGGACCCGGATGTCACTTCTATGGTGTTTTCCAATCCGGTATGGTGATGCTGACCGTCATGTATTCTGATTAAAGGTAGTCCTAAAAAAATGGGATGTGTTGTTTTTTGTTTTTCTGTCCGAAGAGAAAAGTAGTGCTGTCACTCTATTTTGAGTGATTAGAGAAGAACAGAAAAAAGTTCTGGAAAATATCGATTCTGAATTTTTCTGACCGTCGCTCGAATCGTTCTCGAAAGAGGTTGGATGAGGAAGGAAAAGGAGCAGGAGAAAGAGTGCGTCGGAAATTGCTGCTAATATTTCACACACTCCAGCTCTCGCTCACCACTCTCCGTTTTCGGGAGATATTGTAGTGTGCAGTGCATATCGTGTATTTCATTCCCTGGCGAAGCTTTAATTTGTTTTTTTCTTCCTCTTTGGGAATAAGAACATACTGACCTGCTACAACTTTCAAAAATTTATACTTCTCGTCCACTTATCAGCCAAATGTTATCATCCCCACGTAATGATATATGCCCGTCACTTTCACGTTACCCACTTTTTGTGCTGCTGCCAGAAAAATGAAGACCGTGGAAGTGTCTCTTTGCACATTTCTGATTCCTAACTACAGTATTTCCTTGCTGCTCCCGCGCTTTCGCCGTCTCAAATCCAGCGCGTTCGCTGTCGCGTCGCGTGCAGCCCTTTTTCGCAAGCACTTTTCTTGTCCTAGCGGCAGTCCTCTCGATTCTCTCACGATACAAGCCCTCTTTTCTCTCTCATTATCATTGATTTTCGTCGAATTGAGCCTTTTCTTGCTGTTTTGGGGCCGATTCTTACAGTTTTCTTGCGGATTTCTGATGCATATAGTGCTATCTTCAGTAACCTTCGGAAGATATGGTGAAGGTAGCGAAGTCGTCGAAAACGGCTGTGATCCCGAAGGGAAATGAAGCGGTGAGTACATCCTTCGATCCAGTTCATTCATCAAGTCATAACTTCGAACATCTCCGATTCATTCAAGGTAGCGAAGAGTGGTCGAGGAAGACCTCGCAAGGATAATCCTGCTGTGGCCAAGGTACGGTGCTATTGATGAAAACTCGGCAGAGAAACGACACCTCGTGCACATTATCTGTAGGCGGCGAAAGAAAAATGAAATCAATATTACCAGGAACTTTCTCGTACTGCTCCGAAGGGTGGAAATTCCAAGAAAGGCGCTTCGGTTAGTTTTGAATGTGGAGTATTGGCTCTGCTTTAGTCACCTGGTCCCATGACGGCCTGACATGGGACCAGGATATCATCATGGGACTAGGATACTAAAACAGAGCTGTATGTTCTTACCGTCAGGTATCTGCTCGTACTACCACGAAGGGTACGAAGAGCGGCCGCAAGTCGAAGAAGAGTGCTGTGAAGAAACCGGTGAGTCTCGACCATAGGTGTCCAAGGCCACTGTCGTTGCGCTAGGGCTACCGCACTCGTATAGGGGGGGAGTCATGGTCAAAATGGGTTGGTAGGTCATGGTGGGTCATGACCAAGTACCATCCCAATCGGCCCTACAGTACCCCTAGTTGCCGTATACGGCTACCCCCTTCCTCTCGACCATAACCTGAAAACCCATTGTACATGGTGTGTGCGGTAGCCCTACCGCAGCGACTGTGGCGTGGTCACCTATGGTCTCGACGGTTTCGCTAGCCAACAAGGAGCGAGAAAAAATATCATAGTGCTGTCAGATATCTTCTCCTACTGCCGAAAAGGGCGGACGTATCACGAAGAAGAGTGCTGCCAAGAAGAGAGCCCCGGTGAGTATCGTGAGATAAGATATATAATAAAGCATATTAGCTACGTGCAAATCTACAGAAAATTGCACAGTGAAAAACTTGCGGTTTGGGAAAAGGAGATCGATTCGCCCTTCTTAAGGAAACGAATAGAATGAAAGGAAAAGAGCAAAATAACTTAATTTGAGGCTCGTGCCGAGAATGCAGCAGACGAAGCGGTTCAGGAGATCAATAATCCTCTTGCACTCGCAGAAGTTCTCCCGTTACCACCTCATACGGTGAAAGAAAATTTCAAAGAACTCTAAATTTCAACATTTTCTGAAAGAAATGCGTACAGTGAAATTGCAGGCTCGTCCCGATAATGCTGAAGACGATGTGGCTCAGGCTCTCAACAATACTCCTCCTGCATCTGATGCAGCGCAGCCGATTGCTCGTCCCATGGTAAAGAAAATATTCACAGTGAACCCGAAATATGATACTGATATCAGACGAATGCGGCAGCTTACGCGGAGCTTCTCCAGACCCTGTCGGACTATCAGAGACAGCAAGTGGAACAAGTACGTTATTTAGACACTAGGTGGGATGAGAAAATTCGGATGATAACCTACTGGATGAGAACTAAAAAAATTGTGCGTTGTTGTATTTTGTCAGCAGATTATTATCCCAAAATCTGAAGAAAACGAAGATTTTTGGTTCTCATCCAGTAGGTCATCATCGGAATGTTTTCATCCGACCTAGTGTTGATTTTTGTATATTTAGCCGAACGGAAATAGTTACGACATGACAGTGTTTGACAACAGCAAAGAAAATACAAGAAATGCTCGTTGCAGCTTCGCAGCTACATAGCGAGTCAGAGGGAGGCGAACGAGGCACACCTCCAGCGCCTGCGCGCGATCGTTGAGGCTACTGAACAGCAGTGATTTGTTCGACATAGTTTTAGTAGCCTGGACCCCGATAGGCTAGTCTACTAAAACAGAGCCATTCGTTCACTCACTATTCCCATTCCTGCATTCCATAACCATTCTCGAACTGTATTCATTATTGTAACTCATCTATTACACTAGGTTAACTTCGACTTGTATTCCATTTTAAGTAACTCTAGTTATTCCGAGTTTATTAAATGAAATATTCTAGTCTTTTTGTTTTGTGTGTCTAACGATTTACAAGTTCTTGATAGACATCGATCGATCCCGAAATCAGGGAAACACAGAAAAAGAAAGAGAAATGAAAAAATAGGTGCCATTTTAGAATGAATGGCATTGAATCTCTTCTTCAATCTTTCATTCCTTCTCAAAAGTTGAGAATTGTAGGGGAATGGAGAGCATGAAAGCTGTCTAGCGTGATTGTAGCTGAGAGTAGCAACGATTTCAGCCGATGATAGTGGAGTGCACTATTTCGCATTCCTTGTTTTTTCTACGTGATCAGCATAGCTGATCACTAGAGGCGGAAGGAGCTACTCAAGAGATACACATTTTATCGTCTTTTCATCTATTCCCTGTTGTAGTCTAAAGTGATAACTTAGTGTTTGAAATGCACAGGAAACGAAATATAGTGGTTAGTGAGCCCCTATTCTCCGGGATGGAGGAAGGAAAGGAAGCCTCCCCCGTCACCTCGAACGCTTGTCTTCGCGTGGCATGTAAAGTATTCTTACGATAGTCTCATCGTTTCGCATTTATCGCGTTTGTCATGATTCTTCTATACACTTCAACGAGGGAAAGGAGGATGAGAAGACGAGAAAGAACAGCGAAACAGGCCCATAAATCCCTCCCTCTTTCTCATTCCAGCTTCGTCGTTTCCACTCTCTCCTTCATACCCCTCTCGCTTCCTTATTAGCTCCAATTTCGACGATATGCTGCCAATGTCCATGGTGATTTCTGCTCTCTCGTTGTCTTTCACTACCTTCTTCTTCTTCTTCAAACTAAACGCGACGCGACAGCGCCGCATGCAGCCTTTTTTTGCCCCGGGCTCCTCCCCTACTCTCCTCACCCTTTCGCCTCCCTTCACCCTCACAACGACCTATCGGCTCCTTCCATTTTCTCATTCCATTTAAAGGTGGTGTCCCACGAATATCTGGCTAACTGAGTTCTCGATGTGAGATGGTGGGTCGTGGCTGCACGATAACACTTTCGAAACTCCCATGTTTTCAATTTTCGTTTAAACTGAAACATGAGCATTTGGCCGCGTGCCAAATGACCCTGAAAAGCAGGCAACGCGCGAGAGCGTATGTAAAATGAGGAGAGCGCGCACTCTCATTCCTCACTTTGCATAATCGCTCGCGCGGTTCGTGGAACGCCTTCTTTAAATAGATATTGAAGTACCCGGCATAAATGCATTTTCTTGAACTTGCATGATTTTTTGTAATTCTCGATGTGAGAATCGCTGAATACCTGAAATCCGTTCTAGGTCAATAATCAGAAATAATAAGTTGCAGAGAGATGTCCAAACGCTCCGCATCCATCGACGAGCCAAACGGACATGATGGGAAACCGGTGAGATAGTTCGAGAAATAATACCTGTCGTTTCTTGATTTTGCACACTCTCATCTCTGCTCGGTCGACGAGAGAGAGAGAGAGTGTGTGTGAAATGAAGAGACGGCGGAATCGTTTCTCGAGATCTAGTGAGAGCTAACCAATAGAAAACGAATCTGGATTTTTTGTGATCAATTAATCTTATTCCATTCCAAATTTGATACCTCCATTTAGAAACGCAGGAAGGATATGGCGGATGACAACCCTTTTAAGGTAACGTTCACATTTATTCAACATTCTCTATAAAATGGTGCTATTAGTCAAGACCAAGGAATCGGGTGATCATTGCATATTCGATACAAATGCAATCCTAAGGACGTGCTTGATAAAGTGGTTACTGCCATTGAGTCCTGAGATAATCATCGAGTGATTATTGCTATTCGAGGTTTTATTCAGTCCCTAGGACCTACGCTCATCTTCCGACGAATGTTACACTTAATTATATTCCAGACAATCGACGAATCTATCGCTCGTTTTCGAAATTTTCTCGATAATTACAAGGAAAAGGTACCAAATAAGAATCTCGAGCATAGCGTTGGGTATCACGGTCAGTAGTGATGAGACTCTTTCCTTCAAGAGATTTTGAAGAAAAAAATTAATCCGTTTTTTCAGGGAGATTCAAAAAATACGGAGGCTAATAAACTGCAAGATGAGATTAGCAGACGTTTTAGCGGATTGCAGGTACGTCTCGGTTCTGTAGGTCTGAAAAGATCCCCCTTCCTTCGGAGGCCCCCACCGAACTCTGTGTTTAGACTGTCTCACTTGTGAACGCAACAGGAACGAAAAGGCTCTTTTCCCGGTACTTATGATGGACAAACATTAGGGTTATCGGAAGGCATTTACTTGAATTACTTCTCAATTGATCAATTGTGTTTCACCACTGAATCACGTGCATTTTTTGTCGAATATTGAAATTTAAAAAAAACTTACTAAAATCTGCAGGATCAAATTGAGAGAATGCGAGCGCGGTCGAGGAATAGTGGAAACAGACCAGAAAATATTCAGGTAATGTTACCTACAGTGCAATAACGTCGCTTTCTTTACTGGTCTCCTATTCTAAACAAGATTGATATTTTTCTTCTGGTGTTGATGTTGATTAGGGCTATGATTAAATTTTATAATAAGAATACTCAGACCAGTGCGACAACGGAGCAACCGCATGAAATGTGCGAGACTATCAAGGTGATCGGGGAGCTAAAGGTATCATGAGATTATTTCCCATTTCACTCGTAGTTAACCTTTGACGAACTGAGGAGGGAGGAGGGATAATTGAGGCCGGAATGCTGTTGCTCTACCTGGCCTCATCTTCCTCTTCCTTCCCCTTCCTCTCTCCCAGACAATCGATAGCTCGCTAAGCAGCGCGTGAAGCTTGTTGCACCTTTGAAAAGCACGATACACGAATGTTTTTTTCAAAGCTAGATTGATACCTGATTTTCCGCAGGATCTGATTCTGCAGTTAATCCAAGGAAATACGTGCAGTGCCAACGGAACCAAAAAGCAACAGGTATTTTCGTGAAAATTTGGAGATTGAAAAACTTTTATCAAAGTACTTGCAGGTCAAAGACATGACGATTACGACTGGAGAAAATGCTACTGGCGATTGTAGATCTGATAATGCGATTGAGAGAATAATGACTCTGCAATCGTCGCTCGAGGTATATCTAATCAATATTCATAGTACCTCAGTCATTTTTGAAAAAAACTCAGGAGAAAGACACAGAGATAGCCAGACTCAAGGAACTATTGGCAAAACACACTGGTTCTTCGAAAGAGCAAGTACACATTATTAAAACTTTAACAATTCGTGCACTTTTCAGTCATCAACTTCTCTAGTTTCGGATCATTCCCCTTTCGATGAGTGATAGAGAATTCCTTGCAAAAAATTTTTCCCGGAGAACGACTCTCGGGAGCACTTTTCTACTACTATCCTTACGACTTCATATTTTGAAATTGTAATGAATAAAGTATCTGTCTATTTCGAATGTATACTCGGTTTATAAAGCGTCACGAGATCGCTAAATACCTGACCAACTTCGAATATTGTTGTTTATGTCAATCATTTTATTCAGGAATGCCAACTCTTGAAAGTAGTCTTGAAGGAGATGAACATATGAAGGAACCGATAAACGGTAAAGAGGTTGGTAATTCTCCTAGTCTTGTTTTTCTTGTTGGCTTTATTCGCTCTTTTTCCTGTTAGAAGGAAAAGAAAGTTGAGGGAGAGAGGGACATGTTTTTTTCTATTGCAGAAGATGAATTTCAATAGACAAATGATTCTGCCGACGGGTAACGGTGAGATTGACAACGAAGTGAGAAAGAAGGGGAAGAAGAAGGAAAAGAAGGAGAGGGTTCGACGGGACTTGGAGAAGAGGTATGATAATGGTGATATCGAAACGGGAATGTATCTTTGGTTCAGGGAATCTGATGAACAGCCGCTGCAGGAATCTGTTATTGACAGCGGTGCAAGTGAGTAAAAACATACTCGATTATTCTAGAATCTTAAAAAAATCGACAAAATTGTTATTTTTAGCGGAAGTTATTGCAGCCAACGGAAAGACTGAGTGGCAGCAACAGTTTTCGAATCCGGCCGATATGATCTATAAGGCTGTCGAACTGAACAATAAGATCCATTCCACAAAGGACTCTATTATCGCAAGGCTCCGGAAGGCACTTGAGGTAAGCACGAAACATTTCGAAAACACGTTATGTCAATTTCACGTGGGTAAAAATAGTGAAATCATTCAGGAGAAAGATGACGAAAACGAGAAACTGAAGAATGAAATGGCAAAGCTGGAGGAAACATCGGCTACGATGCTGCCGATGCCGTCGAATGGTGAGCACGAGCACGCAAATACGGGTAATCGCCTCTTCATTTCACTCTTTTGCCTTTGGCCGGAGAGAGTTTGTGAAGTGAAGAGACGATTACACGAATTTCGAACTCCGGTGAACACGCAAACAGGAAGGCAGATACGTACAGAAACACAAATTGCAATATCAGCATTGCAAATACGACATTGAGGCGGTGCAATAGCCCGTTCCTCTCATTCATATTCATGTCCATTTATACTGACTCTAGTCAGTACTATCGCCAATGATTCTTTTCATGGTTGTACATAGTCCAAAATCAAAAAAAAGATTTATTGATCTTCCCAGTATACATTGTACTTGTCCATTTTCGTTCATTGTTCTCACACAAATCACTTTCTTTCAGTGTGGGATCGTCAAGTGATCCTCATGAGAGAGCTGATGAAATCGATGGAAGATGAGGGAAAGGAACGCGTGGAAAGAGAGAAGACCATCAAATGCCTCCAAGCAGGAATCCAGGTGCATTCCTAGATGTTCACAAAATAATTAAAATTTCGTGTTTGTCCTGAGTGATTTTCAATTCATCTCCGAGGAGGCTGAAGATTTCAACTTTGAGATGTCAAGAAAGATAAAAAATAATGCCGAAGTCAAAGAATATTAATATTTAAAGAAGGCGTAAACTCCAAATTCGGGGAAGCACTTCCCTGTGCAATCAGGGGGAAGTACTGTAGGAGGGTGAGAGTGACAGACGCGAGAGTTTTTCGCTCCTCTCCTGTCTCTTCCCATCTCCTCTGCGTCTTGACCTAGACCCCTTCCCTTTGCACCGCGCATCTTGATTTTGCCTGTGCCCTGTAGAAACTTTGCGCGCGTGTAACTCAGTACAAAGTTGAGCTAGAGAGTTCTAATTTTCAAATTCGGACGGTGATTTACGGAAACTATCGACCTATGACGTCAGATACCCCCGAAAATATTGAGTTTACTCCTTCTTTAAATAGATATACCCCAGGAACGAGAGGGCCTGATAATTATTCTCGCTGAAGAACTCAGCCTCGCAAAGGGAGCAATCTTCCAGCATTTAACGAAATTGGAGAAGGTATTGTGTGACACGCACAAAATTTTGCCTGGCCACAAGTATGACATTCGCCATTACAGATTCGCACTGCTACCTTCGATGCGGCCCAGTGAGACTCGCCGAAATATCTCCTTCGATCTCATTTGTGTCCGTCTATTCGAATTACAAGACTTAGTTACCGATTATCTCTTTTTTATCTGCGTTTTCTGATACTGCCCTCTGTCGTGTTCACCGAAAATCTCACTATTCTGTTTTACCTAGAAGTCGTCGGAAAACCAATTCATTCTCTGCGATATCGTTTTGTGTTCCTTTCGATTTGTCTTTCATGTACTATTTTGAGATCAAAACTAAACTAATAGGTAAAAGATTGTGATAAAGTACTCATTATCATTCTTTTATCAATGTAACGCACCTTTCTCTTTTCCGTCCTTGTCATCTCCAATAGACTATCACGATAAAATATGTATGAATGTGTATGTTCGAAGTTGCTCAATATTTTGAGGGCTATTCATACGGCCTGTTTCCTAAGCATGTTTCGTGTTCATTCAGTACGGCGCGTTCTTGCCCTCTCCAATCAGGATCAGGACAAGCCATACTAAGAGCACACAAATCACTCCTTTCTCCTTATCAGAATCGTCACTCGTAGCCTTTTATTACACTTTCTTTTATTGCACACGAGCAAACAAAGATTATTCGATTGTGAGCGCTACTACTGTCAAAATAACCGAAAAGGTGAGCATGGGGAAACAGAGGTACATCGTATTGGACACTAGGAAAATATCTACAGCGGATTTGGAACAACTATGTACAGAATCATCGACGGGTTTGAGATGAGGATTAATGGACTTAAATTTGACAAAAATCAAGTGAATAAATGACAGAAACGGGCGAGTGCACTGCCTGGTCATCTTATTTTGCCTTGCTGCTGTTATTGTTATTGTTGTTATTGTTGTTGTTATGATGATCGAGGGAACCGCCCCGCATCGTCTCCGTCAATCGCTCCCTGTAGCTTTCGATCGTGCCGATTCGCACCATTTGGAACGTCCGAATGTGAATGTAGTAGTACAGTGAGAGACCGATCGCGGCAGCGATTTTGTATGAGGATGTCGAGCTAGAAGGAATATATTTAACGATACTATTAGGACAGCAATGCTATAGTCATTGAAACAATTGAACAATTGAAGCAATAGAAGTGAAAACTCACCCAGTGATAAAAAGCGCCAGTAGCCACCCGATGAAGAGAATAGCAAAGAACTCGATGCCTTGGTGACTGAAATGACCGAGATTAGAGACGCAATATTTATTCACGAATCATCATCGTCAGCTCTTGTTAAAGCGGCGCAAGTCTACTAAATATCAATGATATCTTTATTTTTTTAATCACTTACATTCTCACATTCCTCCTTGTCTCGTTCAACTTCTTATCCGAATAGACATCATTCTTGACGAGGAACGTCCTCATGCCCAGAATGACGTCGGAGATGTAGTCGTTCCAGTCGACCTTGCGAATGTCGAAGTCGAATCTCTGCAGATATATCGTTATTATCTCGAACTCAATAGAAACGCGATTATGCAGTAACAGTTAAGCTAATGGCTGAACTGTTTCGTGGATTTCAATTTATAATATAAGTGGAAAACAAACCTCAACATCATCCGGTTGCATCTTGCCGATCAGTTCGATCATATTATCCGTCTTATAGATCCATCTCTTGTAGGTGAATGGGATGAAGACGGAGTAGACCTCGCGCACTTTTCCGAACGTCTTCTCCCAACTGGAAAATGTTGTTTGAACCGTCGATGTTTAGTTTTTCTTCTTCAAATTAAAAGGTATAGTTTTATTTGCTTTTCCACGCCTTTTCCAACAATGTGATAAATTGAAAATTTATTTTAAATATTGTGCCCCAGTATCCCGTTAGCACTTTGAAATAAAATCGAACAATCACTCAGATCTTCGCATCATTTTCCCTCTGATCAAGGCACATCTCGTCCCACTTCGACCTATTTGCGCGCTTTTGCGATTCCAAAAGACCATGGTGGCTCCATTGATCATGAACACACTAGTGATGGAAAAGGGGTCGCGGCTCTCCTCATTATGTATGCTCTCTAGTGATCACTCGTCAACCCACACTACAATATTCGCCGATTTCCTTCGAAAAGAAGCTTATCGCATACTAAAACCTAGATGATCCTCGCTTATCGCCAATTCAGTTTTTTGCCATTGTTAACTTTGATGCTTTTTATCGCGATTGACTTAGCCGGATTAAAGAAATCCACATCAATAACCTAACATCACATTACACAGATCCACAACATTCGCCCATCAAACTGTCAAGTGCTTGAACGAATACCTTACACTCCCTCAGCGACCGGGAATAAAAACAATGCATTAACAGTTCTTCGCAATTTTTTATATGAACAGTGCTTCCACAAGTTGGATCCTTTTATATAACGGATCCCCTTCAACAACCTATCTTCCCAACTATGACAAATATTGTTGCATCATGTATCTCTTCGAAAATACGTAATAAGAAAGCAGGACTCACAATGGTCTATGGCCCATGATTCCGCCCACTTTGTCGAGAGCAGGTCCGATGACACGATGCTTGAACTTGTGAATGGCATTCTCCATCCTGACCGTTCCGCGAGTACTCGTGCACGGAGCGAAAATGAACTTCTCCACGGGGTACGTACTTAGCGTCTGGAATGTATCCAGTTTTATGAGCAGCATTCTAGTAAGCGATAGTGAGCCTTTGCACTAAGCTTTTTGCACTGATATTTGATGGTGAAAAGTTGCAATACTGGATTACAGTATTATTCAACGATATTCTAAATAATAGTCATAATTTCTATTTCAATTGTGCAAAATTGTTCATACAAATATTAACGCATTTTCGCTAGGGCATTGACATGGAGCAAGAAAAGTAATCAAAAGATAAATTGTAATATATCTCACCGATCCCATCAAGTTCCTGTACAGTGTGATGGGCAGAGGGTTGAGATGGGAGCTGTTGCAGTGGAAGATGGGCATCGATTTGTCCCTGGAAATTGGATACTTACAGTCATGTAACTGATTCAGGCCAGGCTTCAACACACTTGAAGATACAGGCAAAACGTAATTCACCTTGTCTAGTTTGTTTTTAACTGATTGAGGTCAGGTGCAGTCTGCTCACAAAACACGTACCAGCTATCTCAAACTTCTTGACTATTGCTTTTGGCAATGACCTCACATTGAACGCCAGAACACATACATAACACATTGATACATTCATGATCTAGGTGTTTTGGCAGAGAAATAAGCCCTTCACTCACTTCAGATTGGTGAGATGCAGTCTGTAGGCCGCACAAACGATCATCATGTTGCTCACGATGTCGACGGGAATCGCATCGAGGGGAATGGTCGTGTCGGGAATGGGCATGCGGGGGATCGTGCCGGTGCCGAACTGCAAACGAATTGACTGTTGGTTGTGTAATCCACAGAATTGACGAGTCACTATCAGCCGACAGAATCAGTGAAGAACAGAAATTGATTTCATGTTATTTTTGCACAACAACAATGCTCGGATGGAATTCCCTTTTCAGAAATGGTACCAGTGCCGAACTTAAATTAATTTCTGGTTATTTGGCTAGCACGCATACTTCCCGGAATAAATTCGATTTCTTGGTTTAGTTTCTGTGACGAACTATCATTACTTCAGTTCATTTGGATTAAATGCAATCACTGGCAACGAGCATGTTAGTGGTCATGATTGCTCAAACTCACTCCGAGCGCGTTCGCGGTGATTCCCTGGAATGCATCGGCCCATCCGGGGATTCCGTCCTTCCAGATGCCTCCGATGATGGACGGCCGGAAGATGAGAGTGGGCAGATCGACGCACTCGCGACGGACCAGTTCCTGCAATATTTACATGGATTATTAATTGAATGGTTGCACACGAAGATGTGCGGGTTTGTGGGTCTGCAATAATATTTTAATGAATTATATGTTTCAGTGGGTGAGTCTGTGTGAAAGTTGGGATGTGACGAGTTCCTCAAGGTGGTCAAATAGTTGGCGGATGATTTTTCATGGTGTGCATCTGCTGTCTGTTCTCACCTCGGAAACGTGCTTGGTGAAGCAGTAGGTGTTGAAGTACTTGTTGCTCATCGAGTTTGAGATACCCTCCAGCATTTCCTCCGTCATCCAACTCTGCGCCTGCAGAGCACAATTGATTTGATAATTTGTCTGACTCTCTCCATTTCCCATGCTCTATCGCGTTCTCTGACTTGTATATTTCTCTATGTTTTGCACGATTTCATTTGGTCATCGGTCTCCCTCATTCTCTTTAGTACATTCCGGTCGACATCATTCCGTTGATCTTATGGCTTCGCCTGTCATCTTTCCCACTATCTTCTTTGATGCGATCTTTTTGTGATCTCTGCTAATTGTGATGCTTGGTCAGATCTCTACCCCGGACTGGATCGTTAGAGTTCCAATCGCGTCACGCGCTCTAGAACTTCACTCCCGATGAGCTAGGGGTCACAAGACACAAAGAGACGGGCCGATAAGACATTGAAAAGATCGAATTCAGACGATGATAAGCAATTTTGTGCGCAAACTCTGCGGATCGTATCCGAAATTGTGCACGCTGAAAATTTTAATGATCTGCAATAAACTGAATCGTCGATTCATGTAGCGACCAGAAAGACCGATTTGTCAAGAGGGAGATCGAAAAGATCATAATAGTTTCGAAAATATCCAGAAAGACTACATCCACTGTTTGCAAAGATTCGGCTAATGATCAGAATTTGCAGCGATGAACTGAAGAAAGTGAAGTTCAATGAACTCACATCCATGAGTTTGTAGGGGTCGCAGACTACGTCGAATTGCTTCTCTTCGATGTCTCCTTCCTTGTCCACGTTGACGTAAGCAGTCGAGCAGTGGAGGAAACACTGGAAAGATATTTGTCATGCACACCATGTTGTAGTTTATCGGCTGAGATTCATTCAGTTACAGATTTACAGTCTTATTCTATATTCAGGGATTGTGCTTGTTGAATGATAGCCAAGTTTCATTCATCCTTGATAAGTTATTCAATTATGCAAGGCTGATGATAGTGGCTCGTGTAAAATTGGAAAGTGAAAGTCATCCGTACATCCCCGCTAATCAGCTAGTCAAAACAGAGGCTATTATTACGCTGAAAAGATCAGTTGCATAACGCTGATGTCTATCGTATTATCAACCGTAACCGTCTCACATTGAGTTTACGCCTGTTTGCATCATTATCGGAGATAAACTTGAGCAAAATACGTAACACTTTCGTCTCATGGCGCTTTTGCGCCAGATTGCATCAGTTTCGTGACAAAAGTAAAACACGACAGTGAGCGTGCTCACATAATTTTCGAAATCAAAGAGATCTAGAAAATTTGAAACGTACATCGAGTTTAGGCATGCGCTTGCACAACTTGATCATGCGATTGACGCCTTTGATGTTGAGTTCGATGGCCGATTTGAGGGTGTCGTTGAAGCGAACGGTAGCAGCGCAGTGAATTACGACGGAGGTCTGGAATTTATCATTTTAAAATTTATTCATTTTTATTACGGTTAGGTAATTTTTAATTACGGTAAGGTAAGTTTGCATCCACAAAAAAAGTCGTCAAGGCACGCTTGGTGGTGCACACATAAGGCCGATTTTACGTAATATTCATCTTTTAATAAAGTTGATTCATCTTGATGTAAATCATCGTCTCATTTGATAACGATTCACCGGAAAATCATGGGTCTCAAGGGTCTCCACTAAGCTTGAATAATCATACGATATGAAACCAGAATGATGATATGCCGGGTCAAAATGCGGATGAATCACTCACACAGCACCCACTAGAGTCCCTGTCTGGTTTGATCATAATTCGAATCAGGATGATTCAGAGCACTAACCTCCTCCAGCACCCTCTTGAGGTTGTCCTCCGACAGGCCCAAATCGTCGATGGTAATATCTCCCTCCACCGGGAACACCTTAGCGATGGTCTCTGGGCAGTCGGCACGGGTTCGGTTGAAGATTTCGGACTGAAATTCCCTCAATTAGCTGAAAAAATACGGTGGTATCATTCGAAAAAATGGCCTGAAGTGTGAGCAGATAATCGAACCTTGGTATGAATGGCTTCCCATCTCTCCTGGGCTGACTTGCCCTTGGCCGGTCGCACCAGAACGTACAACCGCTTGACGTCGGGAATCGCGTGAAGGAACTTCTCGATCACCACCTGAACTGAGCGCTTGATGCTGTCTTTAATCGTAATGATCGTAACCCTTGAACCGGATGCAATCACTAAGCATGAGACTGGAAGCAG
This sequence comes from Pristionchus exspectatus, assembly GCA_911812115.1. NCBI lineage: Eukaryota > Metazoa > Nematoda > Chromadorea > Rhabditida > Neodiplogasteridae > Pristionchus > Pristionchus exspectatus. The sequence goes on along the minus strand of OU461583.1, from coordinate 29,517,032 downwards.
CATTCTAGCCAAAGAGTCTGAACCCTAAATCCGGAGCCGGGGCCGGAAAAAGACAGCCTTTTCCAGGAATGAAATTGAGATTTCTAAAATCAGAGTCGGGACTGGAATATAGGTAGAACCCGCGCAAAATCGAAGCCGGGACCGGAAAGTTGACCACGAACCTTTCCGACGAATCCGGAGCCTCCGGTCAGGAAGACAGTTCGTCCCGCAAAGAGCGAGTTGACATCGGGCATTGAGTCAGTCATCGTCGCTGCGTCGTGTGTCACAGAGGTCACGAAGGAAGACTGCGCGTCCTCGGCCGGCTTTTAATCTCGGATTCGTTATCAGATCGTGACGTGAAGCTGATCCCGACTCCGCCCCTTCTTTCCCTGATTCCGTCGGCCCTTCGAAGTGCTCTCCGCTTATCGCGCCTCCTAGAAAAGACACATTCACCACCCCTCCCAGCAATCGTTGGTCTCGCGCGTTATCGCTCCAAATAGCGTTGATCAGAGAATATGCGAAGCTGCAATCTCTCCGCTTCGCACACTATCTCGTATTCTGTGACTGAGAAGAGCTGAGGAATCGTGTATCGGGTATCTTAAAGTTGCGTTGTAGCAACCAAGAAAAGGGCAATCGGAGCACGAAATCGACAAAAGTGTGAAGAAAACTGCGTAAGAGATCACGCTGTTCGCTCTTGATTAAGAGAGCGAAAAGCAAGATATACTCGAACGGGAAAAGTCGATGGAGAGGTACACGTACCAAAGTTATCTTTAGCATTCCCTATCCTAGCACAGAACATGGGTGAAGGTTATATGAAGGGAAATTTCAAAACTGGAAATGTTAACTGTTATCCATTCTTCAGATCATTTTGAACTGCACTGACGTTTTGAGCGAGTACTTAGCAGCTTGCTTCGTGAAAGATATTATTCTGTGTTTACCCACTTCGTGCCTGGTCTCAATCTGAATGAGCAATGAAACTATGCAAACATGGGCGTGGGCCACGATTGGAATGCATACGTGCTTTCCTGCAAATTCCTCGACAATGGTACTTATTTGGATGGGCCTCGTAGTTTATTCGACCGCCGAGAGCTCTCGGCATGAGATAGGGGTGGAATGTGAGCACTAGCTAGCCTCTATCGGAATGCATACATGACAAAGCTCCCTTTCATGCGAAAGATTTCGGTGCACATTGCACCTTTCGCTCGTACTCGTAGATTATCCGAGCTTTTGCTCGAAAGAGGCTATGGAATGCCAGCACTCACGAGTGCATCGACAGGATTGCATACGTTACAAAACTCGCGTTCCTTCTTCACATGCAGTTTGTTTAGATGTGGCTACTAGTTTATCTAAGAGAGCTTTCAGAGTGTGAGGCGCTATGGGTAGGGGCCACAAGCTCCGCCCACTTTGTGCGGACACGATTTCGCCAAAAAGCGAGAAAACGAAAACACAAGCTTCATTCTAAACCAAATCATTCGCTCTAAAGTGCTATGGATAGCTGTTAGCATTACCTATCCATCGAGCACTGTCCGAGAGATACATCACATCTCTAAGACGATCAAATTTGCATATAAACGAAGGGAATGGGTCGTTTTGACATGTTTCAGTTTGAAAGTTCTGCTCGGACAGCAATTTTCTGACTAATTGGATTTTTTTAGGATTTTTAGAGAAAAAATTAGATTTTTAGCATTGCTCCCTGGCTTGTGTTTTTTGGTCGGGGAGAGGCATGCGAGAGGGCGGGGGGAGGGAGAGAGACACACGCTAATTAGGCTCCGCCCCTTTCCCTCTCGTCTCGCCTTTCCCTTCTCTCTCCCAGTGCATTGCGCGCGCACTTCTCGGGCTCTAGCGCGGCTCCCAGAGAAGATATTGACAAACGGCAAAAAGTATGATGTTATCATGGCCTTGGGGTATAGTTTGAGCTAACTTTTGACTCAATTGTGTAAAAACGGCTATCTGCGTTGTGGCCCCTAGCTATGGGCCGAATGTTAATTCCAGCAAGAGACTCGCTTGGAATGCATTTTTCAGCTTTCTTGCAAATAAGATTATTTCTCGTATTCGACCTGCAATAAGAATTTACTAACCGGAATTTGAGAGACTTTTCGCACTACGAGAGGTGAAGTGTCAGCAAATGTCTCAGCTGGAATGGATACGTGACAAAATTTCTCGGAGCAGGTCGCACATCTGTCTCGTAGTTTAGCCATTCGGCATGTTAGTTCCGGCTTTTGAGCTCGATTGGAATGCATACGTGACAGCGTCTGCTTTGTTGCAAATGAGCCTGCGCGCCTGTCGACATATTTATTGGATTCGTAGTCTGTCAGTGATGTGTGTGAGAGCACTCGCGATCTTTTCGATCTCTAATGCAGTCCGATCACCTCGCCGAGGCGAAAAGACCACATTCCAATCACAGAAAGGGGGATGGATTGGCGTGTTTACGAGCCGGCGCTAGCAACATCCGCGCCGGCGTTGTAAACTGAGGAAATGAATCTGCTACAGTATCTGCCTCGGTTCAAGTCCGAATCGGATGCATTCTAATTTATACTTCATTGAATTATATAGGAAATGTGTTGTAAAATTTAGGTGTTTCGAAGATGTTTTTTTCTAGATATTTCAGCGAATACACGTCGTGCGCTAAAAGTAGCAATGGCTTAGTGATTTAAAAACCTACCAATTACCACTGTTATATCCACTTACGATATTTTTTTCACGCTGATACTGATGCTGTCCCTTAAAACTTTTCGTTATTGACTCTTGCATTCACGCGTTTTCTCAGCCAATAGGGTGAAGAAAAGTACGCCTGTTCTGGTCATGTCATGTAAGCTCAACGTGCTTTGCATCCTAAAAGATGATGCGATGTCGAGATAAGAGCGAGGGTTATGCAATACGGTGGCACAAGCGCGTAACAGTGCTTCCACACTTTGAGTGATGAACTATTGAACTAGCCTATCCGATAGAGTGCGGCAATACGGGTCACCGTCTCTTAATTTCGCACATTCTCGCCTCTCTGATCGGTGAGAAAGTGTGGAAAATGATGAGACTGCGACCCGTATTGCGCACTCTACCATCCGGCCACAGCCTCTGCACTATTAAATATTGATTACACAATGAATACACCCCTTCCGTATTACTGAAAGCAATTAGATTATTGTAACAAAGTGCGGCAAAGTATGGGGACATGACGGTTCGCGGAGTTGGACTCCGACCTTCCTGACCCCGTGAAGCAGTGCACACTTGATCTTGCAAATGGCGCGGTAAACTCTATTTAGAGATCATTTTTTGCTCACCAACGATATCACCATTTGACAGCGTTGGGGATCATTGGAAGCTTGATGGTGTGTAATCGCTTAATTGACTCCTGCACCTGTCGATCATGCAAACTGTTACTACTTTGAATCAGGCTGCACATTCATAAAACTCCGTTCAGGTAATGGCCGGTAATGGTACCTTGAAGATTATATTTTATCTTCTTGATTCGCCCTATTTGGTCAGAATGATGGTGTTTTCGTTTGGCTTCGATTTATAGTTTGAAAATAAAATAATGATGCAGCATCAAAGGCGCAAAAGGACACCCGTATCAGCATTTGTTGCTAAGCGCAAATGCTTTGCAACGCTTTATCAGCGCATCAAACGGTCAAACCGGCCGACGCGGTTTGATCACGTCGACACTTTCCTCTCAGAATTCCGATCCAAAACGATCACAAAGTATTCGCTGATAAGGAAATGGCTCTTCGAATCTCGATTTTACGATCTGCGATTGTGTTTTGCTAGGCCAGACAATCAAGGAATGTCACGAGGGATGGTCACTTAAATTTGTGATCTTGGTTCTCGCGAAAATGATCTCCGAAATGAGCAGGGACTGTCGGGCGATTTTTCGTACTAGAATAATTAGCATTTCGATGATCAGAAGAGGTCCGGGGAATGAGGCTTCGCGACATAACCGTGGTCGTGGTGCCTAGAACGTTCACGGTAGTTCGATGCAACTGTAAGCAAATGAAATTCCAATCACACAAGTGTCAATCCCACTGATCAGTACATCCATGACATAGTCCGATTGTTCGTAGCATCACTCATTCCTTATCATTTTATCATTTGATTGCTGATTGCATGCGCGCTCACAAGTTCAAGCTACGGCTACTGCACTGAAACGATTCAACTAAGTCACATACCAAAGTTATATCTCATTCCGGGAAAAAAAAGGTAAAGGTGTATCCACGTCAAACGATTTTACGTCGTAAGACAACGCCAGGTGGGACCCACTGGTAAAGCCAGCTGTTAGACAATTCCTGGACATGTTCCACAATTCTTCCATCCCATTCTCGTAGAAATGTACATTTTCCCTATTTCCGAACCTTCTGAACCCACTCGAGGGGAGGTGTAAATCAGATTCAGCTGCGGGATACAAGAAACTTGAAAGGAGCCATGAAATCCATCCAGAAAAGAAATGAGATTTGCGAAAAGAGACACGCCCAAGACAATCACAGATTCCATGACACAATCCGATTGTTCGTAGTATCTATCACTTCTTATCATTCAATGACGAATCGTGGATGGAAGCAATCGGACAATATTGGTTCCTCGTGACACTAATATGATTCACATTCCGACATCCTTTGATCCTTCGAATAACAACTTCTGATAGCTCTCTAAATGATATGTTTAGTAAATCTGTCCACAGATCACGTCCACGACATACTCCGATAGCACTGCACCACTCGTATCACTCAAAGCGGGAGTGTTTCGTGTTTGCACAACACACGCCCAGAAGACCAAATTGAAACGATTACAATGATGCAAATAATGATCTCCCACAGCAGAATGTGCGCTTGATGTTGCGATATCTCGTTCCGCTCAGCCTGTTAATGGCATTTCGCTAACGATTACTACTATTCACTGTTTCACCATGAATTACGGTTCTATAGCAATACTTGTTCTGTCTGCCAACGATTCAACCGTACCTCTACTCTAGAGCGAGCATCCTCAGATATGTAGTTTGTCTGGAATCATATCAAGGCCTATGTAGACTGCCAGTTTGAATTTGTACTGGATCTTAGCACTGCACATGAGAGTAGCACGTGACTCGTGTGGGGGACAAATTCCATCTCTCCCCTCTCCCATTCTTATCAGATGGCTGAGCGCGAGAAGAAGAAACAGGAAGAAACGAGGGTCAGAGTGGATGAGAGAGCATGAGAAATAGGGAGAGTTCGACCAGATCATAGCTGATGCTCTAATCCCGGTCGGTTCAAGGGCAAACGCGTCGGATGCTTTCTGATCGAGACAGGAGGAGAAGGATTCATCGTCGAATTCAAGCTTTCCCTTTTGAATACTCCCTTAAGTTCAGTGTTGGGCAAGATAGTGTGCAACATTGAGAGAGTATGATTGCAAGCAGTTTGAAATTCCTTCGAAATAGCACATGATGTTGCGAGTTTGCAATCTTCCCCGGTTCCACCTTGCAGGGTCAAGGCAGTTCACAGACGATACAGTTCACTGTGCAATTTCATCATACTGTTTTTTATGCGATAGGTAAACGCAAGGAAGCGGTTCCGATGTAACTTTATTATGAATCACAATATTCAGAAGTTGAAAGGAGGTTGTTTGAGAAGAAGGGCGAACAACTGAAGCAAAAGAACTGGTAAGGTGAGAGTGGAACAACAACAACATCGGGTTACTGAAGGTCGTCTCTGAGGAACGGATTGCGAACGCGGATGAAGTCAGGGATTCTATCAGCTGCAGCACGGTCGAAGAAGGGGTTGAATGCGTGCACGTGCGGGATGGGATACGCAGCAGCAGCAGGAGCAGGGTTCTGCACTTGAGCGAGTGCGACGAAGAGAGGAGGGACCACACGGGGAGGAGGAACGGCAGGCGAGGGAGGAGGCGTCAGAGGAGCTGCAATTTCATTGTTCATAGTTGCTCCTTTTTCTGACTGTTGCCAACTGCGAATTCCAATGTCAACTGGACCACTATAAATATATAATGATCTATCGTTGAGCTAACGCCTGACAATTTTTGAATTGTGATTGTTATTTCCCTCACTAGCCTAGTCTCCAAGTATGCGTGCACTAATTAGACACACAGCGCTTGAATTTCTCGCTATTCGTAGTGTTTAGTGTTTGAAATATTGTGCAGGTTGTGAGCTCTCTGCTCGAATCGCCCGGCGCACACTTACCGCGCACTAACTAGAGTGAGTGTAGGGAAGAGGAATGAGTGGAATTAAGGACCAATACTTTCTTTCTTCCTATCTATTCCCATTAGGATAGTCTGAATTTAAACCAAAAGTCGAATGAAAATGTCAATTAGAACTATATATTAACCCATTATCTAGGTTCTACCGCTATCGCACACATAATCAATCAGCAACGACCTATAGGTATTAGTCAACAACTAGCACCCTCAATCAACCAAGATTGATCTTATCTATTTTGAGAGAGATCAAACCGTTAGAAGATTACAAAGTGCAAACTATTCCAAACCGTTAAACTCCTACCATGAACGGACTAGGAAATAACAGAAAGCGAGGAAGATGGTGGCTACTGGACCCACAATGAATCACGATATTTTGCTAGACGCTTGACTAAGCAGTATTGATAGGAAGAGGAAGAAGGGAGTATAGATACATAAGAGGGGGTCCTTGCGGTGTGCCAATTATAAAATCGATGAATCTCGCTAACTATGATCAGCGCGACTCACCCTCATTCTCGGGAACGTTGTCGGGATTGGCGTTGTTGGCGTTGCTGGCAGTCATGGTTGGTGGAGGATATTGGGTCGGAAGAGACAGTCAGGTCGACTGAGGAACACGTCCATCCCCTTCGTCTTATATCTAGAGTCTGCGCCGTTTTTGCTATAGGCAGAGCTTTTTTGCTGTAGGAAGAGCAAATGAAGGGTGGAGCCGAGAAGAGAGAGAGGTCATCTGTCTGAACAGATCGGATCTCACTTTGACCAGATCGGGAACGCAGATAGAAGGGTTTAGCGAAATGGATAAGCAGTAAGGGCGTAACCCCTTAAGGAAGACTTTGGTATTTGTCCCTCAATCGCATCGATGCAGGAAATAGAAGTGTTGCGATGCGAAATACTAAATGAAGGAATATACCGCAAATATATTTCAGTGTGTGCTGGCGTGTGAAAATACTGAATCTCTCTTGTTTCAACGTAAGCGGTCTCTGCATTGCGCGGGTTGTGTGGTAGTTTCGCCTGTTTCGTAGTTGATTCGGTAATTACTCTGCCCGTTGTAATTTCATGAAGTGATGGCAGGATGATTTATCAGACTTGAAAAATGGGTCGCGCCTTCACTTGACTAGTACGGTTGTTTCAGAGACAATTCTTTTTCAGCGTTTAGTTTCAAGCATACAGAAAGTGGTAATTAAAAGTGCTCATCTGCTTTCATATTGATACACTAAGAAAACGGTGGGGGGGGGGGGTGATACAGCCGGATACAGCGATCCTTTCAGTTCACCTTTTTTCAGTTCATCATCTCAGTTATTTCGAAAAGGTTCGTTCTCAAACCAAAGAACCCTCACGGCTTCTCTCCTTCCGATAGCATCGCCCTCTCCTCTTCCATCCTCCCACGCGGATGACTCAACCGTGCGAGCTGTTGACTAGTACTAGTGAGATCTGATCGCGTTTGGAGATTATCTCGTCTGGCTCTAGAAATAAATACTTCCTTTTCAAGTAAAAAAAAACGAAAATTTATAAGTGTGAGGATACCAAGAATTTGAGAAATGAATGATATGAGATTCCAAAATTTACCGGTTCAAGGTGGTCGTTTCGCAATTTAGTAGTAGCATCTTTTCAGTATACGCTAGAAAGCATGAGATACATTCTTTATTGGGCGATTTCATTGAAGTATATACGAAAACACTACGTTTGCGTGGTGATCGTATTTGTTTTCACGGCTACCGTTTTACAAATCTTGCACAAACAACGTGTTTTTGCATACAATCACAAAATATTACCAAATATTGCTAAATACAGACCAATACAATTCTGGATGAATAGAATACGTCATTAAAAGCGTTGATCACTTGGATGGAATATAGTTGCAGCAATGCTGTAGCCGATAAATTTTGCCCTCCAATTTTCCGGTTTCATTATGTGGATACTAATGCCCAAATCTCGTCAGTGTATTGACCCTCGGCGTTATTGAGGAACCTTCCTAAAATTCGAACTTGAAGAACCAATAATTTACAAAATCAAACCTTATTCGCGTTGTTCGTCGGAATTTTCTTCATTCTGACCATCTGGTACAGCTTTTTCCGATATATTGGCGTCGTTGTTAGAACAGAGATTGAATGGAGAAATGAGTAGGCTGAGAAGCAAATGAAGCAAGCAGGGAGAATGCCTGAACCAGAATTTTCGTAATAAAAAAAGGCGAAAATTTTCATACGTATTCCGTTCAAATCGAGGAAGAACACGACGAAGCAGACAGCGAGAGGCAATAGGGCAAACACTGTGGGGAATCCGGACTGCAAAATATGAGCAATCATGATGTCGGATTTTTCATACACGTTCGCTTGCGTCGGTTTAGCGCAGAAATAACGCAAACATTTAATCATCCTACTAAAACTAGACAAGGCATACTTCTAAGTGCTTCTAGGAAGTAGGTTAGAAGGTGCACGTCTAAAATTGTTCTTGCCTTGAACCTAGTCCATCTGATTGTATTCTCGTGTTCCTCTCTGATACTGATACCTGCACTATGAGTACTCTCGTCATTGTTCGATGATATTTCTTCATTCTCTCGCTGATTGCCGGCTGGTCACGAAGAACAGCAAACGTGTGAAGAACGATCTGCATTATTACTAAAATTATACTATCTATAGTGGTAAAAAAATAGCAAAGTTGTCCCGTTAATGTAGCCGCTTGCGTCCTGCGGGAGATCACTGATATACCAGTGATTACATAGTGATGTTCCAGAATTCGCAAAATATTAGCGCTAAATCCACTGTTCTTTGCAGGCTGTCGAAACTCACCAGAAAGACCGAGACCGATCCAGTAACGAGCCCGACCGTGGCTACTATACAGAAGATGAGTATGCGATTAGGAAAGAAACAGTCCGTTCGCGCAAGCAGCGCAGATGGCCAGTCAGTAGACAGCATCTATGATTAGATAATAATTCAGGATATTAGTCATATTTGTTGTGTCGTGTGTGTATCGTGAAATTATTTTGCGTTCCACTCGTAGTTGACCTTTGACTACCGTTCGATGGGCGGAGTTAGGAAGAAGCCGGGAGGAGGCTAATGATCTACCTGCTCTCCTCCGCCCTACCTCTTCCCTTCCTCTCTCTCCCAGACAATCAATACGCTAACCAGCACATTGAGTTTGCTGAGCATTTGAAACGCACGATAAAGAGGGCTTTTTTATATTCGATCTCCGATTTCTCCCTTTCGGTCTTTCAAAAAAAAAAACAGAATCGCCTGTTGTAAGCTTTGTTTCGTCTCGCCTAGCCTGTTGTTCTTTTTTAGTAAAACCAATCATGTCTGCGCTGACTTTTCAGCTGCTGTTCATAAATCCATTTGGATATTTTCGTCGGTCACGTAATGGAACGCGACAGTATACATCAATGATTATAATCAGCAATGAATAATCGATGAAGCATAGTTAACGATGTGTATTCTCCTCATTTAGCAGAAAAACATGCACAAGCGCTGCTATTTTTACCGAACTCCTCCATTTCTACTAGGGCCAATTCTTTCTATGCAATTACACGTTTTATAGGTTAAGAAAATATATTATTATAAAAGAATCACCTCGGCATATTGCTCTACCGATCCTGCCGGCTGCATTGACCACTGTAAAAACTATTCCTGCTTCCAAGAAATGATTAATCACTGCACAGGCATGTAGCTTACGTGGAGAAGGATAGGAAAAACGAAGACGAGGGCAAGAAATGCTACAGGAGGCACATTCTGCACTTTCGACGAGAAACACCAACGAGAAGATGGGGACACTACTACCTGAAAGGGACTTTTCATGATACCGCGCATATAAAACTACTTCTAACCTGATGTCGATGAATGAAGCACGTGAGAAAGAATGGCGCGTTGAGTGTCGCGAGCGCTGACCAGATACACTGACATTTCGGTGAGTTGTTAAGATTAATTCTATGAATGAGGTCTTACGTGATGAATCGCAGAACTCCCGGGAACACTCAGCAGCAGTGGAGTCTCTCTGTAATTTACAGTTTGAAGTAAAGGACAACGAACTGTCCCCGCATAATTCTCCCTTTGAACCGGTCTTTTTCTATCAGCATGTCTGACATTTTTCTCATTCAGAAAAAAACTGAACCTGGCAAAGCAAGGAATCGGCAAGAAGAACACGGGATCGTAGACCAGTTGGAGATACATGTCACTGATTATAGAGATGTACTGAAAACAACTTTTCTTTCTGCTGTCGAATGTTTGATCAATAAGATATCATTCTTAATAGAAATCAAGCGCTTCCTCAACAGTTTCTGGGGAGAAAATTGAAGGGAATTCAGGGTCAAATTTCGAGCCGTTTGGCCCGGGTATTGTAGGCTGATTAAGTGACTGCTCACCACAATGGAGAGTATGAGCCGGGAGTACTTGGTACTTGGACGGTCCTTGCACGAGATTATGACGGCGATAGTGATCAGAGCTGCGAAGAACGACAGAATGGTGAAGACGATTTTAGTGTGGTGAATGATGGAGCTGTCGAGCGGCGAGAGGGGCGAGACTAGCGTCATGGAAGATTGGATTGGGTTTAAGTCAGTAAGTAGGTGGATAAGAGGCGACCACTCCGAGTGAAGGAAAGAGACGAAACTAGTGGGTTGATAGTAGAACTGAGGCGGGAAGTTCTAGTAGCGCCCAGACGCCTTCTTTGTTATTCACGCAAGTTCATGCTTCAATTCTCTGTTATTGCGGCCGAGTACAAAAGCACAAATTTCCCTTGAGACAGCGTGATTTATGTGGGCTCCATAAATAACTGTGGGTGGTTTTATTGCTTAGAGGATTTAAGATCGTTCCGGGGATAGAACAGGTGTCTGTTGATGTGAACAACACAAAATTTTAATGTTTGATTTGATTTCATAGCTTTACCTGTCGTCAAAATCTCAAAAACGCACTAAAAATAATGGGGGATATTTGTCCCGTCTTCCTCTCTCGTCGCGATAAGATCTAACTGAGTGATAAAGCAAAGAGCAGAGGGGTTTTCTATCCCAACTCTTCCCCGCTTTTCTCCTCACTCTTCCCTGTTGCGATTGATAGCCGCTGGTCATGGAATCGATATCGCTTCCGAGTGTGAACGAGCTCTACAAGGATCGAACGCTATTCATCACAGGTGCCAGTGGATTCGTCGGAAAGGTACTTTTTTCCAAAAAAATCTTGAATTATTGATTTTGTTGTCGCAAATTACCTAATTAGTGATAGTGAATTCTTTGATAGGGTAGTATTTTTCACTATATTTACGTTAATTAACCATTTCATTTTCGAAAACACAGCGAAGATGGACCCTTTTAGGTGATGATTGAGAAGATGCTTCGATCACTGCCTGGGATCAGACGAATCTTCATCCTCATTCGACCGTGCAAAGGCAAATCGGGCAAGGAGAGGTGGAAGGAGATCGAAAAAGCAAGTCATGTTCATATATGGCGATAGCCTATTGATCAGCTTGTGGTATTGAATCTTTGTGGTAAATCCGGAAAAACCAAAGTGTCGACGATCATGCAACCAACTTTCTCGTTGCATGATCGTCGACACCATTTCATTATTTTATCATGATAGAGTGCCGGAGAGTCTCTGCTTTTTTCAGGCGATTTATATGAAAAGGCGCTGTGTGAAAGAAATACTGTCAAAATTTGCTCGCTTTCCAGCTCGAACTCTTCAATCGAATCCGTCGAAACTGCCCTGAACGTCTCGCCAAAGTTATCCCCATCGACGGCGATATCTCGCAGCCAAATCTGGGCATTTCTCAGTATGATCTCAATAGAGTGCTCGATAAGGTTGGCTATTTTTGCAGTTTAAACTGCGGCAAACAAATTTTTAAAAAAAGCGTGAAAACGTGAAACAATTATTTCGAGGAAGTGCCGAATTCGCACGATCTTTTGCATTTCCTTACTGGCATTAGACACATTGAAAAAGGTTGATGTGGAAATTATATGCTTCAAACATCCAGACTTCGATGGTGTTCCACTGCGCTGCCACTGTTCGATTCAACGCGCCACTCAAGGAAGCTGTCGAATTGAACATGAGAGGAGTCACGCGAGTGATCTCACTCTGCCATCGAATGCCGAAACTTGAGGTCAGGGAGCGTTTATTAGGGCTACCAGGATGAAGGTCTGTTCATACTCTCTCACCCGTCAACGAAGAGAGTTTTCAAACGTATGAAGAGCGCCTGATGATCATTCATGTTAAAGTTATCTGTTTCCGTTCTCTCTATCCATTTCTTTGCTCATCCTGTAGAGAGCACAGATTGACACAACGATAAGAATTGAGTCATCAGTGTTGATGTTCACCGGAAAATAGGAAATTTTCACAATAGGTTTCGCTACAGTTATAGGGCCGGGACGGAAGTTGAGGCAAGAATTGATCGTTGATCTTTCAGTGTTTCCTGCACTGCTCAACCTGCTACGTTAATGCCGACAAACAGGGAACAATTGTGGACGAGAAAGTGTACCCGCCGCCCTGTGACCCGCACAAACTGATTGAGGTAAGAGAATCTATAACAACAGAATACAGAATATTTATCAGTGTCGCTTTCTGGGCGCTGATCAAGAAGGCCGTTCTTCTTTCAAGATGTCATTTTGAGACAACTATGTAGTGAATTCTAGACTTTTCGGACGACAGAATCGGGCGATATTAATTGAAATAGCCCGTTCATTCCTCGCCTTGACTATAGTCTCTTGTGTTCATTGATTGCGCGAAACGTTTTAGCGAAAAAAAGTAAACCATAGGCACAAAAGAAAACATTATTTCCAGGCCGATGACTGGCTGAGCGAGCCGCTTTTCGAGTCAATTGGCACAGGAGCGTCGATGAGCTATGGAAACACATACTGCTTCACGAAGTGCCTTGCTGAGGTTCGCGTGAGCAAATATTTATTTTGAGTATTTCATGTCATTTTAAGTTAGACGAGCTAAGAGCCTTCTCGGCAGCGAATACCAATAATCTGTAACAGCGAATAACATGTTTCAACGAATGGCTTCTCAAAAACGGCCCTCTTCATTTGGCGAACTCTCTCGCTCATCTGACTCAGAGGAGCGAACTCTCTCGCTCCTCTGACTCAGAGGATCTGAGTGCGGGATGGAAAATTAAGAGAACATTCAATGCGAAGCCATCCCTACTTCTTTCAACCAAATATTCCAGCATCTCGTGTTGGAGGACGCCGCCACTCTGCCCGCTGTCATCTTTCGTCCGGCCATTGTTGGAGGGATCTGGAGGGATGGAATACCCGGATGGGCCGATTGCTATCAGGGAATTGCAGCGATGCTGACTGCGGTGAGTCACAAATGCAACTGTCAGGGTGAATAATCCGTCTCTTCATTCTACCTGTTTCAGTGATGAGAAAATATTCATAGTATGTATGACAGACGGATTCCTCACCCTAATCGCACTGTAGTTGTTGACGTAGATGTAACGAAAGATGTTGTTTGACAACCCTAATATAGTGCATTTCCCTCGTCATTTCTATGTAGTGTTGATTGCCCTATTTTGCCATCTTGATTTGACTAATCCTGGAGAAATTTTTAAGAGACTACTCTAGTCAAAACCGATTAGGCTCGAGACACAATTCCATTGCAGATAGCAAAGTGTTAGTTTACATCTAATCATGAGTTTCAGCTCGGCACGGGTGCTCTCGCTCGTGTGCCCATCGATCTCAGTGCTCGTCTCGATGCCATTCCAGTGGATATCGTTGCCAGTGCGATGATTGTCAGTGCCGCATATCGGATGTGCATGAAGTAACTATTTTTCATCTTGTTATCTCACCGGTTCTCTCCTCTCTTTTCCCCCTTACTCTGTACCTTGATTTAGGTTTTTATTTTGTCCGATATGCAATTCGAAAAAATTACTGATAAATGCTGAAGATTTTCAGTGGAAAAACGATTCCGGTGATTCACTGTAATTCGACCACGCTTAATCCGATGATTTTCGGCGAAGTGCGACCAACGGCGATGGAGGTTGGAGCTTCCCTTTTCTGACACTTTCAATTACTCCAATGATCTATTGTTCACTGGTTCCTTTAGAAACTTTTTTTAAAGTATTTTTTATATTGGCCGCTATTTATTTTGCGCCTTTGGGATCAATTGGAAATCGGTGCTTTTTGAAAGCACGTTTCCTTCAGAAAATGAGTGTTTCCAGTGCGCTTTCAAGTACCCGTTCGAGAGTGTCATCGGCACACCAACCTTCTCCAATCTGGGATCGGACAGTGTGGAGCGTTGGATGCATCGAGTGAGAGAGCACTACCTCGGACCCGCGATGGACAAGCTATGGATGCTAGTGGGCAAGAAACCAATGTATCTACTTTTTGATTGAATCCTGAACAGAATATTTTTGTCAGTATTTTTATGTTACACAGGGTTTTATGAAATTATTCATATAAAATTTTCGGTGTACAATTGCCGAAATATTTATCGGAAAAGTGTTATGAACGTATATAATTTATCTGGAGGTGTCCAAATCGTGCAAAATTTTCAGATGGACTCGCACGTATCATCGCGTGGGAGAGACGTATGCCGTCCTCAAGAAGTTCCTCACCGACTACACCTTCCAGACGGATAATCTGCCTCTGTTAATGGAAATGATGACTGAGGAGGACAAACAGGTTTGAAGCGATAAATTCAGTAAATCAAAAAAACCGCTTGAACCAAAAAAATTTTGGTGGTGGTAATGTGTGAATTTCATGGGGAGAATTGATCAATAATTCTCGTCAGACATTCGAGCTTGATGTTCGCAAGGTCAACTGGAACGACTACATCTTTGAACTGCAGTTGGGAATCAAGGTAAATGGCTCGCATTTCTTGTATGTAAGTTTCGCTCTCCGATCTGGTGGGTTCTATAGTCAAAATTGAGAAAATATTACGGAAACATTACTGTCATTTATCTTCCAAAATTGCAGGTATTCCTCATGAAAGACGATATCGTCAATCCGGACAGCATCGAAAGGGCAAGAAGAAACGTCAAATTGTGAGTGATGTTTCATGTTTTCAGGAATGAGCATTTCTTGCAGGCACCAAATGAAGGATTTCATCATCACATTCTTCCTCTGTTACGTGTTCAGTGTCATTTGCATGGGGTGAGTGTTTTGTAATGGTTTGCCACTATAGTGAGACGTGCAAAACATTCGGCACTCGCAAGTTTTATTCTTTTTACGTAAGCTTTATTCTGATAATGTTTCATAAGTTGGGTCTTCTACGTGTGATATTGCTCAAGATTATAGAAAAGGTCGAAATGGAAAAGCCACGGTTGTCTCTTTGGTAGCAGACTCTAATCTCACAGCGCATTTGCCTTTCCGTTCCACTTTCCTATAATCACCAAAGGGCGGTCTATGTTGCATGACTCAACCCTGTAGTACCTTCCAACTTTCTCTTTTAGCAATGATCTACCTTTGAATATATAGACCAACAGCGTTTTCATATTATATTATCCAATGAGACCCACCAATCTTTTCGGCTCAATTACATTACTCATCACTGGGGTTTCATGTTCGGCATCGGTATTACCGATCCCTCTCGCGCCAGACGGTAAGAGACAAATAGCACGCGAAATAAAAAACGCGAAGTCAGTAATACCGACCTTTTATCTCGGGATTACCGATCCCGAACGTGCAACCCTACTCACCACGTAATTTGCAGATCGACTGGATCCTGGCAACTTTTCCTCCCGTTCACAGTCATCCTACACTGCTACTGTTCCGTATTCACCTACTATCCACGAGGTTATGTCACACTACTCATATTATTCGAAAATTTTTCTCATTTGCATAATATATTTGACTGAAAACTCGAAAGATCTCAGAACAAATGAGCCTGCATACTATTCGAGATTTTATTCGCCACTCCCTCTTCACCACCCCTAGAAGTAGCATTGACTCCTGATTCGTGATTGAAACACGCGCTCTCTCCATTACCTTTCCGAGAAGTGCTCAATGGAAAATATCATCTCAAGCTTACATGAGATGCTTGACAACAAAATCATCGCAATTAAGGTGTGCCTTCAATCGAGGAGTACAAGAGAAGAGTAGAGAATGCGATGGGAGAACTACTCAAATCGCAAAAGTGAAGCATTTTCGCATGCACTGCTGATTGATTCAATCGATGAATAAAAGGTTTCTATGTTATGGAAGTGTACATTTAGCGTTCCTTGAATGAGGGTGCAAGGTAAAAGAAAGTTTACAGTGGTTGGAAAGCGAGGACGCATGGTATCGCCTTTGTTGAATTGTAAATCGCCATTCCATTTTGTTCGATGATTTGGGAGATATTTGGTCTCTTTGTATGGTTCCATGGTTTGACTTTGTGCAATTCTTCTGTCAACGAAATCAATAGCACAGACGGACAGAGTGCGTGCGCAGACAGAATGAAATGTAGCGATGTTCTCTTCATTTTGACTTATCTCTCATTGTCAGAGAATCTTCAGCCTATTTTTATTGAATATTTAAGAGATATTCTTGTGAATGTGTCGTGACCATTGCTCTTTGATTGCAAATCTTTACATAGACGGTTGTTGATGGGGACAGATTTTAAGTGGGCGGAATCAGTCAGTGAAACGTATCAACGGTCAGGTTGTTAAGCCTGAGAGAGTGCTAGCAATGACATTACCGAGGCAAAGTGATGATTGTGGGAGAGGGGACACTCGAATGACTGCACTGTAGAATTCATTCTGAATCTCTCGAAGAGACTACAATCCGGGATCAAACATCAGTCATTTTAGTGGATGGTATGTAAGAAAGGGTATACATGAAGCACAAGAATTGCATGAAACAACCACAACACGATACAGCACTCTCAATCCAGCTCATCTTGGTCATTCGAAACCTCTCGAGAAGAGAAATTGCAATCAAAGAGAAGAACCATTTGTCGGGTGAGTTGTACAAAAACTACTACATATTACATACACGGTTGCAATAAAGCGACTAATAGGCCGTGCTAAATCACATTATCACTTTGGCAACAATTCATGACACTTTCGTCGACTATCAAGTGATCTTACAGGCGAGTAACTACAGCAGACTGGGGAACGGATACGTAGAACAAGCAAACATACAGCGATGAGGGATAAGAGGAGAGGGAAAGAAATCAGGAAAGAATGGTGAAGTACAGATGTAAACGTAACTAGTGCTTTCCTGAACATCTTCCCCCCCGGGTGAATAAGGCTGCGAAGAGTGTCGACGTATATACAGCGTGAGGCAAAAATACTGGGGAGAATGACATAGAGAGTCTCCCTCGTTTTTGTCTATACATCGACACTTTTCGCAGCACAAGTGAGATCAAATGGATCACAGTCAAGGATAGACAGGGGCAGAAGGGGATCCCGTAGTGAACAAACATCTAGTCATACTGTAGCTTTCTATAACCGATCTAGCTCATACACTGGGATGAAATTACAAACGGGGCAGTACAGGGAAGAAGCGGACCTTCTCAACAATCTTTCCAATCTTGGTACTAGGTCGGTTAGAACTTTTAGAGACGAAAAGATTGTAATTACATCAAAAAATGGTTTCGCAGTTCTTAACCGGCCAAGTGCCAAACCTAGTCAATCATAGCACTTCTATAGTTCACGACAGAGTGAGTTTTGCTGGGATTCTATCGAAAGTATTTACAAAAGAGGGTCGGGAACTGTAGAAGCAGGTAACACTAGATCGGATGAGATCGTTCGGATGACTTTTTTCAAACATTCGGAACCAAAATATCGTTGCTTCTTTCGTATTGGGGTCTGGGATCACAAAAACTATGCGACTTTGTTTTTCTTAGAAAATACTGGGAAAATCATTCGAAAAATGCTAAGTTCTCATCCGAATTTGCTCATCCGACCTAGTGTCTCAGGAGAGGGAGAAGGGAGGCAGCTTATGCAGCCGACGGGCGTCTTCCTCGTCGAAGCCATCGTCGCAGGAAGGGAAGAGGCGCTCGACCACCCGTCAGATTCTCCCTCGAAGAGCACCACGAGGCGAACTCGTCTGGAAGGTAAAAGGTAGGTGAAGGTGCATCCACGTCAAGCGATTTTACAGTCATTAGATAACGCTAGGAGGGACCCATGGTAAGGCCAGCTGTTAACGCATCTGAACAATATTCTTTAGGGCTCTCTCATTTCGCAATGCTCTCTAGTTCAGAAGTCTAAAAATTCATGCTCGATTTTACCAGATTATTTTTTATCTACTTTCAAGGAAGAACCACTAGCCACTAATAGTGAGTGAATGTCGTCAGCAAAAGACTGACGCGATTGGTGAATAAGAAACGCCTCGCAACGCTATAGGAAACTCACTGATGAACTCGATAATTGTGATTTTCTGCTTGGCATACTCTTCTCCGATACTTTTCTCGATCTCCTGCATTCGTCGCTGAAATATCGACGTTTTCAAAAAAAAAATTTCAAAATGCCTCAGGTTCACTAAAAATAGTCAATCATCACAAAAGATAGTGCAGCTACTAAATTACGAATTTTTGTTTGTAAATTTGGGAACATTTCTCGATAAGTGTAATATTTGCAGCGAATTTTATATTAACACCACTGATAATGGCTGCCATTGTCACCGATGTACAGAAACTGCGTCTAAGAGAAGAATGGCTTGGAAATAAACTACTCTTCGCATAGCGCACGCTCCCTCACAACAGATTAGGAGACACTATCTGAGAGAACTGAGCAAATTTACCTATCAACCGCACAAGGAAAAATAATATTTGTCCAAATAATTTCCCTAGGGGTAACTTTTTACGTAGAATCCGAAAATCCACCTCAGAAAATCGTATCTCTAAAACCTGATTTGTTACAGTTTACTTCACTGTGCCCGGGGATACATACAAATTATTTAACGGAGCTTCAAACCATCCAATGCAGTATAAAATCTTTCAAATAATGAAAAAATAAACATTTTCACAAAAGAAAGTGAAAGGCTACCTATTCCCAAAATAAATTTATACACGAAAAAAATCTTAAATAAATTGCCGTGAATAATTTTTCCAC
The DNA here is from genome assembly GCA_911812115.1 of Pristionchus exspectatus. Classification (NCBI taxonomy): domain Eukaryota; kingdom Metazoa; phylum Nematoda; class Chromadorea; order Rhabditida; family Neodiplogasteridae; genus Pristionchus; species Pristionchus exspectatus. The sequence goes on along the minus strand of OU461583.1, from coordinate 29,497,943 downwards.
AGTTATGACATTTCTTTTATTTTCATTGAATTCCTCGTGAAAAGTTGCATATATGGTAATTTTTTGAACGGATATTTCATTACAGTAATTAGTTTCCCAAGGCGCCGAAAAGAGCGGATACCAGTTTTTTCACAATCTTCAAAAACTACAACATGTGAAAACGCTTGTAAAATATATCTCGTTTGTTTTGAATGATTAAGTTATATGATAGTGAATGTATCCATGCAGAAATAATAGCAAATTAGAGCATTTGGGGATAAAATTGTCTTCGGTTGCATCTGAAATAATGGAAAAGATGTTTTCGATATCAAAAGTGTGGTTCCTGATAAGGGGATCCCCATTTCCTTGGTAACCAAACTCAGTATTAGATTTCTCACATCCATATGTGTTCAATAAAAATAAATCGTTAATATGGGACCGTAAGGAATTCAGTATCAGCGTGTAGAATTTGAAAAAGACGTTTTATCGGATAAACTTAAATATTGAGGCCTCAGAACTTCTGAATTTCGACCTTAAAAGGTTGAAAATCAAATAATAGTAATTAAAATTTACCTAACAAAATATTCTGGAGCGTTTGATATCATTGCGAGAAAAACATTTTTTTACAAAAAAAAATTCTCAAAAAAGAGAAATCCATGAGAATATTTTTATAGAAACCCACTTCATTTTTTACTGAAATCGATGCACTGCATCAACAAAATTTTTTAATGGTCATGTTGCCACCTTTGAAGTCCTAAATAAAAAGTTATGAGGCCTCAATATTTGAGTTTATCCGATAAAACGTCTTTTTTTCAAATTCTACACGCTGTTACTGAATTCCTTACGGTCCCATATTAACGATTTATTTTTATTGAACACATATGGATATGAGAAATCTAATACTGAGTTTGGTTACCAAGGAAATGGGGATCCCCTTATCAGGAACCACACTTTTGATATCGAAAACACCTTTTCCATTATTTCAGATGCAACCGAAGACAATTTTATCCCCAAATGCTCTAATTTGCTAATATTTCTGCATGGATACATTCACTATCATTTAACTTAATCATTCAAAACAAACGAGACATATTTTACAAGCGTTTTCACATGTTGTAGTTTTTGAAGATTGTGAAAAAACTGGTATCCGCTCTTTTCGGCGCCTTGGGAAACTAATTACTGTAATGAAATATCCGTTCAAAAAATATCCATATATGCAACTTTTCACGAGGAATTCAATGAAAATAAAAGAAATGTCATAACTGTGGAAAAAATTTTCACGGCAATTTATTTAAGATTTTTTTCGTGTATAACTTTATTTTTGGAACTTTCTTTTGTGAAAATGTTTATTTTTTCATTATTTGAAAGATTTTATACTGCATTGGATGGTTTGAAGCTCCGTTAAATAATTTGTATGTATCCCCGGGCACAGTGAAGTAAACTGTAACAAATCAGGTTTTAGAGATACGATTTTCTGAGGTGGATTTTCGGATTCTACGTAAAAAGTTACCCCTAGGGCATTTTTTTGGGCAAATATTATTTTTCCAAGTGCGGCCGTAAGTGACTTCTCTCAGATAGTGTCTCTTAGAGAGCATGCGAAATGAAGAGAGCACATCTTTCGACGCAGTGTTTTCCTCCATCTATTCCAGAAATCGCTTTGGAAAAAGTTTTGCGTGAAGTTTGGATTGACATGACATCACTAGCGAGCAGATCCCTACGGTGGTGGCGCCAAGTTTCCCGGACATCCCGCTCATTGGATTACCATACGAGGCTTCAGATTTGCCCCTCTCACTCACCCGATCGTCCTCCGTCGATTTCAGCACGGGAATCGCCCCGAGCAGCATGGCGTTCTCCTCGGGCACTCGATACTCGATGCCATTGCGGATAGTGGACGGAGCGGGAGGATTGGGATCGTCAGGAACGTTGGGAAGACGATTAGGCAGCGCCTGCGCCAACTTGCGAAGCCTCTTGAGCGTGATGCGCTTGCGAGCGCCCTCACTGCAATGTTTTTTCTGCAATCAAATGTTTTTTTCTGTGGGTGGGCTGAGGATTGCAGGAATTGATGTTTTTGTTTGTTTAAAGAGGGGTTAGGTAAGGTTCCTTCTGTTAAATAGCAAATTCGATTTGGTAAGATGCGAACCATCACGCATTCCATCGAAATGTGAGTGATTACAATCAAATATCGTGCGTTTCAAATGCTCAGCAAACTCAATGTGCTGGTTAGCGTATTGATTGTCTGGGAGAGAGAGGGAGGGAAGAGGTAGGACGGAGGAGAGCAGGTAGATCACTCGCCTCCTCCCGGCCTCTTCCTAACTCCGCCCATCGAACGGTAGTCAAAGGTCAACTACGAGTGGAACGGAAAATAATTTCACGATAACTGACTCGATTGCGCGCTGGACGTACTCTCGGCACAGAGGACAAGCGAAGACTTTGTCAGCTGTCTGCAAAACCAGACATAATTCTATTAGAAATAGTAAATGTTTAGAGCAAAGACCGACGAGGGTCGAAACATTTTGTGATGTGATCCATTCACTAGAATGGCACTGCTAGCAGACTACGTTTCACGATCTGTTTTAGTTGCCCCAACAAACGGCTGAAAATGAGGACCCTTCCGCGTGATCATTTTGCAGCCAACTCGAGAGTGCACCATTTGCCACAAAAAGGTGCCACTCTGAACCACCATTTGTGATTGATATACTAGGCTATTATCCCGTCATTTTAGAAAAGAAAGAGAGAGGGAACAGAAAGGCATAATTGTCTGGGCCAATTCACACTTCTCTTTTTGGAATGAAAAATTAGACTAGACATCTAATAGCATGGTGGATCTCCACTAACGACTTTGGATATCAATTGGATTTAACGAAAGAATATTAAATCTTTCTGACGCAGAGTACCAGTCTCAGCTAAACCACAGCAAACGTTTCAATTTCGGTTGCCATGACTAGATGAAAACTCAAGCAAGATCGGTGAAGTTCCTCCATACCTTATTTTCTGTTGTCCCTAGAAAAAACACAGTAAAATCCCTGCAATCTTTTCAGCAATTTACGAAACTCTACTAAATGATTTGTGAATTCGGCTGACCTAGTTCACCAGTATTTCCCCTCGACGACTCGAAGTAGCAACTTGACGTTGCGTGTTTAACCCTGCCGTCTAAACTTTGCATACCCAATACAACAGTAATCTACAGAGAGAACAACAGTGATCTACAGATCGACGAATAAATAATGTCGATTTTAAAAACAACAACGCATTTCTATACTCCATAAATACTGCGTTTTGGCGCTATTTGCTACTATTTTTGTTGCAGTATAAATCAAAATTTACCGTGCATTCTTTGGCCCACTGGATGAGACACTTGAAGTGGAAACGGTGACTGCACTGGACCAGGATACAACCCTGAAATTGGCCTATGATGTAACAAAAAAATACACAAAAGCCATCACTCAGGAGTGTGCTTTTCCTAGGTTCTTCTCAACTCTAGATAGACCCGAACTTTCAAAGAAGTTTCACAATCGTCAATAATTGTGAAGGTCGAATATTTTTTTCTTAAATGCTAGACTAGAGGCATGGAATTTTGACGCGTCGTCATCTTGATTTTATTCTCGTCTCTGAGATTGCGTTGAACAAGGCTGAATAGCGTCTGGCGAGCATAATGACATTTCAAAAGAGCTATTCTCGCTTATCATGAGTAGTTCAAAACACGAGTCTTTACATCTCCTTCACTCTCGAATCGGTCAGAGTTACTAGAGGATGTATGATGGAAATCACCATCCCCGACGCAGTGCGAAAAGTTCAATTCTAGCGGCAAAATAGCGTACAATGGAGGGAAAAACTGTTAACATTGCTGCGGCATTGTTTGGAATGCGCGATTATTGTTACAGTAAAATCCAAAAGAAAGAGAGGAGAAGGGCTGTAAAAAGTATTCGAAGTTTCCATGAATACTGCACAATTGCATCGTAAGTACTGTACAATAGCTATAAAAAGAAAGTGAAATAATGACTAACGTTTCGATTGGAATCGAGCTTCTCCAGACAGAAGACGCAGAGGTTCTGCTCGTACTTGTCCTGATAAATAATTATTTGTTTATTAGCTCAATTAATCAGTTATGAACTGTTAATTACGTTAATTATTAAACATTTTCTTGTGTTTTTATCTACTGATTTCAATGTGCGAGTAAAGATGATTTCTCAGATTTGTGGAATGTTGAATACACGATGAATACAAAAGCGAAACAACTTCAAAAGAGCCCCACTGTGAATAAGAATTTTGAAAAAAAAATTGCCTCATTGTTCAAAATGCCCTTGTTTAGCATTGCTGGAAGAGAAAATAGCATTACTTCGAAATCGAATTAGGAATTAGAAATTGAGGAATATTACTGCGCTATTCAAATACTCGAGTCATGTGGGGTCACTAATTTCATAACATTAAAATCAATGATTGAGGAATTAAATTTCCTGTAATTAACTAACAAACAAACGCTATTTGTTGCGAAAATTAGCCATAATTTGTTCCGCAAAATCAAAATTCAGCACACAGAAATGGATGAGTGATCGGCAAAAAAGCCATGAGGTTAAATCCCCATAATATGATCCAAACTGACCAGTGCATCCTGCATCTCCAGCACTCCTCTGTCCCTTCGCGTACAGTTCGTGATGCGATGGGTGACCGTCTGCGCGGCCTTGGCTGCATGGGCGACGAGCTTCCTCAGCATGGTAGCGAATTTATAGATAACGATTACCTGAAATGTATACCTATACTTACAACTAAACTGTATTCACTACTCGAACACTGTGCGCTATGGGCGGAACGGAGCATCAGGTAACAGGGTTTATGGCAGGAATAAATGTATTTAGATGATTTACCACTCAAATTTGGTCGCTTTGCACCAAGATCTCACGCGGCAACACGTGACAAAAGACTACAAATCGAGGTAGAAAGTAAGATGAATGGCCCTATTGAAAGGAGGGTGGAGGAGAATGACAGGCTACAATTCTAGCAATTGTTCATTTTAGAGCTCGCAGCAGGTGGATCTTTTCATGATCTACTCCCGTTTTTCTAGCCCAAGTAGAATTATATGCGACAGTCGCTCACGGCAGGTGTGAGGGCGCTCTGTCTAGCATACAAGGAAAAATCCTTGAGCCTAAGCTTTAGTAACGCGGCTACAAAATAATATCGAAGAGGAAAGAAGAAAAGGGGGTGGAAATACACGTGAATCATTGCCGCGCTCGCCTCTCATCGCTGTTTGTCTCTCTCAGTTTGCGATGCTCTCTCTCGTTTCTCTGGTTAGAGAAGAGGCATAATGGTGAGCCGCTAGCTCCTCTCATCGAATGATTCCCCAGGTAAGGAGAGGAGCGAAAGGCGATTTCAAAATAACAAATGATATTTCACTCGCGAAATAACGAATACAAGTGCCGCTCGAGCTACAAGTTCCAAAAGTGCGCGTCATATTAGAATGATTGGCTACCTAATTTGGATAAAAACCTAGTTTTACCTTATTTAAGCATGTGAATGAGGAGCAAGCGATGATCAAAATGATGACCGCGCGATAACAACAGCCGCGCTGCCCACCGTAACGCTCGATATTGATTAAGAGGAGGGATTCGGTGAGGGAGTGAGGGAAATTTGCAGTGGCAGTGAATGGTCAGTATCCTAGCAGCATTATGGATAGGATAGAGTACATTAGCTCGTTTCTCCTTATCTTGACGCATTGTTACAATACGTGCTACAAGTTAAAATGTATGAGACGATCAAATCCCGAGGGCTACATGAGACGCGACGCCTACCGCAGCGCGCATTATTGACTGAGAAAAGCAGACTACGGTAGAGAAAATACGGTGGCCAGATTGTAAACGCGTAAACTGCTTGAGTGATATCATGATTCTCAGTTGCTTTACATTGCGTCAATAACGAGAAAGGGAGCCGAAAGAAAGTTTAGAATTCGAGGAAAGGACATTGAGATTGGCCAAATAGAAGAGCAATGTTGGTGTAGTATCAAGAAAGGTCGCAATGAGGGCAATAATAAGGACGATGAGGCCAGGGTTGTGGTCCTACAGCTCAACGGTTTCTACAGTAAAGCTCAAGCAAGAAAAGGGGGAAGGAGGCCGAGAGGCGTAAGGAGAGCTGAGTCGAGGAGAGGTGGGTCGTCGGTGCGAGCAGGTGAGGACTGAATGAGGATGGAGAAGGGGGTGAGGGGTGGGGCCGGAGTGGGAGGGCGGAGTCTGCCCAACCCCCTCCCCTCCTGTGTACCGTAGCCCCGCCCTCCTCACACCCCTTATCGATTGGAGATGGAGGGTGGAAAGGGAATGAAAAGGAGAGGGATGATCGGGCTCATTAACGATGAAATGAGTCGAGATTACATGTCAAAGTAGCGATCGAGAGGGAGATATTACGCGCGGCGATATGATGAAATGGAGAGAAAACGGGGAACAATGAAAAAAGAACACTTGCGTGCAGTCAAGGCAGCGTTGACGTGCTGTAGGGAAAGAGACAGGTAGGTGCACAATTTACAGCAATCAGGGCGGGCTCGTCCCTCGTACTAGAGTTGCTCAACGGAAGCCGAAAAGACTGTACGGCGGTGAACGCGACAACTATCACAGCTACCAAGAAGGAGACCGGTCTGAACTATAACCAACACTATACGGCAGCAATGACTGGAGTACGCTTTAAGTGTGAAATGAGGAGTAGAAGAGTGTAGAATGAGAGGGGAAAAAGAAGAGGCCGTGAAAGACGATGTGCGAGAACCATACAGACTGCATTATCCGGCAGAAACAAGCCTTCGAAAGAGCCGAATGTCATGTGATAGCTAATCTGTTATTTGGATGAGGTAAGTGAAGGTTACGGCTACGGTTCTGAACGGAAAACCAGTGATCGGTAACCTTTTCGAAATATCAAGTCGACCTAGAGAACGCTTTCTCTGTTTTATCACAATTGTGAGTGATTCGAGATCAAAATCGGCACAAAATCTTTCAATGTCGCTTACAATTTTTGTCAAATTGCACAAGTGCACAAGACATGGAATGACCTTTCAATTGAGGACTGAAAAAGTGATCCACGATTGTGATTACTGATCTGCTGCCGAAATCCTTCTACTCATCTCCACACTGGGCTAACCAATAGATGAACTAGCCAGAATACGGTACCACCTGGCCCTCACTCGTCACTTCGTTTTCCGTTTCCGGCGCGACCTACGGTAGTGGAATGACGGCATCGAGATCGTTTACGGTGAGAAATGAGGTGCCATCAAGCTTTTGTCGGAGAGTGATGCATGGCGTTCAGCGTGATATCATACGAAACGAAGGTCTATGATGTTGCTGAAACAAGAAGCGACCTTGAGCACGAAATAACACAAAAACGAGTGATTCGTCAGTTATCAATCAAGAGATGAATGCTAACCATTTCGAGTGTGGTATCACGCGCACTCAAAGATCCGGTCAATTTGTAAACCTCTGATGAAAGAAAAGGTGTGGGCTTGGCGTGTCACTCAAATGAGCGAAGGTGGAAGGGAAGGGAACAAGTGCGAAAGGTTTTTTTCATTCACACACTAGTGGCCCCATTTCAGTATGTAGATTGAGTTTGATGAGCTTTTGAAACGCACGATATTGTAAGCCCAACTTCCTTGTCGCATACAATGAATACAGTCTAAATTCTGAGGGGTTGCGTAGACGAGGAATCGCGTAATCCGGGATTAGGCTTCCCAAATAGTGAAAATGGGTATTCTATACTAAGAACTATCCGCCTACACTATTTGATGATCCACCTCGCGGACATCCTTAGTGAAGCCAACTACGAAGTTTCGTAGACGCTATTGGGATAAGCAGGAGGGGCGAGGAAGGACTGGAGTGAGGGAACTCAATCTTATATACCTACTACCATCATGATTAGGCTCACAAGAAATGGGAAGCAACTGCAAAGGAGTATCAGATCTAACATGCATTTCCCAGAAACTAGCGTGATCCTCACGTTCACTAAAAAAAATTCCGACTACGGTCCAATAGATCATCTTAGATTCATTGAGTGATTGAACTTGGCATACTTCGAAAGATTGTCCCCGAGTAACACTGCATTCAAGCAAATAGTGTCCAAGCTCCCCCCCCCCCGGTGGATGAGCAATGGAGGGAAGAGAAGGGCGGGTGTGACGTGACCTCAACCATCCGCTCTTTTACCTCATTGTGTATAGCAGTAGGGGGGATCCCGAAAATGTTGACCATCGCTCATGCCTACGGTTCAATTTAGCCGCAGAAGGAGTTCGAGTCGTCCTCAGCATGAGAATGATCCGGGTGTTTTTCGAGTATGGCGTGCACCCTCAAAAGCTCATTTTCTCTACTATCTCATTAATGCGATGTGTGAATAATCACTGGCCACTAGCTCTTGTCGAAACATATCGTAACGCTTGCTTGTTGCACCGCTCGTATCCTATCGTCATCCCAACTTTTTTCGTAAACACGTCCACTACGATGTTCACGTACATCTTCTCCAGGAAACGTCAGGAGGAACGCAAAAGAATCTTTGCGAAAAAAAGCACACCATTTCATCGAAATGCAGCAGTGATCTCACATTCGGAATGCTAGCAAGCGGTCAACATCGTGAGCCATGAGCAGTCGGCTACCGTATCCTCTGGCTCACTCAAGAATTGTTGGCCAACCGCTACCGTATCCCGCTCTGAATGCTTTCTCGTCATTGAAACCCGACCATTTTCAGTCCATTTAGAACGTTTGCTTTTAGGCGAAAGAAACCTTTTAGCCGAAAGTGCTCAATAACCGGGCTCTTGGATCAAAAGGCACTCTCGCTAAATTGGGGAGGGCACCGTTTGAGTGACACCATGAGAAAGGATACGGTTCCGGGTGCGGTCCATTAGGCGACCTTTGCACCGGTAAGAGGACCGGAAATGGAGGGGAGAGCGAACAATATCTGGGCTAGTTTTCTTTTAAAAAAATCAAATACGTCTAGCATATCTGCCGATGATCAGAAACGCGCAAGAAATTGCAAGGGACTGCATACTCACAGGGAAATAAGACTGATAGCGTTGGCTTAATGACCTGGGAAGTCTAAAAGTCTAAAAAGTCTACTTCCCTCTCGTCTAATATATTTCGAAATCTTCCCAGGTGATCTTTGACTCGATGAGTTATTTCCCTCTAAGTTCTATCTCATCCGCGATCCGAAATGTGAAAGGTCGGTATGGATGAGAATCACGAATGAAAAGGAGGGATGGAAATGAAATGAAAGGAGAGGACGGCTGGCTGTCACAAAAAAGAGCCAATGACCTCCATCGATCGCCAATACACGCACACAGTTCGAGGTCGGCTTTGCAAAAAAAAAACGCCTGCTATCGTCTGACCCTCTCAAGTCTCCATGCTCTCTAGCTGCTCTGACTCTCTCATTTCCCATTCTCTCTCGCTGCATCTGACTTAGGCGAAAGACACCGCAAAAAAGCAGAGACGAGATGTTTGGCCCACGCGCGTGAGCCCCAATTAGGCATACGGTAGTGCAGACCTGTCTCGGTCTCTCCCTTTCGCGTGCTCTCTCGTCGAGCAGAGAGAGCGTGCGGAATGGAGATAGTCAGACAATTGATGCACTTGCGAGCAGATTGAGGCGATAATTCGGGGAAGGAGTGCCGACGAAAAAGGTGAGGAGAAGATGGGAGAGGGAGGAAGGGAGGAATGGAGTCTGCGATTTGAGCTGCGCGGAGGAATCAAACGGTGCGTATCACAGATGGGTGGGTGAGAGGAGGAAGGGAGGAGACGTATGAGATGGAGTATAATCATTACGCACACTGCCTCGATGTCTCTCGCAATGGAGGGAGACGGAGGGAATGCTTGACGCGGCGGGTATGGAAACAGAGCGCGGCTATCTCTCTCTTCCGTGTGCTATCTAGCCGAGGAGAGGGAGCTGACCGGGAGAGGGGGAAGGAGGGTATCTTCACTACGCACGCTGCCTCGGTGTCTCTCGCAATGAAGTGAGATAAGATGAGCTTGGAGGAGAAGGACGAGAGGGGGGGGGGTGAGGTGGAGAAGGAATGGATAGTAGTCGTTTTTTTCACGCGCACTAGAGTGCTAATCTGACGGGCGGGCGAGAGAGAGGAATGGATTCATTTCCTCTCCTTCTTTTCCTCCCAATCAACTCTCCGCTGTTCCGTATGCAAATCGGGCACGCACACACGCCAGGAAGTGCCCATTAATTGTACAACACAGGGGGTGAATGATGCGGACGGGATAATTCCTGGCAGAAGAAGGGAAGTGTGAAAAGGGGGAGAGAAAAGATTGGAGGAGACTTCGATTGCGCTACTTTGCTTAATTGAATGGCGAGAAGAAGTTCGAGAAGCGCTAAAGATGCCGTAATGAGAAAGAAAAAGACGACTGGGAAGGCGAAATTGAGAACTTTTTAGTGCTGCCTAACCGCAAATTGACCTCCTAGAGCGAAAAATAAGTAACATCCCATGTTTCTCGACCGAAAAAATGCTTGAGTCGAGGAATTCTCTGTCATGAACGTCATAATGCGTAGAAAAGGAGAGGGAAAGAAGGAGGAGGAGGTATGAATAGATCAGTGATTAGCGCCACGTCCATTAGGGAGAATGAAGAAAGGCTTGAAGAGCAGGGAGCGATGCGCAAATGACAGGGTGATAATGCGTTATGAGAGGAGCGGGAGAAGGACGTATGAATGGGCAAACAACAGGGAAGGATGTGAACGAATAGGAATGGTGGGTACTATGTCGGATGAGAACCAATTTTTTTGAGCGGCGTAGCGTAGTTCGAGAAGAGAATTTTTTTGTCGGTTCTCATCCGGTTTGGGTATGGACCCCCTCATTTTGCACCAAAACTCGTTTTTCGATGATCTTTCCTTGAAATAAAGTCAAAATCTCCCAAAATCTCACGTGTCCTAGCAGAATTTTATGCTCTATCACGTGGTGCTATGAAAATGGTCTGATTATTTTTTGTTTCCGAGATATAGCCGTTTTTTGACGCCATACCCATGCAGATAAAATATATCCAAATTTTGAACGAGTGTGTTCTCCTGATCATTTTAAGCTAATAATCTCAAAAGTTGTCCGTGAAAAATCGAAGTTGACGTCATCTGCGACTTTTTCTCGAAAAGGAAAAAATAATCATGGGATTTCTACGTGATAGAGCACGAAATTCTGACATGACACGCGAATTTTTGGGCCATTTTGACCCATTTTTAAAGAAAAAACATCGAAAAACGCGTTTAACGGCGAAATGGGGGCCCCCTGGAGCAAAAAGTAGACATATTGCGAAATTGACCATACCAGGTTCTTCAGCACCTAAAATAACCCCTAGGGCCAACTTTTGTGCTCTTTTTTTTGCAATTTTTTTTGCCTGTTCTCGACCCTCGTTCAGAAAATATCAGGGAATTCTACGATACTGTTATTGCTAGACTATCAACTTAAAAGTATGATCTATACCGTGTCACAGCCCAGAAATCGTAGTCTCATCAGCGATTTTGCACAATAACACAGTTGTCTATAATTTTTCCAAAAACTATCTCTCACAAATAAACTTGTTTATTACAAAAACTATGAACAGACATGCGGAAAAAGAGTATCACTGCAATGAAATCAACGTGAGTTTGCTGTAGTTCTAAATGATGTGTGCTTGAAGACTCATCTGAAAACATCTCTCATATTGGCCACATCTTGGAAATACGAGCAGGGCTTGAGCATGCCGGTCAGTCCCTAAAAATCGACTGATGATGAACTGGATGGCGGCGAAACTTCTCATTCAGATTATAAATCGATCAGTCATCAACCCATGTTCTTCTCTTTCCTCTACTAGCTACAGCAAAAAGACTACAGTCCCTGAAATATGTTCCAGCCTTTAAAGTTAATTGGTTCTATTTCACCCGCCTTTCATGTCAACTTCCCAATTAAAAACGCTTCACTTTCTTGAAGGAATGAATAGCCTACTTCCAGACGAGGGAGCCACCGAAGAATTATTGACAGAACCCACTTGGACCCTCCGGCACTAAGTACAAAGTTCCCGATCCCCTTAGAAACGATTTTACCCCATAGTCACATGGCCTAATGTCAGCTGAAAAGGATGGGGAATAACCTGGAAGTCGGGTCCAAACAGATCCGCAATATCGTGAATATTGTTGATTCCGTCCTCTTTCCAGACTGGCTCTAACTCGAGGCAGAACTGTAATAATAGATCACCATTTTATCGAAAGTAAATACTGGTCGTTATCGAATCTTTTTAGTCAAGAGTCTCTTGTTTTTACGCCTCGAGCTCTGCTCTGTAGCTCTGTGCACTATGCTCTGTAGTCAATATGATACGAGGAGGTCAGAAAAAGATGGTAGAGAATCGATCTCGCTAATCATGGCACTTGCGTCCTGCGGACATCACTACTAGGACATTGATTATTGTTTCATTGGGATTCATCTCGTACCTCGGCAATGTTGTATCCATGCGAGCAGTTTGTTTGCACGTAGAGATACGGTTCCGTAACGCCGTCCCAGGGTTGATCCTGAAATTTATTATTTTTTAAACATTTCAATTTTATTTTTGCCTCTATTCTTCTCAATTTGATCATGCCACTTCCATGCAAACAGATATCACATAATACTCCTTTCGCCTATCAGGAGTGCGATGAGACAAATTTTGCATGCTCAAAGAAAAAAATGAAATGTATTCCCGTCTCTACAACGGATATCCAATCGGAAACATCTTTGAATGAACTTCATTGATCTCTTCATTGTGATGGGTATGACCGCCTAAGATGTTTGGTCCCTCAGAATCCAGGCTCGTATCTGTATTGATCTAACAATCGACACAAAAATGCGCACACTCGCACTTTGTCCAGTCACTGTTGCTTGATTATGTGACCGAATCGAGGCATACAGTAAGCAATGCTCAAAACTAAGGTAAACTCACCAGTAGCATTCCTCCGAGGTCCATTTTGGTGGCTGTCGACGTGTAGAAATCGATGAGATCGTAGGTTCTCCAATCGATCAGCGCGTCTCGGCGATAGAAGGGGATGGAATCGTCCTGGAAAACATATTCACACTGTTTTAGTGGTATTCTTGCGACATCGAGCTAGTGCAAACATCGACTGTGATTCAATTTTAAATTGGTATTTGACCCCCATTTGGAAGGAGGGTCGGATGCACTCAAGTGGAAAAGCCGTGATTGCTCTTCTATTCTCTGGTAGACCCCTTTCATCAACCAATCTCGCCCAGTCTCCTCAGTTGTTCTCGCGATATGCGATTATCATCGAGAGAGAGTACAATCGATGATAAAACGCGAGATCGCGCGCACTGTTGTAATCTCTCTACATTATTTCTCGTCAGTCAGATCAGCGAGAGAGAATGGCGAAACGAGATAGTCAGGCGACATCGCCGTGTCTGATAGCTACGATCGCACGATCAATTGATACTGGGAGGCGAGATAGTGTGTGAGGTGGAGAGAGACCCTCTTCAATATAAAATCCTTCCTCTGTACTCTACTATGACCTCATCTATATTGCCCAGCCTCACTAATCACGAAAAAATTCAACACTTACAGCTATGTCCGATTCGCGGATAGATTCTTCAAAAAATCTTTTCGATTCTTCAAAAAAAATACTCAAAACTGCAATGCGAGCGGTACGCTTCTGAAACTCGTTAAGAATTTGAAACAAACTCATGGTTTTCTATATGATTTTTAGGACTAACTTTCTAAAATATCACTTCCCGAATAGACGTGATACCTAAATAAATGACTAGGCAGTCACTCGCCATTCAATCCCTTCTATTTAGCATATTGACAAAGCTGTCGAGTTTTAAATTGCATATTGGGCAAATATTCTACGAGCAAATACGCATTTGCGAGTAATGGAAACCAGCTCCATGTTATCGTAGCGAAGCCCGAAACTAGAGCAACTCTCCAAAAATCAATAGAATCTCTCTGCATAGTTGTTTCAAAAAATTGGAAAAAATCAGAACAATTCGCACTTACTCCCACAAACTCAAACCATTTTCAACTCATTCAAAATTCGTTTGAAACTCACTTCCCACAACGCAATGTGCCAGGTCGTCCTTTCTCGCGCGAAACATCGCAGTAACGTCGTGATCTCATAGTTGACGGGCTGTCCGTGCGGCATCGGGGGTCGAATTCGACCATCAACAATGATGAGAAGGATTAAGAGGAGTAGGAGAGGAGAAGCGTTCATTCGCTATAAAATAAAACTTCACAATTGCTGAATATCGCGAAAAAGGCAGCGGCACACGATAAATTTGAAAGAAAAGGCGAAGTGAAGAAAAGAAGAAAAGAAAAGGCGACTCGTGAACAGTCGGGTCGCCACTAATGGAGGTTAGACTACCGCTCGCACTACAGTATCCTCACAGAGTGGCAGTATGCACAAAGCGAGGCGTCATTTTAAGAACAAATCGAAGGTTGAAAAAAGGGGAGGATAAAAGCGGATAGGATCGAGAGGATATTCGAAAGTATATACAAAATACAGTTTGTTTAAAAAAAAGCAAACTGAAGTAGTTCGTAACAACCAACTATGAGTCGGGTCGATCGACGTTGGTCTGACTTCCTACTCCTACCGTACCCTATTTGAGTGATTGATTGGAAAGCGTCATTCTAAGAGCAAGTCGAGGGTTGAGAAAGGGGGGGGGGATTAAGTCTGATAGGATTGAGAGCGAGAGGGCGCTATGGGATTGATATCGGATCGCGATAAGAACGTAATAATCGGAGACAATTTACGATGCGCCTCGCACACAAAATTTAAAAGACCATCGATTCAGCGATTTATAATCTCTCGTCATATTTCGAATTGTGTGCTGAGGGGTCTCGAAAATGTCTAGCCGACAGTGGGAGGTTTGGGCTTCTTTCCAAAAGTTTCAAGTAATCAATCAATTTATCATTTCATGGAATACTTGCTATATGAGGATGCGGCGGAAGTCTTCGTGGGATGCATTTCACCAGTTGCCAATAGCTAGCTTAATCACAAGGTTACATGATACCTAACAGTGCTGCCAAAACGCGCACGTCTAGACGGAATCGATCTCAGTCGTGCGCCCAATTTGTCGATTGACGATGATTATGATGACTATCAATCGGGATGATCATATTGGGGACTCGCTCTCACTCTGTTTCACTCATTCTCCCCCTTCCCCTTCTCACTCCGCGACTCTGCCCGGCTAGAGGCCGCCTGAAAGCGAGACAGTGGGTCAGGCGACAATTAGTCCCGCGCGGCCAAGAGCAAACAACACGGTGGCGCCTCTCACCTGCTGATTTCCCCCTTGTTTTGCTGCACCGCTGCACTTTCGCGTTGATACGTGAGCTAATCACAACGTTTCTCGTGTTATTTACATTTATCCCCCAAAATACGTTTATTTGATCAGTAACCATGAGCTAGAGAGTGCGAATAAATATTCGAGTACGCGCATCGCTCCCCGTTCCGCCTCTCTCCCTGTCGTCCGTTAGCAGAGAGTAGAGAATTTGATGACGCGCGCACTTCCCCGCCCATTTCGTTGCTCGCTCTTGGCCCTCGCTTTCACTTCTTTTCAGCACTTTGTCGAAGTATTGGCAGTAATTTTTTCCATTTTTGCCTTCTAATCGCGCGAAAATCAGCTTCTCAGCTTTCTTTTCTCTCCCTTTACCTACTCTACCTCGGTTTCGAGCTCATTTACTCAAGCTTTATCGTTTTGAGCGTAAATAAGTGTTTTTGCAGGGTGAAGGGAGATGGCAACGGGTGTGGAGGTGGACGACAGACTGGTCGAGCCTGGAATGGACGTGACCAGTCGGCCGCCGCCGACCGAACAGAACGAGCTGCAAACGAATTATACGTGTAACGGTTAGTTTTATCGACTTTTTACAATGCTTTGAGCTCAGAATCTCATATCTTGCAATATTTGTTCACAGAAAAGCCACGTGTATTTGCTTGTTATAGGCAGCAACGTGTATATATTTTTTCTCTGAAATCATTGATTTTAAGGGTTGATATCGGGTGAAGAATGCAAGACACCGGTTGAATTCATGGACGAGACTAGCCGGCCACCTCCGACTGAATCAACTGAGTTCATAACGACGTTGGAACAAAACGGTAAGTTTAGTTGGCAATTTTCCTTATCTATTTATTTAATTATATCTTCCCTTGGCATTTTCAAGGAATTATTTATCAGGGTTCATGCCGGGAGAAGTGCTTGCCGAGTCCATGGATGAAACTAGCCGTCCACCCCCGACTGAAGCTATCGAGTCGAGGTTACATGAGAACGGTAAGAATAGTTGAATAATTTTGATTTATTCTGCTCATTTTATATTTATTCTTCGCAAATGTACATAATTATTTATCAGGGTTGATGCCGGGTGGACTAGAGATTCCTGTCGATGCCATGGATGAGACTAGTCGGCCACCGCCGATCGATCTGAAAGAGCTTAATTCTCCTTCTCCTCGTAACGGTCAGTGTAGTTTAATGTTAGTATCAATTTAGTTTATTTATACATTTGTTTGCATCGAAGTACTTAAATTATCTAATATTTTTGTTTTACTTAATAATGTTGAAGGGTTCACGGGTGAGACCACTCA
Organism: Pristionchus exspectatus; assembly: GCA_911812115.1. Lineage (NCBI taxonomy): Eukaryota > Metazoa > Nematoda > Chromadorea > Rhabditida > Neodiplogasteridae > Pristionchus > Pristionchus exspectatus. The sequence continues at coordinate 29,481,440 of OU461583.1, read as the reverse complement.
GCATTCTCCAACCGAGCCACTTGAGTACCGACCGTCTCCCTCACACAAAGGTTTGTTCACTTATATTTTCTTTTATGTTGTTATCATCTTTCCCATTTTCGGGCTAATTTATTAAATTGCAGGGTTGATGCTGGGAGTGCGGGTGGATGATGAGAGCGTTGGTGACTCGGCTGAGCCAACGGCCTGCACGATCCGGTCGCCGGTATCTCAGCCGACAGATGAAATCGTTCCCATCGACCAACACGAAGAACAGCGTCAGCCTTCTCCTCGCGACGGTCCGTCATTTCCCTCTAGTAATTATCCTGACATGGGCCTGCAGGAGAAAACATCATTTGGCAGCGCTTCTTTATTATTAACTATTTGGCTCACTTTCTGCTACACGCCCATGACTCCTAGGCTATGATAATCGCCTAAATAATGGTGATTTTGCAGGAACGAAATCGCCTGTTGACGAAAGAGTGCCCGGGGAAGTAATGGATGAGACGAGCGAGAGCCAGCCCTCGTCCACTCTCCCTGCCGACCCGCCCCCGTATCGGCCACGATCTCCTCACTACAGTAAGTGGACTACAGTATCTGCAGCACAACACGAATCAAGAGGGGGCAATTTCTAAACTCGATTAAGTTTCATCCTGTGATCAGAAATGAAATGAGCTACTAGGCGCAATATTTGCAATAATGCCACTATTAGCTCACTTCGTTCTTGATCCCCCTATTTTTGTTCGACAATCAAGAGAAGTGTGCTCTGCACTTTGCCCTAGCCCCTAATGGGGTGTGTACTCTTTCCAGAGAAAGGTCGCTTGCTCTCCCCTTTGGGGGCATTTCTCAGCGAGAAGCGGGAATCGATGTTAGTAGTAGTAGTAGTTGGAAGAGAAGGCAGGTTATTCCAAGTGAAACGCCGGGTGCATTCAGCGAAATTTCTTCTTCTTTCAACCTCATGAATATTTAGTTGCCTTTCCGCGAATTGTGGGTTAATTATGCAATTGCAGGAGGGATGCGAATAAAATTGGCGAATTTGAACTTAAATAGGCTGGTTTTCCATTCATTTCCTTGTAGAAAGATTAACGCTATTTCTCTGGTTTCTTTGCAATTTCGAATGACTATCGTGCGAAGAATATGCAAAAAAATAGTTGGAAGGAAGATTATTGCTGACTTTGCGCTTTGATGTTTTCCCATTGTTTTCTTTCGTCCAAATAAAATAAAATATGCACATCGGGGAGATAATGCAAAATATATAATTACGAGCTTAAAATTGTGAACCATGACCACGCGCTAATAAATCTCCCTTTTCGGCTATTTTCTTCCGTGTTCATTCGATAATCATGAGTAAATTGAACAATTGTAGGATGCGAGGTGACCACCGCTTAAAAAACGCCTCTAACCTGCTAATTTTTCTCATCTTTTTGTGATTTATATTGAACTTCGATGCTGAAATACACATTTGCAGGACGCGAGGAGTCTGCCGCTTAAAAATGCCGCTTTCCCGCTATTTATCCTTATTTTCTCTCAGTTTTGATCGATAATCTTGAGTAAATTGAACAATTGCAAGGCGCGAGAGAATAGCTGGCCTTACTAGTGGGTCCCACCAAGCGTTGTCTTCTCAAAATCGCTTTACGTGTATACACCTTTACCTTTGTTTACTACCTCAGGACGCGAGGAGTCCGAGGGCGAGGAAACGGACGATCTTGAGGGACTCGACGCCGAAGTAGTCATTGAGATCATCGATCGATTGGGGTCGAGCGAGGACGAAGACGAGGTACGTTCTTAAATTATTTTAAATAAATAAATAACTAATTAATTGAATTAGTATTCCATTAGCGAGGAGGGAATGCCTTGTGGCAACGTTTTTTTCTTTTTTTTTTTAAATAACTTGGCTGGGAATATTTGTGTTCTTTAGATGCGTGACTCATTGCTGGAACTCGACTTTAAACTCAGCAGCAATTAATTTCCTTGCTTTCGTCTTCCTCTCTCCCCCTTCCCAATATCCGGGATAGCAGTTGCCCGTGTTGTGGACAATTGCCGGAATTCCCCCTGTTCCATTACCCTTCCTCCTTCTCTCCTCTACCCCTTCTCTCTCCACCACTTCGGGAGGGGAGGGGGGACAGGGAGGGAAATGGAGAGAGAAGGGGAGAGAAGACATGTTGTTGATTAGTGAACACTAACGACCGAGTGTCCTCCCACTCGTGGCAAACAACAAAACCTCTCCATCTGCTCACTTGCGAATGCCAAAGGGCTCAGACTTGAACTGTTTCGCACAATCAACAAAGATACTATTCTCTAAGACCTTGAGGAGTGTTTGACAGGCATGTTATAGGCGGATTGAAGTTGTTGGCCCAACGTGTTCTGTGAGATGGATACAATGTATAAAGGGAGGGTGAAAAGGAGCATTCTACATCGGCCATCATGTTGAATCATCATCATGAAATCTGCATAACAAGAAGCGAGAAGGGATTATCGCTGTGTTCCCTGTTTTTTCCATCACTTTACATTGCAAATGGCGCCATTCCGCCCGGTCTCCGCGTGATAACTGCCACCTTTCGCCTGATAGCAGCCCTATCAACTCTTGTCATCGGGGGACTGGGAGATCGATATAGATATAAAAAATTGAGTAGGAAAAATGGAAAATGTGCATCCCTTTTGCCTGATAGCTCGCTTATCAACCCAAGTCATCATAGCCGGGGAATGGGGATCGATATCTCAATTCAATTTCAATCACCAGGGTGAGTGGATGAGAGCAAAGTAGAATCTTCAGTTCTGTGGAGGTCCTGGTGGTGATTCGACGTTTGAGGTGTTTGGAAATAAAAATAAATAAATAAAAATTATGGAAAATCTCGACAATTCTTCAGGTCGAGTACTTGCTGCAGTGCGTGAACAACCGGCAACAGTGGGTGAAGAGGAAGGAGTGGGTAAGGAATTTCAATTTCAATTTGTTTATCCACCAGGGTGAGTAGGAAGAGAGAATGACGTATAATCTTCGACATAGTTCGGTGGAGGTCCGTCGTCTTGGTGGCGATTCGGTTTGGGGTTTGGGGTTTGGGGGGAATCTTATTTGTTTTTGATCTTTGGTCTTTGATCTTTGGTCTTTGATCTCCAATATCTTCAACTGCCTATTTGAGTCTAGTCAGCAATAAGGATTCTAGCCAACAGCCAGTTCGAGTGTGCGATTATACTCTAGATTGCGGCTGCCTCTACGCTTACGCTGAGTATCGCAGCATAGCTGACTGTGATTCATTCCTTGGCTCTTTCTCTGCCCATTGGCGCATTTCTCCACATCCTCATTCTAGTTGTATTACCCCTTTTTGCTATCATTTGCACGCATTTTCGAAGAGCAAAAAGATGAGAAGATGCGTCATAAATTTTGTTCGTTCCACATGCTCAATAAGGGTAAAAGCCACGATACCTTACGGGGTAGAGAGCTGGGTCGAGCATTCCTTCCATTTCCCCTCTCTTTCCAGATTGCTCGATATCCCCAGTGTGCACCGATGTCGGACATTTACGAGCTCTGCCGTAATAACCAGAGGAGGAAACGTCAGATCAAGTGAGCGTTCGAATTTATGTTTGTTTTTCGAAAACAGTGACTTCGGTCGCGGAAGGGAACCTACCCTAGGAAGCATTGGACAACAGGGTATTGTAGTCCGAATAACAGCTGACCTGTCCTGTGGGTCCCACCTAGCGTTGTCTCACAACTGTAAAATCGGTTGACGTGGATACACCTTTGCCTTTACCGTAGTCTCGGGCGGTCTCAAGGTTCTCGTTCCACTACGTTGGCTTCATGTAATGGGCTTCACATTATCATCGTCCCCTTATGGGCAGGAATAATGTCACGGGAATGGGGGATAATGTTATGAGCGAATGGGACGACGTTGGCTTAGATGACAGCGCACAATCCCATACGAGTATAATGGGAATGGGACCGAATGTGGCGTGCAAGAGGGCTTGCAGGGGCGCTGTGCGGATATCGTGTATGTAGGGGCCACAACGCAGATAGCCGATTTTACACAATGGGGTCAAAAGTATGTTCCAACAATCCCTCATGGACCCAATAACATCATGGTTTTTACCGTTTGTCGATATCTTGTCGCTGAGCCGCGCTAGAGCACAAGAAGTACGCGCGCAACTCACTGGGGGAGAGGAGGGAAAGGCGAGACGAGAGGGAAAGGGGCGGAGCCTAATTTGCGTGTGTCTCTCTCGCTCCCCCCGCCCTCTCGCTCGCCTCACCCCGCTCGCACAAATTAAGAGGGCACAAGCCAGGGAAAAATGCTAAAATTCTAATTTTTTCTCTAAAAATCCTAAAATATTGTAATTTGTCAGAAAATTACTGCCCAAACAAAACTTGTCAAAACTACCTATTCCCTTCTTTTATATGCCAATTTTATCTAATTAGTGATGCTGTGCACATTTTGGGCAGTGCTCAATCGATAGAGTACCACAGTAGCTATCCATAGCAGTTGAGAACGAGAGATTTGGTTGAGAATGAACCTTGTGCCCTCCCTGTCTCGCTTTTGGGCGAAATCGTGTCACACCAAAGTGGGCGGAGCTTGTGGCCCCTACGTGTATGAAACCGATTAGCATTCACTCAACCGACTATCATGGACCAAAACTATCATGATAATCGGTCAGGTGCCTTATCAGTGCAACTACTTTTTCTGAAATTTACCTTCTTTCAAATCCAATATCAAGGTTTGCAGTAGTACGGGAAAATGCGTTTTGCAATGGGTTCGCTCTGCAAACAACTGAGGAGAAATCTTACTGTTCTCCATGAAGAACAATCGCAAACAGAGAGTGATGGTCTGACTCTCTCACTTTCCCATTGTCTCTCGCTTCTCTGACCGACTAGAGAGCATTGTGAAATGAGAGAGTCAGACGATTGTTCCAAGCAGAGCAATGAGAATGACGAAATACGTCATACGTGCGCTCGCTTTCTGCAGCAAAGAGTGTTTTTCCCGTCGTATTTCCGAAATGATTTCGAATTTTGCGTTTTTCATAATTGCAATTTTTCGATATTTGCGGAACTATACCTATTTTTTCACCGCTTATGGCTCCTGAAACATAGAAAGCAGAAAAACGCTAAGTGCGACCCACCAGTATGGCCGGCTGTTAAACGGGCTAAAATACCCCTGCAGTCTAATGATTTCTTGGGTAGGTTACCTTCCGGGACCGAGGGCACGAAAGACAACCTACCCTCGCCTCTGGTGTGCACGGCAATGTTGAGGGCACATTTGTCCGGGAAATGAATCTGACCCGCGGCGAAAAGGGAGAGAGGGAGAGTGAGAGGGGCACACCACATCTCGCTCACTTCACGATCAAAAACCGCAAAGTATACTTGACGGCTCTCTCTGCGGTTTTCACAGGAAATTCACTGTTGTGCGTTTTCTCATTTTTTCGAAATCTTTTTTTGAAATTGCAGAAAAAACACTCGATCCTATGCCGAGCACCACTGTAATATTCCTATGGTGCTCGGTATGCGACCGAGTGTCCTTCAACGATTTACCGCAACTGACTACATAGCTGCTCTCCTTTCACAGTTTTTTGCTTCGAAATAATTTTGAAATTGTGATTTTGAAATTTCGAAATTGCAGAAAGAACATTCGGTAATACCTATGGTGATCTTCATGGCCCATTCACATGATTGGTCGTGTTTTTTTTCGAAAATCTTTCGAAAATATAATTTTCGAAACTGCAGGAAGGACACTCGTTCCCGTGCAGAGACGCGTCTAGAGGACGCCCTTTCCGCATCAAGTTCGGACGAGGAAGAAGACGTATTCGGTTCACCCAATCGCCTGAACAAGAGGAGGTGAGCGAGGTGACGTCATCTATCGTTGTGATCCCTGATCTTAGATCTCTATGGCCTGACCATCACGATTTTAACTCAAGTAGCATTTTTTAGAGGGTTCACTCGTTTGTGATCTGCGCTCGATTGCTCTTTGATCTCTTCCACTCAATCTGAATTCACTTCCATTTCAAAAGGCCGGTCAATCTCGCCATCCAATATACATTGAAATGCGGGGAATGCGTAGGTTGTATATGAATCATCCCTCTCTCACGCATCCAATCAAATTGCTGGGAGGAGGGAACAGGCGTAAATTGCGTGCGTGGAAGCAGAGGGGACTCATAATTTACATCAGAAAATAGAAATCCCTTCACTATTCATTCCTCCCTAGCAATCCCTACCACCCCACAACTGATAAATTTATTTATCATAATTATTACCAGTTGCTAACAATTACCAGTTGGTCCCACCTAGCGTTGTCTTGCAACTGTAAAATCGCTTGACGTGGATGCACCATTACCATATATTAGTTGCAGGAAGAGGAGAGAGGCGAGACGGGACGCGCTGAGGAAAGACGCTGCCATTCGAGAGGCGTGGAACGGAGAGGAAGACGTGGACGGAGGAGTATTACAGTGAGTTAGCTGATCTTTGATCTGTTCGGGTTGTACCTTTAGCCCATATAGGACGGATTTTATGTTATTATCGTGGTCTTCGATCTTTCTGAGGTAGAACTGCTCTTTGATATCTCTAGAAAGGGAATAAAACCAGGAATAAAACGGAATTAAAGTGAAACGGCGACTTGAATTACCCTTTCGAAATATACTGAGCACTCCTATATTTGCCTATGTGAGAGAATAAGAAATAATGAGAAATTTTTACATTATTTGATCTGTGATATTTAATGTGAGTATGATTGTGATGGCAAAACCACCAATAACGGAGCAATGGATGTGGAAACGGGACTTCTGCTAGCAATCTCCAAGCAAAACCGCTATTGGCATATTAGAGAGGGACTAGATGTGCTCTTTTTGTATCAAGCAAGCAGGTGTTGTTCGTGAAAAAAACGCGTTTTGAAGATATTACCCCATTAAAAAATAATATTGGACAGGATCACGAGATAGTGGAAAATAATCAATAAGAGTACTGCTGACGTTCGAGGGTGTGTGTTTCACGGATATAACGAGAGGGGAACTCAGAAGTTAATCAATATTTCCCAGGTCGGCAGCGGATCTCGACTTTCCCACTTGCAGTATGGATCTCAACCCGCGCTCGCCGCCCAAGAGACCCAGTGGGGACGATCTTGTGAGTGATCGAAATACATATAGTTGTTCTCTTCTGTGGATTCCTGATTCCCTCCTGCATTTCTGACATGTTAAAACGAGTTCTCTGTAAGAACGCAGTGATTTGGATAGGAAAGTGTACAAAAATATCAAAATCATCGCCCGGGGCTCAAACTTCACCAACATGACCCCTAGGGACGGAATTTGCGATTTTTAAAATTTGATCATCAGTGGATAGGGGAAATATGAGGGGAATGGGCAGGGCAGCAAAAATTACTGAATACGAAAGTGATCTTGACGAAGAAGTGGAGTGGGCAATTGGACCTGGAAAGATAAAAAGGAATGATCAAGAATAAAAAGCTGCCTCATTGCAGCTTAACTGGCCCGGTCTCGCCAAGGTGGTGAGGGTGGACGAAGTGGCCGATAAGAGAGAGAAGATCCTCGCGTCGTTCGTACCCGGCAATGGAGTGAGTGTGTAAGATGTCAGAGGAGTGTGCAAAAACCAATGGAGGTTGATGGAATCGAACCAGCGCCCATCCGAACACGTGACGGCTGCTCTAGCCACTGAGCTAAACCCCCTTGTTCGACTATCCTCGTGTCTCGTCTTAGGGCGCGGCATCTCACAGGGATCTCACAACTCCCTTACAAGTGGACTGAAGAAAATGTAAAAACAAGAACAAAAGATGGTCAAAGATGGCCACATTCTTTATTGAGAACTTTGTCAAAATCGTTTGTATCTTCCAAAATACAAAGCACAATATTGTACACTTTTCTGATCGATGACATGAGAACGCGATGTATTACGTTTAAATGGGCATGCGTATTTGTAGTAGAAGGGAATGGAATGTGAATTTATTGCGCGACAGAGGGTCTGATAATTTCGACGGTCGGTGACGTGATCGAATTAATTTCAACGGCAAAATCGATAGCAACGCTGCATTTTGTGATAGTAGGGCGGAGCTATCGTATTGACAATCGATGGATTATCAAAGACATTACGGTAGTCCTTAGAACAGAGATTATGTATGAGATAGGATATTCAGGTTTATTAGATTACACGGCTGTTATTGAAGAAGAAAGAAGATATATTTAAATATAAGAAGATCCCTCATTTCCCTCCCAATCCCCTCTCATTCCCTCCCAATCCCCCTTTTGCATCCCACTAATTCAATCACCGACCCCTATATAAGCCCCGAGCCCCTTCACCAAATCGGTGTTGGTTGATGGATAAACTGTGATATGTGACCTGTTCGAGGGTTTTCGCAGTGCATCCGGAGATCGATACCCCAAGCCGGGGAAACCTAGCTTGTTCATGGGGGCCGAACCGAGTCGATCCCAGTGCTGGTTCTACCGTACCCAAAGAGTATCCCAAGTGTGGAGTGCGGACGCTCACCTTGTGGATAGGGAGGTAGACTGGCCAGTGGACTGTGGTACCCATTGTTGAGACTTGCCGGACCCAGAAAGGATCCCAGTGAGTGAGCGCGGACGCTCGGACTGTGGATTGGGTAGTAGAGATCACAATTGGAAGAGACTAGTGTAGAGGACGAGCCAGTATCAAGTGTGGTTCGGTGCCAAACAGATCTGTTCGTCTTACAGTAGATCTATGTTTAATGTACTCAGTGGATACTGTAAGGGTACTTCGAAACCGTCGGAGGTTCGAACCCTGCCCAGACTACGGTAAAAGATAGCCAAATGAGGACTGAGAATGAAACTGTAGTCAAGTGTTTCGAGACCGTCGGAGGTTCGAGCCTTGATTACGGTAGAGGATGACCTATTAGATAGTTCCCCATGAATGAGCTTCCCGGTTCGGCCCCCATGAATGAGCTTCGGATATGCGGATTCACTGTGGGAGCTCACTACAAGAGTATCACTTCACAATTTATCCATCCTCAGACTGGCGAGGAGACGGGGGAGGGGGTATTTATAGTCGATTAGCGGGTCGATGAATAGAATGATTGGAATGTAAAGAGGGGGATAGAGAGGGGAATGAATGGGATTAGGGGTGTGGGAGGGAAATGAATGGGTTCTTCTTATATTTACATATTGTATCTTCTTTCTTCTATAAAAACAGCAACTGCTGAAGAACTACTGATATCTGAAATAGCCCTATTGGCCCTATCTAATACATCCTCCACCTCTGGGAAGTTGCGTCCTCGCAACTCTACATTTGTCGCGGGTACACTTTAGAATACTATATACATCCTCCACCTCTGGGAGATCGTGGCCATACCACTCAATCACATCACTTTAGATCCATTGTACGTATCGTATAACTTTTCGGGATCTTTCTTAGGCGATGGACGATCCATTTTCTCATAATGATCAATCCATTCGTGCAATTCATAATCACATCTGATTTTGAGAACTCCTTCAATATATTTCTCCGGGTCCTTCTTGGGATATGTATGATCCACTTTCTCATAGTGATCAATCCACTTGTGCCATTCGTAATCGGTTCTGTTTTTGTTTGCCTCATTAATACATTTCTCCGGGTCTTTCTTGGGGAATGGGCGATCATTCTCATCGTAATGATCATTCGAATTTTGAGATTCGAGATCATTTTCCATTGACGTGTTATTGTCAATTCTTGGGGTGGTGTGCTCGATTCCACGAGTCTTCATCAATCTTCCAAAATGTTCATTCATTCCTTCGCTCGATGATTGCATATCATCCTCTACTGGGATGCACTGTGAATCCACAGTATTGAGCAATTCAATCTTCTCCTCTTCCAATTCCAAACTTTTCGATTTCACTCTTCCTTCGAATAAACAACGTATTATTTCCATATTTATTCTATTTTCATCTCTCTTAATCAATCTCTCCTCCACTTCTATTTTGGTCATTTTTTCGATCGTGTAGCGGTCGATTCTATCAAACCACTCTTTTCTTTCTTCCACAGACTCAATGTTCTCGTCTGCCCATTCATACATATTCTTTGAAAGCATGATAATTTCACATTTAGCTTCTATCAAAGATTCTCTTATTTTCAAGCAGCGGATAAGTAGGCTGCTCAGCTCCTCATTATAATTCATTATCAAATACGTATCTGAGGACAACTAAGAGTTAATACACAATCAATTTCCTGGTTCCTCTTTATCTACAGTATGCTTGGGTAGAATGGACTCTGTCGTCTCACTTCTCCCTATTACAGCTGTGAAGTACAGTAATTCAATCCCTCTTGGGGTCAACTTCATATGGTGTCTCAGTCCACCGATGAGCACACTCTCAATAACTATTAGTACCCGATAGATCTCGGTTGATATCAGTTGGGTTATACGGTACTCTACTACCTCAGTCGGTCACAGTAGGTACTACGGTAGGTGCTGCTCTGGTACTCTTCACCGTTTCTATAATATCAATATGAACTCGCCACCCTAACCTCTTTGGGCTCCGGTGTGGTTTACGGTATTCGCTTAGTCAACCTACCCCTTTGGGTTACGGTATGGTCTTCAATACAAATTCTGGTGCCTTGCACCCTCAAACTCAAACAACTCGTCTTCTCGGATCTACAGTATCCGGTCACTCGGTACTCAAATATCGCAATTCTTGGTGTCCTCTTTGGTACACTACTCTGAGGTCCTGTCGCTCTTGACCAGGCACCACAGTACAGTAATCCGGGCTCAACGTCCACGGTTTTTTTACACAGATTTCCGGGCTCAACGTCCACGGTTTTTTTTTGTTACGGTACTCCGATCTGTCCACAGATCTTTGGCTACCACCCTATCCTCGAGGTGAGCGTCCGCACTCCACACTCGGGATACTATTTGGGATCGGTAGGGGTACGGTACTCTAGATTCGGTTCGGTTCGGCCCCCATGAATGAGCTTCGGATATGCGGATTCACTGTGGGAGCTCACTACAAGAGTATCACTTCACAATTTATCCATCCTCAGACTGGCGAGGAGACGGGGGAGGGGGTATTTATAGTCGATTAGCGGGTCGATGAATAGAATGATTGGAATGTAAAGAGGGGGATAGAGAGGGGAATGAATGGGATTAGGGGTGTGGGAGGGAAATGAATGGGTTCTTCTTATATTTACATATTGTATCTTCTTTCTTCTATAAAAACAGCAACTGCTGAAGAACTACTGATATCTGAAATAGCCCTATTGGCCCTATCTAATACAATTAAAGTAAAACCTGGTTGCGGATAGAAGAGACATAGAGAAACTGCTATGAAAAACTAAATAGAGAGACTTCCTAGATGAACGCGGCTGTGTATTACGGTAGCCAATCTACGATGTGGTGCATCGACGGAACGGTATACAATCAATATTCCGCCAAATGTTTTACTGCAGTAACTAAAGAAGTAGCTAACCAACGAACGAGTGTATACGAATCGTATGCGAATCGACAGCAAGCCACTTCCGACAAAATTATTCAAGGCAGTGTGCCATGCAAAGGCGTGAAATTGGTTAATTTGAAACGATAATGTAGCTGCTACAGTGGTATTCCATTGATTGCTATTCATTCTATGCTACAAAGGATAACGTGCGATATTTAATCAATATCCGACGTTATTCTTTGTAAAATATAAGGATTTTTTTTATCGCTACTTGTTTAAACAAAAAATTGTTTGCATTTCAGAAGGACTTCTACACGAAGGGAAAATACGACTGCAGCTTCGATATGATCTCCTTCGCTAAGGTCATCGATAGTAAGTAAATTCGTTCATCAATTTTGTAAATTAATTAATTACTTAATTAATATTAAAAATAAGGAAACTACACAGAAATTTGCAGGGAACGCCCAGGAGCGCATCTTCAATCACAAGATCGAGAACGTCCTCGGCTGTCCTCCAAACTATCCAGTGAGTATGAATATTTTTAGCAGATACAAAGTTTGATTCGCTTTGTGTCAAATCTCTAGTAAATGTATTTTGCTAAATTGAGAATAGGCCGAGACAATTTTAGAAACAAAAAGAAATGCGAGAGACTTATATTTGTTGTGATCTCCAGTCACAATGATCATTACCTAATGACGCTATGACCTTTGAAAATATTCCCAGAGTAAACTGGCATCATTTGCAGGACTTTCTGGTGATCGTACTGGCCCGCACGAACGACATCACCAATGAGATGGTCGAGGCCATTTTCCCGGATATGACTCTGGCCATCTCACGAGAGTGTCTGACGATTCATGCCCCGCTGGTATGTTTTCTTTTATCTGGATTAATTTCCAGAAACGACTCTACCATATTCTAATCAGCTATAAGCATATCCAGAAGAGAAGCGATGATTGATTTTCTAGTTGTTTCGAATTAGCTAGCCAGTCCAGATTCAAAAAAATAAGTATTCTAATATTTATAGGCTCTCAAACAGTACGAGGCAACAGAGAAGCTGAAGAAATAGTAGATCAATAGTTGATCGTCCCTCCCTTTCATCTCCTCCTTCCACCCACATCCCTCCATTCTTCCCTACAACAACTTCCTCTCATCAAACCATCTCTAGTCCCAGGCTCTGACTATTTTGTAGTCCCTTCTTCCTACTCATCCTCTCGCATGTTCGCTCCTATATTGAGTATAGTTTAAGTGCGTGTATTCCTTCGATAGCCATTTGTAAATATATCCCACATTTTTATGTTTTCTGAGCTTTGAGATCCTCCATGTGCTAAATCCCTTTCCTTTGGTTCTTCTTCCGCTCAACATGTCCTTTTTGTTCATTTCTAAGATAAGAGCATCATTCAAACTTGAGAATGGCAAGAGCTTCGAATCTTTCACATTCCGTGCAATCGCTTTTGACTTGTATTACTTACATTGGATTGTTCCGAGAGTATCCTCCCCGTTCTCTCTACTCTAACCCACATAGACGATTGCGTCTCGGCCATCGTGTCTACGAACGCAACTGTTGTCCCATTTTATAGATAATATGTGAATTTCCTGTTCTATTCTCCTTTCTTCATCCCGTTGAAGTTGTGTTCTCTCTGACGCTTACAGTAGCACCGTTGCCATTCACTAGATGTTCCCTTCACAGGTTTTGAATTTAAAGATACAGTCTTCCTTCTCGCAGGACGCTTTCTCACTTATTGTGTGCTTTCCACCCTATCCCTTTACCGCTTTTTTATATCATCAGGCGACCCCGATCAACCTCTCCTCGTGAAATAAATGATTTCTTATGGAAAAAATCCAAAGTTTAAAGAAAACCAAAAATCCAAAGAGCTTTAAACATGTTTGCACTCACTAGTGAGGGCACTATCAGCTGAAGTGTAATTCAGGTCAATTTTTTCTGACAACGGTATCCTTACAGTAACTATATTATTCAGTATTCATTCTTTATAAAGATCTGTTATTCGAGTGATTTGTTTGGGTGCCTCCATTAGAGACGATCCGCGGAGCCGCAGGCGATTGTCTCGGAAGTGCGCTCATTCCAAGTACGTAACGCCTAGAAAAATTTATTTATTCGTCTAACGGTTATGATGGCTTAGCAAATTGATTGCTATAAAATCATGTATGCGGGAAAGTGAGGTTTTTAAATCGATTGACCTTTGAACTCTCACCTGAACGGACGCACATACAAGATCATTGACACGGTGTTCAGTGGCGAGTGCAAACAGGTTACCATCAAGCCGAATTGGCCTCCGACTGGAATTAATCAATTAATTAATTATACGTAAAAATATTATTATTGCATGCACTTACTGTATCCTATGAGAGAGGAAACTGGGAAAAACGATCACCAAAAACCTGATCATTTCACTAAGCAAAAGTTCGTGATCTCTGCATTTCGTTGCCAGAAAACGTATCGTAATTGGCAGGTAACAAGCAGTGCTACACTCTTCTCTAGTAACCGGCTACTTAGCACATATTACTTTTGCTGAGTGAAGGTGGGAGTATCGTGCCGAATTTGATAGCTCCTGCAGCTCCGATGAGGGGAAGACACAGCGATCCCATGGGCAACACCATCTGGAAGGATTTCGACGATTTCGACGACGACGAATCCGATATCGACGTGACGTCGACTGGAGCCAACGAGGGCTCAAAATGAAAAATGAGTATGCTCATCGTCATCAGCACCCTTGAGAACCCCAAATAGCACATTTTCAGAGAATCGACATTTTTGAGCTGTGCCAAACCCCTCCGGATCTGCCCGACTCTCTCGCAAACGGCCTCATATAGTGCAGGGGTCGTATATGCATGACACTGTTTGCCAGTCGAACATCACATTATTAGCGTTGGGGGCTGAGTTGTTTGCCGGACAAATCGTTTGTCGGGTTCAAGCATGGCGTTAGCGCGAGATGAAGAGGGAAGCAGTGTAATTCTATTCGCACCTGCGCGATTAGTGCTTTGATGAGTGTGCGATGCATTTGAATCGTATTTGCGCTCATTACCGCGTGTATCGTGCGTTTCAAATGCTCAGCAAACTCAATGTGCTGGTTAGCGTATTGATTGTCTGGGAGAGAGAGGAAGGGAAGAGGTAGGGGGGAGGAGAGCAGGTAGATCACTAGCCTCCTCCTGGCATCTTCCTCCCTCCTCCCTCCACTCAGTTCGTCAAAGGTCAACTACGCGTGGAATGGAAAATAATCTCACGATAGCTTGCTGAGATTCTGGAAAAGATTTTTTTCACTTATCCATTATTTCAATAAAATTTCTGTGACTAGTCAATCGTACCATATGAATTGATATCAGCACGAAGAGGAAGACAAACACGTAGAAGAACAGAGACACGGATATGTGTGCCAAACCGATTCGGGCGAATAAGAACTCGTCCAGCTAGGAAACATTGCTCAATAGACCTATTGGCTGAAACTTACCACAACAAAGTAAATGAACGCCGGTTTGCGATAAAGGAATAACATTTCAGGGTTATTCTGTAATGATGAAGTCTTCAAAATGTCTGGAATAGTCTGGAATAAACTAACCTCAGTGATTGCGCATAGTATGCGCGACTCTGGAGGATATCTAATAATCAAAATTCCGCAGCTGAAATCTGATTCAAAATGTGAAGTACTGGGCACACTCACGATATGAGCGAGTTGACTACACAGATGGCAACAACGAAATACGCCGACAAATGGATCAATTTCTTCTTCTTTTCGCTGACAATCGCATGGAATCGGTACAGGAACGCCAACAAGAGTGTAGTCAGCCAGAAGAAGATGAGAAACAGCGCGAACGCCTTAGAAAAGCGCGCATTCTCACGGGCACTTCCATAATTTCAAAATACCAGGAGGTACACGACCATTCGCGGATGAATGTATACAAGGAGACCATCGGCCCAGAATGCAATGTGCGGTAGCACAGGGAACGGTGCAGTAAAGATAGATATATGGACGTCCCAGAGTAGGCCCGAGATCTGAATCGTTTCGAAAATTATTTCACAACGGCAAATAACGATGAAAACGTACCACAATCGCCGTTAGAACCCACCTATACGCGCCCAGCTTTTTTTGCTCCGAGCGGCAACTCTGAAACGAGGACGGTTAACACCTCAAAAAGGAAATAACCCACCTTTCGAATAAGAAATCTTATTGGTGAAAACACTGAGAATACCGCTAGAAACCCGGTAAGTATAAGGAAGTAGTGAAACACCGTGTCTAACGTCGTGGAATCGAAAGCGTCATCTTTACCCATAGCAAAAGTAGAAATATTTCGGAAAAGTAATGTCTGCTAAGCGCAAAATAGCCGCTACAGCTCGAAACATGCAATTACTTGGATTGATTCGGGTAAGTCAAGTTTAATTGGAGGGTGTTCCGTCCTTTCGGTTCGGCTACAATTACGGCAGTCAAAAGATGGAAGACTAGAAGGCGAAAGGATGCAGGTGTGAACTCAATGGGCGCACTTGGTGATAGGGAACTATTGAGAATTTCGTAAGAGACGGGATCGAAGGGATCAAAGCCCGGGTGTCGAAACCGGTGACTCTCAGGTTTTCTACTACTTGTTGGTTACCTTTTTCGCTACAACCACTTACTTACTTAGTTACTTAGTAGATCCTCTTCAGCGGGCGAGGCCGCGTGGATCACAATCCCTCCATGTGTTTCTATCGCGTGCGCGTGTAGTCCAGTGTTTGGATTCGAAAACTTTCCACTAGATGGGAGCGTCACCCAGTGTGTGGGAGAAACAAGGGGGCCGTTTCATTTCATCTCCTATTAGAGATTGTGCAGTCCAGATACATTCATCGCCAACCGCGGCTCCCCTTTCAGCAATTACTCTGTCCGATTCAATAACCATTCGCGGACGGAAATCAGAGTTGTGGCCTTAACGATGTTCCGTCTGTCGCCACGTATTTGCTTCTTGACTCCAAGAGTAAATGTTTTCTTCTTCAGATTCTTTTCTGTTCCTCCAATCGATGAATTCTCTTCGCCTCTTCTACTCAACCTCCTTACTATCCCCGTGTCACTTCTGATTTAGCGACAGCAGTTTGGACAGCTCCCCCAACGCCAACCTGCCACACTGATGTTTGGCATGTCCATGCATCATCCCTGGCAGCAGCAGCAACAGCAGTTTGCCCATGTGGCAGCCCCGCCTACGGGGCACATTCATCCTTTCCATTCCACTTGGGCAACATACGTCGGTGCGCAGTACCTCCAGCCTCAGCTGCATCCGTATGATATACCCTTGGCGCTGCCGCCTCCGCTACCGCCCGGAACTCCCGCAGTGAGGTTTGGTGGTGGCTGTCAGCAGCCACCCGGAAGATCTCCTGTCGGTGCTTCCGACTTGGCTCCGGCCGGTCGTATCTCTGATAGACTACCTGCTGTTTGTCAGGCCCTATCATCGACTATGTGCCGCTCTGTCTATCTGTCTCAGGCGCAGAGCCGTGCCAATCGCGCTCTTCCCGCTCCGATTCAGCACCATCAAGATTTCAGCAACAACACCGTCGACACTTCCAATACACTGGCAGATTCAGAGGACGAGGGATCAGTCAGTACCACTCCTCCCTGCTCCCCTTCGCCTCGGTCGTCAAAGGAGCTCAGCTCAGAGCCTTCCACTCCTTTCTCTTCTCCTACTCATCATCCTTCCCTGGAAGATATGGAGGTGGTAAAATCTACGTTGTCATCGATGGATGAGACCTCTGATGAAGAAGAAGAGTCTATCGCTCGCTCACACAAGTCTTCCCATACGGACCAGACCCTGTCCAGCATCATGACATCCTCCATGCGCCAATCCCCTCCACCTTCCCCTCGTGGATCTCATGTTCCACCCACTCCTTCTCCTCCTCCACCTCCAGCGGCAAAGATGTTCTGTCGCGGCATGACCAGGAAGGAGTACTCCGCCGCCTATTATCAACAGAACAAAGTGAGAATTAACGCCAAGGCCAGGGAGAGGAGAACATCTCGCCTAGAACGGGAGAAGGTGGCAAAGGTAGTTACGTTTTTGCTGTTCTTAAGAGAGAAATGGCATATAAATCTATCTATAATTCGATTAGATGGGTGGTTATAATGAGTGCGGGATCATTGTTATGGTCTGGCGAGAGATTCTGGGCGTAGGAAACCAATCGATGTAGCAGATTGGAACTCGAAACGAAATGGGTCCATATTAATCTTTTACGTTCAGTATCGGAAGACGTCCGAGAAGTGGCTTCAAGTCGTGAAGAGAAATGAGAAATTGAAGGATAGTGAAAAGGGAATGAAGGTGAGACTGGTAGATGTTACTCAAGCGCAATCTTCCGATAACAGTTAACAGTACTTTCGTTAATCAATGCAATTACGCCCCCCGAATCGCTGCTAGAGATTATTCACAGAACATTCATTCCGGATCTCCTAATCTCTATTTTTCAGATATATTCTGTTGACAAACAGGATCAGGATCAACCCGATCAGGGAAGCACTTCGATGGCGTCTCGGGAAAGATGAGATATCAACGTGCTCTTGGCCCAAACAGGCAGATCATCATTCCCTCTATTTTTCCCCATATTTCCTGAGTAATAGTGATTTTTTCAAAAACTTATTTATCTCTCAGTATATTACAAAAAAGAGAAAAACGAAAGCTACGAATACTTGTGAACAAATGCTTAACTTTTATTTTGTTTCTTTAAAACAAAATAAAAGAAAAAAACATAATTGTTAAAACAGATTCGAAAAGGAAGTGATGGGCTCTTGGCCGATTTCGCCCACTTTGTAATCGGACATTTGCCTACAGTATCCGATTATTATGGCGCAGTTTTTCGTTGTGAGACTCGGTGCCTTTGAATGAACATTTTAAAATTTATATTTAAAACTTGCTTAATTCGTCCGGGACAATATCGCTATCGCTTCCTGATTCTATTCATAAATCGCCTACGATTACTTATCACAAACGTATGTCTGAATTATACAAAATCGTGCACAATCCCGACATCAGCGAACAATAGTTACTCTATCCAGGTTAGTTCACGCACCTGGCCTCATGCCCCTATCTATCCGCTATCGATTCTCTCCTTCTCTGCCCTCCCTCTCTGCCCTCTCTCCCGCTCCTCCTCCTCCTTCATATCCATGTTAGGGTCACAGACCCGTTATGCCAACTGTCATTACCTGAGTTTGTCCGTCTCGGATATAACAACATCTGTGAATTGGATGAGATGAGGGAGAGGGAGGAATGCAAATTCAACACAAATTGAGGAGGGCATCGATTCAACATCGTTGCTCATTTCTTCTCGCCATGTTCCCATATTCCAAATAGTTCTTGTTATTCTCACCAATGATATCATTTTTAGTGAGAAAAAAAAAGATGTTTTCTCAGTCCAGCAATTATGATGGCCATTTTTCGAAGCACCTTATTAGGGGGGAGGTATTCGCGAATTGCATACAAATTTCTCACGGAACGGAATATTATTTTACGATAATATAAAAATTTTGTTTCACTCACAATCGTCACAGTTAATCACATCTCAAAACAATGTAATAATGCATCAGCACATCTGGATGTCGATTCGTTATACTTTAAGTGGCCCACACCTCTTCTCAGAGGCTATCTTGCGAGAATGAATCAAAGAAGCGAGACAAGGGGATTGTTATCGCTATTACTCATCCCTTCCATGCCACTACAGCTGACCAATGTATGTTCTGTTGCACGATTTTTCCATCATCGGCACTTGTCCAACACCTCTTCAAATTGCATGTGCATGCTAATGGTGCACCAACATCTGCAACACGGCGCACATAAGACTAGAATGAATTTCCATTTAATATCGAAGATCAGGAGTGAGTGAGCTGTCGGTGCGAATTGGGCACTCTACTCACGAATCGTCGTCGATGACAACTGCAATAATCCAATTGCATTATAGCTAAAGAGTATTAATTCGCAAATCAGCAAGATTCATGGCTAGAGACAGTTAAGGACAGGCGGCTTACAAATTTTGCAAAAAAACAAACCAGTTTTCGATCGGCAAAAACAATTGCCAACTGCAGGAATCGAACCTGCGACCTTCGCTTTACGAGAGCGACGCTCTGCCACTAAGCCAAGCTGGCATGGAGGAGACGGCTTGGTTCCTCTTCTATGATACGCATCCCCATGACTCATCTACACACCCAGGCTGAGGCAATGTCTCTGGTATGAGTTTACTAATTGTGTACAAATAAAAGGGGGCGTGTCCGGTGATCACAAATTGTGTACAAATGCCCGAAATTCCCTAATTGTGTACTAATGATTCACTATTAGTCTACTAATAGTAAACTAATAGTGACCGAGTGAGCCGCTCAGAGCGAAACTTCTTACCCGTCGCGTGCAGAGTACATGCCACCTACAAGGCATCCAACGTTTGGTTGGGTGCATCATCTACTCGCGCCATGGCCTTCATGCGCATCTCTTTCGAGATCGTGCTATCAATTTTTGGATGTGACTTTCTGCACATGGGTTATCCATGTGCTGTTTAGTTGCTTTTGATGCTCACAACATGAGTGCAAATGATTAAAAAAACATTTAAAAAGTGTTCCAGAAAGGCAGGTAAAATATTCCTGACAAAAGCTTTGTTCGAATCTGATATGTTGATCAAATTGCTAACACGCGCTTTGTGCGGAAGGACGATACGCGATTATTTTCCTTACAGTAACCCAATTCACTAATAGTCTACAAACGGACACCCCCCCTCCCTCCTCCTCGCCTAATCTACTAATTGTGTACAAACGGTTTCACTAATCGGACACTAATTTGTACACAATTTGTGGAAACGTTTGTACACAATTAGTAAACTCATACCAGAGGTGACGAGTTCTTTAAGAGAATAACCAACGAATACATGCTGTGACATTTATTATTATCGATTGAAATAGTGGCGAACAGTTTCCTTGTGAAAAAGTGTCAATGGATGGGTCAAACAAATTGATGATTCCAAGCTGATAATCGAGAAAATAACTGATCGGGTAATGCATTTGCTCTATATTAGAAATTGAGATCAGGCGATTGGGGAAACACCGGGTAAACTGATTCGGGTTATTGTCTAAATAGATATACTAGGTTGGATGAGAACGTTCGGATGGTTACCTACTGAATGAAAACTACACAAATACGTTGTAGTATTTTGTTCAAAGCGAAAGAAATATAGCATGTTTTGTTGTAATCCTGTAGGTTCCCTTACAGTTACGAAATGGGCAGATATGCTTCAAATGGAAGCCGATCGTTTGGCTCTTCCCTGTCGTCCAATCCGTGCTATCGCGCGGCGCCGCTGCCGGTCAACTTGACATTGGTAATGGCGTTCCACGTTCTCCACCTATAATAGCTTCTGCGGTTAATGTCAAAATAGTGCACCCGAGGAGAAATACTGTTCCCAATGAGAAATACAGGTCCCAAAATAGAAATACTGGTCCTTTAGGTATACTGTGCATGTTTTAGCACTCGGCAGATTGTATTCCGTACCTTATCAACTTGCAAGAGCGGAATATTCTCATCATGCATGACCTTGATCGATTCCTGAAAATATTTTGTTCATTGAATTTTCAATTTCGATATAAATGGTGAATAAATAGTTGACAATGTTGCATGCATTTTTGAATCTACGTCACATCTTTTTATTCAAATTTTCGTATATTTAAAAGTGACCTTGAAGGCTGGAACTCGAGCGGCTTTCTGATCAACTGGGATTGCAGCCTGCAAAACGAATAAATATCCACGTTGCCACCATGGCTGGAAAGACATTGAACGGATCTATCATTTCGCAATGCTCTCTCGGTGTTTCTAACCGGCGTTAGAGCATTGTGAAATGAGAGATCCGTTAAATGCATCCCAGCCCTGGTTGCCACTGCACCATCTGACTGATGTATTGATGGAAAAAAAGGATATTGGGGTAACATACACTGCTGAACACGTGCTGGATAATCTTGATCAGACTAACAAGCAGTTCCTTGATTTCCCCGACAGTGATCATTTCTTGTTCGACTAACTCCACTGAAATACAATAATTTCGAAGGTTCGGCTGTTTTCCCTCTCTAAGAAGTCGCATAACTTTTTATGCAGTAATGGCCCCTCGAAGTTACTTGCTTGCAGGAAACAAATGCACTGGCATCCCACGGAATCCCATTCTTCTAGGCGCCTAGTTTGCAAACGGAAATTGGCTAGACCAGAAGATGAATGGTTAATTTCCGAGTGCAAATGAGATGTGATCTAGCTACCGTAGTTGAGAATCTATTGCGTAATTGTTATCGAGTGAGAAGAACTTATAAAGAGTTGGTGGGAGCAACCACAGTAGAAGAATCGATAGTGTCTCACTGCTGTATCGTATGTTTGAAATACTGACAAAAAGAAATGTGCTGATTAGGGATTTCCCGGGAGCAGGGAAGAGAGGAGGAGGTAACCTAGATCATCACTAACCTTTCCCTCTTTCTCCCTTCTCTCGCGCATCAAAGGTCAACTGTGTGTGGAATGGAAAATAATAACTCGATACACTAATGAACATGGTTTCGGAAAGTACTTACGACGACCTCTCATTTCTCAACATCACGGAATGCTGCAGAAAATGTGGCAATATCAGCCAATATCAGCATCTAAATTCACTTCCTGACTCCCTCTCCCTAAATTGGAGTCCACTTTACTCTACCTTCCGAAGCACTCTTGTTAGGTGCATAAAATGCAAAAATGAGTAATTCGCGCCTAATTCGTGTTTTCTTACCCTGCTTTTCCGAGAGAACGGACTGCTTGGACTTGAGGAAGGCACACTTGGCGAGATATTTCTCGAGTGTTTCGGCCAGTTTCTTCGTCTCCTTCACTGCAAAGAGTACTCTACCATCAAACACCCCACAATAAATAGCCTAGTACCATTAGCACCGAACACCTGAAAAGCTGTACTGTTGCACATAGGAATTCGGAGTAGAGCTTGCTGAGCGATAGGTAAGTACATAAGGGAAGCATCAACGACGTGTCATTTCACAGTCATATGACAACACTAGGTGGGGTAGGGCCGGATGTTAGACGGACTACAATATAATGTTGTCCAATGGTTGCTAGGGAGGTTTCGTTTCAAGGTTAGGTCAGCAACAAACCACGTAAACTCACCTAGTTCTGCGTACTGAGCCTCCATAGCAACTTGTTGGGGAGTTCGACTGCAATTGTTCTTTGATCTTTGACATAAAGGGAAAGTGCTCACATGTTGGCCATGGATCGATTGAAGTCAGTGACTGAAGAGGATGAGGCGAAGTGGAGGGGAGGAGGGAGGATGTGAAGGAGAGAGGCGAAATGCCGACGTAGTACAGAAGAGTGCTAGAGAAGCAGTGGGGAGAGGTCGGTCTACTCTGTTCGCTCACTCTATATGGAAATGAATATCAGAGGAAACAGTAGAAGGTGATTGAAAACTGAAAATTTCTTCTGAAAGCACTGCCCTGAGAAGAGCATCTCTGGCTCGAACTGAGTTCCGATGTGTCGGGAAATGTGTCGTGAGAGTAGATAGAAGAGTTGGGAACGGCTTTGTGAGCTCGTGTCATGTGTAACAGCTGATAGATAAGCTATTATCCATGGAGATGGGAGAGATATCGTCTTTGATTGAAACTTTGAACAACTTTACACAGCTTTTTGACAGGTTTACACACAATTCACAAAGGCTAAGGCATCATTATTGAATTGCGTTTAAAGAAACTAAGTAACTGTCTGTCCTCTGGAATCCACTCAAGGCAGGGGAAGTGGTCTCGTAGAGGTCGATAATTTCGATCGTTTCCGCCGAAATACGCAAACGATTTGCACAGACGCCACTGTCTGCAAGGAATTCGAGTGTTGTTCGGGTTTAAATGCGGGTTTCCCCGCGCGTTTTTGCGTGATTCGCCCTATGCAATTTCATGCTCGACACGGCGTCTAGCGTGGATAGAAGAATTTGATTCCCCCTCTCACTGTTTTCTTGTAAGTCATTAATTGGATCACTTTTCAAACAGATGGCCTTACCAGTGGGTCCCACTTAGAGTTGTCTTGCGACTGTAAAATCGCTTGACGTGGGTACACCTTTACTTTTTACCTTTGTTTACCCAAATTGAAACACAAAAATGAAGTGATCTGAAGTACGAATCGCTCACATTCGATAGGCTTCCGGCGGAATGTACCGGAGGCAGTAGAGGGCAAGCTGGTGGATGAGGCGGTCCATCTGGGAGTTTAAAATCTCGCGTTTATTTTCGGAAATATCTTAGTGTATACTGGGTGAATGATAATTTACACAACTTGGATGGTGAGATATTAGCAATATCACAGAAAGCAATATCGTAAAAGTTCGTTCGGAGGAAGAAAAGTAAACTAATATCGTGCGTTTCAAATGCTCAGCAAACTCAATGTGCTGGTTAGCGTGTTGATTGTCTGGGAGAGAGAGGAAGGGAAGAGGTAGGGCAGAGGAGAGCAGGTAGATCACTAGCCTCCTCCCGGCCTCTTCCTAACTCCGCCCATCGAACGGTAGTCAAAGGTCAACAACGAGTGGAACGGATAATAATTTCACAATACCATTCATAAAGGCACGTCCTGAGGGAGATCATTGCTAGGTCAGTGATTACCGTTCGAGGGTAGAAACAGGCCCAAATAATCTCTACCTCCTGCTCCATCTCGGGTATTCCGCCTCTCACGTTGATCATCTTGAACATTGCACTGCCGAGCAATTCGATGTCGTTGAGGCCCCGCCGAATATCGATAACGAGGTGATTCAACACCTTAAAATGTGCAATATTTCATTCATCTATTCGTTCAGGAATCAGTAGTTAGTCAAAAGTAAAAAAATGAGTAGGCGTGAAAAACTATGTGGTGAATCCTCGTCCCTGGTCTACCAATGTAAGGAAATTCGAAATGAGAGCAGATATACAGTTCTCTTTGAGTTGTGTACTACTCATCTGTTAAATTGATCATCATTCATCATAATGTTTGCAGTGCGGAAGTTCAGTTAATCACGTAAAGAGATTCAGACCTACTCAGAAACGCACGTTAGCCATTCTATTCAACGCTCCTTTTTGCATATTACTCTGATTATCTCAATTTTGCATGCTCTCTAGCTCACACTACTCTTCTGAAAGTATTGTGAAACAAAAACATCAACTGTTCGAAAGGATAACGGACTCTCCATTCACCCGCTCTCTCGCCTCTCTGATCGGCAAGGGTATGTGCAATGCAAAGACATTTAGGCCATTCGATTTCACACAAGTCGTCCCTTCCTTCTAACCAATTGCTCGCCACTCCAACTGGTTAGCATTTGTGCGCTGTGAAGAAACGTTTCAGATTCGAACTCTATTATTCCCAAGGTATTTGGGAAAGGGACATAGATGTTTGCGCGCAAGACCATACGATGAGTTTTCCATAGTCCATTCAGCGCTGTTCACTGTGAATAAGGACGAAAGGGACTAACGTCAGTCCAATATTGGGCCCTATCATTAAACTAGTTCCTTAAGCTTTGCATGCGTAATTCGGTTAAAAATTGAGCCCAAAAGTTCTGATTTTTAAATTCGTAATATGAATTACGGATAATTACGGCATTTTACGTCAGATAATGCGCGAAAATATAGAGTTTATTCTTTCTTTAATTGTAATGGTTCTTACCTCGATCATTAGCTCTTTGGCATCGATTGCGGCTCGCTTTGCTCGCTCCAGGAATCGCACTGAATTGACCATTTTAGGTGGAAATTCTGAAATGTACCCAACTTTTCTAGATAGATTATAGTGTACCTTGATACAACCTTCCTTTGACCTTTTTCTAAAAAGACATATTTTAAATCATACTCATTTCCGGAGTACAGTGGATTGTCGAATGGCCGAGGTTCGAGCTTAGTATGCGACACTGAAATGACAAACAGATGCATATAGAGCTCGAGAAATTATACCTTCGTCTCTTCATCTAACACTCGCTCTCGTCGGCCGAGCTGGTGAGAAAGTGTTAAGAATGAAGAGACTGTGATATCATTTCTCGAGATCTATGAGCATCACAAACTAACCCGCTCCGACTGCGCCAGTATGTTGAGCAGTCTGTCCTTACACAAGTCGTAGTTGGCCTAAAGTGGATGTTAAATTGACAAAATTCACGTAGAGATTGGACAATATTGAGCCAGACAAATGAACAACAAACAAATCATCTTACATCAGCCCAGTTTTTGCCTTTCCATCGTTTGTTTGGGTCATCACGAGCATAGTATCTTAGTTCGACATCTTCTGCCACTGGGAAGAAATTATATTGCTTATATTAATCTAGAAATCATAAACCATAATATTTTTTATTCATTTCTGTCAAATAATAGTTCCTAAATTCGCAAAATATAAATCGTTCACTGGAGGGTCGCTGGCCCTAGCCTTTTTCCTATTCGCTTCCTAGAAGCACTAATAGCACTAACTAAGAAAATGAGAATTGTCGAAAAAAAATCAATAATGAGCTAGCGAATAAAACGTTCCGTATTATGCGCTTAACACCGTAGCGTCTTTGTTGAGCCTTTGAGTGTTGCGATAGCACGAAAATGGAGATAGCCAAAAATAAGCTAGCAATTACATAGTTTCATAATGAATGCTGAACGTTGTCAACGTAAACAACTACACATTCAAATGTTGCTTTGTCTTACCTTGCATGCAAGAAACAGAGAAACAAGCGAGGATCTTCCTCCTCGAAAAAAAGATGAGAGTGCGAGAAACGCTATGTTCTTCCTCGGATGTGAGAAGATAAGAGCCAGCTAGGAAGAGAGAATGGAATAAGGGAATGTGGAATGGGGTATGAGAAAATCTGAAAGGCACTCTCGCTCATTAATTCCGAGGTTTTCAATCTGATTCGAGGCGAATTAGAAAAAAAGAATAAGATTGCTAACAAAAGTGTTTATTTCGCAAGAATGATTATTGAATCCAGGTTACAAAGTGTTTAGAATCTACACAGTTTCACAAGCATCGATTCATGGATGATTATTGGAATAGCGGGTTGTACGACCGCGTTCAAGAATACGCGGATAAGTCATAGAACAGCGGGAAAAGATGGAATGTCATGAATAGGAATGTGTAGGTGTGAATTACAATGCAACGTTGGGATGCGGATGGGCAATAGTACAATTGGGGTGAAATCTGAGAATATTTGGTGCATTCTAAGATGAGAGGTGTGATGTTGGTAATGTACAATCGGCAGGGCCGATAATAAACAAGGCAAAGTGAGAATAAATTTTGAACAAGTGGGGTACAAATGGGTTGAAATTTCGTACTGTTTGGTGGAATCTAAGTGTTGGGATGTATGAATGCTCTTTTCCAATTGTACAACTGGGTTAAGAATTAGGAAATTTCGTGTGGAAGAAGCTTGTATGTAAGAATGCTGAATATTTTCTCGAGTAGTAAGAGCAAGGGTGGAAGATGGAGAGAGTTGCTCCTTGTCTACTCTACGTCTACATCTCCGTCTACGGTCGAAGAAGGAAGAGATTGATGCGGTGCACACGCTCCAGACGCCTGCCGACTTCCTTCACCTGAATTAATAACATGAAATCTATTTTACAAATTCATTTTAGGTGTAAGCTCAGATGAGAATGGGTCGGAACAGTTCACCTACATTATGATTACTCTAGTTCGACGAAGAACGATCTTTCGTTAAACGCTTCACTCCAAAATGCTACTTTATCCGTCCATAAGATGAGAAAAGCTGAAGATATGGCCATTCACAACTATCTTCAGTTTAGAATAATTATCGTTTTCTGCCCCCCCCAATACAGGAATTAAAATCGAAAGTCTAATGTACCTTGTTGAGACGCAGCACGGAGAAGTGTTCGTTCATGTCAGCGAGAATCTCCTGAAATTTTAAGATTTTTTTTTCGAAAATTTTGACTAATTACTTAATTACTGATGGAAGCTAACCACGCTACTCGTGGTTGCCTCTTAACGAGAGTGAAAGAGCGTTGATTGTGGAACCAACGTGTTCTTCACTTTATTTATCGTGAGATTATTTTCCGTTCCACTCGTAGTTGACCGTTGACTACCGTTCGATGGGCGGAGTTAGGAAGAGGCCGGGAGGAGGCGAGTGATCTACCTGCTCTCCTCCTCCCTACCTCTTCCCTTCCTCTCTCTTCCAGACAATCAATACGCTAACCAGCACATTGAGTTTGCTGAGCATTTGAAACGCACGATACTCACCTTGAAGAGCAGCAGACGACCGGCCTTCTGCAGAGTGGACAGCTGAGTCTGAAACGCATAAAACAGCTACCTGTGATTTACTGCTGCTTGGAAGGAGTGCAAGAAGACGACTAGATAAATCGTAATTTTCATTTTTTAATATACTTGTTATAAGAAGGGCACGGTTGAGGCAGCAAAAGGGCGCTCACTATCACTTAGTCGCATAATGGTAGTGGACGTAACTGGGGATAATGGAAATGTGCTCGCTTTTCTAACTGCAGGTTGTCTATTTCACTAGTCGGGATTTATAGGTCTACTTGTGGGAAACATCTGTTTACGAAAACGGAGGAGCAGCACTCAATTCATCAGACAAAATCACAGTTTCGCTTTGTCTGTGAATGTGCTGTTATTGCATTTTCACAGAGGTGATGGCGCCATATCGAAAAGTGTTTTTGTGCCCTATGTCTCAGGGACGAGAGAGATGACGATTGCAAAAAATGCCAACGTGCAATTTCAGAGTTACCTAAAAAAAGAAACATGAATCCTGATAAATTCGAGACAATGGGAAACCGAATACATTCGTGAAGTGGAATTACGGGGTATCGAACGCCGAAACCGGTCGTAGTCATAGTCACTATACGCTTATTGAATCACTATCAGAGACAGGGAGGGGAGTAATACGGTACATTGAATGCTTCCTCTGGTTTCTAGCCATAAAATTTGAAATCGAGTACTGTTTTGCTAGTTGGGAAACGTAACATTCATCTTGTCTCCAATTATTATGATATCAAGGCGGTACCTGGAGATATGGTCAGGGGGGACGAAGTGTATATTGAATGTTGTTTAAGTTTTCTATCGTTTTAGCTTGCTATTAGCTTGTATTGATCTCAGTGCTTTTGGAAGGCCTTCTCGTGTAAATACGTCAGAGGAGCAAGCAAAAAAGGCTGATGGAGGCTGAATGAATTAAACCAACGACCTTACTCGTGTACCCCGTACTCGACTGTCCTCTCCTCGCTCAGTATCTCCTATCGGGCTGTGACCATGCATCTTCTCGCCACCCGTCTTACATTGAATGCAGCGGCAGCGATCTTCTCGCAGAGGTCGAGCAGACGACGATGTAGACGAGTCGCCTTCTCCAGTTCGACCACGATGAAGTAGACTGGAAATAGGCAGCAAGGTCAAGTGATAACTATCGGAACATCCGCCCTCATGTCATAGTAGTTACCCCCAATGCCGATATTCAATATTTCTCTTAACTTCTTTCTGCGGAATCTCGGGAGAAACAGTATTTTTAGCAATTGTCTGAATCTCTTTCGTTTCGCCATGCTCCCTTGCCCCCTGTCTGACAGGCTGAGGGTCATTATCACTCAATAATTCAATAAAACACTTCAACTCTTGTTGCGATAAACATAGACCGGTCTGCTGAAATAATCTACGAACTTTTTTCTATTTATTTTCCAAGTCCCCCAATTATGCCTTTCCATATCGGTCAGCAGCTGCCCTCTCAGCTTCTGCAATAGACAAGGCCGTTTTTACACAATCTAAGCCGCCTTGAAGTCTTTGATCTTCCACGCATCTCGCCGAGCCTAATTATCCATCGGAAATTGACAAACGCACGAGAGATGAATGGCGTAATTTCCTAGACCAGATTGGGTAGCCTCACACTTATCTTGTTTCCAATTATTGTGCAAACAAGCCCATTTCTGTAGCATGTGCGGAAATACGAATGTTCGTTGAGTTTACGGCAACGAATTCGTGAGAAATATGAGGTGCTAGTAATCCTTACACGAAATTAAATCATTTCGTTTCTACATCCCTGGTAGTGCATTATCCCATCTCATTGAACGAATGAGGCTCCATAAACCAACGAGTCCCGTGTCTTAATGAACCCATCTTCTGCAGTCCGTCCTTTCGTCATAGTCGTGTTCCGAAATATAGAATTTCCCATTATTAACTTCCACGGAATCTCGGAAAGTTGTTCTATGAATCCATCTATGCTACCTTGCCAGTGCACGTCTACCTTTGTGCAAATGGCGAAAAAAAAACGCGAAAATGAAAGTCTCGAGCAGAGAAAACCGTTGAGATTACGGCTTCTGATACCGTAATTCCCGAGTGCACGACGTCTCAGTATCTCAAAGTACCACCTACTAGTGAGGCAAGTTCGATATCGCTTTCATCACATCCGCTTTCCTTCCTTGTAATCGCACGCAATCTTCCGATGACATCGAGAGAAGGGAAGAAATATAGATCAGTAAGAGAGAGAGTGAGCTAGGTGCGATGAGCGGGTCTCTAATCTCATTGGGATATCATCTAAAGCTGTGAAAACAACAATCCCTGCATCGAAAAAAATCATTTCAAAATCATGAAAAAAGTCATGAAAAAAAACAAGTATAAATCAATTTTTACAGCAGAATCGTTTATTCTTAATAGATGAAGCTTTTACAATATTCCCTCTCTAATATCTATGCCTGTGTGACCATCCCTCCTCACCGTCCTGAACGTTGAGATGCATCTGATTCTTCTTTAGCTCGCGACACATTCTCACGTGATCATTGACAGACCAGAAGTGCTCCCGCGCAAGGTCCACTGCAAAGACTATGTGCGTTAGTCGGAGTCTCTAAGTGGTACCTTTAGATAGGAAATAAAGACGCTACTGTGGATTCCGATATTTACGAGTACGGTCAAAAACTCACACAGTTGCTCGCAGCAAACTTTCACATCAGTCTCGTTGAGGTTGCACCTGAAATTGGAATGTGCTCATATAATGGAACAATTTGAAAGTTACATGTGATCGCCATACGACCAATCAACTTGTCAGGAGTAGTTACATGAGCTCATAGCTATAACTTGTAAAACCGCCTATCTAATTACTATATCAAGCAGCACTTACAGGTCCATTACACCGAAAGAGAGATGATCGATAGAGTCGACAGACACTGAAGTATGATAGGACTGCTGAGGAGAATAGGGGCTTACGTATGAACACACAATGGGAGGAGCGGCATGAAAGGGGACGAAAAAGAAGAGGTGCTCTCGCTTCTCTCAATATCTTTATAATCCCTCTGAAATTAAAAATATAATGCAATAATTTGTAAGTTACATGTGAACGCCATACGACCAATCAACTTGTCGTAAAACATGAAGTTTTGTGGAGAATTTGTGCAAATTTTACCTTTCTGGCCCTTTACCTTTCTGGTTGAGGGACGCGGAGGAAAGGATGGTAAGGTTTAATGAGCTTCATACTCTCCGATTCGTCATTGTTGATAAGCCTTTTATCCGAGAGTCGGCACTGCAGAAAAAATTATCTGGAGAAAACTCTGTCTAGCGATGACGAGAATGTGAAGAATGTTTTCGACTAGTGATGACAATGCCGGCTGCGAACTCGACATTACACCTTCCCAGACGCTCTAAATTGCAAACATTATCAGAAATAGCAAAGAATAATGGAACCGGGAATTCCGCTTATCGGGCACCCTACTAGGCAATGACTACAGCAATAACTCCGATAAAAAACTTTTTTGAATTGGCTCATACCGGAATAGAGATAAATTCAAATGGCGCAAAGCCGGCTTCGTACTCTTTCTCTTACCTCTCGTGCCTTCATTTTCTTCTACATTTCTCATTATTCTCGGAATCTGGCGACACTGTCATCAAATCATTTGTGAAGCACATCCGAACATCGTGAAAACGTCAGCGATTTCCCCGAAGAGTAGATCAATTCGTCGCAGGTAGAGTTGGAACGCCATGTAACGAGAGCTCCGCCAGAACCATTCTGCTGATAACGCCTCCGATCGAGAATAAGCGGTAAAAAACGTGGAGGCCGTAAACGGACAACTTTCAAAGCTTGACGAGTGAATATTCTGCGGCTTAGTCATCGGTACTCATAACATGCAGTAGTCTCGACATAGATCAGTTGTGCTGTCGACGAAACATTGTTTTGACCTGAAATTCTCCAAATCTTCTTGTTTTCTCTTTGACTACTTCTTTTGTCTGCGAAAGTCTTCAAAAAATAGCTCGATTATGAATTAGTCTACTGTAGTTTTAGAAAAGACGAAGAGAGTAGGAGTAGGAGGAAAACTCTCTCTTATGGCGCAAAATTCCCATCGCAGATCCATCCTGCCTCCGCCACTGGAAAGATCTGCAAAAAAATAGTCGGGAGGTGAGAATAAGTAGCATGGCTTCGGTTTCTTTCTGAAGAGATTAATATTCTAGACTATGTTTTCGGCATTGAGTTTCATGCTTTGAAATTCATCTCCAACACTCGCTCTGCGATGCTTGATCAGTAGCGTTTCCATGTATTTTTCTCGGAAATTCTCCAAGATTTCTGTTTTTTTATATTTTATTTTTCAAATGTGAGATACATCGCCAAACCAAGTGTCTTCTTAGTAGCGAGATAGGCCCGTATCTAGCAATGACGGGATTGACATCATCACCGCGTTTTCGCGATACATCACAGACTGCATTTCAATTATGATTCATCTCCGGAAACGTGAGAACGAAGATCAATAGCACCTAGATACCTAGATCTTTGATCTCACTTCTATTCAATTCCTTCTCCCGGCTACCTGAGGCTATTCTTTCTCCCCCAGAAATTTCCGAAATTTTTCGATATTTTGTCGAATTTTGCAAATTTTTCTTTTTAATTCTGGCCATTTTTGTGGCCAAATGTCGTTTCAAATACTCACGAAAAGCTAAATTTACAACCTCCACTCACACCTGTCAATTCCTACCAGATCGTCACAAGCCCGTCCTACGGAACTATCGAAATGATCTATTGTTTCGTTGGTTTTTCGAAAGTCCTCATTATTATCTACGAAATCTCTCTGTCATTTCAAGGGCGCGCTATGGCGATAGGGTTCCTACTGCATCCACCTGTCTCTAATTCCGAGTAGAATGTCTGAAACGGGGCGCATCACCTGCTTTCTCAGCCCTAAAAAAGCCTCATCTCGCCCCTCGAAACGGCTTTCAAAGTATCCGTTTCCAGCACCTGCCGAGCAGAAAAGGAACTAGAGACAGGGGAAAGGAGAGGGACAGATGGGACAGATCCGTTACTCTCGGCGCCGAAGCTGCTTCTTAGAAGCGGAGAAGCCCCTCCATTTTTGCGATGTAGACAAGCCCCTAATCTTCGCAATCCGTCTGTAGTCCTTTCCATCCCTCGACCGACAACCGACCATTTTCCATTTTCATCCCCTCGGGCGATTGCCCCTCTGACTCGTCCAATCACCCAGAAATACTGAAAAGCGGTCCACTCGGGCCTATTCTGCGCCAGATAGGCAGCGAAAGCCTTAGATAGGAAGCGTCATAGTGTTCCCCTTCTACTTGACGTCAGTTGAGCAGATTCACTGCAAGCGGTCTGCACTGGCTCGCACTTATATTCAATATTAGTGGTAACGTCCCGTCACTCGTCGTGTCTCGATGCATTATTTCCTTTCTGAGCTCACTGAACTCTCCCCTGGGCTTGCTAGCAGTTACAGGCGCGTTAGATAAAAGACAGTGATACAGCGGAACTATATCGTTCGCCTTTCGCTTCTCACATCACTTCCCCGCTATATTCTACTAGAATCCGCCTCAGTAGAATTGATATGTTACTACTGTACTATATTGATTGTTCCCTTCTCCATGCTCCGATCTTTCATCCGGTATTTTATTCTAGATAAATGAAAGGCGATGGTGCTACGATACTATATCGATTGCCCCCGCTCCCTACTTCTCACTTTCCCCAGCTAATTTATGCTATCGGTTGCCCGTTCTTCAATTCAATCCTCGCACGATTTTACTGCGAGAAGGTACGGTACAATATCGATTGCCCCAACTACCAGTTCCCCACTCCGCCCCTCCCCACTGCTCATTTCATTTGGTAGAAGCCCATCCCATTATCTCTCCCTTATGGGCCACTGAACAATCGGGAGGGAAGTGCTTGCTTACTAGCTACACTCTCACTCCCGCAAGTATGTTATATACTTGTATGCTACCCCTCTCTTCCCTTGTATACCCGGTATCCGAAGAAGATGATAGGGATCAGTGATCACCCGCAGTACGCAAGTGCCTTGATTTACGAGATGCCTTTACCTTTCACCTTGTATACTTCGCCTGTGACGGTTTCATCATTCTGCATCTGAAGATGGCGACTTGCTCCCACTTAAAGTGATTTTCATTATTGTTTCATACCCCATTTTGACGTCTCTGAAATGATATAACACATCTGAGAAGTTTGCTCCTGAGAGGCAGCAGAAGTTTCCAATCTTCCATCCGTTCCTGAAACTCGCCGCTTTTTGCTGCACTTGCCTCTCGATTCTTCCCCGAGACCACATGTTAACCCCCGGAGAAACATTTCGATTTGTCTTCTCTTTCGTGAATATTGATACTGAGTATCCTCCCGCGAGCCCAGTCACGAAGACGGGAAGTATCTTGACCATTAGTTCATGTCTCACCCCAATCGATCCATCCCCGTAACATAAACCGATCTCTCTCTCTCTTTCCGATCCGCCAGTTTATATTCCACTGGCGATCCGTCCTTCGCACTGACCTTCTTGCCATTTTTTGCCTCCTGCAGCCTTGAGCCTCGCCTCTCCCAATTTCGTCCGATCCCTCCGTCTTTCTCCTCTAAAAACCGAGCATTCATCATTGGCCGCTAGAATCTCTCAATTGTACCCGCTCTCTAGTCGCTTAGAGGATTTAAGGAGCGCATAGAGATAATGAGAAAGGAGTAGGAATCTCATCTCTTTCTCAGTTACCGTAACCTGCCGGGGTTTGTGCGGAAACTAGAGTGTTCAGGATCTCTGGATTGTTATGTTTCTCTATTCTCAAAGCCGTGGGCGGCTTATCACCTAGGCTTTGTTATCTTTCAGATACCGGTATCCCAGCAATTTCTCGCTGCTCTCCCAACTTCTCTAGATAGTGTTCAGGGGACTGACACATCTCCCACTTAGCTCCGCTCTTCGCCTTTCCGCTGTTCCTTGAGGGTAGAGGGGCGAGGGAGCCCGGCAAATTAGGAGGGAGATCTCGGAATTGCGAGCGTTGCCAGGTAGTAAGGAGTTAGGGGAGGGGAGGGGCAGTAGGCCTGGGGCCAGACATTACTCTCCGCCTTAGCTGTTTGTTAGCTGTCTGATCGTCGCAAAGTCTA
Organism: Pristionchus exspectatus; assembly: GCA_911812115.1. Taxonomy (NCBI): domain Eukaryota; kingdom Metazoa; phylum Nematoda; class Chromadorea; order Rhabditida; family Neodiplogasteridae; genus Pristionchus; species Pristionchus exspectatus. The sequence goes on along the minus strand of OU461583.1, from coordinate 29,446,852 downwards.
GGTTTTCCCCGCCGTCTAGAGATTCCCATCATTTGCGTCCCAGACAGACGAGAGATCGCAGACACTTGCACTCTCTCGATGTTGCATGCTCTCTAACCGCTCTCTGACCGAGACTCTCTTGATTCCGCGTGATCTCTCCCCGCCGTCTGACCTCCCTCACCCCGAGTAATAGAGGGTCTCGCGGGCAACGTTTATTAGCGGTCTGGCTTCGCACTTACTCCTCCGACGGTTAGAAAAGGCGAGAGAGCAGGGGAAAGGAAGAGAGTTAGACGCGTTTCTCGCACTTGTTATTGCACTGCGAATCACCAGCTTTTCTGTTCCATTAGACCCAAAGTCTCGTCGGAGGAAGATGAAACCACCTTATCCCCACTCCTCCTCCCCCTTCTTCACTTCGTCTTCCCCAAGTCAACAGCACAGGCTAATCTTACTAGGGATGGCTTGGCAAGAAATGGTCTCTTGATTTCACGCACTCTCTTACCGGTCAGAGAGGCGAGAGAGCCGAGCGAAACGAGGAGAGTAATTTCTCGCCAATCCATCCCTAAATCTTACCGACTGTGTAGTCCTCGCGACGCCACTCTCCCTTCTCTCTCCTCTCATCCATCTTATCAATCAAGCTGTAAACCCCAGCCGCGCCTGATCGCAACAGATTGCGTGCGCTAGCCATTGTCTCCGATTCGTACTTGATTTCTTCACTAGATTTCGGAAATCATCCTCGCTATCAGGGTCCGTTTAACAGCTCGCCTTACCAGTGGGTCCCACCTAGCGTTGTCTGACGACTGTAAAATCGCCTTGATTGTGGAAGCAACTTTACCTTTACCTCTCATTCTAAGCCCGCCCCTGCAACTGCTAGTCTACTACTACTTCAGTAGTTTTCTCGGCGCGTGAGACCCCGTCTGGCCTCTCGCCCTTGCTCTATCGGCCGCCTTGTCCCGAGACAACTCTTGCGAGAAGGATTGCTCAGGTTCTCAGGCGCGCCGATTGTTTTTGTGGGAGAGAGTTTCTAGCACGGGGAAATGCCGCGTGATCGCCTTTGCACCTTCCCTGCAGTGAAGAGCACACAAACTATGTCGGCGATTCCCGCTGTGACCTCAAGGATGGGGCAGACATCTCTCTCTTGCGGTTAATTGACATCAACACTCGAAATGTGTGCCGCTGTCTCTTCTCCACTCTTTCGTCACTAGAGCTGGCGAAGGAGCTGGGGGAAATGAAGAGAGACTGAGGCTCACATTTCGAGCTCTTATTGGCACGCATCAATCAACTCGCTGCGTCGCGTCTCGAAAAGGTACGCATAATCAGCAGGTAGTAGGAATCTTTTCCCTATTCAATCGAGAAACTCGTGCGAAATCCTGCGGTCCCTTTCATGTTTCCAGCTATGACGTGAAACTACTCGGCTAAAAAGCACACATACACTCCGGAGGATAATACGTCTAATTTGGCGCCCTACTCCCGATTCCCCCCCCCCTTCCAACTTGTGCTCCTTCCCCCTCCTCTTCCCCTTTACACGAAACACGGCGCATCTGGTGTCTCAGTAGTCTCTACTAATTTTTTCGTTGCGAATGCATTAGCCTCGTCTCCTGCGCCTCCTCCTCCTCCGAGCTGGAAACGCTACATTTAGCATTTCACCTGGTAGTACTATGAGCGAGAGTGCGGGAAGGGGTACGGTAGCTCCTTTCTGCTCTCAGTTAGGGAGTGCGAGAGAGCAGGGGAATGAGGAGAGTGGCTGGTTCTTCGCTCTTTTCCTTATAGAGAAAGCGAGAGCGCGTGGGGAAAGAGGAGATCTTGGGACGGGATTGGATTACGGTAGCCAAGCGCCCCGACTTTGGCCAAATGTAACGAGGAAGGGGACGAGAGAGGCTCAGATCAAAGATTGCTTTCGATCTCGGAAGCTCTTCTGGAGTGGTACTTAATGGCGACTCTCTCAATTTCCCGATCACTCCGGGGCCAACATCATGCGTAATGTAGAGCACTTGAGAATACATCTCAATACCCCCTCATCTTGTCTCGTCTCCCCCTCCTCTTTCGTGTGAAGTACGTCTCTTTCATTTCGCTCTGATTTCTCACAGCTCCAACTGAGCGAGGTAAAGGTAAAAAAGGTAAAGGTGTATCCACGTCAAGCGATTTTACAGTCGTAAGACAGCGCTAGGTGGGACGGACTGGTAAGGTCAGCTGTTACTGAGCGAGCGATCATGCGAAATGGGAAGGGAAGCGCGCGTGCTCATTATCAGCGCTAATCAACTGGGCACATTTCGAGATCCCTAATGATGCTTGCTCCTTCAGGTCCATCGCCTAAATCTGTAACTCTGTATCACCGCTGATCATCTGATCTGTTATTGTTTCTTATGATTCCCTAATTGACCTAAATAAATATGATGCAATGTGATTTTGTCATCATTTTAGATGGTTGCCATCAAGTACACTCGGGCCAAGCCCGAGCAGAAGAAGGTGGAACTCAGACCACGCACTATTCTAGCCATCTACATCTTCGCAATCGCACTAAGGTACGGTAGATTACGGTAGATGGGTTAAGGCATCCCCTTCCCTGTATCAGGGGTACGTACGATATCCTCTACTTCGAGTGTTGATGTACCGTAGGTTACAATATTCCCCTCCCTGTTCCAAGGGGTACGGCAGAGTACCATATCCCCGTCCATTGAGAAATGGGGTACGGTAGGATACGGTATCATCCCCTGCCATGAGTCTTAGGAAACTGTATGTTACAGTCTATGGTTCCTTGAACCCTTCCTTGAACGGTAGATTACGGTAGCCATTTCCCTGAACCGTGGGGTACGGTTACAGTGTGCTTCAGACTTTCAGACATTTCCAATTCAATCTTACTCTCTCGCTACTTTTGAGTACTTCGGAACAGACAGAAGACGCTTATTCAAAAGGGGCACTTCTCATCTGATTGCACCAACAAACTTCCTCGAAGGGATACTGTAGGCGCTGATCTCTTGAATTCGGGTGCTTGTTCTTCGAATTCGGACATGTTTTCACTACATGAACGACACCAGTCGCGACATCACCGGCAATAAGGGAGGTTTAGCCTCCAAGCTTCCGTGATTCCCTTCTCAAAATAACATTGATGACATCCTGATTATTGGTTCTTAGTGCTTTGACCTCAGCGTAGTCAGGATTACGGTAGCTTGTTTTCCTTGACTTGAGTACGGTAGGCTTCCCCGGTCCACTTTACTACTCTCCCCACTCTCGAGTCCTTCCTTGCTTAATGGGAATTGTCAAGGCTACGGTAGCCTTGTCCGCTCGCGTCGGGCTAATTGCTAAGACGGGCTAATTGCATTTTCGGTCTTGCGTAGGGTCTAACTACCGTATGTTTGTGTCCTGCCGGGGGCCGGCTAATTGTCGTACCTGCCCTAATGTCCCCCTTAGAGAAGTTGGAGGATGACGCCGTCTCGTCCCGCTCTAACTGCCACTAAGAATAGAGAGACAAGGCATGACTCTCCTTAGTCCGCTCGCTCTTTCGCCTCTCTGACCGTTGAGAGAGAGAGCACGAGACGAAGAGATCATTTCTTGCCGAGGCATCCCTAACTGCCACTCTTCCCTCCTGTAGAGTGTATGCGATTCACGTGTACCGCACATGCGTCTGTCAGAGAACCACTACTACTTCCGGTCTCCCCGCATTACCCGGCTCCCTCCTTCCCGGCTGTAACCGGTAAATAACGTGCAGCAGGAGAGAGCTGTCGTTCAGTTCCAGACATATGATTCCGGCTGTCTGTTCCATAAGTACTCAAGTGTAATGGGAAACTGAGAAGGAATCGAGAATGTCTGAAGCAGAAAACGGCTAGAAAAATAGAAAAAAACTGAGAGACTACTTAGGCACTTGAGAGTCCGAGTATTGAGTTGAAATGAGAAAAAAGTAAAAAAAAACTATGAGTATGCGATAAGCCGAGGGTAATGAGTGCAACTCATACACAATTAATGAATCACGATCCCCTAAGGTTAATAGGACAACAACTAGCAGGAGCCGTACAGCGTTTAAGTGAAGATAGCGACAAAGAATTGTGCACGTACTCTCACGTCTAAAAAAAACACCCTTTATATCCCCAAGACTCCCATGACAATTCAAGAAGCCTAATTTGCAAAATGAAACGAGTGTACGAGTGCTAATCTGTCCGTTCACCCAGTGTCCAACTGTCCTGATAAGGCATAACAGAAAGAGAACCGAACTTGTCTGTACTAATATGCACTCATTCTTCGCCCCTTCTATTTATTTCGAAAAATCGACATCGCTATGAAACCGAGACTACTAATCCCTCTGTAATCCCTTTCTATACTCTTAAACTGTCCTCCCCGTATGACTCATGGAAAACCCTAGTGTACTGCTTCGTCCACTCATTCCTCGTCCCTAGTAGGGAGTCGATAGGTCGCTTTCCCCATAAAATACCGAATGTGAGTACTAATCCGTCCGTTTTTGCCTGCAGTCTCTACCTCTTCTACATAACGTGCAACTTCGCCCTGGACAATTTCATCAGAGCACAGGAAGAAGAAAGGTAATCTAACTCATTCCTCGTCTCACCCGTTGTTCGGAGCTGTAGCATTCCAATACACTCCTGCTCATATCCTTTTGTGAAACATACTCAACTTCAGGTTTAATAATGCAGAAAAGAATCGAGCAGGAGTGTCACTTCCCGTAGTAGCATTATCCCTGTGTCCTTCCTGACTCAATTCCAGTGCTTTCAAGAAAGATTGCTAAAATTACCTCTGTAACAATTTCCCTTCCATGTTGAGAAACACAACTACTTACTCGATTTCCCCTACTTGTTTGGCTAATGCAAAAGAGCGTCTCTGTGTATGGAATGACGTAATTGGCCATCCGAATTCGGCTCATAACTTACTTTTCATTAGCAAACAATTTAGAGATTACTCACTAGAGCGCTGAGAAGGATTGTGAAAATCAAACCACAAATGAGCAACAGTGGAATGTATTAATGCAATTTCAGAAATACCAGTACCGATACTCTTCCTGAAGCCTCGACAGGAAGCGTATCGGTACCTTTACCATTCCAGCACCACCTCTCCCGAAACTGCACCCCTTCCCCCTGGCCAGAGGTACCAGGAGCAGAGTGACTACGCTTTCGAATGGGACGGACCGAGAAGCGCCGAAGAGGTTCGTACTTTAGCATTAATTACACAATTCCCAACTTTGTCAACAAATGTTCCGTAATAGTCGACCCGCCGGTAGGTTCAAAGCACAGCCTGTTGCGCAATATCCATTGTGATATCTTCTTAGAATCTCTGATTTTCATGGAAAACGAACACTCTATTCTTTCTCGGCGAAACTGAATTGGCAATCATCTTGCGATATACTCGTCTGAATACGAGCGGGGGTAATGTGTCTCGTGGCGGGGTTGATGTGTCTTGCTACTGGTAGGTGTGTATTTTTTTTTTTTTTCTTTTTATCCCTACCCTTCTCCCTTCCTCGAATTGCCCCCGAGAATAAAAGTGTGAGGCGTAGACTGAATCTCTCACTTCCGCATGCTCTCTCGCCTCTCTCACCGACCAGAAAGCACTGCGAAATGAGAGAGCCAGGAGATAGTTCTGTGAGGCGGAAGAGGTGTTGCAGCCTCTTCATTCCCCTCGCACCAACCTAACCGGAAGAAAGTTTGCCGGGGTGCTTAGATTTTCACACACTCTCAAGAATAATTCAGCGTGTCGGAGAAATTTCTGAGTACTACAAGGCGAGACCAAATGTTGAAGTAAGATATCCGAGATCAGAGATCAACTTTTCAGCTCGAGGAGATAAAATTCGCTGCGGATGACTTCGTTATCGAATCAACCCCTCTCGCCTATGGTACTTTTTTTGATTTTAACTCGAAATGCCTTTGAAATACTGAAATTAGCGCGCTTGATATTAACTTATTCGATTTTTCGGAGCTTATTACGTCAGAGTACTCTCTGAAAGGGATCAAAAGTAGGACTTTGATGCGCGAAATTAGAGGGATATTTCAGGCCCACGATAATTGAACATCCTTTTTGAAGAGAATGACGATACTTCCAATTTGAGATTTTTGATGCACAAAATTAGGGGTATGTTTCAGGCCAACGCTTCTCGCTCGTGCCGGGAAAGGCGGCTGACTTCATCAAGGATGCCAAGCAAATCACGCTCAAGTTCACCATGAATGTGTTCGTTTCTTGGCTTCTCTTTAGATCTCAAGAAACTCTGTCTCTTCATTTGACACACTCTCTCGCCCGCTCGGTCGCGAGAGAGAGTGTGTAATGAAGAGACGGCGGTACCATTTCTACTTCTCCTCTGGTTGTTGGTCGCCTGTCAATACTAAGATCGGATTAGGATGAGAGAAAGAGGAGCAGGCGGTTAGATTGAGAGGAATAGCGCAGAAAGTGAAGAGAGTTGTGCGATCACGGGAGAGCTGAACGGATTAACATCGCAATATCGAGGGATTTCGATTAATTACGGCGCTAGGAATAGCCGGGGAAGCACGTTAGTTCCGGGAATTACGGTAGGCGACGTGGTGACGCGTGTCCAGTCATCGATGGGTACGGTAGCTCGTATCAGGCTATTTTTACTTATAATCGGGTAGGAGATGCTCGTGATTTTTCTTTTGATTATGTGGAAAAAATCAAATGCTCACTGAAAGTAACTTTTCTCTTAGAATAAACCTTGTTCTGAGTGATTACTCTAGTCGGCTCATGATACTTAAGGGAGTTTGACCTCTGCTACTATCGTGCGTTTCAAATGCTCAGCAAACTCAATGTGCTGGTTAGCGTATTGATTGTCTGGGAAAGAGAGGAAGGGAAGAGGTAGAGCGGAGGAGAGCAGGTAGGTCACCAGCCTCCTACCGGCCTCTTCCTAACTCCGCCCATCGAACGGTAGTCAAAGGTCAACTACGAGTGGAACGGAAAATAATTTCACGATATCTCTAATTAAATTGTAACTTTTGCACTTAGTGATTTTCACATTAAAGAACCGAAGGCTTCGTGCTGCAGCGTCTGCTCGTGGACATCAAGGAGATCGACCGTCGTGCTTACGTAATTTACCCATCTATTTTTCGGTAAATAGGTGGGATAGGTATTTTCGGATGCAACCTACACTGGTTGATGCGGGTTGTAGGATATTGCCAGATCCATTAATGATTGGAAACGAATAAATTTTGGTTCCCCTCACCCGATCTAGTGTCTTTTTTTCGTTCCGCTTGTTTCAATCATTCCTCGTATTCCGCTTTTTACAGGGCGTTCCCTTCGCCAAGTACAACTACAAGAACTTTATGGCCGTCAACAACAACACGGTTCGCACGATGGAAGTGTTCGTGCCGGACGAGTTCATGAAGATGTAATCAATTTACCCTTCCAAATTTACTATATTACCCTTCCTTACCGGAAAAAATTACCTGAAACAAATTGTTGCAGAATTTGTTGCTCAATATTTGCAACAATTTGAAGAAAATATTTAATTAATCTTAATTAATCTTAAAATAACAATTAATCAGATGGCTGGTGAATCCGAAAGCGGCCGTTCACTTCTGGTTCAAGATGGACGCCGGATTCATGACCAACGTGCGCGCAATGGTGCTCACGGTAAGGATTGTTTGGGAGACCAACAATTGATTGCGACCGAACCTCATGATTTACAATACATCTAAAACGAGCAAGGAAAAGTAAACTTCAATTCACATGATTTCCTAGAGTTAACGAAAGAGATCGGCTACAGATATTCAGTTGAAAAGCGAGGGTGTAATGAAAATGCAGGAAATTGAAATTTGAAAGGTTATATCCGGTAGTGAGCACAAATTGTACCGCGAAACTATAGTTGCGCTCTTTGATCTGGACACATACGCCACACGCAAAAACTATTCATCCCAAGCTACATCTCAACTTTTTAATTTAAACAACACAAACAACCTCATCTTTCCCAATCTCCTATTACAAAAGAATCTTGGTTTATAAATGAAGAAGAATAGAGGAGAAACTGCTAACTGAGGCAAAAAATAGAGAAAGACTTCCTAGAATAATACGGTTGGATATGTTTATTTGATGTCATCCTCATCTCTCACAGCGTCCCGTCCTCGTCGTCTCTCGTGTGGAACGTCTTCGCTGCTCCGAATTCGCATGCTGCCTCACGCCCACCTACTACTTCTTCGAGGTTTGTGAATTATTTTCGTTATGGAGATCTATCTCGGCCTCCTCCCCTCTTTCCTATTCCCGGGAAATCGATAGCTCGCTAACCAGCAGTTTGGAGAGAATGTCAACAACGATTTTCATTGTGTTTGGAGATAATTTCAACAACGAATACCACCAAAAGCAATTTTTGAATGTCATGCCTCTATTTCTGCTCTCAATTCACGAGTTTCTTCACAAAACAGCCAATATTTCTTCGCAGTGGTCTCTCGACCGGTCTAACATAAAACTTGTTTTGACTTCCTGCGTTATTGAAAACAAATAAGGTCTTTCCTTTCAGCAAAACATGCAGTTGTACAACCGAATCATCGCACCCAATGCAATCATGAATAATTACTGCGTCGATTGCATGAAGGTAAGTCATTTATTTGCTCCTTTTTAGTTATTTTTCACTAAAAGTAGAAATTTTTTAAAGATTTTAAGCCAAAAATACATATTCTAGGCATACATGAAAAAGCTAGTGCAAAACTACCTTTTAAAACTATTTGAAAACATATGCCGCATTTAAGGTTTTGGCTGACAAGGATTCGTAAACATAACATACCCCGCTTTCATAGAATTAGTCTGTTTCCAAGCTCTTTTTCATAAACATACGCCGCTTTCGTAGTATTTCACCACATAACTTTTTCATGTATGATTCTAGGCATCCGTGACCACCGAGCCCAAGATGGAACTCTTCAATGCGCTATTCTTCGACAGAATTCAGTTCAAGGTGAGCTATTTCTTCCCGTGATCTTTGATCTTTGATCTTTGATCTCTAATCGTCAACAACTTTCCTATTTCAGGAGGCGCCCGAGCCTGTGCAGTTGGGAAAGTGCCGTGCCGACAAGTAAGCTATTGTATCCTGTAAACATTCTACCACAATTCTTAAGACGGTTGGGTATCCCTAAGGACCGAAACATCAAACCACTTTATAAATTAGGCTCTCACTCTCTAGTAATTGTCAGTCAGCCTCAGTCATCAGTTTCTCTAATCTTCTACACAGCAAAATCAAGATTCTTTCTAATTCAACGCATTGCTTCCATCCACTCACGCAAATTGAGAGAACACATGAATCCCCAGTATCCGCAGAATCTTTTCCGGCAAGCGATTAGGTGGCTTTTCCGAAAATCCTAATCGAAGTAAATTTCCGCTTACCAATTTGGGGAAGGAAATTATGGGGTTAAAGAACGAGCGTTAGGCGATAATTGCACATCCTTTTTGAAGATGTTGGACGGTAATCGCAATTTCAGATTTTGCTTGTTTCGTTGCACTAATGAGGTAGAAATAAATCAATGGAATAAAAAAATGAAATAGTTGCACTGTTTCGTTACACTACTCAATCCAAGTAGATACTAGGAATCGATAAAAACCTAAAAACTTACCTGAATTTGCTCCCTTCAGGTGGGAAGGACACGAGGTCATCCGTAACGTCAACGTCACCGTGGTAACTATTAATATTTGTTCGTTCTTCGAGAAAAATCGGATTACGATAAGAAATTTAGTACTAAGTCGTCAGGATTTTGAGGTTCGCCAGGACAACACGAGTGAGATAGTCGCATATTCCAATAGTGGAGGCTTTATGGGATACAAACGAGTGTAGAAATATAGCTTTTACTATAAATAATAACAATAACAACAATAATAACAATAATAACAGATCCTAAACCCGGTAGGACTTTGAGGTTCGTCAGGACAACTTCCCCTACCAGACGGCGATCACGTGCAATTGCATCGAGGACGAGGCAATCAGCATGGACTACGAGTTCGAGGAGCACAAGGCCGATTACAAGGTGCTAATTAATGCATTTATTAGGCATAACTTTCAGTTGTATCGGTTAAAGACAAAGTCATCCCTTAATCTCCTGCGGGAGATCATTGCTAGGCCGATTATGTCGACGTTTTTTTCCTTTAAATACACATAAATATTATTATATCATTATTATTATTCAGGCGATCAAGGAGCTCGACCCGAACACCATCGACAAGGCCCTGCAGAGAATGAACCGCACCCGCTCCGCCGCAAAGCCCCAGCACTAGACTGATCCAGTCTCCCTTACTGACTGACCGACTTACTGAGTGAAGGGAGACTGACTGATCCAGCCTCCCTTCACTAGGCCACATTACCCGTTCCCTTCCACCGATGCCATGGCCCGTAACCCTTCTCATGTCTCCCCCACCCGACCCTGCTTCAGTTCTATTCGACGTATAATCCGCCCTCATAAGGCCCACTATTGCAGTCTAATGTGGCCCGTATCATACACTGTTCTTCTCCACTTCCTTGGGGGGAGTCCCTGTTTCAGTCTTAGTCTGCCTATGACCACTCGTTCCTTGAGTCCACCACCAACTCGTTGCGATTTGACCTCCCCGCGAGATCGTGATCGTTTCCCCTAATAATTTATTACTTCTCCAGTTGTAGTAGGCGTATACCGTCTCCAACCTGCTTCAATCTATGTCGGCCTGTGCATTTATTAGTTGACGACCACTCAATTCCCCTCTTCGATTCCCAGTTCGCTAGACTTCCGTAGTCAGTAGCGAAGAGTCGCACTTGAGTGTGTTCCCAGTCCGCGAATATTTCCAATTTTCGGGATGTATCCTTCCCCCGTTCCCTATCCTAACCCAATAAGCCCTTCCTATTTGCCCCCCCCAACACATTAGTCAAATAACCCTAACCATTCCGTAAGTAGTACATAATATGAGTGATAATCAACCAGTAACAGCTCTTTATTATCCTTTTTGTAAAACTTGGTTCCCTTTCTTCTACCATATGTAACGACCCGACCCAAATGCATATTCTTCTCATTATTATGGGCAGACTCACAGTATTCCCGCTTCTCCCATGCTATGAACAGATATTCCCCTATGCATCAATTCCCGTATGCATTGATTGACGTATTCATGATGTATAATCCCCAACCAAAAAAAATTGCACGGTAGATAAATCTTGGTAGACATAGCAGCACCTACGCACGGGAATGGTATCTGGGCAACTCCTTAGAAACTACTACCGCTGAGTGTTTTTTAATCGAAAATCGCTAGCTTCCTCCTCCTTTCTTTTCTTAGTACAGAGAAAAAATGGTTGCTGGTTAGATAGAAATCGCCTTACAATATCTCCTGCTTTCACTGGAGGTCGATTGCGATTGAGCCTCGTGATCGCGACCACGGCCAAAAACCGCGAGAAGAAGTAAACTTCAATTCACATGATTTCCTGGACCGGAGATTGGCTACAATTATTTGAATGAAAAAGCGAGGGTGTAGTGAGAATTGAGGAAATTGGAATAGGAAGGGTGATATCCGTTTCTCAAATGAATGATACTGAGCACAAACTATATCAAAATACTGTAGTTTGCTCTTTGGTTTATTTGAGAGACAATCCTGTCACATGGTCATCATATTTCTTTTCCACTTGAGACCAAAGACTGAGCAAGATCCTCTCGTACGATCAAGACCACTGTGTTTTGAGCAGGTGGGTGGAGGGGGCGCATTGCGCGCGCATCTCAACCACCAATTCACACCTATTTCCACCGCAAAATTACCCGAAAACTCCCGAAAATTGACCGATTTCGGCTCCAATTGCAGTCTTCTTTCGATAATTCACCATAATTTCAGGAACCCATGTTTTTTGCACTGAACCAGCACACGGCTATGGTTGATATCCAAATCCTCGTCCATACCGTAATCAGTAATCTAGCATCGCACACACACGCTGGGTTTATGACATGGTTTATGACTAGTTCCACGAGATTGCCCGAATTAAGGAGCTTCCCCTCTTGATTGAAAGTGGCGTTCTGGGGTATTTTATATATTTTCTGACTAGTGTTTCTTGGAAGGATTCCCATGTTTATGTGAGAAGAAGAGGGGATTTGTACTATGCTGACTAACACATCCCGTGGCTGATCTCTCACCTGACTATAGGTCGAAAAACACGCGCTCTATCAGAAAGGTGCGCTATCACAAAGATGATAGAGTACAAATCTATTGTCAGCTTTGTGCGAAAACATGCTATTTGTTGCATTCGACAATGGGCATTCTGAGATGCATTCATCCCTAAACACATTCATCCATTCATTCTTTCTTTCGATCAGTCTGAACTTTTTTCTTGCTTTTTTCGCACGGTTCGCAGTACAAATTCATGATTTCTTCATGATTTGGCCTTCGGCCTCCTCCTCCTCTCCCTCCCTCCTCTCGGTCCCGGACTGATACCGCTGGAGCTCCGCCCACCACCTGGCACGGAGATGTTTCAGGCAAAGGGGGCGGAGCCTCGGACCGAGATAAAAGGCGCAGGCACCGAAGGTGAAACCGCCGAAAGTGAGAATCTCAATCACTCTCTTAGTTCATCACTGACTGCAGAGATGCTACTGGGACTTCTACTCCTCATTGGAGCCGCTACCGTAGCCGCTGAAAGGTTAGTCATTTTGTTAGTCACCTTCTACCGTACCTCATGGGCTGACTACCGTATCCGTAGGGCTGTCCGTCGTAATCTAACTAGTACATCCAAGAGCTGACCTTTAGTGCTGCCCACCGAAATACTTGGGCTGATATCATTCCATCCTTGCCTAAGATAGTCTACAGTACCCCCCAGAGCGCTCACAATTGCTTCTTTGGGGTGGTCGAATGGGAACGGTATCTGCCCTCGAAAAAAAAACAATCATGCTACCGTAACCAACCTGACCAGGGCAGTTAACGGATCTCTCATTACGTAATGCGAACTCTCCAACCGGCGAGAGAGCATTGCAAAATGAGAGATCCGTTAAATTTTTCCCAGCTCTGATCCTGATCTACCGTAATCCTACCCCCGTTCAGACAGTGCGCCGGCTGCAATCTGCCCCTCAAGCAGGAGATTCGCAAGCAGGAGGTGCTCGCTGATCTCAAGGGCAAGCTCGGCTTCGACCCCGCACTCGCCAAGCCGATTCCGGCCAAGGTGATCCTAAAACCCGGCTTGCGGCTCGGTAAACCTCCTTCCAGGTGCTTGCACGGGCACAAGCAATCGCTCGCCACTCGCAGAGACTGAGAGACGATCAGGAGGATACGGAAGTGACCGAGGCAATTCATGTATGGGGTGCTCAGGATGAAGACGGTTGGTGTTTTTTTGTATTTGCTTTTTTTGTTGTTTTTTTTTTGTATAAGCTATATCTACAGTATCATGCAATCATATTATATACCCGGAAGGATTACGGTAGGTAGCCTCCGTTCCCATCTCGAGTAGGGCTTCGCAGCAAAAAGCGTGAGATTTACGCGCTAAAACCTACTGCTGGCTTCTCTAATCCCACGTTCCGTGACTGCTCGCTACTCTTGAAGTAGTTTCAATGCGAAATGCTCGTGTGAAACTATAATTTTCCGAATTCGCAAAGCCAGGGGTTTCAGGGTTTCCAAGGCGGAATATATCAATGCTAGTTACCGTAACCTGTCCTTCAGAAGAAACTAACGAGGTGCGCTTCCACTTCAAGAGCGACGTCAGGGGACGCGCAATCGAGAAGGCCCATCTTCACGTGTACATTGACACGTAAGCACCATATCCTAACCAAACCTTGACCTACCTTAACCCTACCGTAACCCAACCGGATCCTACCTACCGTTAGCTTATCTAGGCCCGAATCCAAGCCCGAGGAGCGCCGTAGCGTCTCCATCATGGTCTACGAAACGAACGAGGATGGAATGGTCAGTTACCCTATCTCACAAAATCGATAATTCCGCCAGAAAATCGATGATTCTCAGAAGAAGAAAAAAACAAACTTTACAGAAGGGAGAGCTGATCGCTTCGCACCACGTCCTTACGCCTACTCATGACTTTGCCCACCACAAGGTGCACCTGAACGCTGACGCACTGGAGAGGTGAGGCTCCTTTTCTGCGGGCCACCCACTCCCTTCTATTTTCTTTCCACACACCCCATCTCACATTCGGTATGGTTGTGTACCAAAAGAGTGAAGCTCAGAAGGATGGGTAAGATGAGGTCATCTTTCCTTCAGAATCGCCCACAAGTCCGTGGTCGTGCTCATCATCGAGGCCATCGACGACGGCGTCAATCTGGTCGTGCTGCCGGGACAAGTCGAGGACGCCGCCACTCATGTTAGTCGTTTGAATTTTTGACCGTGAAAACACCTGTTTTTTTGGTTATTCTAGATTCTAAGTGTGAAATGGTCTTTTTACGTTGTTTTGGAGAGATTATTGTGCAGGAGCGACGAGTTTAAGGGATGCATATGAATAACAAGAACTTGCAGCCCCTGTTCCTTGAACTGATCGTGTCCGAGAAGAAGCGCGTCCGTCGTGCGCCCAACTTGTGCGAGAAGGACCAGGCCACCCAGCCGTGCTGCGTCTTCCAGACCGTCGTCAAGATCACGGCACGCTTTGACGACCTTTTGATCCAATAATTTTGCTGTTTTGGTGGCATTTTTGTACAGGAGCAACAGGAAGAAAGCACCATTACATAGATAGATATGCTGAATAATTTTGTGCATTGCAGGAACTCGGATGGAACCGTGTGATCGCCCCTGACTCCTTCCCTCTGACTGGCTGCGCCGGATCGTGCGAGCGTGCCGCCGTGGTGAGCGACTTCGTGATCGATTATATAGTCTTGAGCAACAGGCCACTGTTCTCACGGGTTAGGCCCCAGTTGCAGTTCAGACGTGGGGTAGTCGACGACGCGTTGCGCGTTAGTAACCGACTCAGTGCTTTACTTTAATTTACTCTACTTTATATTCTACCTGGCGCAGTCGTAAGGCTGTAATTTATAAACTGTAATCTCTCGCAGAACTACACGATGCCCCCTGCCCTCTCCGACCTGCAGTCCGCTGTCGGTCTCTCCACCTGCTGCCATCCGACCAAGTACGAGTCGACCACGGTGAGTTCTGATCTTTGATCTTTGATCTCTGATCTTTGATCTTTGATCTTTCAGATGATCTACGTCACTGAGGACGACAACATTGTTGAGAAGGTCATCGAGAATATTTACGTCGCTCGTTGCGGTTGCTCGTAAGCGAGCACTCGACAGCCTACCGTAGCCCATATTCCACCACACCCTTTCCTTAAAGCTTCCATACCCCTACCGTACTCTCACCGTATCCTACCGTAACCCTACCGTAACCCTACCGCACTCCTACCGTACCCAACCTCTTTCCCTACCGTACTCATACCGCGACCTGCACTCGATCAAAGTTCTCCTCCCCCTATCCCTACCGCCCCTATTCCGAATCAATCGAAGTCCATTCCACCGTAGATCCCGTGTCATACCATAAATCCAGAATTCCAACTTAGTCATACACATCTCTGATCTTACCAATAGTGCATCCATCTCCTACTGTGCTCTCAACCCTGTCATAATTGGACTCTCGGATTCGATCTCCCCCCCCCCTCACCTTCCCGGTCGGCCTCTTCCCCAATATACTTGAGAGATATTTCCCGAGCACTGCCCAAGTTCTCCTACTCCCCATTTCTCAGTAATTGTTCAACAGCAATCCTCATTTTTTCCTTGATACTCAACCATCCCTGCAATCATCAATCTCATTCGGCCTCCCTCATCTCAACTTCCTATACAAATGCCCTTCGCGGATCTCTTCTAGTAATTGAATCTCTCGCCCCATCTGCTTTTTAGCACCTGAGTAATGCTCCTGACCCCTAGTCGGCACCTCCCTTTGATCTTACCGACTAGTCATGAGATTTCCACAGTATTCGCTCTTCGGATTCGCTCTTTGATCACCCCATTCCCATCTCACTATTTTGAAGAACACAATAGGTCTGAAAACGATGACTTGTCTCAGCTCCTGTTTAGGCCATTTTGTTCTTCTAAAATTGTCCCCCAAACCCAATATCCTTGTTCTCCCAGCTATCTTCCCTCGTCTTCTCTTCCCCATGTTTCCCATGGTGCGCCCCCGGGGAGGGATAATTGTTGACTGGAGTGCGCAATACGGGTCTCTTCATTTCGCAAACTCCCTCACAAGTCGAACGGTCGAGAAAGTGAGTGAAATGAAGAGACAGCGAACGTATTTCGCACTCAAGCGTTCATGGGCGAGACCCCAGATACTCTGTAGGCATCGATATTGTAACCCGTACTTATTTCTGATAAGATAAATGAATATGATAAAGTTGAAAAGTTCTTAATTGATACAAAAAGATTGGATATGAATAGTGAATACCCAGAGTGTAGAGTGAATTAGACATGGTCAATTTTTGACAGTTAATTAGACATGGTCAATGACATTCATCAAACTGTAGTCGATTCTGGAATCGACTACAGTTTGAGTGGAATCGAACGAATGCAATAGCCACAAAAGGTGATCGAAGATCCAGCACGATTCCTGGGAGCCGGGTGCTACTTTTTTCCAATACTGCAAATTTGTAGCAGGTCACACTTTTTCTTCGGCAGTGTGAAACTTCAATTGAAAAAGTCATGGGGCTTGACACGGCTTTTTCATTAAAATTTGTAGCCGGTCACACCAGAATTCACTCGCAGAGCAACTGAAAAACGCAACAAATTTAAAGGAAGCGCCCGTTTTCCGCACATATTTCCTCAATCCTTTGCTTCCGTATCCTGATTAATGACCGATTTGAGGTATTTCCTAAAGAAACGTGCTGAGAGAAGGGTGAGGGAACGATAAGTGAATCAAATATGTACATTAATAAAGGCTTCTCTCCCCGTAATCGCATTGTGACACACCTCGCTCTCTTCACTTTTTCATGCTATCTCGCTTATCATCCCTCGAAAGAAAATGTGAGAAATAAGGTTTCTGACACAAGATGCAGGATTTGCCGCTAATCGGTTAGATATTAGAAAATCGATTAGGGCATGAGGCAAACTAGAGGCCGAAGTCCTTTTTATAGGGAATCACAAGAAAACGGGATTGAAAAGATATACTGACGCTACACTATCGTGAAATGCGAAGGTAAACTAAAGTTGATTCGAAACTAAAAAAACTGCAGATGCACAGTGGTTTTGTACAACGCCGCAGCCTGATTAGTCATGTGACCTTCATATGACTTGCATCGCAAGCAGCAAAATATTGGACCATTCCGTGGAATAGCGTGGAATCGAATTATATAAAAGGTGAGAAAAAAGTTACTGGAAAGTTCAAACATCCTGAACGATTTATGAAAGCCACAACTTTTTCCAATGCTGAAAATTTGTAGCAGATAACACCAATTTTTTCCCGGGCAGAGTGAAATTGGAGAAAGAAAGGAGATGGGCGATGATGCACAGAGTGCTGAAAAAAGAAGGAAAAATCAGTGAAAGCACCCATTTCCTGTACATATTTCATAAAATCTCGACTACCGTAATCCCAACCTCTCACCGATTTGAATATTTCCCTGAAGAAACGTGTCAAAGGCACGGGAATCAAATCTGCACATTAGTTCTGGCTTCTCACCCCGTAATCGCATTCTGACACCTCACTCTCTTCTTTTTGAATGCTATTTCGCCTCTTCGCCCTCGATAGAGCATGTTAGAATACTGGATTCTGACACTTTATACGGGATTCGCCGCTAATCTCGCGGATATTAGAAAGTCGATTAGGGCAAGAGGCAAACTAGAGGCCGAAGTCCGTTTTTGGAAGGAATCGAAAGAAAAGACGAGCAGGTACAGGATGTGATACTATATACTCGTGAGATTTGAAGGCAAACTTGTGGAGGGAAGATTCCTGTTCACAATATGTTCACATGTTCCTAATAATATATTGTTCCTGTTCACAATACCTACTCGACGGGAGGAGAGGGGCAACACACTAATCGTTTATTCCAAATAGATAGAAAACTGAAATAGAAAACCCACACCATGGTGAGATAGCCCACCGTATTTCTTTCAAAATCCGGCAAGAGAAAGTGCATGGCCGGGATTGAACCCCCGACTGCTGCGAACCTAAACACAAAACTTACCTCTGCGCCATGGCGGCTGTTCTCGCCTATCCCAGAATGGCCTGCTCCATTCCCTCCTCTCGCTCTATCACATCTACTAAGGAGAATCGTAGAATTCCTTCTTTTTGTTGTCGAACAAATACGATGGAATATAGATCAAAAACCGTACGAGATCGTGATTCTCAAATCCGAGAAGCGTGCGGAGGAAGGGTCGAACCAGTTCGTGGGTTTCGTCCATCTCTGTGCAAATGGAGTGCCGAGGGCGCCTCCAGCGTACCGCACTCCCAATTGCTCTCTCAAAGTTTTCTCGTCAGGAGATATTAATTTATAATTTGTGGAAAGTAGCAGAATGATTCGTTTTTTCGTTCACCGCACCACCCAGCCAAAAGAATGCAGTGGCAAGCAGGAAGGTCCTTGATGAGATAATAATACTCCTCCAATTCCTGGTACTTTCAACCATTATCATTGATATTCGTCGAAAGCATGAAAATCTCATTTTTCGCAAATGATCCAGTTGATCTTTCAGTCTCGGTCGATTGGCTTTTCTCCAAGCAGTGGTTGGCGTTGGGTGGCGTAACTTGCGCGGAATTATCTATCGTTTCGGGTGCGTTGTTTCATTTTCCACGTGCAAAAAGTGCAAAAAATGGACAGATTCTTGTTAGGTATCACTGATATTTTATAAATTTGCTAATTGAATTGAGGGGCTTTTTATGTGCCTAATATCTTCGTATTATAATTTTGCGATCATCATTTATCATCATCACATTTTAATATGCATAATCTTGAATCACACATGTCGTACTATTTGGAAACACACGTGAGATTGGCCCTGGCATCAATGCGAGCAAAATTAGAATAGATGATTGTTGATCCATTTTCAACAACAATTTTCAGTCCATCTGAAATTGGAGTTCGAATCGGACTTAAATTACTATATCTTTTGTACTCGGATCAGATATATTATGTCCATTCATAGTCGTTTCGATTGGAACGATGGCGATACTCTTGACAGGAGTTCCATCAACAAATTGCATTTGTTGCCCCTCAGCACAGTACTGTTCTCCTCCCGGCCAAATTGTGATCAAGTGCGAATGACCATTTCTTTGATCAACAACAAAGTGTAATGCTGTAATCATTGAACTGATAATGTACCTAAGAAAAGCGTTTGTATCATACATTTGTCACGGTATTCACGAATCGTGCCGCAACTCATCTAAAAATAATTATCTGGCACTGTTTTTCGTGGAAAACTTACGAATGGAGGCGCTTCGTATCCCGTCGTATATGTCATCCATCTGTAAAACACATTGATAGATAGATAGATGGGTTGCATAGAAATTAAAAAAAGAACACTAACTGTGAATCAAAAATGACATATTTGTTATAACAGTAAAACTTTGAAGTACCATGCTCATCCTCATCGCACACAATATTTTTAAGAATGCACGTACTTGTTAGCGTATTCGTTGCAATAAAATTGACCACGAAATGTGAACGACTTTGTATCCTTCCCCATTTGCTTAAATAGTAAAAAAAATTAAGTTGATATATAGGCAAATGATATCTGGAAAATCAAACCCCTATAAACACAGTATCCTCCGAAGATTCTCTGTCATATGGCTTCTCGCACCTTAGCCAGTAATATCCTTAAAGAAATGGTCAAATTCGGCATTGAATTGTCTATCTGCAAACCGTCTCTCTCATGAAATGCCAATTCATACTTAGCATAATCATTTGCCAGCTTTCCAGGGTATTGACTCTCAGAAATCGGGTAAACAGAACAACCTGAATTGATAACAGAACAACCTGAATTGATAAGATGGATTTAAATTGGTTTTAATTCCACTTCATGATAAACATCGTTTTGATCTGTAAAATTGAATACGAAGCTCACTTGGCTTATCTGATTTCACTGTAGTCGTAGTTGTAGATGCAGTAGTCGTTGAAGTTTGTGTCTGACAATGAACTCGTTCTGAAATTGGACAACAAAATATTTAAATGAACCGTTGTAGTTTTCGATTTTTTTTTCGTCGTTTTCGATTTGGTTGTAGCTTTTTCCGTAGTTGGTAACGTTGACAATGTCACAGAATCAGTGAATAGAGGCACAGTAGATGCTGAATTTCCATTTTTTTTTGAAAGTAAGTATAAACCAAAAACCTATGAGTTCAGACGTGGAATTATCGTTCTTGCACTTTCCTTGAGCCATTCGAATAGCTTGCTGAAATGATAATCTCATTGTGTGAATTCCCGAAAAATAATACCTCTAGTTGCTGGGAATCCACCTCGATTTGAGTTTTCAACTCGATAATAAACGTGCGAAGAGTCGTCTCGAGGGTATGAAGTAGTTGCTTACTCTGAAACAGACCATTTACTTGCTTCTGGATTAGTCGGATACCTTAACCAGAGTATTTCTCATACCAGAAAGAACTTGAGAAGCGGACAGTGAAGACGCATCTTAATGATCTGATTTCATTGCGTTTATGATAGCAGTTCGATATCAATAATTCCTATCCCAATCTAGGCACTAGTTATGAATTACTTACCTTTGCCTGACTCCCTACACGATAAGGCAAGAGCTGGAAGAAGGAGGAACAGAAGTTGAAGGCGCATTGAGAAGTGAAAAAACAAGATGTTTCTCTCTTTTTTGTATGGAAATCGAGACGTATCACTATGGGAATTTTGATTGCGTGATGCATCCGCAAGAATCGCTTATTGAGAATTGCACAAACAACAAAAGAATATTTCTAAACGTTTTCGATTTAGCCGTCCCAGTCATCTATAAGCGCTTCGCAAACGCTTACCCATTCATTTGACAAAATGCTCTTCTGGCTTCATGCAAACATTTTTTTCGGATCGCTCTCGGCCTCACGAGCTTTCCGCAAAAGTGAATGTGTTCTACCAAACAAAATTTGACCAAGTGAACCACGTTAATATCCAGTAATAATGTATCGATTTATGACAAAACTGACCCAGTGAACTAAGTCTGAGCTAGTTGACCATTTTGATATTTTCCGCGTAACTAGTTTCGGCTTGCTAGTAGATTCTAAACGATATTGATTAGTCAGAAGGAAAGCGAGATGGAAATATAATAATCGAAGAGAGAAGAGCGTAGAAAGAATCTAATGGGAAACAATGGAATCGTATAGTGCCTGACTCAAGAGGCATTGTTCTTATGTCGGTGTGAATCATGTTTGCCCAGGGAGAGTTGCTATAAATTTGAGATATTTTAGATAGAAGGCATGCCATTGTCTTTCCTTCGATTAATCCTTTACCTTTTCGGTTGTCATACTTTATTTTTGAGGTCATGCGTCTGCTGTTTCTAGTCTTTCTCACTTACAGCTACGTGTATGCATGGGTGAGCTATGATCTTTGTTCATTTATTATGCGAATATGCAATTTGTTCATAATTATTCGCAATTAATAATTGCAGAAGGCAGATTTCAAATGTGGTGCAAAGGAAGTAATTGGGAAGCTTGGAGTTGATATGAAGGGATTAGTAGAAAGGACGGACAAGTTGATCGAGGTTCTAAAGGTACAACTATTCAAATAACATTTTAAATGTATGTTTTCGCAGGAGGAAAAAACTAAAAAATTGACAGATAATAATGCCATAGAACAGGAAGTGCAACCGAACAATGCCGAGGCAATATCTCGCAGAAAAGCTCCCGCCATTACGAAAAAGCCTAGCAATGAGCCTAAGCCTGACGAAAAGAACACTAAAGCTATTAATGGACTGAACGATTTCAAAAATGGAACGATACCAGAAAATTTCATAGGGATTGCTACTGCGGACCTTTTTCCCGATGAAAAAATCATCGCAGTATTCGACAAAATCTACAAATTGCTGAGTGATCCGGAGGTCGAGAAAGCAGCTGATATAAATTGCAATACGGATAAGTGCCAGCATCCATTTCCAAGTCTCATCAAATCGAAAGATGACAATCTGAAAAAACTCAAATCAGCTATTGAAATCTATCGCAACAGGTCATTTTTTCAAAAATGTATCTTGTCTTACATTTTTAAAAACAGTTTATTTCAGACCCACTTCCGACGAGGCGAAAGAAACCGTTGTTTCAAATCTTGATGTAAATTTTGTACAAGAACAAAATCATCTCAAAAATACCATTCAAGTAAGCACATTTTAATACTAAGCATAAAAACTTGTTTCATTTTTCAGTTTGAACTACATCCTGACGATGCCGCTTCCATCCAGTACCTATCTGGTCAACCGATAGATATCTCACTTCCCGCAGATGTTTTGGCTGATGTCTACAATGGATCTAACCCCCGGAAGCAAGAAGTCATCAAAACACTGAAAGATGTATCAACTGTTCTTCGAGCTGCTCGGTCGGCGATCGCTGCATGCCAAGCCATTCCGGATATAGACGGCTCGAAAATGTGCTCACAAGGCAAAATTCCGTTCCTCTTCACCTTGGACCCATCCCTGATGAAGGCGTTTGATGATCTGGTTGCTGATTACAATAAACGGTTAGTGTTTAGTATTTCAAGTGAAAAAACTAACAAGAACGAGAAAAGCAATATAAACTACTTTTTTCAGTGATCAACAGAAAGCCCTCTAAAAATCGTTCTTCACTCTAACGACTCAACCTTTACTCACAATTTATGCTCCGAATCACTGATTCGATTATGGTATTATTTTTTCGATCGTTTGCCGTATATTTCTGTGCTTCAATATTTTGTCCAGCTCATTTTGTGATGGGTTATTTGATTTCTAGAGCGCAATTTATTCATTATATCCGATATTCCACATTCGAAAGATAAATCGATGAATTTGAACTTTACTAATAGAAAATATTCTCACAATCCAGGCCAATGAAAACTGTTAGTAACAAATTTAAAAACAAATAACTTAAGATTTTAATCAGTCTGACTGTCTGACCTACTCGTGCTTGGAGACGTTTTTTGAATACTAATCTGAGGATATGAATGGATATCAATCCACAAATCATACTAGTGTATTCACGCGCGGTTTGTTTTTTAGTCTGTTCTAAGATGATTAAGAGACCGGCTCGGTAAAAATCGAGCATTTTAGCCTACCCCCCGGACACGGCGCCCCTTTTTCTTTCAAATCCTTTTGAGATTGGTATGGTAGGATGGTCTAGTCCTCACATTGCAAAAACCACCGAGGATTTTTGGTTCACGCTGATACGGTAGGAGAAATATCCTAATACACGATAAATAGTTCAAAAGCCATAATTTAAAAACGTGAATATCTAGATATAATTTTTCATGTGCATTACGTTAGAGGTGCCCAGGGGTACAAAAAAAGATATTTAGATTGAATGCCACTCGATTCCAAAAGGCAACTTTGGGTTAAAATATTTGAAAAAAATTATTTTTTTGCCCAAAGTAGGCTTTCTTTCTGGATTGGGGAAAGGGTAACCTGGGTCGACGGTGAAGCCCACTGGGTCATGCATCTAAATTTTTGGCAGTTGAGCTATTCTGGTGATACAGTTTTTTTCTTTGGTCTCTTAAAGGTGCGGAACCCAGAATCTTATTTTGCTTCATGTTCGCTTTTGCGATACCATTCTGATTTTTTGGACCCAAAAACCACTCAAACAACATTTTATCACAATAACGGACACACTCAACAATCTAGGAGGCAAATCTGCCTCAAAAAATGTTTTCATGATGATCCGGGGTTCACGCATCAGAAATTACTCACACCCATGAATTTTTGACTATTGTTAGACATGGAGAGTGAATTTCACGTGCTCAAAAAGGCAAAACGTCTACTTTGAGGTAGCATACAGTCTGCCTGTAACATAAATTACTCGGAATTATCGTAAGAGCACGCGTCTTCTGAGAGATTGCAGGAAAACAGAACCCCCGGGGAACTAGGAGCCCCAAGTTTTGAACTACGTCGATGAAAATTTTATGGTAGCGTATATAGGAGACGAGAAAACTTTTTTAACAGATTTTTTGTCCCAGAACCGGCTTTTAGGTATTTTCCGGTTTCCAACCCGGCTGTGACGTATCTCAGCTCCCAGAGTACCTAGACCCCTATTCTTTGGCCCAAAATAATCAAAAAAATATTATGACAATATTTTCTTTTAGAAATACTGAAATTTGAAATTTCTTCATTACGAAAAAATTTAATTTGTTTTACCAAAATCGAAAATTAATATTTCCTCAATCGGGGACCCCCATTTGGGCAGGTTCTGACTTAATTTTTAGAATCTACGTACTCGATATAGTATAGGGATATTTTGAGCTAAGAGTCATAGGTGTTAGAATAGGTCTCAATGAGCCATTTTATCCAAAATAGCAACATTTTGAATACATCGAAGTTTCCAATCCATCAAAATTTCAATTTTACTCTCATATTATGTTTCTAACACTTCAAAATCAATAGTATACAATTCCATGATGAAGTGGAGGCCATAAAATTGAAATTTTGATGGATTGGAAACTTCGATGTATTCAAAATGTTGCTATTTTGGATAAAATGGCTCATTGAGACCTATTCTAACACCTATGGCTCTTAGCTCAAAATATCCCTATACTATATCGAGTACGTAGATTCTGAAAATTAAGTCAGAACCTGCCCAAATGGGGGTCCCCGATTGAGGAAATATTAATTTTCGATTTTGGTAAAACAAATTAAATTTTTTCGTAATGAAGAAATTTCAAATTTCAGTATTTCTAAAAGAAAATATTGTCATAATATTTTTTCGATTATTTTGGGCCAAAGAATAGGGGTCTAGGTACTCTGGGAGCTGAGATACGTCACAGCCGGGTTGGAAACCGGAAAATACCTAAAAGCCGGTTCTGGGACAAAAAATCTGTTTAAAAAGTTTTCTCGTCTCCTATATACGCTACCATAAAATTTTCATCGACGTAGTTCAAACTTGGGGCTCCTAGTTCCCCGGGGGTTCTGTTTTCCTGCAATCTCTCAGAAGACGCGTGCTCTTACGATAATTCCGAGTAATTTATGTTACAGGCAGACTGTATGCTACCTCAAAGTAGACGTTTTGCCTTTTTGAGCACGTGAAATTCACTCTCCATGTCTAACAATAGTCAAAAATTCATGGGTGTGAGTAATTTCTGATGCGTGAACCCCGGATCATCATGAAAACATTTTTTGAGGCAGATTTTCCTCCTAGATTGTTGAGTGTGTCCGTTATTGTGATAAAATGTTGTTTGAGTGGTTTTTGGGTCCAAAAAATCAGAATGGTATCGCAAAAGCGAACATGAAGCAAAATCAGATTCTGGGTTCCGCACCTTTAAGAGACCAAAGAAAAAAACTGTATCACCAGAATAGCTCAACTGCCAAAAATTTAGATGCATGACCCAGTGGGCTTCACCGTGGACCCAGGTTACCCTTTCCCCAATCCAGAAAGAAAGCCTACTTTGGGCAAAAAACTATTTTTTTCAAATATTTTAACCCAAAGTTGCCTTTTGGAATCGAGTGGCATTCAATCTAAATATCTTTTTTTGTACCCCTGGGCACCTCTAACGTAATGCACATGAAAAATTATATCTAGATATTCACGTTTTTAAATTATGACTTTTGAACTATTTATCGTGTATTAGGATATTTCTCCTACCGTATCAGCGTGAACCAAAAATCCTCGGTGGTTTTTGCAATGTGAGGACTAGACCATCCTACCATACCAATATCAAAAGGATTTGAAAGAAAAAGGGGCGCCGTGTCCGGGGGGTGGTCGAATTTTACCGATCCGGTCTCTTAATCAGTAAGAAATAGGAAAGGGGGAAGTATCGGAGTTGTCGAGCAGTACCGGAAACTACTCAACAACAATGCAATCGTACAGTGTGGAGACACAAAAGGAGACACAGTGAGTGAATCAGTTCCGACACTCTCCACTTGCTATAAAACTGCGAAAGTTAGGAAGGAAGATCATATTTTTTTGCATTTGCGGTTCTCTAGTAACGTCCTATGTCCGACCCATGTTATCAGTATTGCAGATTTACTTTCCTTAATTGTCGCCGCAATAAATTTTTGTATCAGGTTATCCTGGAAGCCATGGTCATAGGCACTACGTTTTCTTGATCACTTTTTTACAATGATAATTGCTTTCTCAGATCATGCGGCTCCTGCTTTTCGTCTTTCTTACTTGGAATTGCGTAGCTGCATTGGTGAGCTTTCGACGGTTGCCCGGCAAGATATTTGATATTATTGCAGAAGGCGAATTATTCACCTGCTCAAACTGAAGTGATTGGCAAGTTGGAGGAAGATACGAAGGGATTGGACGGCAAGATCGATAATCTGATCAAATCACTAAATGTAAAGCTTTAATATTATTCATTTTCAATTTCCACGTTTAAAAAAAGAAAACGTAAGTAATATTCTTGCAGGATCGAAAAGACAAGAATGTCAAACCAGCACAAGGAGAGAAGGAACTTGATAAGAAGCAAATAGCCGAGGTTGAAAAAGTCATCGAGGAGTTAGCAAAGTTTAAAAATGGAACGATACCAGCGAAATTCAATGTCAATGCGATCAACGACCTTTTCCCAAATAACAACACTACCAATGTATTCATAGCAGTCGAGGGGCTTCTGGAAAATGCAGGCAAGGCTGTAAAATTCTGTGTGAAGGCTCAGCAATGCACATATCCACTCGCTAAATTATCTGGTGAAAATGGTGTGGATATAGCGAAGAATGTAAACAGTTTCAAGACCGCCGAAAAAGCATATTCGAATAGGTACGAAATTTTCCAAAACATTAAAATGTTATCTCCATTCAGAGACACGGAAAAAAATGTTCGTCAAATGCTTCCTTCGCTACTTATGAAATTTCCAGGCGAACTCTCATATCTTCATAGTTATATTGATGTAAGGTCAAAATTGACAATTTCTATGAAAATTAATTTCTTGCAGTATCAGTTGGCGAAGTTTCCTGAAGAAGCAAAACGGATCCTATCTGGCATCCCGCAAAATATATCACTCCCTGATTTGGTTGATGTATTTAATGGAACCAAACAACATGCCGGAGTTAACGAAACCCTAAGCACTATGACAGCAATTCTCCAAAACGCCGGCAGAGCACTGTACGAATGCCAACATATCCCGACTGGGACCGGTGAGGTCCCTTGCTCAATGGGAGACAAGATTCCTCTCTCCTTCACGTTGGACCCGTCAAACATAGAGGCATTTAAGAATATCGTGAAGGAGTACAACAAGCGGTGAGTTTATTGCAATACGTTGATTCGAGTGTGGATCGAAAACATATAAATATATTCTTTTCAGCCCTGCATCAGATGCGGAGCCCACTCCTATTGATCCCAACCATTCTCCAACGAATTCTACAAACGCTCCTGACGTGGACTCCTCTTCGGATCCCACAACGACGCCGTCCTCCGATAACAATGGAGGAAAGCCAAAACCTGAGGAACCGAAGACACCCGGCAAATGCTGTCAGCTGTGCCTGGTGAGAATACAACTAGCGCGACTTCGCTCAATAAACATTTTCAGCTTCCCGCAATGCCTCCCAACCACAACAACTGTCAGAGTGGAAATCAGGTATGTTTCGAAACACGGGCATTCAACTTGAATATTTTCAGTGCAACTGTGGATGCTCATGCAACTCCGGCAACACGAGAGGCTGCCGAACTCAAAGCAAGGTAAGACAATTATTAGCAAGCTTTACTTTTCCTGTCGTACAGTCTAATTCACCTCTAATGACCTTCTTTCAGTGCTGCTCCTCCAACAATCACTGCAAAGATAACTGCTGTGAGAAGGGGCATCATGAGGACAAGCAGCCAGTAGTGCACACGGAAGTTATCAACGTTCCTCCGACAGAAAAGGTACGACAGAAAAGCTGGTTTCCCTACAAAATCAACATTGTCTGCGACTGTAAATTCGTTTTGATGGGCTTTACATTATTGCCTACAATATTCCATATTTTCAGGCCACCTCATCATCTTCTTCCATGGCCGTTTTTATCTCAGCCGTCTCTCTCATCGCAACTCTCATGCGTTGATCTCGCCCATCTCCAATGTTTCAGTCTTTCTTCGCCTTTTCGAATCTCTTTTTTGTTGTTGATAAATTGTGATATCTCACATCTGTTTTTTCCGATTCACTCAACACAAACCATCACAAATGAACCGATGACTTTTGCGGGTTTCAAGTGACAAATGTTTCTTAATCGGAAGAATAAAAGTGCTTGAACCAGTTCATTGTGAATGTAGAGGAGATTGTATAAGCGTTACTATTAGTTGAATAAATGAGATGTCCATCACTATCGGAAAAATTAAACCGCTTGGATAAGGAAGAGGCACTATTCCGGATACTACATGACAACAATGAAATCGTACAGTCGCGGACACAATATGACGCACATTGACCATAGTACGTGTGAATTAGATCCGAGGACGAGCAGTTACTATAAAACTGAGGAAGGAAGGATATCTTCGTTTTTCCAAATGCAGGTAGTTTTCATCGTTTCTTGCGTGTGACATCTATTTTTCAGATGAATACTCATTTGTTCTTTCTGTTCGTGAGCTGCTGCTGCTTATACGCAGACGTGAGTACTTTATTTCCTATGTGCAGATAAAACTCCTTTTATACTACATTTAATTCCCTACTACGTAAACATATTCTTAAGAGACCTTACATGAGAAAACGTAGCTTTTGAGAGGGTGTCACGGATGACATTTTTGCAACCTGAGCCAATATTTTTTTGGTGATGTTCTCATACCAAATGCTGATATTTGGCCAAAAATGAAGGCTTCTAGTGCACTTTCCGAAAAGTTACAGCCCTAGCACAAAAAAAGTCGAATTTTTCAACGAAAAATAATATACGTTTTTTTTAGTTTTTCCGTAGTATTATTGCACGTAGAATCCGAAAAATATACTTAGAAAGACGAGCGATATCGTTAAAAAGTCGAAAACCGTGATTTTCTACGAATTTTATTTTTCCTGGAAAATTTTTTCACCTGTGTACCTTTTTTGACTAAAAATTTGGATTCTACGGGTAAAATTACCCTTTGTAGTATTTTTTTCACAAGTGCCCGAGTACTCGCCCGGACAGCGGGACTTCTGGAAGAAGGCCAACCACGCCTTTTTTCGCAAAATGGTCCTTAATGTGAGGGCTCAGAATGTTTAGCCAACACTTATTTGAGCCTCCAATGATGTTTTTCTGTCATTATGAACCATTTGACGATTTTTAGTCCACATTGGACCCATATTCGTGTTCATGACTCGCCTCGACTTTTTTCACATAAGGGTCCCCCTTATGTGAAAATTCTTTTTTGGAGTCATGTCGCAATAGGTCTTCGAACCCTTGATAAAGCATGTTAAAGTGCCCAAAAATAAGTTTTATGTTTGTTTGATGAGTTTTAGTGCAATCGTACAGGATATTGTGGTCAATTCCGAAATGACCCACAACATGATTTTTCACATAAGGGGGGACCCTTATGTGAAAAAAGTCGAGGCGAGTCATGAACACGAATATGGGTCCAATGTGGACTAAAAATCGTCAAATGGTTCATAATGACAGAAAAACATCATTGGAGGCTCAAATAAGTGTTGGCTAAACATTCTGAGCCCTCACATTACGGACCATTTTGCGAAAAAAGGCGTGGTTGGCCTTCTTCCAGAAGTCCCGCTGTCCGGGCGAGTACTCGGGCACTTGTGAAAAAAATACTACAAGGGGTAATTTTACCCGTAGAATCCAAATTTTTAGTCAAAAAAGGTACACAGGTGAAAAAATTTTCCAGGAAAAATAAAATTCTTAGAAAATCACGGTTTTCGACTTTTTAGCGATATCGCTCGTCTTTCTCAGTATATTTTTCGGATTCTACGTGCAAAAATACTACGGAAAAACTAAAAAAAGCGTAGATTATTTTTCGTTGAAAAATTCGACTTTTTTTGGGCTAGGGCTGTAACTTTTCGGAAAGTGCACTATAAGCCTTCATTTTTGGCCAAATATCAGCATTTGGTATGAGAACATCACCAAAAAAATATTGGCTCAGGTTGCAAAAATGTCATCCGTGGGGTAAGTACGTTCTCTCATGGAAGGTCTCTTAAAGGGGGAGGGGCACGAATATTTTCGCACATAAACTGAGGCTGTGGAGTGATAGGGATCCTGTACCCGATCACAGATCACTTTATCCCAAGTGCTAGAAATGCCTCTGAACCTCGCTACGGATTTTTGAAGTTAAATTGATTGTGCAGGCACAATTTACGGTACTGTACTTTCGAATTGATTTCATTGGATTTTCTGTCGAAAATAGCAGCAATAGTGAAGATGCACTGGGCGGGAGTCGAACAAGCGGGTGCTGTATAGACAGGCAAAAGCGTAAACCACTTGGCTACGGGCCATGATGTGAGCTATGCCTAGTTGACTATGTTAGGGAGAAGAACGAGTCAACCTAAGTGCTGTTTTCCGTATGTTACAGCTGGGGTGCAGGCATGTCGTAGTGGGACCCACAAATTTTGATTCGTGCTCCTCCCCCTTTAACATGTGAATGAAGAGAAAGTTAAAAAGAACCTCAGAGTAACAAGAGCAAACCTTGGACAATTTAATTATCAAATCAAAGGAAAAAGAAGATGAATGGCTAGATTCTTTGCGCACTGACATGTTCCCGGAAGAATTTTTTTTCAAATTTTCATAACACCGAAGTGATTGTAAAGCTGGCCAAGAATGTGGAAAGGGTGTCGGTAAATAAGTATTGCCTGATCCAAATTTTCAGAAAACACCAGCAAACATTCTACAAACTCTCATAAGTCTCAATGCAATTAAGAATGCATACAAAGAACGGAATGTTTGAAAAATACATATCGCGATGTTAAATACATATTTCAGTCATAACAAAGATGACACTCTGAAGCGTCTCCTTCGGAAACTCGTCAATCCTCCAATAAAGACGCAGATTGCCAAATTCGTCGAGGAGATGCGGGTGAGGTAACTTTCATTAACTTTTTTTGCGAAACATTTATTCCAGATCAAAGATAAGGGCAACGAGCTGTGGCGAATTATGAGAAAAGGTGAATGTATGTTTGTGGAAAATAGCTGATTCGAACTCCGGAAATGACGTTTAGATTTTTTACAGACCTGATCCAGCCCCAGTACCAGTTACGAAACCGGCTTCGGTTTCTCCTCTAACAATTGCTGAAATGACTACAACGACTGCACCAGTAGCGAAACCGGTTTCGATGTCTTATCCAACAAATATCCAACAACAACAATACTGCACAGATAACAATGACAGCCAAAAATACGGAACTGGTTTCGATTTCTTCGTTCGTCAACAATTGTTGCACCGATATCAGCGACTGATACAAATACGGAACCCTGGCCTCCGCTTACTACCCCCCCCCCCACAATCCCTTCATCGAATACCACGAATGCTTCTAACGAGGTATGCGATGACCTCGACAACAGCGTCCGACGACGGAAATGGAGGAATCCCGAGATCAGTCGATCCGAAGACATCCGGCATCCGACATCCGGCATCCGTTTCAGGTGAGAAAGCTCTCTGATCCTGCTAATTCGACACGTATTTTCAGTTTCCTGAAATTCATCCCGAAAAGCTAATTAGAATACAGACATTTAACATGAAGATCTTCGAGCAGTTCCCCATGACTTCCATCTTTACTATATTCCCCTACATCTTCTCCTTTCAACTAGATTATCATTATATTACCAAAAGGCACGTCGAGCTTATTCGAGACGAACCACCATAAGGATTCCTAGCAGGATCACAGTGGACTTCTTAGTTTTCGAAAAGGCGAGGAATGCAATTCCAAAAACAGAAATAAAAAAAACAAAAATGCGGGCTATTTCCGGGAAGTGACACAATGTCGAAAAAAGTAGACAAACAATGGAATCGTATAGTGATGACACAAAAAGTGAAACATTGTCAAAGTGCGTGTGAATCAGTTCCATCACTTGGAAATTCCTATAAATTTTCCAACAAGATGATCAAATTACCGTTTTTTGTCCATTCTTGCCGGCGATGCTTCTCCTATGTCTCCTTCTCGCCAATTTGAGCTTCATTTCTGTACAATCGAGACCCACCGTGCGCCCTATTCCTGACATTCCCGGTCTCATAATTATCCGACAAACCACCGTGGTTCCACAAGCTCCGATCGATCCCAGTTCAAACTCTTCGGATCCTGAGCCAACCAATGTTCATCCAATTGCACCAAAGATTGAGCCAACAACTCAGCAACCAGTACCTATTGCACCAAATACTGAAAACGCTGGAAAAAAATGTTGTCAACTCTGCCTGGTAAGAATGCCCCTTCTCCCAGTATGATCAGCACGCAATTTCAGCTTCCTGCATTGCCGTCCTGTCAAGGCAACGGTCAGAGTGGAAATCAGGTGACTACACTCTTCATTTGATGGGGGTCAAAATAATTCGTTGCATGTTTCAGTGCAATTGCGGATGCTCCTGCAATTCAGGCAATACTAGAGGCTGCCGAACTCAGAATAGAGTGAGCACCAAGCTATCCATACCACTTTCCTTATCCTCGTTTTCTTTAAAAATACTCATCGCTTTGCGGTTCTGAATAGCACATTTCATCACCTTTCCTTCAATAATCTTCTCATTCTAGTGCTGCTCCTCCAACAATCACTGCAAGGATAAGTGCTGTGAGAAGGGGCATCATGAGGACAAGCAGCCAGTGGTTCACACAGAAGTGATCAACGTTCCCCCGGTACGACTTGAATCGCTCTAATGACTGTAAAATAGCTTTGATTGTGGGTGAAATTTCACCCTTTGCCTTCAATATTCATCCCTTTGCAGGCTAGTTCATCATCTTCACCATTGGCTGCTTTCGTCTCCGCAATCTCCCTCGTCGCAACTCTTATGCGCTGATCTCCCTCATTTCCTCCACTTCCGTTTTTCTGGTCTCGTTTTTGTTGATAAATTAAACTTTTTTTTGATATAATAACCGAATTCGGTTGTCGTGTATCAGTGTACTCCTCAATCCAACATTCGTTTTCATTCACTGTCTATAAATCCAACCCTTCACTAACCCTTCTCCGAAAGGTCGGCTGTAAAGAGTACTTTACGGGCGTGGCGGTGGCAGTGCGAATTTACTGCCTGTTCAGTTCGCAATTTTTCCTCTCTACACGTCGAGGATGGTTTGCAGGTGCTGCGTTACTTCGGTGAGTATTTTTTTGAAATTATAAATAATTCCTCAGCCACAAAATCTTCCGGTTCAATGGAATTGTTTCCTGAGAACACAAGGTCTTGATCCTGCTCGGCAATGGCTAATCACTCTGAACAACGTTTATTCTGGATGAGAACGATCTTAATTCCAGACCTCAGCAGTCCTCTTTTCCACCGTACAACTGATCGTGTGTGCACTAGTAGGATTGATGCTTGGAGAGAACATCCAACGAGCGATGATGAAGGCGAGGGAACCGGCCAGTGTTGTGAGTGCACATTAATCCAAGGCTGTCCCCCAGTATTTTCCCTTATTATTCTTGCATCACAGTCGCGTCAATGCTAATTCATTTTAATTCATTTTACTCCATGTGTGTTTTCATCTTATTTTTCAGGACATGATCCTGATGGGCTTCATGATCAGTCTGATCGTCTGCGCTCTGTCAGTTCTCTACGGGACCGTGACAAGAAAGGCCAAGCCGATCATCTGCGCCATGTTTCTCATGGTGAGTGGTCGCTAGGAATAAAGTTCGAGTGACTCATCCTTCTCGTTTGAAACACAAAGGAACGAAATAGAGAAGGAGTAAAGCTGAGGGACTAAAAGAGTATCAAATTCAGCTGGTCATCTTCCTCATCTGCACGATCCGACTGGGCTACATCATGTACATCCTCGGGTATGCGGTGCAGTCGAGGGAGTCTAGAGGTGATTATTTTGATTTCCACGCATAATGAAGTGTTGCTTTGTGGAAAAAGTACGTGAACCTAAATGAGAACGTTCATTTCAATAAGAGAAGCCTCTGGAAGTATACCCTAGCAGTAGTATTATTGTCTCGTGTGATCATTAATTAGTTCTAATTAATTATCCATTAATTATCCCGTTAATTATTTATTTACAGATCGTATCACTCGTCTGGGCGAAGCAACCGCAGTAATCGCCGCATCCTGGTTCTTCCTTCTCCTCGCGCTGATTGTATACAACCGAGCGAGGGAGGACATTGAGTGATTCACACATCATTTTTTATATTATGTTTCGCTTTCTCAGGAATATGATTTTCTCAATAAAAAGGGCTCAAAACATGAAATAGGAAGGGCAAACAGAAGCGGTATGAAATTATGTTGAGAAAGTCGTGTACAAGGGGAGACAGCGCCTGACTCAGCCCACTCTCATTCATACTCGGCGCTAACTTACCGGATCTTCCTTCTCTTTGTCATCTCAGTAGAAGAGTGCAGAAAGTAAAATACATGTTGTGATACAAGGGATCTGGGATCTGAGTCATGTTTCGTGCATGCAGTTTGTTCATGCCATTCGAAGTACAGACAAATCCTTTATTCTACAAGCGACCTTCACTTAGGAAGTCATATTGACCGTAGTCACCCATCCGGCGCCTCCCTTCGTTCCATCTGTGTGGAAAATGATGGTAACGTAGTTGGTCGAGGTCACATAGCGCAACTGGTTCTGCAGAGTGTCACCGGAGAGTCTGGAAAGAGAACATTTGGATGATTTGCTGACATTCCCCAGCCCATAAATCTGTTAATCCTTGCTTTTAGGGTTACGAAGATCACTATTCAGCGCACAAGAGTGATTGGTTGTTTTACGCCAGTTGACTTGAGAGGTGAGAAAGTACGAGCTAACGAACAGGAACTTTGAAAGAGAATAAGCGTAAGAAATGCATACCTGCCGATCTCGAGCGAGTTCTCATACGGTCCGTCTCTGATCGAGATGTAGTCCTTGTCCTTCTTCGTGTTCACATACGCTGAAATTCAGAACATAGAAAACAAAGATCACTTTAATTATAAATGCGCTAATTAATACGCTTCTCGATTTCATACATTGGCGATCAAGCGAACTAAAAATGCACTTGTGCTTGCGCTTCTCCATTTGACATATTGAAGATCAAAGATTATGTTGAATAAGCGACTCACTAAAGTCAATAACGAGCTTCTTGCCGGGATTGCCGGACACGTAGTAGACGCAGTCGGCGTTCTGGGGATATCCGAGAGGATAGCCGGGAGAGCTGATCTGGAATATTTCCTTGATAAGTCACATATCTTAGTGTCTGTCTGTCTGTTTGTCTGTCTGTCTGTCTGTCTGTGTGTAACGTCTGTCACGCTTTCGTTTTTTGCCCATAACTCGGCTCAAACTGATCGTACACGTCTATCTCCGGTACCATTAGACTCCTCGTGGACAGGCAAACTTTTTGCAAAAAAAATTTCATCATCATTACGTAATATGACGAAATTCACTTCTACACCGTTTTTCGCGCCTTTTTCGCTGGGAACTCAACCGAATCAGTCATGCAACATTCCAAACGACTCGTCATGAAGTGGACTTTCACTTTTCACACAAATTTCGTCATCATTACGTAATATGACGCAATCCTTAGGCAATAACTCGCTATTTCGCGCGTAACTCAGCGCAAACTCGACCAATCGAGACGTGCTTAGGCTCAATCGAACCGGTAAGTGTAGCGCCACTAAATTTTGAATGAATTTCATCATCCTTACGAAATATGACGTAATCCCTAGGCAATAACTCATTTTTCGCGCTTAACTCAGCCCAAAATCGACCAATCGAGAAGTGCATAGGCTCATACGAACCGGTAAGTGTAGCGCCACTAAATTTGGAATGAATTTCATCATCCTTACGAAATATGACGTAATCCTTAGGCAATAACTCGTTTTTCGCGTGTTTTTCAGAATGATGTTTTCCTTGATATTTTTTTTTGTTTTTCAGAATATTCTATACTATTCTATATCAATGTTTTAAATACATAACCCGACGAATCGAAGCACTCGCAGACGACTATCATAACCCGGCGACGCACTTTTCTGCGAGCGAAGCGAGCCTGCGAGTCCCTGGCGGAAGGCTCGTGGGGCCGAGGGCGATCCGACAAAAAGATGGGATGGGGCGGAGCCCCATCCCATCTTTTTTCGGATCGCCCGAGGCCCCACGAGCCTTTCGCGAGGGACGATGCCAACTGGGTCAGACCCGGCGACACCTAGCCAGCGAGCGAGCGTAGCTGGCTATTTGAGAATTGTAGGCGAGAGATGGCAAGTTGTCGGTGTACTTCAACATATCGGACAAGCCTCCTGCTTGTCCGATATGTTGAAGCTCACTGGTCGAGCGGGCATTATGTGACATACACAAGAGAAGAATCGGATGGGCAATGGTGGCTACACGACGATGACCAATCCCCTCAACAATATGATCCTCCTAATCGACACATGATTGGAATTTGTGGAATGCTATTCCAAAAATAAATTAATTTTTCATTTTAAAATGTGTTGACCGATGTCCTAAATACATAACCCGGCGACGCGAAGCACTCCCGTCTTTTTTTCGGATCGCCCGAGGCCCCACTAGCGTTTCGCGAGGAACGATGCCAACTGGGTCCGCGACTTTGAACATTCTATACTTTCATGCATTGGCCAATGTTTTAAATACACAACTCGGCGTGCGCGAAGCACTCGCAGAAGACTATCACAACCCGGCGACACACGCTCCTACGAGCGAAGCGAGTCTGCGAGTCGCTGTCGGAAGGCTCGTGGGGCCGAGGGCAAGCCGAAAAAAGATGGGATGGGGCCACGAAGTGGCCCCATCCCATCTTTTTTCGGATTGCTCTCGGCCTCACGAGCCTTCCGACAGCGACGATGCCAACTGGGTCGGACCCGGCGACACCTAGCCAGCGTAGCTGGCTAGTTAGATTCCAGATAAATGCAGACATTTACTTTTGAACGTAATAGATACTCCAGAAATACAGAAAAATAGTTACAGTTGCTGAAAATAATTTGAAAATATCAAAAGAAAAAATTGTTTTAGAATTATGTTCACATCTTTTCAAAATGAAAACGAGCTCACCATCACATTCGCATACAAGTACTGCGGTTCGCAGTTGTTGTGAATCACAGGCTGCGTGGTGGGCGCTTTCTTGGTAGTCGTAGTCGTCGGTTTCTTAGTAGTCGTGGTTTTCAGGGTCGTCGTCTTAATCGTGGTCGTCTTTACTGTGGTGGTCTTGATCGTCGTCGGCTTCTTGGTCGAGCCGGTCACGGGCGCTGCAAGAATATGTTCTCGGATGATAATACAAGCTTGCGCATAATCAGCTATCACATCAGCACATGACAGAGGAAAATAGGCACTAGGCCTGATGAGAATATTCGGATGATAACCTACTAGACGAGAACATTTTTGTTTTTGTAATATTTTGGCAAAGTCCCAGTAAATTTGAGCGTAAAAGGGAATAAAAGGGAAACCCTTTTTAGCTGAAACGTGCACTACTCACCATAGAGCGTGTAGAAGCTGGCCTCCCATCCATCTCCGTAGGCAAAAGCGGTCGTCTCAAATACCATCTTGAGGATGTTCTGTGTGGTGTTGAATTCCGTGCCGGTGGGAAGGGCGCCGGAGAGACTGAAATATTGATATTCTGATTTGGAATACGTGCTTCTTATTAGACGAAATATTCAAACATAAATATCCACCCGGTCGAACTAATTTTCCCAGTACGTCAATGGAGTCGGGATCCATTTAAGTAGTGCTCAATAATTTCCAAAATCTCTCTCATCGCAAGAGCTGTCTAATCCCTTTATTCTCATACTATAATTCCGGAAAATCTTTGAAACAAGGCCCTAAAAGGAATGATCACTCGGATAAGAGACACTATCTGAGAGAGCTCACCTACCACCGTACAGTAAAAAATAATAAATTCTGAAAAAAATGTCCTAGGATCAACTTTTCACGTAGAACTCGAAAATCGACATCAAAAAGTCGTATCTCTTAAACTAAAAATCCTACAGTTCACTTCATGGTGAGAGGGGCGCCATGCAAAGTTTTTGGTGGGGCTTCCGATCATCCAACAAAGTATAAAATCTTTTAGATAATGAAAAATGAAATGTTTTCACAAAAAAAAATTATTGGAAAACTTACCTGGAAAGAAAGTTATGCCATTTTTTGAGCAAAAAAAATTTTTCCTGGAAAATTTTTGAACTACGGAGCACTTTTACGTGCGATTTTCGGATTCCCCGTAAAAAGTTACGTATATGGTAATTTTTTCAGAATTTTAACTTTTCCCCTTTTTCTTATTTTTGCATTCGAATGCTACGGTAAAAACAATTTTCTTGTGTTTGGGAGGCCTACCTAATTGCAATTGGTGAAATTTTCACGGGAAAAGACTCAAACAATATTAAAACGCCATATTCTGAATATTTATCACCATTGGACTTCAATCCGACACCATCATTTTTTCGGACCATGCCCCGGGGTTCATGCCTCCAAAGTGGTCCAGGACCTGAAAAGTCATGTTCGAGAAACTTCAAATGTTTTACCCCTATGTGTTACGAAATTCCTAAAAAAAATTTCACCACCGGAAATACCGTAATCCGAAGCTGCGAAATCGAGAACTGATTTTTTAGATGAATAATTAGATATTTATTTAAATATCTCAGTTTGAGATATCCGAATTACGGTATTTCCGGTGGTGAAAATTTCACATCGGCGCATAGCACTTGAAGTTTCTCGAACATGACTTTTTGGATCCATTTCGGACCATGACCCCGGGTTCATGGTCATTTGCCACTTCTGAAGCATGAACCCCGGGTCATGGTCCGAAAAAATGATGGTGGCGGATTGGAGTCCAATGGTGATAAATATTCGAAATATGGCGTTTTAATATTGTTTGTGTCTTTTCCCGTGGAAATTTCATTAATTGCAATTAGGTTGGCCTCCCAAATACAAGAAAATCGTTTTTACCGTAGCATTCGAATGCAAAAATAAGAAAAAGGGGAAAAGCTAAAATTCTGAAAAAATTACCATATACGTAACTTTTTACGGGGAATCCGAAAATCGCACGTAAAAGTGCTCCGTAGTTCAAAAATTTTCCAGGAAAAATATTTTTTGCTCAAAAAATGGCATAACTTTCTTTCCAGGTGAGTTTTCCAATAATTTTTTTTTGTGAAAACATTTAATTTTTCATTATCTAAAAGATTTTATACTTTGTTGGATGATCGGAAGCCCCACCAAAAACTTTGTATGGCTCCCCTCTCACCATGAAGTGAACTGT
This sequence comes from Pristionchus exspectatus, assembly GCA_911812115.1. Taxonomy (NCBI): domain Eukaryota; kingdom Metazoa; phylum Nematoda; class Chromadorea; order Rhabditida; family Neodiplogasteridae; genus Pristionchus; species Pristionchus exspectatus. Next base: position 29,407,730 of record OU461583.1, on the reverse strand, counting down.
AGGATTTTTAGTTTTAGAGATATGACTTTTTGAGGTCGATTTTCGAGTTCTACGTGAAAAGTTGATCCTAGGACATTTTTTTCAGAATTTATTATTTTTTACTGTGCGGCTAAGGTATGCAAAAGCTAAGTTTTCTCAGATAGTGTCTCATAAACTCACACAGCGATAGGGTAGCTCTCGGACATGCCGTCGTACAGCTTCAGTTTGCTGCTGGAGTCAATGGCGAAGTAGGGGAACGAGACACTGATCTGCAACATGTATTTTATTCCAATGATGCCTAATTTACAGATATGAATTCTTTATCAAGCAGTACTTACAGTAGTGCCGACTTGCGAAGCGAGCAGGTACTCGCAGTTGGAGTTGGAAGGAACGGTCTGAGGGAAACCGGGAGAGTAGACCTGAAGAATTCCCATACTTGAGATGATAAATAAAATAAATAAATTGCAAAATAAGTAAAATACTGACAGTTCCGGCGTCCTCGAAGTATTGCATACTGGGACATTGAAGAGGAGCGTACATGGGGTTGACTCCCTCTGTAATATATTTCATCCTATTATTGACCGTAGATGCATTCTTATAGCGTGGAGTGATATGAGAATTACAGTCGACGATCTTCGGATTATCACATTACGTACTTCGAATATCTTTGTTGAGACTATTGTTATAACTAGCAAGCTTCCGAAAACAAGTCAACCAAGCACGAAACACTTACGAGCTTTCATGCAAATGTACGGCAGCTTGGTATCGCAGGGAATGTTCGACCACTGTCCGATGTATCCGAACTCCTCAGTACCGAGGAGCTGGCCGCAATATCCGAAGTAAGTGTTGGGATAGTCTGAAAATTTTGAAGATAATGGAAGTCAGAAAATTTAAAGAATGAGAGGAGTTCATAAGCACGATAGTTCGCCAATAAATTATGTTTTATGCGTTAAAAAGGAACTGTACAAGAGTATGGCTTACAAGTGGCCCAGTTGCGGTAGTTGTAGGCCGAGTAGTCGGTCCAGGTGATCACATCTACAATATCTGATTGATTGTTGATCTTTCTCTCACTCAAACCGGCGTTGTCTCTGATGCCGATGTGCGCGTTCTTGGTGAGGTTGGCATTGAGGAGGAGGTTGGTGAGGAAGTTGTTGGCCTGAATTTATATCTCTTCGAATGCTAGTCAAGAGGAAAATTCGTCTGGATTCCAGGATTAGCATAAAATGTGTTGAGACTTTCACGTTTCCACATTTTTTGGAAGCGCACTTGATTCCCCTATTTGTTAGTCCCTTATTCCTCAATAGAGATCATAATCCCGCTCGGCCTTTCGTCACCCATTGTCATCCCGGTGCGGATTTCTTATCACTTTTCTCCGCGCTCACTCGCTCGACACATTTCTAGCGTATGGCTCACAAAATTGGCAACCTGATGCGGATCTGCGCGTTTTCCCGGAAACGTTTCCGGTCAGGAATTGTACGTAATTTTGATGGGGATGTTCGTGACTAAGACAGCAAGTGTCAACAACGCGCAAGTCCATCACATGATAGTACGAACAAGAAACGCGTCGGTATAAAATGCAACAGAAATCACATTATTAGCAAATCGACCTAAGCATTAAGCATTCTAAGCATTATTGGGATTCAATGCCAGAGACAATGAATTTTTCTCATATTTAAATTATTTATAATCGACTACTAACCGCTGGATCATGGATGCTGGCCAGATGTCCTCCCTCCACTGCACATTCCCTCTCAGCATCATCAGCCGTTTTGTAAATAGTCTTGATGGCAACGCAGCTACCGAGGTAGGGAGTGTAGCCAGGGGAGCAGACTGAAAATCAAAATCGTCAAAATATGAGAAACTACCAAATTCTAAACCAGAAATGCTAGCAAATTTAAAGCGAACAACATGTAACTTGTCTCGAGAAATAGTATTCCTCTGATAGTAGCCCAATAATACTTTTAATTTTGTGAAACCCCTCTCACCATCAGTAATATTGGCAATCTTGCACATGAACGAGTTCATGGGCGTCGCGCAATTCCACGAGTAGAACTGAAATTTCAAAAAAAATCTTTTTTTTTTGAGTTTAAATAATCACCTGATCGTCCGTGCCGTACAAGTGCACGCAACTGCCGTACTCGAGAGTGGGAATGCCTGAATTTCGAAAATCAAAACTTTTTATTGAAAAATAGGAAAAAAGGAGTAACTATAAAACATTGAAATTGGTGAAAATTGGTGAACGATGCCTGAATTTTTCGCGTTTTCGCGCATAAACTAGGAAAAGTGAGCAAAATGAACCATAGCACCAAAAATTGAGGAAAAACATACCATAAATGAAGTTGGCGTAGTCGTAGGGCGTTCCGTCGGTCCACACACATTCAGTCGTAGTGCTGCACTTGAGACCGATCAGGGGCGCGCGAGAGCCGATCAGCGGGTGGAGATCGTAGAGCTCCTGAAATGGCACTTTCAATCACACTATTCTAAAATTGCTCTCGCACCTGTTAGACAAAGCGAGTGAGATTTGCGAAAAAATTAATAGGATTTCTAGTGAAAAATCACTGAGAATTTCACAAAAAAGGCAGGAAATATGCGAGAAAAAGCTGACATATTGACTGTGAATAGAGGCGAGATGTCCACCTTGACCGACGCAGTAGTCTTCCGCGTCGTAATACGTTTTAGAGATCTCGTAGATCTAAAAGAATACATTTCTCACAAAAATTTGAAACTAGGCGCTATTTTGGTCAAAATACAATAGAAACATGAAAATTTGAGCATTTTCGAATATGCCGCCAACCTTGAAGCAATCGCCCCCATCGATAGTCGTCCAAGACGCATCGGGACATCCGTGCGAGAGCGTGAGAAGAGAGACGAGCGCCAAAAGCCCGATCATGTTTGCCAATGCGTAATCAACACAGTGTCTTCTCCCCTCGATTATATCCAATCGTGATAAGAAATTTTCATGCTGTTCGATGATTTTTTGATCTAATCAGTGATGTTGATTGTGCAATTTGTGAGGGTGTAAACGACTAACAATTTCGTCATTTCGAGAACGGCCACATCCCGAACATTCGGCGCTGATTATCCCATATTGCAAAACATTTTGACGTGTTACACCGGGCAAATATATCCGCATTATATTTATTATTTATGCTATTATGTTTTCTATGAGTCAACAAAAATCGTTTAAATTAGTTTTTGTTCATAGATTTCCATAGAATGTGTTTGAGCGTCAACCAGAATGGCTCTTATTTGATTCAAACTTACTATAACTCTTTCCTTCAAATGACGATTAAGAGAATACGGTTCTCATTATCAGTCGTGGTTTAACTTTCACCGAAATAATCATTCCTTCAATTTGTTTCACTCCATTACCCGTCTACAGTGTGTTTGCCCGAAACAGCGATTACATGAACATATTTATTGAATTTCGAGCACACCACTTATTTCACTCCATCAATGAAAAGTCTATCCGGTTCCCTCCCCTTTAAATAAAACTGGCACAATTAATTTGCTTCAGATAATTCTTGTACGAATACTTGGATCATAATCAATCATTTATTAAATTACAGCACAATCTTCACTCGGTCAGATTATTTCACTCCATCAACGGTTGCGGTCCATCCGGTGCCTCCCTTGGCGGAGTCACTCACGAATTGAAGAGTGAGATAGTTGCTCGTTGAGACGTACCGAACAGTGTTCTCACTCGTCTTTCCGGAGACTCTGCAATGGAATATCTCAATAAGTATTGTCGATCTACTCAGCGGCTATTTTGGGTTAGCACAGTACATAAGTAGTTCATCTTGCGAACGATTTCACAAGAAAGTGAAGTTGATGGATGAAGGAATATGTTCACGATGTAAGAACAATTTTCGGAAATGAAAGTGAAGGAAGTGTAACTCACCTAGCAATCTCTGTCGAGTAATCGAAGGGTCCGTCTCTGATGGAGACGTAGTCCTTGTTTCTCTTAGTGTCGATGTACTCTGTAATTACTTCATTCTCGAAAAAATCAATTGTCAATCGCACCAAAATCGATCATCAGCCGCTTTCCGGGCTGGGTGCTCAGGTAGAACCAGCAGTTGGCGTTGCGGGGATAGCCGAGCGGCCAACCGGGCGAGCTGATCTGAACAAAAAATTTCTTTATAAGTAACCGACTCTAAAAGTTTCGGGCTTCAAAAATTGTCAAATTTGATATGAATTTGATTTAATATAGTATTCTGATATTAGTGAGCCTTAATTTTGAACTAATTGAAACATTATAATGGTTGCTACGTTAGAGCTAAGAATATGCGAAAAGTAAGTCGGATAAATAGCGAATGTCCACCTGCGCATCAGCGTACGCCGTGACCGAGGGACAGTTCGAGTTGACAGTTGTTCCCGAGACAGTAGAGTACACTATCGGCATAGTCGTTGTCGTCGAGTAGACGACGGTGGTGGGACGAGCGGTCGTGTATGCTGGAATTCTCTCCGTTTCACTGTGCTCGTTGTGGACAAGTGAAGCAGACATTCATCAGTTTTATCGACAGAGTATATCAACATGTGAACAAAAGAGGTATGACAGGAGGTTTTTGAGCGCAAAATGTGAGGTAGATGAGACTAGGCAGTGGTAGAAGGCAGGGGAGATTTACAGCAACAATGTATGATGAAACTAACGACGAATAGTAGTGAACGCGGCCTCCCATCCCTCTCCGTCGGTGTTGTAGGGCGTCTCGAACACGAGCTTCATTATGTTCTGCGTGCTGCGGAAGGTGGCGCCAGCGTAGTCGGAACCGGACAGGCTGAACATACATACATTTATCCTGATTCGAGACAATGTGCCTGCAGGAGGAAGCCTAAAGGAGGAATTGGCCATAATAGAGGGGATTGGCATCTTCGTACTTAGTGGCAAGTAAGTCTGGCCGACAGGCTGAAAAGAGGGGAAAATACAAATCATCGGGTGTGCTAATAGGAAGCAGGGCTGGCAAAAACTTTATCTCTCTTTTCTCTTTTCAGGTCTCTCTTTTCACATTGCTCTTTCGCCGGTTAGAGACAGCGAGAGAGTATTGCGAAATGTGAGATCCTTAATTTTTTTGCCCAGCGTCGGTTGTTCTCCATGTAAGGATTCCGATGGAGGTTATCTAGATCAATATTGAAGAAAGGCGAAAATAAAGCTTACACATAGTTGGGGTATGCTGCCGACCGCAAACCTACCGCAAACCGCCTCATATATGTTGAAAAAAAGAAAATAAAGCTTACACATAGTTGGGATATGCGGTGGACATGCCGTCGTAGATGGACAGTTTGCTGTCATCGCCAATGTTGAAGAAGGGGAAGGTGATGGACAGCTGAACATGACAGTTTCACACTTCGCTTTAGCAATCATTGCCATTTTCTGTAATGTTATACGTGTTTAGATTCGTTTGGATCGCTTGTAATTATGATCAGTGAAATTAGAATGGAACTAGAAAGTAATTCGATTCTCACCGTGGTGTCAAGGTCACCAGCCAGCAGGTATTCGCAGTACAGCTTGGAGGGAATGACCACGGGGAAGCCGGGGGAGTAGACCTTTAAATAATATTATTCTAGCTCTGTAAGAGATCAATTGTGTTAGTAAATGTTTTGTAATAGAAAACGACTACTTTTTCAAAGTTTTTTTAGGCACCGGGGTATAAAACGGCAAGTGAACAGTATACTACTTACTGTTCCCTGGTCCTCGAAGTACTGCATGCGCGGGCAGGCGAGAGGAGCGTACGTGGGAGAAACACCGGCTGAAGCTTATAGTATTCTTCAATATAAATTGATGTTTCCATGTTCTTGTTCATGATTAGTAACTGGTTAAGGAATGTAATTAAAGTTGCCTAGTAACATCGATATTTTTGATAGGCTAGTTCCGCTTACGGGGTTTCATACACACGTAAGGCCGCCTTTATAGGGCCGGGGATATTCGAATATTCTTGTATTCACCCACTCAATCATGCTTTGTAATGCTCCCGTTCCGAAATATAAACACGTTATTACTCACGAGCTTTCATGCACACATACGGCAGCTTGGTATCGCAGGGAATGTTCGTCCACTGCCCGGGCTCGCCGAATTCATCCGTATTCAGCATCTGCGAGCACTGACCGAAGTGCGTGTCGGGGAATTCTGAACGTTAGTAACGGTTTGGTTCAGGCACTCCTTGGAAAAATTGGTGAAAATCGATCAATCTTACCAGGCGTGGCCCAGTTCCTGAAGTCATAGGGCGTTCCGTCGGTCCACCAGTAGCCAGTGCCTGTAAGGAAGATGCTGTGAGCTGTTCAGGTTGTCAGTTACTAGAAATCCCCCTTGGTCCCTTTGAGCAAGTAGAGGAATCCAGTGTGCACCAAGAAGCAACGATTCCCTCGGGATATCTCTTCATCAATTCACGCTGTCTTTTCTCTCAAATTCTGCACCATTGTTCCCAGAGCGAGTAAACAATGTCAATGGACAAGTGATGCTCAACGAACAAAGAAAAAAATGAATAAGCCATAGTTCCATTGCGTATGCTGAGTAGCCTTTGTACCGGAACAGGAAGATGAAAAAGGTAAATGAATACTCAACCAGTTTATGAAAAAGAAACGCACTCTGCGAGTATCTCGCTCCGATATGCACGTTGCAGTTCAGCTGCATCTGATTGTCGCAAGTGAGAGTCGTGTTCGAGATGAGGTTGGTAAGCATGTAGTTAGTCTGGAAACAATTATCAAGCTAAATTGCTGTTCTCGAATACAAACGAGCTTCATTACTTTCCTACTCCATTAGCAAAACGAATGGTTCGAGAAATTTCAAACCCTCCGTCTGCTTTTACTTATTTAGTATTGTGACAACTCGTAACCACCAAAAGACCATAAATATGAATAGGTTGAGGAACCCCCGCACTTCTTTCCGAGTGGTCAACTACGCGTTTGCCCTGAACACGCGTGAATAAATCATAGGACGAGCATCATACGTGCATTCCCACGCAAGTGGGCAAGCTCTAATAAATCATGTTCTCGCAATGGACAAGCGAGAGGGGGAATGATGAGGGAATCCCCGAGTCTGGGACATGAGATTTTCAGACGAGAGGTGCCGATAGACACGTTCTCTTTTAATGTCTAGATACACTCTCCGAAGGTAAAATCGGTCAGACTAAGATCCACTTGGTAGGGGAACGACTGCGCGGTTGTTCGTTTGTCAGGCAAGAGAGAGTGGTATATCGATGTAGACAGAGATGTCATGGAGTGATTTCTCGTTTCGCAATCTCTCTCGCCGGTGAGGTGAGAGATCATGTAGAATCGAGAGAGTCAGATAACTTCTCACCGTGAGATCATGGATCGACGCTAGATGCACTCATGCGCTTACTTGAAGCCCAACTATGCGGTCAAACAGAGCGAGAGACCAGGGGAAATGGAGAGAATTCAGAGACGATAGTGAGCGATAGTACTATGAACCACCGTCCCTTCATTTCTCACACTCTTTCGCCATTCAAGCTGCTCATATTATTATCCCTAGTGAGTGAATCTCACCGTGAGATCATGGATCGATGCGAGATGTCCTCCCTCGATGACGCACTCCTGCTCTGCCTCATCGGACGTCTTCGAGTGGGTCTTCACGACGAAACACTGATCACGAATAGGGGTGTAGCCGGGAGAGCAGTCGGCTGGAATTGGGCTATGATTATTCCCAAGACTTTTTAATGGTAGAGCTGTATGGAAAGAGCTGTGTATATGGATATACATAATTGGCTGTTTGTTTATATTTATAGCCGCCAGCTGCGTGCCTTTCTCACTATTTTGTTCCCATGATTCCTTCGGGAATGGAATATAGAGTAAGATGTGCGCTCATTGAAGTAGTAGCAAGTTGTAGAAACAATCGCAGAAAAACTAATAACATACTATGAGTCTACTCGTACTGGCAATAAGTCACGATTGGAAAAGCGTTTGGTATATCATATTGAATGCTAAGAGTAGAGTCTGCTCACATTGAGGAGCCGTAGCAGGCAGACGGCAGATAAACGTGTTCATCGGAGTGGCACAGTTCCAGGAATACCACTGAAAGCATGCGATTTTGGCCTAAATTTGTGTACTTTCTCGGTTCATTTCTGATATTTCATCGTGTCCCTTGTCTTCAGGAGTCTTAGGCGTGATACCTGTTGAGTGAGTGATCCTCAAGCTCCACAAGGCCACCCCATGGGCAATACTTCGAGGTTGAAGTGTAGATGAAGAATTTCCGAGTTTCTAATTGTGTTCGTCACCCCCCCCCCCCCCATTTCTCGCCTCTCTGCACTGCGTTGTGCGACAGAGCATGTACATTATTCACCTTGTCGTCATCCGCAAAGAGATGCGCACAGCTGCCATACTCGAGCGTTGGCTGGCCTGAATTCATGGTAAAGGAATTTACAGTCGTGAGACAACGCTAGCTAGGAACGCTAGGTCCCAGTGGTAAGGCTAGCTGTTAGAATTCCAGGAATACTTAACAATTCGGATAAAAACGCGCAAAACAAGCGCCGTTCACACGGTTCGTACGTGTTTCCGGTGGAATGCAATTTGGGCCAAATGCACAATACAACGATCCCACGAGAATTTATGACAAATTTCGAGCATGTTACTTAGGCTGCTTGCTGAGATTTTTCTTGTGTAGCCTAGTATTAAGGAAAAACTAGACATGATCGAGATGTCCTCACCGTAGATGAAGTTCTGGTAGTCCATGGGAGTGCCGTCGCTCCACGTGCACGAGGTCGTCGTTGAGCACTTGATGCCGATAAGAGGGGAGTTAGGGCCGAGAAGGTCGTTGAGGTTGCGGCGCTCCTGAAGTGAGCCGCGATGAGGCTTCGATAATGAAGGCGTTTTACAGGGCCTCGAAAGTGGATTGTTTCAGCGGGGGGAAAGGGTGGATGTGGGGAACTACGGCCCGACTCTCTGCATTCGCCATGCTCTCTGGCTCTCTCTCTGACAGACGAGAGAGTACGGGAACTGACGAGAGTCTTGAGGCAACCACGCTGCAAATTTGCGCTTCTGAAGTCAGCACCCTCTAAGTCTCTTTAGAGAACCTCTTCATTAACACCCTCACCCGCTATTATGGCGTCTTTGTCCCCTTTCATCGCACCCCTGGCATCACATTTCCTTTTCCGGGTTACTTTTGTCTGTTTTTAGCTTGTTGCTGCCCAGTGCCGAACCCCCACGAGATAACATCTGAGCCCTCGTCCGACATTCAATCCGAACGCTCCATTATTCATTCGGCGACCACGAGAAATATGACGGAGGCCTCCCACTTTTTCTTTCGGGGGCTCGTCGTGAATTTCCAAAACCCTCGCGATCTTCGATGGAGATTGTCCCCATCGTCATCATCTTTATGCTCTTTCACTCCCACTCGACACAAGTTTAATTGTGCTCTCGGCACTGAAGACAAAGGCGCGCGCCTCTCGGCCTCGAAAGTGGATTGTTTCAGCGGGGGAAAAGGTGGATGTGGGGAACAATGACTCTCTCCATGCGCCATGCTCTCTCACTCGCTCTGACCAACGAGAGAGTACGGGGACTGAAGAGCGTCGGACCATTGCTCGGTGGTAGAGTTCGAAATACGGGTAAACGTCTCTTCATTTCTCACCCTGTCACGCCGGTCAGAGTGACGAGAGAGCACGCGGAATGAAGAGACGATTTCTTTCCGAATTCAATTTTTTCCGAATATATATTTTTTTATTCCGAATTCTAGTGGCATACGTGAGTCATGGGGACGCGCCACTTCCCGGTTGGTGTCATCAATTGGGCGCGCTTGGCCGAACATTAGAATTATATATGGTTCGGAGAAGCGCACGCCATTTTTAGCCTATAACATAGTGCATAATAACACACAACACGAGAGCCATTAGTAATAACCGTTGTTTTAGGTTTGAATAAGAAAGGATATTTTGCTTTTGGACACAAAAAAGGATCACCAAGGGTGAACCAAGGGTGAAAAGTAGTGGCATGAACAGAAAGATAACCCCACGAACATGAGCACTGCGAGATAAGGCGAGGAGCGAGACTCGAAAAGAAGTGCCAAAACAAAGAAACATCATGGAAAATAACGAACATCAGCACTGTGGATGGAAGCGAGATGGCCTCCGTCCTGCCGGCAGAAGTCCTCCGCGTCAGCGTACGCTTTGGCAATTGTGTACACCTGAACATGATAATGTGTGAAGTAAGTGTGAAGTGAAGTTCTTCCCTATAAAGGCGTCTTGGCTATAGTATACACCTGAAGATACTCCGATTTTTAATTAGTCAAAGGTTTGTTGTTCTCTCCCCAATTTCTCCTGATGAAAATGACTACATTTTCCGACCCAATAAAACGTGAGAGGGAATCACAAATAGCCAACTATAATTTGAATCATAAATGGAAAATGGATCTCACCTTGAAGCAGTCATCCGTGCCGTTCACTGCGCTGTACCCGAGCGGGCAGGGATCGGCGTCGGCCTGTACATGTAAACTCAATCAGTACTCTCAATTCCCATGCGTCAGCACGTCTATCCCCATAAGGTAAAGGTAAAGGTATATCCACGTCAAGCGATTTTACGTCGTAAGACAACGCTAGGTGGGACCCACTGGTACGGCCGGCTGTTAGCTGTCTATCCCCTCTCTATCCCCATGCTACTACTCAAACAACAATAAAGCAAAACAATCCATTTCGCAACCATTTCGGGAATTGTAAGGAGCGCATGTTGGATGAGAACTAAGGTTACCCTTCATGCAATCCTACCTGTTGCCTTCCAGCCAGTCCCAGATGCAGCGCGCCTCCTGCAGCCGTCGCTGCCAGACAGCACACTCCGATCGATAGCGCGAGCAGTCTCATTATAGCCAATTCTCCCCGAGATCCGCACCGATATATAGGCACCGAGGGGATTATATCTCAATAATCTCACTAATCTGCTCGTCTTGCTTCGACCTCAGCAAGATAAGCATCATGAGTCAGCCTCGTCTTTTGGACTCGTCGCTTCTCGCTCCAGAAGAGTGTTGTACAATTTGGATAGCATGACTCTTCAATTCGCACACTCTTTCGTTTGTCTAACCGGCGGGATACATCATTGTGAAAAGAGCGTGTCGAATTGTCAGTAATCAGCACCAAAACGCGAGTTTCCGGCCAACGCCCAAGATAAGGGCACCGTTTCTCTCCGTTTCCCATGCTCTCTCGCTCACTCTGACTGATCAATGAGTGTGGAAAATATGGAGACTGCGCACAGATTGTGGTGCTTGTTGCTCATTGTGTGCTTAGGAAAAAAAGACAGAACAAGGATCTTTATCACAAAGTGAGACGACGAAGGGATCTTGAGACGATTAATGGTAACTGTGCAAGTTTGGGGAATGGTCCAGGAAGCAATCAACCGAGAATGACGAGATGCTTCAGCTTGCGACTGTTCCTGCAATTAATATTATATTTCTCCCCTTCTGAATCTCTCAATATCTTGAAATATATGACGGTTTCGTTGTTCATTTATGGTTAAATTTTTTCGTTTTTCTGCTTAATCGTTTGTTCTTCAGACCATCGTTCGTTCAAGCGTAATTGCACAAGTGAATGGGATCCGCGATGGAAAAGGGCGCCAATTTCGCGCGTTTTCATCAGTCCAAATGTGCAATCAAGAGCGAGAAACGAGGTGATGTGGAAATTGAGCAATGCTCTGGTCTCTTCATTTTGCCTTGTCTCTCGTCAGTCAGAGAAACGAGAGAGCGGTAAGAATTGAGAGAGACAGGTCATTCATCTCGAAATTGCAGAGAAGCGCGCGCGGATAGAGAACAGGGAAAAGAAGCCCGATGTGAATTGTTTGTTTCGTTCCAAGTATTCCGTAGCAAAGACGAAATTGGAAGGATGGACGGAAAGATCCTTTGTTATTCACCTTTGTTCTCAGTTGTATTCCCTGCTTATTTTATGACAGAAATATCTGGGGAACTACATGACGTGGACTTTCAGGAGTATACTAGTGTACTAACAGCCAAGAGCCATTACCATGTAGCCTTACTAATGTAAAATCGCCTGACCTGGAGACACCTTCTTTTTTAACTAGTCTACTCACTTCGCCAGATACTCCTTGGTCAACGGACGATTCCTTGTCTTGATCTCGATTGGCTCCTCCTCGAATTGAATCGACGATCTGAGATATGGTAAGGATGCTGTAATTTTATTTTATTGTCACCGCTTACTGTAATTAGTTATGTTCTTAAGACAAGGATTGTATAGTAAGCTCCGTGTGAATTTCGAAAAGCGATATGCTTTCATATCTACCGTAAGATCTCTGATTTCGGGGGCGAAATGGGCTTCGGGACATGCGTAAAACGATACCTCACCGGCAAGTCACCGCCTACTGTCACTAGATCTCTCATTTCAACTTTTCGAAATACGATATGCTTCTTTACCTACAGTAAGATCTCTGATTTCGGGTAGAAAATATGCTTCATGGACTCCTTGTGAATTTCGAAAAACTATACGCTTCCCGATCTACCGTAAGATCTCTGATTTCGGTCCGAAAATGGGTTCGACGGATGCAAAATATATGAAAAAACGATACCTCGAGAGCGATCGCTCGGACCTCGGTCGGCCATCTCCGAATATCTCGGAGAGAGGGAGGACGAAGGCCGAGCAGACGGCGAGAAAGACCAGCAGTAGATAGAGAGAACGCATTACCTGAAGGAAAATAATTGGAAATTCGGTGAGAATGTGCGCCTCGGATTACGCGAAAACAAGAAGAAATCTCTGTCCAATCGAGAGACCGCATTTCCAGTAAAATATTCCACGGAAATGGAGTAAATGCATGGTGTAAAGGCTGGTTCATTGTTCCGAAATTCTGGTCTAGACAGTTGCCATAAATAGGCGGGATGGTTATATTTCTTGCAATAGGCCAGGACACAACAACAACAAGTGAGAGACCCTCGGAATAGTGAAGTAAGACGGGGGATTGCTTTTTAAAATGCGAAAATCTGGGAACCAGATCACAAATCTCATGTGAAGACACGCGAAGCATGAAGAAGAAGGAGTGAGGACCGATAGATAAATAGTGTTTCGAGGTATGGTCGGCTAGATAATGAAGGAGAGCGAGCTAAGTGGAGCGTCCAACAATTGTGGGTGTTCTTTTTGTTGTTGTTCGGTAGGCGCACCGTGAACCGAAGTTGTGACCAGAACTTGGCTGGGAAGCATGGTTCTTTGTTTTCGGTTTCGAAAGATAAAGGTGTACCCTTGTCAAGCGAATTTACAGTCGTAAGACAACGCTAGGTGGGACCCATAGGTAAGAACAATTGTTAGACGGACTACATACCCTGCTGTTCATTGCTTTCCATTGTTCACTGTTATCGGTTTTAAAAACAATAACGAAATTTCGAGGAAACAAATGGTTCATTGCTCCGCAATTCTCGTCTAGACAGCTATCACAAGCAGGCGGGATGGTAATATTTCTCGCAATAGGCCAGGACACAACAACAACATGTAAGAGATAGTGGAAGCAAATTGCAAAATACGACGGGGATGAAGAAGCGCACACTAAGAGAGCGACCTGCCCAGGACTCACGGATGTTGAATAGTGAAGGAGGGGAGAAGAGGGAAGAATTGGAGAAGTGGGCGGAGAATGTGGGGGTCTCCCTCCACATCACTACTGGTTCTCTCTCGTAGATTCACATACCTTTAGGTAGACAGGATGGGATAAGTTATGCGCCTAGACGCGTGTGGAAACAGAAATGAAGAGGAGGAATCATGATGGATAACTTTGCAAGTCATAGTAGGAATGACGAGGAAACCAGAAGCGGAAGTTGATTACGTCTTGTTTTCATTGCAAACACACGGAAGCAAATTAGAATCGGTAGAAATCACAGAGGGATAGGTGAGAGATGAGGAGATACAATCGTGTATTTTGGCGAACATCGCTGCTTCAATTTGAGCACGTTGATTTAGAAATGGTGTTTATCATACATTGAGGTGACATGGGTGAGATGATTGAGAAAATAAAAATGATTGAGAAGGTATTTCAGATGAATACTCAGTTCAAAAATCGGTGTTTATCATACATTGAGGTGATTTATGACATGGATAAGAAAAAATATGAATGATTGGAAGCCATTTAGACGCACGTGCAAGTCATTCCGAGGGCGGCCTTCGCGGCGTCATCGACTTTGGCAGTGACCAGATCGGCGGTACTGAAATGAAGTGTGTTAAAGCACGCTCGACGATAATTGGGCATATCATCAAACATTATCTGTATCCACACTTCTTCCCGTGCTTTCTAACTGGCCACACACATACAAGAAGAAGAATAAAAATGCAATGAAGTGTCGACAACATGCAACAGACATACCCAGTGAACGCCTGGAGAATTCCGACAGTCAGATCATTGGGAGCAGCCTCGGCGTACAACCTCACCGTGCACTTGTCCTTTGCGTACACTGCGGCGATCTAAAATGATTCATGTCATAAACAGGATCTAAATAGTGATGAAAACGTGTGATTTTTGCTGATTTTTTAATAGAAATGCACACTCTTATCATTCTTCTTAAGTCACACTACAAATAGTGAAGAAAACGTGTGTTTTTAAACAATTTATGATGATTTTGTCAAGATTGTACTGTTGTGCGGGTCTTGCACTCACGGTGGTGGGATCAGCGGCATTAGTGGGCTTGGCAGCAGCATCCTTTGTGATGGGTGCGCTTCTCTTGATCTACAAATTCTACTTGATCCACTGATTTAGGCTCTAGGATACCTTCCCATCGGTGCTGAGGTAGAGGGCGCACTCGTCAGTCTTCGCCTGAAGAAATATTCGTATTTGCATGATTTTCGGGCTCGAGGTCGGATGAGAACTGTTTCGCAATATGTTCTCTGACATAACAGTGTTGTCTCACGCCTTCAGAGGTTCTCATCCGACCTAGTGCCGATTTTCGCCGTATTTCACGATTTATTCGTCATGTTATTCCGAATTTTGGCACAAAATAAAAATTCTCACAATCTCGGCAGAGCAGGTCTTCTTGCAGAATGCTTCTTTCTGAAAAACACCAATTATTATTTGTTATAGTTAGCTGGAGGTGAAATAGAAGTCCTGTTTTGCATTCGTCTTCCTTTGTTTGCGCGAAATGAATTCATCTACTCAGGCATTCTTCGGGGGGAAAACAAACCTGTGCGGGCTTGATATCCACTGAAGCGCAGAACATCTTGGTTGCGTCCTCGGCCCACTTGGCGCAGCTAGATTTAAGTTATATTTAGAATAGAACAGAAAAGAGAATTGTTCAGTTATTTCGCAAGCGATTTCTCAATTTTTCTCAGGTTTTGTTTGGAATGGTTGGTTCGGTAATAATAAGGCGATGCTCAACATCTATCAGTTGTGTGCCAGTGAGTTGTTTGGCTTTGTAGTGGGGGAAGGGATAAAGGAAGAGTAAAATGCCGATGAATCTCACTTGGCATTCTCCTCGGCCTTTGGTGTTGTGGTGTTCGTTCCGGGGCTCACGGGGTCGGGCGTGCCACAACCGGACTGCTCCTTGCACGCGTTAGGGCAAAACCTGGAATCATTATTATCGTCAACTCGTCATTTCTCTATCGAAGACCTCTTGCCATTATGAAGATGCGTACTTCAGATGGATAAAATATTTGTAAAACGCCAAATCGGAGGTGATAAACGCACTGTTGGAGCATGGACTTGGCGTAGCCGGGGTTCGTGCAGAATCCGTTCCTCTTCCAGTTCGCACAGCTAGAATTTCGCAAATTGTATGCCAATTCTGACTACGAAAGTCATCAATTTCGACTGTTTTTAGCCAAGAAAAATGAATCGGCTGAAATTGCGTACTTGGCGTTGTCGGAGGTGGCGCACTGGGCGCTGATCAGTGCCGCAAGCGAAGAGACTCCAGCGAGGAAGAGGAGGGTTCGGGCCATGGCTGTAGGATGAAGAGACTGCTAGACGAAGTGTCTTCAGGTCGAAGATCGGGCGCTTATAAGCGCTTCTTTGAAGTGCGTTGCGGCTGCTCAGCTGGAGGCTTTTCGAAGAGTCGAAGAGTCGATCCTCACCTTCGGAAAGTTTCCGGTAGATTTCCATCGTTTGATCATCTGCAAAGGGCAATAGAAGTCGACAAAAGCATCGTTTTGATGATCTATTGCACTTCTCTTGGTCTTTGATGCGTTATTCGCTACGTGCAATCGTGTGTTATCGCTTATTGTTTCTTTTCCGTTATGAAGTGCTTTCTCGTGTTTTAGGATGCCGATGTGTGAATCATTTCAGTTATTTGCATACCTTATTGAAATCAGGAGGGCGATCGAGGATCGAAGCAAACAGTGACACGTCGAAGGGGTAGGGTTTTTGCACAAAAAAAAGTGGCGTGTGAGAAGATCAGCGACTAAAACGAGCTGGAATTCTCTGCTCTTTTTTATGTCGTAAACTCTTAATAATATCGACAGATTTATTTCCATTGCACACTTAGCAGACATTGGGTTTTTAACTGACATTGGGTATATCTTTGCTGAGTATTTCAAAAATGTGGCTATCACAATTGTGTTTTAAACCGACTATGTTTTAAGCACATTTAACTATGAATACGAGTAGCTGCTACAATAGAAATTACACTGTGATTCATACCGGGAAGAATTTTCCCGTAGACGAAAGAACAAACAAGCGAAAGGTCACAGCAAGTTAGCTGCCGACTTTTCTGATGATATGCAAAACGTAGGGTGACAAGTAACAAGTTCTCCTTTGACTATTTCTACAATTTCAAACTACCTATACATTCCAAAAATTATATCGCTGATAGTTATAGAAAAATTCCTACTTGCAATTGTTTCTAACTAACGACGCTATGTAAAAAAATCTCACACCTTTCTCGACTTCTTACAAATTACTATTTTTTTGCGAAAGTTAAAAAATATAAATCGCCATTTCATCTACTTTACAGAATACAGAATACAGAATTTAGCAGTAGTCGCAAAGTTAGATCAAGATGGGGTATCAGAGGCCGTTCTTCTTTCAAGATAGTTATTTTGAGGGGTCTCGGGCCAGTGGATTGGTCTTCTTTCGTTGTCACAGTCGCAATGGCTGCTCTGGTATGAGTTTACTAATTGTGTACAAATTAAAGGAGGCGTGTCCGGTGATCACTAATTGTGTACAAATGCCCGAAATTCCCTAAATGTGTACAAATGACTCACTCTCTCGGATCGAAAGTTTGTTACCCGTCGCGTGCAGAGTACATGCCGCCTACAAGGCATCCGCGTGGTTGGCTGCACCATCTCCTCGCGCCTTAGTTTTCATGCGCATCTCTTTCGAGATTGTGCTATCAATTTTTGGATGTGACTTTCTGCACATGGGTTATCCATGTGGTGTTTAGTTGCTTTTGATGCTCACAACACATGAGTGCAAATGATTTAAAAAGCGTTTAAAAAGTTGTTCCGGAAAGGCAGGTAAAATTTTCCTGACAAGAGCTTCTACTCGATAAATATAAATGTTGATCAAATTGCTAACACGAGCTTTGTGTGGAAGGATGATACGCGATTATTTTCCTTACAGTAACCCAATTCACTAATAGTCTACAAATGGACACCCCCCCTCCCTCCTCCTCCCCTAATCTACTAATAGTGTACAAACGATTTCACTAATCGGACACTAATTTGTACACAATTTGTGGAAACGTTTGTACACAATTAGTAAACTCATACCAGAGTGGAGAAAGAATCCTGCTCCGTCGGTTTCCGATTTCCTGGTACCGATTTCCTGGTAGATCTAGTTTATTATGAGCAAATGAAGAGGACAGGAACTTGACAGGAACTTGTTGGTTCCGGCATGTAAAATGCTTCGCACATCCGCTAGGCCAGCTAGGAGAAGTAAATAACGGGTGTAACTATTATAAAAGTAAGTGATTTATAATGAGGATAATTGACGTCACCCAAAGTATCTTCGTTCGATCGCCTCTCTCATTTGCATTTCCATCCTATCAACCGCTTGTTACTCTATGTGTGTGTGCGTGGTATCACCAACACCAAGAACTAACAATGACACTCGCAGTTGTATTTCTACTGTAGCCAATGCTTTTCAATTGCCTTTTGTTCAAACTTGCCGCCTAACAGTCAGGACAATCTACTTCCGGCATTGGAGTTCCTTCACATTCTTACAGTTCCTTCTCCTTTCGAAATCGAAAGGGGTGCAGTATTTATAGCGGGAGTAGCTCCCGCCTCTTCCACCTCGATAGAACGGATGGATACAGCTGGGCACACAACGTACCAGGCGCCATCATTTCAAAATTCCTTTCTCTTTTCTCCATGACTATCATTCATCATCATCCACCTACTCGATTATTGGTTTTTCGATGATAAATGTGCCGAAAAAATGCCAGATGTGTGGTACTTGACAATGACTTGAGAGATGATGCCATTTATGAGAAATACACGCAGCATCTTGTGTGTCATGTACTACCATCTTCTTGGAGTGTTGTTGATAATGAAATAATGAAGCATATGAGTTATATCAGAGCGACATTTTAAATTTGTTTTCATTACTGTTTGAAGAGTTATGAGACGAGGAAGCGTCAACTTAAAAGTCCCTCAAATTTTACACTCATTATTGAAAGCATCCAGGTGATAACAGTAAATAATGTGATATTGAGGTGAGGAACTCATTAAGAATGGTACTTAACGGCTATTAGAACAACTCTCTTCTTAGTACTCTCTCTCTTGTTGTTATTTCAATGAACTACTGTGCTGCACTACTGTGCTCGTTACCACTCAGTGTTGAACACTAGAGCTCGAGAAATGATATAGCCGTCGCTTCATTTTGCACACTCCAATCAGAGTCAGCGAGACAGCGCACGAAAATGAGAGAGTCCAGAGTGATTGCGAGACATTGAGCCAAAAATAGGGACCCAGATCGGGTGCACTTTCCGCCTACACCTTGTGCTCTCTGGTGCTACCGGACGTCTACAAGAGTATGGGAACCGCGGAGACTCAGAGAAAGCGTTGCATTCACTCAATAATGAATAAGATCTTGTGCGAGGGGACTATAAAAGAGAGGGACGGTACGGACAACTCATCCCATCATCTATAGACAATGTTCTCTTGCTTTGTCTTCTCGACATTTGTCGGAGCTTGTGGCATTGACTTCTTCCCAGTGCGCAATTGCGAACCATGCGAAGTTGTAGCGTTATCGCTAATTGCGCTTATATTTAGGCGTATCGGTGCTCCTAATGATGATTTATTCTGATTTTGCTCACCTTCGCAAGACTCGAAGGCGTAATTAGTTTTAACACTCATATTGATATTGCTCTCATATTTGTCACTCATAGTATACACTCTTAATATCAGATATCAGGCCAAATATCAGGCCTGGGGGTGGGGACTTCGCCCACGGTATATTGGGACACGTTGTTAATGTGACCTTTCCCAAAAGCTACGTTTTCTATGGAAAAGTATCTAAAACTCGCATAATTATCCTTTTTTCCAGTTGCGGCAGCTGGGTGGCCAATGGTTTCTGCGTCAACAGTGCATACTCGACGCTCCAGAAGCAGGTTAGTGCCTTTTTCTGTCTCTCACCAGGGCGAGAATTACACGTTTACGGATTTAATATCGGTAAATTGAACGCTTTTATCTAGAGATTTTTTTCATTCCGTTCGTTCATCGTTGGCAAGCATTTGAAACGCACGATAATATATCTCTCAGGTATCGCGCACCTACACTGGCGCCACGTGCACGCTGAATCTCTACGCTGAGGCATCGACCGCCGTTACCACAACCTCCGGAACGCTTGATCAGTAAGGGTATCGTTGACGACATTTACTCATCACCGGCAGCATCTTAACCATAGCGACTGTTAAGGTATGACAACATCGTCATTTTCAGGAAGAAAGGAACCGCCGGTCAGTTCCAGACCGTGACTCTTGGAACGGCAGCCAAGTCGAACGGCAGCCAAGTCGATAGTCGAATGTACTTCACCTCCAGTGCACGTAATCATGGAATACTTTCGAAAGCTTCGACATTGTCCCGTTGCTATCGTATGTTGTCTAAGTATTTTTCTGCAAGGATAAAGCCAGAATAAGAATCTTTATGTGATAGAAATCATGCTACTCTCGTCCAAGGCGACATGTTTTCGGTATCGTCACCGATAGTCGAATGTACTTCACCTCCAGTGCCTTTTTGGCACCTCGTTTTATCACCTTTCTCTTACCAGAGGCGTGTTCATCGTTGAGAATATTTCGAGTATTGCGATCTACTTCCGGCACTGAATTACTAGAGCCGCATCGCCGTCGAAAGGAGTGCAGAATGTATAGCGAGTGCAGCTCTCGCTTTTTCCATCACTAGAGAACGGAGGGATACGGCTGGGCACACAACCAAGCTTCATGATTTCGGAATCAATCTCTTTCTCTTTTCTCCATCTCTATGCTTCATCTTCATCCACCTACACCTTTATCGGTTTGCTTTCAATGATAAATGTGCGGGAAAGTTGCCTGATGTGTGCTACATGACAATGACTACACGTGTTATTGTCGAGATATGCTTGGTTTCTCGTTTCGTCATGAACTATCAGAGCCATCTTCTAGTATGCTTGATGGCGAAATCTGGAATACCTATCAGATTAGTTGTTATCAGTTATGCCCACATTTCAGCATCTTGATTACTTTTTTCAGTTGTTGAAATGGGAACAGTATTCAAATCCCCCTCGAAACTCAAACTGATTCTTTGAAGAACAGAAAATGAACGAAAACAACAAACGATGAACTCGTTGACAATGGAACTTTATGCTCATTTGGGAATATCATGTTTATCATTCCGGAACAATGGAGATCTCCTATTCGTTAATGTTATGTTCACTAGTGTAATGAAGTCACACACTTGTTCATTCTTCTCTTCGTCACCTAATAGAGATAAACGTTGATGAGGTGATGTGTTAGTCAAACTGTACTCTTAGATGCTCAAGAAATAACAACAAATACCGATGAAATCATAAAAATGGTGACTTGAACGGTGCAAATATAGTGAAACAGTTAACAAGTGAAAGTGATGAAAGTGTCCGAATTGAGTCATCCTCAGAATTTTCATTACAATACAGTAGTCATAGAAGACAAATATAAACGTTTTCACTTTTTTTCTGAGTGATGATCACTAGAACTGGAGATGCCATAATAGTCTGCAGCGACCTTCTACCGATTGCGAAATCGATCACAGGGCAAGTCATAATTCGTGAAAACGGTACATCAAGTTCGCCTTTTCCTCCTCTGCAGGTGCACAATCACTGTAGACTCACATCCCTACAATTCCTCTTTCCCTCCACTCTCGATCCCCATTTATCGACATCTTGCGCCGAGTGAGTTAGAGAGCGCGCGAAAATGAGAGAGACAAAGATCAGCCCCAACCCTTTTTTGTTGCCCAGATCCGATGCCGTTTCCGCCTACAGCTTTCGTTCTCTGGTGCGCCTGTCCCCTCCCCTACATGCAAGAGTGCTCGAGAACCGCAGAGACCCGAGAGAAGGCTACGCTACAAGGGGCCTGAGCTAACTACACTCCATTCACTTGACAAGGAACAAACTCGGGGAGTGAGGGTGACTATAAAAGAGGCCGACGGCGATGGTGTAGCATCCTCAACATCGACAGACAATGTCCTCAACCGTCGTCATCTCGACCCTCGTCGGAGCCTGTCTTGTGGCACTCACCTCTTCACAGTGCGCTACCACGAACAACGCCAAGTAAGGAACACTTTTTTTGCTAGTGTATGCTCATTAGCAGTTTAGTATTATCATGTGTTCAAACGCCAACTAATAACGCCGCAAGTATACTGATTGAATAACTCATCTAAAGTTTGAATAAGTTAGCAGGAGATGAGATAGCGAATTGTTCTTGATAAAAAACAAATAAAGCTATTAGAAAAAAATCATATATAATATTAAATTTCTCAGTTGCGCCAGCTGGGTGACCAACGGCTTCTGCAACAACGGCGCGTACACGACAGCCCAGAAGCAGGTGCGACTCATTAGTTCTACTTATTCTGAGTATTTTCGGAATCGTTCTCGACAGAATCTGCAGTAATCGACCTAAATAGACCAGTCTTTGATCAGTTCGAACAGTCTTTGAGTCTTGAGAGCACTGACGAGCATCGCATGGATGCGCGGCATGCACAGTTTCCAGCACATACAATCATCCTTCTTTTCTGAATTCAGAGTAGCTGTTCTAGTCACAGTCTCTACGAGTTTCAATGCTTTTTTCGTCTAAAATATTGAGAGAGTTAAATACAAAAGTCAGCAACTTCTCGCAGGCATACTGCCCTAACTCGTGCCCGGTCGGATGTGCCGGCTCGCCCACGACCACCGTGATCCCCACCACCGACCAAAACACTCAGTAAGTACTTTACGCAGTTCTTGCTCTACGTGTGCATGCTAGATGCTCTCATACATAGAATGTCGATGTTCAATTCCAGTTGCGCCGCTTGGGCCGGAAACAACGCTAATCCCTTCTGTCTCAACACGATGACTGCAGCACAGAAGCGACAGTACTGCGCCTCCACTTGCGCATTCGAGATTGTAAGTTCTTTCCCTTATCTCCTAAAAAAATACATGAACCGCGGATGAGCCCATTATGACAAGGGGATCTTTCTAGTTTTATAGTAGAGCTCGAGAAATGATCTTCATTTTGCACACTCTCTCGCCCGATCGGTTGATGAGAGAATGTGTGAAATGAAGAGACAGCAGTATCTTTTTTCGAGCTCTATTTTATACACGACAACAACCGCGAAGGATGTGCAATTCTTTTAAGATGTCGAATTGAGTTAAGTTTCACCGATGTAATAGTGCCCAATTGACCAGACAATGCATTATCATAAGCACGTGTGTATATTCTCCTTCTCTGTAATCTGTTTTCCGAGAGCTTAGTGAGAGTCGAGCACTTTTGCGGCTTTTTTACTTGTGAGAGGAAGGGGAACGAATATTCTCTCCAGTGCTCATTGATTATGCAAAGGAGCTCGAGATATTCTTCACCTTTCCTAATTTCGAAAGTGGCCCAGATTCTCGTGCTCAGGACAGAGAAACGTGAGTAGTAATGGCTTGAAAAAACTATTTTTCATTCTGTCACGTGCTCCCTTACCACTCTCACCAATTGGAAAAAAATTTTTTTATCGAAAGAACATTATCGAAATGAGCAACTTACTCTCATCACGATTACTTGAAATCTCTATAGGTAGCTAGAGTAGCGAGAGATACGGCTAAATGAGGTGATTTTAGTCCCTAGTACGGAATGACGAGAGCTCCTTTTATCCCGGGCGCTTTTTAGTAGTGCAAAAAAGGCGAGAGAAGCGGAGAAAATGGCGCCTTGATTTCACTTTTTTGACGAATTCGTAAGGTGAAGGAGAAATTGAGGAAAGGAGTGAAGCATTGCCGAGATCCAAAGTGATTAAATTTGACAGTTTCGTGTGAAGACTGTGTGAAGACACGAATGTCATTCCAAATAGGGGAAGAAATGATCTGGGCATAATTGTAATATTACAGAGTGATTTCATGATTTCATGACGTTATATTTTTATATTTTTATTTTTTGTATTTGGAAGTGAGAGTGAGCAGGTTGATCTCGAGAACAGCAGTCAAGGCAACCCTTATTATCCCTTGCAGACGCATATCCCCTACTCTTAGAAGCGTCACTACTGAAATGATGGGTTAAAGCACCACTAGATGCTCATTTTTTTCCAAGAAAAGATACCAACTCTTACATTCAGTAGAATCTAGCTCTAATAGTATTTTTTTCCAATAACAAAGAGTGCTCACTGTGCTATCCTCAATGTACAAAAGAAATGGGCAAAAAAAATTAACGGTCTCTCATTTCACAACGCTCTCTCGCCGGTAAGAAACACCGAGAGGGCATTTCAAAATGAGAGATCTGTTTAATTTTTTCCAGTCCATTTTTCGACGCACACCCACAACACACCTAGTCGATAGACAGGTGACGATTCATATCCCCGACGATAAAATTGGGAGATATATGGTTCGATTGCCCAATCTTTGCAGTCGCCCAACGCCGATTGTGCCGTGTACACGCTGGCCACCAACGTTCTCGCTCGTCAGACCCCCACCAACAGGTAATCTAAGAAGGAGAGGCTCGTATCACACCGATATGCATGCTCACTGCCCCCGTTGCCCGCGCTTCAGGGTGACTTGGCCATCAGCTAATCGAGTATATCTCGGTTTAGACGAAAACATGGGAGTTTCGAAAGCATTATGGGGTGCTCATGCCGAGAAATCAGTTAGCCAGATATTAGTGCCACCCCTACTTTAAGCTCCTATTTATGCCTCAATTTCATAAGCAGCTTTCACTTTAATGCCAATTAGCCTCAGCTATGTCAGTATCGATTCAAGTATCAAGTGTCACTGGCAAGTGAGAATTGCGGATATTGAATACGATTCCTTACAGAACCTCCAACCCTGGCACTGCTGTAGCCATCACTCTTGCGAATGGAGCCACGGTACGTTAGGCAAATATAGCGCATGACGAAACTATCAAAGCTGTTCAGAATTGAAACCTTTTCACTAAAGCCACACTGCGAGCAAAACTCCCGTCCAGAGAAACCATAGTATTTTCAGTAATTATACGCCTCGATTACAGCTGGTCTTACCGGCGGGTTCCACGTAGCGCTTTCGTACGACTGTAAAATCACTTGACGTGTCCACATCTTTTCCTATACTTCTCACATTCTATACATCTCACAGGTCGCTCGTACCTACACTGGCCCCACTTGCACGCTGTCGCTCTACGCTGAGGCATCGACTGCCGTCACCGTCGGAACTACAACTGCTGCCGAGACGTAAGCGGGACTTTGGAATACTATCCTTAAGAAGATCTGAAACGATCTCCAAAGTTTTGTTGTACAAAAGTCCGAAATGTTTGAGCAATGGTAGTGAGAGCCAGTGCTAATCACTAAAAATTGCGAGACCACTGACACGATACACAGATAACTTTCAAGTAACTAGTTCGATCCTCATTGAATAATCACCATTCATTTTCAGCAAAGCCGGAACCGCGGGCATGTACCAGACCGTCGCTACCGCTACGGGAGCTCTCTCGTACTCTTGCGCCTGCACGTAATACCCGGAACACTTTCGAAATTTTCGAATATTTCCCGAGTCTATCGCTTGTATATTGTCTATACGCTGTCCATTTATCCCCCTCTGATCTTTCCCGATAAAGTGTCATCATCAATCAGTTCTTTATGGTTGAACAGCAGATGATTTATCATCAAATTTCCATTTATCATCATAGGCTCTTCGCTAATAATACCACTGCTAATTATCCCACTCCCCTGAGAGAGTAGAGGGGGATGATTAGAAGTTCTTCGCGGCTCTTCGCCCCGTTTCTAGGCAAGGTTCACGCGTTCTCATCTTGGTTTCTCATCGGGAGAGAGGCCGGACGGAGGCGCCTAATCCCTCAACGTCTCTCTCCGCCCCTCCCTGGTAACCACCACTCCTCGCCTCTTCTCACCCCGCCCCTTGTCAGATATACCCTACTATTATCTAGAAGGAGGCTCTCGGCGAGATTGAGGTTTCAGCACCGCCGAAGTTTCTCAAGAATGGCTGAGAACTCGACGCTGTGCGACTCCTGGGCCAGATGGGTGAGTAATTAAAATTAGTTAATTTAATTTATTTAATTGTGCTTATCGTGCGTTTAAAATGCTCGTTAATGTGCTGGTTAGCGAGATAAAGTTTCCCCGGGAGAAGGGAAGCGAGTTAGATCACTAGACTATCTTCCTTCGCCCCTTCACGCAGACGTTCGTCAAACTGAGTAGCGCGTGGCATAGAAAATAATGTCTCGATAATTATCGATTTATTAGATCCTGTCTATTAGCCGTACCTGATCTGATTTGTGTACACCACCAGGTTGTCTCATGACAACTGTGAAATAGCCTTGACTGTCAAAGCAGCTTTACTTTACCATTTAATTATCGATTTATTAGATCCTGATGCAGGGAGCGACTGCGGGCGCTGTCGGAGTGGCTGTCGGTCTCATTCTAAAGCTGGTTACTGCCCTGAAATACCGGGTTAGTTACCGTATCATTTGATGAATTCTCTTACCTTAACAATCGCGCTCAAACGTTTCAAAAAAAAGCGCAGCACGCCACAGAACAACTCTACGCTGATTATGTTTAGCACTTCATTATCACACATATTTCGAATATCGATAATATCAGCTTCATATGAAAGCCCAAGCACGCACGAGATCTCCTAGGAGACTTCCTTTGTCCGTTCTCCGAATCAATGATACCTACACACATCCGATAACCTATCCGCACATTCTCACTACAATGTTTGCACTATGCTTTCAGATATTCTTGGGATGAACTTTTGGATCTCTCTTCCTAATAGGCGCATGATCATGAAAACTACCGTAGTATCTCATGAAAAAAGTGTTCTTTAGTCATGATTACTTTGAATTACACGGATAATCAGAACCTTTAACTAATGTCCTCAGCATGAGTTTCATCGTAAAGTGTTACAGTAAAGTGTTAAATTGTTTTCGTAATGATGAATTTTATTTGACTGAAAATACCACTGTATGGCGAGATAGTACAAAAAAATGCCTGTGACGCTACCAAAATCCTTCTAGTCATCTCTGGCCTTCCTCGGTGACTTGAACCTTCGCAAATTGCTCATTTGCTTCATCGTCGCCCTTGTCTGCGTCACTACCGCGACACTCGGTCATTACGTCACTGGGTGAGCATAATTTCCTATCATTCATTCGTTCAGTCTTTCATTATTTATTTATTCCGTCAAGTTAAAGTCAAGTCAAGTGCGAACGTTATCGACTTTAAAATATCGATAAATTTCGCGCATTAAAATGGCAATTTCATCTAACCACAAAGCATCTTTTGCGAGAAATCAATTTCCCCCTTATTTTGAAGCATTATCTCCTAGATTCCTCCTAGTAGCCACCTTTTATGTAAATTCATCAGGAATGATCTTTAGAATGAGAGTCGGCTCTGACGAAATAGGGGGGACCCATGACAATAAGGGGGACCCATGTCAATAAGGGGGACCCAACATTTTCTGACGGAATAAGGGGGACCCATGAAAATAAGGGGGTCCCAAAATAATTGGGGGGGTCCCAAAATAATAAGGGGGACCCATATACAATATTTCAAGTGAATACATTATTTGCTCATTTTTTTGTCCTTTGAGTTGCATTTTCGATCATTTAACATGGATAACTGTTCATTAGACCCAGAGACCCAGAAGAACTACTGCCCCCCTAGCACAACCACTCCGAAACCCACGACCCAGAGACCCAGAAGAACTACTGCCCCCCTAGCACAACCTCTCCGAAACCTAGACGTGCGAGACCAACTCTTAATCCCCTTCATACAAAAAACCATCTCCGAAACCATCTCCGACTCCGAAACCACTAGACGGCCTTAAGTCACTCTTTTGCACTTATATTTACTGTGTGTAATAATAAAAAGAGCATAAACAAAATTAAATTAGATGACCTGATATGGGTCCCCCTTATTATTTTGGGTCCCCCGTATTATTTTGGGACCCCCTTATTATATGGGTCCCCCTTATTGTCATGGGTCCCCCTTATTATTATGGGTCCTCCTTATTGACATGGGTCCCCCTTATTGTCATGGGTCCCCCTGTTCCGTCAGAACCTGAGAGTCTTATCCAAAGCAATAAACACCCAAAAAGGGCTTCCAACGCCTTTTTTTATCTGTTTGTGAAAGCGCGTAGATTCGGAGAATGACTTGACAACGAGTAGTTAGAAAACAGTGAGAAAACGTTATTTGATCTCTGATTCGGAAGTATCGTATGACTAGACCCTGCGAAAAAAGTACAGCTCTCTATCACTATCTGGAGAAGAGAAATGTGAATTTGCGCTTTTGTCGTGGCGGTTTTGTCACGCACCCAACTACATTGATTAACAGGATATGAGGCGGTTTGCGTTAGGATCAACAAGTGTTGGGAACAGGTAAAAAATCGAAAGTGCCCAAAAGTTGGTCCTAGGGGTTATTTTTGAGGCTGAACAACCTGGTATGGTCGATTTCGCAATATGTCCTTTTTTCGCTCCAGGGGAGGCACCCCCCATTTCGCCCTTAAACGCGTTTTTCGACCAAATCTCGTCGGGAAGTGCATGAAATGGCTCGAAATCTCGCGTTTTATCACAGAATTTTGTGCTCTATCTCGTGGTTACCGTGAATTGTCATGATTCTTTTTCGTTCTCGAGAAAAAAAACGTTTTTTACCCAATTGCGTGCGGGAAAAATCCCTTCACCAGATGAAAGAGCATGTTCTGCTGATCATTTTGCGCTATTGAAAGTGGTATTTATTTGAGGCAAAATATATTTTATACCGATTTTTGTGCAAAGTCAAAAATAAAATTTTCTGAATACCCCCATGTTGGTGCTCATTTTGAAGAACTCGTTGAGCTGATCATTTTCTGTGAAGATATCATATCCTTTAAACCTCTTTGTGCGAAGTTACAACAGATCGAGGTCCACTTTTCATGAGGGGTTGCGGATATGCACGTTTTCCGCACTTGTAACTTCTCAAAAAGAGGTTTAAACGATGTGGTATCTTCACAGAAAATGATCAACTCAACGAGTTCTTCAAAATGAGCACCAACACGGGGGTATTCAGAAAATTTTATTTTTTGACTTTGCACAAAAATCGATATAAAATATATTTTGCCTCAAATAAATACCACTTTCAATAGCGCAAAATGATCAGCAAAACATGCTCTTTCATCTGGTGAAGGGATTTTTCCCGCACGCAATTGGATCAAAAAACGCTTTTTTCTCGAGAACGAAAAATAATCATGACAATTCAAGTTAACCACGAGATAGAGCACAAAATTCTGTCGTAGAACGCGAGATTTCGTGCCATTTCATGCACTTCCCGGCGAGATTTGATCGAAAAACGCGTTTAAGGGCGAAATGGGGGGTGCCTCCCCTGGAGCGAAAAAGGGACATATTGCGAAATCGACCATACCAGGTTGTTCAGCATCAAAAATAACCCCTAGGGCCAACTCTTGGGCACTTTCGATTTTTTACCTGTTCCCGACCCCCGTTGGGGCTTGTTGATCCTAACGCAAACGGCCTCATATCTAAACCATTATCGAAGTCTGATTTTCAGACTTTACCAAATGGCGGTTGGCTGTCATCTGTCTCACGTTGTGGAGACTCCGACCATCGATCAGATTCTCGACTACATGGCAAGTAGTGGAGGCGCGCTGATGGCCCAGTCCCTCACTCTCATCCTCTACTTCAGGTATATACATATAAGGCGACTGGATTGCACGGTGTCTAGATTTGTAGCTGCTTCAATTGTTAGACGGCCGCATCGCTCGGCCGCATCACCCCTCCCCTTCACCAAGCCGGCGATGCGGCCGAGCGATGCGGCCGTCTAACAATTGAAGCAGCTATAAATCTAGACACCGTGCAATCCAGTCGCCTTATATATTATCTACACTCTGAAGCGCAACAGAACACTGTAATGTATTGATAAAGATAAATAGATGGTGGGATGACTCTGCTCTAAGTGAGAACGAAATGGGAGCGAAAGGGTGAATGAACGAACGAATAGATCCAAGCCGGCAGCCCCATCTCTTTCAAGTATCGTGTCCTACTATCATCTTTCTCCCTCTAACCCACTACCAAATTGATATGTCAAACTACCGCAAAATTCTGCGAGTGAGGCAAAAATCTCTTATCGCGACGGGTCGATTTTTTCAGCTAGTCTCCGTATTATGCTTTCCATTTTGAGAGATCGATCTCTGAGAAGAAAAAAGAAAGCGAGTGTACACTCTACGATAGTGTGAGAAAGCCACCCAAAAACGACTCCCGTCGCTCTTTTTTCAACTTTCGATCACAGACTAGTTTCTAGCTTCTAGTCTGTGATCGAGATCCTGGAAATGAGCTTCTTATTAGGGTTGGCTAAACGATACTCTAAACGTGGCAGGTTTAGCTCCCCCTCCCCTAGCTCTTCCCAAGTTTGAGCGAGAGAGCATACGGAATGAAGAGAGTGCTTCCGATCTCAGGGGCATAGAGCATAGGGGGGAGCTAAACCTGCCACGTTTAGAGTATCGTTTAGCCAACCCTACTTCTTATCATATCACCCGCACGCCATAACATTCTTTGATTCCCTTCGAGGAAGTGCAGACACATCTTGGTAGTGAAACATCTCTGTTGTTGCACTCGGTGTTTGCTTTAACAGGAAGGGTACATTTGTGGAAATAGAGTGTAGTTGGGGACAGCCGCTGGCAGTTAAAAGATGGGCACGGTGAATACTATTGCCACAAAGTAGTTGTGGACTTGCAGAGGGAGACCGAAGTCATACACTATCGAGATTCCACCAACGTTCACAAACAATAAATAAATGAACAATATGAATTAGCATAATCAGAGCCTACATCGTTCGTAACCATCGCGTCTACCATGCCTTCGTCTCTCGAAAGAT
Source organism: Pristionchus exspectatus (assembly GCA_911812115.1). Classification (NCBI taxonomy): domain Eukaryota; kingdom Metazoa; phylum Nematoda; class Chromadorea; order Rhabditida; family Neodiplogasteridae; genus Pristionchus; species Pristionchus exspectatus. Next base: position 29,377,395 of record OU461583.1, on the reverse strand, counting down.
GACGATTCGCTTCGGACTCTTCGTGGCAATGGTATCTTTTCCGAATTTTTTCGTCTGCCTCTCTCAATTCCGCCTGATCCCTCGCCTTCTCTGACCAACCAGATTAATTCGAAATTAATTTGGTTCTGTTTTCTCATTTTGTTATTTTGTGAACGTAGTTATCTCTGACATTCCTGGATATCTCTGAAGGAAGAACAGACCAATTAATTTCAGGTCATCTCCTCGCTCGCCATTGCGTTCTGGTCGTATGTTGAGAAGGATGAACTGGTAATACCTGTAATTTTTGAAAAAAACATGATTCATGATAAATAACTACTCATAACTCGATCATATATCGCCATCCCTGTGTCAAAATAGGCACTCGTCTTGCTTACTTTTCCAGAACATTTCAGAATATCAGTGGTATTACTTGTAGCCTTATGACAATATCTCTTAGGTCATTTCGATCATCTACACGTGCATCTCCCTCTTCATCTTCATCTCTGTCGCTTTCCTCTCAACAATGACCAAAACGGCCAAGGAAATGCTCAACGAAGCAGTGAATGTGGCCGAAGTGGCCGATAGAAAGGTCGAGGTGAGACTGCCGTGTGCTTCCTACGAAGTTCGTCGTAACCATCGATCCCTATTCCATCTTTCCAACTACAGCATATTATGTTCATGTCTTGGGTGATTCTTCTACTTTTGAAGAGTATTTCACCGTAGTGTGCACAGCCTACTCCATCCTACCGTATCCTACCCCCAAAGAGTGCGCTTCGATACCGTACCATCTCCCCTTTCTCACATTCAGCTCGAGATCAACAATCGTCTCATCCGTCTCATCTGGGCGCCGTGTTTCAGCTTCGTCTTTCTCTCGACCGTCAGATTCGCACTGGCCGCTAAGGTATCATAAACATATTAGTGCAGATTTATCTTGCGATGGGGTAATGGTCTTGTAGGTAGAAACATTATTAGAAAAGCTGTTGGGAGAATGGCTTTAGTATCCAATCCAACATACGCGTACCTAAACGATCCATCACTGGGATTGAGATTGCAAGCAATCCTATACAGTACCCAATCCTTCAGTTCTCCGATCTCTGATTTCGCTTGCACCTTCCTTGTGCGTGCTTGGTGAAAGATCAGATGATATTCGCACACGTTTTCTCTCCAAAAAGAGAAGAAAGAGAACAAAACAATGAGAAAGCTCGTGACTAGGATACGTAAGGTGTTTGTGCGAACTACTACAGAGCTGTGAGAGTTGAACTATTCAGCGTTTGATCGGGAGAAATGGGAATGACAGAACTTGAACGATGACAACTATAATTAAACGCAGTCGGTGGACGTTATGATGAACTGAATTGAGATGGTACGCAGCAATTAGCCGGTTTCGCTCCTATTTGTACGCTCATTTATTCAAATTACAAGGTGACGTAATATATTAACAAAAGACAGGATTACCGTGATTACTTTCATTTTCCCATTTCCCTCTCCGAAGTACTGAACAAATAGCTTAGTAACTCCACTGTAATCCAGGAGGACATGCTCTTCCCCGAGATGGGATTCTCCTACTACGATATCTACCTCGCGTCAGCTCTCATCTTCCTCTCCCGTCTCTGCTTTCTCTCGCACCTTCGCCACCCGCGATTCCGCCACCTGGCCAGGTGAGAGGGCCAACTTACCCATTCCTACCAGAATACGTTAAACGGTACCTTTGACAACACAAACAGGGTGAGATACAGTAGACTCAGTAGAGGCCCGAGATTCCGCTACCTGTCCAGGTTGGAAAACCTAAGCAACCAATCCCACCGTAATCCCTATGACCATCTGATCGTTACCATTCTACCGTAGTCCCCTGAAATATAACATTTTACATATCAGCTGAAGTTGCGAGAAGACACAGAAGGAATAATGGCAGAGTGAGAATGCGAAACGACCGTAGTAATCTATCTCAGTTTCCATTAGCACATACCATCCGAGAAAGAGCCGCCTCGATGTGGTTTCCGTAGATGCTTTAGAGTTACAGTAGACTGGTCTACCGTATTCATCACAGACTGTCGTACTGTAGAACGGAAGAAGAGATGGGGGATCCCCCCGACTGAAAACGTTTTTAAAAATAATCCCCCTCCCGATAGTAGTGATCTACCGCAAGGTGCATGTGATAAACGGAATTCCTTTCAACTTAATCATCTCAGAGCGCTGTAAAGTAGATCCGATCAAGAGATTAGGCCTTCCACACTGGATTGGCGTTGAAAAATTTGCAGTGATCCTCCTCAGGACGCAAGTGCCTTGATCACTCTACCTTTTAACTTAATTTTCTCAGAGTTGCCTACGTCAATTCGTCGAATCTCCCGGCCGGCATGGGCGCGTGTGTAGTGGACAAACAAGTGCAAACTGAAGTTCAAATGACGGAAGGATTGGCGATCACGGTGGAGACTGAGGAAGGTGAGGATAATCAAGATACTGGTCGCCCATCGCGTGTAAACCCGGATAACATGAGACCAGAGAGAATAGGTTTATGTGGGAACGCAACAGACCATTACAATACAAAGCGAGACTAAGGGAATGGGGAACTATGAGAGGGGGGGAAGGGGACAACCGGCAGATAGGATCACATCTCCTCGAATCTCCACGCCACGCCCATTGATATAATCAAATCAGTCCTTAGTTAGTCAATATGATGCTAGCACTGATAGAAAAGTTGCTTTTTCCTTACAATATAGCGCTTTTGTTGCATGGCTAACCAGTAATTACAGTATCTGCGCCAACAGCTATCTTTTCTGAGGTACTCCCTTTCCAGTGACCGAGCTGCTGCCTCTTCCAGCCGTTACCACCTCTCCGCTCATGTCCCTCGCCGGTCGCTCTCATCACACCCTACTCGCTTGCCTTCTCGAGAACTCATGGATCATGAAGAAGCGAGTGAAGGTACGGACCTCAACCGAACTATATAGAAAATCTCCTCTCTCTCTACTCACTTGGTGGATAATTAATTGAAATTGAAGGAGGGAATCACGGAGGAGAGAAAACGATGGGAGGCCTCGTTGAGGGTGGACTATGCAAGGATCGAACAGGAAGCGAGATTTTATAGAGTGAGCAAATGCGACTCCAAAATCGTATTGCATTGTTTTTTTCAAATTGTGATGAAAATTGTGCGTGCCTTCATTTTATCTCTCTGGTCTGTGAGTATTCGAAATGAGTCGAAATGAGAAAAACGCATAACGGAATGTTACCGTTAAAGGCCAAACAGAAATCCCACAACCTATCAATTTTCTGATACAATCAATTTAGATGTACATGGATTGTCGTGCAGCTGCCCTCCAGGCGACCGTCGCGTACAATGCGCACGCCCGTGAATTCGTCGTCTGCGTCTAGAGCAGTCAAGCCTAGAGTTGCCTAAACGATACCCTAAACGTGCCAGGTTTAGCTCGCCCTACGCTCTATGCCCCTGAGATCGGAAGCACTCTCTCCATTCCGCATGGTCTCTCGCTCGCAACTAGGGAAGAGCTTGGGGAAGGGGAGCTAAACCTGCCACGTTTAGAGTATCGTTTCGCCAACCCTAGTCTAGAGGAGTCAAGCCTATAGTAGCCTTCCCACGTCATTTCCTGACACATTCATTCCCACAATAACAACGATAAAGTCCCCTTCATCCACAAGAGCTGGATGAGCTAGTGGTCTGCGTTTTTAATAATCACAACGCAGTAGCCTCCCACTCATTCATTTTCGATTTGCTATTATTAAATCTCTGAATTCGTCTTCAAGCAGAGCTTGTCCCTTCCATTAACTTCTTGCTATTCACCCTTACGAATCTACCCCATTGATGATTTTTTTAAACAACTCTTTTTTATTCGGCAGGCAATGAGCAATCCCTGAGGATATTCTATCCGTGCTTCTTCTTATTTCCCCTTTACCTGTTTCCTTGTTCACCTTATTTGCTCGATTGATTCTGTATTAGTGATCCAGTGATCCCGTGATCCCTCCTCTCGCCAACTCTTCACAATTGTCTAACAACAGACCAATTAGCCAGAATAACCACAACACTCAAATTGTCCGCTAACAAACCGACCTGTCCTAACTTGGCCAGCACCGAATCATGCAATTACACAACCATGAACTCTGACCATTAGTTCGTGATTATCTCTTCCTATAATCTCATACCAAAATGTGTTATTCTATAAGGAACGCATGTTTTCCTAAAAGAACCCCTCATGAACATCTTCAATTATGTGTAAGGCATCCCTTCCACTTCCCACCCGTTCATGTTTCCACCGAGGCGATGTTCCCGGTTATTTGTATTCATCGATAATTTTAATGCTTATTCTACTCGATCAGTTTGCTGTGCAAGGTTCCCATCGTCTCAGTTGATATTTACGTATCCAACATGTTCCGAACCAATCTTAACCTGCATGCATTGTAAATAGCTCTTGACTAATATCCCTATTCACAATATTTCTGCTTCATATTGATCATAACAGTAGCTCCTTCAAGCTATCCTTGAGTCTTCTAAGTGTAGCCAGAGTGTGACCGGGATGGACGTTGATTGCTTTATCGAGACGTTTCGGGATTAACCCCCCATCATCAGTCGATTCTAAAAGCTATCAAGTACATTGAATTGCATTGTTGCGAGCCATTCAGCACAGATACGATGACCAAAGAGTGCAAAGTCGTCTTAGAGTTAGGCTCTCTGCACAACTCCCTACTGTCCCTGCACATTGCCCTGAATTGACTGTGGCTACACGTTAGGCAATTGATGCTTTACTAGAGGCGTTTCTGATTACTCTCGGTTGTATTGCGATGATTCTACTGGATAAAGCTGATGTAAATTATAAATCCAGCGTAATGTTATCCTTGTGTTTTATATATTGAAACATTTGATTGGGGAAGAGGAAAAACGACAATACGTGAAGCCGACTGATAAGGCAAATTGGGTATCCCGAGTAATGTTTTGCCGACGTGCCCAAAAAAATTTAAAAAATTGCTAACGTGGCCTACCACTATCGGGACCCGCTCTTCTGCGCTGTCTCCTTTACATTGAAAGTGAAGCTCTATCTTCAACTTGAAACCTTTAAAATCGGCTCTGGAAGCGCGGATAATTCCGCACAACAAGTTCCCCTCGCTGTGAATCTCATCTCATACCTTACCGCATATTCGAGTCAGATCTCTTGTTGCTTATGTAAAAAGACAAAATTGTCTGCATATTTGTTGATAGCCAATCATATGTCGCCCCCATACTCCTCCCTGTTTTCCTCGAAAGAAAATGCAACATATCTAGCATTCACGGTCCATGTGAACAACGAGAAAGAGTCAGATGCCTCATCACTCCATTAGGCTACTCTCCCCTCTCTATCCCCTCCTCCACCTCTTTATCTCTCTCTGTACCCGCATCCCTCCCTCTCCCTCCTTCTCTGTCCTCGGAGATTATCCCCCTCTCCCTCTCCAATACACTCTTGCATGCATGAGAGATGCTGTCCATTCGATTCTGCTAACTCTAAGCCCGCATAAAATCTTGGTTGTTATTGGAGGCTGGATGCTCTCAGTAAGGTGCTTTTTCTCGAGTCTCTCAGGCACCAACTGCTGCTCTGTCGCTGGAGGTCATCCCCTCTTTCTCTAGCGGGGAACCGAGGCTATACAAGTGTTTGGCACGGGATTACGGTAGGATGATCTTTCTTGTGGCAAAAATGGTACTGTAGGAATTCGGGGTAGTATTTATCAATGAAATATCGTTGTTGCGGACGAGTGCTCGTTCGCGGTCCACTCGTCACTTTCGATATCCATGTAGGTGAATATTTTTTTGGCCCGGAAATAACACTGGTGATTCGTATTTTCGCCTGATCCACCTTGTGCGAGGGCGCTTGTTCGTATAGATTTCATATATGAATTCATATATAAGAGGAGCACGGGCTGAGAGCCGGTGAATAAGATTATTCGGAGAGACTATGGTTGCTATAGCGAACTCCCAATTTCATGCAACATCGGTTCGACCACGAGTAGTTTGCACTGAAAAGCTAAATGGGGCACGAAAATCGGTCGTGAGAGGCAGATGTTTCCGGCGTGAACGAGAGAGTGGAGTGACGGGAGGATGATGGAAGTGTACTCGACGGGGTAGGAGTGAGAGCAAGGCATAGTTGTATTCAACAGATGTGGCACTGCAACTAAAAAATTGATGAGAGTTGTGCATGGAAGCTTGACCAAATTTTTTTTTGTTCACTACGAACATTTCAGAAAGAATTAGTGTTACTACCTCACAAAGATCAAGATCGCGTTTCCGCAATTATGGGTTTGCATGGTGAATCATAATTTCGAAAATACAATCCTTCTTCAATGTCATTGCCCTTGCTCAGCCCCATTTTATAACAATAGGTCACTGGAGAAGGACGGGCAAGTCCCGAGTTCGGCCCCACACCCCGCACCTGCAGATCCACCCAACCAAGGGGGTTAAGAAATGTTGGTAGTGCCTAGTAACCACGTTCTAAATTCCCCACCAGCGTTCACACAACACGGCGGTTAGTCTCGCAACAAGCTCAGGTTAGGCACCAGTTGCAGACCAGACGTGGGGTAGTCGACGACGCGTTACGCATTAGTATCCGGCTCAGCACTTTAATTTTTTAAAACTTTTAGTTGCAGGTGGTCGAAGGTCGCGAGTGGGCAAGAACTGGAAAATTCGCAGATCGGAAGCCTTGCTGGGAGCGATTAGTTTCCCTTGCTTTTCTCTACTATGTCGATGTCAGAGATACAAACACGTTTTGTTGAATGTTTGACAGTATCATGCTCGACTTGAGTCAAATATAGAATTCGTAATTATCTGGTTTGCTGTTTTTTCTGGGTGTCACGTCCTATCAAGTATAATTGATGACCATCCTAGAACCGATCAGAGGTGTTTGGGGATCCGTTTACTGTAAGTTGTTCACATTCTGATTGGCATATACGTGCTCTTCGCCTCTCATAATCATCCACTCATCGCATCTCCACTCCCATTATCGATGACTTTCGTCACCTTTTCCGCTATAGATAAGAAGGGGAAACGGAGAGAGAGGAGGAGGCACAAGGGAGAAAGAAAGACTGCGGAAGGAACAGAGACGGTCAGTGTTGAGGATGGGCATTCAAGCAGAAAGGGAGGTAACCTTAGAAACATGGCCTTCTGTCTCCTCGGAAACTGTACGAAGCTCTGCTTTCCAACTTTTGTATTCCGCCCGCTCGTTTCCCACACGCACCCGATTAGTTCCACTAGTGAGTTTTTGCTCCTTTGACATGCAAAGGCCACGCACTCCCCCTCTAGCGCACCATATCCCATTCAGTAGCAAGCCGCATTTTCCATTCACCAAAAGTCTTGAGTACGAGAGTTTCTCGGGACCAGCAGTCCTTTTCATTTGGGTCTTTATTTGAACCTTCACGCCCGGCAAAAGTGCCTCATCGACTCTTTCATTGCATCTTCTTGCCTATTCCCCCTCACTTCTCCTCTTCCGAAAGGCCTTAGCGAAGGGCGAGACTGACTCCGTGCCCCGTTAGTGCGTGTGCGAAAGAGTCGGGGGAAGCGAACAGAGGGAGGGGATGGCTCCTCTCCTCCCCTCCCCCCTATCCCTCCTCCCCCTCTCTCTGTCCCCCTCCTCCCCCCTCTCGAGTGAGTCGACACCCCATAATTGGCCTGCTGCTCACTGTGGAAAGGGAAGGGATTGGCCGCTCGCCCCCTTCGTTTTTTCTGCTCGCTTCTTGGCCCCCCACTCCTTCGAGAAGTTTCACGTTTCCCGTTTCCAATTTGCAATGCGTGTGCTCGCACGTATTCGATTGTGTTCAGCAGTTTTTTTTAATTGAAGGTCATTCTTGCAGGGAAGTGCTCTCGAACATGCTGTACTACTGCTGCCGTAAGCCCCAGCCCTCTCCTACGCGGCGTCAATAGGCCCGACCGGCATCGACGGAAGTTGTTAGTTTCTCTCGCATGATATAGATTGACCGCTTCCGATATGCTATCAAGCATTGCCGCGAAGCCAGCTACCGTAACCCACCTGCAAAGTTTTCGATTTGAAAGAAAGTGTATTATTGATTCTGCCTGCCCACACTCTCGCTTACGCAGGTAAATGAACATGTGGCAAAATAGCATACTTGATCTTCAATACCTTATGTGCGCAAGAGTCTAAACTTTTCGCAGTAATGCTTTCTCATAGAGTTGAGATGAGAATGGGGGATGAATGGGGCATCGTCACTTCAATGGCTCTCATTTCCGTTGACCGAGAAAACGGAGGGAGGATAGAATAATGGATTAGCAGTGCCAAGTGGAGATCTCTCATTCTAAACGCATCGGGGAAAACGCACGCGTCCCAACCTTGAGTGCATTTTATGAGGTCAAACGTTAATTTGAGTAAAGATGCCGACTCCGCTCCCTTTCTTGCAGAGCAGAAAGAGCGAGAGAATTGATGAAGATATAGAGAGACACATCTTTAGCAGTAATGCTATCTCATTTTTCCGACTAACGTTATCTCGAAAAGTGCACAAAATTGCTGGGAGGATGTACTCCTCGGCATTCCCGCCAATTTCAGGTCGGCGAAAGACAAGGGTAGATATTCTTGAGGTGTGAGTAATGAATATATTGGAAGCACATGATTTCCCGTTCTTTGGAATACAATAGTCGTTCATCAGGCCCTATACCCGTAGATTGAATGATGTTATTGTGTATTAACCACTGAAACGTGGGTTACAGTGTTATATGCGATACTCATCAGAATTGAACAAATTGTGGGTTTCGGGACATCCAAGTGAACAAAAAATTTCCAGCGATTCCCAGATTCAGTTATGCAATTGGGCTCTACACGGAGAAAATGCATGAAAAATGATCAACATTTGGCCCTTTCCAGTCGGACCAGAGCGATCCCAGCGCTAACGATGTTCAGGCAGTGGAGAGACAGCCGCTCGTCCCTCAAGAAATCGTCGATTCGATCGCAAAAGTATTCGAGGCCGATCACAAGGTCCGTTTTTTCTCTTAAAGCCAACTCTTTTGCACCTGTCAAGTGCTCGTCAGTCGAAGCTTTGCGAAGGGAACAAGAGAGTTCCTCTCTCCACTTGGCACTGCTAATCCATTATTCTACCTTCCCTCCGTTTTCCCGGTCAACGGAAATGAGAGCCATTGAAGTGACGATGCCCATGACGAGAAATAATAACAGTTTTAACGAGCATTTGTGACAGCAGCGAGTGATGATGCTCTTTGAAATCATCACCACATCCCACAAAAGATCGCTTGCAGCACTGGCACGCGACTCTCCTCTCCGTTATGGAGATCCTCGAGGATAATCAATTTCTGCCACAAGGCACAAAGGAAGCGAACCTTTACGTGAGATATAGATACTAATCATAGCATTTCAAAAGGCAATGAAAAACAAAAATAGAGTTTTGTCGACGTTTCGGCATAATACAATTCACACCGTCGCCACTTCCTGAGTGCACAAAATTTTCGATAGGACAGAGGGTGCTATAATTACGATCATGAATCTACAGGGAAAAAGTCAGGGGAGATTTCCTCCTCGGGTGGAAAAAGTCAAAGAGGAGGAAAAGGAGGAATTCGAAATTTTGAATTCGCGCGCTTTTCAGTATCTCGCTTCCCCGGAAAGCTAGCGACACAAAAATTTAACTGGGGCTTTCCCGACACCTTTAAAACGTATAAACCAAGTTTCAAGTGGCCAGCATCAATGGAAACCGAGATATTTTGAAATAACGAAAAATGCGGGAATTCAAATTTTTGATTTCCTCCCTTGACTTTTTCCACTCGATTTTTTCCTCTTCTCTTTCCTCCCCCTACTTTTTCCGCAGCATGAGTGAGAGATAATAGGTTCGGTAAAACGCTAGATGGTACCTCTCATTCGGTGAGTGTTTCACAATTCTCAAATGGATGTTTTTCAAAAACAACGATCCGGTATTATTATGGGAGTACGGTAGCGAAGATACTGTATGAATCGGGAAGCTGGGATTGTACAGTATTTGAGTTTCTTTACGATTGCAATATTGTAGCCGAGTTACTGTAGGATATTTACTCTCTCTTTATTTTTACAGACAGTTTATCAAGCGGGAATCATTAAGGATGTACCCTGATTTCTCCTGATTCTATTTCTACTTAATAGTTTCTAGTTCGATAGTTTGGACCAAACGCTTGTCATTGTATGCCCGTGTCAATTATACCGATGGTTAAAAGAATACTGGCAACCGGAAGAGGAGCCCGAGAGATACCAGACATAGAGGGCGAGGAGAATGACCAAAGAACTTTGTTACTATGAGAGAGCTAGAAGCATTTTTCACTTAGGTATTCGATAGGGGCTAGAGTGAAAGCATTAATGGTATCCTTTTAATTGAAATTGAAATTAATGGAATCTTCACTCTACGTGTGTGCTATTTTCAACACTTCTGGAAATTTGGTTGGAGAAATTTGCTATTTTATTTAGGGTTTCAGCTTGGAAAGTGCGTGAACAAATATGAAATCCGGAAAGAATTGGTATTTCAAGTTTGAAGAAACGCTGAAAATGTGATAGAGGTTGGAAGGAAGTCATTTCTCGAGAAGAGTAGAATATTCGGGGAAACATTTAACGCAATCAATAGCGCAGTAGTTTTCTGATACATCCTAAAGCTGGTAGTTTTCTTGCTAAACATTATATGATTATTCGAGAAAACATTCTATGAGTTTCATAACAGGTCAGCTACAGTCTGTATCCCACCGTAGCGACTGTGCTCAAGAAGTTGAGGAGGAAGAGGAGGACCGCGGTGGGTTAACATCTATAGTGGAGTGTAGAGTTGTACGGTCGGTATCGGCATTTTCCCGACCATCTTAGATGATTAGAGATGAGATACAGTGCGCAAAAGTGATTGCGACAGCTAAGGAAAATGGCCGATACCGAACCTAGAGCCCTCGTTGATCGGAAAAAGTATCTAGTGATGCACCTCACAGAGAGGACTAAGCATTGGAGAGTCTTTCTGTTAGATGTAGCAGGAAAACAAATTTGATTCAGCAATTATTCTCCCTAGATTCTTATTTCGCAGCAGCAGTTACGTTCTATTTATTATTCAATTATGTCCAATCTTTTCAGAAGCCAAAAAATGTACTGAAGGAAATCGCAGACGCATTCAAGAAGTCCGTTAAAACTGGTGGAGTAAGTACACTTACCACTCGCTTTCAACCGGTTAGATCGCTGTTTTCATCGCTGATAGTCGATAACTCAAACAATATCATGGATTGGTTTGGTTGGAGTGCATGCAGAAATTTTTATATATTACAAGATGGCTGCCGTATTTCTTGAGTAAACACATTCGCTCAATTCAGTGCGTCAGAACAAGTGTGATGAGCACAAGGGGGATGTGCGCAAGCCATCAAATGGCTATAATCGCCGATCTCAAGGATGTGAGTTTTACTCATTTAAAAAAAATTGTTACGACTATTCATTCTCGCTAACAACATAAATAGGGGCTTGAAATGTTGAATGGTGTCAACATTTTACTTTCAGCTGGATCTCCAGAAGTTCCTGTTTTCCAAAGTCTTCTTGGGAGAAGGACAAGAAGTTCATGAGGTAAATAAATAATCTACAAATGTGTAAATCTTCCAAGCGCATGAATTAGCACTTCTATAGAACGCGGAGCCTGTCAGAGACTCGGTAGAGTTAGGAAAGATGAAAACCCAATTATATCTATGGATGATGATGCTTAGGCTGCTTAAGCTCAGGCTTAGGTTTTGGCTTAGGCTGCTCAGGCTCAGTCAACTTAGGCTTAGTGCTTAGTGATTAGGCTGTACCTCGTTCTTTTGAATTGCCCAGAAATCAAGGCCTGACAGATCAGGATTAATTACTGCACCAACATAATCGACTACCCTGAGATAGTCTTTATTTTCTTGAGTTCAAACAGCCGCTGTTTTTGAAATTAAAGAAGGAGAGGCACGAATCGCGCCGATATGCAAAGTGAGGCGGAGTGCTCTCCTCATGTTGCATGCTCTCTAGCTCGTTGCCTGCGCTTCATGGTGACTTGGCAATCAGCTAATAGTGTGTATCTCGGTTCAGACGAAAATTTAAAGCATGGGAGCTACGAAAGCGTTATGGGGTGATCATGTCAAATCGTCTGACATCGAGAACTCAGCTAGTGAGATATTCGTGCCACCCCTTCTTTAAGTTTAACAATAATTTTTTTAGGCGATTTGTCCATACTGCAAGGCCTATCGCCCGGAGAGGCCGCTTCTCTCCCATTACGCCTCGGTACTGTAAAATATTTGATTTACATAATCGTTTCACACAAGAAACCGTCATGAAAGTATTATTTTTTTAAATTACAGTTCCACCAACATGAATGGTTGTGCGACCTTGACCACGCTCTCACTGAAGGATACACGGTGGGAAATTAAGTTTATTTCTGAAAAAAATGCATTCGGTGCATTTCGTTGTATTGGCTCGTTCACGATTCGACAGAGGCTCACCGATGCATTGTTTGCTGTCCTAAATGCCGGCTCTGGAACAAATGCCCTATATTTTTTGAAATAGTGTCCCTAGTGTAATCTTCCATTTTAGTTTGGCCGAAATCGGAACAACTTTTTGCAAGTTGTTCTCAAAGGGCTCATTTTTGCTACATTCTCTCGCGAGACCTGTGGTAACACATTTCCAGGCACTCCCGATCCCCCATGATCTACAGCTTCCTCCAAGTGACCGACCGCATCCTGGCTACCCTCAAATCAGCCGAATTATGATCATGATCTGGTCCCTGCATGACGTGAGTTATTTTTGTTTTCTGTTTTATCTCCATGTTTTAACGCCATCATCGGCGAATGCCGAATGGTTGAATACAAAAAAAAACTTAAAAAAAACTACAAAAAATCTCTAAATTGCAGATGAACGTGCAGAAAAGACTGTTCGCGCAAATCTTCCTGGGAGGATTGGATGCGGTGGGCAAAAAGGTCTGAAGTTACTATTTTTTTCCTGTTCGCATGGTGTTAGATAAAGGTAAAGGTCAGACCGTTAATCAAGGCACTTGCGTCCTGCGGCGGATCACTGCTAGACCACTGATTAGTGAGTGATGGTGTTAGGAAGAGTAAAAAAACGTTACAAAATCTTACAAAAGTACATTTAGGCACTCTGCCCGTACTGTCATCCCTACCGGCCTGACAATGTCCATGCGCACTACCTCCAGGTATTCCTTGTCGTCTACTTGTTTTAAAACACGATATCCTTTCGGCACTTGTCCGGATGATGACATTTGGGTGATACCTACTGAGAACCAAATTTTTTGATGGTTGAAGTATTTGATAATTTGGTTCACAGTTCAACATGTGGCATAAGACGAGATCATCCGAATTTTCTCGTGCGACCTAGTGCCCTTATTTCTCGCGGGCCTAACGAAAAATAGTCATATCTCAACTATGAAGGAAATTACGCAGCTCCTTCTCCATATTATAACGTTTGAATAACATAAATTACAGTCTCACGGGGAGAAGTGGCAGGCGGACAGAGATTACGCAATTCTCCGAGGCTACGCTGTAAGTAATATCGAGTATAATGGCCATCCGTACCCGGAATCAGACGTGGTTACTACTGTGAAATCGCTATGAATGTGAAAGCACCTTGTGTACTTTCTTTCTTTTTTCGAGCTCGAACTACTACTACTGTCTCAATAAGAGAAATTTCAAAATGTATCGTAGACTAGCCGACCACGATTCGATTCATTTGCACACCGGAAATCTTTCGATGTGAATATAATTTTCAGACCGATCAGGACATCTCAAACTTCGCGAATGGAGGAAAAATGAAAAACCAACAACGGTCTTCTTCACTAAATTCTTCTCTGCACTCTGTCTATTTTCCAAACTGAATACACCTCCAGTTGTTTTTGCATTCAGCCCTCCAATGTTATTTTTGATCTCTTATGTGCTGTATCGGATTGTATCGAGTTGTGATCTCATCATCTATCGTTGATCTTAGTATACATACCTATCCAGTTTGGCTTATATTCGGTAAGGACTATGAAAAAATATGAGCTTAACTTCAAAGTACAATATGTAGGTATTCTTTTTTTTCCTTATGCCTTTTTTTCTCCTTTTTTTCCTATTCGTATGTAGTAACCTAATCTTTGTAAGTAATTGCTTGATCGAGTCCGCTTGATTTGTACTGCAAAGACAAGTTCTCAGCATATCACTATTATTTTTATATTTGCCAGGCAAGCATCTCTATAACAAGTTTATTATGTTCATCTCATACTGCCTTAGTGGTTTTCATTAATAGTGAACAAACAAAGTTTGTTTCAAATTTCATGCATATTTTTTGTCGCATTGCGCACAAAAATTCGTTCCCAATGTTCTAAACTGATTTTGGATATCATAAAGAGTGTATGCCGTTGTGTCTCGTGTCTTCACCATTATCTGATGTAGAGTGGTTTCTCGTAATTTCCCTCGTCTCTACCGATGACTAAACAAGACCGAAATCCCCAGGCAATCCGGACTCGTGGATAGACTCGTGGAAAGATGCTTTTGTCCTTAAAAGGGCACAGAATGAATGCCAATTTCAACACTACAGACCATCTTTTCCACCTCGTCCTACAATTTCAATAGTAGTGATACTCGTCATCGTCCATGTTCGATTGTACAGTAGCAGTGAACGGTAAGCAGGATCACTGTAGGTCATAATAGATACGAAAATGACCTTTATTAAATACGACTTATGATACGGTTGCCAGGAAACACTAGGTAACGGATAAAACGGTTTCGGGGAACGGTAAAGATGACGGCTGAGCTAAAGAGACGTCGTTTCTAGTAGGACCACGAATAATGAGCATTCAGGAAAACTGCACATGATCAAGAAAAATACTAGAAGCTATGTATCTCAATTAGAACAGAACGTGGCGGTAGTAAATTAACTAGCAAAGATGACGACGTTTTTGAAGACACTAAGTGTGATGCTTGCTGGGCAAATTGGATAATGGAAAGGTCGTGCAGACTCGCGTCGTCTAAAATTATGGTTGAGGATTACGAATGGAGTGTTACGGGGAAGTTGAGTCGATGTGGATCTGGATCACTGTGGGTTTTAATTGGAAGGAAGGATGATGAAATCATGGACAATGGTACGGGAGCAATACATATAGTCGGAGAGGAGCGGAGCAGGAAGGGGAAGGCGTCATGTGGTTGATAGGTTACTCTTGGACGAGGACCATGGGTACTTCCTGAATTGACGTATTTTATCGATTGTATTTTTTGTTTCATTTGAAGATTAGCATAAACGTCATTCGCCGTACCTCGGCGAGCTGAGCAGTCGAGCGGGCACGCCTTCGGTTCATAGTGTAGACAGTGAGAGCAATAGCTACGATCATAATGGAAACGAAGGCGACTGGAATGGGCCAGTATTAGTTCACATGTCATCCAGTTATTTGTCATGGGCAGCCCCTTCCCCTCAAAAAGCCTCCAGATAAATATGCAAGAAATTGAACGGATATTAGATCGCGAGAACATACTGAGTGCCATTTCGTCCGAGTCTGCATTAAGTGAGGCAGAGGCGAGGAGCTTGTCGGCATGGGAAATTCCCTCTTCTCCCGCCATTGGGTAATCGCAGAAAGTGCCCCATCGTCCCGCAGCGCACACCCAGGTGCCATCGGGAGCGCAGGAGTGGCTGCAACAGAACCATATTTAGTAGATTATGATTCCATATTTTTTGAAGAAAGTGGAAAGTTCACAGTAGAAAGAATTGATAATGTGTGTAGCAGTACAGTAGTAGAGTTGTTTTTTGTTTTAGATTTTGGATGACGCTAATTAACGTACTGTCCCTTGACGGGAATGCATCCATCGAGGCATTCGTGTCCGTGGAATCCGAAGGCGCACTCAATCTTCACGTAGAAATCGAATCGGCCCTTGATCATCTGCAATCATACCTGTCCAGGTCTGACGGCGACCCCTTTTTGACCACGTACCCGGGTTCATGGACCCGCAAGGCCCCAATTGGGGCAGTGCGGGGCCATGAACCCGGGTACATGGTCTAATAGTGGTTGCGGGTGATGGCCCTGAAACATATCCAAATGGGTTCTACAGTATACCATTATCGACTTTTGGCTACCGTAACCCTACCGTACCTCGGTTCCGTGTGTCAACCATTTTAGCCTTGGGTCAAACTTCTGCCAAAGTGTCTGAATTCGATCGGAAAAATATTCTACCTTAATCTACAGTAACCTACCGTATCCCTACCGTGCCCCGGTTCGGCGGGTCAAATATTTTAGCTTTGAGTCAAACTTTTGCCAAAGTGTCTGAAATCGATTGGGAAATTATTCTACCGTAATCTACAGTATTCTTCCGTATCCCAGAATACGGTATCGCGGTTGGGCATAGCGAACTGTTTTTTTTGTTTTTCGCTCTAAAAATCCGTTCTTTGTGCCTACATGCATAGTTCGTCGAGGAAATTATTTTTTTGAGTATCGTACCGAAATCTTTCGTACCCCCTCCTACCGTAATCCTACCGTACTCAGCCGTGCCCTGGTGAATAAAACGTCGATTACGCATGTTGTTTATTTATTAGTAAAGAGCGCATCCTAGTATTACCGGGTTAAATAAAACATCTATTACGGAGGTTGTTTACTAGTAAAGAGCGCATCCTAGTATCACCGGGTTAGATAAAATGTCGATTTCGGTTGCTTTTTTTCAAACCAGGTGATTGTAGTATGTGCTCTCTACTAGTAAACAACCTCCGTAATCGAAGTGTGAATACCGTTTCAAGGGCAAGAATTAATAATTGAAACGGTATTCACACATAATTACTTAATAATTATGTGTGAATACCGTTTCAAGGGCAAGAATTAATAATTGACCAAGCCGCAAGAGCTAAGACCCATTTTTTTCAAGAGAGTGATTATAACAGCTGGCCTTACCAAGGAGCCCCATGTAGCGTTGTCTTACGACTGTACAATAACTTGACGTGGATACACCTTTACCTTCAACTTTTAGAAGAGAGCGAGGAACGCTCAAGGTGCAAAAGGTGAACTAACCGGATGGACGTGCATGTACTTGAGTCCGTTGGGATGGAGAATCGACACGTCCGCAGCGTCCCATCTGCCCCAGTTCCTCCATGCAGGAAGCAGTTGCACGATGAGGAAACGCTGAAAAGATTGCAGAATTACCGTAACCAATCGTTGCAGATGATACTTGTTGAGAAGGTTTCGCCTGCGTACTCAAGAACTAGGGTTCATGACCGCAAGAACTTCTTTCTGCACTCCTTAAAAAAAACACTTTTTCTAATCAGAACAAAACCAGAATGGTTGCTGCAAGCGATTTTTTGGAGCAGCAGTTTTTTCTGGCACCCAAATTAATCGCATTACAAAAACGACTCAAAATTGCGAATTTCAACAAAACAAGGCAATCAGGCTTATGTGATTGTAGAGTGAGATCAATATTTAGTATTTTTACTCCCGCTGTTTCGTATTTAGTGACTGATCCGCCCATAAACCATTGTCTAGACAAAAGAAGGTCGCCCCTCTTCTAGCAGACCTCTTTCCCAGGTTGTAATCATCACCTGTCAGTCTAGCCGGCCTGATTAGTCTCAGATTCAGATCAGAATAGATTAGTCATTCAGTCTAGCAGACAAGATTGGGATCTCGATCAAAGCACACAGGGAGGTCAGGGGCGAATAGAGAGTACGGCCCGCAGCCTTCTATTAGCGAACGAGAGAATTTATCTACTTTAGCCAAATTCAGATACCTTCCCGATTTATCAACTCTTCTCGATTTCGTGAGTGAGTGCCTTCCCTAGAGGATCGACCTCAAAATGTAAGAGCCAAAACGTACAAAACTAGAAGGGATCAGCACCGGACCTAGCTCTTATCACCCAAGATTCGAATTGAATTGAATTTAAAAATGCACACTAACCGACTCTCCCTTCTCCACATCCCACGGTTCCAGCAGCTGGTCGTCTCTTTCGGTGCTCATTCCCTTCCTTCCCTCGGGCGAACTGAGCATGGTCTCGTTCCAGATCCATTGCTGGAATATATTATTCTGGACACCCAATGCCAAGCTTCCGTTTGATTGGCCCAACAAAACAACTAAAATTCTTTAGGTATCTCGAATATTATAGTCATGATACTGTGTCATCGGTGACCCACTATTGTCGTTCTGTGTGCACATCAATTTCTAAAACCATAGTACAAGCAGTAGCATGGGTGCCACTCTGATCTGGACGGGCACCAACTTCACAAGCTATGATACTGCACCGGAATAATAATTCACAACTTGGAATAACCAACTAACCCGGCCCATGCAGTGTGCTCCATCGGCGGAGAGGCAGGCCATGAGGGTGCTTGACGTACTGGGAAAATCTCTTTTTTTTTCTGGAGTTTGAAGTTTCTCGAAAATCCTTATGAATATATAAAAATGTACTCACGAAGGAAAGTATCCGAGAAGGCGGGCTCTTATCGTGAACGTCACATAGCCGTGCGCCTGAAAACAGGGGAATTTAGTTGGTTTGAGGAAGTATATGTTTCGAAAATGAAGAGGTATTCTCACTTGAGCACTAGCGAGAATCAGCAGAAGAGCAACTGAGATGCAACGAGTCATCGCGTGGCCCGAAAATGAGGAAGGTATCACTGAAAAAACGTAAGACATTTTTGCGGGAGGTCCGGCAAGACCCGACTTAGGAAAATGAGGTGGGGGAAGAGGCAGAGGGCGGTGAGCCGCCCATTTCACGAAACAGTGCGGCAGACCGCACAGATCCTTCCGAAAGGCCAGATGTATCGGGAAAGAGGAAGGGAGAGAGGTCTCGGGGGGTTTTTTTTAAAATGTGAATTGGAACGTGCATGACTTCCCAATAGTGCTATTAAACTGCGGCAAAATACGTTTGTTATTCGATATTGAGTAGCAGTGGGTGTCAATTGTTTTAGTTATACTGAAAGTCATACTGAAAGTCATACTGAATACTGAAAGTCGGGACTGCCGTCACTTTTCCCATTGTCTTTCACACTTCTACGCGCTAATCCCATCTCCAGGCGTCTATGGACGGAAATTCAGAGATTGCACCTCCCACCCTACTGTGACTCCATCAATTCTCGGGCCAATCTACCCGACTCGAGAGACGAGCGATGAGATTTGCTTTCCGAATTTGAATGGATGTAAGATGTACGACCCTGCGAAATGCGAAAATCCCGGGAGGCAGATTGAGCAATCTAAGATTGGGAAATGAAAAGTGGGCAGGGAGAGCGTCTTCGAGATAGAGGTGAATGGCAATGAGAGATGGGAGAAGTGAAAGTGATTGGGTACGCAAAGAACCGCTAGTATTTCAGATTCAGACCCATATCATTCAGAAGTATTTGAATGAGTCTGTTCTCACCCGCCATTCGATGCAATCAGACCGCTCTAGTCGAGAAACCAGCAAATATCAGTTGGCAAAAAACTTTAGGAAGACGGCTGATAGGACAAGGTGTGGAAAGCGGGCAGGCATTTATCCAAGGAAAGTAGTAAACACTCCCGGTCTCAATAGTGATTCCACTTGATCGGCTCTGAGAGTGGTCAAGATAAGATGGCATCGCCAGGTTTAGCCTTGTCCCCCTCACAAAGAGAGTAGACTCCGCAACTCCCCCATAAATTGTCTAGCCGTATTGATCTGGATCTCTCCTATTCGCCCGCTCTCTCACTGTCTCTAACATGTCGGTCTTTCTCGCGTGTCTATGCATGGTCTGTCTCTCTTATTTCGTACTACTCTCTAGTTTCTCTAACTGACGAGAGATAATGCAAAATGAAGAGACGATAGCAGTCCTTCGTGTCTCAGATCGTGAGAACGAAACACAAAGAGATCGCACGAAAGATCGCGCCTTTTTCAGGGCAAATTGGCAGAAGGAAAGGGCAGATGGGAGGTAAAATGGACAAAGGCAATTCGAAAAAGATTAGCGGTAGGGATGGCTTGACACGAAATGACTCTACTTATTTCGCATCTCTGACCGAGAGTGTGTGCGGAATGAAGAGACCATTTCTTGCGAAGGAATGAGGAGACCATTTCTTGCGATGCCGTGTGACAGGGAGGGAAACGAATCAATCGTAGGCAAGCTTCGGGTTTCTGCTGGAGCTATCAAGTAGTGCCAACTAATCGATGAGCAGAAAAGTGGGAAGCGGTTGGTAGAGTGAACAACGAGAACTCCAGTCGCATTTTTACACACCTGTCTCGCTGCAAGAAAACATGAGATGAATTAGATGCCGACTTTCAGTCGAGTGATGTGCTAAGATCGCCGAATGCTGAGATATCTGGGGATGAGGGGCTCCTTATCTTGGTCTATCCCTCCTCATCTATGTCAAATCACCTCTTTTCTCACCACAATCAAAACAAACCTCGCCGATGCATATCGAGGATTCATTGGGATACGGTACTGAACTGCATATTTATCGACGGAGGACATTGTACGTACTAGTCATGGGCTACCTTGCACACACTACGTGAGCTCGTGAGAAATTGGGAATAACTGGGACTCGTTGCACAAAAAAAGATGAATTTGTATTACGGAAACAATTGGAATGAACTAAGGTGAAGTGGACGCGTTACGATTGTGATAGCAGAAGAAGGGGTGGAATATGACGGATGGAAGGAGAGTGATGGACGTCTTCGATGTTGAACATGACGACAGTGACATTAAAGATAGCAATTAAGCCTCGACGAGTGTATCCAGTTGGCCGCGCTGGAAAGCATAAGTTGGCATTCGAGCAGCATGAAATCATCAAAGAATTGCAGTATTTGGGAAAATCGTCTCTTTTTTTCGATTTTTCAGCAGAAATATGTAAAAATAAAACAAGTTACGATATGGCCGGACGATCTCCTGCGATTGCGGGCGACTGTGAGGGCGATGAGGACGCCTCCGACGGCGAGAATGGCAACGGTTCCCACTGAAAGGTGAAGATGTTTAAAAAAAGCGATTTTTTCAGGTTTTACATGGAATCACTCCTGGAGGTCAACACCGGTAAGGCAGGAAACAGCGATGATGCCTACATGATTCCTAGCTGGCCAGATAAAGTAACAATTTCTTCCAATTTGCCGAACCATTGGCAACGGTTCCTACTGAGATTTGCAGCGATTATTTTAATAAATTTACGTTTCGATGTGCGTGATACTGAAAGTTTCTAATCTATTCCGGGTGCTCTTGCGCAAAAACATGGTCAAATAGGTACATCTCGTTGTACTTGACATGATTGATCAATGATCATACATATTCTGTAAGTCGAACTTATTCCCTGGCGAAAGTATCATAAGCTCACTCACTGTTCAAGGAAAGAAGCAAAGCTCACCAGCCACGGTCATCTTCCTCTCCTTATCCTCGATCACTCCATCGTCAGGCGTCACTCTCTTGTTCGTCTTTTCGTCTACGAGGGCGGCTGTGTATGGGCCTGAAGAGTAAATGTTAAGGTTAATTAATTAGGTTAGGGTTTAGTTAACTAAGGTTCGTTTCAATTCAGTTCGTTTCATTGTTTTTCGTTTTGCTATTGGGTTTCATTGGGCAGAGTAATGATGATGTGTATTCAGGTGCATGCAAGGACGTACGGCGACTGAATCGTGGAACAGCCTGATCGCACAGGTCGCCGATCTTGCCATTGATACAATACCGTCCTCCCTCCTCGTCACACTCGTACCTGCAAGGTACAAGGTAAAGGTGTATCCACGTCAAGCGATTTCACAGTGGTAAGACAACGCTAGGACACACTGGTACAGACAAGGGAGCACGAGAGATTATCGGACGCTAACGGAGCAGTTATGTTTTTCGACTGGGATGTTCTTAAAGCCACATATCAATAGGAAAAGGCTCATATTTCAAGAAATTGTCACATCAAAATTTTGTTGTAATAAAACAAGGAAGGTCTACTCACACATTCTCCAGTGGTTTGCACCCGTGATCGCACATCGCGCCATGGAAATATTCAGTGCACTTGACGGAAACTGAGAGCTGGACGACGTCGAATATCTGCAATTCCCGGATTCATGGGCTAATTTCCCGGTCCCGCAATTCACGGTTTCCTTCACCATTCCACGGCCCACAAGACCCGGTCGTCTAATATCTAAATTTACCGGATTCATGCGCTATTTCCCGGTTCTGCAAGACGCGGCTTCATGATGATGTGCCCGAACTTACGTCGAAGGTGGCGCTGGTCGCGCCTCTCGGAGCCAGGTGAGTTACATCAAGGAGAACGGTCTCATTGGTGGTCATCTCTCTTATCTTCACCTCCATCTAAATATGCTGATCTGAATCTTTGAATCAGAAAGAATGGCAACATGTCGGCTCTGTCGGAGTTGAGGGGTCCCATGAGAATTGAGGGGTCCCATGAGAATTGAGGGGTCCCATCAGATTTTCATGGTGACTGGTGTGATTTCCTGGAGAATTATGGGGTCCAATGAGAATTGAGGGGTCCCATGAGAATTGAGGGGTCCCATGAGAATTGAGGGGTCCCATGAGAATTGAGGGGTCCCATCAGAATTGAGGGGTTCCATCAGATTTTCATGGTGACTGGTGTGATTTCCTGGAGAATTATGGGGTCCCATGAGAATTGAGGGGTCCCATGAGAATTGAGGGGTCCCATCAGATTTTCATGGTGACTGGTGTGATTTCCTGGAGAATTATGGGGTCCCATGAGAATTGAGGGGTCCCATGAGAATTGAGGGGTCCCATCAGATGAGGGGTCCCACTACTGCCACTAATTGAGGGGTCCCACTACTGCCCGTACAACTAAAAAAACGACTACTTCGAAACCGAAAACCACAAAAAAAGTAGGTTTATTACAAAAAAACGTTGCACAATCAAAACAATTCAATTAAAGCGTTGAACATCAATCATGGTACATTTCAGACTACTCTGGCAACGACGACGCCGAGACCGGACAGAGGAGGCCGTGGCGGAAATCGAAGACTTAACTTTAACTTGCACATTAACTTGAATAAACAATTGGAATTGATATGGATCATTAAAGAGCACTCGAAATGGGCGTGCGTTGGGAAATAAACACGGAAAAGTGAAAATCGAGCACGGATCTTCACGAATCAGACCAATCGCCGTGAAAATCTGATGGAACCCCTCAATTCTCATGGGACCCCTCAATTCTGATGGGACCCCTCAATTCTCATGGGACCCCTCAATTCTCATGGGACCCCTCAATTCTCATGGGACCCTTCAATTCTCATGGGACCCCTCAATTCTCATGGGACCCCTCAATTCTCATGGGACCCCTCAATTCTCATGGGACCCTTCAATTCTCATGGGACCCCTCAATTCTCATGGGACTCCTCAATTCTCATGGGACCCCTCAATTCTGATGGGACCCTTCAATTCTCATGGGACCCCTCAACTCCGACAGAGCCAACATGTCTAGGTCAGGACCGCCCGCGCGAAAATTTGCCCAACTTGTACCTCACAAGGACCATGGGGAAGGTCGGATAAGAACCGAAATGATTGACATTTCGTTTGCTTTTGAAAACAAAACAGTTCGAATACAAAATTTATTCTCCATCTGAGGGATATAAAGGAAAGAGCGAGCTGTCTATTACAAAATTGTCTCTTCAGACTACTCGGTCATTTCTAGTAACCACTTAGAACAAAGGAAGTTGTGCGATATTTGAGGGAGAGAGGAGCGCTCTTTCCGTCGCTTTTTGCAAGAAACTATTGCCATCAAAACACAAATTCGTAGAACATGTTCGTCCTAGTGCAGGAATAAAAAGTTAAGGAAAGTATCAGGAAAAATGAAACTAACAGTCTGACCGATCCATGGCTCGATGACTCTCTTCGTGATGCTCCTGCCATTCTCCGTGAGCGAGGCAGGAGAGAACATCCACATCGCCTTAAACTACATAACTGTACTTGTTTGCCAGCTTACCCGGACACATGCTCTGGGTTTCGAGGTTAAAGGAGGAGTAACATGAAAGTTTGAGTCACTAATTTGACAATGCAGTGTTGTAGCTATCAACAGCCATATTAGAATTCTGAAGTCCCCATATCTGTATCTCATCTCTGAACCGAGATACAGCGAGTTGGCCTTGTGCCAAAGC
This sequence comes from Pristionchus exspectatus, assembly GCA_911812115.1. Taxonomy (NCBI): domain Eukaryota; kingdom Metazoa; phylum Nematoda; class Chromadorea; order Rhabditida; family Neodiplogasteridae; genus Pristionchus; species Pristionchus exspectatus. The sequence continues at coordinate 29,353,448 of OU461583.1, read as the reverse complement.
TTCCCTCATGGCAGGAAATGGCGGGGATTTTGAACTTCTGATTTCACTGGGAAGGGAATGCGCACTGATCTACCCCAGTCTCCCCTTGTCTCTTCCCATCGATCGTCTTCATCCCTCTTCCTTTCGGGGGACGGAAGATGGGAATGGGGATTTGGCAAAGTTCCAACTGCTAACTACGGTCGCTTCCCATGGCCGGCATTTCGTTGTGGGAGTCACCAACATTCTTTGCTGTTACTCCTCCTTTAACAGGAATCGAATACTTTCCATAAAATAATAACAAAATATGCATAAAGATAGGAAAAACTCACGTAGACAAGACACGTGCTCGAGTCCTCCGTCAAACATACGACGATGTTGCCCTTCGGCTCCCATTTGCTACAATATTATGTGGTCTCTTTAGCAACACCTGCTTTTTTCGCACGTTTGGTTTAGTAAATGTTGGATACAAAACGAGGGATGGGTTGACAGAAACAACTGTCATCTCTTCTCTGACATTGTCACTGAAGGAAAGTTGACCACCATCAGGAGAGGAATGCTCAGAATGACTCACATGGGCAGGGAAACCGGCTTGATGTCGAAGGTGACGTCCATATACGCAGATGCCTGCAACATTTTATTTTATTTATTTTTTCTAAATGTTTTTGTTTGTGTTTCATTGTGCTGGCCACTTCAGATCCACTGTTACTCATCACAGTAGGAATGGATTGACACAAAATAACTGTCCTCATTTCAAACGCATACTCTCATCTCAGCTCGCAGGCAGGTTATGATATCAAGAGACCATTCTTTCTATCCTTACCAAGCCATTCCTGCTTCACAGACCGGTAATCAACGAATGAGTATACCTGGGAGGCGAAGACGAGGAGAAAAACTTGCCTATGATGATATCCATGACAAAATGATAAAAAACTATGATAACCCGAAATATACCTGGGAAATATACCTGAAAATATACCTGCATACCTGGGAAGCGAAGACGAGGAGGAGAAGGAGGGGAGAGGCGACGACGATGGCTTTCCCGGTGGAACTCATCACCTGCGCTTTCGCACGATTAAACAGCGTATACAAAAGTAGTTTTAGTATGCGCGAATTGATGGAATAACATGCATAGCTAAACGCAAATATATCATAGGCGACGACGATGGTATTCATCTCGTTGCGTCTGGGCCTGGGAGGAGGTCTGAGATGGATGATCTGTCTCAGTTCGCAATATTCAGCAAGTAATGTCAGTTCATACGCTATGCACATCGGAGTTCTCGCCTCACTGTGTTATGATCGCAATCGTAATCTCTCACTCGTTTCTCTGACTTCTAGAGATTTCGCGCAAGGAAAAGAGACGAGGGGATTGATAAAAGGAGCAGAAACACAATGGCATGACGAAACGATTGAAAGGTGATTGTCCGCAAAGTTCCCGAACTTATGTCTCTATACTAGCAGCCGGGCTGCGATGGTGCGGTAGGTAGTTATTGCAAGGGATAGGAATAGTCTACCGAGCCAGAGTGACACAGGCCAAAGTACATGACCTTCGATAGATGGGTGACTAAATCGCGCAGGTAGGTAGGCAAGGTCTGGCAAGTGCGGAGTGAGAGTGAAATGTGTCCCCGCCCCTCAGAGGCGATTTCACGTGTGAGTCTGGCTCACTCTATTTCTAGAGCTCCCAGCCGCCGTCTCTCCATTTCGCACACTCTCTCGTCGCTTCAGCGGGCGAGAGAGTGTACCAAATGAATAGACGACGGCTCCATCAATTCTCTCACTCGTCTCGGATAGACAACGTGAGGGGATTAGAGGACGCAGGGAGAGAGACGGAAATCGAAACGGGAAGGGAAAGTGCAGCGATAAGGAAACGAGTGAAAGACACTTATCCTCATCGTGCATTGAAATACACAGTGCTGAATAGCGTGTTATCGATTCCTAGGAAAGAGAGAAAAGGCGAGGAAGCACGACAGATAATTAGCCTCCTCACGCCCTCTTCCTCCCTTCTCTAACACACGATTAATGGTCGGACTTCGGTCTAATGTGATTGAAGAGCGCGCTTATCGCGGAACCAAGAGAACATCTATTGATTGAGCGTGCTAGCTCGCTCGCACTTAGACAAACGTGTCGCGCTCTCAATGCTCTCCCTCTCTCCTATCAGGAACTCGAGAAAGTATGAGAAATGAGTAGAGAGAGCAGACATAAAGTGCAAAAGTCTAAAAACTAGACTGTTTGTTCAACCGAGAGAGTCTGAGAACCTATTTGAGTATCCCTCACTGGGAGAGATTTTCGAAAGTCGGGAGATCTCTGCCGATTAGTAAAAAAACACCAAGAGAAGATCAAATGTTTATTTTCGTGCCGTAATCGTGCAATTATTATGTTGAAAATCGAGCAGGGTGGTACGGTAGCTTTGTTGGTTTCACTGATCGATCACAAATCTGCGAAAAAATGTAATTTAGAAGCGGCCTCTAAATTGCTTGTCTAACTCTCTCTCTCTTTCCCACGATAGTTCGCCTTCTCTGTCTGCTGAATAGGGATTATGAGGGGGATCGGCCGATTTCGAACAACCCTGATCGGATGATTCGATTATTGGCAAAAAAGTGCTGTTAGACAGGCGATTAGTGAGGGTTCGAGAGCAGTAAATAGCACGGAAAGATCAAGTGAACACGTTCAACTAGCAATCGGGTGACTATACCTCTTGCCTGATCTCTAGCCTGTCAGACAGATCTATAATTAGTGGTGAAATGGGAAGTTAGTGCACTGGTGCAACAAGGAAGTTAGAGCAAGATGATTTTGATTTAGTGAACTAAGGGGGGTCGGTCTGACATTCTCACATTCCCATGATCTCTCGTTACTTGACTGCGAGGTTTGCTAAATGAAATATGCACATTCCACGCTCAAATGAGTGTGGAACCTCAGTTATATTATGATCAAAAGATGTGTGAGCTTTCGCACTTTTCTGATCTTGTAAAAGCCCAGACTTGACGGTCATTGGAGAAATTCTTCTGTGATGAGATAGGAGATTGCTAGCGAGATAAGGAGGCGACAGTTGGTTACAAAAAGGCGTGAGATCAGACGAAATCGCGAGAAGTAGAATAGCTAGGAACAATCGTCTGACCTCTCATTTTTCTATGCTCTCTCGTCGATCAGAAAAGCGAGGGATTATGAGAAAATTTTCCTTTTTTTCCTCAATCCTCAAATTTCCTCAAATTTTCCTCATCGCGAGACATGTGCCGCGGAGTCCTATGGCGGTATGTTTAAAGCGCACGAGACTATGACGAAATGGAAAGCGGCGAGGGTGATGGTTAATCGGCAAAAGTGCATTGAGAGAAGAGAAGAACCCAAAATCAGCGTGCTTCTCTTGCAGGGACGTGAGAAGGTTTCTGTTGTGATTGTCATCGTTTTCTTTGTTGTGTGACTCTCACGCACTTCTCCTAGGCGTAAACAACAAATACATTCGGTGTTTGGGGAATTCGGATCGAACAAGGGAGAAAACCACGTGGAGTGGAGCACTCAACTAGCCGAAATCTGTGTGAAATTCGTAAATCGGAAACGATAGATCTCTCTTTTTCAGGAGAAGCAAATGCGAGGGAAAATTGCTGCTACCTTAGCATGTTGTTGTCTTTGTTTCGCGTGATCTCACTCTCCTTGCATGCAAACAGCAAATAATCACACTCGGAAGGCTTCCTAATTTAGAGGGACTTGAAATGATGAGAATATGCCGCTATTCCCAGGTCTAGCGTTGTTCATAATTTTGTTGTTGTTGTTGTTTTCGTTTTGTGGCAGCAGATCTCTTTCTCCCTCTCTGCCCCGTGGGAGAACAACACACATGGCCTGTCGAATGGGAGAGTGAGGAGAGGGGAAGTGCCACTGGTGTTGTACCACCTATGGAGAGACCATTCCAACTCTTTACCATGTGGTTAGAGAGCTTATTCTGTGAGAATGTTGAGGAGTCTTTCTCGATCTCTCCATCTACCGATAATCTTCGACTTTCAGGTTCACTCAAATGGAACCCGCCCGTGCTCATACTTTGAGCCGATTAAGAACCTAGTTCATTGATCTTCTCAAAGGTCATAATCTGATCTGATCTACTCACTTTGTCTCCATTCAGCATTGTTCAGTTAGAGCAATGATCTCATCATTTTACCTTTTTTATTTCATTTTACCTTCATCAGTCAGAGAAACGAGGGAGTAATGCGAAATGAGAAAGGAAGACCATCCATCTTCAGTTTAATCGACCGTGATCATTCTGAATCGTGAAACAAAATGAAAGTGAAAACGTTTTCAATCCTTCCATGTTACGATATTCTTCGGCATTTGGATTCACTAAACAGGCACCCAACCGTGATCATTCCTTGAGCGGATCAAGCACCTAGTTCAGTGAGACCTTGCTCATCTCACTTTGCCACCATTCAAAGATTATTGTTTAGAGTATTTGTGCTTTGAGCCGACCAGTGATCCACTGACACTTCACTCGGTTTACGAGCACTTTTTTGATCACGCTCATTCGACCGCAAAATCGAAAAGAGATAAGCCGATCGGACGAGAGGGTGGAAGAGACCGAAACGATACGCGAAAAGAATCGCTTACTTTACGGACCATTGGCTTCGACTAGAATGCGCAACACGGCTCGCCGTCTTTTCAATTCACACACTCTCAGGACCGGTCGAGTGATGAGAGAGTAGGTGCAACGATGAGACGGCAAACCGTATTGCGCAGTTTACTTTCGACCTTCGATACGATTTGCCAGTGACACTCTGAATAGGAAAGGGGAAGGGCAAATACTGTTTTTGTCGAATCTCGACAGCTTTGTTTGCGTTTGCTAAGAGGATTTCCAAACTGACTGTGTGGTCTGTGTGACAGTTTGCTCAGAGGTGGGGAACCGAGGTTTGCTTCAAACGTTCTGCGAAGTGCAAGGGGATTTGGTACCGTAGTCGCGGTTCAAGGCCACTTAGAGGTCACCGGCAGCGCTCGATAGGCTTGCACGGAGTGTAGTATGAAAAATGGATCGAAGAGAACCAGAGAGGCATCGGGGTTGAGTTATGAACCATTCACAAAACAGATCCGCAGGGTCGCATAACGCAAAGATTACGCCTTCGAAGACACAATCACAACAAGATGAGTAGTTATTAGGAGAGATTAGAGATTGCGAGAGTTCGATGGGCAGGCAATTATCTCTAATGAGGTAGAGAATGCAGAGGGTGAATAGATTGAGGAGCTATAGCGTCAATGGAGCAGCTGCTTTCGCTTTTTTCGCCCTTCCGTTGGTCGAGTAATGTTCCCGTTTCTTCATTCTAACTTATCTCTCGTCAGTCAGAGAAAGGAAAAAACATGGGGAAGTGAGAGGCCATCCATCAGTTGGCCGGATATCGGCTGCCCAGCAATTGTCCCTGACTCTCACACTGTCTGACCCACTCCGATACGCAGGCTCTGTCTGACCGGTAGAGAACATGTGAATTGAGAGAGTATCGAGGTGCTTCTTTCTTGTCCTCATTCCCCTCGAGCAAGTGATTTGCAAAAGTGAACGAAGTTCGAACAGCATACTAGTCAACAAAAGGTTTCGACCAGAAACTGCTGGGTTTCCCTGTTTTTATTACTGGACACCAATAGTTTCCTAACTTCAGAATGGGGACGGATCAGTGCTCTTGGCTCGATTGTAGCCGAGAGCTACTTTGTGCAAAATTGTGGGTGGTGATATGAGCAATGGCACGTGTACAGAGGGTGATTCGGTAAAATAGGCCATTCTCGTCGGCAAGAGTGACAAAGAGACTAGGAAAAAGGAGGAGGGCCATTTCGTAGACAATTGGCAATCGGAAGGAACAAAAAAGAGCTATGTGCATCACTCTCTCTCTTATCAATAACTACTTGAACTCAGCGACTCGCCTTTAAACGAGAGAACCCGATCGAAATTAAGGAAAACTGAAGCTCGTAGAGCAGCGTTGCATTTGAAAGGTAATGAAATACTAATGCTAAGTGGAGGGGCGTTTAGCGGTTTGATCCGCACGGAGGATGGGGATGGAAAGCCACAGGGAATGAGGACGGCGACATGTATTCCGGCAAAGTGCCTTTGAAGTGGAATGGGGTGGCACGAGGGAAGAATGGTTTTGCGGGCAAAGGGCCTAGATAGATAAGAAGTTGAGTGTCGAGAGGTCCAGACCACATAAAATCGAATGGAGGAGAGGATCGCCACATGTCGTGCTTTCAAATGGAGGGATGTATATTTTCAAAAGTATTTTAGATGCGAGAAAAGAATGAATATAGTTAGGCACCACAACGTAGATTGCCGAATTATCACTACCCAATCAAAACCGGGTGGAAACTGTCCCTCATGGTCCCAGTAACATCATACTTTTTGCCGTTTGTCGATATCTTGTCTTCGAGCTGCGCTACAGCCCGAGAAGTACGCGCGGAAGGCACTGTTGGAGAGGAGGGAAAGGCGAGACGAGAGGGAAAGGGGGCGGAGCATATTCTGCCCTTTCTCTGGTCCCAGCCGACCATAATTTCACCAAGTCGAGCTTGCGCTTTGCGACGCTCAAAGTCGAAATCGAAGGAAGGTATAGGCGAGATCGCGCGCTAGTCCCGACGGGTAAGGAATAGCAGGGAGAGCGGGCGGAGGGAGAGGGAGTGTGGTGTGTCTCTCTCTCCCTCTCTTATCATTTGACTATCCCCTCTGGCGCTCACACTGTGTTTAGCGAGAGTAGGAATAGAGAAAATACGCGCGTACTGAAACCTTATAAATTAGTGCACAAGCCAGGGAAACAATTTTTATTACTGTTTTTTTCTCTAATATACTCTAAATAAACATAGCAATCATTTTTCAACTGGCCGAGCATTGTGCGTTATTTGGAAAGGCTAAAATCACCTCTATCCAACTCGAATAATCGATTTTTGACCCTCTCAAAAGTGCCCGATACAGCTTGCCAGCCCGTTATTGGTAGAGCATCCTAAGAGCTACCCAGAGCAGTTTCGAACGAAAGATTTGGTTGCGAATTGACTTTGTGCATCGCCTGTCTCGCTTTTTGCGCGATTCATGTCACACCAAAGTGGGCGGAGCTTGTGGCCCCTAAATATAGTTCGTGCAGATTATTGATGCTCACAACCACGTTGTTCTTCTTTCGAGCTATCTCTCGTCGATCAGGCGTGTGAAAGCTGTGGACAAATGGAACGCACGGGCTCGAACAGGCTTCGAATGGGGGGACATGAACACTGAGTTCGGTTGGAATACGCACTCGGAAAATTTTTACATTGGAATATGCGTTCGAAAAAAAGATCGAGATGGGCAGAAATGCGAGATGCACGGGAATGTCCGATATAGAAAGGAGAAGAAATGGGGAATCAATAAATATATAATGAAAGCAAGTGAACAAAATTGGATAAATTTTGTTAAGAAGTCCGTAGATTCAAGAAGGAACAAATTAGCAAGAAAATCGAGAGAATATACCGGAGAGTGGAGGGTTGAACCGTTCGAACGTGATAATAACAAAAACAAGAAAAATATTAACAACCGATTGCTATGCAAAGAATTCCTAAGTTTATAAAAAATATCTGAAACAGATGAGATTTCGAGATAAGTTACAAGCTAGAAATGTTATCAAGTACATACAAATACCTAGAAATAATTATTCTGGTCGCTCCCAGTTCATCTGCACTCGCGCGATATAGCGCAGGCGGACGTGGGCTGTGGAGAACACGATGAATCTGAATAATACTATCTCCATTGCGATGAAGTCAACGTCACCAACCCGCGCCCCACTTCTCTTACTCTCATTTGCTCTACTAAGAAGACTCCACAGCCAGGTAATAGGTCAGAAAGTCGCCACCCAAGCAACTTCATGTAGCACTAGTCCCTTTTTGTTTGTAAATGATGACAAACTGATGTTGAAAATGCAAAACTGGACCGAAAAAAGGCGCGCTCACTCATTGAATCGCCGTGCGCATTCGCCCTCCACGATGGCCTTGCCGAGGGGAACCCGGAACCCGTTCGGGTGGTGCCAATCGCCGTCGGGGTCGGGAAAGTTATGGCCGATTGCTGGAATATATGCGAATTTACGAGGGTTAACAAAGAATTCCGAAGAACTGACAATGACGTTTTGATATCAGGCATTATTTATTCAAGTCTCTGGTGATGTGCCTGCTGTATGATGTTCTTCTGCGCACAAATCTTCCTAATTTATACCAGCACCCTCCAATATTTCATCACGCCATCTAGCTTTCGGCGCCAACTGACAATATCAACCAACGAAAAAAACCTGAAAATGAGTGAGGCGAAAAGGTGGTAAGTTTGCCACTGGTAACTCACCCTTGATTGAGTCGAATCCATCTCTCAGCGGCATCTCCTCTTCCGATTCCTTTTCCTCTTCCTGAAGATCAATGATCAAGTTGGATCAAGAATCATTCGATCGGGCTACCATTGATCAATCTTCTAAAATGACCTTCTGTTTTCAGATATCAGCTTCCAACGATGGGTCAAAGATCAAAGATCATCATGCACGAAGATTCCGTACCTGCACCGTGCCGAGGGCGACTTCGAAGAGGAAGAGCACGCGTTCTTCTCCAGGTGTGCTATGGAAGCAGTAGTGGGCGGCCTATAACACCTATTTCGCTGTAAAAATGAAGTGTTTGTAGTGCACGCAAGCACATTTTGGTATACGAATTGAGAAATATCGTCATTAGTTAATTTAGTAATTGAAGAATAAATAATTTCTTACTTTGGCCGCCATGTCGGCGAAGTACAAGCCGTGACCATGGCGGGCACCATTCTGAATAGCGGTTATTTTGAAATGTTAATAATATTCTGATCCTGAATGCATCATGATTTCGCTATGTTGGAGAACACTTACTGGCTTGACACCCTTCGGCCTAATCATAAGGCCATTTGAGACGATTCCTCCGACGTTGCAGATTGGGGAGCCGTGCCTGAGAATGTGTTTATTAGCCGTCTGGAAGCACAAAGGTTGTTCATGGATCGCACAACGGACTACACTGTCTTATGTATTGCTCGGTTAACGGAGAGAACAGTAATGCGGGGGCAGAAGAGCTTGGCAGGACTAGTCAGTCAATAAGGCATACATAAACCCATACCAGAGGAGCGCGCGGTGATCGCCACTCAATTCTGGGCTCTTCTCCGTCTCTTCTTGATGCACGATGAAGACCTGAAATCTTTTTTTACAACAATCATGATGTTAATTCGCGCTTAAGGAACACTTCGAAGTAAACCTAACCCTTCCCGAGGTCCATTGCAGCCAACGGGACAGCAATGATCCTTAAATTTGTCACTCACATCCTTGAGCTTCATAGGGCGGTCCGCTTGACCGATTTCAAGGAATCGGCGAATGGCTCTGAACTCCTTGGAGCGCATGGAGAGTCCCTTAACGAGGAAAGATCAAAGACCACCTCGGATTGCCGAGGGGAACTACTGTCGATTACGGAATACATTAGCTCAACGAACCTCAAGTACATGGGTAGGGAGGGCCTCATCGCTCTCCTGACACAGATCCATCAGTTTCTGAAATCAATGTATTCTCATCGTCCTACTCAGGTTTCCTGAAGGCATGATATCAAATGAAGAATATCAACTCCCTCACCCTTTCTTTCTCATTCATATTATGATATTTCCACATGCTAAACATGTATACATTTATTCTAGTATGTCAGTCAATAAGGATACTAATGTGAACTAACGTTTTTGTTGCTGTTCTGAGACTGAAATTTGCATACCAGGGATGAACTCAATATTCACTGATGAAAAGAGGAACAGGTGTTAGACAAAACGTAGATTTTATGGTTCACTAAAGAATCAATCTACCTATGGATCTAAAAGTGCAGACATATAGAAGTAGTTATGCATTATAAGAGATATGAGGTTATAGCACACGAGCTAATGATCGGGGCTAACCTTCAATCGCCTCTCCTCCCTTATATCCTCCCTGTATCTTCTGCTGGTCAGCAACCTCGCACAATCCATCCCGAATCTGAGGGAGAATCGATTAGAAGGAGGTCAGGAGATCTGACTGTATGCAAGAAGCAATATGAGACAATGGTTATTTCCCACATAAGTTTTGACTGTGAACGCGAGGAACGCGGAACGTGTGAACGCATAACGCGAGGGAAAGTGTTCCAAACTAGTGGCGATTGTTGCGAGTGTGAAATATGGAAGGGAACATTAAGAAAACAATCAATGTGTGGCGAATTTAGCTAGCTGACTTAGCTCCGAATGTTTTGGCTCAAAATGTAAATGGAATCACGGATGCCTTGGGAATGGAAGAAACGATGTACTGAAGTTGGTTGGAACTGCGAAGTGCGCAAGCACTAGGGTTGCTGCTTCGGGATGGGGAACCCCACTCGCGCCAGACGGTTAGAGATGAGAAACAACATGCGAAAGCGAGCGAAACCGCAAGGGAAAAATCACGGCTGTCGGGATTGCCGATCGCCAACCTGCATCCATAAGCAAGCACGCTCTTCCATCCGGGGTCTGCGCTTGCAAAATGCGATCGATGAGCCTGTATAACTTACACGAGATGAAGACCGTGAGGGAATGAATCATCCTCTGGTGTGCGAATCCAACTTGGATCCAAGTAAAAAGGGGTTTCCAACTTGGATCCAAGTACAGTATCCCGGCCTCGGGAACCCAACTTGGATCCAAGCAGGAATCCAACTTGGATCCAAGCAGTTCTTGCCCCGTCGCGTCTAACACACACCAAGCCTATAAGGTCCTTTTTCGCAGCTCTGTTTTGACTGCCTTCGGGCACGAGTGCGAATGACTGTCTACGGTCCCCAGTAGGACCGTATTTTGGATGTGACCGGCCCGACATGGTCTAACCGTGCAGAGCCTTTGGTTACTGTATGAGATTACTGTATCTCATATTATCAATCAATAAAAAAGAAGGCTACCGTAACCCCTTTCCAAGTTGGATCCAAGCAGATTTCCAAGTTGGATCCAAGCAAAAATCCAAGTTGCCCCCAGGCCTGGTCGCAACTTGGATTTTTGCTTGGACCCAAGTTGGATTCGCACACCAGAGTCGCTTCAAAAATGGTCGTGAGGATGACAGTCCATGTGTGAGCACAATTCTCTCATCTCATCAAGCGAAACCCCAGGAATGGTCAGCCAAAAACAGGTGATATTCCATATGCAAGTGCTTTGCTCAGATTCCTATCAAAGACAGGAGTGAAGGAGAGAAGGAAGAGTGAATGGGATCTGCGACTGTCGAACCCCCTCTCCCACACTCGCCCATGTTCTTTTGCGAGTATCGCGTCTGAATGGAACAAGAAGACAGATCGAGGGGAAGGAGATGGTGAAATCGACTTGTGGCCTACTGGAAAAGCTGATCAAAAGAATCAAAGATCAAGGCGAAAACTGATGCACGCGTGAAACGGAACGTCCATCGCCTATCGCAGTGATCGGGGGAACTTCTCGGTTTTTTGGCCCATGCTACGACCGCTCTGAATGTGATAGGGGGTAGGGAATAAGAGTGATTGGGAGGGAATACTCTGTGAGAAAGGCTGGGCCAAAAAACGGAGAAGTGTCTGATCGGGTGCAGAGAGTGACCAGTGCTTTTTGAGAGCAGAACAGAGAAAGAAGAAGAGATGAATCACAAGCGACGCTCTATTAGCATCATGCAGTCTCTCGCCAGTCAGAAAAATGGAGAAGGGAGCAGAGAAATATGATAGAGAAGCGGTCAAAGCATTCGAACAGAAAGGTCGCAGTTTACGACAATATTGAGAGGCGGTTATGAACGAGCGGAGATGGCGTTGCTTGTGCCCGGCCCCTGGTGATCATTTAAAAAACGAAGCGAGACGGAAAATGAGAATTAGATGAAATCATGCTTAAAAGCAGAGATTGTCGAGATTTCAAAATCTCATAAGGAATTCATTCCATAATCTGTGAAAACCAGAGTCACTTGCGGGATGGCCGAGTGGTGTAAGGCGCCAGCGGTCATTTGAAGGGTACCGAGTTCAATCCCCCGCCGAGGCAGACCAAGCCTTGCTATCCCCCAGAGATCGGCAAATTGGTAGTAACCTCGGTTACGAAAGGTAAACGTTCCCTAGAAGACTGGCCAACAAGGGATCACGATGGCCTCGTCGTACCTGGCCTTACCTGTGTACACCACCAGACGTGGTGGTCTCAAAACAACTGTAAAATTGCCTTGATTGTGGATGCAACTTTACCTTTACCTTTTACTTGCTCACAAAGATGCACAGTGAAATGTGATCGGAAAATGCGCGAGCAGATATGCCTGTGGACGTTCGAGAATGATCCCATATGATTCATTAGTTGGCTCGTCAAAAAGCTCGTCAAAATTGACTAAATTCTCCAAATTCGACTTCAAAAAAGATTTTGGAGTTTGGCACGGGTAGATAACGGGAACTTCTCTGTTTTATGGCCCAGGCTACCACAGCTCTGAATGTAGAGAATAAGAATGATAGGGAATACTCCGCGAGAAAAGACTGGACCAAAATACAGAGAAGTGCCAAATACCGCACAAGCAGACGTGCAGGATCAGTAAATAAACGGCAAGTGACTTCTGGCCACTACCAGCTGAATCTTCCGTCTCCTCAGAGCTCTTTTGTGTGTGTGACTGTTCACTCTGAATGACACTAACGAAATCTGGCAGATACAGGGAGGGGAGAATCGGACTAGCGAAGGAACAGGAAAGTTGGAGAAACAATGGATATTTGGTAAGACTGGCTGGAACATTATAGTAGATTGCTGACAGTCGATAATCTTCTTCCACTAGAGCTCCTCTCGCCTCTTTCTCGGCAGCGGCCGGATGGTCTAGGGTATGATTCTCGCTTCGGGTGCGAGAGGTCCCGGGTTCGAATCCCGGTTCGGCCCAGATCTTTTGCCCCTTTTTTTCAATTGTTGAGAACACCTGTTTAGGTAGTGCACCTTAGGTGCGGTCTCGAGAAGTATTCTTTTGGATTTTCGAGAGCGAAGAATGTACAGATATCTAGAAGTGTGAGGGCAACCCATAGCTCAGTACTTCTCGCGTGACCATTTCATATTTCCCCCCTTCAAAGGCCTTCTTCTTTGACCATCTGCAACTGTTTGTCAATGAGGAGGGTCATAACTTGCCAGACAAGGAAAAGGGTGCACTGACACAGCATAAGAAAGAGATGCGGTCAAAGCATTCGAACAGAAAGGCCGGAGTTGACGGCAATATGATCGTGTATGTTCATCTCAACTTTACAGTTCCGTCTAATTTGTCCCTCAACTGTGTCTATCTCTGTCACTCATTTTGGCCCATCCACTTTTTTTAGGAGTCCACTCTGAATCATATCTCATTCTGAGAGTGAGAGAGAGGAGGAGGGAGAGGAGGGAGGAATAACGGGGAAGGGACGGGAGAAGGGAGTTGAGAGGAAGATTTTTCCCATGAGATGTGACCGCGGCTTTTGATGCGCGTACAGAGATTGAAGGGTTAATGGAAGACCAGGTTATGATATACGAGGAGTGGGTGGCGCGCTTTGATTACCGTACACTCTTTCGATAATCACGCAGTTTGCTTTTTTCAAAAAAACATGTCTAATTCATATATCGTTTACCCTCCATTATTGCCGGTCCGATTGAAATATTTTCTCAAAAATCGACTTGCTATCAAAACGAGAGTGGAAAGGAAGGAATTAATATCAATGCAGCAGGCTCTCATTCCCTTCGGGCATGATCCTTCGTCGTGTAACAACTCTGACAATGTCTCCCAACCATCCCGTTTGCTACAGAACACACTCCCTTATTTTCCAGCTTCGGTAGTCTATGGGACCACAAAAAGGAGGGGAAGGAGCGCAAACAAGGGGAGGGAAGGGCTAAGTCAAATCAAAATACTCCTCCCAAAATATGATGATACTGTTTCAGTTAAGGCTGAGTGGCTCAGTTGTGTAACGGCCAAATTAATGTGATATTCCAAATTTATTGCCGGTTTATGAATTTAGTGATAGGACAATAGGGGCGGGATAAGCAATAGGCAATAGTACAAAGAAGTTGTGACAATAAATGACGAAATTGGGATCGAACATGAGCATACTTTGCGAATATCTTGAGCATACTATTGCGTATATAATATGTAAAAAAAATGCGAAGGTGAAGTTCAGGTAGAGTATCCATTCTCAGATTGTACTGAACGAGAAGAGGGAAGATTTGGGAAATGGTTGCACGTAAGAGGCCAGGAAACAGTTCTAATGAAAGGCGGACTGGTAAGTTGAGATTTTGAATGGACGTAAAGGAAAGCAAAAGGTGATAAGGTGTACCAAAACTATGAAATATCTAATGGAATGAAGGAAGTTCATAGGGAGCGGTGGAATGTGTGATATAGGGCAGGGGACGGGATGAGGAAGCAGCTTATCAGTAAGGATACGGAAGGACGAGGGATATGGTGAAGATATGGTGACTGTCGTAAGGAATGAGATAATCGAACTAGGGCAAAGTGGAGGTTTAGGGCCGTACAGAAACGAGATATGAGATCAGAACACAAAATTTAGAGCGGGTACATGCGATATTGGACAGGAGAAGGGGTGAGGGCATGTTCAGTAATCAAACTCGTCGAAGAGATCTCTGGACATGACACAATACTCTTCAATCTTCTTATCCTCCTTCAGTTCCTCTTCCGTCTTCTTACGATTGAGGAAGAGATTCGCGCGACAGTGATCGTAACACTGAAATGGGAGAACATTAGCTATGGTTGATAGCTGACTCTTGAGTGTTTTTGTCGCGCGTTTTGTAAATAATGACGATTATCCTTCCGTTTTTTTTGAGAATCCCAAGATCTACCACTAATTTGTCTAAGCCCATAAACACGTAACTTGTTTTAGTCAACTGAAGGAAGTGCCAGTGGTCTGCGACCAGATGATATCTTGAAAGCCGAAAGACAAGAGATCATGCCGAAACGAATGATGGGGACAGCCAGGGGACATATTCTCGGTCTCAATATCAGCAGATAGAGGGAAAGTAGGGCCACCAGGGAAGACAAATGATCTACTCCTACAAGTTTAATTTCATTGACTAATGAGCAGATTGTGTGACTTTGACAACCGCGCTGAACAAGAGGCACCTAGAGGCCACAAATTGTGAGAACGGAAGTGTCTAAGAGGAAGAACTCTTACCAGAGACAGTTTGTTGTTCCTGCGACAGTTGGTGATCGTATCGAGTTTGTGTGAGATGGGCATGGAAGGAGTGAGGGAGATGAATCTGGAGGGGGAAGGATTAGGAGAAGTTCATGGTCACACAATACAAAACTGTGTCTGATTCGGCTCGCAGGACACACTTTTGCATCATAATGGGCTCTATTTGGTTGATACTCACTGGCAAGTCTGATGGCAGTATCCGACCGGGTCGTTGAGATCATTCGCGAAGACTTCGCAGCACGAGAAGGCTGAAAAAAATATTATATTTTCACCTGAATGAGAGATGCCCTCGGGGCTCCCCTCTCTAGCTCGTTCAACTCAGGTAGGATGAATGCGCAAGTTGGACGAAACTTCCCTCACTCTGGATCACTAATCTCACACTTCTCCCCGGGTATCTTATCAGTCATTCTAAAGGAACCCCGAAGGAATACCGACTTCCGCAATAGTTCATTGTGCTTTAGCCCCTAACAACTCACTCCAACGAGTACACATGAATCCCCTCTCTGATCACCTCGGGCCACTCACTTTTTGGACTGACGACATCCAGACTCTTCTCAGTGTACATTGTTTGCTGGATGCACATCGTGGCCTCAATCATTTCCCGTGTATCATTGAAGCAATTGAGGCGATAGCGGAACTCAATTGCCTGAAAGTTGGGAACTGATTGGAGTCAAGAAGGGGAAGGGGAAATGAAGGAAGAGGGGGAGATCAGGGAACTTCTCTGTTTTCTGGCCAGGCCTTGCTCTCAGAGTATTTCCGTCCAATCATTCTCATTCCCTATTAGCTCTGCACTCAGAGCGGTAGTAGTCTGGGCCAAAACCAGAGAAGCTCCGAGATTAAGAGACGTTTCACGAGAAAACGTAGCTTTGGTGGAGGGTTGACGCACGACATTTTTGCAACCCATCCCAATATTTTGTGGGTGATGTCCCCATACCATGTGCTGATATTTGGCCCAATATGAACGGTTCTGGTGCACTCTCCGAGAAACGCCATACCCCACCCAAAAAAATCCGAATTTTTCAAAAAATTAAATTATATGTTCTTTTAAGTTTTCCGGGCGTTTTTTTGCATGGAGATTCCAAAAAATTTAGTTTGAAAGAGATCGGATAACGATAAAATGTCGAAAACCATAATTTTCCCTGAATTTCTCTTCTCTTGTAAAATTTTTCTCCTTGTGACAATTTCTACCTACGATTTTCGGAATCTACGTGAAAAACTGGTAATGCTGTTATTTTTTCGCCAAATTTTACCGATGTCCTAGGATTTTATAATTCCCGGAAGATGGCCAACCACACCTGTTTGCACAAAATAGTCCATACCGAGAGGGCTCAGATCCTTTGACCAACAGTTGTTTATGCCTCCAATGATGTTTTTTCGTCATTATGAACCTTTTTACGAAATTTGGTCAAAATTTTGACCGTATTTATGGACATGACTTACCCCGACTTTTTTCACATAAGGGTCCCCCCTTATGTGAAAAATCAGGTTAGGGGTGATCTCGAAATATGACATCCGTCACGAGAAAGAGTACTTTAGGATGAACAAAAATCAGTTTTATGTTAGTTTAAGTGCAATCATATAGGATGTTGTGGGCAAATCCAACATCACCCCTAACCTGATTTTTCACATAAGGGGGGACCCTTATGTGAAAAAAGTCGGGGTAAGTCATGTCCATAAATACGGTCAAAATGTTGACCAAATTTCGTAAAAAGGTTCATAACGACGAAAAAAACATCATTGGAGGCATAAACAACTGTTGGTCAAAGAATCTGAGCCCTCTCGGTATGGACCATTTTGTGCAAACAGGTGTGGTTGACCATCTTCCGGGAATTATAAAATCCTAGGACATCGGTAAAATTTGGCGAAAAAATAACAGCTTAACCAGTTTTTCACGTAGATTCCGAAAATCGTAGGTAGAAATTGTCACAAGGAGAAAAATTTTACAAGAAAAGAGAAATTCAGAGAAAATTATGGTTTTCGACATTTTATCGTTATCGGATCACTTCCAAACTAAGTTTTTTGGAATCTCCATGCAAAAATACTTCGGCAAAACTTAAAAGAACATATATTTCTGAATTTTGAAAAATTCGATTATTTTTGGGCTGGGCCTGGCGTTTTTCGGAGTGTGCACTAGAACCCTTCATATTGGGCCAAATATCAGCACTTGGTATGGGAACATCACCCATGAAATATTGGGACGGGTTGCAAAAATGTCGTGCGTGGGATAGGTGCGATTTCTCGTGAAAGGTCTCTTAAGTGGAAACAAACCTCAGTACAGCAACTCTTCTGCTCGGGAGGACAACACTTCTGAACCGCTAGATCCGCCAGGTCTGTAATTTAGGATTTTTCATCTCAGTGGTCAGAAAAGGAAGACTTACCGATGGGAGCCGAGATGACAGACGGAATGACAATGAGGAGGAGGAGGGAGGAGAGTGACAGGGGCATGACGGGGACGTATATGACCTGGAATCGGATGAGTAATGCTGTGTTAGTTTTTAGGAAAAAAACTTGGAAAAAGCACCAGATTTGAATTCCCACATTTTCCGTTTTTGACCAATATCTCGGCTACCAGTTGCCCACTCATCACAAAAATTGAAATTTAGATTTCCAGATGGGTAATACACGCGGAGCCAATTTTTCGTATCGATCGATTCATCAGGAACCGAGATATTACGCAAAAACGGAAAATGCGGGAATTCAAATCTGGTGCTTTTTCCAAGTCTTTTTCCGAAAAACTAACACCACATAAGCGATTTCGAAGTGGGACAAAGGAACGAAAGATGTGGATTGAATCAAACGGAAACAAATGTCAATACGGAAGAGAAGGGGGAGAATGACAGAGGCATGACTAGGCGGGATATGATCTGAAATGAGGGAACTACTCGTGAGGGGTAATGAGATAAAGGAGCGGAAGCTGTGGATGATTTGAGACGAATGAGGGGAATAACGAGGGAGAATTCGTGGTGAGGCCAAGGAATAAAAACTGAGGATGGAACGATCATGACTATTTGAAACGATAAAAGGATGGAAGGAAAGTCTAATAATTTGCTCGAGTTGACATGGGGCAAACCAGAAGCTGCGGTGCTGTGGAGATGCCCTCTTATATACGGAATTTGAAACTCCACCCACCAATTCGGGCAGGTTGGGCGAGAGAGTGTGCGAAAATGAGAGAGCTTATTGATCTGACAGATTGATGATTGATTGTCTCGATGATGGCGTATCGCCATCTTGATTATTGAATAATTGGAGAAGCGAGAAACTTTATTGGCGCCAAGAAGTGATCATTCAACTAATATTCCTAATTTGAGTTTTTTTCGTAAATTTTTCCTTTTTCCTTAGATTTTAACTTACCGGTAATTTTTCCGGGTATGCTATTTCCGCAAAGCAGGGGAGTTTTTCCACTGCATTTGATGTTGTGTTTGCGTTCCAGATTTAAGTTGTCTCCTCGAGACTACGGTAGGCCACGATCATTGGCTTTCCATGGCAGCAATTATCCACCTGTTAGCTACCGTACCACAATGTGAGAGAATCACACCTGACAGATTAGAGATTTATTGCCTCCATATCGGCCTTATCTTCATCTTGATCAGTGATCGATGGAGCGGCGAGCCACTTTGCACATTTCTGATTGGCATCAATTACTTGCTTATTGAGATTATTATTTTTTTTAGAATTTATCATTTTTTTCAGTGTCTTCTTATTCATAGCGATCAGCTAATAGCTTCGGAACATTATAACTCTGAGCAATAATTGTAGGAAACCTTATATCACTACAAAATTTAAATCAGAAGTTTACTTCCGGTCTCACTTCCGCACCTACTTTTAGTAATGTGACTTTTTGGGGACACAGAACTATTAATTCGCTAGAGATGATTGTGGGATTCAGAAAACTTGTTTATTGAGATCAAATTATCTTATTTATGGAATCTCTTATCCATAGCCTGTTTCAAATAGGTTGATGATGTTCTTATTCTGAACAATAATCGAAATAAACACTTCCGGTGCAATGTTCGCACCTCCTTCTAATTATTACTTGTCTCTAGTTTGGATTCAGCAGGAGTGTTTCGCATGAAAACTGCAAACACAATAGATTGCTGAGCGTATCTAATATGGGCCTGAGATGTCGCCACCCTCATTCCTGAATCCATTTTCGATCCAACCAGCTGGCACGATAAAGAGACGCGAGGGAGCAACGCTCCATTTTCGAATAAAAACAGAGTGCAAAGCGAATGTTAGTGAACACATCAGATCGCATAATCGGTCAAAAATAACCTATTGTTGCCAATCCATTAAGCCAATGTGCCCGATAAGATCAGTTTAGCGCCAGGCTGATGATCCAATCAATCAGCCTATCGATGACTTTTTTTATCTCGCCGCGCCAATCAGTTGCAAATCAGTCGCCAATCAATCTAGAAAGAGATAAGACACGTGGGCATCAATTGGTATGGATATTTGACCTACAGCTGCACCTACAGTAATCAGCACTGGGCTTGACTCTGTCCTCTCCCTTAACTAAGCCGTCTAGACTCAACGAATATAATGGCACGTAGCCTGGTGGTTGTACTTTTGCCTCGCTATCCGGCACAGGCTGGTTCGACTCCCGCCGTGTGCAAATATTTTCGATTGCCAATCCAATGAAATCAATACGAGAATACAGTACCCCAAATCGTGCCTGCACAATCAATGAAACTTCAAAATTCCGTAGTGAGGTTCAGAGGCATTTCTAGCACTTCGGATAAACTGATCTCTGATCGGGTAAAGCATCCCTATTACTCCACATGCTCAGCTTATGTGCGAAAATATTCGTGCCCCTCCCCCTTTAAGTATCTGATTTGGCATGAATCAACATATTTCGTCGGCGGACTAAAATTTTCGGCCTAATTGGTCTTGAAAGAAAGGTATTTTTGCTCTTTTTTCCATATCAACTTGCCAGCATTGTCCAAAATAGGAGCATTGTCCAAAATAGAATAGAATAGAATAGAATTTATGGCTCTGTACGGAAACGGGGGTCCCATCAGAAAACGGGGGTCCCTTCAGAAAACGGGGGTCCCATCAGAAAACGGGGTCCCATCGGGTCCCATCAGAAAACGGGGTCCCATCGGGTCCCATCAGAAAACGGGGGTCCCTTAATTTTATTTTTATTTTTCCTTGCTGACTTGACTTGGTAGCAGCTTTGGTAGTCGGCTTGGTAGCGGCTTTCGTGGGGGGTCTCGTAGTTGACTTGATAGCAGCTTTGGTAGTCGGCTTGGTAGCGGCTTTCGTTGCGGCTTTTGTAGTCGGCTTGGTAGCGGCCTTCGTTGTTGTGGGCTTGATGGTCCTACTGGGTTCACGAGATTTCGTGGTAGGAGCGGTTGTAGGCTTGGGAGTCGTGGAAACCGACTTGCCCATCGAATTGGGGATGCCAGTTGAGCCGGTGGTACGAGAAGACTTGGTAGTAGTGGACTTGACTGTGGGCTTGGGAGTAGTGATTACGGTCGAAGCGCCACCGCGTTTCGGTGTGGTTACCGCAGTTGAAGCAGAATCCGACTTGACGGTTTTACTGGTCGCGCGCGGAGAGGTAGTAGTAGGCGCGACTGTGGGATTGGGAGAGGTGGATACCGACTTGCCAGTCGACTTAAAAAAAATAATTGTTGGGACCCGGTGGGACCCCCGTTTTCTGATGGGACCCCCGTATTTTTTTGGGACCCCCGTTTTCTGATGGGACCCGATGGGACCCCCGTTTTCTGATGGGACCCGATGGGACCCCCGTTTTCTGATGGGACCCCCGTTTTCTGATGGGACCCCCGTTTCCGTATAGAGCCGAATTTATCAGTAATCGCGGGGTATGCGCTGATCATGGGAAAAGTCGTCGCCAGTATTCGTTATTCACACTCCACCAGTTACTTCCTATTCTTCTTTTAATTTCATCCCTCCAGCGTTCTCTCGGTCGACCTTGGTGTCTATGGCCTACTCGTTGATACGGAATCCATACTGTCAGTCTTCTTGCCCATCTATCGTCGTCCATATTTCGCACTTTGTCAGCCCATTTTATTTTTCGTCGTAAAGCTTCATTTACCCAATCTTTAGCACCAGATTCTTGTCGTACTCTATCATTGGTCCAGCGGTCTTTCCATTGTATTCCAATCATTCTTCGCTCCATTTTGGATTGGGCTACTGTTAGTAATCTCTTGTCCGATTCTCTCATGACCCATGCCTTCAGGGAGGTCTCCAGGTCTTCAGGTTTTCAGGTCTTCAGCTCTTCAGGTTTTCAGGTCTTCAGGTCTTCAGGTCTGCAGGTCTCCAGGTCTTCATGTCTGCAGGTCTCCAGGTCTTCAGGTCTTCAGGTCTTCAGGCCTTCAGGTCTTCAGGTCTGCACGTCTCCAGGTCTTCAGGTCTTCAGGTCTTCAGGCCTTCAGGTCTTCAGGTCTTCAGGTCTGCAGGTCTCCAGGTCTTCAGCTCTTCAGGTTTTCAGGTCTTCAGGTCTTCAGGTCTGCAGGTCTCCAGGTCTTCATGTCTGCAGGTCTTCAGGCCTTCAGGTCTTCAGGTCTGCACGTCTCCAGGTCTTCAGGTCTTCAGCTCTTCAGGTTTTCAGGTCTTCAGGTCTTCAGGTCTGCAGGTCTCCAGGTCTTCATGTCTGCAGGTCTCCAGGTCTTCAGATCTTCAGGGAGGTCTTCAGGTCTCCAGGTCTTCAGGTCTTCAGGTCTTCAGGCCTTCAGGTCTTCAGGTCTGCACGTCTCCAGGTCTTCAGGTCTTCAGGTCTGCACGTCCAGGTCTTCAGGTCTTCAGGTCTTCAGGTCTGCACGTCTCCAGATCTTCAGGTCTTCAGGGAGGTCTCCAGGTCTTCAGGCCTTCAGGTCTCCAGGTCTTCAGGTCTGCACGTCTCCAGGTCTTCAGGTCTTCAGGTCTGCACGTCTCCAGGTCTTCAGGTCTTCAGGTCTGCACGTCTCCAGATCTCCAGGTCTTCAGGGAGGTCGTCAGGTCTTCAGGTCTTCAGGGAGGTCTCCAGGTCTTCAGGTCTTCAGGTCTCCAGGTCATCAGGTCTTCAGGTCTTCAGGTCTTCAGGTTTTCAGGTCTTCAGGTTTTCCAGTTTTCAGGTCTTCAGGTTTTCCAGTTTTCAGGTCTTCAGGTTACTTTAGAATCCTTGAAAACTGGGTTCGCGTTATCATGCTGATACAACCCTTATCTAGTCTGATAAGTCAATTGCCAGACAGTTTCCCGCTTTTTTGGCGCATGTTTAAGAATCTTTAGTACTCGGACACATATTGGGCCTCTCAAGTTTACTGCCTCTTTTTTTAAAAATTCCATATTGGTTGTTCCTGGAACGAGCTGCTCAAAATATATATTCCTCCTTCGTTCTCATAAAACGGGTCTCGGGGACAAAATTTGTTCGGTTTCGAAGTGATTTTCAGATTAAAAAGTACAAATCTTGAAAAAATATTTATTTTTTTTGGTTAATTTACGTTGTTTTGAGTGCTCTCTCAAAGGATGGTGTTGTCTGGTCGTCTTGGACCTCAAAAAATCTAATCCCCATCAGAGCCCCTAATGAAGATCCGATCTTAGAAATAAAGGAGCACCGCTTATCAATATCTCATCTCTCCATCACATCTCACAAGCCCATCTCGAAGCTCATCGATCACCTTACTGTTTGATATGATCGCACTCTCTTACTTTCCCATTATCTTTATCTTTGGCACCATCCTCGGTTGGCTGACAGTTGATATCACCTGTGGCCAGTCCCGAGATCGAGAGATACGCGCGAAGTATGAGAGTGAGGTCATACCTGTGGCTCTTCTCGATGGGCGGAGAGTGGTCTCGCACGGAAATTCTACGAATAAAGCGAGAGATATAGCGTCTATCGGTCAATCTTGCCCTTTCTAGCCTACCGTAAGTAATCCTTTCCCATTAACGAGTTTACCACTTACCCTTCTCCAGTCAATCAATTACCTTACTCTGCTTCCATTCCACTCTGTGTTGCGAAGTCGCATTCAATAGTTAGTCGCATTCAATAGTTAGACAAGGGCTGCGGTTTCCTGATTGGAGTTGAGTAACGAGACGCGTATTCCTTAAATTTGTAATCGATTTGCCTTTTAACAGAATGCGACTAGAAAGTGAAACTATTGCAAACCTACTTCTCTTTTTTCACGCATCTTCTTAGATCTTTTTCAGGTCGTTTTACCTATCTACAATGGCTCGGTTCCCATTCTTCGCGTATCTCCTTCTCCTCTCCCTCCTTCCTCTTCTCGCGTCGGCTGGATACGGTAAGCAGAGTGTCTCGTCAGAATAAGAAGGATTATAGTATCAGACAGCCAACTAAGCATCTTATTCCAGACAAGGCAAGTCGGGCCGCTGCGAAAAAGTGCTGTTCTGCAGAGGAGAGGAGGCGTTGCATGCAGGTTTGTTTCGATCCTCTTTCACCGTAATGTCGTTCATATAAATATGTTGCAGGCAATCGAGTTTCAATTCCGCCTCAACTTCCGCAATAAGACTGCCGAGCGAGAGGCGACTGTATGCATTCAACGCGAGCTGTACTCTGACAATAGCCTATCCGTCGTCAGCCCGAAAAGTCAGTAAACCAGAGATTATGTAATAGAGCAATAAGCGAGACATGCTCCTACAATTGAACTGGATCACAGTCACGAGCCTTTCGAAACAAGCTTCTATTTCAGCCCTCCACTGCTGTGATGTCTTCGCCATCGACCCTAGCGATCGCGACAACGTCTGTTTCAATGCTTGCCAGTGAGTTTTTCGTCTGACTCTCTCCATTTCACGTTATCTCTCACTTTCTCTTACCACTTTCCAATTCCAGGTTCGTCTCGCTCTCTCCCAGCATCAAACCGACGCGCAAGCTGGCAATCATTCGCGAGTGCCGAGCGACTAATCGACTGGCCAAGGTAAGATCCCCGTGAGATCTTCCTTCTCTGCTCTTCTTCAAACCTCTACCCACTGGCATCGTTTCCCGACTGGACCCAACACTGCACATAAATAGCAATCCAGTAGCTTCGAGTGAATGTGTGCAAGAGATTCCTATCTTTGAATCATAATATAGCCAAGAAAAGTTGAATTATGGAAGCATTGCAGTGCTTCGATTCCTGTCGGAGGGCTCTCGATGGCGCCAACTCCTTGGAGGACATATTGAAGAAGAGACAATCGAGCGACGGCTGTGCCGCTGTGAAGAAGGAGATTTTCAAAGGGAGAACGAATAACTAATCACCCTATTCTACTTGTTCTATAGTGTATACCTAGCGCCTTCCTAATTCAATTCCCGGTTGTTTTCGATGAGTTATTTATTATATTTCGTTTATATCTGGTTTTATTTCGCTTTTCCTAGTCCTTTCATTGTATGCGATCTAGTACTCTTTTCTATGATTTGCCATTTCATTTGTTCTTTGCATTTCCATTCGAGAGATTTTCACTATCTACATCACAAGATGATGGTAAAAATATAAAATAATATTACAAGAGTGGATGTCTGAATGTCTTTCATTCCATAAATCTGACTTGTGAGGAAACTTTTCGCGAGAATCGTTTCAAATAGAAAAAAACGTGAAAGAAAGAGCCGTCGAGGGCTTTCTAACATCTAATCATAAAAATGCACGTTAGAGTCTAGTCAACCTCAGAATCTCAATGGTGATTGGCTATTGATGGAGGTAGTGTGTCTCGAAAGGGCGCTGAATTGTCTAGTAATGATGGTCAGTTTTAGCCCACTCGCGTGAAAGATTTTCGTGGATCACAGTTCATCGTATCAAGTAATGCAAAAATTCGAATATTAGGAGAAGAAAAGGACTCTGATCTACCAACCGGTGCTGGGCAAATACTCTTTCTTAATCCACTACTACCGAGAAAATGAGAATCCCATCTGGTCATTCCTTTTCCATATCATCCAATCACGCACTCCCATCTCTCATTTATAATCTATTCAAGACGGTTGAAAGATGACAGAAGTAGTACTCACCTTGCCTTGAAAAAAGAATCATACACGTATTTGAAAAATTGTAACACCAATCTTAATTCCATTCAAGATTTCTCATGCCGAATTTAACTCCGATATGAAGTCTCGTTACCTATCCATTCAGGAATCGAACATTGTCAATGGGCCAACGCGCAGTCTGTAGCATCCATCTCTGCTCTCGTTCCAATGAATCGACTAATCAGAGAAACATCGACTTTCTAGTTCTGGGTATCTTTTTCGATGAAACTTCCGAGATTCTGCCTCACTATCACATTTTGACGCAAAGTTGTTTCTTGTTCCGCGCGTAACGAAATTGCTATTAAACTATGGTCGCCTTTAAAATTAAGCAATAATTATATAATTGGTGCTTAATGAACGCGAAACCATCCCAGAAATCGAGTTTTATTATTAAAAACTAAGAAAAAATACTGGAAATTGGCGGACAACGCGCAAAACGAAGTGAAAGTGGGCGGAGCTAACGCGTTTGGCGCGCGGAATAGTTTAATAGGTGTGCAATTACAATCGTATCATTTAAAAAATGTGATACTTAGACATTAATTTTTTGTCCTTTTTGAGAAAAATTACTCATTTTTTTAGAAAAGGTTGTCCGTCGTTTGGATCGAATCGTTGGTAGGTCATGCGGGCCAGAAATGTCGTCCAATTGGCGTATGGAGTGCCCGGAGTTCTCGCCTATTTCCTGGTATTCTATGCAATGCGGGGAGTAAGGAAGATTCTCAGCACGAATTTCATCGTAATATATGTGATGATGGCTGTGTCGGTAAGTTTCTTTGAAGTTATCTAGACTTTGAACTAATAATAGTCTGCAATTAATTGAGAAATTGCACTGAGCTACTCTCACTGCAAATTATTCTGCAATAACTGCAACAGGTTTTATATTCAATTTATTCCCGTTTTAGAACATTCTGACGTGGCTGAATGCATGGATATACCTTAAGTTGATCAACGAATCATTCTTCTTTTTCTACTACGAATGGCTCGAGGAACATCCTTGGATTGCGTAAGAGTAAACCTGTACACCAAGAATAGTTGAGTTTCAGCAACACCCATCATTTTCTGTGCTCTCACTTCTATTATGTGCAAAATATCGATCTATTTATCTTCACATTCGATCGATTTCTTTGTGTAATCTCTATGACAAAGGATGTTCAGGTGATTATGAAGGGCCTTGTGGACGCTAAAGTTTCGGTATTTATATATTTTAGTGGTGGAAGAGGTACTATCTTTCCATTATTGTAATGACCCACATCGGGTTTCTCACACTTCACTTGATCTTGATAACTACCCGGTATTTTCTTCCGTTTTCTCCCAAACTATCCATTATTGCAGTACATATTATAGTGCCGTTACGGCTAATCATGTACTGGTATTAGATAACAATACAGGAAACTACGACTTTGCTACAACTCAAGCTGAGCTCGCTGTAAGAACTCTGTTAATGGAAAGACTAGATTCATGATATTTACAGGCGATTGCGATATCAGATAAAATTCGACTTGGATTTGGCATCAGCATTTGGCTAGCTTGCTTGATTCTCAATGTTTGTTCGCACTTTGAGTGATGAATAAGAGTAATTTACAGGGATTATCGCGCTACTTCTTGCCGAAGTTAAAAATGAGAAATACTTTATCAGCTGTAATATAATTTCATTAATAATTGATAACTTCAAATATCAGAAAACTACCTTTCTTCTGCTCAGTCTGTGCATATTTTTGACTCAATTCCTCAACATCGTAGTAGTGGTTAGTCAAAATTCGTAATACACTGATTGAAAGAGAGTTCACATTTTCTTTAGATTCTGCTTACTACGTTCAGTTCATCTATCAAATTTCTTAGGAACGATCCTCAAATAACCTATGTCATAATGTACTTCACTTCTGATCTGTTCTCGATTGGGCCAGCAATGTGAAGACAACAATTAATTCGAAATTATCAAATGCATTATTTCAGTTACACTATCCTGCTGCCCGGTCCTATTCGGGAGTTTCTCATTCAGAAAATTACTGACAGCATGCCCTTCCAGATAGGAAACATTTCGTCGTCATGAATGGAGATGCTTCTAATTCGCTCCTGCACATGCATTTTATAGTTCTTCTCTTTATGATATAATTGTTCTTTGTTTCTGTCTTTGTTCTAAATTCATTAATAAATCCAGCAAAGTTGCCTGTTGTACATCTATTAACCATCGTAACTAATATAGTTCCTTACTTCTTATTTTCTACAGTTTAACAGTATGTATTCAATGTGACTCGACGAACTTGTGAAACATTTCTGAAAAGTCAAGACACACTCCCAAACTCGGTTCTTTGGATTAGACACTTCCGGAATGCCGATAGCGCCTAGGCTGAAATTTCTCCTCTAAAGCGAGCCAGGATTCTCACCTCTCCTTTCAACACGTATCTTCACGGGAAAAGGGATATAGAGACTGCACTCCCCCTCTTCCTTATCTCCCCTCCCCTTCTCTCCCCTCTCCTTCTCCCTCACTAGGCTTGTTTACTGCTTTCGTCGCCATTGGCAACCGGCTTGATAATAGATACTAGAAAGGAGACCACACACTCATTCTTCTACTCAAGTCGAATCAATGGATGTAAGTAATCAGTTTATCCCTATCTTCTCGAAATTTATCCCTACCATTTTACACTTTCAGGACAACTCGGCCGCTCTAATGGCACATCTCCGTAAGCAGACTTCTACTGCGGAGGTACTCCTGTTTCCAGCCGGATGCTAATTTCCTCCCGCAATTTCAGGCCGATAAAAACAATGATGAGAAGGATAAGTCATGCGGGTATGTTATTGCGGGTACGCTGCGAATCTCAAGAGAGAATAGTGGTATTTTTCGCGCGTAATGATGATTATTCTCCGTCGTTTCGGCACTATTTTTTTTTCTCAAATAGTGCCTGTCAATCAGTGAATTTTATTTTATTTTCAGTTAATTAATTATTTAATTTCATGATGTACCGTCGCGAGTATTTCTCCGAAGACTACACAGTGAGTGTGTATCACTTTATTGTTTTTTGTTATTCAAATAAATGTACACGGAGATTCTCGACATGATGGAGATATCTGTAGTAAAGACTAAAATACGCCTATTCATCTCGATACAGTATCCCGTTTTCCTTTTCATTCATTACATTCTCACACCTACTCATTTTGTTCAATCCAACGACAGTATTTGTTTCCGAACAAGCATCTCTCACGATTGGGAAATATTATTGATATTTGCGAAAAATTAATAATCTAGAGGGTTATTTGGCGGTGCTACAAGAAGGAACGTGCCCGTGATTCAAAGCTGTTGCATCCTGTCGTCATTATAGTCATTCTGGAATAGAGAGGGAATAGATATTAGTATGTATCGTATCACAACCTCTCTGAGTTCATTGTAATTTGTAATGTCTTCGAGCACGTTGACCTGAAATGTGCCTGCAGTACTAGGCTAATAGACGGGAAAATAGGTACTAGGACGAAAAATAAGAAGTACGATGAGAGCAGGTCAATGCTGATCATTGTTGATAATAGGGAGTGTCCCCGAAACGTCTCGACTTATCCGATGAACATCTTTCTGGCCACAGTCAGACAGAAAATAAATATTGCAGCAGCACGGCATCTCCGACATGTGTCGCGAGATGGAATACGACGATTCCGCTCCCGTCGAGGAGGTCGTATGTAGAGTGGATGAAGTGCCCGAGGGAGGGTGAGATCACTTTGGCTTTCCTCAAATTAATCCACACAATGCTGAAAAACTTCCGAAAAATACGGCCGATTTCGGAAACACTGGAATATGGTATGAACCATCGACACAGCTGCATTTCCATTTGTGTGCGCACTGTTATTGAGAAGTAGGTTCGTTAGTTCGTGAAGGCGATGAGTTTTCTTCTTACGAAAATGTACCTTTTAGAATGCACGAGGTCGAGTTGCGCGGTCGCAAGATCGTCATCGTTCGAGACAAGGGAAAATTCTCGGCTGTCAATGGGCTCTGCGCCCACTACAATTGGCCGCTGATTAATGGTGAGACATGTGCTGTTTCTGGTTTACGAGAAAACATGATATCACTGGTACTGCTGTAATGGCAAACTGGGCTGTAATTCGATCGTGATATCGGCTCATCAATGATGAGATTTTTAGTCTCTGAAATTTCGGCACAGTGTTTCTGTTTGGTCGAGCCATAAATGTGAAATATATCTGGTCACAAACTAATTTCTGCGTTCAGGAGTACTGATAGCGCAAGCACATACTAGAAGCACCTCGAGTTTATGTATATTGTATATTTGGTCCTGGTTTGTGGTACGTGCAGAATAGACCAGCCTCCTCCACAGAGTCTCTTGGCTTTTCCCTGCTATTGTAGTTTCTAGCCAGATAGAGAGTCTGATTCTCCCTCCTCACATACTACGGAGAGAGGGGGCGTGCTGAAATGGAGAGACTCTGTCTAGTGAACGGTAGTCGTTAATCTCTCCCAGGCATACAATTTTCTTGGAAATATGCGTGAGAAAATGAGATGAAAAACCGGAAAATACTGTAATTTCAACAGGCGGTATAATGGATCTCGATAACACTGGAATGAGTGTCACACTTCTTGATAAACGGGAAAAATTAGACAAAAAAATTCAATTGAAGTGAATGGGAATATTACACTGTTGCTGGAAATTTTGCTCGATATTCTTCCAGGTTACTACTCGAACGGGAAGATTCGTTGTCAACTGCACGGCGCTTGCTTCAACACGGGTACGGGAGACATCGAGGACTACCCGACATTCGATGGACTCCATCCATACAATGCAAGTTAAAGGGACCCGGACACACAAATGAAGTAAATTTCAGAAAAAAGAGCTGATTTTTCGGAAAAAACTCAAAAAAAACGCATATTTTTACGATTTTTTTAAAAGGAGTTATGATTTTTCAAAGTTGCACATTTTGGCCGTTCGCCCCGGCATACTGTGGTTAAAATCAGCTTTTTTTTCTGAAATTTACTTCATTTGTGTGTCCGGGTCACTTTAATGAGATCCATAGCATCGGTATTTGCAGTATCCAGAGTTAGTTTCTAAATAGATCAGCCGACTTCTAGTACACAACGAGGAGATATGATCAGAAGACACAAAAAGACAACGGTACAATTCACGGCATTATCGATAATACCGCAAGCAGAATAGGAAATAGAACGCATTCATTTGTAAAAAAATCTTTTCGTTTAATTTTGAGTCGGTATTGAAGCATCGTCGCTGGTGTCAGGTGTTGGTTTGATGATCAGGAGTTGCGTTCACGCTAATCCTTCTTTTTGCAGGTCCGAAAAATGGGCGAGAACCTAGTCATTTCGACAACAGAGAAGCGTCTGGGCTCCGATCGTCACACTAAACCGAACTGGATCCGTAGGATTACCACAGAGAAGCCGATTATCATCGTTGGCGGAGGTTAGCTTCGAAAATATAAGAAGAGACTTTTTGTCGTCAAAAACAGTCGATTGCAAGCCAAGCGTTCGTTGTTTGTGGAAGAGTTGAGCAGGTCGCGAGTATTGTGATACTGCTTGATTTTCTTCAAATCGTACATTTGAATGTTGTGGACGGTGCATATGACGAGGGCGGTTCTCATATCGTTCAATTACCGCACCGTGCCAAGAAATAGTTGCGAGAATTGATGAAAATGCAGGTCCCGCAGCACAATCTATCGCTGAGAACCTGCGCGTGGAGGGATCTCGCACGCCCATAATTATGATGACCAAGGAATCGATCACTCCGTACGATAGAGTACTGCTATCTAAGGTATGGCAGAAATACATTCCTTAAAGCCTCTGATAAAGTAAAGTACTGAGTCGGTTACTAACGCGTAACGCGTCATCGACTACCCAACGGCTGAACTGCAAATGATATTACAATAGGATGATAAATGAGAAAGTTGCTTGTCTTCCGCGATTCTATCGCAAGATTAAGCAATTTCATCACATCTACGTAGATAAATCTCAGCGGGTACAACGCATGCAAGAGGTCGGAATAAAATAAAAGTTAGGTGTAGAAATTCTTTAGAAATTATATGTTCAATTATGCTAGATATCGTTCAAAGGCTCAGTAAAATCAATGTGCTAGTTAGCGAGCTTCGATTCTCCGTGAGGAGGGGAGGGGGAGGTTGATAACTATCCTCCTCCCTTCCGCTTCATCCCTCCTCTTACGCGAACGCTCGTCAAAGGAGCGATACATATTTTCACGATAACGACGCGAAACACTGCAGAGACTGGACAATCCCGCGATGGCATTGCGTACGGAGGAATTCTACACTGAGAATCACATCGTAGTTCGTCTCAACTCGGAGGTAATGAATTAGTATGTCTACCCATTTCACTGCATTCTGATGGGACATGCGAAGATAATCATTGCTTCACGCCAATAGAAATACGCCATGAGAGAAAATTGAATTGCCGATCTCATAAATTATCAAGATTACCGTCCTCATCGAAAACCGGAAACTGTTTTGACTGAAGGTGACCTCCATCGATCCTGCCTATCACACGCTCACTCTGGCCGACGGATCACTGCACGAGTACTCCAAAGTGTTCATCGCGGTAGGAGGAGCAGTGAGGAAGCTACGGAATGAGGGAGCTGATC
Source organism: Pristionchus exspectatus (assembly GCA_911812115.1). Taxonomy (NCBI): domain Eukaryota; kingdom Metazoa; phylum Nematoda; class Chromadorea; order Rhabditida; family Neodiplogasteridae; genus Pristionchus; species Pristionchus exspectatus. Next base: position 29,321,831 of record OU461583.1, on the reverse strand, counting down.
TGAAGGTAAGTCTAAGATATTATATATCTTTATATGATATGACCATTCATAGTTGTAGCGGATGAAAATCAATCATAAGAGAGAGTACGCTCGCAAAAAAATAGAAGATTAGGTTAGATAATCATGAAAATAATATCGTACGATAAACAATTTTAGGGAATCCACACTCTACGCAATCACGCTGATCCAGCAGGAATCATTGCCGACGCCAAGGGAGAGGATGTCGTGTGCATTGGGGCCAGCTTCATTGGTGAGTTATGCTTACTGAATTAGCGTCCTACCGGACGACAACATTGATCTGATCTCATCTTACATTTGGATGATCTGTATGAAAAGAATCGTCCAGCGCACCTTGGTGGAATTTCATCAGAACATCTATGATTAGTGACACTCCACTGTCAATCTGAAAAATCCAACCGTCTGAATCTGCAAGTCTGCACTGCCTTCTTATTCTAACCTTCTTCTGTTACCGATAACTTCTGCAACCGTCTTCATTGCTGAGAAAAAGTGCAGAGTTTCGAGATTGGGATTTTATAAAATGGTGATTTGCCCGCACTTGGAAAACATATTAGCAGATCGCATAGGCTGGTCAGTCACTGATGCTAATTAAGATGCACGAGTATACACGAAAGAACCACATCATTACTGATCGCTTTGTGTATATCCCCGAAACCCTCGCATAAGAGTCACTCAACCGCTACTATTTCGGAAACGACAAATTGTATTATTCATTCTTCCAGAAAATACCTCTCTCAGGCATGGAAGCCGCCTGCGCCCTCGCGCCCGAGGCCAAGTCAGTCACTGTTATCTGCACTACTGCTGAGCCAGTGCCCGCATTGGGGGAACAGATTGGCAAATCGCTGAGACTGGTCAGTGACTTATGCGATGTTATTTTACGGGAGAGGTTTACAGGAGATAGTGAGAGAGTGCTCAGCAGTGCAGTGTGCTGAGCAGACATAAGAGACACTATCTGAGAAAGCTCACCTACCACCGTACAGTAAAAAATAATATATTCTGAAAAAAATGCACCTGGGGTAACTTTTTACGTAGAACTCGAAAATCGACTCTAAAAAGTCGTATCTCTAAAACTAAAATTCTTATAGGTCACTTCATGGTGGCAGGGGTCCCATACAAAGTTTTTTATGGGGCTTCCAATCATCCAAGTAAGTATTAAATCTTTCGGATAATGAAAAAAGAAATGTTTTCACAGAAGAAAGTGAAAGGATAGCTCATCTGGATAAATACTTGTTCAATTTTTTGAGCAAAAATATTTTTTCCTGAAAAAAAAATTAACTACGGCGGATTTTTTAGTTCAATTTTCGGATTCCCCGTAAAAAGTTGCATATATGGTCATTTTTTCAGATTTTTAACTTTTCCCATATTGGCTCATTTTTGCCTTCAAAGGTTACGGAAACACGATTTTCCAGTATTTGGACGGCTTACCTACTTTCAATAAATGAAATTTCCACGGAAAATGACTCATACAGTATTACAACGTCATATTACGAATATTTATCACCATTGGACTCCAATCCGCGACCATCATTTTTGACCCATGACCTGAACCCGGGGTCATGGTCCGAAATGGGCATGAAAAGTCATGATCGAGAAACTTCAATTGCTATATGCCGATGTGTTGCATAGTCTCTAAGAAAATTTTCCTCATCGGAAATATCGTAATTCGAATATCGCAAATTGATTTATCAAAATAAATATCAAATTTTCATCAATTCTCGATTTCGCAGCTTCGAATTACGATATTTCCGGTGAGGAAAATTTTCTTAGAGACTATGCAACACATCGGCATATAGCAATTGAAGTTTCTCGATCATGATTTTTCATGCCCATTTCGGACCATGAGGCTCATGGGTCAAAAATGATGGTGGCGGATTGGAGTCCAATGGTGATAAATATTCGTAATATGACGTTGTAATACTGTATGAGTCATTTTCCGTGGAAATTTCATTTATTGCAAGTAGGTAAGCCGTCCAAATACTGGAAAATCGTGTTTCCGTAACCTTTGAAAGCAAAAATGAGCCAATATGGGAAAAGTAAAAAATCTTAAAAAATTACCGTATATGCAACTTTTTACGAGGAATCCGAAAATTGAACTTAAAAATCCGCCGTAGTTAATTTTTTTTTCAGGAAAAAATATTTTTGCTCAAAAAATTGAATAACTATTTATCCAGATGAGCTATCCTTTCACTTTCTTCTGTGAAAACATTTCTTTTTTCATTATCCGAAAGATTTAATACTTAGTTGGATGATTGGAAACCCCACAAAAAACTTTGGATGGGACCCCTGCCACCATGAAGTTTCCTATAGGAATTTTAGTTTTAGAGATACGACTTTTTAGGGTCGATTTTCGAGTTCTACGTAAAAAGTTACTCCAGGGGCATTTTTTTCAGAATATATTATTTTTCACTGTACGGTTCGTAGTTGATTTTGGTCAGTTTTCTCAGATAGTGTCTCATAAGTAATGTGAGGCCTTACTCCGGTGAATCGAAATCCTTCTTCCTTGCAGTACTTCGAAGAGAAAGGCATCAAGATCATCACTAATGCGAGAGTGAGCAAACTGACGGGAGCGGATGGCAGAGTTCAGGAGGTTTGTGAGCAAAGTGTTATAGTGCATAGATCAGAACCACACCACGGAATATGCATTGGAACGGAAAGATATAATCCGTCGTGTGCGACAATATTTCGTGCTTCTATAATGGTACTTGTTTTACCCTTTACTCTTGAAATTCATCTGCTTCATTCATGTTTGCAGTGGATCAAATAATTCCTAATTCTTCTCTTCTCAGGTGCACCTTGTCGATGGCACTGTGCTACCCGCCCGTTGTGTCGTTGCTGGAATTGGTGAATTGGATTAATTAAAAAACACTGCGTAACCTCAAACACCGTACCACCTAAGAACTATACTTATTATCACCAAACATGTTCCCTGGTTGCGGCCAAGAGCAGAGCTTTTTTCTATTCCTTGGCATTTCACTTTGATGATCTCCTTAAAGGCGTCGACCCTGACACGGCATGGATGGCTGAGTGCGGGATCGAGCTGGATAAGAGAGGCTTCATCAAGGTAAAATAATCGAAAATTCCCGAATCGACTGAAAGTAGTGAATAGAAAAAATAGAAAAATAGTGAAAATAGTGAAGAAATAGTGAAAAATAGTCAATGGAAACAATCGTCATTGACCTACTCAAGGATATCATAGAATATAACAATATTTCCTTTAGCCGGGATAGTCGGGAAGGAAGGGATACTCGAAGGAGTAAATGAACCGCTGTCTGGAAGTGACTATGATCGAGGAAACAGATTTCCCAGTTCAGGTCGACGAGTTCTTCCTCGCCAACAGAGCTGACGTGTACGCAATCGGCGACTGTGTTAGTGCTCCTCTGCCCTTCTTCGGCCAGGAATCGATCAACATCCAGCACTTCCAGACAGCGCAGAAGCATGGTAAATATAACAATAGTACGAATCGAATGCGCCCCATTCGCCTCATATGAATCGCGGCTCCTCCTATCTTTCTTATTCAACTTTTTTATCTCACTATTATGCCACAAAATAAAGTCATTCGTGCAGTTGTGAGACTAAGGAGGAGAAAAGAGATGTATCTTGTATTGTATATCTTCTCCATTCGAGGCCAGCTCGCGGCTCGTTCAATGCTGAACAAGCCGATGCTCGACCACAACGTGCCCTTCTTCTGGGCAATGTTCTTCTGGATGATTAGTATCCGCTTCGCAGGTAAGTAATTGGGGGAAAGATCAAAGATCATAACCTCACTTATTGAAGATGTCATCATCTCGAGATAAAACTTCTAACATGTTGGCATCTTGAGAACAAAGATCGTGCAATCAACAATCAAAGATTATGAAATCTACTCAGGTGTCTCGGAGGGACACGATTCCACCGTACTCCGAGGCGACACGGATAGCTTCGTCTTTGTGCAGTACTATTTCAGGTGAAATTTTTCAAATTTTTATATTTTTCTTGAAAAATCTCAAACTTGAAAAATCTCTTAGTGGAGTATCAGGATACAATTCTACGTCACAAACACTTCTCCATGTTGTACCCAGCAAATAGGGGAAATGGCTTCAGAAAGAGCTCAGATTCCGCACACTAAGTCAAGCGTAAGAAGGTGCTCGTATCACAAGTGCAAACGATGAGCAGTATTGTTTTCTAAGACCAAAATTTCGTCTCTTTCACCTTTGGGGATTGTTCTCGACCTATTCCTCCGTTTGACATTAGAGATATCGAGTACAACTCGACTCGCTTCGAGGCGGGATATGCAATTCGTTCTTTCCGATGTAGCAAAAAACCACTAATTCCAGGATGCTCCGGCTATGCTGTTTCTAAGCAGTGCAGAGCATGTACTATCCTAATTAATTTAATTAATTAATTAATTCAGGGACAATCGCGTGATTGCTGTGTGCAGTGCCGGCCCGTCCCTCGCATCCATTCAATTCGAATCGATGTGCTCGAGAAAGATCTCACTCACAAGGGAAATGGTCGAGAAGTGAGTTCAAGACGCAATTTCTATCTGAACTATTCGGTCTTCATCCTTGATAATGTAACCTGATCCTTGAATACTTTATTTTGTAAAGACCAGGATGTGCTTCTGGGGCAGTATGCTTCGTTTGGGGATAATTCTGACGTGTTCTATGTAACTGATTAGTCTGGTACCAATTAGCATCGTCTCTCAAATCATTGGTGATAACCTGAAGTTTTGATCTTACATTCCTGGAGTGATAAGCTAAAACCGGATGAGAGATATTCCGAAAATGTCTATCTTTCAGCGCTCCGGACGACAATCTGTCAATCTACCTGAAGTGAACGCCGCCGCGAAGGCAAAACTGCCAATTTTATTCTGAGGACCTGCGCTCCTTCTCTGCATTCTTCTTCCGTCTACTACTTCTAGTCCCTCTCTATTCTTATTCGAGGAATGGTCTGATCCTCTCACTTTATCATGATCCCTCGCAGTTGTGATTGACTAGAGATCGCTGAGATGAGAGTGATCTTCTTGCACTTTCTCATCACCAATTCATCTATTGTCTCCCCTGGATAAACTAAGAATGGCGAGATGTGGAATCACGTCAACAGTATTGTTGACTTAAAACGCACGTTTTGTATTGAACAAATTCAGATTTTCTGATACATTTCAGCAGGATTTGTGCATTGCTTCGTCGGACAAGTGGGGGAAGGATATGTTGTTTTGATTTTTTTTTTTGCAAATTCACCTCTTGCAGCTACGCAGCCAGTTGACGTCAAGACCTTTCCTCTCCATTTGCATGGACTGATGGAGAGCGTAGGCCCGGAATTACCCCCCATACGCCGCGTTCCATTACCTTTTTAGTAGTAGCCATTCCAGTACTCGGATATTCCCCGCCCCTGCCTCCATGATTTTTCTGCTCACTATTGGGGAAAAACGCCTGCAAATGGAGCCGAGCTCTGAGAATTCTCATGCTGCTCATTGCTCACGCTGATTCACTGGGTTCGTCTTCCTGCGTATGTCCCTCGATAGTCAATCGGCTATAGCATTTCTCAATGCGATAGTAGTTTCGTCGCGGGGCTGTTCAAAAATTGGTGCTCTCCTCATTTCACATCTTCTCGAACAGAGTGACCAACCTAGTGAAGTGAGTAATGCGCTACAGTTTAGATCCTGTATCAGCTCGTTTCTAAGCGATCGATTTGCTAGCCTCTGTCAGCACGCATCATCATTATCTTATCGAAAATCTTTCATAATTGATCAGCGATTTTCGGCTCGGTTCTGAAGCTGCTCCTCTCAAGAATCCCCTCGAAAACCACCCCTAATTGGCCGTAGTTTTGGCGCCCTCGCCTCTATTCCCCTTCTCTTGGCAATAGTGCTCTACCTTCATAGGCCCTTTATCTCTCCTTATTATTAATCTTTAATAAATATCTTAAATATCAGGAATGGAACGACGATCGACCGTCCTGCTGGGCGAATCTCAGGTGAGGAAACGGTGTGAAGCTTTAACTTTAACCAACTTTAACGGGATAGGATTTGGACCAAAACCGCGATCGGTAGCTATCAACAGGCTTCCATAAAATTCTCAATGTTTTTTGATCGGACGAATTTTGCGAAAAAAGTTACAAATTATATCTAATTTGTTCGAATTGTGTGAAGAGGGGGAGGGGAAGCGAGAGAGCGGATGAGCAAGAGAGAGAGAGAGAGACATGCGAGAAGGAAGGGGCTCTATTTCTCATCTCATCTCGCCTTCCCCTTCCCTCAAACAGTGCGTTGCGCTAGCGCTACTCGGGCTTTAGCGCGTCACAATATCAACATTCGGAAAAGTACTATCGTATTGGCTGCGATGTCTAGATGTTCTAATTTTTAATTATGTCTTACTTGTGTGCTCAAACTCATCAACTTAGGAACACTTCGTCGTTGAAATTGCCGCCCGACTCGAAATGATGTGCAGAGGAATGCCCACAGAGCCCGTTCCACAGGAAGAGGTTCGTCCGTTTTCCCGACGATTGCAGCTAACAGTTACTATGTGCTCTTTCGAATATATCATCATGTTCTTCTGATTATTAATGAGGGATAGGGTATGACGGCTTTAGTCTGACCAATCAATGTCGCGTAAAGCTTGAGAGGATGCGTCATCGCGGGAAAATATTCAGATCGACCGTTTCACAAAGGCACAGGCGGACAAAGAAGCTCGACGAGCTGAGCGACTTCAGCAAGAACAAGAAAATTCTTGGAATGGGCGAGAAATGGCGCCCGAGTTCTTCATGGATCAATTCCCGCTCGGATTCAATCCACTTCAACCTCCCCCCATGTACGACCCTCACTACCAGCATCAGAACATGCGAAGTGTGTCTCCGGTGAACCAGGGACCCGTCTGGCCTCATTGTGGACCACGCATCGGAGAGCACCAGGGATATCAGATGCCACCTCCGGAGTCCTACTACGCTGAGTTTCCGCCGCTGAGTGGTCAGTACCCGATGAACCAGCAGCCATCGTACCCTGTACCCCACTACTCCGACCTTCCACTGTCTTCTTATTGCCGTCAACAGGTTTTGCAGCGGGAGATTCAGCAGCATCCGCAGGTTTCTCCGGTGAGATCTCTTGATTGGGGAACTAGTTCGGATGAGAACCGTCGAATGAGAACCAAAATTTAAACACCACATACTGATCAAAAACAATTGCCGGTTCTCATACGACCTAGTTCCTTGATTGGGGTAGGCAGGCATTTCCATATTGCAGCGCCGCTCTTCTCTTCTCGCGCCTGAACAGGAGGCATACTACGTCGAGTTGAACAAAAGCTTCCTCAGGATATGGGCGAGGGTTAGCCTTCTTTAAACAATTTCGAAACGCCACTGGAGTGACAGGTGTGATACGCATCATAGAACATGGCATTTCAGCTTGAAAACATGAGTATGAGAGACCTCATCTACTTCGACGAGGAACTCTTCCTGAAACTCGCCGAGTGGGCGGTTAGTTTATGTACAATTGCTGTAAAAGTTAGCCGAAAACATGAAAACTTTCGCATTATCTCTATTTGGTCAATCTATTTTTTCAATTTTTTTTGTAAATTTGCATGAAATGATGAGATATCATCAGATTTTAGAAGTATAGTAGTACAAAATTTAATTGCAGACTCCCGCTCCTCCCGGCTTCATCTGGACGTCATGGGGACTGATTAGCGTCATTGACTGAGATAATTGAGTCGTCATGCTATCGATCGTTCTTTCTTTATCGATCAAGTATTCTTATTTGTCCCATGCATGTATATTTATTCTCTCATACGATAGTTGTGCACTTCATCATGAGGATTTACTGTGCTCTGACATGATTCACATTGTTGCTTGGGTTGTATACCTAACCTATGAAGTCCATTTGTTACTTCCTTGTCGGAGTTTATCCGTGCTACTTCACACATGATTTTCCGAGAGTAGTGGTCACGAGAGCTATGATAGAGAGATCATGTAAGATGAGGAGATTAACAGAGGAATAACAAGTAGAGGGAGTCGTCAAGGGAATTTTTGGGAAGATCCGTGCCTCACCTCTATAGTTACGAAGAGAGACAGATACAATCGGATAATACATTTCGAATGAATGGACAACAAAGCGGTACGAGGATAATTGTCTCTGCGTATCCCAAATCATATAAGCAACGCGGATCGTTGTCACCCGATTCTAACCGTCGAAGTGACTGAACGCTTCACTCGAACTAACACACGATTCATTCGATTAGTAGGTCGCATCGATTTTTTTGACTTCCCATTTTTCCTCTTCTTCTTCTGTCGCACATAGCTGTAATTGGCTCAGATCAACGAATCGGGAGGGATCCATCCTTCTTCTTCCTCCTCTCGACTCCTTCTCATGTGCCATCGACACTCTAGTGATGTTAAGAGTAACACTCACTCGTTTTTCGTGACTCATTTTCCCAGAAATTTACCATTAATGTCTGCCCGGCGTACTCATCGAACTCCCTCGACTTCTTCGACAATTTCGAGCACTACTCCCCTATCGGATTCTGGTGAGGTTCGTCAAGGAGGTTCGTGCTCCATATGATCTCACAGGTCAGATTCACACAGAATATTTCTACTTTTACTCCGTTGATACCAATTGACAAATTCTAGAGAATATCAACGAAAGAGAGGAGTAGAAGAGAGACCGGAATGATTCTGTTACTGCTCATGACGCTTATCTTCAGGAGAACATATACTTCGAGATTCTTCATAAACTCCACATCGCCATTCGAACAGTGAATGATGCGGCAGTGCGACACACGGTGAAATATTGGCTTGCACGTAACCTCATTAACACATAATTAATTTCTACTTTTTTTGTTTTCACTTTTCAAATAAAGCGCGGACAATGAGTAACAATGAGTAAAATGAGTAATTATGAGGTGTTTTATGTTCCTTCTCACTTATAACGTAAATTCTGCTCGCTGAGGTCGTTCGGCTAGTGGAGGATGCAAGTGTCTTGACTAATGAGCTGAACAAAGAAGTATGTTTAGTGATATCCAATTTCGGAATATACCAGTGTAGTTCATGTTCAATTATTAATCATAATTCGTATTTCAGTACAATGAGTTGAGAGAAGCACACTGCTGGCAAGAACAGAAGGTCGGTTTCACTCGATGTCATATTATTATTTGAATAAAAACAATATGTTAATATGTTAAGCATTTTGGAATATTCAGACTCAGTCGATGAATAGCCGCATTATGTCGCAGCAAGACGCCATTTCACTGCCAATATATTTCTATATATTCTCCCTATTTCTCACCGATTTCATAAACAATGTAAACGATTTTCAAAGTTAAATAATAATAGTTTTTGTCCAGTGTATTTTCTTTCAGGGAGAACATGAATCGCATCCTCGTGGAAGCTAGGGAGAAGCTAGGCAGGGAGTCTCCAGATCCATTAAAAACGAATTGCTCGTGTAAGCTATGATCACGATTCGGGTCTTAGTTATGATATTTCTTTCTGCGATAGCATTCATGGCCCAAAATTCGCCGGGACCAGGACAATTTATGGAACTCTCAAAGATTCGTCTCTTGGTCTTCGTTGGGATGAAATGACACCATCAGTCTTTCAATGAGTGCTGCTAAAATAAAAGAAAAATTATCCTTATTTATTAAAAAAAAATTATCCTTATTTTAAAATTATCCTTATTTAATTCTTCTCAATCGAAACTAATGCATCGAATGTACTCACAATTTGCTGAAATAGCATACAATTCTCACTAAAAGTGTGGGAATATCTTTGCCCGCGGTCGAAAATCACACTTTTTACCTTTCCTATTGCGACGTAGTCTGGGAGCGGAAATGAAACGTTAGTTGAAATTGTCTGGAATAGCATCCAACTTTTAGTCTGGGAATATCTTCGCCCAAATTGAAAATCACACGTTTTTCTTTCTCGACCTGGGAATAATTCAGAATTTTGAGGAATTCAAATCGTGAAATAGGAATCGTAATCTCGTCCATTCATCTCACTTCTTCAGTTCTCCACAATTCCAATCCTTTCAATCCCTTATCTGCCAAAAAAGCGCAGACAGCATTCATCAACCACCCCAGTCCGATTGAATCCAGAGTAAAAGCCAATTTCTAGTATATCCTTGTCTGTCAAAAATGTGATAGACTCGGCGAAGATTTGTAGTTGACACTCCTCCTCTGCACTGCTATTCTCGCGATTCTTGCTCGAATGAACGCGCCAATCAATCCGAGTCCGCCCCTCGCAATCTCAAAGCTGCCCTTATACAGTCGTTCTTACGCCCCATTCCATCTTTCCCCGTTATTAGCTTTCCTCTACTAGCCAATTTTTGCCCCTCTCCATTCTCTGGCCTTTCATTTCTGTTTCATGCTTAGTAGCAGATGCTTTCTTTCTTTTCCCTTTGTTCCTATTATCGTGACTATTTAGCGTCCCACACGTAGTTGATCTTTGAAGAACTGAGAGGAGGGAGGAAAAGGCCGGGAGGAGGCTACCTGGCCTCCTCCCCCTTCCTCTCTCTAAGACAATTGATAGCTCGCTAACCAGCACATTGAGTTATGCTGAGAATTTTAAACGCAAATGCTAGTTTTTTTTTCGGAACATGGTTGAATCGCATTGATTGCCCGTCGGAAACAAGCAATTGTTTCAATTTAAATCAATCCACTTCTTTTCCGTGGTCTGTTGATCCTCCGAAAACAATAACTTATAACCCTTTTATCCTCATTCAGGCATGTCGAGCAACACGCAGCACGCGGGAAAAGAACAAGCAGCTACTGGTACAATTTTCATTTTATAATACCACCTATTCTTTCCTCTTCCAGAAATGTCTACTCCTAGCAACCAGCTGCTGTTTCCCGAGGGCGCTCGCCGCGTTGTGCCTCTTGTTCCTACTGTAAGTTCATCATCCAAGATCTATCTTTCCAAGTCCCTACAACACGTGAGATAAAAACAGGACTAGTATGTATGACAGAAGAATAAAAAAACAAAAACTCGCCTATCGTGCGTTTCAAATGCTCAGCAAACTCAATGTGCTGGTTAGCGTATTGATTGTCTGTGAGAGAGAGGAAGGGAAGAGGTGGGGGGGGGAGGAGAGCAGGTAGATCACCAGCCTCCTCCCGGCCTCTTCCTCCGTCCTCCCTCCACTCAGTTCGTCAAAGGTCAACTACGCGTGGAATTGAAAATAATCTCACGATAATATTCCTTTATTCCAGACGATTCTTCGCTGGGACGGTCGCAAGTTCCACGTTATGTCTCCCACCGTACTCGCTCCACTCGATTACGGATGGGTTCCAAACTACCCATATCCACTCTACGGAACGCACTCCTTCCCTGTCCCCGGTCCGGTCTCCTACGCTGTACCCAACTACGGCCGTCGTAACTAAGCCCCACCAGAGCCGCGTTTTAGTTCCCCCATGTTTCCACCTGTCTAGGAACCTATGTCGACTCTGTGATGGCCACTTTCCTTTCGATAAATGGCTATGTTAACAAAGATACTGCTATTAAAAGGCCGTTGGTAGAGAAATACGATGGACTGGCCACGACTGAATGAAGAATAAAAAGATATCGACATCATAAAATGTTGATGTGGGCGGCTAAAAGACGCATTTCTCTCTCTTGAATGTATCCTGCGATCTTGACATGCAACTGTGCAAATCTAAATCGACCGAAAGATGGGCCAAACTCTCGTTCCACGAGGTTTTACATGGATACTTTTGACTGTGCAAACGGAGATGCATAGTATAAAACGCTTTCCTTCCGCCTTTTCAGCACCAATTCAGCAGCTGGAGAGTCACTTCTAGTCCAGGTATACATTCTACTTTCTTGTTCTAGATATACCTTTTAGCATTTGATCCTCGGTTCGAAGCTTTACCTGTAGATTGCGCTCATCTTCACAGAATCATTTATTCCAGCCCACGATGTTGTCATCACTCTTCCTTCTTTCTCTCATCGCCTCTTCTTCCCTTGCGGATTCCCTTGTTGTCAACGATGAACCCGTTATCCTTAATGACGAGGTCCTCAAGCCTGTTATTCTTAACGACGAACCGGTGATTCTCAATGAGGAACCTGTTATGGTCGACGACGAGCCCGTCATTCTCAACGACCAGCCAGAAATTGCCAATGACGAACCAGTCATGGTCAATGATGAGCCTGTGATCATGAATGACGAACCTGTTATCCTTAATGACGAGGTCTTCAAGCCTGTTATTCTTAACGACGAACCGGTGATTCTCAATGAGGAACCTGCTATGGTTGATGATGAACCCGTAATTCTTAACGACCAGCCAGAAATTGTCAATGACGAACCAGTCATGGTCAATGATGAGCCTGTGATCATGAATGACGAACCTGTTATCCTTAATGACGAGGTCAACAAGGACGACGTTGAGAGCATCGAAAAGGAGATGTCACGTGAGGTCGAGGAGGAATTCTCTGATAAGGAGCACCAGGATGAACTGGCTCTGCTCAAGAAACAGTTCGCCTCTGCTCATTCCGATAACGAGACCTACATCAGTATCCCCACGGAACTCGATATTAACACCAATCACACTGAGCTGTTTGAGGGAGACATCGATCTTTCGCCGTTAGTTGTTTCTCATAATTGTTTTAGCATTTTTGCAAGTGCTTTGCACTTAATCGTTGTGGATTGACTGGTGAATATTAGTGAAGATTTCCTCGAATTTCGACACTTTCAGTGAGCAATGGAAGGTGGCACTCGATTCGGATCCGAAGAATCCTCTGAGACGTCGTCAGGCCCTCTCCAGTGTGACTTCCATGTGGCAGCCAATGGGTGCACCCGTTATCCCCTACACATTCCAACCAGGATTCCGTGAGTTGGCATGCTCTTGGTGAGGTTTTGGTGGGAGTTACATGATCGGGTTACGGGAGGAGTATGTGTATAGATCGAATTACGGTACGAATGGATTGATCCGGATGCAGTATATTATATGTTCGTACGTGATTGATGGTTAGGGTGTACAGAAAATGAGGATCGTAATGAGTATCAAGCGTGGATAATAATCTCGATAAAATTGCAGCCGCTCAGTACCAACAAGTGGTCAGAGACGCAATCGCTTTCTGGGAGCAGAGAACTTGCGCCAAATTCAGACTCGCCACTCCGTCTGATGCGAGCGCGTACGTTTTTATCTTTCACTCATTTACTATATTTCAATTTTGCGCCTCAACAAAAGCTAGGAATTGGATCATTTAATGGTTTTGAATACAGTGTGAACCGCTTTCAGGATCGTCTTCAACCACAACGCTAATGGCTGCTCATCCTCAGTCGGAAGAAGAAATCAAAGACAGCAACTGAACCTCCAGGCACCCGGTTGCATGACTGTAAGTAACTGCACTATATCAGAAGTAATCAGAAACATGCCACATTCGTTCAAGTCGTTCATTTTACTCCTCATCAGGTGACGATCGTTGCCCACGAGCTCTCTCACGCTTTCGGTACTCTTCACGTGCAATCTCGGGTCGATCGTGATACTTACGTGCAGATTGACACTACGAACATCCAGAAAGGAATGGAACACAACTTCAGGTAAATGAACACAAACAAGAGTTAGTGTAGCTATCAGATATGATGATCGGATGTAGGATACAGAGAAATTCATTGTACAGTGTAATTGGTCAAGTTATATTATATGAAAGTAGTAGAATACAATAAGAACAATCATTTCAGAATGGAGCCTACCGGCTACTCCACCTACGGACTCCCGTACGAATTCGGATCCATGCAGCACTACTTCCCATATGCGTAAGTTATTGTGTTTCATGTTTCTGAGGACAAAAGACAACACAGTTTGTTAGTTAAGACTGGCCTGCGCCTTGGAAATTTACCTGAAGAAGAAATCAGAAGAAAATCTGCGAACATTTTCAGTTTTGCCGTCAATCAGCAGCGTCCAACCATCTACGCCCGTCCTGCCTACCAGAGATTCCAGGTACTGTATGTACCAGAGCTGTGCAAAAGTTTCTCGACCTCTCATTTCGCAAAACTCTCTCGTTGGTCAGATTCTTCTCACTGTAACTGAATCGGATAACGATTGAAAAGATATTTTGTGGTTCGATTTCTATTTGCTCAGGACACGATGATTTAGGAAAAGCTCACGTTGGACATTTCTTGTAAATAAGTTTTTGATTCAGGGATCGATGGACGGACCTCGTGCTACCTTCTGGGATACCGTACTGATTAATAAGATGTGAGTTCCAAAATATCCCTTCGATTCATTTTAACCAGAGGATTCCGTGTTATTTTGTATAAAAAGTAAGTCAAATTACAAAATTAAGGTCCTCATTAATTCTAATTTCAGGTACAAATGCACGGATAAATGCCCTCGTCAGATGGCTTGTCAGAATGGAGGAGTCACTGACGGTGCAAACTGCAACAAATGTTTCTGCCCCAGAGGATGGACGGGAACCAACTGTGAAAGAAGAGTTAGTTTGCGATCAAAGTATAACGGTAGTTTTTGGTAGTACACTGATGTTGTTACAGATGCGCTAACAATACGGGCCGAATATTCGTCTTTCAGCCTTCCGACGCCCAGATTGTTAACGTCGCAGCCACCGCTCAGACAGTGAAAGTCGAAATGACCGGTGCATTTAGTGCATTCCAGGAGAAACTCGTCGTTCTTCAGGTAAGCAGTAGTACTAACTCAAAACTTTCACCGAATAACATACGACTTGGTTTTCTGACACTGGGAATAAAGGTGCCACAAAAAGACGAGCATAGGTTAATTTCAGGCCCCTGCCGGCAAAAGAATCGAGGCGACCGTGAAATCGTTTGGACCGTGAGTAACAGTTATGAGAAGAACACATAAATAGGACGAGTCGAGCGGGAATCAGTTGTTTTGACAGCGGTTAATTGTTGAAACAGTGAAGCAGCAGGAATACTGGAAGCCTCTGGGACATTCATAATGTAGCGCTGTATGTTAGGTGATCGAGAGTGCATTGCAAGATCAGAGAGTAGCACGAATAGTGATCAAATTATGGCTCAATCTCAGTTATCGCTTCTCAATGTGCCGTTCGGTCGGACTCGAGATCATTCCCACCACTGACACACGCACTTCCGGCCTTCGGTATGGACATTTCCGTTAAAATTTGAGGAAATCACACATTTTTCCTAATAAATCGATATTAATTATTTAATTTCAGTTTCTGCGCCCAGCCAAATCCTTCCACTCCGATCGTTTCCGATGGTAACGCAATGCTCCTCTGGCTGTACAGAGATACCAACTATCCCGTGACTGCGGAGGTTTCTGTCAGAGCCGTCTGAGGACATTGAAGTACACGATAAATAGTATTTATTCGAATGGCTTGAGTCTGGCAACAACATTCCAGTCGTAATTTCAAATGAGAATCTTCGAGAATCTTCCTCGTCCTTTCAGTGTTGTTAAGAGAAATATCGTTTAAATTTCTTTACATCGGCACTTTACTTTACGAGGCCATCATCATGATTCATTCCGCTGGCCTATGATGTAATCTCGTGTCCTCCTCCATTCTTCCCTGTTTCTTGTCTTCCCGTCCCTCAGCCGTTCTACCCTTTTGAAATTATTTTCCCGCCTCCATCCCCACTTCTCCCTTCTCCCCTCTCCCCGTTCTCCTCCCTCCTTCCATCCCCCTTCTTCTCCCCTTCTCCTTCTCCTCGCCTTTGCGTCCCTCTTCCACTCTCCCCTCCCCCCTCCCCCTCTCTCTTCTTCCCTCAGTCGGCGCAGCACAACGCATGGCACGGGTATCGATTTGACGCGTGCAGTTGCCCGACCGAGAGAAAGGAACGGAGTGGAGAAGAACGGGGGAGTCAGATGCGAGGGGAGGACGGCGATGCACAAAAAAGAGCAGAGGGGGAGGAGGAGGAGGAAGGAGAGGAGGGGAGAAGAGGAGGGGAAATGGGGGAAAAGAGGGAACAGCGGGAAGACCGAGGAGGAGTTAGAGACAGGAAGAGAACAGCGAGGGGATGGATGAACAACAAAAACTAGGAAAGGGAGAGGAGACTCCTTTCCCCCTGTCTGTCCTCTCTCGATTCCTCCTTCTCTTTTCCTCCATCACTCCTTTCCTACCCTTCCCCTGGGCACCCTCTCAATGTCCCCTATCTCTCCTCGCTTGCAATCTGGAGAGAGGAATTGTCCATCCCCTCTATTCTCTCACATGATTTGTATACACGCGGCATAGTTGATTTGATGTGGCAAAGAGGAACGTTCCTCCTCTCTCCACTTTCCATCTTTCCGTGTAGTACTAATAGCGTTTAAACTCCTGCCATGTCGGTCACTGACCAAGCCATTGTTTATTTGGTCAAGGACTGATGAGACCCGCACCGTTTAGCAACGGTCTCTTCATTTCCTATAGTCTCTCATCGGCAGAGAAGCGAGAGAGTATGGCAACGTGAGAGAGGCAGATCGTTCTATTATCTTTAACGGGCCGACACGCGCGATTCTCTCTTCTTCCTTCGCGCGTTGTCAGATTCGAGAGAGTGCATTGTTTTTCAATACAATGACTTTTTTTTAAAAATTTTACACCATAACCACAATTTGTTGGACGATTTGAGGTGTAAGTACCAGCGAAGTCGAATCTGAATCGGGTGCCACCCTTTCTGTTTACTCGAAACAAATTATACATAGGATAATTTGTTTTCGCTATGTTTGTTGACTATTGTTGCGATAATTCCCACCGCTGCGAAAATTTCGGATGTCTAAATTGCCCAACCACTGCCTAGCCGGTCAGAGAAGAGCATTTGCTTTGGCGAAGAGCATTTGCCTTGAGTTTATGATGAAGTGTGTCTCTCTTGACCATGTCTCCTCGTTTCTCACATGGCGGTTTGTCGTGGTCAAATTGTTTTCACTCAAATGCCACTCAAGCGCGCTGGTCAAATGAATCATCGCGTGATTTTTCGTCGGAGACCTTACTTTCTCGCTGGGTGGAAAGAGTATGCGAAATGGAGAGAGATTTCTCCTCCCTCCTCGCCCCGGAATATTTTGCGCAACGGCGCGTTGCGGATCAGCCCTACACACTTCTAACCATATGGACGACCAGTGAAACACTCGTGATAATGTGCTTTGGAACTCGTTTCTAAAATATTTTGAATTCACGATAGAAACGAGTACGGGCTACATCAGTACGCCATTGGTGTAAGCGATTCGGCCTCCCTGTTCCTCTGTTTTCGATCACGCTTGTGATTCATGAGGGATGATCGCGCAGGCACGATCACAACCGAGAGGATTCTCGTGATGGTCTATGCATCAAGAGAGGAGAGTGGGCTCACCTTTCTGTAAGTGCGCTCTCTCGATTTCCCATATCTTTCTCTGTTATCTCTGTAGTTTACGTTCTTCCCCACATTCCACGAGGATTTTATGCACACTGCCACGTTCAGAGGAGAGGAAGATCTCTCCCTCTCTCCCTTTTCCTCCTTTTCCGTGGAAATGCTCGCTATCAAACCATCCCTGAGCCTCATCTATTTGGTCATGGACGTGCCATGGTATTATAAGCGAGCATCTAATCAAAGTACGCGTCTCCCCGTTTTCCATCGTATTTGGGCGGTCAGAGGGGCGAGAGGGTACTGAGAAATGAGAGAGTCAAAGTCGAGCTGGCCACTCTCAGCTCTTATCGTTTCCCATAATGTCTCGTCGGTCAAAGAAGGAGCCTTATCAGTATACTGAGTCGTGTGATAATTCCGCCTTCGCGCACTATCAGAGTATATTGGTCCCTTCCCCCAAAGAGAGCCAACAGGAATAATCGTCTGACTTTCTCGCCTCGCAATACTTTCTCGCCGGTCAGAGAAATGAGAGATCATGGGGAAGTGTGAGAGCCTTGTCAGCAGAATCTTACCAAGTGCCTCGATTCACTACGCGAATATTGTCAGCTGCTTCGCTCTCCCTCTGCCCGCGTAATGACCTCTAGTCTACTAGTGTGGTCAAGAGAGAGAAGAGATAGGTCAGAGATACTGAACTTCTTTCGAGGTTTACGCCTAGTTTACGCAGTGGCAATCAATATTTCGGATAATTTGCGAAATATTGCGATATAGTGATGTCGTTCAGAAAACGCAACCGTGTGCATAACATACAATTAATGATACATAACTTACAGAGTTTCTCTGATTTTCGAAATGGGTATTTTCTCGCATACTGCTGCGTGTGAATATAGAGACTCTGATTACCGCTTGCAAACAACGATCAGTGAGTTATGCCTGTTTTTCTACCTGCTGTTCTGGTGTAAGCGTATTGTTGTCACTTGATGCAAAAAATTACTTCTGTATCACTGCAAATTATACATATTTTCCTTCCCTGTCTCCCTTTCTCACAAGGCATAGAGAGTTGGTGAAATTATAATAGCCACGGTCTGTGTTTTTTGTTTGTCACGATGTGCAGTTCTCCTTTTCCACTTCGAATGCTATCTAGTTGGTAAGAGAAGATCACGTTTTGATCTGACTCTTGGTACATTTTATTTCTCAGTGCTTTCTCTTGCAACTTTGCCAATCACATCGTGTTCTCGAAATGATTTCCGTTTTTATTTTTATATTTTTTGATGAAAGGTGTGATTGGGCTGCGATATTACCAGCGTGGGCCCCAAAACACTCGGGAATCGCTAGAGACGCAATCAACTATCGTGTGCGCGTATTCTTGGCTCCGTACAGTGCAACATCGCTTGTCGTTGCAGCCGTCTCTCTCTCTCTCTCTCTCTCGCCGATCAACGCTCAAGATGCGCGTGGTCCAACTACGGTCCAAGCCGAGGGACGTCCAACTCGGCCAATTGCTCGCCCACAAGCGCATGCTGCACCAACCAGGTGAGAAACTCTGAGGTATGGATGAAGGTGTGTGCACGTCAAGCGATTTTACAGTCGTAATACAACTCTAGGTGGGACCCAGTGGAAAGGCCAGAAATTGGCAGTGACCAACTCTATGAGCGAGAAACTGTGATGAGAGATCAAAGACCACGCTGGAATGACTTGATCCATTTAATATTGCGTGCAGTATAACCAACAGCGCAGATCGGTGGTAGTTATTGAAGCAACGGTTTCCTGGAAATCGCGTTAGATTTTCACGCTATAGATTTCTTTTAGTCGTTGGTTTCCATTGATATTTATCATCAGGTTGTTGAATCTGAAGCAAATGAGCAACAATTTCAGCGAATCGCGCTCTCAACGGCGTGGTGGTCACTCAGGAGGAATGGGATTGGGTCGACGTCTCTGCCCTCAAGAAGAACTCCTGTAAGTCCCCCAATGACGTCTTCTCGCAGCATAGCACTGATAGGATGCGCTCAAAATCAGCATAGCAATATGCGCACCAGTGATAGCCATTCGGTCCACGTCTCTCTCAATGCTTCTTGTTGAATGTATGTGAAATTAAGGAGAGGCACGTGCGACAAAACACATGAGCTGGTCTCATATTTTGGAGATGCTCGCGCAAAAAAATCAAATAAGCCCCGGTATCAAAGTGTTTGTTGATTGTTTCCATTTCAGCTGGCGACGTACTCGTGAAAGTGAACTGGGGCCCGGATTGGTCCGACGAGAAGGGAGCTCATGAGACATGGGAGCCCATCGAGTGTCTCCCGGTGAGTGATCAATACATTTACAGCCTCGCCTTAACATCAAAAAGCGGTAGTAGGTCCCACCTAGCGTTGTCTCACGACTGTAATATCGCTCGACGTAGATACACCATTTTCACCTTTTACACTCACCAGTATTGTGGGCACACTTTAGTGGGATGGGAAAGGGATTAGATAATGATATAACTCATAATATCGCGCTTATTCACGCTATTCATTATACAAGGACAGATAAGTACGAGGTTGGGTCACGGTAGGACGCTTACCGAGGAGTTGGTGGACACACCATTGCTTGAGTACGATGCTTGAGTAGTTTGTGTCGTTGCCACAGGATAAGTGTATGGACTACGAATATGCATAGATGAGCGATGAGCGGCAGGTACGGTAAGCTCGCCCGGCGAAGAAAGAGACGGCGAGAAACCAAGTTGCAATCAATTCCCGTTATTTTAGGCCTCAGAGGAGGTGTTCATCGATCTCGTAAAGGAGAAGATGGATGAGGATCCGGACTTCTTCGATGAACCCGAGGTCAAGGAGCAGTTCATCAAAATCGGACTCGATCTCTTCACCTTCGGGTCAGTAACATTTCATATTTCAAATCGATATCGATTCTGAATTCGAAATATCTCTCACTCGTTGGATCGCAAGGAAAAGTGCATTGGCTATCGTGCACTGCATATCGTATGAGCTGAATCGATTATTCAGCGAAGCGCAGGGCTGGGTATTCGAGTGCAATGTACAACAGTTAGGATAATTGAACTATGTTTCTAGCATATTAATAAAAATGTCGATTGCAGAGAAGTGGAGCTCGCTCCATGGCTGATCGAGAAGAAGAAGCTCTTCCTCGAGACACTCTCCGATGAGGACAGAGCATACAAGCAAATGGTGGACGATGCCATCAAGCAGAGGAGACGGGCGGTTGTGCTGGAGAAGAAGAGGCTGAGTGAGGCTACGAAGGCGAGAGCGGCTGAGGCGAGAAAGGCCCGGCAGACTGCTAAGGCGATCGATCTGACAGGCAAGAAAACCGGTGTGGCTGAGAAGAGAAAGGCCAGACAGACCGTCAAGAAAGTCGAGGTCGCTGCTAAGAGAGTCAGTGCAGCAGAGAAGAAGAAGATCGAGAAGGCATTGGAAAAGGAGAAGAAGAAGGAGAAGAAGACGCGGGAAGCCCTTGCAAAGGAGGCCGAGCGAGAGCGAAAGGCGGCTACGGCCAAGGCCAAGAAGGCAGCTGCGACGAAGATCAAGATCTCGTTTCTCCAGACTCCCCAAGTCCTATCTCCGGCTCATACGGTGGCCAGCTCTTGCCCTCAGAGCAACCAGGCGGCCCTGTCTCCCTCTCTCTACCAGCCGATCACTCCTCCGCGGACCCATTCACCTCCCGCATGCCTCTTCGATCAGTCCCAACCCGTTCTCCAGTGCCAGTCGTTCCTACCGAATCAGTGCCCTCAGAGCACCCAGTACTCACCTCACTTCCCCACTCACGATTTCCCATTCGTCACTCCCTCAGTCACTCCCGACGAGGTCTTCGAACCTCCCTTCTAATTGAACCCACCCACCTAAGAAGTACACTGTGTCATTCTCACTCTGATCTTCTTGTTTGTTTTTTCCCCTCAGAGACTCCTCTTAGTTGAAGCTATTGCTGAGATTTGTTTTGTTCTTATTTTTCCGCATTATTTGTGCATCTTTAAGGTTCGTTCTTAACACACCCCGCTGATCCTGCCCCAAATATGAGCATTTCTTCCGTAATTTTTCTAATTCCCTCAGATTCTTTCACTCTCGCCATCCACCATCCACTCATTCGATTCCACGATTATCGATTTGAATATTCCTCCTTTCTATACCCACTGTGTTTCTATCCCTTTCAGTAGCTATCCCAGGCTAAGATTTGTAATGTAGTTTAGTTGATTTTCGTACTGAAACTCTTACTTACCCTGCCCTCTTCCTTTGCCACAAATTAGTGTACAGACTTATGTCAATTTCGACTTGATATTTTCATTCATACCATTCATCTCTAAATATCATCGAACTGTTTGTAAATATCCCGTAAGAAACAATAATAATGATGATAATATCTTGGCTTGCTGAGGACGTTGAAGCACGAGAAAGCAAGAAATGAACAAAAAAGATATGAAAAAGGCAGTGAATGGTGAGCAGAGAGATAGAATCAGTTCGCAATTCACAGTCAGTTGGATCTTTCAGAAAAAAAAAGTAATTTTGTTTTCTCGAAATTTCTCATATGAAAGGACGACTGAAGAGCATCATGTTGTTGTCAGACTCAAGCCATTCGAATAAATACTATTTATCGTGTACTTCTCAAACATGTTATGTTCTCAGACAGCTCTGACGGAAACTTCCGCAGTCACGGGATAGTTGGCATCTCTGTACAGCCAGAGGAGCATTGCGTTACCATCGGAAACGATCGGAGTGGAAGGATTTGGCTGGGCGCAGAAACTGAAATTAAATAATTAATATCGATTTATTAGGAAAAATGTGTGATTTCCTCAAATTTTAACGGAAATGTCCATACCGAAGGCCGGAAGTGCGTGTGTCAGTGGTCGGAATGATCTCGAGTCCGACCGAACGGCACATTGAGAAGCGATAACTGAGATTGAGCCCTAATTTGATCACTATTCGTACTACTCTCTGATCTTGCAATGCACTCTCGATCACCTAACATACAGCGCTACATCATGAATGTCGCAGAGGCCTCCAGTATACCTGCTGCTTCACTGTTTCAACAATTAACCGCTGTCAAAACAACTGATTTCCGCCCGACTCGTCCTATTTATATGTTCTTCTCATAACTGTTACTCACGGTCCAAACGATTTCACGGTCGCCTCGATTCTTTTGCCGGCAGGGGCCTGAAATTAACCTATGTTCGTCTTTTTGTGGTTTGTTATTCGGTGACCAATAGTTTTGAGTTAGTACTACTGCTTACCTGAAGATCGACGAGTTTCTCCTGGAATGCACTGAATGCACCGGTCATCTCGACCTTTACAGTCGGTGGCTGCGACGTTGACAATCTGGGCGTCGGAAGGCTGAAAGACGAATATTCGGCCCTTATTGTTATACTGTAACAACATCAGTGTTCTACCAAAAACTACCGTTATACTTTGATCGCAAACTAACTCTTCTTTCACAGTTGGTTCCCGTCCATCCTCTGGGGCAGAAACATTTATTGCAATTTGCACCATCAGTGACTCCTCCGTTCTGACAGGTCATCTGACGAGGGCATTTATCCGTGCATTTGTACCTGCAATGATGTATAATTTGGGCCTTAATTTTGTACTATTCACTCCGAATCACACGGAATCCACTGGTTAGAATAGAATCAAAGGGATATTTTGGAACTGACATCTTATTAATCAGTACAGTATCCCAGAAGGTAGCACGAGGCCCGTCCATCGATCCCTGAATTAGTTTCATATTTACAGGAAATGTCCAACGTGAGTTTTCCTAAATCATCGTGTCCTGAGCAAATAGAAATCGAACCAGAAAATATTGCTTCTTTCCCTATCACGTTCACTTATAGTGAGAAGAATACTGCGTACATACCAGGTGTGTTCAAACAATTTCTCGGTCTCTCATTTCATAATGCTCTCTCGATCTCTCTGACCAGCGAGGGAGTTTTGCGAAATGAGAGGTCGAGAAACTTTTGCACAGCTCTGGTACATACAGTACCTGGAATCTCTGGTAGGCGGGACGGGCGTAGATGGTGGGACGCTGCTGATTGACGGCAAAACTGGAAATGTTCAAGGATTAGGTGGTTCTTCAACCAATTCTCCGTAGTGTCGAACTGTCATACAGCCAAATACTGCACTGGTTTTTAACACACATGAGGATACGATAACATACGCATAGGGGAAGTAGTGCTGCATGGATCCGAATTCGTACGGGAGTCCGTAGGTGGAGTAGCCGGTAGGCTCCATTCTGAATTGAGAAATCTCTTTTATTCTGACTCACTCTGAAGAACTAATTTCTCCTACCCCTGAAATCACATACTACAGATATAATTACTATATGTTCTCATTTACCTGAAGTTGTGTTCCATTCCCTTTTGAATGTTCGTAGTGTCAATCTGCACGTAAGTATCACGATCGACACGAGATTGCACGTGAAGAGTACCGAAAGCGTGAGAGAGCTCGTGGGCAACGATCGTCACCTGATGAGGAGTAAAATGAACGACGTGAACGAATGTGACATGCTTCTGATTACTTCTGATATAGTGCAGTTACTTACAGTCATGCACCCGGGTGCCTGGAGGTTCAATTGCTGTCTTTGGTTTCTTCTTCCGACAGAGGATGAGCATCCATTAGCGTTGTGGTTGAAGACGATGCTGAATGCAGTCCACTTCACAATAGATTTGCTCTCCGGATAGTCCAAATTGTTGCAATTTTCTTAGGGTAGTGAGATAAACGAATGAAGAAGTGACAAGAAAAAGCAAAACGAACGCGCTTGCATCAGAAGGAGTGGCGAGTCTGAATTTGGCGCAAGTTCGTTGTTCCCAAAAGGCAATCGCATCTCTGACCACCTGCTGGTACTGAGCCGCTGGAAATTATCGAAATTATCATCGGCGCACATATTTCCCTCCTCAGCTATCGTATACTCTTCCGTAATCCAAGCGTTCAATCGAATTGTTCACGTAACGTACATATAACCTATTTTAACACAATTTAAAGCATTCTCTCTTTTCTTTCATTCAATAATCCGTTCTATTAATTTCATCTGTACAAACCCCTACCTTATCCAGACATAGAGCATGACAACTCACGGAATCCAGGTTGGAATGTGTAGGGGATAACGGGTGCACCCATCGGTTGCCACATGGAAGTCACACTGGAGAGGGCCTGACGACGTCTGAGAGGATTCTTGGGGTCCGAATCGAGAGCCACCTTCCATTGCTCACTGAATGTTTCGAAATTTGTGAAAAAAAATCCCTAGTTAAACAATAATTATTGAGTGCAAATCGATGGAAAATATATAAGAAACAACTAACGGCGAAAGGTCGATGTCTCCCTCAAACAGCTCGGTATGGTTGGTGTTAATGTCGAGTTCCGTGGGGATACTGATGTAGGTCTCGTTATCGGAATGAGCAGAGGCGAACTGTTTCTTGAGTAGAGCCAGTTCATCCTGGTGCTCCTTATCAGAGAATTCCTCCTCGACCTCACGTGACATCTCCTTTTCGATGCTCTCAACGTCGTCCTCGTTGACCTCGTCATTAAGGATAACAGGTTCGTCATTCATGATCACAGGCTCATCATTGACCATGACTGGTTCGTCATTGACAATTTCTGGCTGGTCGTTAAGAATTACGGGTTCATCATCAACCATTGCATGTTCCTCATTGAGAATCACCGGTTCGTCGTTAAGAATAACAGGCTTGAAGACCTCGTCATTCATAATAACGGGTTCATCGTTGACAAGGAGGGAATCCGCAAGGGAAGATGAGGCGATGAGAGAAAGAAGGAAGAGTGATGACAACATCGTGGGCTGGAATAAATGATAAAAATGAGTTGAGAAGTCGGGTACGGTAAAGGTTTGAACGGAACAAATGTTGAGATTTTTATCAAGAACAAGAAAGTAGAATGGATACCTGGACTAGAAGTGACTCTCCAGCTGCTGAATTGGTGCTGACAAGGAGGAAGGAAAGCGTTTTATACTATGCATCTCCGTTTGCACAGTCAAAAGTTTCCATGTAAAACCGCGTGGAACGAGGGTTTGGCCCATCTTTCGGACGATTTTCAGTTTACACAGTTGCATGTCAAGATCGCAGAATACATTCGAGCAAAAAGAGAGAAATGCGACTTTCAACCGCCCACATCATCATTTTATGCTGCCGATGTCCTATAATTCCTGTTATCGTGCGTTTCAAATGCTCAGCAAACTCAATGTGCTGGTTAGCGTATTGATTGTCTGGGAGGGAAGAGGTAGGGGGGAGGAGAGCAGGTAGATCACTAGCCTCCTCCCGGCCTCTTCCTCCCTCCTCCCTCCACTCAGTTCGTCAAAGGTCAGCTACACGTGGAATTGAAAATAATCTCACGATAACATGCACAACTTTGAAGTGTCTGCTTCGTCAATGATATCTTGGAGAAGAGATTTATCGTGACTATTGTGAGGAAACGGGATGTGACACAGATAAAGAGATTGGGAGGGGCGGTGAATTGTATTTTAAGAAGATGCCTGGAATAGAACTTTACTTCTGGATCTATTTTCGGATTACAGTAGTCGATCATTGCGAATCTTCGAGCATTCAAGGGGATGCGATCCATGTTTTTTCCTGAAGTATTAATTACATTGGACAAGAACTTGATACTTGCTTTATGACGAGGGAGTAAATTGGATTTGAAATCTATGAGAACAAGTACGGACCGCTTCCTCTGTTAGTAGTGATATGGCCTCTTCCTGCAGCTTAATGCGGGCATCCATCGATTGAGCCTTAATATTCCTTATACCGTTGACCAAAATATCACAAACGATAATTTCAAAGATAACAGAGTCAATGAATCACCAAATTATCCGTTCGAAACTGACTTTCTGTTCTTGCATGCAGTGCGCTTCTTTCAGCTCATTGTACTGAAAATATTATGATTAATAATTAACACGAAAACATGAACTTCAATGGTATAACCCGAAAGTGGATAGCACTAAACCTACTTCTTGATTCAGCTCATTAGTCATAACATTTGAATCCTCCACTAGCCGAACGACCTCGGCAAGCTGAGATTACGGTATAAGTGAGAACGAAGATAAAACACCTTAGAAATATTCATTTAGTTTGGCTTTATTTTGGTAGTGAAAACACTTAGAAATGAGCGATGTGTTGATGATGCAAATATTTCACCGTGTGTCGCACTGCCGCATCATTCACTGTTCGTATGGCGATGTGCAGTTTGTGCAGAATCTCGAAGTACATGTCCTCCTGAAGATAAGCGTTATGAGCAGTAACAGAATAATTCCGGTCTCTCTTCTACTCCTCTCTTTCGTTAATATTCTCTAGAATTTGTCTAGGTAGAAAATCTGGTAACAACAGAGTAAAAGTACAAATATTCTGTGTGAATACGACCTGTGAGTTCAAATGGAGTACGAACCTCCCAACCTTGACGATCCTCGCCAGAAACCGATAGGGGAGGAGTACTCGAAATCGTCGAAGAAGTTGAGGGAGTTCGATGAGTGCGACGGGCAGACATTACTCACAATTTTCTTTTGAAAGCAATCAGAAAGGTCGAGAGAGTATGGAAAAACGAGAGAGTGTTACTAAGAAACTCTTAACATCACTCGAGTGTCGAGAGATGAGGAAGAAGTCGAAAAGAGAGGAGGAAGGAGGAGATGAGCCCCTACCGATTCGCTGATCTGAGCCAATTAGAGCTGTGTGAGAAAAAGAAGGAGATAAAAGAGAAAAAGAAGGAAATCAACAACATCGATGCGACCTATCAATCGATTACGTTGGGTTTTGTGGATCGAGTGAGGCGTTCAACTTTGATCGATAGAATCGAGTTAATTTTGCTTTATCGATTCGCAGAAACCGTGATCTACTAATCACTTTGTCGCATATGTATTCGCAGAAAAAATCTCAGTCCTCTCCACACACCTCACAAAATTCGGAAACAATTCATACTAGAAATGAGAATTGTGACACATGTGCTAATTGACTCTTGAAACAGAAGTGACTAACAGAATCATCAATTCTGACTTATTTTCCGATTTATTGAAAAATTTACAACGGGTCTGAAGGCATGGTCAACTTCTGCACAACTTCATTACTAATTCAACAGAAAAATGATAAATTCCAGTAGTATCACTGTTTCATTCGTTATTATTTTAGTCATAATATTATTTATATTAATTCCATCATATCAATTGCCATGTTTGCAAAAAGGGCAAATCAAAAAAAAACAAAAAGTGGTCGAATTGAAACGAAAATGAATGTCAAGAAGAATAAGGTCATCAAAAAGAAAGGACTAGGGAAAGCGAACAATACCAGACATAAGTAAAAATAGTTACCAAATATAATAGAGATTCCACAAAAACCGGGAATCAGATAAGAAAGAATTAGTTAAGTGAACAAAAATATGGAGAGACTACTCGGAAAAATACGGTGATGGGGAGAATCTCAATAATTCGGGGCCTTAATGACCATCTCCCTCTTCGCTATATCACAGCTGTATTTCAACTGAGTCTTCTTCAACATATCCTTCAAGGAATTTGCGCCGTTGATGTACCTCCGACAGGAATCAAAGTACTGCAAAGAATTCATAATTTTTTTGGCTCAAAACTGATAATAATAAACCGATAAATTTCAGCGATGTCTTTAGATAAACAAGTGGATCTTATTCACGCAATCTTATAAACGAAAATGGATAAAGCAAAAAGAAGGTGAGATAAGGGAAGATTGGGGCTCTTACCTTGGCCAGTCGATTAGTCTCTCGGCATTCGCGAATAATTGCCAGCTTGCGCGTCGGATTGATGCTGGGCGAAAGCGAAGCGTTCCTGAAATTGGCAGGGATTACTGTAGGCGCACTCACAGATCAGAGAAAGCGAGAGAGTACGTAAAATGAAGAGAGTCATACGAAAAGAACTCACTTGCAAGCATTGAAGCAGACGTTGTTGCGATCGCTCGGGTCGTTGGAGAAGACATCGCAGCAGTGAAGGGCTGAAAATAACGTATCCAAATTTGGCACCTTAAGTCGTCTGCCTAAATCAGGACTGTCATCAAGATTCATTGTGGTATATATCGATTTCATGCTCACTACAACTCACTTTTCGGACTGACGACGTCCAGACTATCATCCGAGTAGAGCTCTTTCTGAATGCAGATCGTCGCTTCTCGTTCCGCATTCTTGTTGCGGAAGTTGAGTCGAAATTGGAACTCGATTGCCTGAAGAGAAACACGTGATGATTGATTCGGATCGCTGAAGGCGAGACTGGAACAAACCTCCAAACAGTGCCGCATTTCCTCTCCCGGGCAGCACTTATTCGCTGCATCCCGAGTTGCCTTATCTGAAAAGAAGATGTTAAGTTCGATGCCTGAGAGGTTCGACACACTCGCTCTCTTCTTACCGTATCCAGCCGACGCGAGAAGAGGAAGGAGGGAGAGGAGAATGAGATACGCGATGGATGGGAGCCGAGGCATTGTAGATGGGTAAAACGACCTGAAAATGGGGTTATTGCAGAGAGAATCAAACACAGAAGTAGGTTTGCAATACTGTTACTTCCTAGTCACATTCTGTTGAAAGACAAAACGACTACATGCGTGGCTCCACAAAGAAGGAATACGAGTTTTGTTACTCGACTACCATTCCTGGGGAAACCGACGCTCTTGTCTAACTAGAGAATGCGACTGGGAAGAGATACTGTTCGCAACACAGAATGGGATGGAAGTAGAGTAAGTCGAAGGTTGGAAGAGTCTCGGAGAAGGGAAAGTGGTAAACTATTGAATGGAAACGGATTACGGTAGGCTAGATGGGGCAAGATTGACCGATAGACGCTAGATCACTCGCTTTATTCGAATATTTTCCGTGCGAGACCACTCTCCGCCCATCTCGGGAAGTGCCACGGGTATGACCTTACTAGCAAACTTTGCGCGTATCTCTCGATCTCGGGACTGGCCACAGGTGCTATCGATCGTCAATCAACCAAGGCCGGGGTGAAAGAGCGAGAGATAATGGAAAAGTGAGAGTGTGTGATCATATCTAACATCTCATATCAAACGGTGATCGATAGGCTAAGAGATGGGCTTGTGAGATGAGATGGAGAGATGAGATCTAGATAAGCGGCGTCCTTTTTTATTTCTGAGATCGAAACTTGAGTAGCGTTTATTTATGGAAGGAAAAATATATTTTTAGAAGCCCTTTTCATGAATATCATCGGTGAAATGATGTTTCATTAGATGGCATTAAAGAGGGCATTAGACGGAAATTATTCATGTTTGAAAAAATAGTTTCACAAGCTCGTGAGCTTTCACAGGATCGCGCCAGGCCAAGAAATTCTTTTGATTAATATTGTACTAGGTTTACCCACTAGTAAGTAATGATTGGGGAGAATAACGCAAATAAATGTTTTCCAGCGACAATGAACTGTCACAATGAAGCCACTGTCTCGGGTTCGAATCGCGCGCTTGCCAGAACAAAAAAAGGAAAATCATCACAATACCCTCGTCACAATACTTGAGATTTATTTCTAACGTAGGTCTCGTCCGCTTTCTACCCCCCCCCCTGAGGAGATATATCAGTGAACACAACACGCGCCAGCCGGAAGGACCGGAAAAAAACACCCCGCGTTCTTCAATTCATGAATGATCATATCTGTTTTCTTCCCTGGAATATTTCACAAAACCCACGCCAAATAATGCATAGATGCCAATCTCATTCCATGCAAGTGCAACTGATTGGTGCGGCGAGATGGCGAGAGAGGCAGTCATAGTTCAGCCTGGCAAAAATACTGATCTTATCGAACTTATTGATTTCGTGGATTGGCAATAATGCCGAAATTTTTGGCTGATTATGCGATTGATTTCTGTTTGTGTCGTATATAAATTGTAAAGTTTGCATGGATAGGCCATTCCACGTTCCAAATCCAGATTAAAAAAACGTAAGACGGAGTGATTTCCGACCGGATCGGAAGCTATGGCAAAATGTGATCCCGAGGTGGCTTCTGAACGAGGAAAGGATGTTCACAATGATCCAAATCACTACGAAGCCCACGTGTGTTGAGCGAACAAACAATCGCTCCGCGCTGTTTTTGATTCGAAAAGAGAGAATTACTTTCTCGCGTCTTTTGATCGGGCCTGATTTTACGCACGGAAATGCAATGAACGCTGAGTGGAAATTCTAGGTGCGACGCTTTTCCCATGATTCAAGTTTTCTGAATCCCACAATCATCTCTAGCGAATTAATAGTTCTGTGTCCCCAAAAAGTCACATTACTAAAAGTAGGTGCGGAAGTGAGACCGGAAGTAAACTTCTGATTTAAATTTTGTAGTGATATAAGGTTTCCTACAATTATTGCTCAGAGTTATAATGTTCCCAAGCTATTAGCTGATCGCTATGAATAAGAAAACACTGAAAAAAGATAAATTCTAAAAAATAATAATCTCAATAAGCAAGTAATTGATGCCAATCAGAAGCGTGTAAAGTGGCACGCCGCTCCATCGATCACTGATCAAGATGAAGATATGACCGATATGGAGACAATCAATCTCCAATCAGTCAGGTGTACACATTGTGTCTCTCACATTGTCTCACATTGTGGTACGGTAGCTAACAGCTGCGTAATTTCTTTCAGCCAATGATCTACCGTATCCTACCGTAGTTCACAGAGTAAACTTGCGCTTTCTGCGAGTTCCAGTCTGAGATAAATGCGGACAGAAAAATAGCCGAATCGTTACCACTTGGATGAGCTAGCAACGCAAAACAGCGCAAATGCACCGGAAAACGTAGTTGTTTTTGCCCCCGACCTAATCATAATGTCACACACAAACAGGATCGAGCTTGTTCCCCGTGGATGACTGAAACTAGAGAACACCAACTTAACTAGAACTGAAGAACTCCCATAGACAAAGCTTGCCTCCGTTTCGTCTCGCATCGGAAAGAATGATATCTAACGATAATCGATTAACAAGTGAGAATGTGATAGCCATCAATTGGAAG
This sequence comes from Pristionchus exspectatus, assembly GCA_911812115.1. Classification (NCBI taxonomy): domain Eukaryota; kingdom Metazoa; phylum Nematoda; class Chromadorea; order Rhabditida; family Neodiplogasteridae; genus Pristionchus; species Pristionchus exspectatus. The sequence continues at coordinate 29,290,695 of OU461583.1, read as the reverse complement.
ATAAATAAGGCGAAATTTTCGAAAAACTCAAATTAGGAATACTAATTGAGTAATCACTTCTTGGCGCCAATAAAGTTTCTCGCTTCTCCAATTATTCAATTATCAAGATGGTGATACGCCATCATCAAGACAATCGATCATCAATCTGTCAGATCAATAAGCTCTCTCATTTTCGCACACTCTCTGGCCCTCTATGCGCCCAAATTGGTGGGAGGAGTTTCAATTTCCTTATATAAGCTTCATCAATATATTCTAGCTTCTCATTGGCACCATCCTACCTAACTTTCTATGTATTCGTTCCTTTGCCTCACCACGAATTCTCCCTCATTAATCCCCTCATTCATCTAATTTCGTCCACAACTTCCTTTTCATTGACTCATTCCCTCTTCACCATTAGTCCTCTCATTCCAGGTCATATCCTTTCCAGTCATGCCCCTGTCATTCTCCTCCCTCCTCCTCATTGTCATTCCGTCTGTCATCTCGGCTCCCGTCGGTAAGACTCTCTTATCTGACCACTGAGATGACAAATTCTAAATTACAGACCTGGCGGATCTAGCGGTTCAGAAGTGTTGTCCTCCCGAGCAGAAGAGTTGCTGTACTGAGGTTTGTTTCCACCTAATCTCGGAGCTTCTCTGGTTTTGGCCCAGACTACTACCGCTCTGAGTGCAGAGTTAATAGGGAATGAGAATTATTGGACGGAAATACTCTGAGAGAAAGACCTGGCCAGAAAACAGAGAAGTTCCCTGATCTCCCCCTCTTCCTTCCTTTCCCCGCCCCCTTCTTGACTCCAATCAGTTCCCAACTTTCAGGCAATTGAGTTCCGTTATCGTCTCAATTGCTTCAATGATACACGGGAAATGATCGAGGCCACGATGTGCATACAGCAAACAATGTACACTGAGAAGAGTCTGGATGTCGTCAGTCCGAAAAGTGAGTGGCCCGAGGTGATCAGGAAGGGGACTCAGGAGGGGCGAAAAGAAAGGAAGGGAGAATTATGAAGATACGTTACACGGGGCGAAGTGTGTGTTGTGATCAAGAGGGATGGAAATTACATCCAACTGACGTATTCAGTCTAGTAATGACCCTGGGGAAAAAGGGGATACAATGTATGCGACCTAGAGGGGGCAGAGAGAACTCCAGGTTAGATCCCTCATTCAAGTAAAAATCACAAAATTTCAGCCTTCTCCTGCTGCGAAGTCTTCGCAAATGATCTCAACGACCCGGTCGGATACTGCCATCAGACTTGCCAGTGAATAATCATCCCAATAAGGCTCATTTCGATACAATACTGTGCAATGCGAGCTGAATCAGGCATTGTTTTGAGTTGTGTGGACTCTCTCCTAATCCTTCCCATCTTCAGATTCATCTCCCTCACTCCTTCCATGCCCATCTCGCACAAACTCGACACGATCTCCAACTGTCGCAGAAACAACAAACTGTCTCTGGTAAGAATCCGTCCCCTTCGGCATTTCCATTCTCGCAATTTTATATCTCTAGTTATGTCTCGTTAACAAGTTTGCACTCAAGCAAATATGCAAATAATCAATATCACTCCACTAGTCCCCTGGCCGCCCCATCATTCGTTTTGGCATGTTCTCTTCTCTTTCGGCTCTCAATATATGATTTGGTCGCAATCCACGGGCATTCCCTTTAGTTGACTAATCATACTAGTTACAGGTGTATGTGAGACCCTATGCACATTATTTTTAGCGCTTCGTCCAATCAATAAACGTGATAGAGCTTGTCATTCTGCATTGCAAACACAACGCTCGACTGCTAAACACTCAAGGATCAGCTATCAACCATAACTGATCTTCCCCCATTTCAGTGTTACGATCACTGTCGCGCGAATCTCTTCCTCAATCGTGAGAAGACGGAAGAGGAACTGAAGGAGGATAAGAAGATTGAAGAGTATTGTGTCATGTCCAGAGATCTCTTCGACGAGTTTGATTACTGATCAGCCGCGTTCACACATCCTCCGCTCTAAATTTCGTGTTCTTCCTGTCTTTCGTATTCGTAGCTCAACGGTACTCAATATCCCTAAACCTCCACGTTGGCCTAGTTCCATTCTCCTTATCCCAACTCATTCCATACTGTAGTGCCGTCACCATATCCCTCGTCCTTCCTACCGTATCCTAATCCGCCACTTTTCTCATTCTGACTTAACTGTTGAAGGAATGTTCTAGTTCAACATCCGCTTCGTTATTTTGCTTGTATTTACTTCCAAATTCAAATGATGTACTCAATAGTATGCTCGTGTTCGATCCCAATTTCGTCACTTATTGTCACAGCTTCTTTCTCCTATTGCCTATTATTTTATATCGCTCCAGTTGTCCTATCACTTGAACTAGATTTTGCATTATAATATCGTTTCTGCTAACTGTGCAACATATTCATAGAGTATCTTCTTCTCTCGAAAAGAATCACTTGAATTCTCAAATATCGGCCTGCGGTAAATTTCAATTCGAAATTACAATCAACGGGCTGCAGAGAAGGTGGTTCGAGAGGGAAGTGGGAGCCATCGCCAGGCAGAGAGAGAGAGAGAGGGGGTGGGAGGTGGAGGTTTGAGAGTGGTTGAAAGCAAAGAGAAGAGTATTATGGGGAGTATGAGAAAGTCTATCAATGTGTTGGGATACAAAGGAGGAAAAGGCAGGAGAGAGGGAGAGGAGACGAAGAGACGGGGAAGAGAGGGGGAAGAAGAGGAAGAGGGGAGAGAGAGACTGCGGAAACGAGAGACGACAGAGAGCGGAAGAGTGCTTGATTGAAGAAACTTCGTGAGAGAGACTACTCATAATTATACCTGGGTTTATCCATGTCAAAACAAACGGAAAAGGTGGAAGTATCGAGAATCGAACGCGCTTTCGAAAGGAACGGATTTGAAATCCCGCGAAGAGATTTCAAAAGATTTGTTCTAAAGCGATCAAGACGTGTGTAAATTTCGAAAAGATGTGAAAAAAATGTGTAGAAAAATGAAGAGAGAGCGGAAAAGTCATTCACGATTTTTTTTCTTCATCAGATATCGTTATCATGCAACATAATTCGATGTATTGCTCACCTCTCCAATTGTGAAGTTTTGAGTCACCAATGACTACTCATTTCAGTATTACGTAATTTATTCATATGCGATAAGTAGCTGTACATGGGTCGATGGTAAACTAGAATTTGATCGATTCGATCGATTCGATTCGACTAGAACATTCGGAGAGAGCTAATTTGCAAGATAATGGGCAGTAAATTAGACAGCACTGGACGTGGGAGTAGAGGGCAGGTGGCGTGGAAGTGGTGGGCATTCAGGGTTGGGAAAATTTAACGGATCTCTCATTTCACAATGCCCTCTCACCGGTTAGAAACATCAATCGAGCTTTGGGAAGTGAGAGATCCGTCTCATGTTTTCCCAACCGGGAGTTGTGCTGACAGTAAGGGGATGAAATGCCATGTGGGAGATACTGTGGGAATGGCACGGGTGAGATAAGCGTTGAGACGATGAATGACTAGTTGCAAGGGTTTTGTTGGAGAAGCGATCGAACGGGATGTGGAAAGGGCGAACGTTGAAGGGAGGAGGATGAATTCATCATTCATGTCATTTTTGAGTGGAAGGAGAAAGGGGAGAGAGGACGAAGAGAGGACTTGAGAGAATAACGTGACCTAGTAGAACATCGATTGATAAGATGGCTGAGGTGAGGAGGAGAACGACAGCTCTTATGGATAAATGGGAGAAAGATGTGGGCATCGCTTCATCACATGCAAGAAATCAGAAAAGAGATTGGAATGATTGGGAAAAGTCAGTGGGGCAGTCGAGATGAGGGTATGAGAGATGTCAGAGAAGGATACATATGGATGAGGAGGGCAGTATACTTAACGTGAGAGAAAACCGACGACAGTCTGAATGAGGCGAAGGAGTGGGGAGGGTGGGGAAGAAGCGGCCAGGTAAGAGGGACGACTAGATCGAGAAGAGAGGAGGTAGATCAATCAGTTCAGAGTTCACTAAGAGGAGCGGATGAGAAGGGCATATGAGACAGAATGAGATGAGAAGTATGAAGGAAATGAGAGCAGCTCAGTTCCTCGCCTTCCTGGCCTTCTTCCTCCGTCTTGATCCCCCTTCAAAATCGCAGTCATCATCCTCCTCCATGGCCTCCGAATAGACCGTCCTGAAAGGCATTCATTTGCTGGTGCAAACGCCGTGAAGAATGGGGAGAGGGAGGAAGTCAGGCCTCCTCCCTAGCCTCCTCCTCCTCCCTAGCCTCTAGCCTCCTCACTAGCCTCCTCCCGGTCTCTTTCTCCCTCCCAGTTCGTCAATGGTCAACTACGTGTGGAATGGAAAATAATCACACGATAAGATTCCATAACAAGTATTTCCTATAAGAGTGTGAAATCGGAGACTAAAAGTTTTACCTGGTGGACGGCATTCCTACACTCTTACAGGAAACCTGCGATAAGGCAACTGACCCATTAGAGTTGACGAAGACGTCGAGACTCTCGAGGATGTCGAGCATCTCTGCATTGAACCCCCTGTTCGCCTTCCATTTGTTAGTGACGAGCGGACGGAAGGCCGGATTGCTGATCTAAAAATGCCAAGCATAATTGTTGATTTATGCACTGTTTAAAATCCCAAACACATTTGTTGATTTTAAATACATCAATCCCATGCATATTCGTTGATTTTTGCGCAGCTACCCAACGCATATCTGCCAAACTATACTCCACGGCTGATCAGTCGTGCTAAGCGAGTTTTTACAAGATGCGAATGAACTGAGAGAAAGAGCAGAATGCTCGCGCCGGAAATCTTATGCAGCAAGAATGCTCGAAAGGAAGGCCGGACGCAACGGTGAGTCGTTCGCGCACATCGACCGAAAACAATCGATCGTAGCTAAACCGTTCCGGGTAATCCGATTCCTATCGTTTATGTAACGATATCAACAATTATGAACTAACGTGTTCTGCCGTGAGATCCTCCCACTTCGGGTTGTCCGCAGGCTCCCACTCGCCGTCATACAACACCTCCACTTGAACGGTTCCTGCAATATTCACTTTGAGTCTAGAATAACCACCGTGTCCACAAATCTCGTGACTATCACTATCACTATCGTGTATCTGTGAGATCGTCCCTTCGCGTAGTCAAGATTCTCGCAATCCATCCATCCATCAGACGCAATTAGAAAATGCACTTACCAGTCCGATGACAGTACTCGATGTCCCTCAATTCCAGCACTCGAAACTTCTCTCCTTCATTCCATATATGGCGGTCAAGGGCTACTGTAAGACATTCAATCAAAATAGTGCTATGCAGAAGAGTTTATCACACTCTGATCGAATCTCGTTCTAACCTTTACTGTTGAACTCAACTATGCTATCCATACCGAAATGGCAAAATCGGATACCCTACCGTATCCTAACTGAATTGTAATCAAAAGGGGACCTTACCGTCCTCTCCGGCCTGTCTGGCGGCCTCATTCTCCGCCCTCCTTCTCTCGTTCTCCTCCTGGAGTCTCGCCACAGCGGACTCCTCCTGCCTTCTTCTTCTGATTTCCTTCCAGCTGTCGAGAATGGCCTGCATGCGGCCCTTCGCTTCTGCTCTCTGGGCATCCGATCGATAGTGATCGATCTTGGTCCGAGCCATCCTGGAATAGACAGCGATTAGCAACATACTCGACAATAACAATACAACAACAATAACAATGCACATACTCGAGCTTGTAGATCGATGGGTATCGAGATGCACAACATTGGATGGTTCGCTGTTACAGGGGGGGAGGATATATTAAGCTTGTGTCTACTGAGCTGCGCGCAAACAATGCGTGATGGCAGCGATTAGGTGTCCTCGCCTAAGGGAAGAGGAGTAGTACGATACGCTGTGCTAGCGAGAGAGCGTGCAAAACGAAAGAGCCGAGAGACATCTCTCGATCTTTGAGTGATAGCGACACGCTCACATGTACTGCACGTAGAGGGGGGCCGATCAGAAGAAGTAAGAGAGCGCGTGAATCAAGGAGTCCGCAGAGATACTCATTGGAGTGGTCCAATGATCATGTAGTGATGGCGATTGCCCGTGGCAATGTAGTGAGGAGGAAGGCGACTGTAGTGTATCGGATCCGGGAGTTTCCCGCGGTATTTTGAGTGTGATGATTCCATCGCGCAAGAGAATGGAGATACCGGGAAGAGGACGCTGTTAAGTAGGCTAACCAAGAGGGCCGAGAGATTCGATGTTTAGCCTCTCTCAACCCAATCGCTAGCATTCTCGCCTCTGCGCCTGGTGCCATGGAAACATCGAGGGAGATGGCTAAATGGGTGAAAGAAAGGTAGAAAACACGCTGAGGGAAGAGACGAGAAGTCGGCTTAGCACAACGTAGTGATAGCTACCATAGAAACTTGCCGAGGGATGAGAAGACGAAAAATGGGTGAGAGAATGGTATTGATAGAGCGAAACAGAGAGACAGGGAAGTTGTCGTCACCCACGACGTTTGAGTAAAGTTATGCTCAAGCGGTTAGAGCAAGCTAGAGAGCGCGCATCTTTCAGTGTCCCTCGATCTTTGAGTGATAGCAATCGGGTGGCAAGCTAACAATGAATGCTCACGGTGACTTCACAGTACAATTTGTACCCTGATCATTGAGAGAAAGCGAAGAAGGGAAGAATCTCAAGCACTATCACTGCAAGATTCGTACAATGGCAGAATGCAAACATGAAAACGAGTGAATCATCAGGCTCTCTCAATTTACGGCGCGCTCTAGGCACTATAGTCACTGGCCTAGCAGTGGACTCCCGCAGGACGAAAGTGCCTTGTGTACGGGGTGAACTTTTACCTTTTAACCTTTAACCTTCGACAATGGAGAGATGAAGGGAAGGCGGGAGAATCGTTTCTCAGTAAATCTCACGGAATGTCGGCACATTTGCAGCGTGCGCAGGGATCATCGAGGGGAAGTGCAATGAGTACAAGTAGATATTGTGTGTGACATGCCTATCCGTTCTCTCTTACTTTCCATCTCTCTCTCCCTTGAGTGATAGTAGAAGCGAACTCGAGTGAACGTAGCGATGAGATAGTGAGGGTTTCTGTTATGTACCCTGATCATTGAGAGAAAGCGAAGTTCTCACGCAATATCAACGAAAGATTCGTACAATCTCAGAAGATTCGTACATTAGCACTACTCATTTCCTTTGTCTCTCTTCCCTCTATCACTGTTGCAAGCGCGCTATTTGTTGGCACGAAAGCCCTGATCCCTTCCTTCGTTCTCCTGATCCCTTCCTCCCATTACCATCCTCCTCCTCCCTCCATACAGTTGCAAAAAAACGTGTCCTTAGAGGACAGAGGAAGGAGGGAGCGGGAAGAGGCGGAGAGACAGCGATAGGAGGCCGGGTAGATTCTGCGAGAAATGAGAGCCGGACAGAGCCGAGTTATGGATAGGGTAGAATGGAATAAAACGAGAAGGAAGAAGCCCTATACCATTCAGCGTGGTTGGCAGAGCGGTAGAGAAAGGAGGGAGCTTGGGAGTAGGCGCGAGGTGGGAAGAGAGGGATGTAGTTAGAGCGGGAGGAGGGGAAGTGATAGGGAGTCGAGAGCGGAGAGAGGCAGTTTGAAGAGTTTCGAGGGGAGGAGAGGAGAATCTGTGATTCCACTGAGCGATTGAGACTGAAACGATCAGGTGAGTCATGAGGATTATGTAAGAAGGAAGTAAGCAAGAGATGGAGGGATATCTGTAACAGATTGGCTAAAGGGAGAGCCATACTGATCAAGAGAATGAACAGTGATGATAGCGAGTTGGGAGGAGGGTGAAGGTCATACTCTGTCATAGAGGCCGAGAACGGAGCTAGCCAGAGAGGTGGTAGGGAGAGGAGAGACCAGAGGAGTAGCAGGGGAGAAGGGTGCAAGATACAATGGGTTAACGAGAGACCGGGATTGTCTTTGGCACCGTGACGAGAAAGCATGGGGGAGGGGTGAAGAGAAGGGGAGGGAAGATAAGGAAATGGAGAGAGATCAAGAGGAAGTGAGAGAAGGAAGCGAGCTGTGTTTGGTTGTGAGATAGAAACGTTGCGGGAAGAGCGTAACCACTCGAGAGCGAAGAGGAGTTTGCCAAGGTCAAAACAAACTGAAAAAAAGTGAGCGGATCGAGAATCAAGCATGGTTTAGAAAGGGATGGTTTTCAAATGCCATCAAAGCGAAGACTTTTATGGCAATTAAAGCGAGAAAAGCGCTTGCACATTTCGAAAAAGAGTGAGCATAAAAGTGAATCACGACGTGGAATGAAGGATCCATGATTTTTCCAAGCTGTAAGCAGAAAGAGAGCGATTTTGCAGGAAGAATGAGCGAAGCTAAATATGTTCTCCGAGATCTAGCGGTGCAAGCAAAGAATTACTCATGATTACTATCGGTCAGTGGACAGTGGTTAGTAATGTGGAATTCTCACTGACGACTACAAACACGTACAAATTTCGAAAAAAGGATAGGAATCATTCCATCATCAACAAATACTAATTTCGAAATAGTATATTGAGTGATAGTATATTGAGTGGAGAAGATACATCGTGAAGAGAAACTGCTCGGAGAAATCAGTGAGCGAGCAGTGCGTGTATTAGGGTTGGAAGGAGGGATGTGTGAGCTACTGAGTAAAATAGAGAAGATTATCGAAATGCACGCAGTGTGCATTTTTTCCGATCTCACAGTAATAATAAGAAAATTTGCGAAAAAATGCGAATTTTTGAGATCTATCGCAGCAAGGGAAGAATTACTCACGGTTGCTAACGGTTAGTGTTAAGTGGTGAGTAACTCACACCTTTCTCGTCGATAAACAAGAGCTAATTTCGAAAAAAGGTTGGTAATCAACTCTATCGTCAACAAATACTAATTTCGAATTAAGCTCGAAAAAATATATCAGTGCGCGTATTATGCGGGTTAGACGGTTAGGTTAGGTTGCGGGTTAGGTTAGACGTATTATGCACGCAGTAAGTAAGTCTCACGGCTAACTATCTTATAACTATCTTTTCCCACGGTCTCTCGCTGATCTAATGCGAGATAGTGTGGGAAATGAAGAGAGTATTTCTTTGATGTCGGACCTTCCGCGGGGTAAGATATCAAAGAAGTCCAAGAAAGAACAACAAAAAAGCACGACAACACCCATCTCGATCATCGCCCAGAAAGCGAAACTGGTAATGTACCTGGGGTCGATTTTTCGCGTTGAAGAACCCTCGATGTCAAGTAATACCCAACCAACTGCTATAAACTCAGGATCTAAGGAAAACATTTTAGAAGAAAAAAATATGGAAATAATACGATATGTTGATAGTATACAAGTCAAGCAAAATAGTTCTGCGGAATGAATTTAATTAGTAGTTGGTTGGGCATTTTCCGGTTCCGGAACTTCCGCCTTGATCGTGCGCCCGTTGACAAGTATCTGCAAAATTGGGCCGATATTGTCTTCTATGTTATCGTTCGTTTCAAATGCTCAGCAATCTCAATCGGCTGGTTAGCGAGCCATTAATTGTCTGGGAGAGAGGATGGGAAGAGGTAGGGGAGAGGAGAGCAGCCTATTTCTCGTCCTCGAGTCCTCGAATGCTATTCGTTTTGACCATTTCCATTTCGGAATATCGCTTTCGGTCATCTTTCATAATGTATTTAGTGGTGGGGTTCAGGTGGGTCGAAACTATTTACGCCGAGAAAGTACTAAAGTTAAAATATTATGCCCCATGGCTGTTCTCCACAACAGACCCTCTCCATCAGCAATTGTTGCTCCAGCATGAATATGTCATTAATCATACCATCGGAAAAATTGACAGGTCAATAACAAGTTCACACTCACAATTGACAGTTGTGAGTTCTGAGATCCTTGAAACTCCTGAGTCTCGAGTTCCATTTTGATCTGGAATGGTTCATTTAGTCGATAACCGTTAATTTCCCAAAAATTCGATCTATAAATAGGCATCCTCTTATTTTCTACTTTTCACAAACAAATTCGCTAAGTGGGGTTAACGTAAGCCATTGACTCCTCGGGCAAGTGTGAAAGTTCATAAATTACCTCCTTCGTGTAATGCATGACTGCGTCATTTCCGTCAGAGATTGTTACAGGAGCCTGAACAGATCGCTGATCTGTCTACTCATTAGTGGAATGTCGAATTCGTGAGTATCCGCATCTTCATTCCCCATACTATCGTTATCTACTCTGTTCAGTGAGCTGATCAAAAAGCGTGATGTTACTCTGATGATGTCAACGCCCAATATTCGTTGTGATGCGAGTACTTTTAGTTTTAAGTTATGGGACCCATTGTATCTATTCTCCTATGACTGTAGAATGAGTTTCTCTCACCGTTGTGGTAGCCACGTGATGTTGAGCAGCTGATATATCAGTGGGAGACATCGCTCGAGCAGCCTAGATGATCTTTAGGTTGGTTGAAAAAATAATGAGAACATTACCCTCTTCTGTCTCCCACTGTTCCGATTCGATGATGCTACAGTAAGTTTTCGATCAATTGGAGTGGAGCCCGGATTAATCCCACCGCTCCGGCAGGAGTTGTTCTGAAACATTCAGGGGGGATAATTAGTTTAACTCACTTGATGTTCAAAAGAATGGACAAACCGAGAGAGTGTAATAAATACAGGATGAAAATCAGACCAACGTTCGAGGACGGAGAAAGAAAATTCTGATCTTACCTTGATCTGCCAAGTATCACAACAACTTGGCATCAGCGCCGAAGAGTTGAGCCGTTTGAGAACCAGCTTTGGGATGCGAGGATGGCTCGAGATCTGATGAAATATTCAGTAGCTTCCGATATCTCATCGCCATTTCAGGCTTTCAAAGAACACTACTCGTCCACTTCACGGTGTGTGTTGATAAGCCACTTCTGACCAGGGCAAGACGTCAGGGTTAGCGAAAGCATGCCTTTATTCACCCTAATTCGCTTTCCTGGTTCTGAATTAATAATCTCACATTTCCTCTACGAATGGCTGATGATTATTTGTAATTCCCACCTTCTCATGATCATGTAGGCCCCCAGAATTCCCGCCACGGGGCAGATTACCGGGGCGCCTCTCAGTTCTCTCGCTAATCTCTCCGCTCACCTGCAATCTACGTGACGCTCGCCTTCTAATTACCCTGGGCTCCTCTCTCGGGCTGGCAGAAACTAAATGTTACGTTCCCCGTTAAACCAGCGCTAATCCGATCCTCCACTCATCCTTCTAATTAGGTCACCTAGCTGCATCATGCAGACAGACAGATCCCCCCTTTCACACGCCAGAAACATCACAAATATTATGTGCACATAATTAGAATATCTAAACTACCTGGTCACGGCAGCGCTGCGATGCGACTGCAGTGGAAGCGGCGGGGTCGGCCGTTGTCTGGATCTGATGTTCGCTTTCTGTCATTTGATACGAAAATTGGTTCTTACCTGTGATTGCTCGTTATTGTTAACGTCAGAAGAAGGAATCGGAGACGGGGAGACAGGAGGGACGTATATCGCCTGAAATGGGAAACGGATGGCTTTCGGTGGCTCAATAAAAATTGTACCTGTCGGTCATGATGTCTCAGAACAAATGGCAGCTGTGGCATGGGCACGTTAGGACTGAGCGGACTAAGGAGCAGAATTGCTCTAGCCTCCTGCTCCTCTCTGTCCGCTCGCTCCATCCGAAGATTATGACGATCCAGTTTCTCTTGCGCCTGTCTCTTGAACTCAGCCTCGTCCTTCTTCGACCAAGTGCAAGCCTTTCTCGAGTCCCTCCTCCATCGCAATTGACACTTCCAAAAGCGTCGAAGGCTCCGGTGCGATTTGGCGCGTGTCTTCTGCGCTTTATCGAGCATGGCAAAGGCGGAATTCGGCGAGGGCAAAGACGAGCGGTGGGAGGGACCTGGCGCAGAAGTGTCTATGAACAGGGGAAGGTGGAGGGAAGGGGGCTCGGGAATGGGGGCCGGTGCGGGGATAGTCGGGGCGATAATGTTCTCAGGGGAAGATCGAGGCTCGACCAAGGTGGGTTGGGCGATGGGTTGAACTTGTGCCAGGGTAGGGAGGGTTTCAGGCTCAGTCGTTGCGGCTCCAGGAGGTTGGATGAATGGAGTGGGCGGAAGGTGTTCGATGTAAGAGAGAAGATTAGAGAAGGGCTCGTCATCGATTGAAGGACGAGTGAGAGATTTGAGTGTATTCCGGGGGTTAGGAGCCGGCTCATTAGAGGCAGTTGAGGAGACTCGGGCAGTTACCGGGGTATGAATGACATTGAATGGAGGAACAGGATCGGAAAATGTTGTATGGGGCTGAACAAGACTGGTCGAAGATGTGGTTGGCGCAGACTGGATATCATACGAAGAAGGATCAGGAATGTTAGGTATCCGAATTATCCGATGTTCAGTGAAGCCGGTCACGTTAACGAATGAGGGTACCTGAGATGATTGCGGGTTCAACACATGCTTAGGATCTGGCTCGGGAAATGTTGTTAGGTGCACCCGAGGTGGCTGCAGGGGCCACACTTGTGCGAGAGTCGAAGCAATCGAAGCGTTGTCTGTATTCCACGGAAGGGCGTTCTGTTGAGCTGCGAGGAATGCACAGTTCAGCTGATGCAGACCGAACCGCACATAGCTCATGTGGTAGTGATGAAGTAGTGAGGGGTGAGGGAATATCGACGAGCCGGGAGCAGCAACGGCTGCGTTCATAACTGGGGGCTGCAGTTGGCACCACTGATTGGGAGCATCCTGTAGAAGTCGAGTGGGCTCCCGGGGACGAGATTTGCGGGTCTGCTTGGTAGTTCCGGAGCTCCGGCGTGCAGGCACTGCTATGGCAGTTTTCGTTATGGTAAAGGCGGAATTGCGAGAGTGAAGAAGGGGGGCTGGTCGAGTAATGTGGGCGACATTTGATGAATTCTGTCCGAATGGCAGTGATAATGCGTGTGTTCCCTTATGGGGAGCTGACAGGGGAAGTGGGTTGGAATTTGAGGTCTCCTGTCTGGATCCATTAGGTGGTAATGAAGATTCTTGCAATCTTTGGCTAGGTGCTGGCTGTGCAAGTGGAATGGGCTTTGAGGATCCTGTACTTGGTAGTGCGAGATTTTGTGATCCTTGGTTGTTCGGCGACCCATTGAGGATGGAGTCGATGGTGTGGATGGTCTTGGGACGATTGGCTGTCCGGATGGGATTGGAAGCTACTGGAACAACCTGTCCAGCCGGAGGCGCCATCATCGAGGAGATGTCAGGCGGAAGAGAATCCATCGAGATCCTGGAGAAATTGAGATTTTTGACAACTTCCGGGCCACAAAACAGCGAAATGAGCTTTAAAAAACATAATATTTAGAGGCTATCTCCCCAGAGGCTATTCAGCGACTACAACCCATGTAGTGAGCGAGATGGACATGGCTAATAGCGCAAGGTATCCTCTGTCATTAAAGGATGAGAGAGATGCGGCTGTGAGATGATAGGCAGTTGCCCTTAGCGACAGATGAGGATGAGAGGCAGAATGGATACATTTAATGCACATTAGGGATATTGCAAGAGATAGCAGGCGGTGAGAGTAATTGAGTGAAAAGTCGGCAACAACTTTGCGAGATGCTTAGAAGCGAGCTAATTGAGCAAATGAGATGTCGCGCAGTTTGATTCCGTTATAGTTCAACACTATTCGGCACTCAGCTCCTTTCCAGGCGTACAATGATCGAAATGGCACGCCTGCTTGACAACTTTTTTCCGGCTTACTAGCATATCGGAGGTTTCGGATGGGAGGAGCGTACTTGTCAGAGAAGTCACGCCCCCACTTAGTTAATTGAAAAGCGATAGAATCGCGAGAATTATGGAATCGAATATGATAATGAAGCAAAAAACCGCTCGGCGCAGAGCGCATCACAGGAGAATCGAATATCTGCCGCTCTCGGAAATTCGCCCGAGTATAGTTATTGCGAAGTGAGGTGAATAGGGATCATGGAGACTTCATTCCAGGACAATAACAGTCTGAACTCAATAATAGTCATGCGGAGATGAAAAGTGCAATATATGAAGACGAGAAGGGGGAGCAAAGAGAGATGAGGTGATGACCAAGTTCGATATTATTCACTGTACTCACCAAACATTCTACATTCATATTAATTCACCCAATCTAAATCGCATTTTTTAGCTATAATTAAGAGTTACGAAATTGAATTGAGAATGTGCATGTCAACTAGTCATATTTTCTGGCGTAGGATTGTGGGCCTTGGCTTTTGGAGTCAAGTTCGCAGTCCTCTTTTCGAACGCGCCAGAAAGGCAGAAAAAAGTCTATAACAAAAATATTCTCGGTAACAAAGCGCTGCTAATCTGAGCGGATTCTTTAAAAAAGCGTGCTAATAGTGGAATCTGTTGTCGTTGGACGAAGGAACAGACGATTCGGACCACTTGGAAATATCCACGAACAGTAAGGAGTTAAAGACTGCGACGGCGCATTCTGCAACCTCTACGGCCTATAATGACAAATCCATCGTCCGTTCACATTCAAATTTCGCATTTATCGCCTTAACAAAGGTATTTGAGGAGGCGTACGTAAATGACTCTGCGGATAATTGTTCCCTCGGACACGAAAACTTCCATCACCTATATTGTCTAGAACTTTAATCTTCAGGAAGGCGCGTAGTGCAGCGGTTCAAATATTTAGCCTAACGTCCTTCCTAATTAATCAAGAATTGTGTGATAGGATAGAATAACGGCAAAGGTAATCTTTGTGCAATCCACAAAGGCGCATTATTCCAGAATCGGCTCAATCGGCGGCTGGGGCGGGGTTATCTCGGTTTACGTTCTTTACACTTTACTCTGTTCTCGGAAGATACCGGAGATTACCGGAAGTCGGGCATTATTCTCACTCAGTAGGAAAGAATGAGATGAATGGTCTGACTCTCTCACTTTCCTATGATCTCTCGCTTCTCTGACCGGCGAAAATTGTTGCGATCTGATTTATCTAACGAGCATTGCTCTTTTTCTGATTTGCATATTTCCTTCTGGATAACGGAAATTGATCATTATTCAAACGTCTATGTAGTTACAAGAAATATCAAGAAGTGCAGCAAAAATAGTAGAAGAAAAAGAAGAAAACAAGGACCGTTTCAGAGTGCAATAGAGTGAAAATATTTGTGAATAGTGAATGTGACTAGTGAATATATGAGGCTGTTCGCCTAAGGTTCAACAAGCCTCCACAGGGGTCGGGAACAGGTAAAAAATCGAAAACTCCAAAAAGTTGGCCCTAGGGGTTATTTTTAACCCTCTACACGCTGGTGCACTCGATTTCGCAATATGTCCCCTCCCCGCTCCAGGAGGGGCACCCCCCATTTTGGCCCAAATCGCGTTTTTCGCTTATAATTCCTCGGAAAGTCGTCAAAAATAGGTGAAATCTCACGTATACGACCAGAATTTCGAGCTCTATCTCGTGGTTATGCTGAATTGTCATGATCTGTATTCGTTCTCGAGAAAATGTCGAATTTTGAACCGAGACTTAGGGCGAGGAAACCCGTCTAGAGTAGAAAGAGGAGATTCTCCTGATCATTTTGGTATATTGGACTTGGGGATATATCTGACATACGGGTGTTTTTTGGGGGTGGAGCGAAAATGGGACAAAACAAAAGTTCGCGAATACCCCCGTGTTTGTGCTCATTTTGAAGAGCTCGTTAAACTGATCATTTTTTGTGTTGGACTTTTTCATGAAAATGTTTCCTTACGAAGTTACAAAGGCCCAAATTGACCGTTTACGCGAGATCACATTTCCGATGGCTGCGGATTTCTCAGGAAACGTTTTCATGAAAAAGTCCAACACAAAAAATGATCATTTTAACGAGCTCTTCAAAATGAGCACAAACACGGGGGTATTCGCGAACTTTTGTTTTGTCCCATTTTCGCTCCACCCCCCAAAAAACACCCGTATGTCAGATATATCCCCAAGTCCAATATACCAAAATGATCAGGAGAATCTCCTCTTTCTACTCTAGACGGGTTTCCTCGCCCTAAGTCTCGGTTCAAAATTCGACATTTTCTCGAGAACGAATACAGATCATGACAATGCAGCATAACCACGAGATAGAGCTCGAAATTCTGGTCGTATACGTGAGATTTCACCTATTTTTGACGACTTTCCGAGGAATTATAAGCGAAAAACGCGATTTGGGCCAAAATGGGGGGTGCCCCTCCTGGAGCGGGGAGGGGACATATTGCGAAATCGAGTACACCAGCGTGTAGAGGGTCAAAAATAACCCCTAGGGCCAACTTTTTGGAGTTTTCGATTTTTTACCTGTTCCCGGCCTTTGTTGAACCTAAGGCAAACAGCCTCATATACTATTGGAATGACATGTTCTATACACGTTCTACGCCAAATCTTCGCAACATCGCAGCAAGATGCAGTATTCACTGCAAACAAGCATTCATCCATTCGAAAAATTCATGTTCGATGTCAGTGAACTCTGACGATATTCGGAAACAGTAAAATAGTTTTTTCAAACAAAAAATCAGTGTGCAGGCTATCTGTTTATTCGTTTAATCAGTCCTTGTATTCTCAACCACCTGCATCTTCTTTGTAGTATTATACAACCTCTCTATTCACTTTGTTTTCCTACGTTGACTGCAATGGAACTCCAGAAAACGAGATATTTTAAGATCTCAATTCAATACCATTTTGCTTACAATTAGCACTAATCACATGTGGTTATGCAAGTGCTGAGAGAAAGTGCCCATTCTTTTCATGTCATGCAATATTTCATTGTTAGAGATGTCGTGAAATACTGTATAGGACACTCGCATTAGTTCCAAGATATAAGGAAATGAAAGTTCATAGCCCTGAGGCACATCAAGCACTGGATCTCACGGCATACCATGCCCTCTGTCACTATGTAGGTTGTGGATGGTCTTTATTTTGGAAGTAGGTTTTTTCGTTGGTCTCGAAAAGGAATAAACTCTAGTAAAACATATCGGTCTTTTTTTAACAACGACCTTTCATCTTCTTTCTATATGACGTGTGCTCTTTTCCCCTTTTTGGGCTTTCTCTTTTTTCGGGATATTCTGGTGATCCACCGGAAGGTGCACATTATTCTCCGTCGGTGCAGAGAAATGTAGTGGCCATTTCCGATTTTTATTTATCTTACATGAACATGCATTGTTCTGTATCTGCTTTGCCAACTCAAATCTCAGTGCACATCATTCTCAAACGCGAGATATTTTGAAAAGATTAAAAAAAATATTTTTAATGCTAAAATTTTACGGAAATCTCCAATCATCATTATCATCATTTATCCAGGTCAAACAAATAAAAAAAGTTACAATAGGGGTCAAAACAAAAAAAACGAACACATTAATTATTAATGGAAGAACAATCGGAAGGTTGAGAAACTGATGAAATTCAACCGTCCGTCGTGAAAGATGAATCGTTCAGGTTCTTCAAAATTAATTTAAAGCCTTTTTTCCAAAGAAATAAAGCTATTTGCTTGAATTCGACTTAGTCCTTCCTACAAAACTAATACTCAGTTAATGGACTGCGAGCATCCCATAAATTACTTATGGAATGAGCCTGACCTTCATATTTTCCTTTTATGCTTTTAAACCAGGATCCTCGTGACATCCTAAAAATACATCAAAGCCATCACCCATAAAAGACCCGCTTTCTCTTTTTTCAAGTATTCTCGTGTTTACAACTTTCAATACTTCTTTCATGCCACTTCGCATAGCTTCAAATGCCGATGACTTTAAATTGGTGGATAAAGTGCTTCCCTCTCTTCATTTCACGCAATTTTTTGTTCCTAGAGAAACTTAAGAATGCTTCCATGTGAAGAAAAATAGATGGTGGCAATTGCAAAGCTTTCGTGAATTACTCAAACGTAGCGCCCCTTTATTTTTCCATGAAATGGTGAGTGCAGGAATTGCGCACTCTTTATCTCCAATCTTCAAATACTGTAAACTCCGTACATATCTTTTTTTCGCTAGATGTTCTTAGCGCTGGGCACAGCTGCCATTTTGTCTCCCATCTTCATGATCTTCTCGCCTTATGAAATCAATGCTAGTTTTCTTCTTAACGTATCCTCCGAAATACCTATAATTGTAGCAGATTTGACGAAAAACATGTATCATTTGATGCACGCAGAATCATTGATGATTTCTGTAAATCATTTTTTAGCAACATTATTTCCTTTTCGATGTACCGGCCCAATTGTTCTTATCCTTTTTCTTGTCTCGTTTAAAGTCGGGAGATCCACCGGAAGGTGCGCATTATTCACCGTCGGAACTGAAGACTGAAGTAGGAATTTCCGGTTTTCTATTATCGTTTTCGGTACTACGTCGGATGAGAACATTCGTTTGAGAACGCGAGCATTCCAGAAAAAAACTGAACAAGCTGCTCTACGGAGGTTTTTCTTGTCGCTTCCATCTCGTCTCTTCTACCTTCATTCTTTTTGAGTCAAGCTAAACTAAGGCGGGGCTGGCCATGCGCTCAGGTAGAAGTGGGCGGGGTTTTCCTCCTTTTCAATAGTTCTCTAAGTGAGTCGTGCTGCTCTCCTTTGTCTGAGACATTTTTGACGATCACATCTGCTTCCACTGAGTGGTTAGTCATTTTCTTTATCAGATGATATTCTGCTGTACGAAAAAAAAATGTTGCTGGTTTTATGATATCGTTTCTTTGGTCTATGAACGAAAGCGCAAAGTTTTCGTTCTCACTCATCATGTAGGCTGCCGTTCGAATCATTTTATATGACCTAGCTCCGAAAAAGCAACGATCTTTTTGAATAGTGATTTTTGGTATGTCTCCTGCTATATTTTTATTTGTTCCGATATATTAGTCGCGGTTCGACACGCCCCGCAAATTGAAAAAAATATTCTCGATAACTTAGATTAGCGTCATCCAAACAATCGGTTTGCAATTCGCATAGGAGAGGTAGGCAGATGAGGAAAGTATAGCATTCACCAATTCCATCACTCTGAAATATTCCGCAGTTTTCACATCGAAAAGTGTTCCGTAATTCACGCGCAGTTCGGATTAAGGTGGTCGATAACACCGCTTGCTGTCTTCATTCCCCAAACTCTCACCTGAAATGAGGAACAATAACATTAGTTGCAGGACAATGTTGTGGAGTTATTATAAAACGAGCCGAAATCTGTCTGAGACTTTAAAAACAAGCGCACTTTAGCTGGAGTATTGCATTTGCTTGCTCACTGTTCTGATGAATGATTCATGTTCGATAAAGCCTCCTGAAACACGCTTTGTATTTCGACAATAATTTTCCTTGCAGTTCAATTGCAGTTCATACGTGGGGTAGTCGACGACGCGTTGCGAGTTAAAAACCGACTCAGCACTTTACTTTACTTGTGCATCCATAGAAATTTATGAATTTTAACGGAGCATCTGACAGTGTTAATAAGTAAAGAAAATTTTTCTAGAGAATGGGGAGCTATTGAATGGTATGCCCTGTCAAAAATGGCTCCGTCCTCTTTCTTTCAGTTATGAGTTGTCTTACGACGTAAAATCGCTTGACGTGGATACACCTTTACCTTTTCCAAAGAGAGAACAGTGAGCGAATGCTTTCGAGATCTCTCAAAATGCCGCCTTCATGCCACATCGCTGAGTGTCAATCAAAAGGCTTTTCGAGTTGGACCATGAGAAAAGGCGCTAAAAGCAGGCATATTTTTTGCGAAATCGTGAGTTATCCTGGCAAATTCTAAGTGCTCGAACCTATATAGATTCCTCGCGACAAATTATGTGTCAAATACCGTTCTTTTCTGCGAAAGATTCGGGAGATTCACCGGAAAAGGTTTTTTTCTTACGGAAAAATAAGTTGTATCATAATTTCCGACACCTTCAATATCTTTTCCTGACCTGATCACGGACGAATTGTACGTCTACTGTAAAGTTTTACAATTATAAAAATTGACGAGTAAAAGTCTGCTAAAGACAGGGACAGTTACCCGCCAATCTATTTTTTCGATCATTTCGAGCAGTTGAGCGCTGGATATTCGATAGCGGGTTTTTTTTGCTGCCATCTCGTCTCTTTTATTACCATGCTCTCTGAGTGCAGTAGAAAAAAGGGGCGGGACTTTCCGGGTTTCCTTTTCTACTCTTCTATTTCCATGCTCTCTGAGATCAGCTAAGAAGAGGCGGGACTTGCAGGTCTCAGATAGAAGTGGTCGGAGATATGCCTTTCAGTCTCTGCAGCTCTCTCAGTGACTAGTTCTGTGCTTCATTGCCTTCTTCATTCTCGTCGGTGGCATCAGTGTGCAGTGACGATTGGAGAGCGGTTAGTCATTTTTAAATCGGACGATAGCCTACTGTACGAAAACTATTTTTTTTTGCTTGTTTTAAGGCACCTTGATAATTTGGGCTCTGAACAAAATCGAAACAGATTTTATTCTACTCATTGTGTAGACTATCGTCCGAATTATAATGAACCACCTAGTTCCGTAAAACTGACGGATAATGCTTTGCGAAATCAGAGGGAAGACTTTTCAAAAAGCGCTTACCGAAAAACACACACTTGCGATTACTAGAAGACTATAATTGTAATTTAGTTTATGTGCCAGTTCAGGGCTTGTGTTGTTGTTCGTAGGGCATGTCTGTGTCGCTCCAAATTGATCGAACCGCCCTTCTCTCCCACAAAGAATTTTTCAAATATAGAAATAAGAAAGTTGGCTTTGTTCGATTCGCAAGCTTGAGCAGTATTCCGAGTTGAGTTTGCGGCGCTATCGTATAAGCAAGAATGGTGTCTAGGATTCGAAAAACTACACGGGCTTTTGTCCTATACCAGATATCCATTGGACATTCCATGAAATCATTAAAGGCATGAATTTCATGAATATAGAATATTTATTATATAGAATATTTCCTATTTGGGAGATTGCGCTTCGAAACTGTGCTCCTGCTTCGCAACGAAGAGGATAATCTATTGAAATTTGTGGATTCTACTGAATTCATGCCCGAGGCTCAATTTGCAATCTTACTAATTACACTAGAGATATTGATCCTTGAATATGGTTACTGAAATAATCATCCTCGCCTTTTTATCCAAGCTCTTCTCATGAGATTCAATTTTTCCGTCGGTATGCATTATAGTTTTCGTATTCAGCAAAATTATTTTTTTTTGCTGTAAGAATTTCTTTCGAAACGGATCTAACTCAGTCATCTTCCGCATGAATGTAAAATGAAAGCCATTGAATTTCGATCATTATCGAGGCTATTTTAGAAATTGTGATGCCATGTGATGAAATTGTGATGCTATTTTAGAAATCGTGATGCCAAAAAGGAGCCCTGGGAATTTTAATTTTTCAAGTCTATCTGGTTCGCAATTGTGACACATACTCGTTATCATGTGTCTCTCTCTCTCTTCCAAGTGCTTTGTTCTTTCTTGGTTCCTCCGACTTTGGTATCCAGAATAGAAAGAGAAAGCGCTCAAGGTCTCGTATAATACCGCTTTCATGCCAGTTCGCTTAGTGTCAATCAAACGCCTAAAAGGTTCGAGTAAATCAGGGCGCTAAAAGCAGGAATAAATCTGCATGAAACCCTTCTCATTCTCTAAGATCTTGAGTACTACCGTAGTCTCCAATGGGAGAAACTGCTACTGCAAAGTTACTTACTATGACGATCAAAATGGAAGCCAAAAGCTCTAAATATCTTTAAAAATACCTCTTTCATGACATTTCGCTTAGCATCAATCAAACGCCTTGAAGATTGCGCTAAAAGCAGGCATAAATCTGTCAAATACCTGCGGTTATTCTCTAAAAGATCTATGGTCCTCATGCGATTCAGATAAACGTTTAGACGTCGATAACGTAACCTTCTCTTTATTGAGAGCCACGGTGATTTTACAGAAAAAAATATCTACTGGTTACGCATTCTCAAAGTCAACTCATACGTAAAATTAATTTTTTTTTGAATTTGCAAGATTGCGTGTCGAATCGGATTTCGCTTCACTGCATATGCGTTTTAAACATTGTTCATCCATGGATATCCTCAGCCTGCTCTGAAAGCCTTCTAATGTTCATCCCATAGATCAGGGAATGGAGTGTGAATTTCCATTCTCCTTTTTCCCTCGTGACTCCCTTAAAAAGAGGGAAAGCACACCCTAATAGCCCTTCCTTAAATGACCACACCAAGAGTGTGAAAATAGGGGATTAACCAATACCCGATACTTTTTTTTATTTCAAAATTCCCAAATTTTCGGAAAAAGTCGTGTTCAAGCTAGTCGATAACGCCCACTGGAAATAGTCTGAATTCTTCGATTCTCTTCTGACTTGGGAGGAGCCTACTGAATCGCTCCAAAGTGGGCGGAGCCTCCGGGCAAAATCGCTCTATGTGGCACTCTAGGTGTTTGAGATATGCTCGTCTTCGCTTTCATTCTTTACGATGAGCATTTATAGTACATCCCTGCACCTCGTTTAGCCACTTACTTCACGAAAAATATTTTATTGTGGATTTTCCGTCAGTATATGCGGTCCCATTAGCGTCTTTTGGCATTGCTTAGGATTTTGGTACCATACTAGATATGGGCGCCATAGAAAAAAGATTTTTTCTCTGATTTTCGAGTTATCTAAGATAAGTTCGTTGTTGTTCTCCCAGAAAAATTGTCCCATCTTCCTTTTTTCCTCTTAGACCACCTTCTTCTTCTTGAATTAGATTTTTCCTAGCAACCAGCATCCGTTTCATGAGGATTCATGAGGGACTCTCCAATACACATCCCGTTCTATTTCCCTCAATGAATACGATGTCCCCACTCCCAGTGCTATTTTATTGCGAGTTTTTCTTATATTTGCAAATATACTCAGCATCCTAGTCTGCATCTATGGCTTCTATGAGACACTATCTGAGAGAGCTCACCTACCACCGTACAGTGAAAAATAGAATATTCTCAAAAAAATTGCCTATGATCAACTTTTTGCGTAGAACTCGAAAATCGACCTCAAAAAGTCGTATCTCTAAAACTAAAATTCTTATAGGTCACTTCATGGTGGCAGGGGCCACATACAAAGTTTTTTGTGGGGCTTCCAATTATCCAACAAAGTATAAATTCTTTCAGATAATAAAAAATGAAATGTTTTCACAAAAAATTTTTTAGGAAAACTCACCTGGAAAAAAAGTTATGCCTTTTTTGAGCTAAAATAATTTTTCCTGGAAAGAATTGAAAAAACCGGGAATTTTAAGTGCGATTTGAAGCCTGAAATTTGACTAAAAGCTAAATTTCAAATCGGCCGAAAACCTTCACTTATTTTTTCTTAAGATCTTGAGAGCTGGATGGGCTTCGTTGATTCCGCCCCCCCCCCTCCCATATTCAGACCGTTTCTTGGACGTTTCTTTTGCATACACCATCTCTATCCACTGTTAATTGAGCGCTTGCTTACTCCACATAGACGTTTTTTCATCCATAATTGACCTCGGTTACTCTAGGGAGAGACTGATCATTTCCACATTTCAGCAATGCGGCTCCTACTCAAGGCAACTATTTATGTGATATACGCCATGTATTCGATGGTGTGTGTGTTCATGGTAAGTCATACCATCCTAACAAATAGCATGGTGGTGCACTCAAACAATTGAACTGGCGCAGGACTTGCGCAAGAGCACATACCTCGCTCTTTTAAAATTATAAAAAATAGCAAAGTTTTGTGCAGAATTCACTCCTTCTACTGTGCATTCACCGTCACACTCCGCCCTATTTCAAGAACTTTGGTATATTCATAAAGGTGAGATAATAGGCTATATTTTCGAAAATAGGCCTCTTAATGCGCAAATTAGTAACGTTCTACGTTTTTGGAGATGCACTCGATCTTCAACCTCATCGGTTCATTCACCGCTGCATTCACCATGCAGAGGTTAGACACGTTTTCTTTAACTGAATGGTCCGCTGAACTTAATTTAATAGCAAAGCAATATTCTAAAACAAAAAAATTGCAAGATGGATCACTTTTGCCAAATTTCGCCAACCACCGTATCGTTCCAGAATAATTCCTGCTGGGATGGCGCTCCTCTATGTCTCCTATGGACCGTGCACTCTCACCGGCTCGTGGTCGTGCTACATCGGATACGCAATAACGCTCTTCGGCTACATCATTAATGTAATTTTTATCTATACTGAAAGTAAAGGTGAATGTGTATCCACGTCAAGCGATTTTACACTACAATGCTATGTGGTTCCCACCGGTAAGACAGGCTGTTAGTCAAATTCTCCACGTCTTCGTCAAAGTTATGTTTACTCTGTTAAAGGCGGTGTCCCACGAATATCTGGCTAACTGAGTTCTTTAGGTGAGATGATGGGTCGTGGCTACCCGATAACCCTTTCGAAGTTCCCATGTTTTCAATTTTCGTTTGAACTGAGATAGCGATTGGCTGCGTTCCATGTGACCCTGAAATGCAGGCAACGAGCGAGAGAGCATGCAAAATGAGGAGAGCGCGTCCTCTCATTCCTCACTTTACATAATCGCCCGCGCTGTTCGTGGGACGCCTTCTTTAAGTTTTTTTTTGAGAAAGAAGCACCGAGCGCAATACACATAATCTTCATCCCCAATAAATATTTATTTTCAAATTTAAAATCACTTTTCAGTTCTACATCACGCTGGTTTGCTTCATTTCTCGTATGCATATCGTCCAGGATGGAACCATCTCCTACAAGCGAGCCATGGTCTATCTCTATTGCATTGCGCTTCCCGCTCCGATTACCTTCATGGCAAGCAAATTTTTCTACACTTTCTTCATTGAAAAGGATATAGACCAGGGCCCTTCGTTTTTCGAATTTTTTTCGAAATATATTTTTCGCACAGCCCTGATATAGACCGGTAGTTGAACCCTTCCGCCTAGCGAGCAAGAGTAGGTACTCTCTCCCATATAATTCAGAAGTGAAAATTCACCACAAATCCTTCCAGGTCACCTTCCTCATTTCCAAGACTGATGATGATGTTATGATGGGCATACTGAATGCCACTTACCCGCACTACTACGAAGAAGGACTGATGATCAGTGGTTGGTTACACATCAATTTTGGATTTTATATGTGGAATGATGGGCTGTAACATGTTGATATAACAATTTAATGTTTTTTCTATTGATTTGAAAAATTGCCTGAAAAAAAACTTAAATCATTTTAATCGTTGAAACATTACCGTATTCAAGGCAACGAGAGCATTCTGACCATCCCAATGAAGATCGTAATGATTATCGTCGTAGGCCTCATCCTTCCAGTCTTCATTGTAATGATCGTTTTCCGGTATTCTTTATTTTTTCTCCTCAAATCTAACACGATTCCCCTTCAATTCTGGCAATTCTCACTGAGATGTGTGATGGAGTTAACAAGTAACATGTTACATAATGATGTACCAATTAACCACATTTTTTATCAATCTCTTATCACTGGAAAAATCTTTGAACCGATAAGATAAGACATTATTCAAACGTCAGAAGTTAATTCAGCCAAATAACGTTCGCTCGTGTCCGTAAAAGCAAGAACACTGTAACGCAAAAGACGAGAGGGAAGCAGAAAGAACTTCTCAGGGTTCGAAATTATACTTTTATTCTATTTGAGTGCGAACTTCTCTGAATGTTGCTTCTCAAAAGTAAAGTAACTTCTCAAAAGTAATGTGCATCATGAATTAATAGCTATTTTTAGAGTAAAAAATGAACAAAAAATAAATTGAGATGCTGACCCTCCAAGCCTGCCTTCCCTTCGTCCAAATCCTCGCTGTCGTCACTTTCCTTCTCGGCTATTTCAACATTGTCAACCATCCACTTCTCGAATCGATCAGCATCATCGTTTGTTTATTCTACATTTTTCTCGTTTAGTCTTCTTTTTATCATTTCGAACATGGAGTGAGCAAACTTTTTCGGTCACTCATTTCGCAATGCCCTCTCGGTTTCTCCGACCTGCGAGAAAGCATTTTGAAATATGAGATCGCAAAACTATGCATGCCCCAGTTTCGAACAATAACAAACATTTTTCAGCTCGCCGAGACGCCCTCACTCTTCTCTCCCATCATCACCTTCCGCTACGTGCCTTCTTACCGCAGGTAAGAAGAATCAAGTTGGTCAGTACTCAATTTCAATTGCAGAGAAGCAAGAAAGATCTTCGGAATACCTAAGCCTAAGAAGAAGGGAGAGAAGAACTCAAACTCGAACTCGAGCAGCCAGGTAAACAATCATTATCCAATAAATTCGAGATTTTAACAGTCCCGACTTATGATTTAATAGGATTTGTTAATACTTCTAGGAAGTCCTCCTCATTCCTTTGCATAAGTTAGCAGTTTTTCTATTCTTCTTCAATTTTAAACCAATATTCTTACTAATTATGTCGAAAGATCATGGAGAATCTTTGGGCCGTTTGCATTGCGAACCGTTCCATCTAGCAACCTCTTCTTATTTTCCTTTTCCTGAAATCCCAGTGAAATATTTTTCAGGGAGCATCGAGAGGAACTGCACCTACTGTGAACACCGCTCTTCTCTGATCATTTCCTTCTCCTTGATCTCCTTCCCCTCCCACTGTATACGTATTTGTGCAATCAAATCGTCTCCACGATCTCTTTATGAACAGTTCTTCTAGATTTCCCTATAGCAACAAAATTTTTCCCAGTGCATTCAGAACATCCTTCTTTTCGCTTATTACAGTACCCATTCCACACTACTCATTCATTCCGAATAATTCGCGAATAATGATCTTTTCCACTTTGAAATTCATTAACATTATCTTCTTCCTATTTATTATGAACTATCTTTCTATCCTTTCCAATAAATAATTAACTCGACTAATCTACCAATACGCTTGACTACTATTGATTATTCTGATTGTTTTTGTGATAAGACTGTATCCACCGCAACTAATGCATGATTGTGCAAAGAATACGAAAAAAATAAAGACGAAGTAGAAAAATCGTTGTTACAGTCAACATTTGATTTCCTCTAAAAGCCTCTTTATAGAATGGGTAATCACAATCATGAACAAATTTTCATTTGTTCGAGATATATTCCATGTTTAAACATCCTCGTCCTTCCCTCCTTCCTCATTTTTCATTTTTCCGATGCATGATGTCAGTCCAAAACCATTTCGTGTGGATCCATGATACCTTCAGGGGGGTATAATTTCCTGGCTTTTAGGGAGATACGGAATAGGCCGCTAAAAGCATCCGCCGTTCTCCCGGTTCCGTATATTTATGAGCAGTATGAAGCGACGGACAGAATGGGAGTGTTCAGTCTTTCTTTATCGGCTGCAATTTTTGCCTGAAATGTTTCTATACATAGAAGGTTCGATAGAATATGTGTGTATGTAATTGTTTTGAAAATACTTTATATCGTAACGGTGCGAATTGTACGTATCGAAGGTGGGCACGTTTAGAGATCTGGGAAAATCCCGCAATAAGGAATCATGGTGGGGGACTCAAGTATGATCAGGTAGAAACGCAGCACTGATGCTCGTATTTTGCGACATTACGGTAAAGGACAACGAAAAACTGCAGATAAAAAATCAACGTGCTCGGAAACAATCCTCTAATTTCAATTCTCAGCCAGACATTGTACTGTTTGTTGAATCCTTCTTTCCCTTTCGCCAAGTATGATTAGCTAGAATCAGTGGATTCGAGAAGGAAGAAGGGGGAGTACTTATACTCGCTCTTTCCTTCACTCCCTCGTTATCGATTTGATGGCTTCCGATCGTACCACTCGAAGACCGTGTCGCGGTCCCATTGAGGTGGGCTAATTTTACAAACACATCTGAGCCTCATCTCTAGATTATGAAATAGACTTATCGTGTCAATGAACTCTCGTCGTTTTGATTCCGAAAATAAATTGTCTGAGAACCCCAAATTAAGACTCTTCGTTCATTTTGAGAGATCACTAAACATGTATTTAAAAAAAATTGCGATAAGAATTTCAAAAGGGAACATTTTTTGGCTGGTATTAGATGGAAATTATCGCTGAAATTGAGGTCCAAATGGAGGCGGAACTGGAGGGCATTCGTTTCGAGTTAATCAGGGCGGATCTCTTTCGCATTCGAGATGTTCACATGGACACATCGAATGCGATGGTGGCGGATATCATCTACAATTTGGACGAGCACCTGAGAACGCATTTTGCGAGTGAGTTATGTGAGCTTCTAGAACGATTGAGAATGTTCCACGAAAACTGGAATCTATTGAAACAATAATTTAACGTAGAAAAACTGGCTTTAGTCCAGTTGGGGGGTCCCATGAAGATTGAACCACGTTGACTGGAAGGGAGCTTGACACCTGGGGGACAATAGCTACTACTGGAGCGAGTCGGCAGCCAAATATTACATAAATTTCTTATGTGTGCCTCATTATATTAATCCAAGTATAATAGGAACAGTCAAATGAGATGGGACCAGCCAATCTTTACCCCCCCCCACCGACAATTGAAAGAAAGAAAGCATAAAAAAATAGGTGACCGATATTTATCTAAAAGTCGGAGTTGAGTTCCAAGGATCTTTCAATGAGAGCAATATATCCTGGGACAAAGAGGATCATAAAAATTTTAAAAATAAGTATAACATTTTATTTTTTATCAGCATTTTCCTGGCCGATCGCCCTCAACGACCGCGTACTGGAGATTTGCCATTCGATCTGGACCCTGACCAAGTTTGTCGACCTCACCCTCGAGTACATCCCCGAGCAAAAGGTGGGATTCTTCCGTCGCATCGGCAACTACGTACAGGCTGTTGTATTCAATGGTCTACGAAATGCCTATGGACTGGAGCGGCTCTAGCTCATACTTACCTCATAAAAACACAGTGCAAACCTAACCCGAGCATGAACATCAGTAATTCATATTTTTTCGATCACGAACGCATATTTCAGTGAACCCCGTCTACCAGTAATTGTTGTGAGTCGATTGTTGATTAATGTAAGCGGATAAACCATTTTTGTTAATATTGATTGAGACCGTTGTACTCATTGCCAACGGGAAAATAAGTTTTGTTGGATTTTTCAAAGACAGCCGAAAAAAATATCTGATTTCTCAAAGACTTACAGACCCTAATACACGTTGATTAGAGCTGTAAATAGTATATTCACGTTGCAGTATTCCTGAGTAAAAAAAAGGTAAAAAAAGTGTCTTTTGAAATTCTTAGCCGCATGAGTAGATAAAAAATTCCAAAGGAACTACGCTTATTTCTTTGTCCAAGCAAACGCACGCCGATTTTCGAAGCTAGAGATGGAAGAGAGAGAGAGATATTTCCGCAGAACTCTTACTACTGATGGATCGCACGGTGATCTCTATTTCCGCCTGTAAATTCCCCCTCTTGTTGTCACCCCACAAACCATAATTGGCTCGAATATTCGGAAAGGGCCCTTCCTGCCTCCTCGTTTCTTTCCTTTTCTTTGCTCACCCAACAATTGTCAGCCCAATGTGCCTCCCTCATTTCACAATACTCTTTCGTTTCTTTGCATGATGAGAGACTGGGCTATAGGAGAAAAAGAAAAATATGATCTTTCTCAGATCAGTCTCAGTTATCTTTTTATTATTTACGAATAGGGGAAATGATGCGTATAAAATCGAAACTACTGACAGAGTACGAATAGAAACAAAAGAAAGGATTGTAGCATGTGCAAAAGGTTATGTCCCTCTGCACGCCAAGACAGAAGGATATAAAGATGGGTGCTCTCATCTGTATGTAAGGAGTAGCATAGGAACGAGGAAACATGGATGAATGCAAGAAATAACTCTAGCTCCATAATATGTGACGGCCGTATGTGATGGCTATCGGATTCATTCAATGCACACCTCTCGTCGTGATGGAATTCATGACTTTCATTGCTTTCGAATCAACGCCCTTCTTCGTTTTACGTCGTCGAATCGCGTTACGCCCTGAAAACAATTTCTGATTCTTGACAATTCCGATGTATGTCGTTTCAGATAGCATTTGGATTTATGTGGCCTGAAATTTAATTTCAAGTTTATGCTACACAAAACAAAGTGCACAAAGCGAAGTCATTAAGAGTGTAATAAGAGTAAAAATAGAGTGTTCCGGGTTTAGGGCCCCATCGGATGTCGGGTTTGCCGGCCCTCTTCAATGTCTCTCACGCGCTATTTTGTATCTATGAAAGAGATAGGTTGGCTTCCTGATAGTTAAATTGGAACTCTATTTGGCGCCAAAATCAAATATATATTTTTTAAATGCTCACTCTGTAGTCCCTTGGTCGAAGGGATGAATGATCGAGAAGATGGCAAAGAGGCTGTGTAGGGCTCGGAAGTGTTAGACACTGGAAACTCAAGTAATTCAAATATACGAATATCCATCAAAAACATTCCCTAAGAATACCAACTGAATTACGCTGATTATCATAAATAAATCAGGACGAGCAATTAAAAACACAATTTGTTTATAACATTTACCTGCTGAATACGTTTTGTGGCAAAGAAGCGAGAGTAGAAAGCGGAGAACCTGGATCATTCTCAGAGCGAAGAATGGATTGGAAGAATCCGGAAATTAACCCCAGGCAGAAGACTAGCAACGATTCATTATTCGCTCCAGCACTCGAGAGGACTCTTCTTCCTCACATCTTCACATTATTTTTATGGTATCCGAGAGTAACCGCGAAATGGAGAGAGCTGTTATTATTCATTCAATGGTCACCTCTCATTTCGATCCGCTATGAATCTCCGGAATACCGACTCTTTATAATTTTAGGTTGCGCTATAGAAATGTGTTTGAAATGCTGTTCATAAATTGGCAATCATCCTTCCCCAATCAACCCATTTAAGTTATCTCCACAAACATCTTACAGATATGTTTTTTGGGCGAAAATGTGTATTATTGCTTTTAAATATTACTTCAAATATCAAATATTTATAATATCTCCGAAAATGTTCTTACTATTCTTAAGGTGGTCACGACAACACGATTCTTTTATCGTTTGACTTGCATTTTGGTGAACATTTGTAATTGAAACCGTCAATATGAAAAAGGAGATACTGTTTGTAGGAATAATGGTCCTAGTCTTTCCGTTTCCTCACTGCAAATTTCCATGTTCGAATCGGCAAGAGAAAGTCGGCCCTTAGTGTACGTAATGAAGCAAACAGTGTCGGCGTCTTTCCTGAAGGAGAGAATTCGTCTAGACGCTCGCAACTAGACGATTTTGTGAGGAGTCTCCTTCGCTAGCCTCATTTTGAAGGAGGCGGCGGGTTGAAGATTCGCGATTTCAAGTGTAGTGTGCTATGCTCCCTCGATTGTTCGTAATTCACAACGGACTAATCCGTACCCTCTTTGCCCACCAACATACACACATTGCGACAGATTTGTCTGGCTGAAAACGTACCGGATAATCAGATTTGTCTGGCGCAAACGCATATGTGGTGTTAAAATCTTGGAAAAGTAGATGGAAAAGTAGCAAGTAGTGTTAATTTTCAGAAATGGAAAAGTGTAAAAGTAGCACACGTTTGAATTCCCGAATTTTTCGTAACTCCGCTCCCCGTGATCAAATCGTCACCAAATTTTAAAGAAGGAGAGGCACGAATCGCTCCGATATGCAAAGTGAGGCAGCGCGCTTTCCTCATTTTGCATGCTCTCTCGCTCGTTGCCTGCGCTTCAGGGTGACTTGGCAATCAGCCAATCGAATTCTTGGTTTAGACGAAAATTGAAAACATGGGAGTTTCGAAAGCGTAATGGGGTGCTCATGCCACACCGTCTGACATCGAGAACTCAGTTAGCCAGATATTCGTGCCACCCCTTCTTTAACGGTGATCTATTGACGTCATAACACGCTTATCTTCCAATATTTGAGCCAATCGGACCACGGGGAGCTGAGTTATGAAAAATGCGGGAATTCAAACGTGTGCTTTTACACTTTTCCATGTCGGAAAATTAACACTACTTGCTACTTTTCCATATACCTTTTCAAGATTTTAACACCACATGAGCTAGCAACCGATTCTAGTGCTTACGAATGAGATAGATGATTTATTCCATTGCTAGCATACGGGCGTTACTTCTCTGGTTCTCTGTAAATTTGTGAGTTGTCTAAACTCGATAGCTCTGTATTGAACACGTGTTGTCGCGGGGTGGTCTCAAACACAGAATCATAAAACGATAAAACGTTTCAAACTCAAACTTCCAAGGAGAGGTGAAACTGGCATTGGAAGGTTTTAAGGAAAATTCGTAGTATTTGGAAGCGTCGTATTTCTCACTTTTTTCTCATCACGCCGAATGAAAGATACGCATGACATATAAACTGAAAATGGCGTGTGTTCTACTCGCAAAATATTCGAAAAAGAAAACGAAAAGCCTTTCAACGTGTAATATTTATCATTCTCGCTCGAATCATCCTTGATACAAGGAATCCACAATCATATATACAGGCATTCAAATGAACAAATTGTTGACCTAGAATCCATCGGGGAACGGATAATTGAACAGGACGAAATCATAATAGAACATCCGTATTATGTACTCTATCAGGAATGGGGAGCTCATGAGTCTCTGCTCGTAGAAAGAGCGAGCTTCGGACTGTACCGTCGAGTGTACTGTGCGTTCAGCGTTTAGCTGGTCCCGAATGAATTGGATCGAGGATTCGGGCACATTTTGTTCTTTGAGAATAGGAATGAGATCTCCCAGCAGGGTTTCAGAAGGATCACTGGAGTATCGGAGGAAGCGGTAGTTGTCGAATTCCTTGTAGAGGTCGCAGCGCCTAGAATAAAGGGCTTGGAATTATTGAAAATCGAATATTATTCATGCCGAAGAAGCTTTTTGAAGCGCATGAGATTCAATCAATACTGATTAACTCACGCCAACAGTTATCGAACCGATATTATTTCAAATATGAGGCGGTTTGCGTTAGGATCAATAAGTGTTGGGAACAGGTAAAAAAATCAAAAGTGCCCAAAAGTTGGGCCTAGGGGTTATTTTTGATGCTGAACAACCTGGTATGGTCGATTTCGCAATATGTCCCTTTTTCGCTCCAGGGGGGGCACCCCTCATTTCGCCCTTAAACGCATTTTTTGACCAAATCTCGCCGGGAAGTGCATGAAATGGCACGAAATCTCGCGATTCAGAACAGAATTTCGTGCTCTATCTCGTGGTTACCTTGAATTGTCATGACTCTTTTTCGTTCTCGAGAAAAAAGTGTTTTTTGACCCAATTGCGTGCGGAAAGTTACAACAGATCGAGGTCCACTTTTCATGAGGGGTTGCGGATATGCACATTTTCCGCACTTGTAACTTCTCACAAAGAGGTTTAAATGATATGATATCTTCACAGAAAATGATCAGCTCAACGAGTTCTTCAAAATGAGCACCAACACGGGGGTATTCAGAAAATTTTATTTTTTGACATTGCACAAAAATCGATATAAAATATCTTTTGCCTCAAATAAATACCACTTTCAATAGCGCAAAATAATCAGCAGAACATGCTCTTTCATCGGGTGAAGGGATTTTTTTCGCACGCAATTGGGTCAAAAAACGCTTTTTTCTCGAGAACGAAAAAAGAATCATGATAATTCAAGGTAACCACGAGATAGAGCACAAAATTCTGTTCTGAATCGCGAGATTTCGTGCCATTTCATGCACTTCCCGGCGAGATTTGGTCGAAAAACGCGTTTAAGGGCGAAATGGGGGGTGCCCCCCCCCCGTGGAGCGAAAATGGGACATATTGCGAAATCGACCATATTAGGTTGTTCAGCATCAAAAACAACCCCTAGGGCCAACTTTTGGGCACTTTCGATTTTTTACCTGTTCCCGACCCCCGTTGGGGCTTGTTGATCCTAACGCAAACGGCCTCATATATAACTAACCAATTCTGCGGGAAAAAGTGACGGTCTTCATAGGAGCGAAACTGCCGTCCTCTTCCCAATTGAGTCCACATTCGGTCATACTCGGACAGAATGAAGCAGGTCATGTTGTGATGACAGCCATTGCAGTAACCGGCACCCTGCGGTATTCTGAAACTAGTAATTTATACTGTTAACAGTTGCGTATTGACTTGAGCATTTTGGAGACGTGCTTGGTGGAAAATAAGTTCGATTCACCAGGGTACCTTAGTACTGAAATTGAGATATCTAAAAGTGAGATATGTCATACCGAATGCACTTGTCAACATATCCCGATAGGAATCGATCAATCGGATCTCTCGTAATCATCGTGAACAGCCACTTCTTCGTGACCTGCTTTGTCGTTATGTTGAATGCCCTCCGCACTCCGGCCACTTGTGCGAACTCGTTCTTCTTCTGACAAAATCTGAATAGGCAACGGCTTTCTGTTTTCTTGGGTATGATAAATAGCCATGCGCCATTTTTTTTAACTACAAGCTTCCTCGTCTGTCAGCTTTAGCATTGTGTAATTGTGTATTGTGTAATTGTGTACGAATTCTCATTGCTAGCTTGTTGAAGTCTTATAATAGCGCACCTAAGGAGACGACAAATTGTATTGTATTGTATTGTAAGGAGACGAAGAGGACAGTGGTTGAGTATTGTGAAACGAGGCGCTTAGTTTTCAACACTAATTGTTACCTGATCGACGTAAACTCCCTCCCTGCTTACGTTTTTGATCCCAGATCGACATACCCTTAATCCCTAGAGTGAAGAGAAAAGTGTGCTATTCGACGAGTACCAATCAAGGCTCGATTACAAATCAAGGCTATTGATTCCCTTTTCGTTTCATTTCTTTTTCGTATGACCCCAATTGTACGCTGTTTGGACCTGGATAAGATGATGATGATGTTGTTACCTGATTGGGGTGCACTCCTTCGCGAACTCCCTCCCTGCCTGTGTGAACGCCGTTTCGTTGTGCAGATAGCACATAACAGCCGTCATCACAGTGCTCATGCTCTTCTGGATGATACAAGTGGAGAGGTTGTAGTTGCGGGCCACCTGTAAGACACAAGTAAGACGTACACAGATTTGTACAAGAATTACACAGACTTATTCCATGAATTCGGACAGCCGAGAGTGCGCGCAGAAAGGTAGTACGGATAGATCGAGTTGTTTCTATTTGACACACTCGTTCAAAGCACAAAAAAGCGAGGCAGAGCGTGTGAAATAGTCGTGGTGAAGGGAAGAGAGAAGAAAAAAGTAATGAATGATATGATGCAGAAAATGATTATACATCAGGCACTCCACTACGTTTTGCTGTTTTTTTCATGTGCCCATGAACTAGATAATGATTTAAAATGAAAACTACATAAAAAAAGTATGTTGAGTAACTACTCACCCTAAGTCTCGTTTCAAGATGCTTGAATTTCGGAATACACACGGCATCTCCGGTATTCTCACACATTTCTGTTGCTGATCCGATGAAGGCACGAGGTGGGAGAGGCTGAAAACGCTATCTACTCACAAGACGATACGATTTCACTTTGTTTTCATATTGGCGATCTTTCCTTACGGATGTTCAGTTAAATGGATAAAGAAGAAATATTCTTTGGTAAGACTCGAAAAAATCGAGGAATGTACTCAGGAAGCAATATAAGATACTAATCGTTCAACTCACATCACTATTCGCCTTCTTGATCAAGTCCATCCTTCCCAGATTCTCAATGCTCTTCAATCTTTCATTTTCCGATTGATCATCGTGATACCGTTTGTACTTTGGCACGAAAACGTCATATTTTCGATCGGTAGGCTTTTGAATTATTTGGGCGTAGTACTGAAATAAGGAATTGCAAAGGAATTTAAGTCGATTTATAGGGCGCAACGATTAATTGCATAACTACACCGCTCTCACAAGTATCTATTCCCTGAAACTCAGAAGCTGAATATGAGGATATTGAGTCAGGGTGAATTAATGGACACAACAGGAATCAATCTGCACTGATAAAAAAATCTAAAGTTCAAATCTGCGTTCTTTCATTCACCTTTCGGTCCATTTGTCGAGGCAAAAAATCGAGCAGAACGACGACACAAAAGAGAATGAGAGTGCAAGCGAGCAGACCTTTCCTAACGATTGTCCAATTCAAAGCCATGAATCTGAAAATTAAACTATTATTATATTTTGAAAACATTATTACGGTAACGAGGGATAAAAGAGGAAAGAATTTTAAGAATTCTTTGTTGTATAATATTTGTAAATAAAAAATGGATCACTATCAGTTACTTTGCTAAAGAGATTTGCAAATTCAACCTGAGTGAATCCGCATTCACTTCATGGAATTTCCAAAAACTAACACACATCTGCATTGTTCACAGATGGTAATCTAAAAGTTCTAATATTGATTTCTAGGGAGACAAATCGACTAGGTATATTTATCTCGCACAATAGAAAATAGACATGCCAACATCATGAACGTTCTAAACTCGCACATCCTTTCGTTCCCTCTTTCCCGCTTCCACCCAGATTAATCCTTCTATATCGCTAAATGCGGAGGTGTACTCTTTCTCCCGTCATCGAGAGTGAGATCGGCATCGGCGATCCCGATCTATAAAGATCGAAGAGATCAAGGCCCGAATTTCCGTAGCTTTGGAAAGTTGCGTTATGGTAAGCGAATCTCATTTATGAACTTCACAGGAAAAACGGAATACCATGCTTTATGCAATAATCCATATGAATTTCATCAAATTAGTCAAGAAGAATATAAAATCAGGCGGAAATATTCATGAGCTGATGAATGGTGGGAAACAATTCCGATTGCTCAGAATGATGTTTTTTATTACGAAAAATCGAAATAGAGAATAGAGAAGTTTATTTGTGCTGCACGGTGAAACTGTGGGCGATGGTCCTCGTTTCAACGGTCAGGTTCCTTCTCAATACCGTAGCGCGAATAGTACCAGAAAAGAGCATGAGACACCTGAAAGTGACATAGATTTTCTTTAATCCTACTGTTTTCAATTCTAGTAGTGATCACACGCAGGAAGGAGTTATGTTGAAAAATGGAAGGATAAACAAAATCTCTGTAAATTGTTAATAACAAACCAGAACGGCGCTAGACTTGAGAGTCCAAGGAAGAGGTACTGTGAGAAGGCGCACCATGCCCACTCGAATTCGCGAGCGAAGTACTGCGATTTTCGATTATAGTAGAGAAATTTCAATTCAGCTCACGCTATTGACAAAGAAGATCATATAAACAAGATATGAGACGATACTAGTGATCATTAGGCCTGAAATTGAGAATTTCAAGAAAAGACAGATTGTTTTGTACTAATGGGAATAATCGTTGCCGAGTATTCTCAAGGTACAAACATTATTTCAGATAGCAAAAGTTAAAAATAATGTTCTGAAATCAAAAGAATCTACCTCGTTCTTGGTTCGATCTCTTCGAATTTGTCACCGCTGCGATCTCACGTCTTTTTCTAAACAAAGTCAGGGATAGGAATAGATTTGCAAGGAGCGTGAGAGCACTCATAACCACCAAGTGGCAGTAATTTATGTCTTTGAGCACCTAAAACAATTTGTTAACAGTCGTGCTTGCAATTTTCGAAAAAAAGCTCACCATAACAGTTCGATTCGTATAGGGAATGAATACGAATGAATCTCCAATTTCAACAATCACATAGCTGAAAGTGTTGAAAACGACAATGTCGAGAATTGCAGGAACAGTTCCCAATAGCGTCGTTGTTGTGCGAAGATTAGAGGGGTATTCTGAAAAACGCCATGAACAGTGTAATCTTAATCAAATTCGCAACTATTCTTCTGAATATGTACGGAATGAGTGCGGCAAGGCGAGTAATCGCCACGTAAAATCGAGTGTGAATTGAAAGAATGGTGAGAAATGCAGTAATCGAGCAGAGTGGCCATGGGATGTCATGCCTGAAAGTTGGAAGTTTTAAATTTTGGTGACACATTGACAAAAAACGGCTTTTTATAAATAAAGTCCTGGAATGAGAGAGTCGGCTTGCGGTGCATTAGTCAAATATTACTTACCTCATAAGAAACGCGTAGAACGGATAGGCGAAAGGAAATGTGGTAAGCTGATTAGCAACAGTGAAGAAAAAGCAGTTTAGAAGTTCCTGGAAAAATTAGCTTTATCTGTTCAAGCATAGATTACCTCAACCTATCTACCCTAGGGATACTCACAGCTGCTCCATTCAACACTACCATTCGAATGGAGTAGTTGCTTCTGAATTGCTTCGCACTGAGCAGTCTGCAGTAGGCGCACGTGGCTAGGGGCGAAGTGACCAGGAGTAGGACGATAATGAGCCCAGTTGTGGTGGTATCGTAGATCGCTAGTACTTGCTCCTGCAAATTCTGCTATCCGCCACAACATTCATAAAACGTAAAGAGAATATCCCGTTAATCCTAATGTAATAGACTGATAAACCATTACAAAAACATAATTATGATTACTTCAGTGACATCCATCATGAGACGAACTAAGTAGTCGGGGCCAACTAGCGATAGTCGATGTGAATACTGAGAGAATGATTCCGTGGTCCCTCTCGAATGCAAACATGCCTCTCCCTCCTCCAACCTGTGTTCGCAGGTCATGCAAAGTGATAGAGTATGCGAAACGCGATGCCTTTTCACCTAAAGGTTGGCACGGAACGTGCGCTCCCACGCTTTTGTCGCCGCTCGGTAACTCGCCCGGTCCCAGTGTTTTGCCGTCTGTGGGAATGAGTTAGGATGTGGATACCCCTTCGGATAATTCGAGTTAGTTGAATTGGAGCATATCAGTCGTAGTCGCGGGAGTTTGGTAACCATGAGCAGTCTTTTTTTTCGCTTGAGTTCATCGAATTTCTTCAGTATTCCGGCTAAGAGGAAATGAGAGCGAGACATTGCTTTCAGAGTATAAATATGAGTGAGGTCGATTCTCAGGCTCCTCTCATTGAGGTCGATTCTTAGGCTCCTCTACTGTTTCGTATAGTGTCTGTCAGAAGCACTTGATCTTTTTGCTCACTGCCTCAAATTAATCTGTGAAAACAATAGTTCTCTTTCACAACATTCCCGATCGATTCATTACATTTGGTCAGAGACCAAGAGACACGTGTCGCACTCCACTCAAAAGAAGGCCATTTTTGCGATGTACCACGTAGTGAATACTTTCATTATTATTCCTCAATTCTTATTATTGATTCACTTTGATCTGCTGCATCAGCCGTGTATGTATCGATGTTTTCATGTATTTACTCCGATAAATTGCTGTGCGATTGTCGGATTCATATTATTTTCCCGAGCGATCCTTTATTAGAAACGACAGATATTATTAAGAGCTTTATCGGTTCTAGCGAAGTGACTACAGTAATACTCCATCTTTTTAGTATCCGGGCGGGGTTCTGGGAGGAGGGCAGTGATCGCACGATCCGTGCTTTCCGGCCAGTCCAAAGCCTCCGGCCGGACCCGGACGACCGCTGCGACCCGAGCGACCCTTGCGACCGGACTGAAAAGCATTGGGTTATGGTATCTCTGACACCATAACTGAATGGAGACTGTTGTTACTTCGTTTCGTTCCTAATCCATAAGTCATTTGGTTTGTAGTCTCCCACCGTATCGGAACGTCAACTAACCTCTCCCACAGGTCCCTGAGGTCCGGGGATGGCGACACCAGCACGGCCCTTGGATCCCTTCTCTCCCTTTCTGCCCTGAGGTCCGCGTGGTCCGACGGGTCCGGGAGGGCCATTGACAGAGACGATGCGACCGTCCTCACCCTGTAGTGGATACGTTTAGACGGATCGATCCGTCTTCAATCAGTTGGGGATAAGTCAGTAGGGTTTTCAGAGACTTGTGTGGAAAATTGATTCCAGGGTTCATTGAGTATTTTATCTCTTTTTTAAATATTCCATACTCGCCCTTGAGAACGAAGGATCAACAGAAATTAACCGCAGATCTTATCTCACCTTCTTGCCCCTCGCTCCCTCCGGGCCGGGCACTCCCATCGGTCCCGCGGGTCCGATCATGCCCGGTTCGCCTCTGCGTCCGTCAATTCCAGGGGCTCCCGGAGCTCCTCTAGGGCCTGCAATTTATTGAATCAGCTACTAGAAAATATGTGCCGATTCAGTTTGAGTGAACAAATCTCTTGAGCGCTTCGAATAGTAGGTACTAGGTCAATAGTGGGTATGTTTGTTCTGTTTTAAGTTATTGGAAGTAAGTCTCACCCTGTGGTCCCTTGTTTCCGGCCGTGCCGGGAGCTCCAATCGGGCCGGGCGGGCAGATGACGCACGGCTCGTTCACGACGCCGTCCGACGCGACGATCTCGCCGTCCTGAACATATACCAAGGGCTGATCAAGCAACTGAGGGAGAACAAAAGTAGAAGTATGCTGATGGCTGAAAACATTTCGCTATGAGACCGATCAGACTGGATGTGCGTTTTTCATTTCCATTGCACCATTGTTAGGAAGCAAATGGAGGTCACCTACCCGTCCGCTCTTTCCGGCCACGCCCACTTCTCCGTCCACACCGTCAGCGCCGTCGTCTCCCGGCTCGCCCGGCGGTCCCATCGGGCCTGTAATGAGAGTAGCGTTAAGACGGAATCTCGATCAAAGCGGTCGTCAAGCGGCTCGTAAGTTCACATAGTTTCACTTATAAACACTGCATATTCGATGGACTACAGTTGAGCGAAGCGCTCGGTTATTACCTTGCATGCACGTGCAGCCACACGCGGATCCGGCGTCGGCCTCAACTGCAGGGTCTGAAAAAGTTAGTTATCGATAGATTATCGAATATCTGGTAGTATAGATCTACCGTAGTTTACTTACTGTAACTATCAATCGGGGCGGCGGCAGGTTCGTACCCTCCGGCTCCTTAAATGAGAAGTCACAGAGAGTAAGAGAACAGGTGATAGCAAATGAGCTCAAATGTTCACAGTTAGAACGAACGAGAGAGCAGGTGAAATCGAGAGAGGCAGAGAAAAAACAAAGACAAAATATAGTACCCCCTCCCGCTCCTCCATCGGGGATCCACTTGCCGAAGTCCCAGTGTCCGCCGTCCTCTCGCTTCATCCTGGTGACTGATTGGGGTTCGAGACTCACCAGCTGACTGTACATATCGCGAGTGCGGACCTGGAATGTACGATATTACCCAAAACGTTTTGAATACGGTAGGTCGAACGAGTTCACAGGGCAAGATTACAAAGCTTTCAGTGCCCCAATCGAAGGGCTCGGTTTGTGGGAATGTATTGTCTGTGAGTAGTAACGATAAGATGTATAAGTCTAAGGCAGAAGGAAAGAGGTTTATGGTTCAGTGTTCATGTGTCGAGTGTAGTAAGTGACAATCTGAGGCGAGGGGATAGAGGAGAGAGCAGTGGGCGGAGTTAGGGTTGAGTCATCGTATCGTGGCCGATACACTCGGTACTAATGCAAGGGTACTCTTAGAGACTGAGATGCTATCGTTGAAGGATGGTTAAAGAGGAAAACTTAGCGTACCTTGCAGAAGTCGGTCTCGCTAATCACATCACTGTGCAGGGACTGGATCTGGATGAGGAGGAGGGGAGTGGCGATGAGAATGGAGACGAGAGAAGCAGTGGAGAGGACGACCGCACCGATGGCCATACGACGCATCGCCCTGTAAAGACAATGATTATTGTTATTTGGTCATGGTATTTCTAGAGAGGATTGTGTAGTGGTTGCAGTCACTAAGTGACAACGTCATCACCTTTAAAATCAAGGGAGTACTGTGAATTGCAGGGTGCGGCAGTTTTGAAATCTATCAGGGAATTGTAACGTGTAGCACCGTGTGACTATGAGACAAGATAACTAGTAGGGTTCATTAACTAAGGGATACTACTGTATCAGCCACCATCGCGTGAAATATATGCAAGGAGTTCATTAACTAAGGGATACCACTGTATCAGCCACCATCGCGTGAAATATATGCAATGAGTTCATTAACTAAGGGATACTACTGTATCAGCCACCATCGCGTGAAATATATGCAAGGAGTTCATTAACTAAGGGATACTACTGTATCAGCCACCATCGCGTGAAATATATGCAAGGAGGAATAGTGCAAGTAGACTCACATTTCATATGCGGCTTCCTTGTCCATGGTTCGAAAGTGAACTGAGGAGATGCTCTCCGCCGATCTGTTTCACTATTTACCTCCTTCCATTGCCCGCCCACTTTCTCCATTTCCCATTGTCTATCGTCATTCACTCTGACACGCTCCTAGTTTCCCATTATCTCTTCTCAATTCCTCGAAACACGATTCTCTCCATTTTCGATATTCTCTCTTCGTTTTCTCTAATGGATCTCTCCATTTCCTCTTTTCTCTCATGATAGGCTCTCAATTTCCATCTGAGGAGCAATAATATCTCCATTCCACATGCTCCCTCGCACCGCCTGGCTGCCGACAGAGATATAGCCTCTCCTTTATGAGAAATGAGAGAGTGAAATGAAAGGATGAGACAATTCATCGGCAAGTAATAGTGTCGAGAATCTCTCTTATCGCAATTCCAATCACTGCCCGGTTCCATACCCGGTTGGTGCCCTTTCACTCATGAGTGACCTTCCTCTTAAGATATAGATTTCTCCTCTCTTATCAATCTCGATCTCGATCATAACATGGAGCGAGATATTAGATTGTCCCGATTCGGGGACATTTCGAATTCGCAGGGACGAGATGTGTAACGTAATATCTGCTTGAAATGTGGCGAAACGCTCGGGCAATATCAGTGCGATGTGGAGCGCGCTATTGAATGGAGCAGCGGCGTGTAATATTGAATGGATTCTCTCTCCGGTGAGAGATGGCAAGAAAGCATGCGAATCGGAGAGAGACAGAGAAGGAGAAGCAGAGGGTCGATTTCGTCGCTCGTCGATGGCAGATAGTCCACGTCGAGCTCAATGTTGTGGACAATTCGAATTCATAGGGACGAGATAATATCTGCCCAAACTCAATGTGACGAAACGCTCCATGGGGCCGGGCAATATCAGTGCGGAGCGTTATTAAAAGGAGCAGCCAAGCCTATATTGAATAGAATCGCTCGAGATGTCTCCCCGGTTAGAGAGGGCTAGAGAGCATGCGAATCGGATAGAGACGCAGAAGAAGATGGAGAAGGAGAAGGACGATTTCGTAGCTCGTCGATGGCAGATAGTCCACGTCGATTTGTATGGAGAGGCTGTTAGCTGTAGCTGTTGGAGCACTGTTGCTGATAGCAAGTTCGTACTGTTTTATAGTCAAATATTGACTCTATTCTGACAAATTTTGCCGTTAAATGAGTAGTGTGCAGTGGGAGCGCTTGATCTACCCCCCATAATATTGAATCTCTGACCACAGGCGGTTGCTTGCATTGTCGAGTATAACAGACAACTCAAATTCTGTATATGCTCACCGGCTATGACCATTGTCCTTGCCAGCATCGCAAATCAATAGATTGCAATTACAAATGGTCGATAGT
Source organism: Pristionchus exspectatus (assembly GCA_911812115.1). Taxonomy (NCBI): domain Eukaryota; kingdom Metazoa; phylum Nematoda; class Chromadorea; order Rhabditida; family Neodiplogasteridae; genus Pristionchus; species Pristionchus exspectatus. Next base: position 29,247,573 of record OU461583.1, on the reverse strand, counting down.
TCCGTCATATTTCAGTGGTCGCGCCTCATTCGGAGCATGATCACGACCACAACTTCGGCGAGGCAGGCGATGTGAAGGATGAAGCGTAAGCGATGTCACAGTGCCTATAATCTTTGAGGGAAGGGGGCTATCTTTCCAATATGAGATGACATTTCACTTTCTTTTTGACAAGGATCCTATATAAATCTAGCCAATTGAGTCTTTATTTAGGATTACATACGAGACCGACACTGAAGGTGTTAGGCATTTTCCTCACTAGTGCAGACTCTGCGACCACAAGCCAATTCTGCATATTAATATAGTCAATTCAGCAGATGTTTAGAGATTCGTCGTGGGCAACTCAATTTGATCAAATTTCAAGCACATTCGTGAGCACATGGGCGATAAGATCGACCTGCCGCCGCACATCGAGGCCGCTCGCACCAGGTCAGATCGGACTCCTTTATGAGAGGTTTCGATAGTTTCCAATAGATAGTAAGTTCACGTCAAGCGGTTTTACCGCCGTCTTGTTCAGGAAAAGCTTGATAGGAACCACTAGGTTGGCTGGCACCAACGCTTACTTTTCAAATGGTTATTTCTGGTTTCAAGAGCGAGTGGGAAACTCTTTCAATTCGTTTAAAAATTAGTCAAAAAGCGTTCAAGGGGACAATATTGCAGGTTCCTCTATTTTGAAATGTGCGATCTCAACAAGGATAGTGTCATTGACGGAATCGAGGTGAGCTTTCACTTTCCTTGGTAGGATTGTGATATTGAACAAGTTTCGAAAATCCAATCTTCAGATTCTAAAGATGATGTCGCATGGACACGAGAAGGGATCGAGCAGTGAGTTTTTTCCATTATAGTATGGGCTAACAGCTGGCCTTACCAGTGGGTCCCACCTAGCGTTGTCTTATGACTGTAAAATCGCTTGACGTGGATACATCTTTACCCTTTTACCTTTTACCTTTATGCTCACCGATACGTTTTTGGCGTGAGAACTTCCCAAGCGATTGATTTAAGAGAGGGGGAGATTTATCAGAATTAATTAAAACACCGATATATTTTAGTGCCGGGCAATCCGATCGACGACGAAGAACAGTTCATCAAGAGAATTGATAAGACACTAGAGGTAACTTGAATATGATGATTGTATGTATTGCAATAAGTGATACATGAGTGATTCTCGTCATCGAAGATTTTTTAACAGTCTTGATTTTTGGAGGCTATACTATGATATTTCGTATCGGTCAGCCGATTGATTGATTATACGAGGAGAAAACGATGAATCTCTTCAGGATATGGACTTTGACGGCAATGGACTGATTACCTACCCAGAGTTCAGCAGGCATCAGGTTGAATTAATATCAATTTTTTGAAAATAATTTCTAAATTCAGGAAATGCAAAGCACTCACTTCACCAGCAGAGCGTGAAGTATTTAGTGGACGAGTTGCATATTTGCCATGATTTACTATATTTTCGTAGTCTGTGAGATTGTTAAAGTCGTTATTGAAGTAATATAATAAATATATTTATTGGACGAATCATTTTGAAGTTTCTGTTGATTCAAGAGCGAACCACAAAAATGCTTAAAAAATATTTGACAAACAAATACTGGACGAGGTCAAGTTTAACATCAAAATAGATTCTAAACATTCTTCATCAGGGCCATTTAGTTTTGTGGATCTTAACTGTTTACTCATTTGTTGCATTCTGAAGTAAATTAATGTCTCAATCAAAATTTTATGATATTAACACGAATACAAGGCTAAACGACGTGCACAGGTTGAAGTCTAACCGATCAGGGGTCCAAACGCAATCAGAAGTTGGCTCCAGTGCTTCGTCTCTCGATCATCTAAACAATTGTAAATCACAAGGCCGCCTCTTCGTTGATTATAGAGTGGGCGGAGGGAAGCGTTCTGGAAGGGTAGAGACGGTTCAGGTGGCTGCGAGAAATCTAAACACATCTCACATGGAACGGAAAATACGAAAACAAGAGAGGAGATGTAAACTTGGGTCTCAAATTTTAGACCTCGGCACAGATAGAAATATTGTCATGTGTATCACAGAAACTCTGCATCGTTCATAGTATTATGTTTTTTATCCTCTCGGGAATGTAAGGCAATAAATTACAAAAGTTGAGTATCAGATCATACAATAATTATGGGAGCTGGTTTGGTCTAATAAAAAGGTCAAATAAATAGTTCCATCCCGGGCAAACGAGATTCAAAGTTAGCAGCGAAAAGTGCCCGGGATTGAGAATGGAAGTGGAATAATACAGAGGTTAAGAAGGGGAAGGGACCAGTGCTGGGAAAACATTTATCGGATCTCTCATTTCGCAATGCTCTCTCGGTGTTTCTAACCGGCGAGAGAGCATTGTGAATTGAGAGATCCGTTAAATGTTTCCCAGCAATGGAAGAGGCTTCAGAATCTCCGGCCGCCCTGCTGTCCGCTCTGTCCACCACCGCCGTATCCTCCGTACGCCTGGCCGCCTCCGGTTGCACCGCCCGCCCACGACTGCTGACCCTGGCCCCAGGCTGCAGCAGCAGGCTGCTGCTGCTGACCGCCCCAAGCCTGCTGTGCTGCACCCGCTGCCGGAGGAGCGCCGTAGCCGCCTGCAAGAATCATTACTAGATCACTAGGTTATCTTAAAGAAGGCGTCCCACGAATCGCGCGGGCGATTATGCAAAGTGAGGAGTGAGAGGGCGCGCTCTCCTCATTTCGCACGCTCTCTTGCTCGTTGCCTGCGCGCGCAGGGTCACTTGGAACGCAGCCAAATGCTCATATCTCAGTTCAAACGAAAATTTAAAACATGGGAGTTTCGAAAGTGTTATCGGGTAGCCACGACCCACCATCTCACATCAAGAACTCAGTTAGTCAGATATTCGTGGGACACCTCCTTTAACAACCGTGAGAATGGGACATTAATTTGCTTAGGCCTGCCATCTTCACATCTCTTTTCATAGTGGCTAAGCAACCTTACTCTGCTTATGCTACCGTACCTCCGTATCCTCCCTGTGCACCGCCGGCGCCGACCCAGCTCTGCGATGGCTGAGCTGCAGCAGCTCCCCATCCTCCTCCGCCTCCGCCCGACTGCTGACCGTACCCGGCCCAGCCTCCGCCGCCCTGTTGCTGGCCGCCGGTAATTGGATTATTCAAAAAAATTAATTAATTTTGCCAAGTTGGACAAGCAAAATAAATGCCGAAAATGCGGAAATGAGGAAACAAAATTATGTAAGGGTGGACGTATGCTCACCTCCATATCCTCCCCATGCTCCTCCGCCGCCCATTCCTCCATCGTATCCTCCTCCTCCTCTTCCTCCTCTTCCTCCCTCGGATCCTCTCGAGCGACTGTTGCGGTCATTACGATCCCGCTCGCTCTGTTGGGCCTTCGCCGTCTCTTCCTGGAATAAATAGACATTTTTTTTTGTTAATTACTCAAAATTATATATTCTTTCTCTTTCTCTTTATACACATATTGTTACTCATGTAACAACGTTTCACATTGCGCATTCCACCCACCTTGGACAATCCTTTCTTGACATCGCATCTGTAGCCGTTGATCTGGTGGCTCTTCATAATTACGCACTTGTCAACCGAATCATAATCCAGGAAGTTAATGAATGCGAACCCGCGGTTCTTGTTCGTCATCTGAAATTTGTTCATTGATTAAAGACATTTTTAATGCATTAATCGATTCGCAACAACATACAACACTTGTTTATTTCAGAAAGGTTTGTCTGGGTAACTCTTTCGTGTTTAATGGTAATTTATCTAATGATAATTCCAATAAATGGATAACTAAATGGGATGAGAATGGAATGTGCTTTCCCTTCTCACCTTATCCTTGATGATATCGACCTTCTCGATCGTTCCAAACTTCTGGAAGTACTCATCCAACTGCGCATCCGTGTGCTCCTCGCGAATGCCCGAGACGTAGAGTCTGCAAACCATTCATTTATTGTTTACTATCTTAGAAAATTAAATGTTTCATTGAAAATAATTGTAAGATCGTTAGTCTGACGAGTCACAAAATAGTATTATTTGTAATTATGTCAATTTGAGCAGCCCCCGGGCGTTTTCAACAATCAATCTAGTGATAAATCTCTCGCTGAAACCAATTATACTTTCGCCCAAACGCTTACAAATTGATCAATTTGATTTCTCTTTTCTCAGATTTCATCTGTCATATCTTTCCGAACTCCTTTCTCCTTAAAATCTTCCGCTTTTACACCTAAATCCCTCAAGGCGAAACCCTCGTGCCTGACGCACCGACGTCTCACTCTTCTATCACTTTCATGTTCATTCATTTACTGGTTCATCAACCATTCTTACCTCTTGGACGACACGTTTCCCGCTCCTCTATCATTCGCATCTCTTGGCACCGCTCTCTTCGGATCGACCGTCTTTCCATCGATCACGTGAGGACGAGCATTCTGGCACTTGTCCACCTGAATTATAAAATATATTTAATTATTAATTATACTTCGTATAATTATTCCCGATGATTTACGTTTGTGTACAATTGCATTGTTGTCAAGGGCACTCCGAATTAGAATATTCAGTGTGCTAGTGTAAGAAGAACCTCTCCGCATCGCAACCCATTCCCATCACGGCGAGGATCCCTCGAATAGTCCCTCTAGCCCCACACCTCCCATTGAATAATGGATGACCTAGTGTGTAAAGGTAGCCCTAAGGGAGTGTTTGTGAGATCGAGAGATCAAAGATCAGAGGGATCCCTCGATCAATCGAGGGATCAAACTACACGGAGAGATGAGACGAGAGGAGCGAGTCTACGTGCCTATCGAGAGGTAGATCAAGGAGAGACCAGAGGATCGCTTCCCTGTTGTTTACATGTTTCTAGTCTAGCCCCTGTCTATCGATTGTTTAGAGAGCAAGTCCCGCGCTCTTCCCCCGGGAAGGAATAGCCTCTCCCATTCACTCTTAGTTTTCGTCTCGTTAGTAGAAGGTAGCAGAGATTTCTCTGCCTTCGCATAGTTGTATTGCTGTGTAACGTTAGTAAACTGTTGATTGATTATCGTTGGTCTTGGGCACACATCAAAAGAGAGAGCACACGTACCAACGGGTACTATTCTTGGGGGCCGAACCGGTCTCTCTCTCTTTTGGTGTGGTAGACAGGATCGATTGAGTCATTCTGAGTCGCGTGTGTTGTTCGAGGGTGAAAGAGTCCCGAGAACGAGAGGATTCGCTGTGAGGCAGGGCCACCAGTGAGATCAGAGGATTGGACCTAGAGGCAGGGCCTCGGTTCAAAGGAGATTTGTTGTTGATTGAATCTAGAGGCAGGGCCTCGATTCAAAGGAGACTGACTGAGTGGATGTGCCATCAGTAGTCTAGGTGTGAAGAGCGAGTGTGCAAAGAGGCAACTCGGCTCGTTTTGAGGTCCAAGGATGGACGATAGTTGTGGTTGGAGAAGAGGAGTTGCCATGAGGAGTTCGGTAGCCGATGGATACGGTACCAGAGGTCTTGGAGTGAATATGCGTGGTGGCAGGAGTACGGTTGCCGATGGATACGGTACCAGGGATGTTGGAGTGAATATGCGTGGTGGCAGGAGTACGATAGCCGATGGATACGGTACCAGGGATGTTGGAGTGAATATGCGAGGTGTAAGGAGTACGGTAGCCAGAAGAAGGAGTACGGTATCTAAAATTCAAAGTGTATTGGGTACGGGTTTGAGCGAGGCATTCAAGAAAGAGTGTCATCGATGCAATCGGAGAATGTGGATAATGGATGAATCGGAAGGATTTGATAGAAAAAGCATTCGTAACGCAGTGTATATTCTGCAGTGCAGGGAAAATGATATGAAATGTGAAGAATGTGATGAATATGGTCATAGGTCATACAGATGTTCTTATGTAAGAGAGGAAGAGGATATTATGACTGATTTCGAGATTAAAGTGAAGGCGATTATTATGGAGGAGAAAGCAAAGAGAGAAGAAATGATTGATTATCGAAAACCTCTAAAGGATGTTCGTAATGTGAAGAGAGATTGGAAGGAAAGCAAATGTACGACGAGTAAAGAGCAGACAAATGAGATAGAGCCAATGAAGGAATTGATAGTGGAAGAGAGACCAAAATCGGATTTCGAAAAGGAAGTAGAAAAGATAACGATGAGAATTCTGAAGGAGAGAGAAGAAGAAGTGTCTCGAATCTTGAAAGAAAGATGGGAGCTCAAAAAGAATTATGATACTGGATCGGTAATACCGAATGCAATTGAGCAGGAATCGAAAGAATCAGAGAATGAAGAGTTTAAATTTGTGGGAAATTCGGAATCAATAGAAGAATGGAGGATAAGTTGGATGTCAATGGATGATGAATGTTTCGGATCAGTGAAAGGAAAAGTATGTGAGGAACAGTCGAATGATTTGTATGTTTTCAAATGGACAGAGATTGGAGATGATATCGAGGAGAAAACACTGGAAACTGTTAGTGATTATGTGAGGGTAGATTCAGCATATGCTGTGGATGAGGAGAATTTCGAACGAGCGAACAACGAGAAGTTGAATGAATGGATGTGTGTGGTTGAGGAAAGAATTATGAGCATTGAAGATACTGTAGTAAAGAGAGGAGTGAAGATGAAGTATCATCGTAAACAGATAGTCAAAGGTTACGAAATGACTCTGATGAAGAACGAGGTTCCCAGATGGTCAAATAATGAGATAAATGAATGGATGTGCATGAATGAGATGAATGATCAAAGATCAAGTTGGTTATGCATGAGTGAAGTGACTGAGGATTGTCCAGTGATATGGGAAAAGCCGAGAATTGGCATAGGAGGAGAAATAAGAATCAGAGACAGTGCGGAGCGCTTCGATCGTATTCTGAGTGAGATTATGAGGAGACTTGACAGTAAGCCGGAGGAATTTGTATTCCATTATCCTCACAGTGCGACTGACATGACTCGGAACTATCTCATTATTGCAAGAGACGAAAGAATTCCCGTACGTGCAATGATCAGAGCGAATAAGAATAATGAAGTTGATTGTGGTGAATGCAAGACAGTAATGAGATGCAAAGATGATTCCGATGGATTGAATGAAGATGAGATGGTAATGGAGTTGGATAGACAGTTGATGGATGAGATGAATGTGAGTACGAATGACGTATTGAATGGAAGACGAACAGATGATCAGGAATCTATGTTGGCAGTCAATGATGATGATAAGAATATTGAGAGGATCGGTCGAGGACGACCTCGTTGTAGAGGAGGGGGATGTAAAGGTAGCCCTAAGGGAGTGTTTGTGAGATCGAGAGATCAAAGATCAGAGGGATCCCTCGATCAATCGAGGGATCAAACTACACGGAGAGATGAGACGAGAGGAGCGAGTCTACGTGCCTATCGAGAGGTAGATCAAGGAGAGACCAGAGGATCGCTTCCCTGTTGTTTACATGTTTCTAGTCTAGCCCCTGTCTATCGATTGTTTAGAGAGCAAGTCCCGCGCTCTTCCCCCGGGAAGGAATAGCCTCTCCCATTCACTCTTAGTTTTCGTCTCGTTAGTAGAAGGTAGCAGAGATTTCTCTGCCTTCGCATAGTTGTATTGCTGTGTAACGTTAGTAAACTGTTGATTGATTATCGTTGGTCTTGGGCACACATCAAAAGAGAGAGCACACGTACCAACGGGTACTATTCTAGTGTTCCAGGAGTTCTCCCTCTCTCTCCTCCCTGTAAATCCTCTGCCTCTTCTCCCCCAAGTGACAGGCGCCTACCCGTGACCCTGTCCTTCTGTTCCTCTCTCTCGCATACACACCACATGGCCATATGGGGAAGAGAGTGCGAGAGGGGGGAGGAGAGCATCGATTGCGTTCGCCTCTCCACAGTGGACTCATAGTGTGCCAGGTACACCTCATGTGAAATCGGGGCAGAAATCGATAAGTGAAACCCTCGTCAATACACAACACAAAAAATAGATAGTGCAACACGTGTTGAGGCCACACTATGGCCTACACGACCATTAACACCGGCAAATTGATCAGTCCAATTAATACCTCTCAATAAATCAATTCACACTGAAGTGTGAAGCCCTATGGCAATGCCAAGAGATGGGACTCCTTCTTTCGTTCTTACTCTAACCTGCTTCTGGTGCTTCCGATATAACCCATCGCCCAAATGTTGATTCTAGGCGCTTGTCATTCGCTCACTCAATGAAGACGTCCGAAAGCTTTGCGAGTCTTCCCTAGTAGAACGAATGGCTTCACTCTCCCAATTTCAATCTGTATTTGGCTAAAATCGAAGAAACCGAGAAAGAAAAATGGCAGAAACCACGAAAAGCAGGTGGTCCGTTATACAACTAGTTTGAGTGCGAAATCTTTCCGATTCATCCCTAGGCAAACCAAGTGATTCGTCCTCCCAAAGATGAAAAAAATCTATGAATCTCTGCAAATTTGGAGAAATTTTATATAAAAGGTATGAAAAGAACCTATGCAAAGGACCCAACTTCAATTGGTGTTTGGCTAAAGCAATGAAATTTGAAAATATTTTCAGAATACCAGAGGCACACAAAATAAGCAGGGAAGCAGTACTAACCACAATAGTATGTGTCTGAGTGATTACTCTAGTCATTGGCGAATAGGCTCGAGGTAATATTAAAGAAGGCGTCCAACGAATCGCGATGGCGGTTATGCAAAGTGAGGTGTGAGTGAGCGCGCTCTCACTTGTTGCCTGCGCGCGCAATGTCACTTGGAACGCAGCCAACTGCTCATATCTCAGTTTAGACGAAAATTGAAAACTTGGGAGTTTCGAAAGTGGTAGCCACGACCCACTATCTCACATCGAGAACTCAGTTAGTCAGATATTCGTGGGACACCTCCTTTAAGGATAGAAAAAGCAGTACTAACCATGGTCTTTGCGGCATAGGTGACGAATCCGAATCCTCTCGTTCGCTTCGTCGTCGGATCCCTCATTACAACGACGTCGACAATGTCGCCGAACTTGGCGTAGAATTCACGCATCATCTGCAATGATTAGGGATTAGAATTGACGAAAGAACCGTCGTCACTATTCCTTCAAGTTTCACAACCACTAGTTATCCTTCCAATCAAGCTTATGCCAAGCGCAACTCAAGTTTAACTCAATCGAACACGAATCAATAAATGGAGAGTTTGTCACTAGCGGCATAATAATTTTAAATTTATTGAAATTAAATAAAGTAATTCACCTCTTCGGTCGTATTCGGAGTGAGCCCCCGATGAATAACTTGCGTGCATGCTCCGGCTCTCCATCTGATCCAGCGAACTCCTGCAAAATAGTCATAATACCAGTCCGAAAAAACGAATTCGATCGACGATATCGACACAACCACCTAGAACTGAGGCAATAACTAAGGCTAGAACTTACATCCGACTTAACCATCTCTTAGCTATTCGAGGTAATAGACTTCGTGAAGAACTATCAGTGAAGAAGTCAGTTACGCTAAGTTGTAGAGTCTTGAGTTACTAAAAGCAAGAGTAGTTACTAAATCGAGATGAACTGGTGAGCCTGCATGCACAAAGTATTGATAATAAGATGGTGAGAGGAAGTGAGGGCTGAGTAGAGAAGGTTTAAATGGTTCATGAACTTGAACAAACGATATGAAGCGCCAACGAACGATTTCGAAGCAGAAAATGGGTACAGTCAAAGGGTGAAAACGAGCCGCAATGCGTCCAAACGCGCGCGTCGCGTTTTCCATTCGGGACCACTTTCGACGGTTGGAACCCAAGGCCATCACGAGGTGACTTCTTTCGCAGTCCGCCGCACCCTCCTTCGCTGGAGTACAGTAACAAGAGAACCGTAGTTTGCGGCCATAACCCGGTTGCTACAGTACTCAGAGTCTTCCTTTTCTCAGTACACTATAATTAACAAATTATTGCGAGGTCGACGTTTTGATTTGTGGGTTACGGTAACAAGAGAACCGTAGATTGCGGCCGTAACCCGGGTTCTACAGTATCCCCGATTCTTCCTTTTCTCAATACACCATAATTTTGTCGACGTTTTTGATTTTGGGTTATGGTAACCAGCGGTTTAGCGCGAAATTGAAAACTAAATTTATTTATTTTGTTTTGTTTAAATATTTTCTTTTTTAATTATTGAAATTAATATTATTTTACACACAAAATATAATTTAACTAATTGCTCTCAGTTTACCAATCTTTTGTTGTCAAAATAGCTCGCAAACTCGCTCACAGAACTCCAACGGAATTACCGAACTACCTGGCTAATTGTATTATTCTTTCCGCACATTATCGTGGATAATCACTGAATCGAACTGAACAACAAGATGTATATTTAGGTTCTCGGACCCGATCTGATATGGTAATGCACTAAAGAAGTGCATGTGATACATTTCACCGTAAAGGAGTTCTGCAAAATGCTTGAACGCCATTGAAGAAATGCATTTTATTGCCTCGTGCATTCGTGCATCGTGCATTGACAGTTTGACGTTGGATATAATCGAATAGGGTCATCTCACTATGATCACGTAAACCAGATTATCAAAATTTATTCCACTTATCGTCGAAATTAAATGATTACCTATCAATTAGCTGACAGGCGTTGGTCCCTTGCGGGGGTCTAGAGTTGTAATATGTAATCCAAAGATCGATGGAATGACAGATGACAAATCAGGTTCATTTATCAATCATCTAACAGGCTTTGGTACGGCAGGAGCTGCTTCACTCGAGGCGGGCGCCGCCGCAGTGGCCACAGTGAATACGGTGGATGTGGCCTCGACCGACTGGCCGGTGTGCACTTTGAAAGGGAGATGAAATAGGCGAATAACGGCGATTCGAAAGCGAGAAATGAAGAAGAGCACGAAGAAAGCGTCGATTGAGGGAAAGATGGATGTGGTGGAGAACAGCACATTGCCAAAGGCTCCGAGGGAGATTCCTAGAATGCGATATAAACATCTTTTATATTATGGGAACATTTTTCTGTACCATCCCTTAATAGATATTGTAATTGGTCTGTGTAAATAGTACGGCCCCTTACGGTATTCTTAGATAGGTAATGAGTAGGGTTCATCGGAACTAAAAACTCCTTGGTACGATTATGTGTTTGCATCGGTATACTTCCGTGTCCAGTTATCCTCCCACCAAATTTTATGCATGAGTGGATACTGCTCATTATATGATATTATTGTGCTCAGATTGCTCTTCATGGAGGAACTGTAGGAACTGTATATGATGTGGTTGGGGCGTGATTTATGGAAAGACTACCACGAATAGTCGGTTAAAACCAACCTGTTATCGCAGGAAAAACCAACACGGTCGCCAAGGGAAGGTACGAGAAGAATAGGGGAATGGATGTCTGAATGTATCTCAGTTACTGAGCGATCATATAAACAAAAAAAAACTGACCTGAATTAGCAATGCCTTGAACAGATCCATCTGCAGCTTTCGTGTAACCGTCGTCAAGTGTGTTTTGGATGATCTGGAAACGTTGTGTGTTGATACGAAGAATTTAAAAAAGATGAGAACATGCATACCTAATAATGGCGTTCGTTTGCCAGATGCAATAGAGAATCACGCTCGCCGTTCCGCCAAACATGCCCAACAGCATCAACAATCCCAGCACAGAGGGTGCATGCCAGATCATATCGCCCGTTAGTGGGTCCGGCCTCTATAAATTGATATGTCTCGAGAATTGAAGTTGGAAGCTAATATTGGACCAGGTCATGTTCAAATAAATCTTACCCGAACAGCGATTACAGTGAAGCCTCTGAGCAGATCGCGCAAGTTGATACCGTAAATGGCCTCGATCTCAGGAGGCACGAGTGCTCTGCAAAAAGATTTACCAAAACTGTAAACTTGAACTCGGGAGTCTCAAAGTAAAATAGGTATACTGAAATAACCATTGATGTAGACAAAGAAAAGAAACAGTACCTTGTCTCGGCCGACGGAGTGAAAGCAATGCCACAAGTTCCCACGAATCCAGCTGTGTACATAATGTAAACGAGTACAAGCAGAGTTCCCCACTCCTTGCGCTTCCAATTGAGGGTGAAAGAAGCGATCATGCCTCTGAAAAATAATCAATTTCCCTGATCCTTATCGGATGGTTCCGATGAGAGTATTACAATCACAAGAATTGAGAAGATAATGACTAAAACCTATCTTCTTGACTAAGACGAAATATGATGTGCGATAAATGCGCGGAAGTTTGATATTAAGAAAGGTCAAACCTCGAAACAGTCTTGTATCGGTACACATAGTGGTAAGCGAGAACTAGGAAGGTTTGATAGTATGTGGCGATGAAGATGAGGGCGAATGTAGTGTCGTACGATTCTGCAATGTGATTTCGATACTTTGAAAACATTGATACTGCCATCAATGTGAGTATACGAATTCTATGCTTACAGCGATCAATAGAATTGGCGAGCAGGTAAAGGTACATAATCGACTCCCTAAACGTACCTCCGGCAATGACCATCTTGCCGTGCCGTGGGAAGAAGTAGAAACCGGTTGACGTCATGTGCATACTCTGAAGACAGTTATTGAAATGCTGTAGTTGACATGCTACAAATTAGTAGTTGAAAAGGTTCGAGATGAGCCAATTTGAAACACACCGGCTGAAATGCTGCGTGCCCACAACTTGTGATGATGTCGCATATGGAAAACGCGGCGAGTAAGTATCTGAAACATGTTATGCAATTAAGGTATGTTTAAAACCAAGATGATGCCATAGACTACCGTAGGTTTATTATCTACCATTTTCGATCGAAATGAAACGATGGTTTTAAACAAAGAATTTATAGGCGACCATATCTAACAGCTGGCCTTACCAGTGGGTCCCACCTAACGTTGCCTTACGACGTAAAATCGCTTGACGTGGATACATCTTTACATTTTTTAACCTTTACCTATACGCGCCCATGCTGGTCGCGGCCGGTGAGAAGATTATGTAAAGTAGCAGTCCGTTCGACAAGATTGATATCGTCGTGGTTGTCGCGAGGAAAACAGAGTGGAAGGGATCCTCGTAGAACCACGCGTAGGCGGTCGACGTCATCACTGAGTAGGACTGTAGACTTCTTAGTGTAGCATGGAGAAGACAAGAGGAGAAGAATGGTAGATGACAGATCTATTCTCTTCTCCATGTTACACTAAGAATTCTACAGAACATCTTCATTATGACAAGAATTGCCGAGTACCCCCAATTGACTGAGGAGGGTATGCGGTGTAAAAAAATGCAATGAGGTAAGATGGGGAGTGAGAGCGGAAAACCAAGATGATGCCACAGACTACTGTAGGTGAGTAACGAGAGAGAACTAACTATTTGGTCGAATGGTCACGTGAGTTCACGCAGTGAAGTTCTTCTGATATATCTTAAGGTGAGATTCAATGATCAATATCTCTCCTTGTTGGACACACTCTCTCGTATCCCTGTTGTGAACTCATGCGGAATGAGGAGACGGCTAAGAGCAGTAAACAAGTACGCCAAAGGAGGGTGAGATGATGTGTTTTCGAGTCATATTGTGTGGAGGACGTCATCACTATGGTACTGCTCATCATTATGGTACCCTACTGCTGCATCTGGCTGCAAACACTGATGATATTTGTGCTGTATTGAAGCGTTTGCTAAAGTTAAGAAAGTGAAAAGCAGTTGGTTAAGCAGTTGTCAAAAATATGTTATAGAGAGGGCAGCGATCAAAAGTCAGACTTACGCCTTCCTTCCGCTACGGTAATAGGCACAGATTAGAACCGGCTAGATGAGAACCAAAAAAATTGAGCGTCGTAGTATTTTGCCAGGGTTTTTTAAACACCACAAACAAAGAAAACAATTTTTGTCGGTTCTCATCCGACGGTTTTCATCCGATTATAGTATCGTGCGTTTCAAAAGCTCAGCAAACTCAATGTGCTGGTTAGCGTATTGATTGCCTGGAAGAGAGAGGAAGGGAAGAGGTAGGGGAGAAGAGAGCAGGTAGATCACTAACCTCCTCCCGGCCCCTTCCTTCCTCCTCCCTCCACTCAGCTCGTCAAAGGTCAACTACGCGTGGAATGGGAAATAATCTCACGATACATTTTTGCTACGTTCGCCCGTTTTCCTTTTTTTGGAACCAAATTTGTTCTTTGCGCCTTGATCTCTTGATCTCTTGAATCTATGAATCTTGAATCTATTTCGAAACGTATTTAGCTGTTCTTTCCATCCACACATCTTCCCACAGTGACTAACGTATACTGTGATGCAATAGAAGGATACTTTGCTTAGTTTCTATATAAACCCCACTCAATTCCTCCCAAAACACTTATCTTCTTCTTTTCTTCCCTTCAAATTAAAAAAAACCCAATATATACAATATACATTTTTTTTTCGTATTCTATTATACATAAATTTCCACGTCCATAAATTATTCCATTCAGGAAAAATGAAGTCATTCCTTCTACTTATTGCCGTGCTCTGCTTCTGTACTTCCATCGAAGCCAAGCGTAAGTTAAATCAGCCGTTTTACAATATTCAGCCTGATCATGCAGAACAGTTGTGTGCAAAGCAAAAACGCCAGTTGCCATAATCCCAAAGTACTGCATCTGACGACTTTCGTAATCTCACCTCGCAATATTTCGGTAATCTACTTGATCATTTTCAGCTGCGCGTCGAATCGAGGAAGGATTCACCTACATTCCGATCGTCACGTTATTCACACATGAAACTGAAAATCCTGATATCGAGTCTGATCCGTATTGCATGTACTCGTGTGTGGAAGAAATGGGATATACCGTTAAGTATTGCCAGGAGGAGGTACGTTATTCCTTCTTTATGTTTATTCATTGTAATCACCTGTGAGATCAATTTTTCGTATTTAGGAATGCCCCAGTTGGCCCAGCAAAGCAGCAGTACGCAAATAAAACGAAATCATGAAAGCTGTCCAATCTGTGCATGTTGAGCTGAGATCAATGTAATCCCCATTAAAATCTATAACGAATTTCTTGATAATTGTAAATTCCCATCCTCGAGTTTTGTATTTGTTTATTCCTATTCATATTCGATTTCTATCATAATCTAAATCATCCAGCTCTCCATATCCTTTCTTTTGTCATCATGAATTTATGTAAAATAATAAAATGTAATTTTTTTCGGATATTTCGGGAACAAAAAAAATCGGTGCTATTCGGAGGATGGTGACTCAAATGTTTCCAGAAGCTGCAAATGAGGTAAACATGTATTTTTTTCCTACTAACCGCCAATTTGGCTACCGTAAACCTACATCGAAAACAGATTTTTTGAAATTGTTGGTCTTTTTCGGACATAACCTCAGGGGTTCAGTATTTTTCTTTTCACTATTTTTACCTAAGATATACTAATGGTTAATCGATGGATATATGAAATAAAAAGTGTTGTTAGTTCAACAACCGAAAAATATCATTTTGTACTGACTTCTCCAACTTATTATGGAGAAAGACAGTTTGGTACTCGCGGTGTGTTTGAACCAAAGAGCAATTAATAAAAAAATTTCATTCAATTACACAGTGGAACAATTAATGGGGTGAAACAAAGGTGACGAAATAAATGACGAGGGGTTTGTTGTTGAGGGTGAAGTGGAATGGAACGGACGTGGAACTAGGAATACCTCTACCGGAATGATGGTGTGATGAGACTCTTCCCCGCTTCGGACGGTTACGAGTGAAGTGTGTGACGTGGAACGGCTCTTTCCCGGGCGATCGATGAAGTGGGAGAGATGGTTGACGATGGCTCTTCCCCGGTCCGAGTGAACTCAAACTTGGGTAATTAAGAGACCGGCTAGGTAAGATTCGAGGGTTCAGCCGTTAGGGCCGGACATCGACATCTCAGATTCGGACCAAAACTATTTTGGGGATACCCCCATGGGCCCTGATCACTATTTGGGCCATAATGTGGTCATATCTCAAAACCCGAAAAGGGGCGGAGCTTCAAACTTTAAAAAAGAAAAATTCACCATAAAAAAGTAGTGCAACCTAGGTCCAATGTTAGTATGGTTATATTATATACTGACCTAGGCCTTCAAAACCCACTTTTAGTTGATCCGAAATTTCGATCGCAAACTGGTTTTTCATGTTCAAATAAACAGTTTTTAATTTTTATAAAATCTACGAAGCAAAAGTGGGTCCCAGTTTTTTTATATGTTGAAGAGATCGAAATTCCACATTGATATAGCACAAAACATCGAAAATCGCAGGGACCCATCCGCGTCATTCTTGGCCAAGAGAGCGGTCGGAAAAAATAAAAAATTCAAACCTATCCATAATTGTGCTCATTTTGAAGAGCTCATCGAGCACATAATTTTCCATTATTTGGTTATGCGAAAACAATCTTTTTGAAGTAAGTTACGACCGCTCAGATGCTCAAAATGAATACTGAATGAAAACATATTGCAAAAGTGGGTCGAATTCAATAGCCTATCTTGTAGAGCGTACTTTTCCCTATAGAAAGTGTTCATGCACCAAAAAAATCGGAGGGACCCATCAGCGTCATTTCTGGCCTACAATGCGGTCGTAAAAAATAAATGTTTTCAAAACATCTCGATTTTTAGCTCATGTTGTAGAGTTCGTCGAGCTGATCACTTTTGCTGAACATCATTTTTCACGATTTTGTCTCTGTGACGAGTTGTAGACGTCAGAACAGAGCGTTTCCTTCGAGCTCATCCTCTTCCCTTCTCCTTGACCTCGACATCGACCGTTGGGAAGGGGGTCAGTGCTCTGGTTTCTCGTGACCAGTTGCTAACCAGTTGGTGACCAGTTGCTGGCGGATACGCGAGCAACTGGTCAGGGTACTGGTCAGCAACTGGTCAACCACTGGTCAGCAACTGGTTGGGGGGATAGGCCACGCCCACTTTCAAATCAGAGGGATACTGAGTGATATAGAGGGATATTGATTGATAGAATATAATGGATACTCGAAATAACGCGATAATACTGGAATGGAGGAGAAATACGACGGTAAAATCGAAGAAAGGGGTTAAAACAGACAGAAAGGGGTCAAGGACGCATTTGCGTGACGAAATAATGACGGAATAACGGTAATAAACGACGAGAAAGTGGAATTCAGACGACGATGACGTTGAAGTGGAAACAATACGATAGAAATGCGCGGTAACCCTGATTAAGGGGTTTCCGTGCGAGAGAATGGAGATTCGAAACATTCGCCGAGGGTCGCGAACTACTAACTTGGAGAATTACGGTAGTCAACCAGCGACTGACTTTATAAATGGAATTATGCCAGATTTACTATTCTAATGGATTGTATTATTTTATTTATGGAATAATTATAAACTGGATTGTATTTGGGTATCGAGTTCGATGGAAATCGATACACATTTTTATACTCCCATTAAACGTGTCGGGTGCGTGCTAGCACAGCCGCAGCCGGCACAGCCTGCACCGTCTGCACAGCCGGCACAGTCTGCACAGCCGGCCTGGGGTCTGCACAGCCGGCCTGGGGTCTGCACAGCCGTACCTGGGGTCTGCTCTGCACACGCCTATAATTTATTACTGCAACCTTCTCGAGACCATTTTTCCTGTTCATGGCTATCATAGAAAAATCATTTTAATTTTCTGAAGCTACCCCAAACTCTTCGTGAATCGATATTTCCACGTTTACATTGATTTAAACCAACGCTGACAACGCCACTTTTCTTACATGTATATTTCTGTATTTACCATGTGTACCATTTTGAACCGAGTTATGGCCGTCGACGTGGTCTTCGAGCCGGTGTAGATCGCTTTTTCACGTATAGATCGGTCAGTAAATGCAAGAACAGCGCGTTGCCGACGTGGTCTTCGATTAATTCACGGTGAAACAACGTCGACGGAAGTCCACTTCTATAGTATTTCTGTATTTGTTGGCGCCGCCTAGGCAGCGCCGTTCCAAAATTTGGGTTTGGAAGGCCACATGTTTCCATGAGCCAGATCGAATCTTTACCTCAAACTTGGGTAATTAAACCGACGCTGTTGGTCCGTCACTGCTCTTACGTGTAGGGTGCGTGCTAGCACAGCCGCAGCCGGCACAGCCTGCACCGTGTGCACAGCCGGCACAGTCTGCACAGCCGGCCTGGGGTCTGCACAGCCGGCCTGGGGTCTGCACGGTACTATCCCGAAATATAAATTTTTTTTCGTAAATACTTACTATAGAAATATTTTTTTAGAAATTCAGAATGGGAAAAATAAAAATGTAAATACAATTTACGTAAAACTCATCTTGGAAACAAGTATACTGTAAATTAAATATAAATAAATTTTTTCTCGGAAATCCCATCTCGGAAATTTTTTCTCGGAAATCCCATCTCGGAAATTTTTTCCCGGAAATTTTGAATTGGTAGAAACGGTCGCCAACAGGCCGTTTAGACATTTAATTCGATGAGCTGCACAAAAATGAAATAAGAAATCAATATAAAAACAATACACACATTAAAAAAAGTGAAAAAATTTTAAAAAATTAATTTAAAATTTCCGAGAAAAAATTTCCGAGATGGGATTTCCGAGAAAAAATTTATCAATATTTCGTTTACAGTATTCGAATTTCCTCACCATTCTTCACTTGTTCTTCACCATTCTTCACTTGTTCTTTACCATTCTTCACTCCTTCTTTACCATTCTTCACTTGTTCTTCACTATTCTTTATTTTCTCTTCACCATTCTTCACCATTCTTCACTTGTTCTTCACCATTCTTCACTTGCTCTTCACCATTCTTCACTTGTTCTTTACCATTCTTCACTATTTTTTATTTTCTCTTCACCATTCTTCACCATTCTTCACTTGTTCTTCACCATTCTTCACTTGCTCTTCACCATTCTTCACTTGTTCTTTACCATTCTTCACTTGTTCTTCACCATTCTTCACTCCTTCTTTACCATTCTTCACTTGTTACTTGGGTCCGACTCCGATACCTCATTCGCTATCGGTCAGTAAATGCATGAACAGAGCGTTGCCGACGTGGTCTTCGATGAATTCACGGTGAAACAACGTCGACGGAAGTCATCTTCTATTGTATTTCTGTATTTGTTGGCGCCGCCTAGGCAGCGCCGTTCCAAAATTTGGGTTTGGCAAGGCCACATGTTTCCATGAGCCAGATCGAATCTTTACCTCAAACTTGGGTAATTAAACCGACGCTGATGGTCCGTCACTGCTCTTACGAGTCGGGTGCGTGCTAGCCGGTGTAGAGCCGGGGTCTTCACTTGTTCTTCACCATTCTTCACTTGTTCTTCACCATTCTTCACTTGTTCTTTACCATTCTTCACTCCTTCTTTACCATTCTTCACTTGTTCTTCACTATTCTTTATTTTCTCTTCACCATTCTTCACCATTCTTCACTTGTTCTTCACCATTCTTCACTTGCTCTTCACCATTCTTCACTTGTTCTTTACCATTCTTCACTATTTTTTATTTTCTCTTCACCATTCTTCACCATTCTTCACTTGTTCTTCACCATTCTTCACTTGCTCTTCACCATTCTTCACTTGTTCTTTACCATTCTTCACTTGTTCTTCACCATTCTTCACTCCTTCTTTACCATTCTTCACTTGTTACTTGGGTCCGACTCCGATACCTCATTCGCTATCGGTCAGTAAATGCATGAACAGAGCGTTGCCGACGTGGTCTTCGATGAATTCACGGTGAAACAACGTCGACGGAAGTCATCTTCTATTGTATTTCTGTATTTGTTGGCGCCGCCTAGGCAGCGCCGTTCCAAAATTTGGGTTTGGCAAGGCCACATGTTTCCATGAGCCAGATCGAATCTTTACCTCAAACTTGGGTAATTAAACCGTCGCTGTTGGTCCGTCACTGCTCTTACGTGTCGGGTGCGGTGTAGAGCCGGGGTCTTCACTTGTTCTTCACCATTCTTCACTTGTTCTTCACCATTCTTCACTTGTTCTTTACCATTCTTCACTCCTTCTTTACCATTCTTCACTCCTTCTTTACCATTCTTCACTTGTTCTTCACTATTCTTTATTTTCTCTTCACCATTCTTCACCATTCTTCACTTGTTCTTCACCATTCTTCACTTGCTCTTCACCATTCTTCACTTGTTCTTTACCATTCTTCACTATTTTTTATTTTCTCTTCACCATTCTTCACCATTCTTCACTTGTTCTTCACCATTCTTCACTTGCTCTTCACCATTCTTCACTTGTTCTTTACCATTCTTCACTATTTTTTATTTTCTCTTCACCATTCTTCACCATTCTTCACTTGTTACTTGGGTCCGACTCCGATACCTCATTCGCTATCGGTCAGTAAATGCATGAACAGAGCGTTGCCGACGTGGTCTTCGATGAATTCACGGTGAAACAACGTCGACGGAAGTCATCTTCTATTGTATTTCTGTATTTGTTGGCGCCGCCTAGGCAGCGCCGTTCCAAAATTTGGGTTTGGCAAGGCCACATGTTTCCATGAGCCAGATCGAATCTTTACCTCAAACTTGGGTAATTAAACCGTCGCTGTTGGTCCGTCACTGCTCTTACGTGTCGGGTGCGGTGTAGAGCCGGGGTCTTCACTTGTTCTTCACCATTCTTCACTTGTTCTTCACCATTCTTCACTTGTTCTTTACCATTCTTCACTCCTTCTTTACCATTCTTCACTTGTTCTTCACTATTCTTTATTTTCTCTTCACCATTCTTCACCATTCTTCACTTGTTCTTCACCATTCTTCACTTGCTCTTCACCATTCTTCACTTGTTCTTTACCATTCTTCACTATTTTTTTATTTTCTCTTCACCATTCTTCACCATTCTTCACTTGTTCTTCACCATTCTTCACTTGCTCTTCACCATTCTTCACTTGTTCTTTACCATTCTTCACTTGTTCTTCACCATTCTTCACTCCTTCTTTACCATTCTTCACTTGTTACTTGGGTCCGACTCCGATACCTCATTCGCTATCGGTCAGTAAATGCATGAACAGAGCGTTGCCGACGTGGTCTTCGATGAATTCACGGTGAAACAACGTCGACGGAAGTCATCTTCTATTGTATTTCTGTATTTGTTGGCGCCGCCTAGGCAGCGCCGTTCCAAAATTTGGGTTTGGCAAGGCCACATGTTTCCATGAGCCAGATCGAATCTTTACCTCAAACTTGGGTAATTAAACCGTCGCTGTTGGTCCGTCACTGCTCTTACGTGTCGGGTGCGGTGTAGAGCCGGGGTCTTCACTTGTTCTTCACCATTCTTCACTTGTTCTTCACCATTCTTCACTTGTTCTTTACCATTCTTCACTCCTTCTTTACCATTCTTCACTTGTTCTTCACTATTCTTTATTTTCTCTTCACCATTCTTCACCATTCTTCACTTGTTCTTCACCATTCTTCACTTGCTCTTCACCATTCTTCACTTGTTCTTTACCATTCTTCACTATTTTTTATTTTCTCTTCACCATTCTTCACCATTCTTCACTTGTTCTTCACCATTCTTCACTTGCTCTTCACCATTCTTCACTTGTTCTTTACCATTCTTCACTTGTTCTTCACCATTCTTCACTCCTTCTTTACCATTCTTCACTTGTTACTTGGGTCCGACTCCGATACCTCATTCGCTATCGGTCAGTAAATGCATGAACAGAGCGTTGCCGACGTGGTCTTCGATGAATTCACGGTGAAACAACGTCGACGGAAGTCATCTTCTATTGTATTTCTGTATTTGTTGGCGCCGCCTAGGCAGCGCCGTTCCAAAATTTGGGTTTGGCAAGGCCACATGTTTCCATGAGCCAGATCGAATCTTTACCTCAAACTTGGGTAATTAAACCGTCGCTGTTGGTCCGTCACTGCTCTTACGTGTCGGGTGCGGTGTAGAGCCGGGGTCTTCACTTGTTCTTCACCATTCTTCACTTGTTCTTCACCATTCTTCACTTGTTCTTTACCATTCTTCACTCCTTCTTTACCATTCTTCACTTGTTCTTCACTATTCTTTATTTTCTCTTCACCATTCTTCACCATTCTTCACTTGTTCTTCACCATTCTTCACTTGCTCTTCACCATTCTTCACTTGTTCTTTACCATTCTTCACTATTTTTTATTTTCTCTTCACCATTCTTCACCATTCTTCACTTGTTCTTCACCATTCTTCACTTGCTCTTCACCATTCTTCACTTGTTCTTTACCATTCTTCACTTGTTCTTCACCATTCTTCACTCCTTCTTTACCATTCTTCACTTGTTACTTGGGTCCGACTCCGATACCTCATTCGCTATCGGTCAGTAAATGCATGAACAGAGCGTTGCCGACGTGGTCTTCGATGAATTCACGGTGAAACAACGTCGACGGAAGTCATCTTCTATTGTATTTCTGTATTTGTTGGCGCCGCCTAGGCAGCGCCGTTCCAAAATTTGGGTTTGGCAAGGCCACATGTTTCCATGAGCCAGATCGAATCTTTACCTCAAACTTGGTTATTTGAAGGCGATTCAATCGCCACTCTGGCGATTCAATCGCCATTCTGGCGATTCAATCGCACCTTTCTACAACTGCAGCGCGACATGTGCGATTCAATCGCCAAAGGTTATGAATCGCAAGGGCAAGTTTTGTTCAGATTCTCCAGCACTGTGGGGCTTATTATATTAAAGGCGCTCCCACCGCACATCATGCGCCCCCACAGCACTTTATGCGGTGGGAGCGCATACGTATATTTTATGACCCTGTACCACCCTATTTTGAGAAATATGAACTTGGGTCCGACTCCGATACCTCATTCGCTATCGGTCAGTAAATGCATGAACAGAGCGTTGCCGACGTGGTCTTCGATGAATTCACGGTGAAACAACGTCGACGGAAGTCATCTTCTATTGTATTTCTGTATTTGTTGGCGCCGCCTAGGCAGCGCCGTTCCAAAATTTGGGTTTGGCAAGGCCACATGTTTCCATGAGCCAGATCGAATCTTTACCTCAAACTTGGGTAATTAAACCGACGCTGATGGTCCGTCACTGCTCTTACGAGTCGGGTGCGTGCTAGCCGGTGTAGATCGCTTTTTCACGAATAGAATCGCTCGGAAAAGGCATAAACACGGTTGTATATATATTGTTTCTTATTTATATCTTCAAAATACGACATAATAAAGCGAATTACGCGTTAAATGTTCGAAATGCAAGCCAAACACCCCCATTTCTCCACTAATTTTGCGGTTTTCGGCCTCAAACTTCCTTAAAAAGTCGTTTTCCGCGAGGTTTAAGAGCACAGGGCGATGCGCAACGGGCCGGCGAATCGATCTACACCGGTTAGAAGTCGGTACGACCATTTTGAGCCGAGTTACATCCATTTGAGTGAAGGGTACTTTCGATAAGCTATTATTTATTTATTAGCGCCGCCCTGGGGCAGCGCCGATCCAAAATTTCGGTTGACAAGGCCACATGTTACCATGAGCCAGATCGAATCCGTACCTCAAACTTGGTTATTTGAAGGCGATTCAATCGCCACTCTGGCGATTCAATCGCCATTCTGGCGATTCAATCGCACCTTTCTACAACTGCAGCGCGACATGTGCGATTCAATCGCCAAAGGTTATGAATCGCAAGGGCAAGTTTTGTTCAGATTCTCCAGCACTGTGGGGCTTATTATATTAAAGGCGCTCCCACCGCACATCATGCGCCCCACAGCACTTTATGCGGTGGGAGCGCATACGTATATTTTATGACCCTGTACCACCCTATTTTGAGAAATATGAACTTGGGTCCGACTCCGATACCTCATTCGCTATCGGTCAGTAAATGCATGAACAGAGCGTTGCCGACGTGGTCTTCGATGAATTCACGGTGAAACAACGTCGACGGAAGTCATCTTCTATTGTATTTCTGTATTTGTTGGCGCCGCCTAGGCAGCGCCGTTCCAAAATTTGGGTTTGGCAAGGCCACATGTTTCCATGAGCCAGATCGAATCTTTACCTCAAACTTGGTTATTTGAAGGCGATTCAATCGCCACTCTGGCGATTCAATCGCCATTCTGGCGATTCAATCGCACCTTTCTACAACTGCAGCGCGACATGTGCGATTCAATCGCCAAAGGTTATGAATCGCAAGGGCAAGTTTTGTTCAGATTCTCCAGCACTGTGGGGCTTATTATATTAAAGGCGCTCCCACCGCACATCATGCGCCCCCACAGCACTTTATGCGGTGGGAGCGCATACGTATATTTTATGACCCTGTACCACCCTATTTTGAGAAATATGAACTTGGGTCCGACTCCGATACCTCATTCGCTATCGGTCAGTAAATGCATGAACAGAGCGTTGCCGACGTGGTCTTCGATGAATTCACGGTGAAACAACGTCGACGGAAGTCATCTTCTATTGTATTTCTGTATTTGTTGGCGCCGCCTAGGCAGCGCCGTTCCAAAATTTGGGTTTGGCAAGGCCACATGTTTCCATGAGCCAGATCGAATCTTTACCTCAAACTTGGGTAATTAAACCGACGCTGATGGTCCGTCACTGCTCTTACGAGTCGGGTGCGTGCTAGCCGGTGTAGATCGCTTTTTCACGAATAGAATCGCTCGGAAAAGGCATAAACACGGTTGTATATATATTGTTTCTTATTTATATCTTCAAAATACGACATAATAAAGCGAATTACGCGTTAAATGTTCGAAATGCAAGCCAAACACCCCCATTTCTCCACTAATTTTGCGGTTTTCGGCCTCAAACTTCCTTAAAAAGTCGTTTTCCGCGAGGTTTAAGAGCACAGGGCGATGCGCAACGGGCCGGCGAATCGATCTACACCGGTTAGAAGTCGGTACGACCATTTTGAGCCGAGTTACATCCATTTGAGTGAAGGGTACTTTCGATAAGCTATTATTTATTTATTAGCGCCGCCCTGGGGCAGCGCCGATCCAAAATTTCGGTTGACAAGGCCACATGTTACCATGAGCCAGATCGAATCCGTACCTCAAACTTGGTTATTTGAAGGCGATTCAATCGCCACTCTGGCGATTCAATCGCCATTCTGGCGATTCAATCGCACCTTTCTACAACTGCAGCGCGACATGTGCGATTCAATCGCCAAAGGTTATGAATCGCAAGGGCAAGTTTTGTTCAGATTCTCCAGCACTGTGGGGCTTATTATATTAAAGGCGCTCCCACCGCACATCATGCGCCCCCACAGCACTTTATGCGGTGGGAGCGCATACGTATATTTTATGACCCTGTACCACCCTATTTTGAGAAATATGAACTTGGGTCCGACTCCGATACCTCATTCGCTATCGGTCAGTAAATGCATGAACAGAGCGTTGCCGACGTGGTCTTCGATGAATTCACGGTGAAACAACGTCGACGGAAGTCATCTTCTATTGTATTTCTGTATTTGTTGGCGCCGCCTAGGCAGCGCCGTTCCAAAATTTGGGTTTGGCAAGGCCACATGTTTCCATGAGCCAGATCGAATCTTTACCTCAAACTTGGGTAATTAAACCGACGCTGATGGTCCGTCACTGCTCTTACGAGTCGGGTGCGTGCTAGCCGGTGTTGATCGCTTTTTCACGAATAGAATCGCTCGGAAAAGGCATAAACACGGTTGTATATATATTGTTTCTTATTTATATCTTCAAAATACGACATAATAAAGCGAATTACGCGTTAAATGTTCGAAATGCAAGCCAAACACCCCCATTTCTCCACTAATTTTGCGGTTTTCGGCCTCAAACTTCCTTAAAAAGTCGTTTTCCGCGAGGTTTAAGAGCACAGGGCGATGCGCAACGGGCCGGCGAATCGATCTACACCGGTTAGAAGTCGGTACGACCATTTTGAGCCGAGTTACATCCATTTGAGTGAAGGGTACTTTCGATAAGCTATTATTTATTTATTAGCGCCGCCCTGGGGCAGCGCCGATCCAAAATTTCGGTTGACAAGGCCACATGTTACCATGAGCCAGATCGAATCCGTACCTCAAACTTGGTTATTTGAAGGCGATTCAATCGCCACTCTGGCGATTCAATCGCCATTCTGGCGATTCAATCGCACCTTTCTACAACTGCAGCGCGACATGTGCGATTCAATCGCCAAAGGTTATGAATCGCAAGGGCAAGTTTTGTTCAGATTCTCCAGCACTGTGGGGCTTATTATATTAAAGGCGCTCCCACCGCACATCATGCGCCCCCACAGCACTTTATGCGGTGGGAGCGCATACGTATATTTTATGACCCTGTACCACCCTATTTTGAGAAATATGAACTTGGGTCCGACTCCGATACCTCATTCGCTATCGGTCAGTAAATGCATGAACAGAGCGTTGCCGACGTGGTCTTCGATGAATTCACGGTGAAACAACGTCGACGGAAGTCATCTTCTATTGTATTTCTGTATTTGTTGGCGCCGCCTAGGCAGCGCCGTTCCAAAATTTGGGTTTGGCAAGGCCACATGTTTCCATGAGCCAGATCGAATCTTTACCTCAAACTTGGGTAATTAAACCGACGCTGATGGTCCGTCACTGCTCTTACGAGTCGGGTGCGTGCTAGCCGGTGTTGATCGCTTTTTCACGAATAGAATCGCTCGGAAAAGGCATAAACACGGTTGTATATATATTGTTTCTTATTTATATCTTCAAAATACGACATAATAAAGCGAATTACGCGTTAAATGTTCGAAATGCAAGCCAAACACCCCATTTCTCCACTAATTTTGCGGTTTTCGGCCTCAAACTTCCTTAAAAAGTCGTTTTCCGCGAGGTTTAAGAGCACAGGGCGATGCGCAACGGGCCGGCGAATCGATCTACACCGGTTAGAAGTCGGTACGACCATTTTGAGCCGAGTTACATCCATTTGAGTGAAGGGTACTTTCGATAAGCTATTATTTATTTATTAGCGCCGCCCTGGGGCAGCGCCGATCCAAAATTTCGGTTGACAAGGCCACATGTTACCATGAGCCAGATCGAATCCGTACCTCAAACTTGGTTATTTGAAGGCGATTCAATCGCCACTCTGGCGATTCAATCGCCATTCTGGCGATTCAATCGCACCTTTCTACAACTGCAGCGCGACATGTGCGATTCAATCGCCAAAGGTTATGAATCGCAAGGGCAAGTTTTGTTCAGATTCTCCAGCACTGTGGGGCTTATTATATTAAAGGCGCTCCCACCGCACATCATGCGCCCCCACAGCACTTTATGCGGTGGGAGCGCATACGTATATTTTATGACCCTGTACCACCCTATTTTGAGAAATATGAACTTGGGTCCGACTCCGATACCTCATTCGCTATCGGTCAGTAAATGCATGAACAGAGCGTTGCCGACGTGGTCTTCGATGAATTCACGGTGAAACAACGTCGACGGAAGTCATCTTCTATTGTATTTCTGTATTTGTTGGCGCCGCCTAGGCAGCGCCGTTCCAAAATTTGGGTTTGGCAAGGCCACATGTTTCCATGAGCCAGATCGAATCTTTACCTCAAACTTGGGTAATTAAACCGACGCTGATGGTCCGTCACTGCTCTTACGAGTCGGGTGCGTGCTAGCCGGTGTTGATCGCTTTTTCACGAATAGAATCGCTCGGAAAAGGCATAAACACGGTTGTATATATATTGTTTCTTATTTATATCTTCAAAATACGACATAATAAAGCGAATTACGCGTTAAATGTTCGAAATGCAAGCCAAACACCCCATTTCTCCACTAATTTTGCGGTTTTCGGCCTCAAACTTCCTTAAAAAGTCGTTTTCCGCGAGGTTTAAGAGCACAGGGCGATGCGCAACGGGCCGGCGAATCGATCTACACCGGTTAGAAGTCGGTACGACCATTTTGAGCCGAGTTACATCCATTTGAGTGAAGGGTACTTTCGATAAGCTATTATTTATTTATTAGCGCCGCCCTGGGGCAGCGCCGATCCAAAATTTCGGTTGACAAGGCCACATGTTACCATGAGCCAGATCGAATCCGTACCTCAAACTTGGTTATTTGAAGGCGATTCAATCGCCACTCTGGCGATTCAATCGCCATTCTGGCGATTCAATCGCACCTTTCTACAACTGCAGCGCGACATGTGCGATTCAATCGCCAAAGGTTATGAATCGCAAGGGCAAGTTTTGTTCAGATTCTCCAGCACTGTGGGGCTTATTATATTAAAGGCGCTCCCACCGCACATCATGCGCCCCCACAGCACTTTATGCGGTGGGAGCGCATACGTATATTTTATGACCCTGTACCACCCTATTTGAGAAATATGAACTTGGGTCCGACTCCGATACCTCATTCGCTATCGGTCAGTAAATGCATGAACAGAGCGTTGCCGACGTGGTCTTCGATGAATTCACGGTGAAACAACGTCGACGGAAGTCATCTTCTATTGTATTTCTGTATTTGTTGGCGCCGCCTAGGCAGCGCCGTTCCAAAATTTGGGTTTGGCAAGGCCACATGTTTCCATGAGCCAGATCGAATCTTTACCTCAAACTTGGGTAATTAAACCGACGCTGATGGTCCGTCACTGCTCTTACGAGTCGGGTGCGTGCTAGCCGGTGTTGATCGCTTTTTCACGAATAGAATCGCTCGGAAAAGGCATAAACACGGTTGTATATATATTGTTTCTTATTTATATCTTCAAAATACGACATAATAAAGCGAATTACGCGTTAAATGTTCGAAATGCAAGCCAAACACCCCCATTTCTCCACTAATTTTGCGGTTTTCGGCCTCAAACTTCCTTAAAAAGTCGTTTTCCGCGAGGTTTAAGAGCACAGGGCGATGCGCAACGGGCCGGCGAATCGATCTACACCGGTTAGAAGTCGGTACGACCATTTTGAGCCGAGTTACATCCATTTGAGTGAAGGGTACTTTCGATAAGCTATTATTTATTTATTAGCGCCGCCCTGGGGCAGCGCCGATCCAAAATTTCGGTTGACAAGGCCACATGTTACCATGAGCCAGATCGAATCCGTACCTCAAACTTGGTTATTTGAAGGCGATTCAATCGCCACTCTGGCGATTCAATCGCCATTCTGGCGATTCAATCGCACCTTTCTACAACTGCAGCGCGACATGTGCGATTCAATCGCCAAAGGTTATGAATCGCAAGGGCAAGTTTTGTTCAGATTCTCCAGCACTGTGGGGCTTATTATATTAAAGGCGCTCCCACCGCACATCATGCGCCCCCACAGCACTTTATGCGGTGGGAGCGCATACGTATATTTTATGACCCTGTACCACCCTATTTTGAGAAATATGAACTTGGGTCCGACTCCGATACCTCATTCGCTATCGGTCAGTAAATGCATGAACAGAGCGTTGCCGACGTGGTCTTCGATGAATTCACGGTGAAACAACGTCGACGGAAGTCATCTTCTATTGTATTTCTGTATTTGTTGGCGCCGCCTAGGCAGCGCCGTTCCAAAATTTGGGTTTGGCAAGGCCACATGTTTCCATGAGCCAGATCGAATCTTTACCTCAAACTTGGGTAATTAAACCGACGCTGATGGTCCGTCACTGCTCTTACGAGTCGGGTGCGTGCTAGCCGGTGTTGATCGCTTTTTCACGAATAGAATCGCTCGGAAAAGGCATAAACACGGTTGTATATATATTGTTTCTTATTTATATCTTCAAAATACGACATAATAAAGCGAATTACGCGTTAAATGTTCGAAATGCAAGCCAAACACCCCATTTCTCCACTAATTTTGCGGTTTTCGGCCTCAAACTTCCTTAAAAAGTCGTTTTCCGCGAGGTTTAAGAGCACAGGGCGATGCGCAACGGGCCGGCGAATCGATCTACACCGGTTAGAAGTCGGTACGACCATTTTGAGCCGAGTTACATCCATTTGAGTGAAGGGTACTTTCGATAAGCTATTATTTATTTATTAGCGCCGCCCTGGGGCAGCGCCGATCCAAAATTTCGGTTGACAAGGCCACATGTTACCATGAGCCAGATCGAATCCGTACCTCAAACTTGGTTATTTGAAGGCGATTCAATCGCCACTCTGGCGATTCAATCGCCATTCTGGCGATTCAATCGCACCTTTCTACAACTGCAGCGCGACATGTGCGATTCAATCGCCAAAGGTTATGAATCGCAAGGGCAAGTTTTGTTCAGATTCTCCAGCACTGTGGGGCTTATTATATTAAAGGCGCTCCCACCGCACATCATGCGCCCCACAGCACTTTATGCGGTGGGAGCGCATACGTATATTTTATGACCCTGTACCACCCTTTTGAGAAATATGAACTTGGGTCCGACTCCGATACCTCATTCGCTATCGGTCAGTAAATGCATGAACAGAGCGTTGCCGACGTGGTCTTCGATGAATTCACGGTGAAACAACGTCGACGGAAGTCATCTTCTATTGTATTTCTGTATTTGTTGGCGCCGCCTAGGCAGCGCCGTTCCAAAATTTGGGTTTGGCAAGGCCACATGTTTCCATGAGCCAGATCGAATCTTTACCTCAAACTTGGGTAATTAAACCGACGCTGATGGTCCGTCACTGCTCTTACGAGTCGGGTGCGTGCTAGCCGGTGTTGATCGCTTTTTCACGAATAGAATCGCTCGGAAAAGGCATAAACACGGTTGTATATATATTGTTTCTTATTTATATCTTCAAAATACGACATAATAAAGCGAATTACGCGTTAAATGTTCGAAATGCAAGCCAAACACCCCCATTTCTCCACTAATTTGCGGTTTTCGGCCTCAAACTTCCTTAAAAAGTCGTTTTCCGCGAGGTTTAAGAGCACAGGGCGATGCGCAACGGGCCGGCGAATCGATCTACACCGGTTAGAAGTCGGTACGACCATTTTGAGCCGAGTTACATCCATTTGAGTGAAGGGTACTTTCGATAAGCTATTATTTATTTATTAGCGCCGCCCTGGGGCAGCGCCGATCCAAAATTTCGGTTGACAAGGCCACATGTTACCATGAGCCAGATCGAATCCGTACCTCAAACTTGGTTATTTGAAGGCGATTCAATCGCCACTCTGGCGATTCAATCGCCATTCTGGCGATTCAATCGCACCTTTCTACAACTGCAGCGCGACATGTGCGATTCAATCGCCAAAGGTTATGAATCGCAAGGGCAAGTTTTGTTCAGATTCTCCAGCACTGTGGGGCTTATTATATTAAAGGCGCTCCCACCGCACATCATGCGCCCCCACAGCACTTTATGCGGTGGGAGCGCATACGTATATTTTATGACCCTGTACCACCCTATTTTGAGAAATATGAACTTGGGTCCGACTCCGATACCTCATTCGCTATCGGTCAGTAAATGCATGAACAGAGCGTTGCCGACGTGGTCTTCGATGAATTCACGGTGAAACAACGTCGACGGAAGTCATCTTCTATTGTATTTCTGTATTTGTTGGCGCCGCCTAGGCAGCGCCGTTCCAAAATTTGGGTTGGCAAGGCCACATGTTTCCATGAGCCAGATCGAATCTTTACCTCAAACTTGGGTAATTAAACCGACGCTGATGGTCCGTCACTGCTCTTACGAGTCGGGTGCGTGCTAGCCGGTGTTGATCGCTTTTTCACGAATAGAATCGCTCGGAAAAGGCATAAACACGGTTGTATATATATTGTTCTTATTTATATCTTCAAAATACGACATAATAAAGCGAATTACGCGTTAAATGTTCGAAATGCAAGCCAAACACCCCCATTTCTCCACTAATTTTGCGGTTTTCGGCCTCAAACTTCCTTAAAAAGTCGTTTTCCGCGAGGTTTAAGAGCACAGGGCGATGCGCAACGGGCCGGCGAATCGATCTACACCGGTTAGAAGTCGGTACGACCATTTTGAGCCGAGTTACATCCATTTGAGTGAAGGGTACTTTCGATAAGCTATTATTTATTTATTAGCGCCGCCCTGGGGCAGCGCCGATCCAAAATTTCGGTTGACAAGGCCACATGTTACCATGAGCCAGATCGAATCCGTACCTCAAACTTGGTTATTTGAAGGCGATTCAATCGCCACTCTGGCGATTCAATCGCCATTCTGGCGATTCAATCGCACCTTTCTACAACTGCAGCGCGACATGTGCGATTCAATCGCCAAAGGTTATGAATCGCAAGGGCAAGTTTTGTTCAGATTCTCCAGCACTGTGGGGCTTATTATATTAAAGGCGCTCCCACCGCACATCATGCGCCCCCACAGCACTTTATGCGGTGGGAGCGCATACGTATATTTATGACCCTGTACCACCCTATTTTGAGAAATATGAACTTGGGTCCGACTCCGATACCTCATTCGCTATCGGTCAGTAAATGCATGAACAGAGCGTTGCCGACGTGGTCTTCGATGAATTCACGGTGAAACAACGTCGACGGAAGTCATCTTCTATTGTATTTCTGTATTTGTTGGCGCCGCCTAGGCAGCGCCGTTCCAAAATTTGGGTTTGGCAAGGCCACATGTTTCCATGAGCCAGATCGAATCTTTACCTCAAACTTGGGTAATTAAACCGACGCTGATGGTCCGTCACTGCTCTTACGAGTCGGGTGCGTGCTAGCCGGTGTTGATCGCTTTTTCACGAATAGAATCGCTCGGAAAAGGCATAAACACGGTTGTATATATATTGTTTCTTATTTATATCTTCAAAATACGACATAATAAAGCGAATTACGCGTTAAATGTTCGAAATGCAAGCCAAACACCCCCATTTCTCCACTAATTTGCGGTTTTCGGCCTCAAACTTCCTTAAAAAGTCGTTTTCCGCGAGGTTTCCGCGAGGTTTAAGAGCACAGGGCGATGAAGGGTACTTTCGCTATTATTTATTTATTACGCGCCGCCGCCACATGTTACCATGAGCCAGATCGAATCCGTACCTCAAACTTGGTTATTTGAAGGCGATTCAATCGCCACTCTGGCGATTCAATCGCCATTCTGGCGATTCAATCGCACCTTTTACAACTGCAGCGCGACATCGATTCAATCGCCAAAGGTTATGAATCGCAAGGGCAATTCAATCCAGCACTGTGGGGCTTATTATATTAAAGGCGCTCCCACCGCACATCATGCGCCCCCACAGCACTTTATGCGGTGGGGCGCATACTGACCCTGTACCACCCTATTTTGAGAAATATGAACTTGGGTCCGACTCCGATACCTCATTCGCTATCGGTCAGTAAATGCATGAACAGAGCGTTGCCGACGTGGTCTTCGATGAATTCACGGTGAAACAACGTCGACGGAAGTCATCTTCTATTGTATTTCTGTATTTGTTGGCGCCGCCTAGGCAGCGCCGTTCCAAAATTTGGGTTTGGCAAGGCCACATGTTTCCATGAGCCAGATCGAATCTTTACCTCAAACTTGGGTAATTAAACCGTCGCTGTTGGTCCGTCACTGCTCTTACGTGTCGGGTGCGGTGTAGAGCCGGGGTCTTCACTTGTTCTTCACCATTCTTCACTTG
Source organism: Pristionchus exspectatus (assembly GCA_911812115.1). Classification (NCBI taxonomy): domain Eukaryota; kingdom Metazoa; phylum Nematoda; class Chromadorea; order Rhabditida; family Neodiplogasteridae; genus Pristionchus; species Pristionchus exspectatus. The sequence continues at coordinate 29,214,362 of OU461583.1, read as the reverse complement.
TTCTTCACCATTCTTCACTTGTTCTTTACCATTCTTCACTCCTTCTTTACCATTCTTCACTCCTTCTTTACCATTCTTCACTTGTTCTTCACTATTCTTTATTTTCTCTTCACCATTCTTCACCATTCTTCACTTGTTCTTCACCATTCTTCACTTGCTCTTCACCATTCTTCACTTGTTCTTTACCATTCTTCACTATTTTTTATTTTCTCTTCACCATTCTTCACCATTCTTCACTTGTTCTTCACCATTCTTCACTTGCTCTTCACCATTCTTCACTTGTTCTTTACCATTCTTCACTTGTTCTTCACCATTCTTCACTCCTTCTTTACCATTCTTCACTTGTTACTTGGGTCCGACTCCGATACCTCATTCGCTATCGGTCAGTAAATGCATGAACAGAGCGTTGCCGACGTGGTCTTCGATGAATTCACGGTGAAACAACGTCGACGGAAGTCATCTTCTATTGTATTTCTGTATTTGTTGGCGCCGCCTAGGCAGCGCCGTTCCAAAATTTGGGTTTGGCAAGGCCACATGTTTCCATGAGCCAGATCGAATCTTTACCTCAAACTTGGGTAATTAAACCGACGCTGATGGTCCGTCACTGCTCTTACGAGTCGGGTGCGTGCTAGCCGGTGTAGATCGCTTTTTCACGAATAGAATCGCTCGGAAAAGGCATAAACACGGTTGTATATATATTGTTTCTTATTTATATCTTCAAAATACGACATAATAAAGCGAATTACGCGTTAAATGTTCGAAATGCAAGCCAAACACCCCCATTTCTCCACTAATTTTGCGGTTTTCGGCCTCAAACTTCCTTAAAAAGTCGTTTTCCGCGAGGTTTAAGAGCACAGGGCGATGCGCAACGGGCCGGCGAATCGATCTACACCGGTTAGAAGTCGGTACGACCATTTTGAGCCGAGTTACATCCATTTGAGTGAAGGGTACTTTCGATAAGCTATTATTTATTTATTAGCGCCGCCCTGGGGCAGCGCCGATCCAAAATTTCGGTTGACAAGGCCACATGTTACCATGAGCCAGATCGAATCCGTACCTCAAACTTGGTTATTTGAAGGCGATTCAATCGCCACTCTGGCGATTCAATCGCCATTCTGGCGATTCAATCGCACCTTTCTACAACTGCAGCGCGACATGTGCGATTCAATCGCCAAAGGTTATGAATCGCAAGGGCAAGTTTTGTTCAGATTCTCCAGCACTGTGGGGCTTATTATATTAAAGGCGCTCCCACCGCACATCATGCGCCCCCACAGCACTTTATGCGGTGGGAGCGCATACGTATATTTTATGACCCTGTACCACCCTATTTTGAGAAATATGAACTTGGGTCCGACTCCGATACCTCATTCGCTATCGGTCAGTAAATGCATGAACAGAGCGTTGCCGACGTGGTCTTCGATGAATTCACGGTGAAACAACGTCGACGGAAGTCATCTTCTATTGTATTTCTGTATTTGTTGGCGCCGCCTAGGCAGCGCCGTTCCAAAATTTGGGTTTGGCAAGGCCACATGTTTCCATGAGCCAGATCGAATCTTTACCTCAAACTTGGGTAATTAAACCGACGCTGATGGTCCGTCACTGCTCTTACGAGTCGGGTGCGTGCTAGCCGGTGTTGATCGCTTTTTCACGAATAGAATCGCTCGGAAAAGGCATAAACACGGTTGTATATATATTGTTTCTTATTTATATCTTCAAAATACGACATAATAAAGCGAATTACGCGTTAAATGTTCGAAATGCAAGCCAAACACCCCCATTTCTCCACTAATTTTGCGGTTTTCGGCCTCAAACTTCCTTAAAAAGTCGTTTTCCGCGAGGTTTAAGAGCACAGGGCGATGCGCAACGGGCCGGCGAATCGATCTACACCGGTTAGAAGTCGGTACGACCATTTTGAGCCGAGTTACATCCATTGAGTGAAGGGTACTTTCGATAAGCTATTATTTATTTATTAGCGCCGCCCTGGGGCAGCGCCGATCCAAAATTTCGGTTGACAAGGCCACATGTTACCATGAGCCAGATCGAATCCGTACCTCAAACTTGGTTATTTGAAGGCGATTCAATCGCCACTCTGGCGATTCAATCGCCATTCTGGCGATTCAATCGCACCTTTCTACAACTGCAGCGCGACATGTGCGATTCAATCGCCAAAGGTTATGAATCGCAAGGGCAAGTTTTGTTCAGATTCTCCAGCACTGTGGGGCTTATTATATTAAAGGCGCTCCCACCGCACATCATGCGCCCCCACAGCACTTTATGCGGTGGGAGCGCATACGTATATTTTATGACCCTGTACCACCCTATTTTGAGAAATATGAACTTGGGTCCGACTCCGATACCTCATTCGCTATCGGTCAGTAAATGCATGAACAGAGCGTTGCCGACGTGGTCTTCGATGAATTCACGGTGAAACAACGTCGACGGAAGTCATCTTCTATTGTATTTCTGTATTTGTTGGCGCCGCCTAGGCAGCGCCGTTCCAAAATTTGGGTTTGGCAAGGCCACATGTTTCCATGAGCCAGATCGAATCTTTACCTCAAACTTGGGTAATTAAACCGTCGCTGTTGGTCCGTCACTGCTCTTACGTGTCGGGTGCGGTGTAGAGCCGGGGTCTTCACTTGTTCTTCACCATTCTTCACTTGTTCTTCACCATTCTTCACTTGTTCTTTACCATTCTTCACTCCTTCTTTACCATTCTTCACTCCTTCTTTACCATTCTTCACTTGTTCTTCACTATTCTTTATTTTCTCTTCACCATTCTTCACCATTCTTCACTTGTTCTTCACCATTCTTCACTTGCTCTTCACCATTCTTCACTTGTTCTTTACCATTCTTCACTATTTTTTATTTTCTCTTCACCATTCTTCACCATTCTTCACTTGTTCTTCACCATTCTTCACTTGCTCTTCACCATTCTCACTTGTTCTTTACCATTCTTCACTTGTTCTTCACCATTCTTCACTCCTTCTTTACCATTCTTCACTTGTTACTTGGGTCCGACTCCGATACCTCATTCGCTATCGGTCAGTAAATGCATGAACAGAGCGTTGCCGACGTGGTCTTCGATGAATTCACGGTGAAACAACGTCGACGGAAGTCATCTTCTATTGTATTTCTGTATTTGTTGGCGCCGCCTAGGCAGCGCCGTTCCAAAATTTGGGTTTGGCAAGGCCACATGTTTCCATGAGCCAGATCGAATCTTTACCTCAAACTTGGGTAATTAAACCGACGCTGATGGTCCGTCACTGCTCTTACGAGTCGGGTGCGTGCTAGCCGGTGTAGATCGCTTTTTCACGAATAGAATCGCTCGGAAAAGGCATAAACACGGTTGTATATATATTGTTTCTTATTTATATCTTCAAAATACGACATAATAAAGCGAATTACGCGTTAAATGTTCGAAATGCAAGCCAAACACCCCCATTTCTCCACTAATTTTGCGGTTTTCGGCCTCAAACTTCCTTAAAAAGTCGTTTTCCGCGAGGTTTAAGAGCACAGGGCGATGCGCAACGGGCCGGCGAATCGATCTACACCGGTTAGAAGTCGGTACGACCATTTGAGCCGAGTTACATCCATTTGAGTGAAGGGTACTTTCGATAAGCTATTATTATTTATTAGCGCCGCCCTGGGGCAGCGCCGATCCAAAATTTCGGTTGACAAGGCCACATGTTACCATGAGCCAGATCGAATCCGTACCTCAAACTTGGTTATTTGAAGGCGATTCAATCGCCACTCTGGCGATTCAATCGCCATTCTGGCGATTCAATCGCACCTTTCTACAACTGCAGCGCGACATGTGCGATTCAATCGCCAAAGGTTATGAATCGCAAGGGCAAGTTTTGTTCAGATTCTCCAGCACTGTGGGGCTTATTATATTAAAGGCGCTCCCACCGCACATCATGCGCCCCACAGCACTTTATGCGGTGGGAGCGCATACGTATATTTATGACCCTGTACCACCCTATTTTGAGAAATATGAACTTGGGTCCGACTCCGATACCTCATTCGCTATCGGTCAGTAAATGCATGAACAGAGCGTTGCCGACGTGGTCTTCGATGAATTCACGGTGAAACAACGTCGACGGAAGTCATCTTCTATTGTATTTCTGTATTTGTTGGCGCGCCTAGGCAGCGCCGTTCCAAAATTTGGGTTTGGCAAGGCCACATGTTTCCATGAGCCAGATCGAATCTTTACCTCAAACTTGGGTAATTAAACCGTCGCTGTTGGTCCGTCACTGCTCTTACGTGTCGGGTGCGTGCTAGCCGGTGTAGAGCCGGGGTCTTCACTTGTTCTTCACCATTCTTCACTTGTTCTTCACCATTCTTCACTTGTTCTTTACCATTCTTCACTCCTTCTTTACCATTCTTCACTTGTTCTTCACTATTCTTATTTTCTCTTCACCATTCTTCACCATTCTTCACTTGTTCTTCACCATTCTTCACTTGCTCTTCACCATTCTTCACTTGTTCTTTACCATTCTTCACTATTTTTATTTTCTCTTCACCATTCTTCACCATTCTTCACTTGTTCTTCACCATTCTTCACTTGTTCTTCACCATTCTTCACTTGTTCTTTACCATTCTTCACTCCTTCTTTACCATTCTTCACTTGTTCTTCACTATTCTTTATTTTCTCTTCACCATTCTTCACCATTCTTCACTTGTTCTTCACCATTCTTCACTTGCTCTTCACCATTCTTCACTTGTTCTTTACCATTCTTCACTATTTTTTATTTTCTCTTCACCATTCTTCACCATTCTTCACTTGTTCTTCACCATTCTTCACTTGCTCTTCACCATTCTTCACTTGTTCTTTACCATTCTTCACTTGTTCTTCACCATTCTTCACTCCTTCTTTACCATTCTTCACTTGTTACTTGGGTCCGACTCCGATACCTCATTCGCTATCGGTCAGTAAATGCATGAACAGAGCGTTGCCGACGTGGTCTTCGATGAATTCACGGTGAAACAACGTCGACGGAAGTCATCTTCTATTGTATTTCTGTATTTGTTGGCGCCGCCTAGGCAGCGCCGTTCCAAAATTTGGGTTTGGCAAGGCCACATGTTTCCATGAGCCAGATCGAATCTTTACCTCAAACTTGGGTAATTAAACCGACGCTGATGGTCCGTCACTGCTCTTACGAGTCGGGTGCGTGCTAGCCGGTGTTGATCGCTTTTTCACGAATAGAATCGCTCGGAAAAGGCATAAACACGGTTGTATATATATTGTTTCTTATTTATATCTTCAAAATACGACATAATAAAGCGAATTACGCGTTAAATGTTCGAAATGCAAGCCAAACACCCCCATTTCTCCACTAATTTTGCGGTTTTCGGCCTCAAACTTCCTTAAAAAGTCGTTTTCCGCGAGGTTTAAGAGCACAGGGCGATGCGCAACGGGCCGGCGAATCGATCTACACCGGTTAGAAGTCGGTACGACCATTTTGAGCCGAGTTACATCCATTTGAGTGAAGGGTACTTTCGATAAGCTATTATTTATTATTAGCGCCGCCCTGGGGCAGCGCCGATCCAAAATTTCGGTTGACAAGGCCACATGTTACCATGAGCCAGATCGAATCCGTACCTCAAACTTGGTTATTTGAAGGCGATTCAATCGCCACTCTGGCGATTCAATCGCCATTCTGGCGATTCAATCGCACCTTTCTACAACTGCAGCGCGACATGTGCGATTCAATCGCCAAAGGTTATGAATCGCAAGGGCAAGTTTTGTTCAGATTCTCCAGCACTGTGGGGCTTATTATATTAAAGGCGCTCCCACCGCACATCATGCGCCCCCACAGCACTTTATGCGGGGGAGCGCATACGTATATTTTATGACCCTGTACCACCCTATTTTGAGAAATATGAACTTGGGTCCGACTCCGATACCTCATTCGCTATCGGTCAGTAAATGCATGAACAGAGCGTTGCCGACGTGGTCTTCGATGAATTCACGGTGAAACAACGTCGACGGAAGTCATCTTCTATTGTATTTCTGTATTTGTTGGCGCCGCCTAGGCAGCGCCGTTCCAAAATTTGGGTTTGGCAAGGCCACATGTTTCCATGAGCCAGATCGAATCTTTACCTCAAACTTGGGTAATTAAACCGTCGCTGTTGGTCCGTCACTGCTCTTACGTGTCGGGTGCGTGCTAGCCGGTGTAGAGCCGGGGTCTTCACTTGTTCTTCACCATTCTTCACTTGTTCTTCACCATTCTTCACTTGTTCTTTACCATTCTTCACTCCTTCTTTACCATTCTTCACTTGTTCTTCACTATTCTTTATTTTCTCTTCACCATTCTTCACCATTCTTCACTTGTTCTTCACCATTCTTCACTTGCTCTTCACCATTCTTCACTTGTTCTTTACCATTCTTCACTATTTTTATTTTCTCTTCACCATTCTTCACCATTCTTCACTTGTTCTTCACCATTCTTCACTTGCTCTTCACCATTCTTCACTTGTTCTTACCATTCTTCACTTGTTCTTCACCATTCTTCACTCCTTCTTTACCATTCTTCACTTGTTACTTGGGTCCGACTCCGATACCTCATTCGCTATCGGTCAGTAAATGCATGAACAGAGCGTTGCCGACGTGGTCTTCGATGAATTCACGGTGAAACAACGTCGACGGAAGTCATCTTCTATTGTATTTCTGTATTTGTTGGCGCCGCCTAGGCAGCGCCGTTCCAAAATTTGGGTTTGGCAAGGCCACATGTTTCCATGAGCCAGATCGAATCTTTACCTCAAACTTGGGTAATTAAACCGACGCTGATGGTCCGTCACTGCTCTTACGAGTCGGGTGCGTGCTAGCCGGTGTAGATCGCTTTTTCACGAATAGAATCGCTCGGAAAAGGCATAAACACGGTTGTATATATATTGTTTCTTATTTATATCTTCAAAATACGACATAATAAAGCGAATTACGCGTTAAATGTTCGAAATGCAAGCCAAACACCCCCATTTCTCCACTAATTTTGCGGTTTTCGGCCTCAAACTTCCTTAAAAAGTCGTTTTCCGCGAGGTTTAAGAGCACAGGGCGATGCGCAACGGGCCGGCGAATCGATCTACACCGGTTAGAAGTCGGTACGACCATTTTGAGCCGAGTTACATCCATTTGAGTGAAGGGTACTTTCGATAAGCTATTATTTATTTATTAGCGCCGCCCTGGGGCAGCGCCGATCCAAAATTTCGGTTGACAAGGCCACATGTTACCATGAGCCAGATCGAATCCGTACCTCAAACTTGGTTATTTGAAGGCGATTCAATCGCCACTCTGGCGATTCAATCGCCATTCTGGCGATTCAATCGCACCTTTCTACAACTGCAGCGCGACATGTGCGATTCAATCGCCAAAGGTTATGAATCGCAAGGGCAAGTTTTGTTCAGATTCTCCAGCACTGTGGGGCTTATTATATTAAAGGCGCTCCCACCGCACATCATGCGCCCCCACAGCACTTTATGCGGTGGGAGCGCATACGTATATTTTATGACCCTGTACCACCCTATTTTGAGAAATATGAACTTGGGTCCGACTCCGATACCTCATTCGCTATCGGTCAGTAAATGCATGAACAGAGCGTTGCCGACGTGGTCTTCGATGAATTCACGGTGAAACAACGTCGACGGAAGTCATCTTCTATTGTATTTCTGTATTTGTTGGCGCCGCCTAGGCAGCGCCGTTCCAAAATTTGGGTTTGGCAAGGCCACATGTTTCCATGAGCCAGATCGAATCTTTACCTCAAACTTGGGTAATTAAACCGTCGCTGTTGGTCCGTCACTGCTCTTACGTGTCGGGTGCGGTGTAGAGCCGGGGTCTTCACTTGTTCTTCACCATTCTTCACTTGTTCTTCACCATTCTTCACTTGTTCTTTACCATTCTTCACTCCTTCTTTACCATTCTTCACTCCTTCTTTACCATTCTTCACTTGTTCTTCACTATTCTTTATTTTCTCTTCACCATTCTTCACCATTCTTCACTTGTTCTTCACCATTCTTCACTTGCTCTTCACCATTCTTCACTTGTTCTTTACCATTCTTCACTATTTTTATTTTCTCTTCACCATTCTTCACCATTCTTCACTTGTTCTTCACCATTCTTCACTTGCTCTTCACCATTCTTCACTTGTTCTTTACCATTCTTCACTTGTTCTTCACCATTCTTCACTCCTTCTTTACCATTCTTCACTTGTTACTTGGGTCCGACTCCGATACCTCATTCGCTATCGGTCAGTAAATGCATGAACAGAGCGTTGCCGACGTGGTCTTCGATGAATTCACGGTGAAACAACGTCGACGGAAGTCATCTTCTATTGTATTTCTGTATTTGTTGGCGCCGCCTAGGCAGCGCCGTTCCAAAATTTGGGTTTGGCAAGGCCACATGTTTCCATGAGCCAGATCGAATCTTTACCTCAAACTTGGGTAATTAAACCGACGCTGATGGTCCGTCACTGCTCTTACGAGTCGGGTGCGTGCTAGCCGGTGTAGATCGCTTTTTCACGAATAGAATCGCTCGGAAAAGGCATAAACACGGTTGTATATATTGTTTCTTATTTATATCTTCAAAATACGACATAATAAAGCGAATTACGCGTTAAATGTTCGAAATGCAAGCCAAACACCCCCATTTCTCCACTAATTTTGCGGTTTTCGGCCTCAAACTTCCTTAAAAAGTCGTTTTCCGCGAGGTTTAAGAGCACAGGGCGATGCGCAACGGGCCGGCGAATCGATCTACACCGGTTAGAAGTCGGTACGACCATTTTGAGCCGAGTTACATCCATTTGAGTGAAGGGTACTTTCGATAAGCTATTATTTATTTATTAGCGCCGCCCTGGGGCAGCGCCGATCCAAAATTTCGGTTGACAAGGCCACATGTTACCATGAGCCAGATCGAATCCGTACCTCAAACTTGGTTATTTGAAGGCGATTCAATCGCCACTCTGGCGATTCAATCGCCATTCTGGCGATTCAATCGCACCTTTCTACAACTGCAGCGCGACATGTGCGATTCAATCGCCAAAGGTTATGAATCGCAAGGGCAAGTTTGTTCAGATTCTCCAGCACTGTGGGGCTTATTATATTAAAGGCGCTCCCACCGCACATCATGCCCCCACAGCACTTTATGCGGTGGGAGCGCATACGTATATTTTATGACCCTGTACCACCCTATTTTGAGAAATATGAACTTGGGTCCGACTCCGATACCTCATTCGCTATCGGTCAGTAAATGCATGAACAGAGCGTTGCCGACGTGGTCTTCGATGAATTCACGGTGAAACAACGTCGACGGAAGTCATCTTCTATTGTATTTCTGTATTTGTTGGCGCCGCCTAGGCAGCGCCGTTCCAAAATTTGGGTTTGGCAAGGCCACATGTTTCCATGAGCCAGATCGAATCTTTACCTCAAACTTGGGTAATTAAACCGTCGCTGTTGGTCCGTCACTGCTCTTACGTGTCGGGTGCGTGCTAGCCGGTGTAGAGCCGGGGTCTTCACTTGTTCTTCACCATTCTTCACTTGTTCTTCACCATTCTTCACTTGTCACTCCTTCTTTACCATTCTTCACTTGTTCTTCACTATTCTTTACCATTCTTCACTCCTTCTCTTCACCATTCTTCACTTGTTCTTCACCATTCTTCACTCTTCACCATTCTTCACCATTCTTCACTTGTTCTTCACCATTCTTCATTCTTCACTATTTTCTTCACCATTCTTCACTTGTTCTCTTCACCACCATTTTTCACTATTTTTTATTTTCTCTTCACCATTCTTCACCATTCTTCACTTGTTCTTCACCATTCTTCACTTTCTTCACCATTCTTCACTTCACCATTCTTCACTTGTTTTACCATTCTTCACTCCTTCTTTACCATTCTTCACTTGTTCTTCACTTCACTTGTTCTTCACTATTCTTTTTTCTCTTCACCATTCTTCACCATTCTTCACTTGTTCTTCACCATTCTTCACTTGCTCTTCACCATCTTCACTTGTTCTTTACCATTCTTCACTATTTTTTATTTTCTCTTCACCATTCTTCACCATTCTTCACTTGTTCTTCACCATTCTTCACTTGCTCTTCACCATTCTTCACTTGTTCTTTACCATTCTTCACTTGTTCTTCACCATCTTCACTCCTTCTTTACCATTCTTCACTTGTTACTTGGGTCCGACTCCGATACCTCATTCGCTATCGGTCAGTAAATGCATGAACAGAGCGTTGCCGACGTGGTCTTCGATGAATTCACGGTGAAACAACGTCGACGGAAGTCATCTTCTATTGTATTTCTGTATTTGTTGGCGCCGCCTAGGCAGCGCCGTTCCAAAATTTGGGTTTGGCAAGGCCACATGTTTCCATGAGCCAGATCGAATCTTTACCTCAAACTTGGGTAATTAAACCGACGCTGATGGTCCGTCACTGCTCTTACGAGTCGGGTGCGTGCTAGCCGGTGTTGATCGCTTTTTCACGAATAGAATCGCTCGGAAAAGGCAATAAACACGGTTGTATATATATTGTTTCTTATTTATATCTTCAAAATACGACATAATAAAGCGAATTACGCGTTAAATGTTCGAAATGCAAGCCAAACACCCCCATTTCTCCACTAATTTTGCGGTTTTCGGCCTCAAACTTCCTTAAAAAGTCGTTTTCCGCGAGGTTTAAGAGCACAGGGCGATGCGCAACGGGCCGGCGAATCGATCTACACCGGTTAGAAGTCGGTACGACCATTTTGAGCCGAGTTACATCCATTTGAGTGAAGGGTACTTTCGATAAGCTATTATTTATTTATTAGCGCCGCCCTGGGGCAGCGCCGATCCAAAATTTCGGTTGACAAGGCCACATGTTACCATGAGCCAGATCGAATCCGTACCTCAAACTTGGTTATTTGAAGGCGATTCAATCGCCACTCTGGCGATTCAATCGCCATTCTGGCGATTCAATCGCACCTTTCTACAACTGCAGCGCGACATGTGCGATTCAATCGCCAAAGGTTATGAATCGCAAGGGCAAGTTTTGTTCAGATTCTCCAGCACTGTGGGGCTTATTATATTAAAGGCGCTCCCACCGCACATCATGCGCCCCCACAGCACTTTATGCGGTGGGAGCGCATACGTATATTTTATGACCCTGTACCACCCTATTTGAGAAATATGAACTTGGGTCCGACTCCGATACCTCATTCGCTATCGGTCAGTAAATGCATGAACAGAGCGTTGCCGACGTGGTCTTCGATGAATTCACGGTGAAACAACGTCGACGGAAGTCATCTTCTATTGTATTTCTGTATTTGTTGGCGCCGCCTAGGCAGCGCCGTTCCAAAATTTGGGTTTGGCAAGGCCACATGTTTCCATGAGCCAGATCGAATCTTTACCTCAAACTTGGGTAATTAAACCGTCGCTGTTGGTCCGTCACTGCTCTTACGTGTCGGGTGCGTGCTAGCCGGTGTAGAGCCGGGGTCTTCACTTGTTCTTCACCATTCTTCACTTGTTCTTCACCATTCTTCACTTGTTCTTTACCATTCTTCACTCCTTCTTTACCATTCTTCACTTGTTCTTCACTATTCTTTATTTTCTCTTCACCATTCTTCACCATTCTTCACTTGTTCTTCACCATTCTTCACTTGCTCTTCACCATTCTTCACTTGTTCTTTACCATTCTTCACTATTTTTTATTTCTCTTCACCATTCTTCACCATTCTTCACTTGTTCTTCACCATTCTTCACTTGCTCTTCACCATTCTTCACTTGTTCTTTACCATTCTTCACTTGTTCTTCACCATTCTTCACTCCTTCTTTACCATTCTTCACTTGTTACTTGGGTCCGACTCCGATACCTCATTCGCTATCGGTCAGTAAATGCATGAACAGAGCGTTGCCGACGTGGTCTTCGATGAATTCACGGTGAAACAACGTCGACGGAAGTCATCTTCTATTGTATTTCTGTATTTGTTGGCGCCGCCTAGGCAGCGCCGTTCCAAAATTTGGGTTTGGCAAGGCCACATGTTTCCATGAGCCAGATCGAATCTTTACCTCAAACTTGGGTAATTAAACCGTCGCTGTTGGTCCGTCACTGCTCTTACGTGTCGGGTGCGTGCTAGCCGGTGTAGAGCCGGGGTCTTCACTTGTTCTTCACCATTCTTCACTTGTTCTTCACCATTCTTCACTTGTTCTTTACCATTCTTCACTCCTTCTTTACCATTCTTCACTTGTTCTTCACTATTCTTTATTTTCTCTTCACCATTCTTCACCATTCTTCACTTGTTCTTCACCATTCTTCACTTGCTCTTCACCATTCTTCACTTGTTCTTTACCATTCTTCACTATTTTTATTTTCTCTTCACCATTCTTCACCATTCTTCACTTGTTCTTCACCATTCTTCACTTGCTCTTCACCATTCTTCACTTGTTCTTTACCATTCTTCACTTGTTCTTCACCATTCTTCACTCCTTCTTTACCATTCTTCACTTGTTACTTGGGTCCGACTCCGATACCTCATTCGCTATCGGTCAGTAAATGCATGAACAGAGCGTTGCCGACGTGGTCTTCGATGAATTCACGGTGAAACAACGTCGACGGAAGTCATCTTCTATTGTATTTCTGTATTTGTTGGCGCCGCCTAGGCAGCGCCGTTCCAAAATTTGGGTTTGGCAAGGCCACATGTTTCCATGAGCCAGATCGAATCTTTACCTCAAACTTGGGTAATTAAACCGTCGCTGTTGGTCCGTCACTGCTCTTACGTGTCGGGTGCGTGCTAGCCGGTGTAGAGCCGGGGTCTTCACTTGTTCTTCACCATTCTTCACTTGTTCTTCACCATTCTTCACTTGTTCTTTACCATTCTTCACTCCTTCTTTACCATTCTTCACTTGTTCTTCACTATTCTTTATTTTCTCTTCACCATTCTTCACCATTCTTCACTTGTTCTTCACCATTCTTCACTTGCTCTTCACCATTCTTCACTTGTTCTTTACCATTCTCACTATTTTTATTTCTCTTCACCATTCTTCACCATTCTTCACTTGTTCTTCACCATTCTTCACTTGCTCTTCACCATTCTTCACTTGTTCTTTACCATTCTTCACTTGTTCTTCACCATTCTTCACTCCTTCTTTACCATTCTTCACTTGTTACTTGGGTCCGACTCCGATACCTCATTCGCTATCGGTCAGTAAATGCATGAACAGAGCGTTGCCGACGTGGTCTTCGATGAATTCACGGTGAAACAACGTCGACGGAAGTCATCTTCTATTGTATTTCTGTATTTGTTGGCGCCGCCTAGGCAGCGCCGTTCCAAAATTTGGGTTTGGCAAGGCCACATGTTTCCATGAGCCAGATCGAATCTTTACCTCAAACTTGGGTAATTAAACCGTCGCTGTTGGTCCGTCACTGCTCTTACGTGTCGGGTGCGGTGTAGAGCCGGGGTCTTCACTTGTTCTTCACCATTCTTCACTTGTTCTTCACCATTCTTCACTTGTTCTTTACCATTCTTCACTCCTTCTTTACCATTCTTCACTTGTTCTTCACTATTCTTTATTTTCTCTTCACCATTCTTCACCATTCTTCACTTGTTCTTCACCATTCTTCACTTGCTCTTCACCATTCTTCACTTGTTCTTTACCATTCTTCACTATTTTTTATTTTCTCTTCACCATTCTTCACCATTCTTCACTTGTTCTTCACCATTCTTCACTTGCTCTTCACCATTCTTCACTTGTTCTTTACCATTCTTCACTTGTTCTTCACCATTCTTCACTCCTTCTTTACCATTCTTCACTTGTTACTTGGGTCCGACTCCGATACCTCATTCGCTATCGGTCAGTAAATGCATGAACAGAGCGTTGCCGACGTGGTCTTCGATGAATTCACGGTGAAACAACGTCGACGGAAGTCATCTTCTATTGTATTTCTGTATTTGTTGGCGCCGCCTAGGCAGCGCCGTTCCAAAATTTGGGTTTGGCAAGGCCACATGTTTCCATGAGCCAGATCGAATCTTTACCTCAAACTTGGGTAATTAAACCGTCGCTGTTGGTCCGTCACTGCTCTTACGTGTCGGGTGCGTGCTAGCCGGTGTAGAGCCGGGGTCTTCACTTGTTCTTCACCATTCTTCACTTGTTCTTCACCATTCTTCACTTGTTCTTTACCATTCTTCACTCCTTCTTTACCATTCTTCACTTGTTCTTCACTATTCTTTATTTTCTCTTCACCATTCTTCACCATTCTTCACTTGTTCTTCACCATTCTTCACTTGCTCTTCACCATTCTTCACTTGTTCTTTACCATTCTTCACTATTTTTTATTTTCTCTTCACCATTCTTCACCATTCTTCACTTGTTCTTCACCATTCTTCACTTGCTCTTCACCATTCTTCACTTGTTCTTTACCATTCTTCACTTGTTCTTCACCATTCTTCACTCCTTCTTTACCATTCTTCACTTGTTACTTGGGTCCGACTCCGATACCTCATTCGCTATCGGTCAGTAAATGCATGAACAGAGCGTTGCCGACGTGGTCTTCGATGAATTCACGGTGAAACAACGTCGACATGAGCCAGATCGAATCTTTACCTCTTGGGTAATTAAACCGTCGCTGTTGGTCCGTCACTTCTTACGTGTCGGGTGCGGTGTAGAGCCGGGGTCTTCACTTGTTCTTCACCATTCTTCACTTGTTCTTCACCATTCTTCACTTGTTCTTTACCATTCTTCACTCCTTCTTTACCATTCTTCACTTGTTCTTCACTATTCTTTATTTTCTCTTCACCATTCTTCACCATTCTTCACTTGTTCTTCACCATTCTTCACTTGCTCTTCACCATTCTTCACTTGTTCTTTACCATTCTTCACTATTTTTTATTTTCTCTTCACCATTCTTCACCATTCTTCACTTGTTCTTCACCATTCTTCACTTGCTCTTCACCATTCTTCACTTGTTCTTTACCATTCTTCACTTGTTCTTCACCATTCTTCACTCCTTCTTTACCATTCTTCACTTGTTACTTGGGTCCGACTCCGATACCTCATTCGCTATCGGTCAGTAAATGCATGAACAGAGCGTTGCCGACGTGGTCTTCGATGAATTCACGGTGAAACAACGTCGACGGAAGTCATCTTCTATTGTATTTCTGTATTTGTTGGCGCCGCCTAGGCAGCGCCGTTCCAAAATTTGGGTTTGGCAAGGCCACATGTTTCCATGAGCCAGATCGAATCTTTACCTCAAACTTGGGTAATTAAACCGTCGCTGTTGGTCCGTCACTGCTCTTACGTGTCGGGTGCGTGCTAGCCGGTGTAGAGCCGGGGTCTTCACTTGTTCTTCACCATTCTTCACTTGTTCTTCACCATTCTTCACTTGTTCTTTACCATTCTTCACTCCTTCTTTACCATTCTTCACTTGTTCTTCACTATTCTTTATTTTCTCTTCACCATTCTTCACCATTCTTCACTTGTTCTTCACCATTCTTCACTTGCTCTTCACCATTCTTCACTTGTTCTTTACCATTCTTCACTATTTTTTATTTTCTCTTCACCATTCTTCACCATTCTTCACTTGTTCTTCACCATTCTTCACTTGCTCTTCACCATTCTTCACTTGTTCTTTACCATTCTTCACTTGTTCTTCACCATTCTTCACTCCTTCTTTACCATTCTTCACTTGTTACTTGGGTCCGACTCCGATACCTCATTCGCTATCGGTCAGTAAATGCATGAACAGAGCGTTGCCGACGTGGTCTTCGATGAATTCACGGTGAAACAACGTCGACGGAAGTCATCTTCTATTGTATTTCTGTATTTGTTGGCGCCGCCTAGGCAGCGCCGTTCCAAAATTTGGGTTTGGCAAGGCCACATGTTTCCATGAGCCAGATCGAATCTTTACCTCAAACTTGGGTAATTAAACCGTCGCTGTTGGTCCGTCACTGCTCTTACGTGTCGGGTGCGGTGTAGAGCCGGGGTCTTCACTTGTTCTTCACCATTCTTCACTTGTTCTTCACCATTCTTCACTTGTTCTTTACCATTCTTCACTCCTTCTTTACCATTCTTCACTTGTTCTTCACTATTCTTTATTTTCTCTTCACCATTCTTCACCATTCTTCACTTGTTCTTCACCATTCTTCACTTGCTCTTCACCATTCTTCACTTGTTCTTTACCATTCTTCACTATTTTTTATTTTCTCTTCACCATTCTTCACCATTCTTCACTTGTTCTTCACCATTCTTCACTTGCTCTTCACCATTCTTCACTTGTTCTTTACCATTCTTCACTTGTTCTTCACCATTCTTCACTCCTTCTTTACCATTCTTCACTTGTTACTTGGGTCCGACTCCGATACCTCATTCGCTATCGGTCAGTAAATGCATGAACAGAGCGTTGCCGACGTGGTCTTCGATGAATTCACGGTGAAACAACGTCGACGGAAGTCATCTTCTATTGTATTTCTGTATTTGTTGGCGCCGCCTAGGCAGCGCCGTTCCAAAATTTGGGTTTGGCAAGGCCACATGTTTCCATGAGCCAGATCGAATCTTTACCTCAAACTTGGGTAATTAAACCGTCGCTGTTGGTCCGTCACTGCTCTTACGTGTCGGGTGCGTGCTAGCCGGTGTAGAGCCGGGGTCTTCACTTGTTCTTCACCATTCTTCACTTGTTCTTCACCATTCTTCACTTGTTCTTTACCATTCTTCACTCCTTCTTTACCATTCTTCACTTGTTCTTCACTATTCTTTATTTTCTCTTCACCATTCTTCACCATTCTTCACTTGTTCTTCACCATTCTTCACTTGCTCTTCACCATTCTTCACTTGTTCTTTACCATTCTTCACTATTTTTTATTTTCTCTTCACCATTCTTCACCATTCTTCACTTGTTCTTCACCATTCTTCACTTGCTCTTCACCATTCTTCACTTGTTCTTTACCATTCTTCACTTGTTCTTCACCATTCTTCACTCCTTCTTTACCATTCTTCACTTGTTACTTGGGTCCGACTCCGATACCTCATTCGCTATCGGTCAGTAAATGCATGAACAGAGCGTTGCCGACGTGGTCTTCGATGAATTCACGGTGAAACAACGTCGACGGAAGTCATCTTCTATTGTATTTCTGTATTTGTTGGCGCCGCCTAGGCAGCGCCGTTCCAAAATTTGGGTTTGGCAAGGCCACATGTTTCCATGAGCCAGATCGAATCTTTACCTCAAACTTGGGTAATTAAACCGTCGCTGTTGGTCCGTCACTGCTCTTACGTGTCGGGTGCGGTGTAGAGCCGGGGTCTTCACTTGTTCTTCACCATTCTTCACTTGTTCTTCACCATTCTTCACTTGTTCTTTACCATTCTTCACTCCTTCTTTACCATTCTTCACTTGTTCTTCACTATTCTTTATTTTCTCTTCACCATTCTTCACCATTCTTCACTTGTTCTTCACCATTCTTCACTTGCTCTTCACCATTCTTCACTTGTTCTTTACCATTCTTCACTATTTTTTATTTTCTCTTCACCATTCTTCACCATTCTTCACTTGTTCTTCACCATTCTTCACTTGCTCTTCACCATTCTTCACTTGTTCTTTACCATTCTTCACTTGTTCTTCACCATTCTTCACTCCTTCTTTACCATTCTTCACTTGTTACTTGGGTCCGACTCCGATACCTCATTCGCTATCGGTCAGTAAATGCATGAACAGAGCGTTGCCGACGTGGTCTTCGATGAATTCACGGTGAAACAACGTCGACGGAAGTCATCTTCTATTGTATTTCTGTATTTGTTGGCGCCGCCTAGGCAGCGCCGTTCCAAAATTTGGGTTTGGCAAGGCCACATGTTTCCATGAGCCAGATCGAATCTTTACCTCAAACTTGGGTAATTAACCGACGCTGATGGTCCGTCACTGCTCTTACGAGTCGGGTGCGTGCTAGCCGGTGTTGATCGCTTTTTCACGAATAGAATCGCTCGGAAAAGGCATAAACACGGTTGTATATATATTGTTTCTTATTTATATCTTCAAATACGACATAATAAAGCGAATTACGCGTTAAATGTTCGAAATGCAAGCCAAACACCCCCATTTCTCCACTAATTTTGCGGTTTTCGGCCTCAAACTTCCTTAAAAAGTCGTTTTCCGCGAGGTTTAAGAGCACAGGGCGATGCGCAACGGGCCGGCGAATCGATCTACACCGGTTAGAAGTCGGTACGACCATTTTGAGCCGAGTTACATCCATTTGAGTGAAGGGTACTTTCGATAAGCTATTATTTATTTATTAGCGCCGCCCTGGGGCAGCGCCGATCCAAAATTTCGGTTGACAAGGCCACATGTTACCATGAGCCAGATCGAATCCGTACCTCAAACTTGGTTATTTGAAGGCGATTCAATCGCCACTCTGGCGATTCAATCGCCATTCTGGCGATTCAATCGCACCTTTCTACAACTGCAGCGCGACATGTGCGATTCAATCGCCAAAGGTTATGAATCGCAAGGGCAAGTTTTGTTCAGATTCTCCAGCACTGTGGGGCTTATTATATTAAAGGCGCTCCCACCGCACATCATGCGCCCCCACAGCACTTTATGCGTGGGAGCGCATACGTATATTTTATGACCCTGTACCACCCTATTTTGAGAAATATGAACTTGGGTCCGACTCCGATACCTCATTCGCTATCGGTCAGTAAATGCATGAACAGAGCGTTGCCGACGTGGTCTTCGATGAATTCACGGTGAAACAACGTCGACGGAAGTCATCTTCTATTGTATTTCTGTATTTGTTGGCGCCGCCTAGGCAGCGCCGTTCCAAAATTTGGGTTTGGCAAGGCCACATGTTTCCATGAGCCAGATCGAATCTTTACCTCAAACTTGGGTAATTAAACCGTCGCTGTTGGTCCGTCACTGCTCTTACGTGTCGGGTGCGTGCTAGCCGGTGTAGAGCCGGGGTCTTCACTTGTTCTTCACCATTCTTCACTTGTTCTTCACCATTCTTCACTTGTTCTTTACCATTCTTCACTCCTTCTTTACCATTCTTCACTTGTTCTTCACTATTCTTTATTTTCTCTTCACCATTCTTCACCATTCTTCACTTGTTCTTCACCATTCTTCACTTGCTCTTCACCATTCTTCACTTGTTCTTTACCATTCTTCACTATTTTTTATTTTCTCTTCACCATTCTTCACCATTCTTCACTTGTTCTTCACCATTCTTCACTTGCTCTTCACCATTCTTCACTTGTTCTTTACCATTCTTCACTTGTTCTTCACCATTCTTCACTCCTTCTTTACCATTCTTCACTTGTTACTTGGGTCCGACTCCGATACCTCATTCGCTATCGGTCAGTAAATGCATGAACAGAGCGTTGCCGACGTGGTCTTCGATGAATTCACGGTGAAACAACGTCGACGGAAGTCATCTTCTATTGTATTTCTGTATTTGTTGGCGCCGCCTAGGCAGCGCCGTTCCAAAATTTGGGTTTGGCAAGGCCACATGTTTCCATGAGCCAGATCGAATCTTTACCTCAAACTTGGGTAATTAAACCGTCGCTGTTGGTCCGTCACTGCTCTTACGTGTCGGGTGCGTGCTAGCCGGTGTAGAGCCGGGGTCTTCACTTGTTCTTCACCATTCTTCACTTGTTCTTCACCATTCTTCACTTGTTCTTTACCATTCTTCACTCCTTCTTTACCATTCTTCACTTGTTCTTCACTATTCTTTATTTTCTCTTCACCATTCTTCACCATTCTTCACTTGTTCTTCACCATTCTTCACTTGCTCTTCACCATTCTTCACTTGTTCTTTACCATTCTTCACTATTTTTTATTTTCTCTTCACCATTCTTCACCATTCTTCACTTGTTCTTCACCATTCTTCACTTGCTCTTCACCATTCTTCACTTGTTCTTTACCATTCTTCACTTGTTCTTCACCATTCTTCACTCCTTCTTTACCATTCTTCACTTGTTACTTGGGTCCGACTCCGATACCTCATTCGCTATCGGTCAGTAAATGCATGAACAGAGCGTTGCCGACGTGGTCTTCGATGAATTCACGGTGAAACAACGTCGACGGAAGTCATCTTCTATTGTATTTCTGTATTTGTTGGCGCCGCCTAGGCAGCGCCGTTCCAAAATTTGGGTTTGGCAAGGCCACATGTTTCCATGAGCCAGATCGAATCTTTACCTCAAACTTGGGTAATTAAACCGTCGCTGTTGGTCCGTCACTGCTCTTACGTGTCGGGTGCGTGCTAGCCGGTGTAGAGCCGGGGTCTTCACTTGTTCTTCACCATTCTTCACTTGTTCTTCACCATTCTTCACTTGTTCTTTACCATTCTTCACTCCTTCTTTACCATTCTTCACTTGTTCTTCACTATTCTTTATTTTCTCTTCACCATTCTTCACCATTCTTCACTTGTTCTTCACCATTCTTCACTTGCTCTTCACCATTCTTCACTTGTTCTTTACCATTCTTCACTATTTTTTATTTTCTCTTCACCATTCTTCACCATTCTTCACTTGTTCTTCACCATTCTTCACTTGCTCTTCACCATTCTTCACTTGTTCTTTACCATTCTTCACTTGTTCTTCACCATTCTTCACTCCTTCTTTACCATTCTTCACTTGTTACTTGGGTCCGACTCCGATACCTCATTCGCTATCGGTCAGTAAATGCATGAACAGAGCGTTGCCGACGTGGTCTTCGATGAATTCACGGTGAAACAACGTCGACGGAAGTCATCTTCTATTGTATTTCTGTATTTGTTGGCGCCGCCTAGGCAGCGCCGTTCCAAAATTTGGGTTTGGCAAGGCCACATGTTTCCATGAGCCAGATCGAATCTTTACCTCAAACTTGGGTAATTAAACCGTCGCTGTTGGTCCGTCACTGCTCTTACGTGTCGGGTGCGTGCTAGCCGGTGTAGAGCCGGGGTCTTCACTTGTTCTTCACCATTCTTCACTTGTTCTTCACCATTCTTCACTTGTTCTTTACCATTCTTCACTCCTTCTTTACCATTCTTCACTTGTTCTTCACTATTCTTTATTTTCTCTTCACCATTCTTCACCATTCTTCACTTGTTCTTCACCATTCTTCACTTGCTCTTCACCATTCTTCACTTGTTCTTTACCATTCTTCACTATTTTTTATTTTCTCTTCACCATTCTTCACCATTCTTCACTTGTTCTTCACCATTCTTCACTTGCTCTTCACCATTCTTCACTTGTTCTTTACCATTCTTCACTTGTTCTTCACCATTCTTCACTCCTTCTTTACCATTCTTCACTTGTTACTTGGGTCCGACTCCGATACCTCATTCGCTATCGGTCAGTAAATGCATGAACAGAGCGTTGCCGACGTGGTCTTCGATGAATTCACGGTGAAACAACGTCGACGGAAGTCATCTTCTATTGTATTTCTGTATTTGTTGGCGCCGCCTAGGCAGCGCCGTTCCAAAATTTGGGTTTGGCAAGGCCACATGTTTCCATGAGCCAGATCGAATCTTTACCTCAAACTTGGGTAATTAAACCGACGCTGATGGTCCGTCACTGCTCTTACGAGTCGGGTGCGTGCTAGCCGGTGTTGATCGCTTTTTCACGAATAGAATCGCTCGGAAAAGGCATAAACACGGTTGTATATATATTGTTTCTTATTTATATCTTCAAAATACGACATAATAAAGCGAATTACGCGTTAAATGTTCGAAATGCAAGCCAAACACCCCCATTTCTCCACTAATTTTGCGGTTTTCGGCCTCAAACTTCCTTAAAAAGTCGTTTTCCGCGAGGTTTAAGAGCACAGGGCGATGCGCAACGGGCCGGCGAATCGATCTACACCGGTTAGAAGTCGGTACGACCATTTTGAGCCGAGTTACATCCATTTGAGTGAAGGGTACTTTCGATAAGCTATTATTTATTTATTAGCGCCGCCCTGGGGCAGCGCCGATCCAAAATTTCGGTTGACAAGGCCACATGTTACCATGAGCCAGATCGAATCCGTACCTCAAACTTGGTTATTTGAAGGCGATTCAATCGCCACTCTGGCGATTCAATCGCCATTCTGGCGATTCAATCGCACCTTTCTACAACTGCAGCGCGACATGTGCGATTCAATCGCCAAAGGTTATGAATCGCAAGGGCAAGTTTTGTTCAGATTCTCCAGCACTGTGGGGCTTATTATATTAAAGGCGCTCCCACCGCACATCATGCGCCCCACAGCACTTTATGCGGTGGGAGCGCATACGTATATTTTATGACCCTGTACCACCCTATTTTGAGAAATATGAACTTGGGTCCGACTCCGATACCTCATTCGCTATCGGTCAGTAAATGCATGAACAGAGCGTTGCCGACGTGGTCTTCGATGAATTCACGGTGAAACAACGTCGACGGAAGTCATCTTCTATTGTATTTCTGTATTTGTTGGCGCCGCCTAGGCAGCGCCGTTCCAAAATTTGGGTTTGGCAAGGCCACATGTTTCCATGAGCCAGATCGAATCTTTACCTCAAACTTGGGTAATTAAACCGTCGCTGTTGGTCCGTCACTGCTCTTACGTGTCGGGTGCGTGCTAGCCGGTGTAGAGCCGGGGTCTTCACTTGTTCTTCACCATTCTTCACTTGTTCTTCACCATTCTTCACTTGTTCTTTACCATTCTTCACTCCTTCTTTACCATTCTTCACTTGTTCTTCACTATTCTTTATTTTCTCTTCACCATTCTTCACCATTCTTCACTTGTTCTTCACCATTCTTCACTTGCTCTTCACCATTCTTCACTTGTTCTTTACCATTCTTCACTATTTTTTATTTTCTCTTCACCATTCTTCACCATTCTTCACTTGTTCTTCACCATTCTTCACTTGCTCTTCACCATTCTTCACTTGTTCTTTACCATTCTTCACTTGTTCTTCACCATTCTTCACTCCTTCTTTACCATTCTTCACTTGTTACTTGGGTCCGACTCCGATACCTCATTCGCTATCGGTCAGTAAATGCATGAACAGAGCGTTGCCGACGTGGTCTTCGATGAATTCACGGTGAAACAACGTCGACGGAAGTCATCTTCTATTGTATTTCTGTATTTGTTGGCGCCGCCTAGGCAGCGCCGTTCCAAAATTTGGGTTTGGCAAGGCCACATGTTTCCATGAGCCAGATCGAATCTTTACCTCAAACTTGGGTAATTAAACCGACGCTGATGGTCCGTCACTGCTCTTACGAGTCGGGTGCGTGCTAGCCGGTGTTGATCGCTTTTTCACGAATAGAATCGCTCGGAAAAGGCATAAACACGGTTGTATATATATTGTTTCTTATTTATATCTTCAAAATACGACATAATAAAGCGAATTACGCGTTAAATGTTCGAAATGCAAGCCAAACACCCCCATTTCTCCACTAATTTTGCGGTTTTCGGCCTCAAACTTCCTTAAAAAGTCGTTTTCCGCGAGGTTTAAGAGCACAGGGCGATGCGCAACGGGCCGGCGAATCGATCTACACCGGTTAGAAGTCGGTACGACCATTTGAGCCGAGTTACATCCATTTGAGTGAAGGGTACTTTCGATAAGCTATTATTTATTTATTAGCGCCGCCCTGGGGCAGCGCCGATCCAAATTTCGGTTGACAAGGCCACATGTTACCATGAGCCAGATCGAATCCGTACCTCAAACTTGGTTATTTGAAGGCGATTCAATCGCCACTCTGGCGATTCAATCGCCATTCTGGCGATTCAATCGCACCTTTCTACAACTGCAGCGCGACATGTGCGATTCAATCGCCAAAGGTTATGAATCGCAAGGGCAAGTTTTGTTCAGATTCTCCAGCACTGTGGGGCTTATTATATTAAAGGCGCTCCCACCGCACATCATGCGCCCCCACAGCACTTTATGCGGTGGGAGCGCATACGTATATTTTATGACCCTGTACCACCCTATTTTGAGAAATATGAACTTGGGTCCGACTCCGATACCTCATTCGCTATCGGTCAGTAAATGCATGAACAGAGCGTTGCCGACGTGGTCTTCGATGAATTCACGGTGAAACAACGTCGACGGAAGTCATCTTCTATTGTATTTCTGTATTTGTTGGCGCCGCCTAGGCAGCGCCGTTCCAAAATTTGGGTTTGGCAAGGCCACATGTTTCCATGAGCCAGATCGAATCTTTACCTCAAACTTGGGTAATTAAACCGTCGCTGTTGGTCCGTCACTGCTCTTACGTGTCGGGTGCGTGCTAGCCGGTGTAGAGCCGGGGGTCTTCACTTGTTCTTCACCATTCTTCACTTGTTCTTTACCATTCTTTCTTCTTTACCATTCTTCACTTGTTCTTCACTATTCTTTATTTTCTCTTCACCATTCTTCACCATTCTTCACTTGTTCTTCACCATTCTTCACTTGCTCTTCACCATTCTTCACTTGTTCTTTACCATTCTTCACTATTTTTATTTTCTCTTCACCATTCTTCACCATTCTTCACTTGTTCTTCACCATTCTTCACTTGCTCTTCACCATTCTTCACTTGTTCTTTACCATTCTTCACTTGTTCTTCACCATTCTTCACTCCTTCTTTACCATTCTTCACTTGTTACTTGGGTCCGACTCCGATACCTCATTCGCTATCGGTCAGTAAATGCATGAACAGAGCGTTGCCGACGTGGTCTTCGATGAATTCACGGTGAAACAACGTCGACGGAAGTCATCTTCTATTGTATTTCTGTATTTGTTGGCGCCGCCTAGGCAGCGCCGTTCCAAAATTTGGGTTTGGCAAGGCCACATGTTTCCATGAGCCAGATCGAATCTTTACCTCAAACTTGGGTAATTAAACCGACGCTGATGGTCCGTCACTGCTCTTACGAGTCGGGTGCGTGCTAGCCGGTGTTGATCGCTTTTTCACGAATAGAATCGCTCGGAAAAGGCATAAACACGGTTGTATATATATTGTTTCTTATTTATATCTTCAAAATACGACATAATAAAGCGAATTACGCGTTAAATGTTCGAAATGCAAGCCAAACACCCCATTTCTCCACTAATTTTGCGGTTTTCGGCCTCAAACTTCCTTAAAAAGTCGTTTTCCGCGAGGTTTAAGAGCACAGGGCGATGCGCAACGGGCCGGCGAATCGATCTACACCGGTTAGAAGTCGGTACGACCATTTTGAGCCGAGTTACATCCATTTGAGTGAAGGGTACTTTCGATAAGCTATTATTTATTTATTAGCGCCGCCCTGGGGCAGCGCCGATCCAAAATTTCGGTTGACAAGGCCACATGTTACCATGAGCCAGATCGAATCCGTACCTCAAACTTGGTTATTTGAAGGCGATTCAATCGCCACTCTGGCGATTCAATCGCCATTCTGGCGATTCAATCGCACCTTTCTACAACTGCAGCGCGACATGTGCGATTCAATCGCCAAAGGTTATGAATCGCAAGGGCAAGTTTTGTTCAGATTCTCCAGCACTGTGGGGCTTATTATATTAAAGGCGCTCCCACCGCACATCATGCGCCCCCACAGCACTTTATGCGGTGGGAGCGCATACGTATATTTTATGACCCTGTACCACCCTATTTTGAGAAATATGAACTTGGGTCCGACTCCGATACCTCATTCGCTATCGGTCAGTAAATGCATGAACAGAGCGTTGCCGACGTGGTCTTCGATGAATTCACGGTGAAACAACGTCGACGGAAGTCATCTTCTATTGTATTTCTGTATTTGTTGGCGCCGCCTAGGCAGCGCCGTTCCAAAATTTGGGTTTGGCAAGGCCACATGTTTCCATGAGCCAGATCGAATCTTTACCTCAAACTTGGGTAATTAAACCGTCGCTGTTGGTCCGTCACTGCTCTTACGTGTCGGGTGCGTGCTAGCCGGTGTAGAGCCGGGGTCTTCACT
Source organism: Pristionchus exspectatus (assembly GCA_911812115.1). Lineage (NCBI taxonomy): Eukaryota > Metazoa > Nematoda > Chromadorea > Rhabditida > Neodiplogasteridae > Pristionchus > Pristionchus exspectatus. The sequence goes on along the minus strand of OU461583.1, from coordinate 29,188,534 downwards.
TGTTCTTCACCATTCTTCACTTGTTCTTCACCATTCTTCACTTGTTCTTTACCATTCTTCACTCCTTCTTTACCATTCTTCACTTGTTCTTCACTATTCTTTATTTTCTCTTCACCATTCTTCACCATTCTTCACTTGTTCTTCACCATTCTTCACTTGCTCTTCACCATTCTTCACTTGTTCTTTACCATTCTTCACTATTTTTTATTTTCTCTTCACCATTCTTCACCATTCTTCACTTGTTCTTCACCATTCTTCACTTGCTCTTCACCATTCTTCACTTGTTCTTTACCATTCTTCACTTGTTCTTCACCATTCTTCACTCCTTCTTTACCATTCTTCACTTGTTACTTGGGTCCGACTCCGATACCTCATTCGCTATCGGTCAGTAAATGCATGAACAGAGCGTTGCCGACGTGGTCTTCGATGAATTCACGGTGAAACAACGTCGACGGAAGTCATCTTCTATTGTATTTCTGTATTTGTTGGCGCCGCCTAGGCAGCGCCGTTCCAAAATTTGGGTTTGGCAAGGCCACATGTTTCCATGAGCCAGATCGAATCTTTACCTCAAACTTGGGTAATTAAACCGACGCTGATGGTCCGTCACTGCTCTTACGAGTCGGGTGCGTGCTAGCCGGTGTTGATCGCTTTTTCACGAATAGAATCGCTCGGAAAAGGCATAAACACGGTTGTATATATATTGTTTCTTATTTATATCTTCAAAATACGACATAATAAAGCGAATTACGCGTTAAATGTTCGAAATGCAAGCCAAACACCCCCATTTCTCCACTAATTTTGCGGTTTTCGGCCTCAAACTTCCTTAAAAAGTCGTTTTCCGCGAGGTTTAAGAGCACAGGGCGATGCGCAACGGGCCGGCGAATCGATCTACACCGGTTAGAAGTCGGTACGACCATTTTGAGCCGAGTTACATCCATTTGAGTGAAGGGTACTTTCGATAAGCTATTATTTATTTATTAGCGCCGCCCTGGGGCAGCGCCGATCCAAAATTTCGGTTGACAAGGCCACATGTTACCATGAGCCAGATCGAATCCGTACCTCAAACTTGGTTATTTGAAGGCGATTCAATCGCCACTCTGGCGATTCAATCGCCATTCTGGCGATTCAATCGCACCTTTCTACAACTGCAGCGCGACATGTGCGATTCAATCGCCAAAGGTTATGAATCGCAAGGGCAAGTTTTGTTCAGATTCTCCAGCACTGTGGGGCTTATTATATTAAAGGCGCTCCCACCGCACATCATGCGCCCCCACAGCACTTTATGCGGTGGGAGCGCATACGTATATTTTATGACCCTGTACCACCCTATTTTGAGAAATATGAACTTGGGTCCGACTCCGATACCTCATTCGCTATCGGTCAGTAAATGCATGAACAGAGCGTTGCCGACGTGGTCTTCGATGAATTCACGGTGAAACAACGTCGACGGAAGTCATCTTCTATTGTATTTCTGTATTTGTTGGCGCCGCCTAGGCAGCGCCGTTCCAAAATTTGGGTTTGGCAAGGCCACATGTTTCCATGAGCCAGATCGAATCTTTACCTCAAACTTGGGTAATTAAACCGTCGCTGTTGGTCCGTCACTGCTCTTACGTGTCGGGTGCGTGCTAGCCGGTGTAGAGCCGGGGTCTTCACTTGTTCTTCACCATTCTTCACTTGTTCTTCACCATTCTTCACTTGTTCTTTACCATTCTTCACTCCTTCTTTACCATTCTTCACTTGTTCTTCACTATTCTTTATTTTCTCTTCACCATTCTTCACCATTCTTCACTTGTTCTTCACCATTCTTCACTTGCTCTTCACCATTCTTCACTTGTTCTTTACCATTCTTCACTATTTTTTATTTTCTCTTCACCATTCTTCACCATTCTTCACTTGTTCTTCACCATTCTTCACTTGCTCTTCACCATTCTTCACTTGTTCTTTACCATTCTTCACTTGTTCTTCACCATTCTTCACTCCTTCTTTACCATTCTTCACTTGTTACTTGGGTCCGACTCCGATACCTCATTCGCTATCGGTCAGTAAATGCATGAACAGAGCGTTGCCGACGTGGTCTTCGATGAATTCACGGTGAAACAACGTCGACGGAAGTCATCTTCTATTGTATTTCTGTATTTGTTGGCGCCGCCTAGGCAGCGCCGTTCCAAAATTTGGGTTTGGCAAGGCCACATGTTTCCATGAGCCAGATCGAATCTTTACCTCAAACTTGGGTAATTAAACCGACGCTGATGGTCCGTCACTGCTCTTACGAGTCGGGTGCGTGCTAGCCGGTGTTGATCGCTTTTTCACGAATAGAATCGCTCGGAAAAGGCATAAACACGGTTGTATATATATTGTTTCTTATTTATATCTTCAAAATACGACATAATAAAGCGAATTACGCGTTAAATGTTCGAAATGCAAGCCAAACACCCCCATTTCTCCACTAATTTTGCGGTTTTCGGCCTCAAACTTCCTTAAAAAGTCGTTTTCCGCGAGGTTTAAGAGCACAGGGCGATGCGCAACGGGCCGGCGAATCGATCTACACCGGTTAGAAGTCGGTACGACCATTTTGAGCCGAGTTACATCCATTTGAGTGAAGGGTACTTTCGATAAGCTATTATTTATTTATTAGCGCCGCCCTGGGGCAGCGCCGATCCAAAATTTCGGTTGACAAGGCCACATGTTACCATGAGCCAGATCGAATCCGTACCTCAAACTTGGTTATTTGAAGGCGATTCAATCGCCACTCTGGCGATTCAATCGCCATTCTGGCGATTCAATCGCACCTTTCTACAACTGCAGCGCGACATGTGCGATTCAATCGCCAAAGGTTATGAATCGCAAGGGCAAGTTTTGTTCAGATTCTCCAGCACTGTGGGGCTTATTATATTAAAGGCGCTCCCACCGCACATCATGCGCCCCCACAGCACTTTATGCGGTGGGAGCGCATACGTATATTTTATGACCCTGTACCACCCTATTTTGAGAAATATGAACTTGGGTCCGACTCCGATACCTCATTCGCTATCGGTCAGTAAATGCATGAACAGAGCGTTGCCGACGTGGTCTTCGATGAATTCACGGTGAAACAACGTCGACGGAAGTCATCTTCTATTGTATTTCTGTATTTGTTGGCGCCGCCTAGGCAGCGCCGTTCCAAAATTTGGGTTTGGCAAGGCCACATGTTTCCATGAGCCAGATCGAATCTTTACCTCAAACTTGGGTAATTAAACCGTCGCTGTTGGTCCGTCACTGCTCTTACGTGTCGGGTGCGTGCTAGCCGGTGTAGAGCCGGGGTCTTCACTTGTTCTTCACCATTCTTCACTTGTTCTTCACCATTCTTCACTTGTTCTTTACCATTCTTCACTCCTTCTTTACCATTCTTCACTTGTTCTTCACTATTCTTTATTTTCTCTTCACCATTCTTCACCATTCTTCACTTGTTCTTCACCATTCTTCACTTGCTCTTCACCATTCTTCACTTGTTCTTTACCATTCTTCACTATTTTTTATTTTCTCTTCACCATTCTTCACCATTCTTCACTTGTTCTTCACCATTCTTCACTTGCTCTTCACCATTCTTCACTTGTTCTTTACCATTCTTCACTTGTTCTTCACCATTCTTCACTCCTTCTTTACCATTCTTCACTTGTTACTTGGGTCCGACTCCGATACCTCATTCGCTATCGGTCAGTAAATGCATGAACAGAGCGTTGCCGACGTGGTCTTCGATGAATTCACGGTGAAACAACGTCGACGGAAGTCATCTTCTATTGTATTTCTGTATTTGTTGGCGCCGCCTAGGCAGCGCCGTTCCAAAATTTGGGTTTGGCAAGGCCACATGTTTCCATGAGCCAGATCGAATCTTTACCTCAAACTTGGGTAATTAAACCGACGCTGATGGTCCGTCACTGCTCTTACGAGTCGGGTGCGTGCTAGCCGGTGTTGATCGCTTTTTCACGAATAGAATCGCTCGGAAAAGGCATAAACACGGTTGTATATATATTGTTTCTTATTTATATCTTCAAAATACGACATAATAAAGCGAATTACGCGTTAAATGTTCGAAATGCAAGCCAAACACCCCCATTTCTCCACTAATTTTGCGGTTTTCGGCCTCAAACTTCCTTAAAAAGTCGTTTTCCGCGAGGTTTAAGAGCACAGGGCGATGCGCAACGGGCCGGCGAATCGATCTACACCGGTTAGAAGTCGGTACGACCATTTTGAGCCGAGTTACATCCATTTGAGTGAAGGGTACTTTCGATAAGCTATTATTTATTTATTAGCGCCGCCCTGGGGCAGCGCCGATCCAAAATTTCGGTTGACAAGGCCACATGTTACCATGAGCCAGATCGAATCCGTACCTCAAACTTGGTTATTTGAAGGCGATTCAATCGCCACTCTGGCGATTCAATCGCCATTCTGGCGATTCAATCGCACCTTTCTACAACTGCAGCGCGACATGTGCGATTCAATCGCCAAAGGTTATGAATCGCAAGGGCAAGTTTTGTTCAGATTCTCCAGCACTGTGGGGCTTATTATATTAAAGGCGCTCCCACCGCACATCATGCGCCCCCACAGCACTTTATGCGGTGGGAGCGCATACGTATATTTTATGACCCTGTACCACCCTATTTTGAGAAATATGAACTTGGGTCCGACTCCGATACCTCATTCGCTATCGGTCAGTAAATGCATGAACAGAGCGTTGCCGACGTGGTCTTCGATGAATTCACGGTGAAACAACGTCGACGGAAGTCATCTTCTATTGTATTTCTGTATTTGTTGGCGCCGCCTAGGCAGCGCCGTTCCAAAATTTGGGTTTGGCAAGGCCACATGTTTCCATGAGCCAGATCGAATCTTTACCTCAAACTTGGTTATTTGAAGGCGATTCAATCGCCACTCTGGCGATTCAATCGCCATTCTGGCGATTCAATCGCACCTTTCTACAACTGCAGCGCGACATGTGCGATTCAATCGCCAAAGGTTATGAATCGCAAGGGCAAGTTTTGTTCAGATTCTCCAGCACTGTGGGGCTTATTATATTAAAGGCGCTCCCACCGCACATCATGCGCCCCCACAGCACTTTATGCGGTGGGAGCGCATACGTATATTTTATGACCCTGTACCACCCTATTTTGAGAAATATGAACTTGGGTCCGACTCCGATACCTCATTCGCTATCGGTCAGTAAATGCATGAACAGAGCGTTGCCGACGTGGTCTTCGATGAATTCACGGTGAAACAACGTCGACGGAAGTCATCTTCTATTGTATTTCTGTATTTGTTGGCGCCGCCTAGGCAGCGCCGTTCCAAAATTTGGGTTTGGCAAGGCCACATGTTTCCATGAGCCAGATCGAATCTTTACCTCAAACTTGGTTATTTGAAGGCGATTCAATCGCCACTCTGGCGATTCAATCGCCATTCTGGCGATTCAATCGCACCTTTCTACAACTGCAGCGCGACATGTGCGATTCAATCGCCAAAGGTTATGAATCGCAAGGGCAAGTTTTGTTCAGATTCTCCAGCACTGTGGGGCTTATTATATTAAAGGCGCTCCCACCGCACATCATGCGCCCCCACAGCACTTTATGCGGTGGGAGCGCATACGTATATTTATGACCCTGTACCACCCTATTTTGAGAAATATGAACTTGGGTCCGACTCCGATACCTCATTCGCTATCGGTCAGTAAATGCATGAACAGAGCGTTGCCGACGTGGTCTTCGATGAATTCACGGTGAAACAACGTCGACGGAAGTCATCTTCTATTGTATTTCTGTATTTGTTGGCGCCGCCTAGGCAGCGCCGTTCCAAAATTTGGGTTTGGCAAGGCCACATGTTTCCATGAGCCAGATCGAATCTTTACCTCAAACTTGGGTAATTAAACCGTCGCTGTTGGTCCGTCACTGCTCTTACGTGTCGGGTGCGTGCTAGCCGGTGTAGAGCCGGGGTCTTCACTTGTTCTTCACCATTCTTCACTTGTTCTTCACCATTCTTCACTTGTTCTTTACCATTCTTCACTCCTTCTTTACCATTCTTCACTTGTTCTTCACTATTCTTTATTTTCTCTTCACCATTCTTCACCATTCTTCACTTGTTCTTCACCATTCTTCACTTGCTCTTCACCATTCTTCACTTGTTCTTTACCATTCTTCACTATTTTTTATTTTCTCTTCACCATTCTTCACCATTCTTCACTTGTTCTTCACCATTCTTCACTTGCTCTTCACCATTCTTCACTTGTTCTTTACCATTCTTCACTTGTTCTTCACCATTCTTCACTCCTTCTTTACCATTCTTCACTTGTTACTTGGGTCCGACTCCGATACCTCATTCGCTATCGGTCAGTAAATGCATGAACAGAGCGTTGCCGACGTGGTCTTCGATGAATTCACGGTGAAACAACGTCGACGGAAGTCATCTTCTATTGTATTTCTGTATTTGTTGGCGCCGCCTAGGCAGCGCCGTTCCAAAATTTGGGTTTGGCAAGGCCACATGTTTCCATGAGCCAGATCGAATCTTTACCTCAAACTTGGGTAATTAAACCGACGCTGATGGTCCGTCACTGCTCTTACGAGTCGGGTGCGTGCTAGCCGGTGTTGATCGCTTTTTCACGAATAGAATCGCTCGGAAAAGGCATAAACACGGTTGTATATATATTGTTTCTTATTTATATCTTCAAAATACGACATAATAAAGCGAATTACGCGTTAAATGTTCGAAATGCAAGCCAAACACCCCCATTTCTCCACTAATTTTGCGGTTTTCGGCCTCAAACTTCCTTAAAAAGTCGTTTTCCGCGAGGTTTAAGAGCACAGGGCGATGCGCAACGGGCCGGCGAATCGATCTACACCGGTTAGAAGTCGGTACGACCATTTTGAGCCGAGTTACATCCATTTGAGTGAAGGGTACTTTCGATAAGCTATTATTTATTTATTAGCGCCGCCCTGGGGCAGCGCCGATCCAAAATTTCGGTTGACAAGGCCACATGTTACCATGAGCCAGATCGAATCCGTACCTCAAACTTGGGTAATTAAACCGTCGCTGTTGGTCCGTCACTGCTCTTACGTGTCGGGTGCGTGCTAGCCGGTGTAGAGCCGGGGTCTTCACTTGTTCTTCACCATTCTTCACTTGTTCTTCACCATTCTTCACTTGTTCTTTACCATTCTTCACTCCTTCTTTACCATTCTTCACTTGTTCTTCACTATTCTTTATTTTCTCTTCACCATTCTTCACCATTCTTCACTTGTTCTTCACCATTCTTCACTTGCTCTTCACCATTCTTCACTTGTTCTTTACCATTCTTCACTATTTTTTATTTTCTCTTCACCATTCTTCACCATTCTTCACTTGTTCTTCACCATTCTTCACTTGCTCTTCACCATTCTTCACTTGTTCTTTACCATTCTTCACTTGTTCTTTACCATTCTTCACTCCTTCTTTACCATTCTTCACTTGTTCTTCACTATTCTTTATTTTCTCTTCACCATTCTTCACCATTCTTCACTTGTTCTTCACCATTCTTCACTTGCTCTTCACCATTCTTCACTTGTTCTTTACCATTCTTCACTATTTTTTATTTTCTCTTCACCATTCTTCACCATTCTTCACTTGTTCTTCACCATTCTTCACTTGCTCTTCACCATTCTTCACTTGTTCTTTACCATTCTTCACTATTTTTTATTTTCTCTTCACCATTCTTCACCATTCTTCACTTGTTACTTGGGTCCGACTCCGATACCTCATTCGCTATCGGTCAGTAAATGCATGAACAGAGCGTTGCCGACGTGGTCTTCGATGAATTCACGGTGAAACAACGTCGACGGAAGTCATCTTCTATTGTATTTCTGTATTTGTTGGCGCCGCCTAGGCAGCGCCGTTCCAAAATTTGGGTTTGGCAAGGCCACATGTTTCCATGAGCCAGATCGAATCTTTACCTCAAACTTGGTTATTTGAAGGCGATTCAATCGCCACTCTGGCGATTCAATCGCCATTCTGGCGATTCAATCGCACCTTTCTACAACTGCAGCGCGACATGTGCGATTCAATCGCCAAAGGTTATGAATCGCAAGGGCAAGTTTTGTTCAGATTCTCCAGCACTGTGGGGCTTATTATATTAAAGGCGCTCCCACCGCACATCATGCGCCCCCACAGCACTTTATGCGGTGGGAGCGCATACGTATATTTTATGACCCTGTACCACCCTATTTTGAGAAATATGAACTTGGGTCCGACTCCGATACCTCATTCGCTATCGGTCAGTAAATGCATGAACAGAGCGTTGCCGACGTGGTCTTCGATGAATTCACGGTGAAACAACGTCGACGGAAGTCATCTTCTATTGTATTTCTGTATTTGTTGGCGCCGCCTAGGCAGCGCCGTTCCAAAATTTGGGTTTGGCAAGGCCACATGTTTCCATGAGCCAGATCGAATCTTTACCTCAAACTTGGTTATTTGAAGGCGATTCAATCGCCACTCTGGCGATTCAATCGCCATTCTGGCGATTCAATCGCACCTTTCTACAACTGCAGCGCGACATGTGCGATTCAATCGCCAAAGGTTATGAATCGCAAGGGCAAGTTTTGTTCAGATTCTCCAGCACTGTGGGGCTTATTATATTAAAGGCGCTCCCACCGCACATCATGCGCCCCCACAGCACTTTATGCGGTGGGAGCGCATACGTATATTTTATGACCCTGTACCACCCTATTTTGAGAAATATGAACTTGGGTCCGACTCCGATACCTCATTCGCTATCGGTCAGTAAATGCATGAACAGAGCGTTGCCGACGTGGTCTTCGATGAATTCACGGTGAAACAACGTCGACGGAAGTCATCTTCTATTGTATTTCTGTATTTGTTGGCGCCGCCTAGGCAGCGCCGTTCCAAAATTTGGGTTTGGCAAGGCCACATGTTTCCATGAGCCAGATCGAATCTTTACCTCAAACTTGGGTAATTAAACCGTCGCTGTTGGTCCGTCACTGCTCTTACGTGTCGGGTGCGTGCTAGCCGGTGTAGAGCCGGGTCTTCACTTGTTCTTCACCATTCTTCACTTGTTCTTCACCATTCTTCACTTGTTCTTTACCATTCTTCACTCCTTCTTTACCATTCTTCACTTGTTCTTCACTATTCTTTATTTTCTCTTCACCATTCTTCACCATTCTTCACTTGTTCTTCACCATTCTTCACTTGCTCTTCACCATTCTTCACTTGTTCTTTACCATTCTTCACTATTTTTTATTTTCTCTTCACCATTCTTCACCATTCTTCACTTGTTCTTCACCATTCTTCACTTGCTCTTCACCATTCTTCACTTGTTCTTTACCATTCTTCACTTGTTCTTCACCATTCTTCACTCCTTCTTTACCATTCTTCACTTGTTACTTGGGTCCGACTCCGATACCTCATTCGCTATCGGTCAGTAAATGCATGAACAGAGCGTTGCCGACGTGGTCTTCGATGAATTCACGGTGAAACAACGTCGACGGAAGTCATCTTCTATTGTATTTCTGTATTTGTTGGCGCCGCCTAGGCAGCGCCGTTCCAAAATTTGGGTTTGGCAAGGCCACATGTTTCCATGAGCCAGATCGAATCTTTACCTCAAACTTGGGTAATTAAACCGACGCTGATGGTCCGTCACTGCTCTTACGAGTCGGGTGCGTGCTAGCCGGTGTTGATCGCTTTTTCACGAATAGAATCGCTCGGAAAAGGCATAAACACGGTTGTATATATATTGTTTCTTATTTATATCTTCAAAATACGACATAATAAAGCGAATTACGCGTTAAATGTTCGAAATGCAAGCCAAACACCCCCATTTCTCCACTAATTTTGCGGTTTTCGGCCTCAAACTTCCTTAAAAAGTCGTTTTCCGCGAGGTTTAAGAGCACAGGGCGATGCGCAACGGGCCGGCGAATCGATCTACACCGGTTAGAAGTCGGTACGACCATTTTGAGCCGAGTTACATCCATTTGAGTGAAGGGTACTTTCGATAAGCTATTATTTATTTATTAGCGCCGCCCTGGGGCAGCGCCGATCCAAAATTTCGGTTGACAAGGCCACATGTTACCATGAGCCAGATCGAATCCGTACCTCAAACTTGGTTATTTGAAGGCGATTCAATCGCCACTCTGGCGATTCAATCGCCATTCTGGCGATTCAATCGCACCTTTCTACAACTGCAGCGCGACATGTGCGATTCAATCGCCAAAGGTTATGAATCGCAAGGGCAAGTTTTGTTCAGATTCTCCAGCACTGTGGGGCTTATTATATTAAAGGCGCTCCCACCGCACATCATGCGCCCCCACAGCACTTTATGCGGTGGGAGCGCATACGTATATTTATGACCCTGTACCACCCTATTTTGAGAAATATGAACTTGGGTCCGACTCCGATACCTCATTCGCTATCGGTCAGTAAATGCATGAACAGAGCGTTGCCGACGTGGTCTTCGATGAATTCACGGTGAAACAACGTCGACGGAAGTCATCTTCTATTGTATTTCTGTATTTGTTGGCGCCGCCTAGGCAGCGCCGTTCCAAAATTTGGGTTTGGCAAGGCCACATGTTTCCATGAGCCAGATCGAATCTTTACCTCAAACTTGGTTATTTGAAGGCGATTCAATCGCCACTCTGGCGATTCAATCGCCATTCTGGCGATTCAATCGCACCTTTCTACAACTGCAGCGCGACATGTGCGATTCAATCGCCAAAGGTTATGAATCGCAAGGGCAAGTTTTGTTCAGATTCTCCAGCACTGTGGGGCTTATTATATTAAAGGCGCTCCCACCGCACATCATGCGCCCCCACAGCACTTTATGCGGTGGGAGCGCATACGTATATTTTATGACCCTGTACCACCCTATTTTGAGAAATATGAACTTGGGTCCGACTCCGATACCTCATTCGCTATCGGTCAGTAAATGCATGAACAGAGCGTTGCCGACGTGGTCTTCGATGAATTCACGGTGAAACAACGTCGACGGAAGTCATCTTCTATTGTATTTCTGTATTTGTTGGCGCCGCCTAGGCAGCGCCGTTCCAAAATTTGGGTTTGGCAAGGCCACATGTTTCCATGAGCCAGATCGAATCTTTACCTCAAACTTGGTTATTTGAAGGCGATTCAATCGCCACTCTGGCGATTCAATCGCCATTCTGGCGATTCAATCGCACCTTTCTACAACTGCAGCGCGACATGTGCGATTCAATCGCCAAAGGTTATGAATCGCAAGGGCAAGTTTTGTTCAGATTCTCCAGCACTGTGGGGCTTATTATATTAAAGGCGCTCCCACCGCACATCATGCGCCCCCACAGCACTTTATGCGGTGGGAGCGCATACGTATATTTTATGACCCTGTACCACCCTATTTTGAGAAATATGAACTTGGGTCCGACTCCGATACCTCATTCGCTATCGGTCAGTAAATGCATGAACAGAGCGTTGCCGACGTGGTCTTCGATGAATTCACGGTGAAACAACGTCGACGGAAGTCATCTTCTATTGTATTTCTGTATTTGTTGGCGCCGCCTAGGCAGCGCCGTTCCAAAATTTGGGTTTGGCAAGGCCACATGTTTCCATGAGCCAGATCGAATCTTTACCTCAAACTTGGGTAATTAAACCGTCGCTGTTGGTCCGTCACTGCTCTTACGTGTCGGGTGCGTGCTAGCCGGTGTAGAGCCGGGGTCTTCACTTGTTCTTCACCATTCTTCACTTGTTCTTCACCATTCTTCACTTGTTCTTTACCATTCTTCACTCCTTCTTTACCATTCTTCACTTGTTCTTCACTATTCTTTATTTTCTCTTCACCATTCTTCACCATTCTTCACTTGTTCTTCACCATTCTTCACTTGCTCTTCACCATTCTTCACTTGTTCTTTACCATTCTTCACTATTTTTTATTTTCTCTTCACCATTCTTCACCATTCTTCACTTGTTCTTCACCATTCTTCACTTGCTCTTCACCATTCTTCACTTGTTCTTTACCATTCTTCACTTGTTCTTCACCATTCTTCACTCCTTCTTTACCATTCTTCACTTGTTACTTGGGTCCGACTCCGATACCTCATTCGCTATCGGTCAGTAAATGCATGAACAGAGCGTTGCCGACGTGGTCTTCGATGAATTCACGGTGAAACAACGTCGACGGAAGTCATCTTCTATTGTATTTCTGTATTTGTTGGCGCCGCCTAGGCAGCGCCGTTCCAAAATTTGGGTTTGGCAAGGCCACATGTTTCCATGAGCCAGATCGAATCTTTACCTCAAACTTGGGTAATTAAACCGACGCTGATGGTCCGTCACTGCTCTTACGAGTCGGGTGCGTGCTAGCCGGTGTTGATCGCTTTTTCACGAATAGAATCGCTCGGAAAAGGCATAAACACGGTTGTATATATATTGTTTCTTATTTATATCTTCAAAATACGACATAATAAAGCGAATTACGCGTTAAATGTTCGAAATGCAAGCCAAACACCCCCATTTCTCCACTAATTTTGCGGTTTTCGGCCTCAAACTTCCTTAAAAAGTCGTTTTCCGCGAGGTTTAAGAGCACAGGGCGATGCGCAACGGGCCGGCGAATCGATCTACACCGGTTAGAAGTCGGTACGACCATTTTGAGCCGAGTTACATCCATTTGAGTGAAGGGTACTTTCGATAAGCTATTATTTATTTATTAGCGCCGCCCTGGGGCAGCGCCGATCCAAAATTTCGGTTGACAAGGCCACATGTTACCATGAGCCAGATCGAATCCGTACCTCAAACTTGGTTATTTGAAGGCGATTCAATCGCCACTCTGGCGATTCAATCGCCATTCTGGCGATTCAATCGCACCTTTCTACAACTGCAGCGCGACATGTGCGATTCAATCGCCAAAGGTTATGAATCGCAAGGGCAAGTTTTGTTCAGATTCTCCAGCACTGTGGGGCTTATTATATTAAAGGCGCTCCCACCGCACATCATGCGCCCCCACAGCACTTTATGCGGTGGGAGCGCATACGTATATTTTATGACCCTGTACCACCCTATTTTGAGAAATATGAACTTGGGTCCGACTCCGATACCTCATTCGCTATCGGTCAGTAAATGCATGAACAGAGCGTTGCCGACGTGGTCTTCGATGAATTCACGGTGAAACAACGTCGACGGAAGTCATCTTCTATTGTATTTCTGTATTTGTTGGCGCCGCCTAGGCAGCGCCGTTCCAAAATTTGGGTTTGGCAAGGCCACATGTTTCCATGAGCCAGATCGAATCTTTACCTCAAACTTGGTTATTTGAAGGCGATTCAATCGCCACTCTGGCGATTCAATCGCCATTCTGGCGATTCAATCGCACCTTTCTACAACTGCAGCGCGACATGTGCGATTCAATCGCCAAAGGTTATGAATCGCAAGGGCAAGTTTTGTTCAGATTCTCCAGCACTGTGGGGCTTATTATATTAAAGGCGCTCCCACCGCACATCATGCGCCCCCACAGCACTTTATGCGGTGGGAGCGCATACGTATATTTTATGACCCTGTACCACCCTATTTTGAGAAATATGAACTTGGGTCCGACTCCGATACCTCATTCGCTATCGGTCAGTAAATGCATGAACAGAGCGTTGCCGACGTGGTCTTCGATGAATTCACGGTGAAACAACGTCGACGGAAGTCATCTTCTATTGTATTTCTGTATTTGTTGGCGCCGCCTAGGCAGCGCCGTTCCAAAATTTGGGTTTGGCAAGGCCACATGTTTCCATGAGCCAGATCGAATCTTTACCTCAAACTTGGGTAATTAAACCGTCGCTGTTGGTCCGTCACTGCTCTTACGTGTCGGGTGCGTGCTAGCCGGTGTAGAGCCGGGGTCTTCACTTGTTCTTCACCATTCTTCACTTGTTCTTCACCATTCTTCACTTGTTCTTTACCATTCTTCACTCCTTCTTTACCATTCTTCACTTGTTCTTCACTATTCTTTATTTTCTCTTCACCATTCTTCACCATTCTTCACTTGTTCTTCACCATTCTTCACTTGCTCTTCACCATTCTTCACTTGTTCTTTACCATTCTTCACTATTTTTTATTTTCTCTTCACCATTCTTCACCATTCTTCACTTGTTCTTCACCATTCTTCACTTGCTCTTCACCATTCTTCACTTGTTCTTTACCATTCTTCACTTGTTCTTCACCATTCTTCACTCCTTCTTTACCATTCTTCACTTGTTACTTGGGTCCGACTCCGATACCTCATTCGCTATCGGTCAGTAAATGCATGAACAGAGCGTTGCCGACGTGGTCTTCGATGAATTCACGGTGAAACAACGTCGACGGAAGTCATCTTCTATTGTATTTCTGTATTTGTTGGCGCCGCCTAGGCAGCGCCGTTCCAAAATTTGGGTTTGGCAAGGCCACATGTTTCCATGAGCCAGATCGAATCTTTACCTCAAACTTGGGTAATTAAACCGACGCTGATGGTCCGTCACTGCTCTTACGAGTCGGGTGCGTGCTAGCCGGTGTTGATCGCTTTTTCACGAATAGAATCGCTCGGAAAAGGCATAAACACGGTTGTATATATATTGTTTCTTATTTATATCTTCAAAATACGACATAATAAAGCGAATTACGCGTTAAATGTTCGAAATGCAAGCCAAACACCCCCATTTCTCCACTAATTTGCGGTTTTCGGCCTCAAACTTCCTTAAAAAGTCGTTTTCCGCGAGGTTTAAGAGCACAGGGCGATGCGCAACGGGCCGGCGAATCGATCTACACCGGTTAGAAGTCGGTACGACCATTTTGAGCCGAGTTACATCCATTTGAGTGAAGGGTACTTTCGATAAGCTATTATTTATTTATTAGCGCCGCCCTGGGGCAGCGCCGATCCAAAATTTCGGTTGACAAGGCCACATGTTACCATGAGCCAGATCGAATCCGTACCTCAAACTTGGTTATTTGAAGGCGATTCAATCGCCACTCTGGCGATTCAATCGCCATTCTGGCGATTCAATCGCACCTTTCTACAACTGCAGCGCGACATGTGCGATTCAATCGCCAAAGGTTATGAATCGCAAGGGCAAGTTTTGTTCAGATTCTCCAGCACTGTGGGGCTTATTATATTAAAGGCGCTCCCACCGCACATCATGCGCCCCCACAGCACTTTATGCGGTGGGAGCGCATACGTATATTTTATGACCCTGTACCACCCTATTTTGAGAAATATGAACTTGGGTCCGACTCCGATACCTCATTCGCTATCGGTCAGTAAATGCATGAACAGAGCGTTGCCGACGTGGTCTTCGATGAATTCACGGTGAAACAACGTCGACGGAAGTCATCTTCTATTGTATTTCTGTATTTGTTGGCGCCGCCTAGGCAGCGCCGTTCCAAAATTTGGGTTTGGCAAGGCCACATGTTTCCATGAGCCAGATCGAATCTTTACCTCAAACTTGGTTATTTGAAGGCGATTCAATCGCCACTCTGGCGATTCAATCGCCATTCTGG
The DNA here is from genome assembly GCA_911812115.1 of Pristionchus exspectatus. Lineage (NCBI taxonomy): Eukaryota > Metazoa > Nematoda > Chromadorea > Rhabditida > Neodiplogasteridae > Pristionchus > Pristionchus exspectatus. The sequence continues at coordinate 29,173,060 of OU461583.1, read as the reverse complement.
CGATTCAATCGCACCTTTCTACAACTGCAGCGCGACATGTGCGATTCAATCGCCAAAGGTTATGAATCGCAAGGGCAAGTTTTGTTCAGATTCTCCAGCACTGTGGGGCTTATTATATTAAAGGCGCTCCCACCGCACATCATGCGCCCCCACAGCACTTTATGCGGTGGGAGCGCATACGTATATTTTATGACCCTGTACCACCCTATTTTGAGAAATATGAACTTGGGTCCGACTCCGATACCTCATTCGCTATCGGTCAGTAAATGCATGAACAGAGCGTTGCCGACGTGGTCTTCGATGAATTCACGGTGAAACAACGTCGACGGAAGTCATCTTCTATTGTATTTCTGTATTTGTTGGCGCCGCCTAGGCAGCGCCGTTCCAAAATTTGGGTTTGGCAAGGCCACATGTTTCCATGAGCCAGATCGAATCTTTACCTCAAACTTGGGTAATTAAACCGTCGCTGTTGGTCCGTCACTGCTCTTACGTGTCGGGTGCGTGCTAGCCGGTGTAGAGCCGGGGTCTTCACTTGTTCTTCACCATTCTTCACTTGTTCTTCACCATTCTTCACTTGTTCTTTACCATTCTTCACTCCTTCTTTACCATTCTTCACTTGTTCTTCACTATTCTTTATTTTCTCTTCACCATTCTTCACCATTCTTCACTTGTTCTTCACCATTCTTCACTTGCTCTTCACCATTCTTCACTTGTTCTTTACCATTCTTCACTATTTTTTATTTTCTCTTCACCATTCTTCACCATTCTTCACTTGTTCTTCACCATTCTTCACTTGCTCTTCACCATTCTTCACTTGTTCTTTACCATTCTTCACTTGTTCTTCACCATTCTTCACTCCTTCTTTACCATTCTTCACTTGTTACTTGGGTCCGACTCCGATACCTCATTCGCTATCGGTCAGTAAATGCATGAACAGAGCGTTGCCGACGTGGTCTTCGATGAATTCACGGTGAAACAACGTCGACGGAAGTCATCTTCTATTGTATTTCTGTATTTGTTGGCGCCGCCTAGGCAGCGCCGTTCCAAAATTTGGGTTTGGCAAGGCCACATGTTTCCATGAGCCAGATCGAATCTTTACCTCAAACTTGGGTAATTAAACCGACGCTGATGGTCCGTCACTGCTCTTACGAGTCGGGTGCGTGCTAGCCGGTGTTGATCGCTTTTTCACGAATAGAATCGCTCGGAAAAGGCATAAACACGGTTGTATATATATTGTTTCTTATTTATATCTTCAAAATACGACATAATAAAGCGAATTACGCGTTAAATGTTCGAAATGCAAGCCAAACACCCCCATTTCTCCACTAATTTTGCGGTTTTCGGCCTCAAACTTCCTTAAAAAGTCGTTTTCCGCGAGGTTTAAGAGCACAGGGCGATGCGCAACGGGCCGGCGAATCGATCTACACCGGTTAGAAGTCGGTACGACCATTTTGAGCCGAGTTACATCCATTTGAGTGAAGGGTACTTTCGATAAGCTATTATTTATTTATTAGCGCCGCCCTGGGGCAGCGCCGATCCAAAATTTCGGTTGACAAGGCCACATGTTACCATGAGCCAGATCGAATCCGTACCTCAAACTTGGTTATTTGAAGGCGATTCAATCGCCACTCTGGCGATTCAATCGCCATTCTGGCGATTCAATCGCACCTTTCTACAACTGCAGCGCGACATGTGCGATTCAATCGCCAAAGGTTATGAATCGCAAGGGCAAGTTTTGTTCAGATTCTCCAGCACTGTGGGGCTTATTATATTAAAGGCGCTCCCACCGCACATCATGCGCCCCCACAGCACTTTATGCGGTGGGAGCGCATACGTATATTTTATGACCCTGTACCACCCTATTTTGAGAAATATGAACTTGGGTCCGACTCCGATACCTCATTCGCTATCGGTCAGTAAATGCATGAACAGAGCGTTGCCGACGTGGTCTTCGATGAATTCACGGTGAAACAACGTCGACGGAAGTCATCTTCTATTGTATTTCTGTATTTGTTGGCGCCGCCTAGGCAGCGCCGTTCCAAAATTTGGGTTTGGCAAGGCCACATGTTTCCATGAGCCAGATCGAATCTTTACCTCAAACTTGGTTATTTGAAGGCGATTCAATCGCCACTCTGGCGATTCAATCGCCATTCTGGCGATTCAATCGCACCTTTCTACAACTGCAGCGCGACATGTGCGATTCAATCGCCAAAGGTTATGAATCGCAAGGGCAAGTTTTGTTCAGATTCTCCAGCACTGTGGGGCTTATTATATTAAAGGCGCTCCCACCGCACATCATGCGCCCCCACAGCACTTTATGCGGTGGGAGCGCATACGTATATTTTATGACCCTGTACCACCCTATTTTGAGAAATATGAACTTGGGTCCGACTCCGATACCTCATTCGCTATCGGTCAGTAAATGCATGAACAGAGCGTTGCCGACGTGGTCTTCGATGAATTCACGGTGAAACAACGTCGACGGAAGTCATCTTCTATTGTATTTCTGTATTTGTTGGCGCCGCCTAGGCAGCGCCGTTCCAAAATTTGGGTTTGGCAAGGCCACATGTTTCCATGAGCCAGATCGAATCTTTACCTCAAACTTGGGTAATTAAACCGTCGCTGTTGGTCCGTCACTGCTCTTACGTGTCGGGTGCGTGCTAGCCGGTGTAGAGCCGGGGTCTTCACTTGTTCTTCACCATTCTTCACTTGTTCTTCACCATTCTTCACTTGTTCTTTACCATTCTTCACTCCTTCTTTACCATTCTTCACTTGTTCTTCACTATTCTTTATTTTCTCTTCACCATTCTTCACCATTCTTCACTTGTTCTTCACCATTCTTCACTTGCTCTTCACCATTCTTCACTTGTTCTTTACCATTCTTCACTATTTTTTATTTTCTCTTCACCATTCTTCACCATTCTTCACTTGTTCTTCACCATTCTTCACTTGCTCTTCACCATTCTTCACTTGTTCTTTACCATTCTTCACTTGTTCTTCACCATTCTTCACTCCTTCTTTACCATTCTTCACTTGTTACTTGGGTCCGACTCCGATACCTCATTCGCTATCGGTCAGTAAATGCATGAACAGAGCGTTGCCGACGTGGTCTTCGATGAATTCACGGTGAAACAACGTCGACGGAAGTCATCTTCTATTGTATTTCTGTATTTGTTGGCGCCGCCTAGGCAGCGCCGTTCCAAAATTTGGGTTTGGCAAGGCCACATGTTTCCATGAGCCAGATCGAATCTTTACCTCAAACTTGGGTAATTAAACCGACGCTGATGGTCCGTCACTGCTCTTACGAGTCGGGTGCGTGCTAGCCGGTGTTGATCGCTTTTTCACGAATAGAATCGCTCGGAAAAGGCATAAACACGGTTGTATATATATTGTTTCTTATTTATATCTTCAAAATACGACATAATAAAGCGAATTACGCGTTAAATGTTCGAAATGCAAGCCAAACACCCCCATTTCTCCACTAATTTTGCGGTTTTCGGCCTCAAACTTCCTTAAAAAGTCGTTTTCCGCGAGGTTTAAGAGCACAGGGCGATGCGCAACGGGCCGGCGAATCGATCTACACCGGTTAGAAGTCGGTACGACCATTTTGAGCCGAGTTACATCCATTTGAGTGAAGGGTACTTTCGATAAGCTATTATTTATTTATTAGCGCCGCCCTGGGGCAGCGCCGATCCAAAATTTCGGTTGACAAGGCCACATGTTACCATGAGCCAGATCGAATCCGTACCTCAAACTTGGTTATTTGAAGGCGATTCAATCGCCACTCTGGCGATTCAATCGCCATTCTGGCGATTCAATCGCACCTTTCTACAACTGCAGCGCGACATGTGCGATTCAATCGCCAAAGGTTATGAATCGCAAGGGCAAGTTTTGTTCAGATTCTCCAGCACTGTGGGGCTTATTATATTAAAGGCGCTCCCACCGCACATCATGCGCCCCCACAGCACTTTATGCGGTGGGAGCGCATACGTATATTTTATGACCCTGTACCACCCTATTTTGAGAAATATGAACTTGGGTCCGACTCCGATACCTCATTCGCTATCGGTCAGTAAATGCATGAACAGAGCGTTGCCGACGTGGTCTTCGATGAATTCACGGTGAAACAACGTCGACGGAAGTCATCTTCTATTGTATTTCTGTATTTGTTGGCGCCGCCTAGGCAGCGCCGTTCCAAAATTTGGGTTTGGCAAGGCCACATGTTTCCATGAGCCAGATCGAATCTTTACCTCAAACTTGGTTATTTGAAGGCGATTCAATCGCCACTCTGGCGATTCAATCGCCATTCTGGCGATTCAATCGCACCTTTCTACAACTGCAGCGCGACATGTGCGATTCATCGCCAAAGGTTATGAATCGCAAGGGCAAGTTTTGTTCAGATTCTCCAGCACTGTGGGGCTTATTATATTAAAGGCGCTCCCACCGCACATCATGCGCCCCCACAGCACTTTATGCGGTGGGAGCGCATACGTATATTTTATGACCCTGTACCACCCTATTTTGAGAAATATGAACTTGGGTCCGACTCCGATACCTCATTCGCTATCGGTCAGTAAATGCATGAACAGAGCGTTGCCGACGTGGTCTTCGATGAATTCACGGTGAAACAACGTCGACGGAAGTCATCTTCTATTGTATTTCTGTATTTGTTGGCGCCGCCTAGGCAGCGCCGTTCCAAAATTTGGGTTTGGCAAGGCCACATGTTTCCATGAGCCAGATCGAATCTTTACCTCAAACTTGGGTAATTAAACCGTCGCTGTTGGTCCGTCACTGCTCTTACGTGTCGGGTGCGTGCTAGCCGGTGTAGAGCCGGGGTCTTCACTTGTTCTTCACCATTCTTCACTTGTTCTTCACCATTCTTCACTTGTTCTTTACCATTCTTCACTCCTTCTTTACCATTCTTCACTTGTTCTTCACTATTCTTTATTTTCTCTTCACCATTCTTCACCATTCTTCACTTGTTCTTCACCATTCTTCACTTGCTCTTCACCATTCTTCACTTGTTCTTTACCATTCTTCACTATTTTTTATTTTCTCTTCACCATTCTTCACCATTCTTCACTTGTTCTTCACCATTCTTCACTTGCTCTTCACCATTCTTCACTTGTTCTTTACCATTCTTCACTTGTTCTTCACCATTCTTCACTCCTTCTTTACCATTCTTCACTTGTTACTTGGGTCCGACTCCGATACCTCATTCGCTATCGGTCAGTAAATGCATGAACAGAGCGTTGCCGACGTGGTCTTCGATGAATTCACGGTGAAACAACGTCGACGGAAGTCATCTTCTATTGTATTTCTGTATTTGTTGGCGCCGCCTAGGCAGCGCCGTTCCAAAATTTGGGTTTGGCAAGGCCACATGTTTCCATGAGCCAGATCGAATCTTTACCTCAAACTTGGGTAATTAAACCGACGCTGATGGTCCGTCACTGCTCTTACGAGTCGGGTGCGTGCTAGCCGGTGTTGATCGCTTTTTCACGAATAGAATCGCTCGGAAAAGGCATAAACACGGTTGTATATATATTGTTTCTTATTTATATCTTCAAAATACGACATAATAAAGCGAATTACGCGTTAAATGTTCGAAATGCAAGCCAAACACCCCCATTTCTCCACTAATTTTGCGGTTTTCGGCCTCAAACTTCCTTAAAAAGTCGTTTTCCGCGAGGTTTAAGAGCACAGGGCGATGCGCAACGGGCCGGCGAATCGATCTACACCGGTTAGAAGTCGGTACGACCATTTTGAGCCGAGTTACATCCATTTGAGTGAAGGGTACTTTCGATAAGCTATTATTTATTTATTAGCGCCGCCCTGGGGCAGCGCCGATCCAAAATTTCGGTTGACAAGGCCACATGTTACCATGAGCCAGATCGAATCCGTACCTCAAACTTGGTTATTTGAAGGCGATTCAATCGCCACTCTGGCGATTCAATCGCCATTCTGGCGATTCAATCGCACCTTTCTACAACTGCAGCGCGACATGTGCGATTCAATCGCCAAAGGTTATGAATCGCAAGGGCAAGTTTTGTTCAGATTCTCCAGCACTGTGGGGCTTATTATATTAAAGGCGCTCCCACCGCACATCATGCGCCCCCACAGCACTTTATGCGGTGGGAGCGCATACGTATATTTTATGACCCTGTACCACCCTATTTTGAGAAATATGAACTTGGGTCCGACTCCGATACCTCATTCGCTATCGGTCAGTAAATGCATGAACAGAGCGTTGCCGACGTGGTCTTCGATGAATTCACGGTGAAACAACGTCGACGGAAGTCATCTTCTATTGTATTTCTGTATTTGTTGGCGCCGCCTAGGCAGCGCCGTTCCAAAATTTGGGTTTGGCAAGGCCACATGTTACCATGAGCCAGATCGAATCCGTACCTCAAACTTGGTTATTTGAAGGCGATTCAATCGCCACTCTGGCGATTCAATCGCCATTCTGGCGATTCAATCGCACCTTTCTACAACTGCAGCGCGACATGTGCGATTCAATCGCCAAAGGTTATGAATCGCAAGGGCAAGTTTTGTTCAGATTCTCCAGCACTGTGGGGCTTATTATATTAAAGGCGCTCCCACCGCACATCATGCGCCCCCACAGCACTTTATGCGGTGGGAGCGCATACGTATATTTTATGACCCTGTACCACCCTATTTTGAGAAATATGAACTTGGGTCCGACTCCGATACCTCATTCGCTATCGGTCAGTAAATGCATGAACAGAGCGTTGCCGACGTGGTCTTCGATGAATTCACGGTGAAACAACGTCGACGGAAGTCATCTTCTATTGTATTTCTGTATTTGTTGGCGCCGCCTAGGCAGCGCCGTTCCAAAATTTGGGTTTGGCAAGGCCACATGTTTCCATGAGCCAGATCGAATCTTTACCTCAAACTTGGTTATTTGAAGGCGATTCAATCGCCACTCTGGCGATTCAATCGCCATTCTGGCGATTCAATCGCACCTTTCTACAACTGCAGCGCGACATGTGCGATTCAATCGCCAAAGGTTATGAATCGCAAGGGCAAGTTTTGTTCAGATTCTCCAGCACTGTGGGGCTTATTATATTAAAGGCGCTCCCACCGCACATCATGCGCCCCCACAGCACTTTATGCGGTGGGAGCGCATACGTATATTTTATGACCCTGTACCACCCTATTTTGAGAAATATGAACTTGGGTCCGACTCCGATACCTCATTCGCTATCGGTCAGTAAATGCATGAACAGAGCGTTGCCGACGTGGTCTTCGATGAATTCACGGTGAAACAACGTCGACGGAAGTCATCTTCTATTGTATTTCTGTATTTGTTGGCGCCGCCTAGGCAGCGCCGTTCCAAAATTTGGGTTTGGCAAGGCCACATGTTTCCATGAGCCAGATGGAATCTTTACCTCAAACTTGGGTAATTAAACCGTCGCTGTTGGTCCGTCACTGCTCTTACGTGTCGGGTGCGTGCTAGCCGGTGTAGAGCCGGGGTCTTCACTTGTTCTTCACCATTCTTCACTTGTTCTTCACCATTCTTCACTTGTTCTTTACCATTCTTCACTCCTTCTTTACCATTCTTCACTTGTTCTTCACTATTCTTTATTTTCTCTTCACCATTCTTCACCATTCTTCACTTGTTCTTCACCATTCTTCACTTGCTCTTCACCATTCTTCACTTGTTCTTTACCATTCTTCACTATTTTTTATTTTCTCTTCACCATTCTTCACCATTCTTCACTTGCTCTTCACCATTCTTCACTTGTTCTTTACCATTCTTCACTTGTTCTTCACCATTCTTCACTCCTTCTTTACCATTCTTCACTTGTTACTTGGGTCCGACTCCGATACCTCATTCGCTATCGGTCAGTAAATGCATGAACAGAGCGTTGCCGACGTGGTCTTCGATGAATTCACGGTGAAACAACGTCGACGGAAGTCATCTTCTATTGTATTTCTGTATTTGTTGGCGCCGCCTAGGCAGCGCCGTTCCAAAATTTGGGTTTGGCAAGGCCACATGTTTCCATGAGCCAGATCGAATCTTTACCTCAAACTTGGGTAATTAAACCGACGCTGATGGTCCGTCACTGCTCTTACGAGTCGGGTGCGTGCTAGCCGTGTTGATCGCTTTTTCACGAATAGAATCGCTCGGAAAAGGCATAAACACGGTTGTATATATATTGTTTCTTATTTATATCTTCAAAATACGACATAATAAAGCGAATTACGCGTTAAATGTTCGAAATGCAAGCCAAACACCCCCATTTCTCCACTAATTTTGCGGTTTTCGGCCTCAAACTTCCTTAAAAAGTCGTTTTCCGCGAGGTTTAAGAGCACAGGGCGATGCGCAACGGGCCGGCGAATCGATCTACACCGGTTAGAAGTCGGTACGACCATTTTGAGCCGAGTTACATCCATTTGAGTGAAGGGTACTTTCGATAAGCTATTATTTATTTATTAGCGCCGCCCTGGGGCAGCGCCGATCCAAATTTCGGTTGACAAGGCCACATGTTACCATGAGCCAGATCGAATCCGTACCTCAAACTTGGTTATTTGAAGGCGATTCAATCGCCACTCTGGCGATTCAATCGCCATTCTGGCGATTCAATCGCACCTTTCTACAACTGCAGCGCGACATGTGCGATTCAATCGCCAAAGGTTATGAATCGCAAGGGCAAGTTTTGTTCAGATTCTCCAGCACTGTGGGGCTTATTATATTAAAGGCGCTCCCACCGCACATCATGCGCCCCACAGCACTTTATGCGGTGGGAGCGCATACGTATATTTTATGACCCTGTACCACCCTATTTTGAGAAATATGAACTTGGGTCCGACTCCGATACCTCATTCGCTATCGGTCAGTAAATGCATGAACAGAGCGTTGCCGACGTGGTCTTCGATGAATTCACGGTGAAACAACGTCGACGGAAGTCATCTTCTATTGTATTTCTGTATTTGTTGGCGCCGCCTAGGCAGCGCCGTTCCAAAATTTGGGTTTGGCAAGGCCACATGTTTCCATGAGCCAGATCGAATCTTTACCTCAAACTTGGTTATTTGAAGGCGATTCAATCGCCACTCTGGCGATTCAATCGCCATTCTGGCGATTCAATCGCACCTTTCTACAACTGCAGCGCGACATGTGCGATTCAATCGCCAAAGGTTATGAATCGCAAGGGCAAGTTTTGTTCAGATTCTCCAGCACTGTGGGGCTTATTATATTAAAGGCGCTCCCACCGCACATCATGCGCCCCCACAGCACTTTATGCGGTGGGAGCGCATACGTATATTTTATGACCCTGTACCACCCTATTTTGAGAAATATGAACTTGGGTCCGACTCCGATACCTCATTCGCTATCGGTCAGTAAATGCATGAACAGAGCGTTGCCGACGTGGTCTTCGATGAATTCACGGTGAAACAACGTCGACGGAAGTCATCTTCTATTGTATTTCTGTATTTGTTGGCGCCGCCTAGGCAGCGCCGTTCCAAAATTTGGGTTTGGCAAGGCCACATGTTTCCATGAGCCAGATCGAATCTTTACCTCAAACTTGGTTATTTGAAGGCGATTCAATCGCCACTCTGGCGATTCAATCGCCATTCTGGCGATTCAATCGCACCTTTCTACAACTGCAGCGCGACATGTGCGATTCAATCGCCAAAGGTTATGAATCGCAAGGGCAAGTTTTGTTCAGATTCTCCAGCACTGTGGGGCTTATTATATTAAAGGCGCTCCCACCGCACATCATGCGCCCCCACAGCACTTTATGCGGTGGGAGCGCATACGTATATTTTATGACCCTGTACCACCCTATTTTGAGAAATATGAACTTGGGTCCGACTCCGATACCTCATTCGCTATCGGTCAGTAAATGCATGAACAGAGCGTTGCCGACGTGGTCTTCGATGAATTCACGGTGAAACAACGTCGACGGAAGTCATCTTCTATTGTATTTCTGTATTTGTTGGCGCCGCCTAGGCAGCGCCGTTCCAAAATTTGGGTTTGGCAAGGCCACATGTTTCCATGAGCCAGATCGAATCTTTACCTCAAACTTGGGTAATTAAACCGTCGCTGTTGGTCCGTCACTGCTCTTACGTGTCGGGTGCGTGCTAGCCGGTGTAGAGCCGGGGTCTTCACTTGTTCTTCACCATTCTTCACTTGTTCTTCACCATTCTTCACTTGTTCTTTACCATTCTTCACTCCTTCTTTACCATTCTTCACTTGTTCTTCACTATTCTTTATTTTCTCTTCACCATTCTTCACCATTCTTCACTTGTTCTTCACCATTCTTCACTTGCTCTTCACCATTCTTCACTTGTTCTTTACCATTCTTCACTATTTTTTATTTTCTCTTCACCATTCTTCACCATTCTTCACTTGTTCTTCACCATTCTTCACTTGCTCTTCACCATTCTTCACTTGTTCTTTACCATTCTTCACTTGTTCTTCACCATTCTTCACTCCTTCTTTACCATTCTTCACTTGTTACTTGGGTCCGACTCCGATACCTCATTCGCTATCGGTCAGTAAATGCATGAACAGAGCGTTGCCGACGTGGTCTTCGATGAATTCACGGTGAAACAACGTCGACGGAAGTCATCTTCTATTGTATTTCTGTATTTGTTGGCGCCGCCTAGGCAGCGCCGTTCCAAAATTTGGGTTTGGCAAGGCCACATGTTTCCATGAGCCAGATCGAATCTTTACCTCAAACTTGGGTAATTAAACCGTCGCTGTTGGTCCGTCACTGCTCTTACGTGTCGGGTGCGTGCTAGCCGGTGTAGAGCCGGGGTCTTCACTTGTTCTTCACCATTCTTCACTTGTTCTTCACCATTCTTCACTTGTTCTTTACCATTCTTCACTCCTTCTTTACCATTCTTCACTTGTTCTTCACCATTCTTCACTTGCTCTTCACCATTCTTCACTTGTTCTTTACCATTCTTCACTTGTTCTTCACCATTCTTCACTCCTTCTTTACCATTCTTCACTTGTTACTTGGGTCCGACTCCGATACCTCATTCGCTATCGGTCAGTAAATGCATGAACAGAGCGTTGCCGACGTGGTCTTCGATGAATTCACGGTGAAACAACGTCGACGGAAGTCATCTTCTATTGTATTTCTGTATTTGTTGGCGCCGCCTAGGCAGCGCCGTTCCAAAATTTGGGTTTGGCAAGGCCACATGTTTCCATGAGCCAGATCGAATCTTTACCTCAAACTTGGGTAATTAAACCGACGCTGATGGTCCGTCACTGCTCTTACGAGTCGGGTGCGTGCTAGCCGGTGTTGATCGCTTTTTCACGAATAGAATCGCTCGGAAAAGGCATAAACACGGTTGTATATATATTGTTTCTTATTTATATCTTCAAAATACGACATAATAAAGCGAATTACGCGTTAAATGTTCGAAATGCAAGCCAAACACCCCCATTTCTCCACTAATTTTGCGGTTTTCGGCCTCAAACTTCCTTAAAAAGTCGTTTTCCGCGAGGTTTAAGAGCACAGGGCGATGCGCAACGGGCCGGCGAATCGATCTACACCGGTTAGAAGTCGGTACGACCATTTTGAGCCGAGTTACATCCATTTGAGTGAAGGGTACTTTCGATAAGCTATTATTTATTTATTAGCGCCGCCCTGGGGCAGCGCCGATCCAAAATTTCGGTTGACAAGGCCACATGTTACCATGAGCCAGATCGAATCCGTACCTCAAACTTGGTTATTTGAAGGCGATTCAATCGCCACTCTGGCGATTCAATCGCCATTCTGGCGATTCAATCGCACCTTTCTACAACTGCAGCGCGACATGTGCGATTCAATCGCCAAAGGTTATGAATCGCAAGGGCAAGTTTTGTTCAGATTCTCCAGCACTGTGGGGCTTATTATATTAAAGGCGCTCCCACCGCACATCATGCGCCCCCACAGCACTTTATGCGGTGGGAGCGCATACGTATATTTTATGACCCTGTACCACCCTATTTTGAGAAATATGAACTTGGGTCCGACTCCGATACCTCATTCGCTATCGGTCAGTAAATGCATGAACAGAGCGTTGCCGACGTGGTCTTCGATGAATTCACGGTGAAACAACGTCGACGGAAGTCATCTTCTATTGTATTTCTGTATTTGTTGGCGCCGCCTAGGCAGCGCCGTTCCAAAATTTGGGTTTGGCAAGGCCACATGTTTCCATGAGCCAGATCGAATCTTTACCTCAAACTTGGTTATTTGAAGGCGATTCAATCGCCACTCTGGCGATTCAATCGCCATTCTGGCGATTCAATCGCACCTTTCTACAACTGCAGCGCGACATGTGCGATTCAATCGCCAAAGGTTATGAATCGCAAGGGCAAGTTTTGTTCAGATTCTCCAGCACTGTGGGGCTTATTATATTAAAGGCGCTCCCACCGCACATCATGCGCCCCCACAGCACTTTATGCGGTGGGAGCGCATACGTATATTTTATGACCCTGTACCACCCTATTTTGAGAAATATGAACTTGGGTCCGACTCCGATACCTCATTCGCTATCGGTCAGTAAATGCATGAACAGAGCGTTGCCGACGTGGTCTTCGATGAATTCACGGTGAAACAACGTCGACGGAAGTCATCTTCTATTGTATTTCTGTATTTGTTGGCGCCGCCTAGGCAGCGCCGTTCCAAAATTTGGGTTTGGCAAGGCCACATGTTTCCATGAGCCAGATCGAATCTTTACCTCAAACTTGGTTATTTGAAGGCGATTCAATCGCCACTCTGGCGATTCAATCGCCATTCTGGCGATTCAATCGCACCTTTCTACAACTGCAGCGCGACATGTGCGATTCAATCGCCAAGGTTATGAATCGCAAGGGCAAGTTTTGTTCAGATTCTCCAGCACTGTGGGGCTTATTATATTAAAGGCGCTCCCACCGCACATCATGCGCCCCCACAGCACTTTATGCGGTGGGAGCGCATACGTATATTTTATGACCCTGTACCACCCTATTTTGAGAAATATGAACTTGGGTCCGACTCCGATACCTCATTCGCTATCGGTCAGTAAATGCATGAACAGAGCGTTGCCGACGTGGTCTTCGATGAATTCACGGTGAAACAACGTCGACGGAAGTCATCTTCTATTGTATTTCTGTATTTGTTGGCGCCGCCTAGGCAGCGCCGTTCCAAAATTTGGGTTTGGCAAGGCCACATGTTTCCATGAGCCAGATCGAATCTTTACCTCAAACTTGGTTATTTGAAGGCGATTCAATCGCCACTCTGGCGATTCAATCGCCATTCTGGCGATTCAATCGCACCTTTCTACAACTGCAGCGCGACATGTGCGATTCAATCGCCAAAGGTTATGAATCGCAAGGGCAAGTTTTGTTCAGATTCTCCAGCACTGTGGGGCTTATTATATTAAAGGCGCTCCCACCGCACATCATGCGCCCCCACAGCACTTTATGCGGTGGGAGCGCATACGTATATTTTATGACCCTGTACCACCCTATTTTGAGAAATATGAACTTGGGTCCGACTCCGATACCTCATTCGCTATCGGTCAGTAAATGCATGAACAGAGCGTTGCCGACGTGGTCTTCGATGAATTCACGGTGAAACAACGTCGACGGAAGTCATCTTCTATTGTATTTCTGTATTTGTTGGCGCCGCCTAGGCAGCGCCGTTCCAAAATTTGGGTTTGGCAAGGCCACATGTTTCCATGAGCCAGATCGAATCTTTACCTCAAACTTGGTTATTTGAAGGCGATTCAATCGCCACTCTGGCGATTCAATCGCCATTCTGGCGATTCAATCGCACCTTTCTACAACTGCAGCGCGACATGTGCGATTCAATCGCCAAAGGTTATGAATCGCAAGGGCAAGTTTTGTTCAGATTCTCCAGCACTGTGGGGCTTATTATATTAAAGGCGCTCCCACCGCACATCATGCGCCCCCACAGCACTTTATGCGGTGGGAGCGCATACGTATATTTTATGACCCTGTACCACCCTATTTTGAGAAATATGAACTTGGGTCCGACTCCGATACCTCATTCGCTATCGGTCAGTAAATGCATGAACAGAGCGTTGCCGACGTGGTCTTCGATGAATTCACGGTGAAACAACGTCGACGGAAGTCATCTTCTATTGTATTTCTGTATTTGTTGGCGCCGCCTAGGCAGCGCCGTTCCAAAATTTGGGTTTGGCAAGGCCACATGTTTCCATGAGCCAGATCGAATCTTTACCTCAAACTTGGTTATTTGAAGGCGATTCAATCGCCACTCTGGCGATTCAATCGCCATTCTGGCGATTCAATCGCACCTTTCTACAACTGCAGCGCGACATGTGCGATTCAATCGCCAAAGGTTATGAATCGCAAGGGCAAGTTTTGTTCAGATTCTCCAGCACTGTGGGGCTTATTATATTAAAGGCGCTCCCACCGCACATCATGCGCCCCCACAGCACTTTATGCGGTGGGAGCGCATACGTATATTTTATGACCCTGTACCACCCTATTTTGAGAAATATGAACTTGGGTCCGACTCCGATACCTCATTCGCTATCGGTCAGTAAATGCATGAACAGAGCGTTGCCGACGTGGTCTTCGATGAATTCACGGTGAAACAACGTCGACGGAAGTCATCTTCTATTGTATTTCTGTATTTGTTGGCGCCGCCTAGGCAGCGCCGTTCCAAAATTTGGGTTTGGCAAGGCCACATGTTTCCATGAGCCAGATCGAATCTTTACCTCAAACTTGGTTATTTGAAGGCGATTCAATCGCCACTCTGGCGATTCAATCGCCATTCTGGCGATTCAATCGCACCTTTCTACAACTGCAGCGCGACATGTGCGATTCAATCGCCAAAGGTTATGAATCGCAAGGGCAAGTTTTGTTCAGATTCTCCAGCACTGTGGGGCTTATTATATTAAAGGCGCTCCCACCGCACATCATGCGCCCCCACAGCACTTTATGCGGTGGGAGCGCATACGTATATTTTATGACCCTGTACCACCCTATTTTGAGAAATATGAACTTGGGTCCGACTCCGATACCTCATTCGCTATCGGTCAGTAAATGCATGAACAGAGCGTTGCCGACGTGGTCTTCGATGAATTCACGGTGAAACAACGTCGACGGAAGTCATCTTCTATTGTATTTCTGTATTTGTTGGCGCCGCCTAGGCAGCGCCGTTCCAAAATTTGGGTTTGGCAAGGCCACATGTTTCCATGAGCCAGATCGAATCTTTACCTCAAACTTGGGTAATTAAACCGTCGCTGTTGGTCCGTCACTGCTCTTACGTGTCGGGTGCGTGCTAGCCGGTGTAGAGCCGGGTCTTCACTTGTTCTTCACCATTCTTCACTTGTTCTTCACCATTCTTCACTTGTTCTTTACCATTCTTCACTCCTTCTTTACCATTCTTCACTTGTTCTTCACTATTCTTTATTTTCTCTTCACCATTCTTCACCATTCTTCACTTGTTCTTCACCATTCTTCACTTGCTCTTCACCATTCTTCACTTGTTCTTTACCATTCTTCACTATTTTTTATTTTCTCTTCACCATTCTTCACCATTCTTCACTTGTTCTTCACCATTCTTCACTTGCTCTTCACCATTCTTCACTTGTTCTTTACCATTCTTCACTTGTTCTTCACCATTCTTCACTCCTTCTTTACCATTCTTCACTTGTTACTTGGGTCCGACTCCGATACCTCATTCGCTATCGGTCAGTAAATGCATGAACAGAGCGTTGCCGACGTGGTCTTCGATGAATTCACGGTGAAACAACGTCGACGGAAGTCATCTTCTATTGTATTTCTGTATTTGTTGGCGCCGCCTAGGCAGCGCCGTTCCAAAATTTGGGTTTGGCAAGGCCACATGTTTCCATGAGCCAGATCGAATCTTTACCTCAAACTTGGGTAATTAAACCGTCGCTGTTGGTCCGTCACTGCTCTTACGTGTCGGGTGCGTGCTAGCCGGTGTAGAGCCGGGGTCTTCACTTGTTCTTCACCATTCTTCACTTGTTCTTCACCATTCTTCACTTGTTCTTTACCATTCTTCACTCCTTCTTTACCATTCTTCACTTGTTCTTCACCATTCTTCACTTGCTCTTCACCATTCTTCACTTGTTCTTTACCATTCTTCACTTGTTCTTCACCATTCTTCACTCCTTCTTTACCATTCTTCACTTGTTACTTGGGTCCGACTCCGATACCTCATTCGCTATCGGTCAGTAAATGCATGAACAGAGCGTTGCCGACGTGGTCTTCGATGAATTCACGGTGAAACAACGTCGACGGAAGTCATCTTCTATTGTATTTCTGTATTTGTTGGCGCCGCCTAGGCAGCGCCGTTCCAAAATTTGGGTTTGGCAAGGCCACATGTTTCCATGAGCCAGATCGAATCTTTACCTCAAACTTGGGTAATTAAACCGACGCTGATGGTCCGTCACTGCTCTTACGAGTCGGGTGCGTGCTAGCCGGTGTTGATCGCTTTTTCACGAATAGAATCGCTCGGAAAAGGCATAAACACGGTTGTATATATATTGTTTCTTATTTATATCTTCAAAATACGACATAATAAAGCGAATTACGCGTTAAATGTTCGAAATGCAAGCCAAACACCCCCATTTCTCCACTAATTTTGCGGTTTTCGGCCTCAAACTTCCTTAAAAAGTCGTTTTCCGCGAGGTTTAAGAGCACAGGGCGATGCGCAACGGGCCGGCGAATCGATCTACACCGGTTAGAAGTCGGTACGACCATTTTGAGCCGAGTTACATCCATTTGAGTGAAGGGTACTTTCGATAAGCTATTATTTATTTATTAGCGCCGCCCTGGGGCAGCGCCGATCCAAAATTTCGGTTGACAAGGCCACATGTTACCATGAGCCAGATCGAATCCGTACCTCAAACTTGGTTATTTGAAGGCGATTCAATCGCCACTCTGGCGATTCAATCGCCATTCTGGCGATTCAATCGCACCTTTCTACAACTGCAGCGCGACATGTGCGATTCAATCGCCAAAGGTTATGAATCGCAAGGGCAAGTTTTGTTCAGATTCTCCAGCACTGTGGGGCTTATTATATTAAAGGCGCTCCCACCGCACATCATGCGCCCCCACAGCACTTTATGCGGTGGGAGCGCATACGTATATTTTATGACCCTGTACCACCCTATTTTGAGAAATATGAACTTGGGTCCGACTCCGATACCTCATTCGCTATCGGTCAGTAAATGCATGAACAGAGCGTTGCCGACGTGGTCTTCGATGAATTCACGGTGAAACAACGTCGACGGAAGTCATCTTCTATTGTATTTCTGTATTTGTTGGCGCCGCCTAGGCAGCGCCGTTCCAAAATTTGGGTTTGGCAAGGCCACATGTTTCCATGAGCCAGATCGAATCTTTACCTCAAACTTGGTTATTTGAAGGCGATTCAATCGCCACTCTGGCGATTCAATCGCCATTCTGGCGATTCAATCGCACCTTTCTACAACTGCAGCGCGACATGTGCGATTCAATCGCCAAAGGTTATGAATCGCAAGGGCAAGTTTTGTTCAGATTCTCCAGCACTGTGGGGCTTATTATATTAAAGGCGCTCCCACCGCACATCATGCGCCCCCACAGCACTTTATGCGGTGGGAGCGCATACGTATATTTTATGACCCTGTACCACCCTATTTTGAGAAATATGAACTTGGGTCCGACTCCGATACCTCATTCGCTATCGGTCAGTAAATGCATGAACAGAGCGTTGCCGACGTGGTCTTCGATGAATTCACGGTGAAACAACGTCGACGGAAGTCATCTTCTATTGTATTTCTGTATTTGTTGGCGCCGCCTAGGCAGCGCCGTTCCAAAATTTGGGTTTGGCAAGGCCACATGTTTCCATGAGCCAGATCGAATCTTTACCTCAAACTTGGTTATTTGAAGGCGATTCAATCGCCACTCTGGCGATTCAATCGCCATTCTGGCGATTCAATCGCACCTTTCTACAACTGCAGCGCGACATGTGCGATTCAATCGCCAAAGGTTATGAATCGCAAGGGCAAGTTTTGTTCAGATTCTCCAGCACTGTGGGGCTTATTATATTAAAGGCGCTCCCACCGCACATCATGCGCCCCCACAGCACTTTATGCGGTGGGAGCGCATACGTATATTTTATGACCCTGTACCACCCTATTTTGAGAAATATGAACTTGGGTCCGACTCCGATACCTCATTCGCTATCGGTCAGTAAATGCATGAACAGAGCGTTGCCGACGTGGTCTTCGATGAATTCACGGTGAAACAACGTCGACGGAAGTCATCTTCTATTGTATTTCTGTATTTGTTGGCGCCGCCTAGGCAGCGCCGTTCCAAATTTGGGTTTGGCAAGGCCACATGTTTCCATGAGCCAGATCGAATCTTTACCTCAAACTTGGGTAATTAAACCGTCGCTGTTGGTCCGTCACTGCTCTTACGTGTCGGGTGCGTGCTAGCCGGTGTAGAGCCGGGGTCTTCACTTGTTCTTCACCATTCTTCACTTGTTCTTCACCATTCTTCACTTGTTCTTTACCATTCTTCACTCCTTCTTTACCATTCTTCACTTGTTCTTCACTATTCTTTATTTTCTCTTCACCATTCTTCACCATTCTTCACTTGTTCTTCACCATTCTTCACTTGCTCTTCACCATTCTTCACTTGTTCTTTACCATTCTTCACTATTTTTTATTTTCTCTTCACCATTCTTCACCATTCTTCACTTGTTCTTCACCATTCTTCACTTGCTCTTCACCATTCTTCACTTGTTCTTTACCATTCTTCACTTGTTCTTCACCATTCTTCACTCCTTCTTTACCATTCTTCACTTGTTACTTGGGTCCGACTCCGATACCTCATTCGCTATCGGTCAGTAAATGCATGAACAGAGCGTTGCCGACGTGGTCTTCGATGAATTCACGGTGAAACAACGTCGACGGAAGTCATCTTCTATTGTATTTCTGTATTTGTTGGCGCCGCCTAGGCAGCGCCGTTCCAAAATTTGGGTTTGGCAAGGCCACATGTTTCCATGAGCCAGATCGAATCTTTACCTCAAACTTGGGTAATTAAACCGTCGCTGTTGGTCCGTCACTGCTCTTACGTGTCGGTGCGTGCTAGCCGGTGTAGAGCCGGGGTCTTCACTTGTTCTTCACCATTCTTCACTTGTTCTTCACCATTCTTCACTTGTTCTTTACCATTCTTCACTCCTTCTTTACCATTCTTCACTTGTTCTTCACCATTCTTCACTTGCTCTTCACCATTCTTCACTTGTTCTTTACCATTCTTCACTTGTTCTTCACCATTCTTCACTCCTTCTTTACCATTCTTCACTTGTTACTTGGGTCCGACTCCGATACCTCATTCGCTATCGGTCAGTAAATGCATGAACAGAGCGTTGCCGACGTGGTCTTCGATGAATTCACGGTGAAACAACGTCGACGGAAGTCATCTTCTATTGTATTTCTGTATTTGTTGGCGCCGCCTAGGCAGCGCCGTTCCAAAATTTGGGTTTGGCAAGGCCACATGTTTCCATGAGCCAGATCGAATCTTTACCTCAAACTTGGGTAATTAAACCGACGCTGATGGTCCGTCACTGCTCTTACGAGTCGGGTGCGTGCTAGCCGGTGTTGATCGCTTTTTCACGAATAGAATCGCTCGGAAAAGGCATAAACACGGTTGTATATATATTGTTTCTTATTTATATCTTCAAAATACGACATAATAAAGCGAATTACGCGTTAAATGTTCGAAATGCAAGCCAAACACCCCTTTCTCCACTAATTTTGCGGTTTTCGGCCTCAAACTTCCTTAAAAAGTCGTTTTCCGCGAGGTTTAAGAGCACAGGGCGATGCGCAACGGGCCGGCGAATCGATCTACACCGGTTAGAAGTCGGTACGACCATTTTGAGCCGAGTTACATCCATTTGAGTGAAGGGTACTTTCGATAAGCTATTATTTATTTATTAGCGCCGCCCTGGGGCAGCGCCGATCCAAAATTTCGGTTGACAAGGCCACATGTTACCATGAGCCAGATCGAATCCGTACCTCAAACTTGGTTATTTGAAGGCGATTCAATCGCCACTCTGGCGATTCAATCGCCATTCTGGCGATTCAATCGCACCTTTCTACAACTGCAGCGCGACATGTGCGATTCAATCGCCAAAGGTTATGAATCGCAAGGGCAAGTTTTGTTCAGATTCTCCAGCACTGTGGGGCTTATTATATTAAAGGCGCTCCCACCGCACATCATGCGCCCCCACAGCACTTTATGCGGTGGGAGCGCATACGTATATTTTATGACCCTGTACCACCCTATTTTGAGAAATATGAACTTGGGTCCGACTCCGATACCTCATTCGCTATCGGTCAGTAAATGCATGAACAGAGCGTTGCCGACGTGGTCTTCGATGAATTCACGGTGAAACAACGTCGACGGAAGTCATCTTCTATTGTATTTCTGTATTTGTTGGCGCCGCCTAGGCAGCGCCGTTCCAAAATTTGGGTTTGGCAAGGCCACATGTTTCCATGAGCCAGATCGAATCTTTACCTCAAACTTGGTTATTTGAAGGCGATTCAATCGCCACTCTGGCGATTCAATCGCCATTCTGGCGATTCAATCGCACCTTTCTACAACTGCAGCGCGACATGTGCGATTCAATCGCCAAAGGTTATGAATCGCAAGGGCAAGTTTTGTTCAGATTCTCCAGCACTGTGGGGCTTATTATATTAAAGGCGCTCCCACCGCACATCATGCGCCCCACAGCACTTTATGCGGTGGGAGCGCATACGTATATTTTATGACCCTGTACCACCCTATTTTGAGAAATATGAACTTGGGTCCGACTCCGATACCTCATTCGCTATCGGTCAGTAAATGCATGAACAGAGCGTTGCCGACGTGGTCTTCGATGAATTCACGGTGAAACAACGTCGACGGAAGTCATCTTCTATTGTATTTCTGTATTTGTTGGCGCCGCCTAGGCAGCGCCGTTCCAAAATTTGGGTTTGGCAAGGCCACATGTTTCCATGAGCCAGATCGAATCTTTACCTCAAACTTGGGTAATTAAACCGTCGCTGTTGGTCCGTCACTGCTCTTACGTGTCGGGTGCGTGCTAGCCGGTGTAGAGCCGGGGTCTTCACTTGTTCTTCACCATTCTTCACTTGTTCTTCACCATTCTTCACTTGTTCTTTACCATTCTTCACTCCTTCTTTACCATTCTTCACTTGTTCTTCACTATTCTTTATTTTCTCTTCACCATTCTTCACCATTCTTCACTTGTTCTTCACCATTCTTCACTTGCTCTTCACCATTCTTCACTTGTTCTTTACCATTCTTCACTATTTTTTATTTTCTCTTCACCATTCTTCACCATTCTTCACTTGTTCTTCACCATTCTTCACTTGCTCTTCACCATTCTTCACTTGTTCTTTACCATTCTTCACTTGTTCTTCACCATTCTTCACTCCTTCTTTACCATTCTTCACTTGTTACTTGGGTCCGACTCCGATACCTCATTCGCTATCGGTCAGTAAATGCATGAACAGAGCGTTGCCGACGTGGTCTTCGATGAATTCACGGTGAAACAACGTCGACGGAAGTTATCTTCTATTGTATTTCTGTATTTGTTGGCGCCGCCTAGGCAGCGCCGTTCCAAAATTTGGGTTTGGCAAGGCCACATGTTTCCATGAGCCAGATCGAATCTTTACCTCAAACTTGGGTAATTAACCGTCGCTGTTGGTCCGTCACTGCTCTTACGTGTCGGGTGCGTGCTAGCCGGTGTAGAGCCGGGTCTTCACTTGTTCTTCACCATTCTTCACTTGTTCTTCACCATTCTTCACTTGTTCTTTACCATTCTTCACTCCTTCTTTACCATTCTTCACTTGTTCTTCACCATTCTTCACTTGCTCTTCACCATTCTTCACTTGTTCTTTACCATTCTTCACTTGTTCTTCACCATTCTTCACTCCTTCTTTACCATTCTTCACTTGTTACTTGGGTCCGACTCCGATACCTCATTCGCTATCGGTCAGTAAATGCATGAACAGAGCGTTGCCGACGTGGTCTTCGATGAATTCACGGTGAAACAACGTCGACGGAAGTCATCTTCTATTGTATTTCTGTATTTGTTGGCGCCGCCTAGGCAGCGCCGTTCCAAAATTTGGGTTTGGCAAGGCCACATGTTTCCATGAGCCAGATCGAATCTTTACCTCAAACTTGGGTAATTAAACCGACGCTGATGGTCCGTCACTGCTCTTACGAGTCGGGTGCGTGCTAGCCGGTGTTGATCGCTTTTTCACGAATAGAATCGCTCGGAAAAGGCATAAACACGGTTGTATATATATTGTTTCTTATTTATATCTTCAAAATACGACATAATAAAGCGAATTACGCGTTAAATGTTCGAAATGCAAGCCAAACACCCCCATTTCTCCACTAATTTTGCGGTTTTCGGCCTCAAACTTCCTTAAAAAGTCGTTTTCCGCGAGGTTTAAGAGCACAGGGCGATGCGCAACGGGCCGGCGAATCGATCTACACCGGTTAGAAGTCGGTACGACCATTTTGAGCCGAGTTACATCCATTTGAGTGAAGGGTACTTTCGATAAGCTATTATTTATTTATTAGCGCCGCCCTGGGGCAGCGCCGATCCAAAATTTCGGTTGACAAGGCCACATGTTACCATGAGCCAGATCGAATCCGTACCTCAAACTTGGTTATTTGAAGGCGATTCAATCGCCACTCTGGCGATTCAATCGCCATTCTGGCGATTCAATCGCACCTTTCTACAACTGCAGCGCGACATGTGCGATTCAATCGCCAAAGGTTATGAATCGCAAGGGCAAGTTTTGTTCAGATTCTCCAGCACTGTGGGGCTTATTATATTAAAGGCGCTCCCACCGCACATCATGCGCCCCACAGCACTTTATGCGGTGGGAGCGCATACGTATATTTTATGACCCTGTACCACCCTATTTTGAGAAATATGAACTTGGGTCCGACTCCGATACCTCATTCGCTATCGGTCAGTAAATGCATGAACAGAGCGTTGCCGACGTGGTCTTCGATGAATTCACGGTGAAACAACGTCGACGGAAGTCATCTTCTATTGTATTTCTGTATTTGTTGGCGCCGCCTAGGCAGCGCCGTTCCAAAATTTGGGTTTGGCAAGGCCACATGTTTCCATGAGCCAGATCGAATCTTTACCTCAAACTTGGGTAATTAAACCGACGCTGATGGTCCGTCACTGCTCTTACGAGTCGGGTGCGTGCTAGCCGTGTAGATCGCTTTTTCACGAATAGAATCGCTCGGAAAAGGCATAAACACGGTTGTATATATATTGTTTCTTATTTATATCTTCAAAATACGACATAATAAAGCGAATTACGCGTTAAATGTTCGAAATGCAAGCCAAACACCCCCATTTCTCCACTAATTTTGCGGTTTTCGGCCTCAAACTTCCTTAAAAAGTCGTTTTCCGCGAGGTTTAAGAGCACAGGGCGATGCGCAACGGGCCGGCGAATCGATCTACACCGGTTAGAAGTCGGTACGACCATTTTGAGCCGAGTTACATCCATTTGAGTGAAGGGTACTTTCGATAAGCTATTATTTATTTATTAGCGCCGCCCTGGGGCAGCGCCGATCCAAAATTTCGGTTGACAAGGCCACATGTTACCATGAGCCAGATCGAATCCGTACCTCAAACTTGGTTATTTGAAGGCGATTCATCGCCACTCTGGCGATTCAATCGCCATTCTGGCGATTCAATCGCACCTTTCTACAACTGCAGCGCGACATGTGCGATTCAATCGCCAAAGGTTATGAATCGCAAGGGCAAGTTTTGTTCAGATTCTCCAGCACTGTGGGGCTTATTATATTAAAGGCGCTCCCACCGCACATCATGCGCCCCCACAGCACTTTATGCGGTGGGAGCGCATACGTATATTTTATGACCCTGTACCACCCTATTTTGAGAAATATGAACTTGGGTCCGACTCCGATACCTCATTCGCTATCGGTCAGTAAATGCATGAACAGAGCGTTGCCGACGTGGTCTTCGATGAATTCACGGTGAAACAACGTCGACGGAAGTCATCTTCTATTGTATTTCTGTATTTGTTGGCGCCGCCTAGGCAGCGCCGTTCCAAAATTTGGGTTTGGCAAGGCCACATGTTTCCATGAGCCAGATCGAATCTTTACCTCAAACTTGGGTAATTAAACCGTCGCTGTTGGTCCGTCACTGCTCTTACGTGTCGGGTGCGTGCTAGCCGGTGTAGAGCCGGGGTCTTCACTTGTTCTTCCATTCTTCACTTGTTCTTCACCATTCTTCACTTGTTCTTTACCATTCTTCACTCCTTCTTTACCATTCTTCACTTGTTCTTCACTATTCTTTATTTTCTCTTCACCATTCTTCACCATTCTTCACTTGTTCTTCACCATTCTTCACTTGCTCTTCACCATTCTTCACTTGTTCTTTACCATTCTTCACTATTTTTTATTTTCTCTTCACCATTCTTCACCATTCTTCACTTGTTCTTCACCATTCTTCACTTGCTCTTCACCATTCTTCACTTGTTCTTTACCATTCTTCACTTGTTCTTCACCATTCTTCACTCCTTCTTTACCATTCTTCACTTGTTACTTGGGTCCGACTCCGATACCTCATTCGCTATCGGTCAGTAAATGCATGAACAGAGCGTTGCCGACGTGGTCTTCGATGAATTCACGGTGAAACAACGTCGACGGAAGTCATCTTCTATTGTATTTCTGTATTTGTTGGCGCCGCCTAGGCAGCGCCGTTCCAAAATTTGGTTTGGCAAGGCCACATGTTTCCATGAGCCAGATCGAATCTTTACCTCAAACTTGGGTAATTAAACCGTCGCTGTTGGTCCGTCACTGCTCTTACGTGTCGGGTGCGTGCTAGCCGGTGTAGAGCCGGGTCTTCACTTGTTCTTCACCATTCTTCACTTGTTCTTCACCATTCTTCACTTGTTCTTTACCATTCTTCACTCCTTCTTTACCATTCTTCACTTGTTCTTCACTATTCTTTATTTTCTCTTCACCATTCTTCACCATTCTTCACTTGTTCTTCACCATTCTTCACTTGCTCTTCACCATTCTTCACTTGTTCTTTACCATTCTTCACTATTTTTTATTTTCTCTTCACCATTCTTCACCATTCTTCACTTGTTCTTCACCATTCTTCACTTGCTCTTCACCATTCTTCACTTGTTCTTTACCATTCTTCACTTGTTCTTCACCATTCTTCACTCCTTCTTTACCATTCTTCACTTGTTACTTGGGTCCGACTCCGATACCTCATTCGCTATCGGTCAGTAAATGCATGAACAGAGCGTTGCCGACGTGGTCTTCGATGAATTCACGGTGAAACAACGTCGACGGAAGTCATCTTCTATTGTATTTCTGTATTTGTTGGCGCCGCCTAGGCAGCGCCGTTCCAAAATTTGGGTTTGGCAAGGCCACATGTTTCCATGAGCCAGATCGAATCTTTACCTCAAACTTGGGTAATTAAACCGACGCTGATGGTCCGTCACTGCTCTTACGAGTCGGGTGCGTGCTAGCCGGTGTAGATCGCTTTTTCACGAATAGAATCGCTCGGAAAAGGCATAAACACGGTTGTATATATATTGTTTCTTATTTATATCTTCAAAATACGACATAATAAAGCGAATTACGCGTTAAATGTTCGAAATGCAAGCCAAACACCCCCATTTCTCCACTAATTTTGCGGTTTTCGGCCTCAAACTTCCTTAAAAAGTCGTTTTCCGCGAGGTTTAAGAGCACAGGGCGATGCGCAACGGGCCGGCGAATCGATCTACACCGGTTAGAAGTCGGTACGACCATTTTGAGCCGAGTTACATCCATTTGAGTGAAGGGTACTTTCGATAAGCTATTATTTATTTATTAGCGCCGCCCTGGGGCAGCGCCGATCCAAAATTTCGGTTGACAAGGCCACATGTTACCATGAGCCAGATCGAATCCGTACCTCAAACTTGGTTATTTGAAGGCGATTCAATCGCCACTCTGGCGATTCAATCGCCATTCTGGCGATTCAATCGCACCTTTCTACAACTGCAGCGCGACATGTGCGATTCAATCGCCAAAGGTTATGAATCGCAAGGGCAAGTTTTGTTCAGATTCTCCAGCACTGTGGGGCTTATTATATTAAAGGCGCTCCCACCGCACATCATGCCCCCACAGCACTTTATGCGGTGGGAGCGCATACGTATATTTTATGACCCTGTACCACCTATTTTGAGAAATATGAACTTGGGTCCGACTCCGATACCTCATTCGCTATCGGTCAGTAAATGCATGAACAGAGCGTTGCCGACGTGGTCTTCGATGAATTCACGGTGAAACAACGTCGACGGAAGTCATCTTCTATTGTATTTCTGTATTTGTTGGCGCCGCCTAGGCAGCGCCGTTCCAAAATTTGGGTTTGGCAAGGCCACATGTTTCCATGAGCCAGATCGAATCTTTACCTCAAACTTGGGTAATTAAACCGTCGCTGTTGGTCCGTCACTGCTCTTACGTGTCGGGTGCGTGCTAGCCGGTGTAGAGCCGGGGTCTTCACTTGTTCTTCACCATTCTTCACTTGTTCTTCACCATTCTTCACTTGTTCTTTACCATTCTTCACTCCTTCTTTACCATTCTTCACTTGTTCTTCACTATTCTTTATTTTCTCTTCACCATTCTTCACCATTCTTCACTTGTTCTTCACCATTCTTCACTTGCTCTTCACCATTCTTCACTTGTTCTTTACCATTCTTCACTATTTTTTATTTTCTCTTCACCATTCTTCACCATTCTTCACTTGTTCTTCACCATTCTTCACTTGCTCTTCACCATTCTTCACTTGTTCTTTACCATTCTTCACTTGTTCTTCACCATTCTTCACTCCTTCTTTACCATTCTTCACTTGTTACTTGGGTCCGACTCCGATACCTCATTCGCTATCGGTCAGTAAATGCATGAACAGAGCGTTGCCGACGTGGTCTTCGATGAATTCACGGTGAAACAACGTCGACGGAAGTCATCTTCTATTGTATTTCTGTATTTGTTGGCGCCGCCTAGGCAGCGCCGTTCCAAAATTTGGGTTTGGCAAGGCCACATGTTTCCATGAGCCAGATCGAATCTTTACCTCAAACTTGGGTAATTAAACCGTCGCTGTTGGTCCGTCACTGCTCTTACGTGTCGGGTGCGTGCTAGCCGGTGTAGAGCCGGGGTCTTCACTTGTTCTTCACCATTCTTCACTTGTTCTTCACCATTCTTCACTTGTTCTTTACCATTCTTCACTCCTTCTTTACCATTCTTCACTTGTTCTTCACTATTCTTTATTTTCTCTTCACCATTCTTCACCATTCTTCACTTGTTCTTCACCATTCTTCACTTGCTCTTCACCATTTTCACTTGTTCTTTACCATTCTTCACTATTTTTATTTTCTCTTCACCATTCTTCACCATTCTTCACTTGTTCTTCACCATTCTTCACTTGCTCTTCACCATTCTTCACTTGTTCTTTACCATTCTTCACTTGTTCTTCACCATTCTTCACTCCTTCTTTACCATTCTTCACTTGTTACTTGGGTCCGACTCCGATACCTCATTCGCTATCGGTCAGTAAATGCATGAACAGAGCGTTGCCGACGTGGTCTTCGATGAATTCACGGTGAAACAACGTCGACGGAAGTCATCTTCTATTGTATTTCTGTATTTGTTGGCGCCGCCTAGGCAGCGCCGTTCCAAAATTTGGGTTTGGCAAGGCCACATGTTTCCATGAGCCAGATCGAATCTTTACCTCAAACTTGGGTAATTAAACCGTCGCTGTTGGTCCGTCACTGCTCTTACGTGTCGGGTGCGTGCTAGCCGGTGTAGAGCCGGGGTCTTCACTTGTTCTTCACCATTCTTCACTTGTTCTTCACCATTCTTCACTTGTTCTTTACCATTCTTCACTCCTTCTTTACCATTCTTCACTTGTTCTTCACTATTCTTTATTTCTCTTCACCATTCTTCACCATTCTTCACTTGTTCTTCACCATTCTTCACTTGCTCTTCACCATTCTTCACTTGTTCTTTACCATTCTTCACTAT
This sequence comes from Pristionchus exspectatus, assembly GCA_911812115.1. NCBI lineage: Eukaryota > Metazoa > Nematoda > Chromadorea > Rhabditida > Neodiplogasteridae > Pristionchus > Pristionchus exspectatus. Next base: position 29,144,973 of record OU461583.1, on the reverse strand, counting down.
TTTTTATTTTCTCTTCACCATTCTTCACCATTCTTCACTTGTTCTTCACCATTCTTCACTTGCTCTTCACCATTCTTCACTTGTTCTTTACCATTCTTCACTTGTTCTTCACCATTCTTCACTCCTTCTTTACCATTCTTCACTTGTTACTTGGGTCCGACTCCGATACCTCATTCGCTATCGGTCAGTAAATGCATGAACAGAGCGTTGCCGACGTGGTCTTCGATGAATTCACGGTGAAACAACGTCGACGGAAGTCATCTTCTATTGTATTTCTGTATTTGTTGGCGCCGCCTAGGCAGCGCCGTTCCAAAATTTGGGTTTGGCAAGGCCACATGTTTCCATGAGCCAGATCGAATCTTTACCTCAAACTTGGGTAATTAAACCGACGCTGATGGTCCGTCACTGCTCTTACGAGTCGGGTGCGTGCTAGCCGGTGTTGATCGCTTTTTCACGAATAGAATCGCTCGGAAAAGGCATAAACACGGTTGTATATATATTGTTTCTTATTTATATCTTCAAAATACGACATAATAAAGCGAATTACGCGTTAAATGTTCGAAATGCAAGCCAAACACCCCCATTTCTCCACTAATTTTGCGGTTTTCGGCCTCAAACTTCCTTAAAAAGTCGTTTTCCGCGAGGTTAAGAGCACAGGGCGATGCGCAACGGGCCGGCGAATCGATCTACACCGGTTAGAAGTCGGTACGACCATTTTGAGCCGAGTTACATCCATTTGAGTGAAGGGTACTTTCGATAAGCTATTATTTATTTATTAGCGCCGCCCTGGGGCAGCGCCGATCCAAAATTTCGGTTGACAAGGCCACATGTTACCATGAGCCAGATCGAATCCGTACCTCAAACTTGGTTATTTGAAGGCGATTCAATCGCCACTCTGGCGATTCAATCGCCATTCTGGCGATTCAATCGCACCTTTCTACAACTGCAGCGCGACATGTGCGATTCAATCGCCAAAGGTTATGAATCGCAAGGGCAAGTTTTGTTCAGATTCTCCAGCACTGTGGGGCTTATTATATTAAAGGCGCTCCCACCGCACATCATGCGCCCCCACAGCACTTTATGCGGTGGGAGCGCATACGTATATTTTATGACCCTGTACCACCCTATTTTGAGAAATATGAACTTGGGTCCGACTCCGATACCTCATTCGCTATCGGTCAGTAAATGCATGAACAGAGCGTTGCCGACGTGGTCTTCGATGAATTCACGGTGAAACAACGTCGACGGAAGTCATCTTCTATTGTATTTCTGTATTTGTTGGCGCCGCCTAGGCAGCGCCGTTCCAAAATTTGGGTTTGGCAAGGCCACATGTTACCATGAGCCAGATCGAATCCGTACCTCAAACTTGGTTATTTGAAGGCGATTCAATCGCCACTCTGGCGATTCAATCGCCATTCTGGCGATTCAATCGCACCTTTCTACAACTGCAGCGCGACATGTGCGATTCAATCGCCAAAGGTTATGAATCGCAAGGGCAAGTTTTGTTCAGATTCTCCAGCACTGTGGGGCTTATTATATTAAAGGCGCTCCCACCGCACATCATGCGCCCCCACAGCACTTTATGCGGTGGGAGCGCATACGTATATTTTATGACCCTGTACCACCCTATTTTGAGAAATATGAACTTGGGTCCGACTCCGATACCTCATTCGCTATCGGTCAGTAAATGCATGAACAGAGCGTTGCCGACGTGGTCTTCGATGAATTCACGGTGAAACAACGTCGACGGAAGTCATCTTCTATTGTATTTCTGTATTTGTTGGCGCCGCCTAGGCAGCGCCGTTCCAAAATTTGGGTTTGGCAAGGCCACATGTTTCCATGAGCCAGATCGAATCTTTACCTCAAACTTGGGTAATTAAACCGACGCTGATGGTCCGTCACTGCTCTTACGAGTCGGGTGCGTGCTAGCCGGTGTAGATCGCTTTTTCACGAATAGAATCGCTCGGAAAAGGCATAAACACGGTTGTATATATATTGTTTCTTATTTATATCTTCAAAATACGACATAATAAAGCGAATTACGCGTTAAATGTTCGAAATGCAAGCCAAACACCCCATTTCTCCACTAATTTTGCGGTTTTCGGCCTCAAACTTCCTTAAAAAGTCGTTTTCCGCGAGGTTTAAGAGCACAGGGCGATGCGCAACGGGCCGGCGAATCGATCTACACCGGTTAGAAGTCGGTACGACCATTTTGAGCCGAGTTACATCCATTTGAGTGAAGGGTACTTTCGATAAGCTATTATTTATTTATTAGCGCCGCCCTGGGGCAGCGCCGATCCAAAATTTCGGTTGACAAGGCCACATGTTACCATGAGCCAGATCGAATCCGTACCTCAAACTTGGTTATTTGAAGGCGATTCAATCGCCACTCTGGCGATTCAATCGCCATTCTGGCGATTCAATCGCACCTTTCTACAACTGCAGCGCGACATGTGCGATTCAATCGCCAAAGGTTATGAATCGCAAGGGCAAGTTTTGTTCAGATTCTCCAGCACTGTGGGGCTTATTATATTAAAGGCGCTCCCACCGCACATCATGCGCCCCCACAGCACTTTATGCGGTGGGAGCGCATACGTATATTTTATGACCCTGTACCACCCTATTTTGAGAAATATGAACTTGGGTCCGACTCCGATACCTCATTCGCTATCGGTCAGAAATGCATGAACAGAGCGTTGCCGACGTGGTCTTCGATGAATTCACGGTGAAACAACGTCGACGGAAGTCATCTTCTATTGTATTTCTGTATTTGTTGGCGCCGCCTAGGCAGCGCCGTTCCAAAATTTGGGTTTGGCAAGGCCACATGTTTCCATGAGCCAGATCGAATCTTTACTCAAACTTGGGTAATAAACCGTCGCTGTTGGTCCGTCACTGCTCTTACGTGTCGGGTGCGTGCTAGCCGGTGTAGAGCCGGGGTCTTCACTTGTTCTTCACCATCTTCACTTGTTCTTCACCATTCTTCACTTGTTCTTTACCATTCTCACTCCTTCTTTACCATTCTTCACTTGTTCTTCACTATTCTTTATTTTCTCTTCACCATTCTTCACCATTCTTCACTTGTTCTTCACCATTCTTCACTTGCTCTTCACCATTCTTCACTTGTTCTTTACCATTCTTCACTTTTTTATTTTCTCTTCACCATTCTTCACCATTCTTCACTTGTTCTTCACCATTCTTCACTTGCTCTTCACCATTCTTCACTTGTTCTTTACCATTCTTCACTTGTTCTTCACCATTCTTCACTCTTCTTTACCATTCTTCACTTGTTACTTGGGTCCGACTCCGATACCTCATTCGCTATCGGTCAGTAAATGCATGAACAGAGCGTTGCCGACGTGGTCTTCGATGAATTCACGGTGAACAACGTCGACGGAAGTCATCTTCTATTGTATTTCTGTATTTGTTGGCGCCGCCTAGGCAGCGCCGTTCCAAAATTTGGGTTTGGCAAGGCCACATGTTTCCATGAGCCAGATCGAATCTTACCTCAAACTTGGGTAATTAAACCGTCGCTGTTGGTCCGTCACTGCTTACGTGCGGGTGCGTGCTAGCCGGTGTAGAGCGGGGTCTTCACTTGTTCTTCACCATTCTTCATTGTTCTTCACCATTCTTCACTTGTTCTTTACCATTCTTCACTCCTTCTTTACCATTCTTCACTTGTTCACTATTCTTTATTTTCTCTTCACCATTCTTCACCATTCTTCACTTGTTCTTCACCATTCTTCACTTGCTCTTCACCATTCTTCACTTGTTCTTTACCATTCTTCACTATTTTTTATTTTCTCTTCACCATTCTTCACCATTCTTCACTTGTTCTTCACCATTCTTCACTTGCTCTTCACCATTCTTCACTTGTTCTTACCATTCTTCACTTGTTCTTCACCATTCTTCACTCCTTCTTTACCATTTCACTTGTTACTTGGGTCCGACTCGATACCTCATTCGCTATCGGTCAGTAAATGCATGAACAGAGCGTTGCCGACGTGGTCTTCGATGAATTCACGGTGAAACAACGTCGACGGAAGTCATCTTCTATGTATTTCTGTATTTGTTGGCGCCGCCTAGCAGCGCCGTTCCAAAATTTGGGTTTGGCAAGGCCACATGTTTCCATGAGCCAGATCGAATCTTTACCTCAAACTTGGGTAATTAAACCGAGCTGATGGTCCGTCACTGCTCTTACGAGTCGGGTGCGTGCTAGCCGGTGTAGATCGCTTTTTCACGAATAGAATCGCTCGGAAAAGGCATAAACACGGTTGTAATATATTGTTTCTTATTTATATCTTCAAAATACGACATAATAAAGCGAATTACGCGTTAAATGTTCGAAATGCAAGCCAAACACCCCATTTCTCCACTAATTTTGCGGTTTTCGGCCTCAAACTTCCTTAAAAAGTCGTTTTCCGCGAGGTTTAAGAGCACAGGCGATGCGCAACGGGCCGGCGAATCGATCTACACCGGTTAGAAGTCGGTACGACCATTTGAGCCGAGTTACATCCATTTGAGTGAAGGGTACTTTCGATAAGCTATTATTTATTATTAGCGCCGCCCTGGGGCAGCGCCGATCCAAAATTTCGGTTGACAAGGCCACATGTACCATGAGCCAGATCGAATCCGTACCTCAAACTTGGTTATTTGAAGGCGATTCAATCGCCACTCTGGCGATTCAATCGCCATTCTGGCGATTCAATCGCACCTTTCTACAACTGCAGCGCGACATGGCGATTCAATCGCCAAAGGTTATGAATCGCAAGGGCAAGTTTTGTTCAGATTCTCCAGCACTGTGGGGCTTATTATATTAAAGGCGCTCCCACCGCACATCATGCGCCCCACAGCACTTTATGCGGTGGGAGCGCATACGTATATTTTATGACCTGTACACCCTATTTTGAGAAATATGAACTTGGGTCCGACTCCGATACCTCATTCGCTATCGGTCAGTAAATGCATGAACAGAGCGTTGCCGACGTGGTCGGTTTGGCAAGGCCACATGTTACCATGAGCCAGATCGAATCCGTACCTCAAACTTGGTTATTTGAGGCGATTCAATCGCCACTATGGCGATTCAATCGCCATTCTGGCGATTCAATCGCACCTTTCTACAACTGCAGCGCGACATGTGCGATTCAATCGCAAAGGTTATGAATCGCAAGGGCAAGTTTTTGTTCAGATTCTCCAGCACTGTGGGGCTTATTATATTAAAGGCGCTCCCACGCACATCATGCGCCCCACAGCACTTTATGCGGTGGGAGCGCATACGTATATTTTATGACCCTGTACCACCATTTTGAGAAATATGAACTTGGGTCCGACTCCGATACCTCATTCGCTATCGGTCAGTAAATGCATGAACAGAGCGTTGCCGACGTGGTCTTCGATGAATTCACGGTGAAACAACGTCGACGGAAGTCATCTTCTATTGTATTTCTGTATTTGTTGGCGCCGCCTAGGCAGCGCCGTTCCAAAATTTGGGTTGGCAAGGCCACATGTTTCCATGAGCCAGATCGAATCTTTACCTCAAACTTGGGTAATTAACCGACGCTGATGGTCCGTCACTGCTCTTACGAGTCGGGTGCGTGCTAGCCGGTGTAGATCGCTTTTTCACGAATAGAATCGCTCGGAAAAGGCATAAACACGGTTGATATATATTGTTTCTTATTTATATCTTCAAAATACGACATAATAAGCGAATTACGCGTTAAATGTTCGAAATGCAAGCCAAACACCCCCATTTCTCCACTAATTTTGCGGTTTTCGGCCTCAAACTTCTTAAAAAAAGTCGTTTTCCGCGAGGTTTAAGAGCACAGGGCGATGCGAAACGGGCCGGCGAATCGATCTACACCGGTTAGAAGTCGGTACGACCATTTTGAGCCGAGTTACATCCATTTGAGTGAAGGGTACTTTCGATAAGCTATTATTTATTTATTAGCGCCGCCCTGGGGCAGCGCCGATCCAAAATTTCGGTTGACAAGGCCACATGTTACCATGAGCCAGATCGAATCGTACCTCAAACTTGGTTATTTGAAGGCGATTCAATCGCCACTCTGGCGATTCAATCGCCATTCTGGCGATTCAATCGCACCTTTCTACAACTGCAGCGCGACATGTGCGATTCAATCGCCAAAGGTTATGAATCGCAAGGGCAAGTTTTGTTCAGATCTCCAGCACTGTGGGGCTATATATTAAAGGCGCTCCCACCGCACATCATGCGCCCCCACAGCACTTTATGCGGTGGGAGCGCATACGTATATTTTATGACCCTGTACCACCCTATTTTGAGAAATATGAACTTGGGTCCGACTCGATACCTCATTCGCTATCGGTCAGTAAATGCATGAACAGAGCGTTGCCGACGTGGTCTCGATGAATTCACGGTGAAACAACGTCGACGGAAGTCATCTTCTATTGTATTTCTGTCTATTTGTTGGCGCCGCCTAGGCAGCGCCGTTCCAAAATTTGGGTTTGGCAAGGCCACATGTTTCATGAGCCAGATCGAATTTACTCAAACTTGGGTAATTAAACCGTCGCTGTTGGTCCGTCACTGCTCTTACGTGTCGGGTGCGTGCTAGCCGGTGTAGAGCCGGGGTCTTCACTTGTTCTTCACCATTCTTCACTTGTTCTTCACCATTCTTCACTTGTTCTTTACCATTCTTCACCTTCTTTACCATCTTCACTTGTTCTTCACTATTCTTTATTTCTCTTCACCATTCTTCACCATTCTTCACTTGTTCTTCACCATTCTTCACTTGCTCTTCACCATTCTTCACTTGTTCTTTACCATTCTTCACTATTTTTATTTTCTCTTCACCATTCTTCACCATTCTCACTTGTTCTTCACCATTCTTCACTTGCTCTTCACCATTCTTCACTTGTTCTTTACCATTCTTCACTTGTTCTTCACCATTCTTCACTCCTTCTTTACCATTCTTCACTTGTTACTTGGGTCCGACTCCGATACCTCATTCGCTATCGGTCAGTAAATGCATGAACAGAGCGTTGCCGACGTGGTCTTCGATGAATTCACGGTGAAACAACGTCGACGGAAGTCATCTTCTATTGTATTTCTGTATTTGTTGGCGCCGCTAGGCAGCGCCGTTCCAAAATTTGGGTTTGGCAAGGCCACATGTTTCCATGAGCCAGATCGAATCTTTACCTCAAACTTGGGTAATTAAACCGTCGCTGTTGGTCCGTCACTGCTCTTACGTGTCGTGGTGCGTGCTAGCCGGTGTAGAGCCGGGGTCTTCACTTGTTCTTCACCATTCTTCACTTGTCTTCACCATTCTTCACTTGTTCTTTACCATTCTTCACTCCTTCTTTACCATTCTTCACTTGTTCTTCACTATTCTTTATTTTCTCTTCACCATTCTTCACCATTCTTCACTTGTTCTTCACCATTCTTCACTTGCTCTTCACCATTCTTCACTTTCTTTACCATTCTTCACTATTTTTATTTTCTCTTCACCATTCTTCACCATTCTTCACTTTTCTTCACCATTCTTCACTTGCTCTTCACCATTCTTCACTTGTTCTTTACCATTCTTCACTTGTTCTTCCATTCTTCATCCTTCTTTACCATTCTTCACTTGTTACTTGGGTCCGACTCCGATACCTCATTCGCTATCGGTCAGTAAATGCATGAACAGAGCGTTGCCGACGTGGTCTTCGATGAATTCAGGTGAAACAACGTCGACGGAAGTCATCTTCTATTGTATTTCTGTATTTGTTGGCGCCGCCTAGGCAGCGCCGTTCCAAAATTTGGGTTTGGCAAGGCCACATGTTTCCATGAGCCAGATCGAATCTTTACCTCAAACTTGGGTAATTAAACCGACGCTGATGGTCCGTCACTGCTCTTACGAGTCGGGTGCGTGCTAGCCGGTGTAGATCGCTTTTTCACGAATAGAATCGCTCGGAAAAGGCATAAACACGGTGTATATATATGTTTCTTATTATATCTTCAAAATACGACATAATAAAGCGAATTACGCGTTAAATGTTCGAAATGCAAGCCAAACACCCCCATTTCTCCACTAATTTTGCGGTTTTCGGCCTCAAACTTCCTTAAAAAGTCGTTTTCGCGAGGTTTAAGAGCACAGGGCGATGCGCAACGGGCCGGCGAATCGATCTACACCGGTTAGAAGTCGGTACGACCATTTTGAGCCGAGTTACATCCATTGAGTGAAGGGTACTTTCGATAAGCTATTATTATTATTAGCGCCGCCCTGGGGCAGCGCCGATCCAAAATTTCGGTTGACAAGGCCACATGTTACCATGAGCCAGATCGAATCCGTACCTCAAACTTGGTTATTTGAAGGCGATTCAATCGCCACTCTGGCGATTCAATCGCCATTCTGGCGATTCAATCGCACCTTTCTACAACTGCAGCGCGACATGTGCGATTCAATCGCCAAAGGTTATGAATCGCAAGGGCAAGTTTTGTTCAGATTCTCCAGCACTGTGGGGCTTATTATATTAAAGGCGCTCCCACCGCACATCATGCGCCCCCACAGCATTTATGCGGTGGGAGCGCATACGTATATTTTATGACCCTGTACCACCCTATTTTGAGAAATATGAACTTGGTCCGACTCCGATACCTCATTCGCTATCGGTCAGTAAATGCATGAACAGAGCGTTGCCGACGTGGTCTTCGATGAATCACGGTGTGAAACAACGTCGACGGAAGTCATCTTCTATTGTATTTCTGTATTTGTTGGCGTATTAAAGGCGCTCCCACCGCACATCATGCGCCCCCACAGCACTTTATGCGGTGGGAGCGCATACGTATATTTATGACCCTGTACCACCCTATTTTGAGAAATATGAACTTGGGTCCGACTCCGATACCTCATTCGCTATCGGTCAGTAAATGCATGAACAGAGCGTTGCCGACGTGGTCTTCGATGAATTCACGGTGAAACAACGTCGACGGAAGTCATCTTCTATGTATTTCTGTATTTGTATTTCTGTATTTTTACGTGTCGGGTGCGTGCTAGCCGGTGTAGAGCGGGGTCTTCACTTGTCTTCACCATTCTTCACTTGTTCTTCACCATTCTTCACTTGTTCTTTACCATTCTTCACTCCTTCTTTACCATTCTTCACTTGTTCTTCACTATTCTTTATTTCTCTTCACCATTCTTCACCATTCTTCACTTGTTCTTCACCATTCTTCACTTGCTCTTCACCATTCTTCACTTGTTCTTTACCATTCTTCACTATTTTTATTTCTCTTCACCATTCTTCACCATTCTTCACTTGTTCTTCACCATTCTTCACTTGCTCTTCACCATTCTTCACTTGTTCTTTACCATTCTTCACTTGTTCTTCACCATTCTTCACTCTTCTTTACCATTCTTCACTTGTTACTTGGGTCCGACTCCGATACCTCATTCGCTATCGGTCAGTAAATGCATGAACAGAGCGTTGCCGACGTGGTCTTCGATGAATTCACGGTGAAACAACGTCGACGGAAGTCATCTTCTATTGTATTTCTGTATTTGTTGGCGCCGCCTAGGCAGCGCCGTTCCAAAATTTGGGTTTGGCAAGGCCACATGTTTCCATGAGCCAGATCGAATCTTTACCTCAAACTTGGGTAATTAAACCGACGCTGATGGTCGTCACTGCTTACGAGTCGGGTGCGTGCTAGCCGGTGTAGAGTCGGGTGCGTGCTAGCCGGTGTAGATCGCTTTTCACGAATAGAATCGCTCGGAAAAGGCATAAAACACGGTTGTATATATATTGTTTCTTATTTATATCTTCAAAATACGACATAATAAAGCGAATTACGCGTTAAATGTTCGAAATGCAAGCCAAACACCCCATTTCTCCACTAATTTTGCGGTTTTCGGCCTCAAACTTCCTTAAAAAGTCGTTTCCGCGAGGTTTAAGAGCACAGGGCGATGCGCAACGGGCCGGCGAATCGATCTACACCGGTTAGAAGTCGGTACGACCATTTTGAGCCGAGTTACATCCATTTGAGTGAAGGGTACTTTCGATAAGCTATTATTTATTATTAGCGCCGCCCTGGGGCAGCGCCGATCCAAAATTTCGGTGACAAGGCCACATGTTACCATGAGCCAGATCGAATCCGTACCTCAAACTTGGTTATTTGAAGGCGATTCAATCGCCACTCTGGCGATTCAATCGCCATTCTGGCGATTCAATCGCACCTTTCTACAACTGCAGCGCGACATGTGCGATTCAATCGCCAAAGGTTATGAATCGCAAGGGCAAGTTTTGTTCAGATTCTCCAGCACTGTGGGGCTTATTATATTAAAGGCGCTCCCACCGCACATCATGCGCCCCACAGCACTTTATGCGGTGGGAGCGCATACGTATATTTTATGACCCTGTACCACCTATTTTGAGGTGCGTGCTAGCCGGTGTAGAGCCGGGTCTTCACTTGTTCTTCACCATTCTTCACTTGTTCTTCACCATTCTTCACTTGTTCTTTACCATTCTTCACTCTTTCTTTACCATTCTTCACTTTTCTTCACTATTCTTTATTTTCTCTTCACCATTCTTCACCATTCTTCACTTGTTCTTCACCATTCTTCACTTGCTCTTCACCATTCTTCACTTGTTCTTTACCATTCTTCACTATTTTTTATTTTCTCTTCACCATTCTTCACCATTCTTCACTTGTTCTTCACCATTCTTCACTTGCTCTTCACCATTCTTCACTTGTTCTTTACCATTCTTCACTTGTTCTTCACCATTCTTCACTCCTTCTTTACCATTCTTCACTTGTTACTTGGGTCCGACTCCGATACCTCATTCGCTATCGGTCAGTAAATGCATGAACAGAGCGTTGCCGACGTGGTCTTCGATGAATTCACGGTGAAACAACGTCGACGGAAGTCATCTTCTATTGTATTTCTGTATTTGTTGGCGCCGCCTAGGCAGCGCCGTTCCAAAATTTGGTTTGGCAAGGCCACATGTTTCCATGAGCCAGATCGAATCTTACCTCAAACTTGGGTAATTAAACCGACGCTGATGGTCCGTCACTGCTCTTACGAGTCGGGTGCGTGCTAGCCGGTGTAGATCGCTTTTTCACGAATAGAATCGCTCGGAAAAGGCATAAACACGGTTGTATATATATTGTTTCTTATTTATCTCTTCAAATACGACATAATAAAGCGAATTACGCGTTAAATGTTCGAAATGCAAGCCAAACACCCCATTTCTCCACTAATTTTGCGGTTTTCGGCCTCAAACTTCCTTAAAAGTCGTTTTCCCCGCGAGGTTTAGAGCACAGGGCGATGCGCAAACGGGCCGGCGAATCGATCTACACCGGTTAGAAGTCGTACGACCATTTTGAGCCGAGTTACATCCTTTGAGTGAAGGGTACTTTCGATAAGCTATTATTTATTTATTAGCGCCGCCCTGGGGCAGCGCCGATCCAAAATTTCGGTTGACAAGGCCACATGTTACCATGAGCCAGATCGAATCCGTACCTCAAACTTGGTTATTTGAAGGCGATTCAATCGCCACTCTGGCGATTCAATCGCCATTCTGGCGATTCAATCGCACCTTTCTACAACTGCAGCGCGACATGTGCGATTCAATCGCCAAAGGTTATGAATCGCAAGGGCAAGTTTTGTTCAGATTCTCCAGCACTGTGGGGCTTATTATATTAAAGGCGCTCCCACCGCACATCATGCGCCCCCACAGCACTTTATGCGGTGGGAGCGCATACGTATATTTATACCCTGTACCACCCTATTTTGAGAAATATGAACTTGGGTCCGACTCCGATACCTCATTCGCTATCGGTCAGTAAATGCATGAACAGAGCGTTGCCGACGTGGTCTTCGATGAATTCACGGTGAAACAACGTCGACGGAAGTCATCTTCTATTGTATTTCTGTATTTGTTGGCGCCGCCTAGGCAGCGCCGTTCCAAATTTGGGTTTGGCAAGGCCATGTTTCCATGAGCCAGATCGAATCTTTACCTCAAACTTGGTTATTTGAAGGCGATTCAATCGCCACTCTGGCGATTCAATCGCCATTCTGGGCGATTCAATCGCACCTTTCTACAACTGCAGCGCGACATGTGCGATTCAATCGCCAAAGGTTATAATCGCAAGGGCAAGTTTTGTTCAGATTCTCCAGCACTGTGGGCTTATTATATTAAAGGCGCTCCCACGCGCACATCATGCGCCCCCACAGCACTTTATGCGGTGGGAGCGCATACGTATATTTTATGACCCTGTACCACCCTATTTTGAGAAATATGAACTTGGGTCCGACTCCGATACCTCATTCGCTATCGGTCAGTAATGCATGAACAGAGCGTTGCCGACGTGGTCTTCGATGAATTCACGGTGCAACGTCGACGGAAGTCATCTTCTATTGTATTTCTGTATTTGTTGGCGCCGCCTAGGCAGCGCCGTTCCAAATTTGGGTTTGGCAAGGCCACATGTTTCCATGAGCCAGATCGAATCTTTACCTCAAACTTGGGTAATTAAACCGTCGCTGTTGGTCCGTCACTGCTCTTACGTGTCGGGTGCGGTGTAGAGCCGGGTCTTCACTTGTTCTTCACCATTCTTCACTTGTTCTTCACCATTCTTCACTTGTTCTTTACCATTCTTCACTCCTTCTTTACCATTCTTCACTTGTTCTTCACTATTCTTTATTTTCTCTTCACCATTCTTCACCATTCTTCACTTGTTCTTCACCATTCTTTCACTTGCTCTTCACCATTCTTCACTTGTTCTTTACCATTCTTCACTATTTTTTTTTTCTCTTCACCATTCTTCACCATTCTTCACTTGTTCTTCACCATTCTTCACTTGCTCTTCACCATTCTTCACTTGTTCTTTACCATTCTTCACTTGTTCTTCACCATTCTTCACTCCTTCTTTACCATTCTTCACTTGTTACTTGGGTCCGACTCCGATACCTCATTCGCTATCGGTCAGTAATGCATGAACAGAGCGTTGCCGACGTGGTCTCGATGAATTCACGGTGAAACAACGTCGACGGAAGTCATCTTCTATTGTATTTCTGTATTTGTTGGCGCCGCCTAGGCAGCGCCGTTCCAAAATTTGGGTTTGGCAAGGCCACATGTTTCCATGAGCCAGATCGAATCTTTACCTCAAACTTGGGTAATTAAACCGACGCTGATGGTCCGTCACTGCTCTTACGAGTCGGGTGCGTGCTAGCCGTGTAGATCGCTTTTTCACGAATAGAATCGCTCGGAAAAGGCATAAAACACGGTTGTATATATATTGTTTCTTATTTATATCTTCAAAATACGACATAATAAAGCGAATTACGCGTTAAATGTTCGAATGCAAGCCAAACACCCCCATTTCTCCACTAATTTTGCGGTTTTCGGCCTCAAACTTCCTTAAAAGTCGTTTTCCGCGAGGTTTAAGAGCACAGGGCGATGCGCAACGGCCGGCGAATCGATCTACACCGGTTAGAAGTCGGTACGACCATTTTGAGCCGAGTTACATCCATTTGAGTGAAGGGTACTTTCGATAAGCTATTATTTATTTATTAGCGCCGCCCTGGGGCAGCGCCGATCCAAATTTCGGTTGACAAGGCCACATGTTACCATGAGCCAGATCGAATCCGTACCTCAAACTTGGTTATTTGAAGGCGATTCAATCGCCACTCTGGCGATTCAATCGCCATTCTGGCGATTCAATCGCACCTTTCTACAACTGCAGCGCGACATGTGCGATTCAATCGCCAAAGGTTATGAATCGCAAGGGCAAGTTTTGTTCAGATTCTCCAGCACTGTGGGGCTTATTATATTAAAGGCGCTCCCACCGCACATCATGCGCCCCCACAGCACTTTATGCTGCGGTGGGAGCGCATACGTATATTTTATGACCCTGTACCCCCTATTTTGAGAAATATGAACTTGGGTCCGACTCCGATACCTCATTCGCTATCGGTCAGTAAATGCATGAACAGAGCGTTGCCGACGTGGTCTTCGATGAATTCACGGTGAAACAACGTCGACGGAAGTCATCTTCTATTGTATTTCTGTATTTGTTGGCGCCGCCTAGGCAGCGCCGTTCCAAAATTTGGGTTTGGCAAGGCCACATGTTCCATGAGCCAGATCGAATCTTTACCTCAAACTTGGGTAATTAAACCGACGCTGATGGTCCGTCACTGCTCTTACGAGTCGGGTGCGTGCTAGCCGGTGTAGATCGCTTTTTCACGAATAGAATCGCTCGGAAAAGGCATAAACACGGTTGTATATATATTGTTTCTTATTTATATCTTCAAAATACGACATAATAAAGCGAATTACGCGTTAAATGTTCGAAATGCAAGCCAAACACCCCCATTTCTCCACTAATTTTGCGGTTTTCGGCCTCAAACTTCCTTAAAAGTCGTTTTCCGCGAGGTTTAAGAGCACAGGGCGATGCGCAACGGGCCGGCGAATCGATCTACACCGGTTAGAAGTCGTACGACCATTTTGAGCCGAGTTACATCCATTTGAGTGAAGGTACTTTCGATAAGCTATTATTTATTTATTAGCGCCGCCTGGGGCAGCGCCGATCCAAAATTTCGGTTGACAAGGCCACATGTTACCATGAGCCAGATCGAATCCGTACCTCAAACTTGGTTATTTGAAGGCGATTCAATCGCCACTCTGGCGATTCAATCGCCATTCTGGCGATTCAATCGCACCTTTCTACAACTGCAGCGCGACATGTGCGATTCAATCGCCAAAGGTTATGAATCGCAAGGGCAAGTTTTGTTCAGATTCTCCAGCACTGTGGGGCTTATTATATTAAAGGCGCTCCCACCGCACATCATGCGCCCCCACAGCACTTTATGCGGTGGGAGCGCATACGTATATTTTATGACCCTGTACCACCCTATTTTGAGAAATATGAACTTGGGTCCGACTCCGATACCTCATTCGCTATCGGTCAGTAAATGCATGAACAGAGCGTTGCCGACGTGGTCTTCGATGAATTCACGGTGAAACAACGTCGACGGAAGTCATCTTCTATTGTATTTCTGTATTTGTTGGCGCCGCCTAGGCAGCGCCGTTCCAAAATTTGGGTTTGGCAAGGCCACATGTTTCCATGAGCCAGATCGAATCTTTACCTCAAACTTGGGTAATTAAACCGTCGCTGTTGGTCCGTCACTGCTCTTACGTGTCGGGTGCGTGCTAGCCGGTGTAGAGCCGGGGTCTTCACTTGTTCTTCACCATTCTTCACTTGTTCTTCACCATTCTTCACTTGTTCTTTACCATTCTTCACTCCTTCTTTACCATTCTTCACTTGTTCTTCACTATTCTTTATTTTCTCTTCACCATTCTTCACCATTCTTCACTTGTTCTTCACCATTCTTCACTTGCTCTTCACCATTCTTCACTTGTTCTTTACCATTCTTCACTATTTTTTATTTTCTCTTCACCATTCTTCACCATTCTTCACTTGTTCTTCACCATTCTTCACTTGCTCTTCACCATTCTTCACTTGTTCTTTACCATTCTTCACTTGTTCTTCACCATTCTTCACTCCTTCTTTACCATTCTTCACTTGTTACTTGGGTCCGACTCCGATACCTCATTCGCTATCGGTCAGTAAATGCATGAACAGAGCGTTGCCGACGTGGTCTTCGATGAATTCACGGTGAAACAACGTCGACGGAAGTCATCTTCTATTGTATTTCTGTATTTGTTGGCGCCGCCTAGGCAGCGCCGTTCCAAAATTTGGGTTTGGCAAGGCCACATGTTTCCATGAGCCAGATCGAATCTTTACCTCAAACTTGGGTAATTAAACCGACGCTGATGGTCCGTCACTGCTCTTACGAGTCGGGTGCGTGCTAGCCGGTGTAGATCGCTTTTTCACGAATAGAATCGCTCGGAAAAGGCATAAACACGGTTGTATATATATTGTTTCTTATTTATATCTTCAAAATACGACATAATAAAGCGAATTACGCGTTAAATGTTCGAAATGCAAGCCAAACACCCCATTTCTCCACTAATTTTGCGGTTTTCGGCCTCAAACTTCCTTAAAAAGTCGTTTTCCGCGAGGTTTAAGAGCACAGGGCGATGCGCAACGGGCCGGCGAATCGATCTACACCGTTAGAAGTCGGTACGACCATTTTGAGCCGAGTTACATCCATTTGAGTGAAGGGTACTTTCGATAAGCTATTATTTATTTATTAGCGCCGCCCTGGGGCAGCGCCGATCCAAAATTTCGGTTGACAAGGCCACATGTTACCATGAGCCAGATCGAATCCGTACCTCAACTTGGTTATTTGAAGGCGATTCAATCGCCACTCTGGCGATTCATCGCCATTCTGGCGATTCAATCGCACCTTTCTACAACTGCAGCGCGACATGTGCGATTCAATCGCCAAAGGTTATGAATCGCAAGGGCAAGTTTTGTTCAGATTCTCCAGCACTGTGGGGCTTATTATATTAAAGGCGCTCCCACCGCACATCATGCGCCCCACAGCACTTTATGCGGTGGGAGCGCATACGTATATTTTATGACCCTGTACCACCCTATTTTGAGAAATATGAACTTGGGTCCGACTCCGATACCTCATTCGCTATCGGTCAGTAAATGCATGAACAGAGCGTTGCCGACGTGGTCTTCGATGAATTCACGGTGAAACAACGTCGACGGAAGTCATCTTCTATTGTATTTCTGTATTTGTTG
Source organism: Pristionchus exspectatus (assembly GCA_911812115.1). Classification (NCBI taxonomy): domain Eukaryota; kingdom Metazoa; phylum Nematoda; class Chromadorea; order Rhabditida; family Neodiplogasteridae; genus Pristionchus; species Pristionchus exspectatus. The sequence goes on along the minus strand of OU461583.1, from coordinate 29,128,310 downwards.
GCGCCGCCTAGGCAGCGCCGTTCCAAAATTTGGGTTTGGCAAGGCCACATGTTTCCATGAGCCAGATCGAATCTTTACCTCAAACTTGGGTAATTAAACCGTCGCTGTTGGTCCGTCACTGCTCTTACGTGTCGGGTGCGTGCTAGCCGGTGTAGAGCCGGGGTCTTCACTTGTTCTTCACCATTCTTCACTTGCTCTTCACCATTCTTCACTTGTTCTTTACCATTCTTCACTTGTTCTTCACCATTCTTCACTCCTTCTTTACCATTCTTCACTTGTTACTTGGGTCCGACTCCGATACCTCATTCGCTATCGGTCAGTAAATGCATGAACAGAGCGTTGCCGACGTGGTCTTCGATGAATTCACGGTGAAACAACGTCGACGGAAGTCATCTTCTATTGTATTTCTGTATTTGTTGGCGCCGCCTAGGCAGCGCCGTTCCAAAATTTGGGTTTGGCAAGGCCACATGTTTCCATGAGCCAGATCGAATCTTTACCTCAAACTTGGGTAATTAAACCGACGCTGATGGTCCGTCACTGCTCTTACGAGTCGGGTGCGTGCTAGCCGGTGTAGATCGCTTTTTCACGAATAGAATCGCTCGGAAAAGGCATAAACACGGTTGTATATATATTGTTTCTTATTTATATCTTCAAAATACGACATAATAAAGCGAATTACGCGTTAAATGTTCGAAATGCAAGCCAAACACCCCATTTCTCCACTAATTTTGCGGTTTTCGGCCTCAAACTTCCTTAAAAAGTCGTTTTCCGCGAGGTTTAAGAGCACAGGGCGATGCGCAACGGGCCGGCGAATCGATCTACACCGGTTAGAAGTCGGTACGACCATTTTGAGCCGAGTTACATCCATTTGAGTGAAGGGTACTTTCGATAAGCTATTATTTATTTATTAGCGCCGCCCTGGGGCAGCGCCGATCCAAAATTTCGGTTGACAAGGCCACATGTTACCATGAGCCAGATCGAATCCGTACCTCAAACTTGGTTATTTGAAGGCGATTCAATCGCCACTCTGGCGATTCAATCGCCATTCTGGCGATTCAATCGCACCTTTCTACAACTGCAGCGCGACATGTGCGATTCAATCGCCAAAGGTTATGAATCGCAAGGGCAAGTTTTGTTCAGATTCTCCAGCACTGTGGGGCTTATTATATTAAAGGCGCTCCCACCGCACATCATGCGCCCCACAGCACTTTATGCGGTGGGAGCGCATACGTATATTTTATGACCCTGTACCACCCTATTTTGAGAAATATGAACTTGGGTCCGACTCCGATACCTCATTCGCTATCGGTCAGTAATGCATGAACAGAGCGTTGCCGACGTGGTCTTCGATGAATTCACGGTGAAACAACGTCGACGGAAGTCATCTTCTATTGTATTTCTGTATTTGTTGGCGCCGCCTAGGCAGCGCCGTTCCAAAATTTGGGTTTGGCAAGGCCACATGTTTCCATGAGCCAGATCGAATCTTTACCTCAAACTTGGGTAATTAAACCGTCGCTGTTGGTCCGTCACTGCTCTTACGTGTCGGTGCGTGCTAGCCGGTGTAGAGCCGGGTCTTCACTTGTTCTTCACCATTCTTCACTTGTTCTTCACCATTCTTCACTTGTTCTTTACCATTCTTCACTCCTTCTTTACCATTCTTCACTTGTTCTTCACTATTCTTTATTTTCTCTTCACCATTCTTCACCATTCTTCACTTGTTCTTCACCATTCTTCACTTGCTCTTCACCATTCTTCACTTGTTCTTTACCATTCTTCACTATTTTTTATTTTCTCTTCACCATTCTTCACCATTCTTCACTTGTTCTTCACCATTCTTCACTTGCTCTTCACCATTCTTCACTTGTTCTTTACCATTCTTCACTTGTTCTTCACCATTCTTCACTCCTTCTTTCACTCCTTCTTTACCATTCTTCACTTGTTACTTGGGTCCGACTCCGATACCTCATTCGCTATCGGTCAGTAAATGCATGAACAGAGCGTTGCCGACGTGGTCTTCGATGAATTCACGGTGAAACAACGTCGACGGAAGTCATCTTCTATTGTATTTCTGTATTTGTTGGCGCCGCCTAGGCAGCGCCGTTCCAAAATTTGGGTTTGGCAAGGCCACATGTTTCCATGAGCCAGATCGAATCTTTACCTCAAACTTGGGTAATTAAACCGACGCTGATGGTCCGTCACTGCTCTTACGAGTCGGGTGCGTGCTAGCCGGTGTAGATCGCTTTTTCACGAATAGAATCGCTCGGAAAAGGCATAACACGGTTGTATATATATGTTTCTTATTTATATCTTCAAAATACGACATAATAAAGCGAATTACGCGTTAAATGTTCGAAATGCAAGCCAAACACCCCCATTTCTCCACTAATTTTGCGGTTTTCGGCCTCAAACTTCCTTAAAAAGTCGTTTTCCCGCGAGGTTTAAGAGCACAGGGCGATGCGCAACGGGCCGGCGAATCGATCTACACCGGTTAGAAGTCGGTACGACCATTTTGAGCCGAGTTACATCCATTTGAGTGAAGGGTACTTTCGATAAGCTATTATTTATTTATTAGCGCCGCCCTGGGGCAGCGCCGATCCAAAATTTCGGTTGACAAGGCCACATGTTACCATGAGCCAGATCGAATCCGTACCTCAAACTTGGTTATTTGAAGGCGATTCAATCGCCACTCTGGCGATTCAATCGCCATTCTGGCGATTCAATCGCACCTTTCTACAACTGCAGCGCGACATGTGCGATTCAATCGCCAAAGGTTATGAATCGCAAGGGCAAGTTTTGTTCAGATTCTCCAGCACTGTGGGGCTTATTATATTAAAGGCGCTCCCACCGCACATCATGCGCCCCCACAGCACTTTATGCGGTGGGAGCGCATACGTATATTTTATGACCCTGTACCACCCTATTTTGAGAAATATGAACTTGGGTCCGACTCCGATACCTCATTCGCTATCGGTCAGTAAATGCATGAACAGAGCGTTGCCGACGTGGTCTTCGATGAATTCACGGTGAAACAACGTCGACGGAAGTCATCTTCTATTGTATTTCTGTATTTGTTGGCGCCGCCTAGGCAGCGCCGTTCCAAAATTTGGGTTTGGCAAGGCCACATGTTTCCATGAGCCAGATCGAATCTTTACCTCAAACTTGGGTAATTAAACCGTCGCTGTTGGTCCGTCACTGCTCTTACGTGTCGGGTGCGTGCTAGCCGGTGTAGAGCCGGGGTCTTCACTTGTTCTTCACCATTCTTCACTTGTTCTTCACCATTCTTCACTTGTTCTTTACCATTCTTCACTCCTTCTTTACCATTCTTCACTTGTTCTTCACTATTCTTTATTTTCTCTTCACCATTCTTCACCATTCTTCACTTGTTCTTCACCATTCTTCACTTGCTCTTCACCATTCTTCACTTGTTCTTTACCATTCTTCACTATTTTTTATTTCTCTTCACCATTCTTCACCATTCTTCACTTGCTCTTCACCATTCTTCACTTGCTCTTCACCATTCTTCACTTGTTCTTTACCATTCTTCACTTGTTCTTCACCATTCTTCACTCCTTCTTTACCATTCTTCACTTGTTACTTGGGTCCGACTCCGATACCTCATTCGCTATCGGTCAGTAAATGCATGAACAGAGCGTTGCCGACGTGGTCTTCGATGAATTCACGGTGAAACAACGTCGACGGAAGTCATCTTCTATTGTATTTCTGTATTTGTTGGCGCCGCCTAGGCAGCGCCGTTCCAAAATTTGGGTTTGGCAAGGCCACATGTTTCCATGAGCCAGATCGAATCTTTACCTCAAACTTGGGTAATTAAACCGACGCTGATGGTCCGTCACTGCTCTTACGAGTCGGGTGCGTGCTAGCCGGTGTAGATCGCTTTTTCACGAATAGAATCGCTCGGAAAGGCATAAACACGGTTGTATATATATTGTTTCTTATTTATATCTTCAAAATACGACATAATAAAGCGAATTACGCGTTAAATGTTCGAAATGCAAGCCAAACAATTTCTCCACTAATTTTGCGGTTTTCGGCCTCCCCTTAAAAAGTCGTTTTCCGCGAGGTTCCACTAGCACAGCGGTTTTCGGCCTCAAACTTCCTTAAAAAGTCGTTTTCCGCGAGGTTTAAGAGCACAGGGCGATGCGCAACGGGCCGGCGAATCGATCTACACCGGTTAGAAGTCGGTACGACCATTTTGAGCCGAGTTACATCCATTGAGTGAAGGGTACTTTCGATAAGCTATTATTTATTTATTAGCGCCGCCCTGGGGCAGCGCCGATCCAAAATTTCGGTTGACAAGGCCACATGTTACCATGAGCCAGATCGAATCCGTACCTCAAACTTGGTTATTTGAAGGCGATTCAATCGCCACTCTGGCGATTCAATCGCCATTCTGGCGATTCAATCGCACCTTTCTACAACTGCAGCGCGACATGTGCGATTCAATCGCCAAAGGTTATGAATCGCAAGGGCAAGTTTTGTTCAGATTCTCCAGCACTGTGGGGCTTATTATATTAAAGGCGCTCCCACCGCACATCATGCGCCCCCACAGCACTTTATGCGGTGGGAGCGCATACGTATATTTTATGACCCTGTACCACCCTATTTTGAGAAATATGAACTTGGGTCCGACTCCGATACCTCATTCGCTATCGGTCAGTAAATGCATGAACAGAGCGTTGCCGACGTGGTCTTCGATGAATTCACGGTGAAACAACGTCGACGGAAGTCATCTTCTATTGTATTTCTGTATTTGTTGGCGCCGCCTAGGCAGCGCCGTTCCAAAATTTGGGTTTGGCAAGGCCACATGTTTCCATGAGCCAGATCGAATCTTTACCTCAAACTTGGGTAATTAAACCGTCGCTGTTGGTCCGTCACTGCTCTTACGTGTCGGTGCGTGCTAGCCGGTGTAGAGCCGGGGTCTTCACTTGTTCTTCACCATTCTTCACTTGTTCTTCACCATTCTTCACTTGTTCTTTACCATTCTTCACTCCTTCTTTACCATTCTTCACTTGTTCTTCACTATTCTTTATTTTCTCTTCACCATTCTTCACCATTCTTCACTTGTTCTTCACCATTCTTCACTTGCTCTTCACCATTCTTCACTTGTTCTTTACCATTCTTCACTATTTTTTATTTTCTCTTCACCATTCTTCACCATTCTTCACTTGTTCTTCACCATTCTTCACTTGCTCTTCACCATTCTTCACTTGTTCTTTACCATTCTTCACTTGTTCTTTACCATTCTTCACTCCTTCTTTACCATTCTTCACTTGTTCTTCACTATTCTTTATTTTCTCTTCACCATTCTTCACTTGTTCTTTACCATTCTTCACTTGTTCTTCACCATTCTTCACTCCTTCTTTACCATTCTTCACTTGTTACTTGGGTCCGACTCCGATACCTCATTCGCTATCGGTCAGTAAATGCATGAACAGAGCGTTGCCGACGTGGTCTTCGATGAATTCACGGTGAAACAACGTCGACGGAAGTCATCTTCTATTGTATTTCTGTATTTGTTGGCGCCGCCTAGGCAGCGCCGTTCCAAAATTTGGGTTTGGCAAGGCCACATGTTTCCATGAGCCAGATCGAATCTTTACCTCAAACTTGGGTAATTAAACCGTCGCTGTTGGTCCGTCACTGCTCTTACGTGTCGGGTGCGTGCTAGCCGGTGTAGAGCCGGGGTCTTCACTTGTTCTTCACCATTCTTCACTTGTTCTTCACCATTCTTCACTTGTTCTTTACCATTCTTCACTCCTTCTTTACCATTCTTCACTTGTTCTTCACTATTCTTTATTTTCTCTTCACCATTCTTCACCATTCTTCACTTGTTCTTCACCATTCTTCACTTGCTCTTCACCATTCTTCACTTGTTCTTTACCATTCTTCACTATTTTTTATTTTCTCTTCACCATTCTTCACCATTCTTCACTTGTTCTTCACCATTCTTCACTTGCTCTTCACCATTCTTCACTTGTTCTTTACCATTCTTCACTTGTTCTTTACCATTCTTCACTCCTTCTTTACCATTCTTCACTTGTTCTTCACTATTCTTTATTTTCTCTTCACCATTCTTCACTTGTTCTTTACCATTCTTCACTTGTTCTTCACCATTCTTCACTCCTTCTTTACCATTCTTCACTTGTTACTTGGGTCCGACTCCGATACCTCATTCGCTATCGGTCAGTAAATGCATGAACAGAGCGTTGCCGACGTGGTCTTCGATGAATTCACGGTGAAACAACGTCGACGGAAGTCATCTTCTATTGTATTTCTGTATTTGTTGGCGCCGCCTAGGCAGCGCCGTTCCAAAATTTGGGTTTGGCAAGGCCACATGTTTCCATGAGCCAGATCGAATCTTTACCTCAAACTTGGGTAATTAAACCGACGCTGATGGTCCGTCACTGCTCTTACGAGTCGGGTGCGTGCTAGCCGGTGTTGATCGCTTTTTCACGAATAGAATCGCTCGGAAAAGGCATAAACACGGTTGTATATATATTGTTTCTTATTTATATCTTCAAAATACGACATAATAAAGCGAATTACGCGTTAAATGTTCGAAATGCAAGCCAAACACCCCCATTTCTCCACTAATTTTGCGGTTTTCGGCCTCAAACTTCCTTAAAAAGTCGTTTTCCGCGAGGTTTAAGAGCACAGGGCGATGCGCAACGGGCCGGCGAATCGATCTACACGGTTAGAAGTCGGTACGACCATTTTGAGCCGAGTTACATCCATTTGAGTGAAGGGTACTTTCGATAAGCTATTATTTATTTATTAGCGCCGCCCTGGGGCAGCGCCGATCCAAAATTTCGGTTGACAAGGCCACATGTTACCATGAGCCAGATCGAATCCGTACCTCAAACTTGGTTATTTGAAGGCGATTCAATCGCCACTCTGGCGATTCAATCGCCATTCTGGCGATTCAATCGCACCTTTCTACAACTGCAGCGCGACATGTGCGATTCAATCGCCAAAGGTTATGAATCGCAAGGGCAAGTTTTGTTCAGATTCTCCAGCACTGTGGGGCTTATTATATTAAAGGCGCTCCCACCGCACATCATGCGCCCCCACAGCACTTTATGCGGTGGGAGCGCATACGTATATTTTATGACCCTGTACCACCCTATTTTGAGAAATATGAACTTGGGTCCGACTCCGATACCTCATTCGCTATCGGTCAGTAAATGCATGAACAGAGCGTTGCCGACGTGGTCTTCGATGAATTCACGGTGAAACAACGTCGACGGAAGTCATCTTATATTGTATTTCTGTATTTGTTGGCGCCGCCTAGGCAGCGCCGTTCCAAAATTTGGGTTTGGCAAGGCCACATGTTTCCATGAGCCAGATCGAATCTTTACCTCAAACTTGGGTAATTAAACCGTCGCTGTTGGTCCGTCACTGCTCTTACGTGTCGGGTGCGTGCTAGCCGGTGTAGAGCCGGGTCTTCACTTGTTCTTCACCATTCTTCACTTGTTCTTCACCATTCTTCACTTGTTCTTTACCATTCTTCACTCCTTCTTTACCATTCTTCACTTGTTCTTCACTATTCTTTATTTTCTCTTCACCATTCTTCACCATTCTTCACTTGTTCTTCACCATTCTTCACTTGCTCTTCACCATTCTTCACTTGTTCTTTACCATTCTTCACTATTTTTTATTTTCTCTTCACCATTCTTCACCATTCTTCACTTGTTCTTCACCATTCTTCACTTGCTCTTCACCATTCTTCACTTGTTCTTTACCATTCTTCACTTGTTCTTTACCATTCTTCACTCCTTCTTTACCATTCTTCACTTGTTCTTCACTATTCTTTATTTTCTCTTCACCATTCTTCACTTGTTCTTTACCATTCTTCACTTGTTCTTCACCATTCTTCACTCCTTCTTTACCATTCTTCACTTGTTACTTGGGTCCGACTCCGATACCTCATTCGCTATCGGTCAGTAAATGCATGAACAGAGCGTTGCCGACGTGGTCTTCGATGAATTCACGGTGAACAACGTCGACGGAAGTCATCTTCTATTGTATTTCTGTATTTGTTGGCGCCGCCTAGGCAGCGCCGTTCCAAAATTTGGGTTTGGCAAGGCCACATGTTTCCATGAGCCAGATCGAATCTTTACCTCAAACTTGGGTAATTAAACCGTCGCTGTTGGTCCGTCACTGCTCTTACGTGTCGGGTGCGTGCTAGCCGGTGTAGAGCCGGGGTCTTCACTTGTTCTTCACCATTCTTCACTTGTTCTTCACCATTCTTCACTTGTTCTTTACCATTCTTCACTCCTTCTTTACCATTCTTCACTTGTTCTTCACTATTCTTTATTTTCTCTTCACCATTCTTCACCATTCTTCACTTGTTCTTCACCATTCTTCACTTGCTCTTCACCATTCTTCACTTGTTCTTTACCATTCTTCACTATTTTTTATTTCTCTTCACCATTCTTCACCATTCTTCACTTGTTCTTCACCATTCTTCACTTGCTCTTCACCATTCTTCACTTGTTCTTTACCATTCTTCACTTGTTCTTTACCATTCTTCACTCCTTCTTTACCATTCTTCACTTGTTCTTCACTATTCTTTATTTTCTCTTCACCATTCTTCACTTGTTCTTTACCATTCTTCACTTGTTCTTCACCATTCTTCACTCCTTCTTTACCATTCTTCACTTGTTACTTGGGTCCGACTCCGATACCTCATTCGCTATCGGTCAGTAAATGCATGAACAGAGCGTTGCCGACGTGGTCTTCGATGAATTCACGGTGAAACAACGTCGACGGAAGTCATCTTCTATTGTATTTCTGTATTTGTTGGCGCCGCCTAGGCAGCGCCGTTCCAAAATTTGGGTTTGGCAAGGCCACATGTTTCCATGAGCCAGATCGAATCTTTACCTCAAACTTGGGTAATTAAACCGTCGCTGTTGGTCCGTCACTGCTCTTACGTGTCGGGTGCGTGCTAGCCGGTGTAGAGCCGGGGTCTTCACTTGTTCTTCACCATTCTTCACTTGTTCTTCACCATTCTTCACTTGTTCTTTACCATTCTTCACTCCTTCTTTACCATTCTTCACTTGTTCTTCACTATTCTTTATTTTCTCTTCACCATTCTTCACCATTCTTCACTTGTTCTTCACCATTCTTCACTTGCTCTTCACCATTCTTCACTTGTTCTTTACCATTCTTCACTATTTTTTATTTTCTCTTCACCATTCTTCACCATTCTTCACTTGTTCTTCACCATTCTTCACTTGCTCTTCACCATTCTTCACTTGTTCTTTACCATTCTTCACTTGTTCTTTACCATTCTTCACTCCTTCTTTACCATTCTTCACTTGTTCTTCACTATTCTTTATTTTCTCTTCACCATTCTTCACTTGTTCTTTACCATTCTTCACTTGTTCTTCACCATTCTTCACTCCTTCTTTACCATTCTTCACTTGTTACTTGGGTCCGACTCCGATACCTCATTCGCTATCGGTCAGTAAATGCATGAACAGAGCGTTGCCGACGTGGTCTTCGATGAATTCACGGTGAAACAACGTCGACGGAAGTCATCTTCTATTGTATTTCTGTATTTGTTGGCGCCGCCTAGGCAGCGCCGTTCCAAAATTTGGGTTTGGCAAGGCCACATGTTTCCATGAGCCAGATCGAATCTTTACCTCAAACTTGGGTAATTAAACCGTCGCTGTTGGTCCGTCACTGCTCTTACGTGTCGGGTGCGTGCTAGCCGGTGTAGAGCCGGGGTCTTCACTTGTTCTTCACCATTCTTCACTTGTTCTTCACCATTCTTCACTTGTTCTTTACCATTCTTCACTCCTTCTTTACCATTCTTCACTTGTTCTTCACTATTCTTTATTTTCTCTTCACCATTCTTCACCATTCTTCACTTGTTCTTCACCATTCTTCACTTGCTCTTCACCATTCTTCACTTGTTCTTTACCATTCTTCACTATTTTTTATTTTCTCTTCACCATTCTTCACCATTCTTCACTTGTTCTTCACCATTCTTCACTTGCTCTTCACCATTCTTCACTTGTTCTTTACCATTCTTCACTTGTTCTTTACCATTCTTCACTCCTTCTTTACCATTCTTCACTTGTTCTTCACTATTCTTTATTTTCTCTTCACCATTCTTCACTTGTTCTTTACCATTCTTCACTTGTTCTTCACCATTCTTCACTCCTTCTTTACCATTCTTCACTTGTTACTTGGGTCCGACTCCGATACCTCATTCGCTATCGGTCAGTAAATGCATGAACAGAGCGTTGCCGACGTGGTCTTCGATGAATTCACGGTGAAACAACGTCGACGGAAGTCATCTTCTATTGTATTTCTGTATTTGTTGGCGCCGCCTAGGCAGCGCCGTTCCAAAATTTGGGTTTGGCAAGGCCACATGTTTCCATGAGCCAGATCGAATCTTTACCTCAAACTTGGGTAATTAAACCGTCGCTGTTGGTCCGTCACTGCTCTTACGTGTCGGGTGCGTGCTAGCCGGTGTAGAGCCGGGTCTTCACTTGTTCTTCACCATTCTTCACTTGTTCTTCACCATTCTTCACTTGTTCTTTACCATTCTTCACTCCTTCTTTACCATTCTTCACTTGTTCTTCACTATTCTTTATTTTCTCTTCACCATTCTTCACCATTCTTCACTTGTTCTTCACCATTCTTCACTTGCTCTTCACCATTCTTCACTTGTTCTTTACCATTCTTCACTATTTTTTATTTTCTCTTCACCATTCTTCACCATTCTTCACTTGTTCTTCACCATTCTTCACTTGCTCTTCACCATTCTTCACTTGTTCTTTACCATTCTTCACTTGTTCTTTACCATTCTTCACTCCTTCTTTACCATTCTTCACTTGTTCTTCACTATTCTTTATTTTCTCTTCACCATTCTTCACTTGTTCTTTACCATTCTTCACTTGTTCTTCACCATTCTTCACTCCTTCTTTACCATTCTTCACTTGTTACTTGGGTCCGACTCCGATACCTCATTCGCTATCGGTCAGTAAATGCATGAACAGAGCGTTGCCGACGTGGTCTTCGATGAATTCACGGTGAAACAACGTCGACGGAAGTCATCTTCTATTGTATTTCTGTATTTGTTGGCGCCGCCTAGGCAGCGCCGTTCCAAAATTTGGGTTTGGCAAGGCCACATGTTTCCATGAGCCAGATCGAATCTTTACCTCAAACTTGGGTAATTAAACCGACGCTGATGGTCCGTCACTGCTCTTACGAGTCGGGTGCGTGCTAGCCGGTGTAGATCGCTTTTTCACGAATAGAATCGCTCGGAAAAGGCATAAACACGGTTGTATATATATTGTTTCTTATTTATATCTTCAAAATACGACATAATAAAGCGAATTACGCGTTAAATGTTCGAAATGCAAGCCAAACACCCCCATTTCTCCACTAATTTTGCGGTTTTCGGCCTCAAACTTCCTTAAAAAGTCGTTTTCCGCGAGGTTTAAGAGCACAGGGCGATGCGCAACGGGCCGGCGAATCGATCTACACCGGTTAGAAGTCGGTACGACCATTTTGAGCCGAGTTACATCCATTTGAGTGAAGGGTACTTTCGATAAGCTATTATTTATTTATTAGCGCCGCCCTGGGCAGCGCCGATCCAAAATTTCGGTTGACAAGGCCACATGTTACCATGAGCCAGATCGAATCCGTACCTCAAACTTGGTTATTTGAAGGCGATTCAATCGCCACTCTGGCGATTCAATCGCCATTCTGGCGATTCAATCGCACCTTTCTACAACTGCAGCGCGACATGTGCGATTCAATCGCCAAAGGTTATGAATCGCAAGGGCAAGTTTTGTTCAGATTCTCCAGCACTGTGGGCTTATTATATTAAAGGCGCTCCCACCGCACATCATGCGCCCCACAGCACTTTATGCGGTGGGAGCGCATACGTATATTTTATGACCCTGTACCACCCTATTTTGAGAAATATGAACTTGGGTCCGACTCCGATACCTCATTCGCTATCGGTCAGTAAATGCATGAACAGAGCGTTGCCGACGTGGTCTTCGATGAATTCACGGTGAAACAACGTCGACGGAAGTCATCTTCTATTGTATTTCTGTATTTGTTGGCGCCGCCTAGGCAGCGCCGTTCCAAAATTTGGGTTTGGCAAGGCCACATGTTTCCATGAGCCAGATCGAATCTTTACCTCAAACTTGGGTAATTAAACCGACGCTGATGGTCCGTCACTGCTCTTACGAGTCGGGTGCGTGCTAGCCGGTGTTGATCGCTTTTTCACGAATAGAATCGCTCGGAAAAGGCATAAACACGGTTGTATATATATTGTTTCTTATTTATATCTTCAAAATACGACATAATAAAGCGAATTACGCGTTAAATGTTCGAAATGCAAGCCAAACACCCCCATTTCTCCACTAATTTTGCGGTTTTCGGCCTCAAACTTCCTTAAAAAGTCGTTTTCCGCGAGGTTTAAGAGCACAGGGCGATGCGCAACGGGCCGGCGAATCGATCTACACCGGTTAGAAGTCGGTACGACCATTTTGAGCCGAGTTACATCCATTTGAGTGAAGGGTACTTTCGATAAGCTATTATTTATTTATTAGCGCCGCCCTGGGGCAGCGCCGATCCAAAATTTCGGTTGACAAGGCCACATGTTACCATGAGCCAGATCGAATCCGTACCTCAAACTTGGTTATTTGAAGGCGATTCAATCGCCACTCTGGCGATTCAATCGCCATTCTGGCGATTCAATCGCACCTTTCTACAACTGCAGCGCGACATGTGCGATTCAATCGCCAAAGGTTATGAATCGCAAGGGCAAGTTTTGTTCAGATTCTCCAGCACTGTGGGGCTTATTATATTAAAGGCGCTCCCACCGCACATCATGCGCCCCCACAGCACTTTATGCGGTGGGAGCGCATACGTATATTTTATGACCCTGTACCACCCTATTTTGAGAAATATGAACTTGGGTCCGACTCCGATACCTCATTCGCTATCGGTCAGTAAATGCATGAACAGAGCGTTGCCGACGTGGTCTTCGATGAATTCACGGTGAAACAACGTCGACGGAAGTCATCTTCTATTGTATTTCTGTATTTGTTGGCGCCGCCTAGGCAGCGCCGTTCCAAAATTTGGGTTTGGCAAGGCCACATGTTTCCATGAGCCAGATCGAATCTTTACCTCAAACTTGGGTAATTAAACCGACGCTGATGGTCCGTCACTGCTCTTACGAGTCGGGTGCGTGCTAGCCGGTGTTGATCGCTTTTTCACGAATAGAATCGCTCGGAAAAGGCATAAACACGGTTGTATATATATTGTTTCTTATTTATATCTTCAAAATACGACATAATAAAGCGAATTACGCGTTAAATGTTCGAAATGCAAGCCAAACACCCCCATTTCTCCACTAATTTTGCGGTTTTCGGCCTCAAACTTCCTTAAAAAGTCGTTTTCCGCGAGGTTTAAGAGCACAGGGCGATGCGCAACGGGCCGGCGAATCGATCTACACCGGTTAGAAGTCGGTACGACCATTTTGAGCCGAGTTACATCCATTTGAGTGAAGGGTACTTTCGATAAGCTATTATTTATTTATTAGCGCCGCCCTGGGGCAGCGCCGATCCAAAATTTCGGTTGACAAGGCCACATGTTACCATGAGCCAGATCGAATCCGTACCTCAAACTTGGTTATTTGAAGGCGATTCAATCGCCACTCTGGCGATTCAATCGCCATTCTGGCGATTCAATCGCACCTTTCTACAACTGCAGCGCGACATGTGCGATTCAATCGCCAAAGGTTATGAATCGCAAGGGCAAGTTTTGTTCAGATTCTCCAGCACTGTGGGGCTTATTATATTAAAGGCGCTCCCACCGCACATCATGCGCCCCACAGCACTTTATGCGGTGGGAGCGCATACGTATATTTTATGACCCTGTACCACCCTATTTTGAGAAATATGAACTTGGGTCCGACTCCGATACCTCATTCGCTATCGGTCAGTAAATGCATGAACAGAGCGTTGCCGACGTGGTCTTCGATGAATTCACGGTGAAACAACGTCGACGGAAGTCATCTTCTATTGTATTTCTGTATTTGTTGGCGCCGCCTAGGCAGCGCCGTTCCAAAATTTGGGTTTGGCAAGGCCACATGTTTCCATGAGCCAGATCGAATCTTTACCTCAAACTTGGGTAATTAAACCGTCGCTGTTGGTCCGTCACTGCTCTTACGTGTCGGGTGCGTGCTAGCCGGTGTAGAGCCGGGGTCTTCACTTGTTCTTCACCATTCTTCACTTGTTCTTCACCATTCTTCACTTGTTCTTTACCATTCTTCACTCCTTCTTTACCATTCTTCACTTGTTCTTCACTATTCTTTATTTTCTCTTCACCATTCTTCACCATTCTTCACTTGTTCTTCACCATTCTTCACTTGCTCTTCACCATTCTTCACTTGTTCTTTACCATTCTTCACTATTTTTTATTTTCTCTTCACCATTCTTCACCATTCTTCACTTGTTCTTCACCATTCTTCACTTGCTCTTCACCATTCTTCACTTGTTCTTTACCATTCTTCACTTGTTCTTTACCATTCTTCACTCCTTCTTTACCATTCTTCACTTGTTCTTCACTATTCTTTATTTTCTCTTCACCATTCTTCACTTGTTCTTTACCATTCTTCACTTGTTCTTCACCATTCTTCACTCCTTCTTTACCATTCTTCACTTGTTACTTGGGTCCGACTCCGATACCTCATTCGCTATCGGTCAGTAAATGCATGAACAGAGCGTTGCCGACGTGGTCTTCGATGAATTCACGGTGAAACAACGTCGACGGAAGTCATCTTCTATTGTATTTCTGTATTTGTTGGCGCCGCCTAGGCAGCGCCGTTCCAAAATTTGGGTTTGGCAAGGCCACATGTTTCCATGAGCCAGATCGAATCTTTACCTCAAACTTGGGTAATTAAACCGACGCTGATGGTCCGTCACTGCTCTTACGAGTCGGGTGCGTGCTAGCCGGTGTTGATCGCTTTTTCACGAATAGAATCGCTCGGAAAAGGCATAAACACGGTTGTATATATATTGTTTCTTATTTATATCTTCAAAATACGACATAATAAAGCGAATTACGCGTTAAATGTTCGAAATGCAAGCCAAACACCCCCATTTCTCCACTAATTTTGCGGTTTTCGGCCTCAAACTTCCTTAAAAAGTCGTTTTCCGCGAGGTTTAAGAGCACAGGGCGATGCGCAACGGGCCGGCGAATCGATCTACACCGGTTAGAAGTCGGTACGACCATTTTGAGCCGAGTTACATCCATTTGAGTGAAGGGTACTTTCGATAAGCTATTATTTATTTATTAGCGCCGCCCTGGGGCAGCGCCGATCCAAAATTTCGGTTGACAAGGCCACATGTTACCATGAGCCAGATCGAATCCGTACCTCAAACTTGGTTATTTGAAGGCGATTCAATCGCCACTCTGGCGATTCAATCGCCATTCTGGCGATTCAATCGCACCTTTCTACAACTGCAGCGCGACATGTGCGATTCAATCGCCAAAGGTTATGAATCGCAAGGGCAAGTTTTGTTCAGATTCTCCAGCACTGTGGGGCTTATTATATTAAAGGCGCTCCCACCGCACATCATGCGCCCCCACAGCACTTTATGCGGTGGGAGCGCATACGTATATTTTATGACCCTGTACCACCCTATTTTGAGAAATATGAACTTGGGTCCGACTCCGATACCTCATTCGCTATCGGTCAGTAAATGCATGAACAGAGCGTTGCCGACGTGGTCTTCGATGAATTCACGGTGAAACAACGTCGACGGAAGTCATCTTCTATTGTATTTCTGTATTTGTTGGCGCCGCCTAGGCAGCGCCGTTCCAAAATTTGGGTTTGGCAAGGCCACATGTTTCCATGAGCCAGATCGAATCTTTACCTCAAACTTGGGTAATTAAACCGTCGCTGTTGGTCCGTCACTGCTCTTACGTGTCGGGTGCGTGCTAGCCGGTGTAGAGCCGGGGTCTTCACTTGTTCTTCACCATTCTTCACTTGTTCTTCACCATTCTTCACTTGTTCTTTACCATTCTTCACTCCTTCTTTACCATTCTTCACTTGTTCTTCACTATTCTTTATTTTCTCTTCACCATTCTTCACCATTCTTCACTTGTTCTTCACCATTCTTCACTTGCTCTTCACCATTCTTCACTTGTTCTTTACCATTCTTCACTATTTTTTATTTTCTCTTCACCATTCTTCACCATTCTTCACTTGTTCTTCACCATTCTTCACTTGCTCTTCACCATTCTTCACTTGTTCTTTACCATTCTTCACTTGTTCTTTACCATTCTTCACTCCTTCTTTACCATTCTTCACTTGTTCTTCACTATTCTTTATTTTCTCTTCACCATTCTTCACTTGTTCTTTACCATTCTTCACTTGTTCTTCACCATTCTTCACTCCTTCTTTACCATTCTTCACTTGTTACTTGGGTCCGACTCCGATACCTCATTCGCTATCGGTCAGTAAATGCATGAACAGAGCGTTGCCGACGTGGTCTTCGATGAATTCACGGTGAAACAACGTCGACGGAAGTCATCTTCTATTGTATTTCTGTATTTGTTGGCGCCGCCTAGGCAGCGCCGTTCCAAAATTTGGGTTTGGCAAGGCCACATGTTTCCATGAGCCAGATCGAATCTTTACCTCAAACTTGGGTAATTAAACCGACGCTGATGGTCCGTCACTGCTCTTACGAGTCGGGTGCGTGCTAGCCGGTGTTGATCGCTTTTTCACGAATAGAATCGCTCGGAAAAGGCATAAACACGGTTGTATATATATTGTTTCTTATTTATATCTTCAAAATACGACATAATAAAGCGAATTACGCGTTAAATGTTCGAAATGCAAGCCAAACACCCCCATTTCTCCACTAATTTTGCGGTTTTCGGCCTCAAACTTCCTTAAAAAGTCGTTTTCCGCGAGGTTTAAGAGCACAGGGCGATGCGCAACGGGCCGGCGAATCGATCTACACCGGTTAGAAGTCGGTACGACCATTTTGAGCCGAGTTACATCCATTTGAGTGAAGGTACTTTCGATAAGCTATTATTTATTTATTAGCGCCGCCCTGGGGCAGCGCCGATCCAAAATTTCGGTTGACAAGGCCACATGTTACCATGAGCCAGATCGAATCCGTACCTCAAACTTGGTTATTTGAAGGCGATTCAATCGCCACTCTGGCGATTCAATCGCCATTCTGGCGATTCAATCGCACCTTTCTACAACTGCAGCGCGACATGTGCGATTCAATCGCCAAAGGTTATGAATCGCAAGGGCAAGTTTTGTTCAGATTCTCCAGCACTGTGGGGCTTATTATATTAAAGCGCTCCCACCGCACATCATGCGCCCCCACAGCACTTTATGCGGTGGGAGCGCATACGTATATTTTATGACCCTGTACCACCCTATTTTGAGAAATATGAACTTGGGTCCGACTCCGATACCTCATTCGCTATCGGTCAGTAAATGCATGAACAGAGCGTTGCCGACGTGGTCTTCGATGAATTCACGGTGAAACAACGTCGACGGAAGTCATCTTCTATTGTATTTCTGTATTTGTTGGCGCCGCCTAGGCAGCGCCGTTCCAAAATTTGGGTTTGGCAAGGCCACATGTTTCCATGAGCCAGATCGAATCTTTACCTCAAACTTGGGTAATTAAACCGTCGCTGTTGGTCCGTCACTGCTCTTACGTGTCGGGTGCGTGCTAGCCGGTGTAGAGCCGGGGTCTTCACTTGTTCTTCACCATTCTTCACTTGTTCTTCACCATTCTTCACTTGTTCTTTACCATTCTTCACTCCTTCTTTACCATTCTTCACTTGTTCTTCACTATTCTTTATTTTCTCTTCACCATTCTTCACCATTCTTCACTTGTTCTTCACCATTCTTCACTTGCTCTTCACCATTCTTCACTTGTTCTTTACCATTCTTCACTATTTTTTATTTTCTCTTCACCATTCTTCACCATTCTTCACTTGTTCTTCACCATTCTTCACTTGCTCTTCACCATTCTTCACTTGTTCTTTACCATTCTTCACTTGTTCTTTACCATTCTTCACTCCTTCTTTACCATTCTTCACTTGTTCTTCACTATTCTTTATTTTCTCTTCACCATTCTTCACTTGTTCTTTACCATTCTTCACTTGTTCTTCACCATTCTTCACTCCTTCTTTACCATTCTTCACTTGTTACTTGGGTCCGACTCCGATACCTCATTCGCTATCGGTCAGTAAATGCATGAACAGAGCGTTGCCGACGTGGTCTTCGATGAATTCACGGTGAAACAACGTCGACGGAAGTCATCTTCTATTGTATTTCTGTATTTGTTGGCGCCGCCTAGGCAGCGCCGTTCCAAAATTTGGGTTTGGCAAGGCCACATGTTTCCATGAGCCAGATCGAATCTTTACCTCAAACTTGGGTAATTAAACCGACGCTGATGGTCCGTCACTGCTCTTACGAGTCGGGTGCGTGCTAGCCGGTGTTGATCGCTTTTTCACGAATAGAATCGCTCGGAAAAGGCATAAACACGGTTGTATATATATTGTTTCTTATTTATATCTTCAAAATACGACATAATAAAGCGAATTACGCGTTAAATGTTCGAAATGCAAGCCAAACACCCCCATTTCTCCACTAATTTTGCGGTTTTCGGCCTCAAACTTCCTTAAAAAGTCGTTTTCCGCGAGGTTTTAAGAGCACAGGGCGATGCGCAACGGGCCGGCGAATCGATCTACACCGGTTAGAAGTCGGTACGACCATTTTGAGCCGAGTTACATCCATTTGAGTGAAGGGTACTTTCGATAAGCTATTATTTATTTATTAGCGCCGCCCTGGGGCAGCGCCGATCCAAAATTTCGGTTGACAAGGCCACATGTTACCATGAGCCAGATCGAATCCGTACCTCAAACTTGGTTATTTGAAGGCGATTCAATCGCCACTCTGGCGATTCAATCGCCATTCTGGCGATTCAATCGCACCTTTCTACAACTGCAGCGCGACATGTGCGATTCAATCGCCAAAGGTTATGAATCGCAAGGGCAAGTTTTGTTCAGATTCTCCAGCACTGTGGGGCTTATTATATTAAAGGCGCTCCCACCGCACATCATGCGCCCCCACAGCACTTTATGCGGTGGGAGCGCATACGTATATTTTATGACCCTGTACCACCCTATTTTGAGAAATATGAACTTGGGTCCGACTCCGATACCTCATTCGCTATCGGTCAGTAAATGCATGAACAGAGCGTTGCCGACGTGGTCTTCGATGAATTCACGGTGAAACAACGTCGACGGAAGTCATCTTCTATTGTATTTCTGTATTTGTTGGCGCCGCCTAGGCAGCGCCGTTCCAAAATTTGGGTTTGGCAAGGCCACATGTTTCCATGAGCCAGATCGAATCTTTACCTCAAACTTGGGTAATTAAACCGTCGCTGTTGGTCCGTCACTGCTCTTACGTGTCGGGTGCGTGCTAGCCGGTGTAGAGCCGGGGTCTTCACTTGTTCTTCACCATTCTTCACTTGTTCTTCACCATTCTTCACTTGTTCTTTACCATTCTTCACTCCTTCTTTACCATTCTTCACTTGTTCTTCACTATTCTTTATTTTCTCTTCACCATTCTTCACCATTCTTCACTTGTTCTTCACCATTCTTCACTTGCTCTTCACCATTCTTCACTTGTTCTTTACCATTCTTCACTATTTTTTATTTTCTCTTCACCATTCTTCACCATTCTTCACTTGTTCTTCACCATTCTTCACTTGCTCTTCACCATTCTTCACTTGTTCTTTACCATTCTTCACTTGTTCTTTACCATTCTTCACTCCTTCTTTACCATTCTTCACTTGTTCTTCACTATTCTTTATTTTCTCTTCACCATTCTTCACTTGTTCTTTACCATTCTTCACTTGTTCTTCACCATTCTTCACTCCTTCTTTACCATTCTTCACTTGTTACTTGGGTCCGACTCCGATACCTCATTCGCTATCGGTCAGTAAATGCATGAACAGAGCGTTGCCGACGTGGTCTTCGATGAATTCACGGTGAAACAACGTCGACGGAAGTCATCTTCTATTGTATTTCTGTATTTGTTGGCGCCGCCTAGGCAGCGCCGTTCCAAAATTTGGGTTTGGCAAGGCCACATGTTTCCATGAGCCAGATCGAATCTTTACCTCAAACTTGGGTAATTAAACCGACGCTGATGGTCCGTCACTGCTCTTACGAGTCGGGTGCGTGCTAGCCGGTGTTGATCGCTTTTTCACGAATAGAATCGCTCGGAAAAGGCATAAACACGGTTGTATATATATTGTTTCTTATTTATATCTTCAAAATACGACATAATAAAGCGAATTACGCGTTAAATGTTCGAAATGCAAGCCAAACACCCCCATTTCTCCACTAATTTTGCGGTTTTCGGCCTCAAACTTCCTTAAAAAGTCGTTTTCCGCGAGGTTTAAGAGCACAGGGCGATGCGCAACGGGCCGGCGAATCGATCTACACCGGTTAGAAGTCGGTACGACCATTTTGAGCCGAGTTACATCCATTTGAGTGAAGGGTACTTTCGATAAGCTATTATTTATTTATTAGCGCCGCCCTGGGGCAGCGCCGATCCAAAATTTCGGTTGACAAGGCCACATGTTACCATGAGCCAGATCGAATCCGTACCTCAAACTTGGTTATTTGAAGGCGATTCAATCGCCACTCTGGCGATTCAATCGCCATTCTGGCGATTCAATCGCACCTTTCTACAACTGCAGCGCGACATGTGCGATTCAATCGCCAAAGGTTATGAATCGCAAGGGCAAGTTTTGTTCAGATTCTCCAGCACTGTGGGGCTTATTATATTAAAGGCGCTCCCACCGCACATCATGCGCCCCCACAGCACTTTATGCGGTGGGAGCGCATACGTATATTTTATGACCCTGTACCACCCTATTTTGAGAAATATGAACTTGGGTCCGACTCCGATACCTCATTCGCTATCGGTCAGTAAATGCATGAACAGAGCGTTGCCGACGTGGTCTTCGATGAATTCACGGTGAAACAACGTCGACGGAAGTCATCTTCTATTGTATTTCTGTATTTGTTGGCGCCGCCTAGGCAGCGCCGTTCCAAAATTTGGGTTTGGCAAGGCCACATGTTTCCATGAGCCAGATCGAATCTTTACCTCAAACTTGGGTAATTAAACCGTCGCTGTTGGTCCGTCACTGCTCTTACGTGTCGGGTGCGTGCTAGCCGGTGTAGAGCCGGGGTCTTCACTTGTTCTTCACCATTCTTCACTTGTTCTTCACCATTCTTCACTTGTTCTTTACCATTCTTCACTCCTTCTTTACCATTCTTCACTTGTTCTTCACTATTCTTTATTTTCTCTTCACCATTCTTCACCATTCTTCACTTGTTCTTCACCATTCTTCACTTGCTCTTCACCATTCTTCACTTGTTCTTTACCATTCTTCACTATTTTTTATTTTCTCTTCACCATTCTTCACCATTCTTCACTTGTTCTTCACCATTCTTCACTTGCTCTTCACCATTCTTCACTTGTTCTTTACCATTCTTCACTTGTTCTTTACCATTCTTCACTCCTTCTTTACCATTCTTCACTTGTTCTTCACTATTCTTTATTTTCTCTTCACCATTCTTCACTTGTTCTTTACCATTCTTCACTTGTTCTTCACCATTCTTCACTCCTTCTTTACCATTCTTCACTTGTTACTTGGGTCCGACTCCGATACCTCATTCGCTATCGGTCAGTAAATGCATGAACAGAGCGTTGCCGACGTGGTCTTCGATGAATTCACGTGAAACAACGTCGACGGAAGTCATCTTCTATTGTATTTCTGTATTTGTTGGCGCCGCCTAGGCAGCGCCGTTCCAAAATTTGGGTTTGGCAAGGCCACATGTTTCCATGAGCCAGATCGAATCTTTACCTCAAACTTGGGTAATTAAACCGTCGCTGTTGGTCCGTCACTGCTCTTACGTGTCGGGTGCGTGCTAGCCGGTGTAGAGCCGGGGTCTTCACTTGTTCTTCACCATTCTTCACTTGTTCTTCACCATTCTTCACTTGTTCTTTACCATTCTTCACTCCTTCTTTACCATTCTTCACTTGTTCTTCACTATTCTTTATTTTCTCTTCACCATTCTTCACCATTCTTCACTTGTTCTTCACCATTCTTCACTTGCTCTTCACCATTCTTCACTTGTTCTTTACCATTCTTCACTATTTTTTATTTTCTCTTCACCATTCTTCACCATTCTTCACTTGTTCTTCACCATTCTTCACTTGCTCTTCACCATTCTTCACTTGTTCTTTACCATTCTTCACTTGTTCTTTACCATTCTTCACTCCTTCTTTACCATTCTTCACTTGTTCTTCACTATTCTTTATTTTCTCTTCACCATTCTTCACTTGTTCTTTACCATTCTTCACTTGTTCTTCACCATTCTTCACTCCTTCTTTACCATTCTTCACTTGTTACTTGGGTCCGACTCCGATACCTCATTCGCTATCGGTCAGTAAATGCATGAACAGAGCGTTGCCGACGTGGTCTTCGATGAATTCACGGTGAAACAACGTCGACGGAAGTCATCTTCTATTGTATTTCTGTATTTGTTGGCGCCGCCTAGGCAGCGCCGTTCCAAAATTTGGGTTTGGCAAGGCCACATGTTTCCATGAGCCAGATCGAATCTTTACCTCAAACTTGGGTAATTAAACCGACGCTGATGGTCCGTCACTGCTCTTACGAGTCGGGTGCGTGCTAGCCGGTGTTGATCGCTTTTTCACGAATAGAATCGCTCGGAAAAGGCATAAACACGGTTGTATATATATTGTTTCTTATTTATATCTTCAAAATACGACATAATAAAGCGAATTACGCGTTAAATGTTCGAAATGCAAGCCAAACACCCCCATTTCTCCACTAATTTTGCGGTTTTCGGCCTCAAACTTCCTTAAAAAGTCGTTTTCCGCGAGGTTTAAGAGCACAGGGCGATGCGCAACGGGCCGGCGAATCGATCTACACCGGTTAGAAGTCGGTACGACCATTTTGAGCCGAGTTACATCCATTTGAGTGAAGGGTACTTTCGATAAGCTATTATTTATTTATTAGCGCCGCCCTGGGGCAGCGCCGATCCAAAATTTCGGTTGACAAGGCCACATGTTACCATGAGCCAGATCGAATCCGTACCTCAAACTTGGTTATTTGAAGGCGATTCAATCGCCACTCTGGCGATTCAATCGCCATTCTGGCGATTCAATCGCACCTTTCTACAACTGCAGCGCGACATGTGCGATTCAATCGCCAAAGGTTATGAATCGCAAGGGCAAGTTTTGTTCAGATTCTCCAGCACTGTGGGGCTTATTATATTAAAGGCGCTCCCACCGCACATCATGCGCCCCCACAGCACTTTATGCGGTGGGAGCGCATACGTATATTTTATGACCCTGTACCACCCTATTTTGAGAAATATGAACTTGGGTCCGACTCCGATACCTCATTCGCTATCGGTCAGTAAATGCATGAACAGAGCGTTGCCGACGTGGTCTTCGATGAATTCACGGTGAAACAACGTCGACGGAAGTCATCTTCTATTGTATTTCTGTATTTGTTGGCGCCGCCTAGGCAGCGCCGTTCCAAAATTTGGGTTTGGCAAGGCCACATGTTTCCATGAGCCAGATCGAATCTTTACCTCAAACTTGGGTAATTAAACCGTCGCTGTTGGTCCGTCACTGCTCTTACGTGTCGGGTGCGTGCTAGCCGGTGTAGAGCCGGGGTCTTCACTTGTTCTTCACCATTCTTCACTTGTTCTTCACCATTCTTCACTTGTTCTTTACCATTCTTCACTCCTTCTTTACCATTCTTCACTTGTTCTTCACTATTCTTTATTTTCTCTTCACCATTCTTCACCATTCTTCACTTGTTCTTCACCATTCTTCACTTGCTCTTCACCATTCTTCACTTGTTCTTTACCATTCTTCACTATTTTTATTTTCTCTTCACCATTCTTCACCATTCTTCACTTGTTCTTCACCATTCTTCACTTGCTCTTCACCATTCTTCACTTGTTCTTTACCATTCTTCACTTGTTCTTTACCATTCTTCACTCCTTCTTTACCATTCTTCACTTGTTCTTCACTATTCTTTATTTTCTCTTCACCATTCTTCACTTGTTCTTTACCATTCTTCACTTGTTCTTCACCATTCTTCACTCCTTCTTTACCATTCTTCACTTGTTACTTGGGTCCGACTCCGATACCTCATTCGCTATCGGTCAGTAAATGCATGAACAGAGCGTTGCCGACGTGGTCTTCGATGAATTCACGGTGAAACAACGTCGACGGAAGTCATCTTCTATTGTATTTCTGTATTTGTTGGCGCCGCCTAGGCAGCGCCGTTCCAAAATTTGGGTTTGGCAAGGCCACATGTTTCCATGAGCCAGATCGAATCTTTACCTCAAACTTGGGTAATTAAACCGACGCTGATGGTCCGTCACTGCTCTTACGAGTCGGGTGCGTGCTAGCCGGTGTTGATCGCTTTTTCACGAATAGAATCGCTCGGAAAAGGCATAAACACGGTTGTATATATATTGTTTCTTATTTATATCTTCAAAATACGACATAATAAAGCGAATTACGCGTTAAATGTTCGAAATGCAAGCCAAACACCCCCATTTCTCCACTAATTTTGCGGTTTTCGGCCTCAAACTTCCTTAAAAAGTCGTTTTCCGCGAGTTTAAGAGCACAGGGCGATGCGCAACGGGCCGGCGAATCGATCTACACCGGTTAGAAGTCGGTACGACCATTTTGAGCCGAGTTACATCCATTTGAGTGAAGGGTACTTTCGATAAGCTATTATTTATTTATTAGCGCCGCCCTGGGGCAGCGCCGCGGTTGACAAGGCCACATGTTACCATGAGGGGCAATCCGATCCAAAATTTCGGTTGACAAGGCCACATGTTACCATGAGCCAGATCGAATCCGTACCTCAAACTTGGTTATTTGAAGGCGATTCAATCGCCACTCTGGCGATTCAATCGCCATTCTGGCGATTCAATCGCACCTTTCTACAACTGCAGCGCGACATGTGCGATTCAATCGCCAAAGGTTATGAATCGCAAGGGCAAGTTTTGTTCAGATTCTCCAGCACTGTGGGGCTTATTATATTAAAGGCGCTCCCACCGCACATCATGCGCCCCCACAGCACTTTATGCGGTGGGAGCGCATACGTATATTTATGACCCTGTACCACCCTATTTTGAGAAATATGAACTTGGGTCCGACTCCGATACCTCATTCGCTATCGGTCAGTAAATGCATGAACAGAGCGTTGCCGACGTGGTCTTCGATGAATTCACGGTGAAACAACGTCGACGGAAGTCATCTTCTATTGTATTTCTGTATTTGTTGGCGCCGCCTAGGCAGCGCCGTTCCAAAATTTGGGTTTGGCAAGGCCACATGTTTCCATGAGCCAGATCGAATCTTTACCTCAAAACTTGGGTAATTAAACCGTCGCTGTTGGTCCGTCACTGCTCTTACGTGTCGGGTGCGTGCTAGCCGGTGTAGAGCCGGGGTCTTCACTTGTTCTTCACCATTCTTCACTTGTTCTTCACCATTCTTCACTTGTTCTTTACCATTCTTCACTCTTCTTTACCATTCTTCACTTGTTCTTCACTATTCTTTATTTTCTCTTCACCATTCTTCACCATTCTTCACTTGTTCTTCACCATTCTTCACTTGCTCTTCACCATTCTTCACTTGTTCTTTACCATTCTTCACTATTTTTTATTTCTCTTCACCATTCTTCACCATTCTTCACTTGTTCTTCACCATTCTTCACTTGCTCTTCACCATTCTTCACTTGTTCTTTACCATTCTTCACTTGTTCTTTACCATTCTTCACTCCTTCTTTACCATTCTTCACTTGTTCTTTACCATTCTTCACTTGTTCTTCACCATTCTTCACTCCTTCTTTACCATTCTTCACTTGTTACTTGGGTCCGACTCCGATACCTCATTCGCTATCGGTCAGTAAATGCATGAACAGAGCGTTGCCGACGTGGTCTTCGATGAATTCACGGTGAAACAACGTCGACGGAAGTCATCTTCTATTGTATTTCTGTATTTGTTGGCGCCGCCTAGGCAGCGCCGTTCCAAAATTTGGTTTGGCAAGGCCACATGTTTCCATGAGCCAGATCGAATCTTTACCTCAAACTTGGGTAATTAAACCGACGCTGATGGTCCGTCACTGCTCTTACGAGTCGGGTGCGTGCTAGCCGGTGTTGATCGCTTTTTCACGAATAGAATCGCTCGGAAAAGGCATAAACACGGTTGTATATATATTGTTTCTTATTTATATCTTCAAAATACGACATAATAAAGCGAATTACGCGTTAAATGTTCGAAATGCAAGCCAAACACCCCCATTTCTCCACTAATTTTGCGGTTTTCGGCCTCAAACTTCCTTAAAAAGTCGTTTTCCTCCGCGAGGTTTAAGAGCACAGGGCGATGCGCAACGGGCCGGCGAATCGATCTACACCGGTTAGAAGTCGGTACGACCATTTTGAGCCGAGTTACATCCATTTGAGTGAAGGGTACTTTCGATAAGCTATTATTTATTTATTAGCGCCGCCCTGGGCAGCGCCGATCCAAAATTTCGGTTGACAAGGCCACATGTTACCATGAGCCAGATCGAATCCGTACCTCAAACTTGGTTATTTGAAGGCGATTCAATCGCCACTCTGGCGATTCAATCGCCATTCTGGCGATTCAATCGCACCTTTCTACAACTGCAGCGCGACATGTGCGATTCAATCGCCAAAGGTTATGAATCGCAAGGGCAAGTTTTGTTCAGATTCTCCAGCACTGTGGGGCTTATTATATTAAAGGCGCTCCCACCGCACATCATGCGCCCCCACAGCACTTTATGCGGTGGGAGCGCATACGTATATTTTATGACCCTGTACCACCCTATTTTGAGAAATATGAACTTGGGTCCGACTCCGATACCTCATTCGCTATCGGTCAGTAAATGCATGAACAGAGCGTTGCCGACGTGGTCTTCGATGAATTCACGGTGAAACAACGTCGACGGAAGTCATCTTCTATTGTATTTCTGTATTTGTTGGCGCCGCCTAGGCAGCGCCGTTCCAAAATTTGGGTTTGGCAAGGCCACATGTTTCCATGAGCCAGATCGAATCTTTACCTCAAACTTGGGTAATTAAACCGTCGCTGTTGGTCCGTCACTGCTCTTACGTGTCGGGTGCGTGCTAGCCGGTGTAGAGCCGGGGTCTTCACTTGTTCTTCACCATTCTTCACTTGTTCTTCACCATTCTTCACTTGTTCTTTACCATTCTTCACTCCTTCTTTACCATTCTTCACTTGTTCTTCACTATTCTTTATTTTCTCTTCACCATTCTTCACCATTCTTCACTTGTTCTTCACCATTCTTCACTTGCTCTTCACCATTCTTCACTTGTTCTTTACCATTCTTCACTATTTTTTATTTTCTCTTCACCATTCTTCACCATTCTTCACTTGTTCTTCACCATTCTTCACTTGCTCTTCACCATTCTTCACTTGTTCTTTACCATTCTTCACTTGTTCTTTACCATTCTTCACTCCTTCTTACCATTCTTCACTTGTTCTTCACTATTCTTTATTTTCTCTTCACCATTCTTCACTTGTTCTTTACCATTCTTCACTTGTTCTTCACCATTCTTCACTCCTTCTTTACCATTCTTCACTTGTTACTTGGGTCCGACTCCGATACCTCATTCGCTATCGGTCAGTAAATGCATGAACAGAGCGTTGCCGACGTGGTCTTCGATGAATTCACGGTGAAACAACGTCGACGGAAGTCATCTTCTATTGTATTTCTGTATTTGTTGGCGCCGCCTAGGCAGCGCCGTTCCAAAATTTGGGTTTGGCAAGGCCACATGTTTCCATGAGCCAGATCGAATCTTTACCTCAAACTTGGGTAATTAAACCGTCGCTGTTGGTCCGTCACTGCTCTTACGTGTCGGGTGCGTGCTAGCCGGTGTAGAGCCGGGGTCTTCACTTGTTCTTCACCATTCTTCACTTGTTCTTCACCATTCTTCACTTGTTCTTTACCATTCTTCACTCCTTCTTTACCATTCTTCACTTGTTCTTCACTATTCTTTATTTTCTCTTCACCATTCTTCACCATTCTTCACTTGTTCTTCACCATTCTTCACTTGCTCTTCACCATTCTTCACTTGTTCTTTACCATTCTTCACTATTTTTTATTTTCTCTTCACCATTCTTCACCATTCTTCACTTGTTCTTCACCATCTTCACTTGCTCTTCACCATTCTTCACTTGTTCTTTACCATTCTTCACTTGTTCTTTACCATTCTTCACTCCTTCTTTACCATTCTTCACTTGTTCTTCACTATTCTTTATTTTCTCTTCACCATTCTTCACTTGTTCTTTACCATTCTTCACTTGTTCTTCACCATTCTTCACTCCTTCTTTACCATTCTTCACTTGTTACTTGGTCCGACTCCGATACCTCATTCGCTATCGGTCAGTAAATGCATGAACAGAGCGTTGCCGACGTGGTCTTCGATGAATTCACGGTGAAACAACGTCGACGGAAGTCATCTTCTATTGTATTTCTGTATTTGTTGCGCCGCCTAGGCAGCGCCGTTCCAAAATTTGGGTTTGGCAAGGCCACATGTTTCCATGAGCCAGATCGAATCTTTACCTCAAACTTGGGTAATTAAACCGACGCTGATGGTCCGTCACTGCTCTTACGAGTCGGGTGCGTGCTAGCCGGTGTTGATCGCTTTTCACGAATAGAATCGCTCGGAAAAGGCATAAACACGGTTGTATATATATTGTTTCTTATTTATATCTTCAAAATACGACATAATAAAGCGAATTACGCGTTAAATGTTCGAAATGCAAGCCAAACACCCCCATTTCTCCACTAATTTTGCGGTTTTCGGCCTCAAACTTCCTTAAAAAGTCGTTTTCCGCGAGGTTTAAGAGCACAGGGCGATGCGCAACGGGCCGGCGAATCGATCTACACCGGTTAGAAGTCGGTACGACCATTTTGAGCCGAGTTACATCCATTTGAGTGAAGGGTACTTTCGATAAGCTATTATTTATTTATTAGCGCCGCCCTGGGGCAGCGCCGATCCAAAATTTCGGTTGACAAGGCCACATGTTACCATGAGCCAGATCGAATCCGTACCTCAAACTTGGTTATTTGAAGGCGATTCAATCGCCACTCTGGCGATTCAATCGCCATTCTGGCGATTCAATCGCACCTTTCTACAACTGCAGCGCGACATGTGCGATTCAATCGCCAAAGGTTATGAATCGCAAGGGCAAGTTTTGTTCAGATTCTCCAGCACTGTGGGGCTTATTATATTAAAGGCGCTCCACCGCACATCATGCGCCCCACAGCACTTTATGCGGTGGGAGCGCATACGTATATTTTATGACCCTGTACCACCCTATTTTGAGAAATATGAACTTGGGTCCGACTCCGATACCTCATTCGCTATCGGTCAGTAAATGCATGAACAGAGCGTTGCCGACGTGGTCTTCGATGAATTCACGGTGAAACAACGTCGACGGAAGTCATCTTCTATTGTTCTGTATTTGTTGGCGCCGCCTAGGCAGCGCCGTTCCAAAATTGGGTTTGGCAAGGCCACATGTTTCCATGAGCCAGATCGAATCTTTACCTCAAACTTGGGTAATTAAACCGTCGCTGTTGGTCCGTCACTGCTCTTACGTGTCGGTGCGTGCTAGCCGGTGTAGAGCCGGGGTCTTCACTTGTTCTTCACCATTCTTCACTTGTTCTTCACCATTCTTCACTTGTTCTTTACCATTCTTCACTCCTTCTTTACCATTCTTCACTTGTTCTTCACTATTCTTTATTTTCTCTTCACCATTCTTCACCATTCTTCACTTGTTCTTCACCATTCTTCACTTGCTCTTCACCATTCTTCACTTGTTCTTTACCATTCTTCACTATTTTTTATTTTCTCTTCACCATTCTTCACCATTCTTCACTTGTTCTTCACCATTCTTCACTTGCTCTTCACCATTCTTCACTTGTTCTTTACCATTCTTCACTTGTTCTTTACCATTCTTCACTCCTTCTTTACCATTCTTCACTTGTTCTTCACTATTCTTTATTTTCTCTTCACCATTCTTCACTTGTTCTTTACCATTCTTCACTTGTTCTTCACCATTCTTCACTCCTTCTTTACCATTCTTCACTTGTTACTTGGGTCCGACTCCGATACCTCATTCGCTATCGTCAGTAAATGCATGAACAGAGCGTTGCCGACGTGGTCTTCGATGAATTCACGGTGAAACAACGTCGACGGAAGTCATCTTCTATTGTATTTCTGTATTTGTTGGCGCCGCCTAGGCAGCGCCGTTCCAAAATTTGGGTTTGGCAAGGCCACATGTTTCCATGAGCCAGATCGAATCTTTACCTCAAACTTGGGTAATTAAACCGACGCTGATGGTCCGTCCTGCTCTTACGAGTCGGGTGCGTGCTAGCCGGTGTTGATCGCTTTTTCACGAATAGAATCGCTCGGAAAAGGCATAAACACGGTTGTATATATATTGTTTCTTATTTATATCTTCAAAATACGACATAATAAAGCGAATTACGCGTTAAATGTTCGAAATGCAAGCCAAACACCCCCATTTCTCCACTAATTTTGCGGTTTTCGGCTCAAACTTCCTTAAAAAGTCGTTTTCCGCGAGGTTTAAGAGCACAGGGCGATGCGCAACGGGCCGGCGAATCGATCTACACCGGTTAGAAGTCGGTACGACCATTTTGAGCCGAGTTACATCCATTTGAGTGAAGGGTACTTTCGATAAGCTATTATTTATTTATTAGCGCCGCCCTGGGGCAGCGCCGATCCAAATTTCGGTTGACAAGGCCACATGTTACCATGAGCCAGATCGAATCCGTACCTCAAACTTGGTTATTTGAAGGCGATTCAATCGCCACTCTGGCGATTCAATCGCCATTCTGGCGATTCAATCGCACCTTTCTACAACTGCAGCGCGACATGTGCGATTCAATCGCCAAAGGTTATGAATCGCAAGGGCAAGTTTTGTTCAGATTCTCCAGCACTGTGGGGCTTATTATATTAAAGGCGCTCCCACCGCACATCATGCGCCCCCACAGCACTTTATGCGGTGGGAGCGCATACGTATATTTTATGACCCTGTACCACCCTATTTGAGAAATATGAACTTGGTCCGACTCCGATACCTCATTCGCTATCGGTCAGTAAATGCATGAACAGAGCGTTGCCGACGTGGTCTTCGATGAATTCAGGTGAAACAACGTCGACGGAAGTCATCTTCTATTGTATTTCTGTATTTGTTGGCGCCGCCTAGGCAGCGCCGTTCCAAAATTTGGGTTTGGCAAGGCCACATGTTTCCATGAGCCAGATCGAATCTTTACCTCAAACTTGGTAATTAAACCGTCGCTGTTGGTCCGTCACTGCTTACGTGTCGGGTGCGTGCTAGCGGTGTAGAGCCGGGGTCTTCACTTGTTCTTCACCATTCTTCACTTGTTCTTCACCATTCTTCACTTCTTTACCATTCTTCACTCCTTCTTTACATTCTTCACTTGTTCTTCACTATTCTTTATTTTCTCTTCACCATTCTTCACCATTCTTCACTTGTTCTTCACCATTCCACTTGCTCTTCACCATTCTTCACTTGTTCTTTACCATTCTTCACTATTTTTTATTTCTCTTCACCATTCTTCACCATTCTTCACTTGTTCTTCACCATTCTTCACTTGCTCTTCACCATTCTTCACTTGTTCTTTACCATTCTTCACTTGTTCTTTACCATTCTTCACTCCTTCTTTACCATTCTTCACTTGTTCTTCACTATTCTTTATTTTCTCTTCACCATTCTTCACTTGTTCTTTACCATTCTTCACTTGTTCTTCACCATTCTTCACCCTCTTTACCATTCTTCACTTGTTACTTGGGTCCGACTCCGATACCTCATTCGCTATCGGTCAGTAAATGCATGAACAGAGCGTTGCCGACGTGGTCTTCGATGAATTCACGGTGAAACAACGTCGACGGAAGTCATCTTCTATTGTATTTCTGTATTTGTTGGCGCCGCCTAGGCAGCGCCGTTCCAAAATTTGGGTTTGGCAAGGCCACATGTTTCCATGAGCCAGATCGAATCTTTACCTCAAACTTGGGTAATTAAACCGACGCTGATGGTCCGTCACTGCTCTTACGAGTCGGGTGCGTGCTAGCCGGTGTTGATCGCTTTTTCACGAATAGAATCGCTCGGAAAAGGCATAACACGGTTGTATATATTGTTTCTTATTTATATCTTCAAAATACGACATAATAAAGCGAATTACGCGTTAAATGTTCGAAATGCAAGCCAAACACCCCATTTCTCCACTAATTTTGCGGTTTCGGCCTCAAACTTCCTTAAAAAGTCGTTTTCCGCGAGGTTTAAGAGCACAGGGCGATGCGCAACGGGCCGGCGAATCGATCTACACCGGTTAGAAGTCGGTACGACCATTTTGAGCCGAGTTACATCCATTTGAGTGAAGGGTACTTTCGATAAGCTATTATTTATTTATTAGCGCCGCCCTGGGCAGCGCCGATCCAAAATTTCGGTTGACAAGGCCACATGTTACCATGAGCCAGATCGAATCCGTACCTCAAACTTGGTTATTGAAGGCGATTCAATCGCCACTCTGGCGATTCAATCGCCATTCTGGCGATTCAATCGCACCTTTCTACAACTGCAGCGCGACATGTGCGATTCAATCGCCAAAGTTATGAATCGCAAGGGCAAGTTTTGTTCAGATTCTCCAGCACTGTGGGGCTTATTATATTAAAGGCGCTCCCACCGCACATCATGCGCCCCCACAGCACTTTATGCGGTGGGAGCGCATACGTATATTTTATGACCCTGTACCACCCTATTTTGAGAAATATGAACTTGGGTCCGACTCCGATACCTCATTCGCTATCGGTCAGTAAATGCATGAACAGAGCGTTGCCGACGTGGTCTTCGATGAATTCACGGTGAAACAACGTCGACGGAAGTCATCTTCTATTGTATTTCTGTATTTGTTGGCGCCGCCTAGGCAGCGCCGTTCCAAATTTGGGTTTGGCAAGGCCACATGTTTCCATGAGCCAGATCGAATCTTTACCTCAACTTGGGTAATTAAACCGTCGCTGTTGGTCCGTCACTGCTCTTACGTGTCGGGTGCGTGCTAGCCGGTGTAGAGCCGGGGTCTTCACTTGTTCTTCACCATTCTTCACTGTTCTTCACCATTCTTCACTTGTTCTTTACCATTCTTCACTCCTTCTTTACCATTCTTCACTTGTTCTTCACTATTCTTTATTTTCTCTTCACCATTCTTCACCATTCTTCACTTGTTCTTCACCATTCTTCACTTGCTCTTCACATTCTTCACTTGTTCTTTACCATTCTTCACTATTTTTTATTTTCTCTTCACCATTCTTCACCATTCTTCACTTGTTCTTCACCATTCTTCACTTGCTCTTCACCATTCTTCACTTGTTCTTTACCATTCTTCACTTGTTCTTTACCATTCTTCACTCCTTCTTTACCATTCTTCACTTGTTTGTTCTTTCACCATTCTTCACTCCTTCTTACCATTCTTCACTTGTTACTTGGGTCCGACTCCGATACCTCATTCGCTATCGGTCAGTAAATGCATGAACAGAGCGTTGCCGACGTGGTCTTCGATGAATCACGGTGAAACAACGTCGACGGAAGTCATCTTCTATTGTATTCTGTATTTGTTGTGGCGCCGCCTAGGCAGCGCCGTTCCAAAATTTGGGTTTGGCAAGGCCACATGTTTCCATGAGCCAGATCGAATCTTTACCTCAAACTTGGGTAATTAAACCGTCGCTGTTGGTCCGTCACTGCTCTTACTGTCGGGTGCGTGCTAGCCGGTGTAGAGCCGGGGTTCACTGTTCTTCACCATTCTTCACTTGTTCTCACCATTCTTCACTTGTTCTTTACCATTCTTCACTCCTT
Organism: Pristionchus exspectatus; assembly: GCA_911812115.1. NCBI lineage: Eukaryota > Metazoa > Nematoda > Chromadorea > Rhabditida > Neodiplogasteridae > Pristionchus > Pristionchus exspectatus. The sequence goes on along the minus strand of OU461583.1, from coordinate 29,094,214 downwards.
CTTACCATTCTTCACTTGTTTTCACTATTCTTTATTTTCTTCACCATTCTTCACCATTCTTCACTTGTTCTTCACCATTCTTCACTTGCTCTTCACCATTCTTCACTTGTTCTTACATTCTTCACTATTTTTATTTTCTCTTCACCATTCTTCACCATTCTTCACTTGTTCTTCACCATCTTCACTTGCTCTTCACCATTCTTCACTTGTTCTTACCATTCTTCACTTGTCTTTACCATTCTTCACTCCTTCTTACCATTCTTCACTTGTTCTTCACTATTCTTTATTTCTCTTCACCATTCTTCACTTGTTCTTACCATTCTTCACTTGTTCTTCACCATTCTTCACTCCTTCTTTACCATTCTTCACTTGTTACTTGGGTCCGACTCCGATACCTCATTCGCTATCGGTCAGTAAATGCATGAACAGAGCGTTGCCGACGTGGTCTTCGATGAATTCACGGTGAAACAAACGTCGACGGAAGTCATCTTCTATGTATTTCTGTATTTGTTGGCGCCGCCTAGGCAGCGCCGTTCCAAAATTTGGGTTTGGCAAGGCCACATGTTTCCATGAGCCAGATCGAATCTTTACCTCAAACTTGGGTAATTAAACCGACGCTGATGGTCCGTCACTGCTCTTACGAGTCGGGTGCGTGCTAGCCGGTGTGATCGCTTTTTCACGAATAGAATCGCTCGGAAAAGGCATAAACACGGTTGTATATATATTGTTTTATTTATATCTTCAAAATACGACATAATAAAGCGAATTACGCGTTAAATGTTCGAAATGCAAGCCAAACACCCCCATTCTCCACTAATTTTGCGGTTTTCGGCCTCAAACTTCCTTAAAAAGTCGTTTTCCGCGAGGTTAAGAGCACAGGGCGATGCGCAACGGGCCGGCGAATCGATCTACACCGGTTAGAAGTCGGTACGACCATTTTGAGCCGAGTACATCCATTGAGTGAAGGGTACTTTCGATAAGCTATTATTTATTTATTAGCGCCGCCCTGGGGCAGCGCCGATCCAAAATTCGGTTGACAAGGCCACATGTTACCATGAGCCAGATCGAATCCGTACCTCAAACTTGGTTATTTGAAGGCGATTCAATCGCCACTCTGGCGATTCAATCGCCATTCTGGCGATTCAATCGCACCTTTCTACAACTGCAGCGCGACATGTGCGATTCAATCGCCAAAGGTTATGAATCGCAAGGGCAAGTTTTGTTCAGATTCTCCAGCACTGTGGGCTTATTATATAAAGGCGCTCCCACCGCACATCATGCGCCCCCACAGCACTTTATGGTGGGAGCGCATACGTATATTTTATGACCCTGTACCACCCTATTTTGAGAAATATGAACTTGGGTCCGACTCCGATACCTCATTCGCTATCGGTCAGTAAATGCATGAACAGAGCGTTGCCGACGTGGTCTTCGATGAATTCACGGTGAAACAACGTCGACGGAAGTCATCTTCTATTGTATTCTGTATTGTTGGCGCCGCCTAGGCAGCGCCGTTCCAAAATTTGGGTTTGGCAAGGCCACATGTTTCCATGAGCCAGATCGAATCTTTACCTCAAACTTGGGTAATTAAACCGTCGCTGTTGGTCCGTCACTGCTCTTACGTGTCGGGTGCGTGCTAGCCGGTGTAGAGCCGGGGTCTTCACTTGTTCTTCACCATTCTTCACTTGTTCTTCACCATTCTTCACTTGTTCTTTACATTCTCACTCCTTCTTTACCATTCTTCACTTGTTCTTCACTATTCTTTATTTCTCTTCACCATTCTTCACCATTCTTCACTTGTTCTTCACCATTCTCACTTGCTCTTCACCATTCTTCACTTGTTCTTACCATTCTTCACTATTTTTATTTTCTCTTCACCATTCTTCACCATTCTTCACTTGTTCTTCACCATTCTTCACTTGCTCTCACCATTCTTCACTTGTTCTTTACCATTCTTCACTTGTTCTTTACCATTCTTCACTCCTTCTTTACCATTCTTCACTTGTTCTTCATATTCTTTATTTTCTCTTCACCATTCTTCACTTTTTTTACCATTCTTCACTTGTTCTTCACCATTCTTCACTCCTTCTTTACCATTCTTCACTTGTTACTTGGGTCCGACTCCGATACCTCATTCGCTATCGGTCAGTAAATGCATGAACAGAGCGTTGCCGACGTGGTCTTCGATGAATTCACGGTGAAACAACGTCGACGGAGTCATCTTCTATTGATTTCTGTATTTGTTGGCGCGCCTAGGCAGCGCCGTTCCAAAATTTGGGTTGGCAAGGCCACATGTTTCCATGAGCCAGATCGAATCTTTACCTCAAACTTGGGTAATTAAACCGTCGCTGTTGGTCCGTCACTGCTCTTACGTGTCGGGTGCGTGCTAGCCGGTGTAGAGCCGGGGTCTTCACTTGTTCTTCACCATTCTTCACTTGTTCTTCACCATTCTTCACTTGTTCTTTACCATTCTTCACTCCTTCTTTACCATTCTCACTTGTTCTTCACTATTCTTTATTTTCTCTTCACCATTCTTCACCATCTTCACTTGTCTTCACCATTCTTCACTGCTCTTCACCATTCTTCACTTGTTCTTTACCATTCTTCACTATTTTTATTTTCTCTTCACCATTCTTCACCATTCTTCACTTGTTTCTCACCATTCTTCACTTGCTCTTCACCATTCTCACTTGTTCTTTACCATTCTTCACTTGTTCTTACCATTCTTCACTCCTTCTTTACCATTCTTCACTTGTTCTTCACTATCTTATTTCTCTTCACCATTCTTACTTGTTCTTTACCATTCTTCACTTGTTCTTCACCATTCTTCACTCCTTCTTACCATTCTTCACTTGTTACTGGGGTCCGACTCCGATACCTCATTCGCTATCGGTCAGTAAATGCGAAACAGAGCGTTGCCGACGTGGTCTTCGATGAATTCACGGTGAAACAACGTCGACGGAAGTCATCTTCTATGTATTTCGTATTTGTTGGCGCCGCCTAGGCAGCGCCGTTCCAAAATTTGGGTTTGGCAAGGCCACATGTTTCCATGAGCCAGATCGAATCTTTACCTCAAACTTGGGTAATTAAACCGTCGCTGTTGGTCCGTCACTGCTCTTACGTGTCGGGTGCGTGCTAGCCGGTGTAGAGCGGGTCTTCACTTGTTCTTCACCATTCTTCACTTGTTTTCACCATTCTTCACTTGTTCTTTACCATTCTTCACTCCTTTTACCATTTCACTTGTCTTCACTATTCTTTATTTTCTCTTCACCATTCTTCACCATTCTTCACTTGTTCTTCACCATCTTCACTTGCTCTTCACCATTCTTCACTTGTTCTTTACCATTCTTCACTTTTTTATTTCTTTCACCATTCTCACCATCTTCACTTGTTCTTCACCATTTTCACTTGCTCTTCACCATTCTTCACTTGTTCTTTACCATTCTTCACTTGTTCTTTACCATCTTCACTCCTTCTTACCATTCTTCACTTGTTCTTCACTATTCTTTATTTTCTCTTCACCATTCTTCACTTGTTCTTTACCATTCTTCACTTGTTCTTCACCATTCTTCACTCCTTCTTTACCATTCTTCACTTGTTACTTGGGTCCGACTCCGATACTCATTCGCTATCGGTCAGTAAATGCATGAACAGAGCGTTGCGACGTGGTCTTCGATGAATCACGGTGAAACAACGTCGACGGAAGTCATCTTCTATGTATTCTGTATTTGTTGGCGCCGCTAGCAGCGCCGTTCCAAAATTGGGTTTGGCAAGGCCACATGTTTCCATGAGCCAGATCGAATCTTACCTCAAACTTGGGTAATTAAACCGACGCTGATGGTCGCACTGCTTACGAGTCGGGTGCGTGCTAGCCGGTGTTGATCGCTTTTTCACGAATAGAATCGCTCGGAAAAGCATAAACACGGTTGTATATATATTGTTTCTTATTATATCTTCAAAATACGACATAATAAAGCGAATACGCGTTAAATGTTCGAAATGCAAGCCAAACACCCCATTTCTCCACTAATTTGCGGTTTTCGGCCTCAAACTTCCTTTAAAAAGTCGTTTTCCGCGAGGTTTAAGAGCACAGGGCGATGCGCAACGGGCCGGCGAATCGATCTACACCGGTTAGAAGTCGGTACGACCATTTTGAGCCGAGTTACATCATTTGAGTGAAGGGTACTTTCGATAAGCTATTATTATTTATTAGCGCCGCCCTGGGGCAGCGCCGATCCAAAAATTTCGGTTGACAAGGCCACATGTTACCATGAGCCAGATCGAATCCGTACCTCAAACTTGGTTATTTGAAGGCGATTCAATCGCCACTCTGGCGATTCAATCGCATTCTGGCGATTCAATCGCACCTTTCTACAACTGCAGCGCGACATGTGCGATTCAATCGCCAAAGGTTATGAATCGCAAGGGCAAGTTTTGTTCAGATTCTCCAGCACTGGGGCTTAATATTAAAGGCGCTCCCACCGCACATCATGCGCCCCCACAGCACTTTATGCGGGGAGCGCATACGTAATTTTATGACCCTGTACCACCCTATTGAGAATATGAACTTGGGTCCGACTCCGATACCTCATTCGCTATCGGTCAGTAAATGCATGAACAGAGCGTTGCCGACGTGGTCTTCGATGAATTCACGGTGAAACAACGTCGACGGAAGTCATCTTCTATTGTATTTCTGTATTTGTTGGCGCCGCCTAGGCAGCGCCGTTCCAAAATTTGGGTTTGGCAAGGCCACATGTTTCCATGAGCCAGATCGAATCTTTACCTCAAACTTGGGTAATTAAACCGTCGCTGTTGGTCCGTCACTGCTCTTACGTGTCGGGTGCGTGCTAGCCGGTGTAGAGCCGGGTCTTCACTTGTTCTTCACCATTCTTCACTTGTTCTTCACCATTCTTCATTGTTCTTTACCATTCTTCACTCCTTCTTTACCATTCTTCACTTGTTCTTCACTATTTATTATTCTCTTCACCATTCTTCACCATTCTTCACTTGTTCTTCACCATTCTTCACTTGCTCTTCACCATTCTTCACTTGTTCTTTACCATTCTTCACTATTTTTTATTTCTCTTCACCATTCTTCACCATTCTTCACTGTTCTTCACCATTCTTCACTTGCTCTTCACCATTCTTCACTTGTTCTTTACCATTCTTCACTTGTTCTTTACCATCTTCACTCTTCTTTACCATTCTTCACTTGTTCGTCACTATTCTTATTTCTCTTCACCATTTTCACTTGTTCTTTACCATTCTTCACTTGTTCTTCACCATTCTTCACTCCTTCTTACCATTCTTCACTTGTTACTTGGGTCGACTCCGATACCTCATTCGCTATCGGTCAGTAAATGCATGAACAGAGCGTTGCCGACGTGGTCTTCGATGAATTCACGGTGAAACAACGTCGACGGAAGTCATCTTCTATTGTATTTCTGTATTTGTTGGCGCCGCCTAGGCAGCGCCGTTCCAAAATTTGGGTTTGGCAAGGCCACATGTTCCATGAGCCAGATCGAATCTTTACCTCAAACTTGGGTAATTAAACCGACGCTGATGGTCCGTCACTGCTCTTACGAGTCGGGTGCGTGCTAGCCGGTGTGATCGCTTTTCACGATAGAATCGCTCGGAAAAGGCATAAACACGGTTGTATATATATTGTTTCTTATTTATATCTTCAAAATACGACATAATAAAGCGAATTACGCGTTAAATGTTCGAAATGCAAGCCAAACACCCCATTTCTCCACTAATTTGCGGTTTTCGGCCTCAAACTTCCTTAAAAAGTCGTTTTCCGCGAGGTTTAAGAGCACAGGGCGATGCGCAACGGGCCGGCGAATCGATCTACACCGGTTAGAAGTCGGTACGACCATTTTGAGCCGAGTTACATCCATTGAGTGAAGGGTACTTTCGATAAGCTATTATTTATTTATTAGCGCCGCCCTGGGGCAGCGCCGATCCAAAATTTCGGTTGACAAGGCCACATGTTACCATGAGCCAGATCGAATCCGTACCTCAAACTTGGTTATTTGAAGGCGATTCAATCGCCACTCTGGCGATTCAATCGCCATTCTGGCGATCAATCGCACTTTCTACAACTGCAGCGCGACATGTGCGATTCAATCGCCAAGGTTATGAATCGCAAGGGCAAGTTTTGTTCAGATTCTCCAGCACTGTGGGGCTTATTATATTAAAGGCGCTCCCACCGCACATCATGCGCCCCACAGCACTTATGCGGGGGGAGCGCATACGTATATTTATGACCTGTACCACCCTATTTTGAGAAATATGAACTTGGGTCCGACTCCGATACCTCATTCGCTATCGGTCAGTAAATGCATGAACAGAGCGTTGCCGACGTGGTCTTCGATGAATTCACGGTGAAACAACGTCGACGGAAGTCATCTTCTATTGTATTTCTGTATTTGTTGGCGCCGCCTAGGCAGCGCCGTTCCAAAATTGGGTTTGGCAAGGCCACATGTTCCATGAGCCAGATCGAATCTTACCTCAAACTTGGGTAATTAAACCGACGCTGATGGTCCGTCACTGCTCTTACGAGTCGGGTGCGTGCTAGCCGGTGTTGATCGCTTTTTCACGAATAGAATCGCTCGGAAAAGGCATAAACACGGTTGTATATATATTGTTTATTTATATCTTCAAAATACGACTAATAAAGCGAATTACGCGTTAAATGTTCGAAATGCAAGCCAAACACCCCCATTTCTCACTAATTTTGCGGTTTTCGGCCTCAAACTTCCTTAAAAAGTCGTTTTCCGCGAGGTTTAAGAGCACAGGGCGATGCGCAACGGGCCGGCGAATCGATCTACACCGGTTAGAAGTCGGTACGACCATTTTGAGCCGAGTTACATCCATTGAGTGAAGGGTACTTTCGATAAGCTATTATTTATTTATTAGCGCCGCCCTGGGGCAGCGCCGATCCAAAATTTCGGTTGACAAGGCCACATGTACACATGAGCCAGATCGAATCGTACCTCAAACTTGGTTATTTGAAGGCGATTCAATCGCCACTCTGGCGATTCAATCGCCATTCTGGCGATTCAATCGCACCTTTCTACAACTGCAGCGCGACATGTGCGATTCAATCGCCAAAGGTTATGAATCGCAAGGGCAAGTTTTGTTCAGATTCTCCAGCACTGTGGGGCTTATTATATTAAAGGCGCTCCCACCGCACATCATGCGCCCCACAGCACTTTATGCGGTGGGAGAGCATACGTATATTTATGACCCTGTACCACCCTATTTTGAGAAATATGAACTGGGTCCGACTCGATACCTCATTCGCTATCGGTCAGTAAATGCATGAACAGAGCGTTGCCGACGTGGTCTTCGATGAATTCACGGTGAAACAACGTCGACGGAAGTCATTCTATTGATTTCTGTATTTGTTGGCGCCGCCTAGGCAGCGCCGTTCCAAAATTTGGGTTTGGCAAGGCCACATGTTTCCATGAGCCAGATCGAATCTTTACCTCAAACTTGGGTAATTAAACCGACGCTGATGGTCCGTCACTGCTCTTACGAGTCGGGTGCGTGCTAGCCGGTGTTGATCGCTTTTTCACGAATAGAATCGCTCGGAAAAGGCATAAACACGGTTGTATATATTGTTTCTTATTTATATCTTCAAAATACGACATAATAAAGCGAATACGCGTTAAATGTTCGAAATGCAAGCCAAACACCCCCATTTCTCCACTAATTTTGCGGTTTTCGGCCTCAAACTTCTTAAAAAGTCGTTTTCCGCGAGGTTAAGAGCACAGGGCGATGCGCAACGGGCCGGCGAATCGATCTACACCGGTTAGAAGTCGGTACGACCATTTTGAGCCGAGTTACATCCATTTGAGTGAAGGGTACTTTCGATAAGCTATTATTTATTTATTAGCGCCGCCCTGGGGCAGCGCCGATCCAAAATTTCGGTTGACAAGGCCACATGTTACCATGAGCCAGATCGAATCCGTACCTCAAACTGGTTATTTGAAGGCGATTCAATCGCACTCTGGCGATTCAATCGCCATTCTGGCGATTCAATCGCACCTTTCTACAACTGCAGCGCGACATGTGCGATTCAATCGCCAAAGGTTATGAATCGCAAGGGCAAGTTTGTTCAGATTCTCCAGCACTGTGGGGCTTATTATATTAAAGGCGCTCCCCCGCACATCATGCGCCCCCACAGCACTTTATGCGGTGGGAGCGCATACGTATATTTTATGACCCTGTACCACCCTATTTTGAGAATATGAACTTGGGTCCGACTCCGATACCTCATTCGCTATCGGTCAGTAAATGCATGAACAGGCGTTGCCGACGTGGTCTTCGATGAATTCACGGTGAAACAACGTCGACGGAAGTCATCTTCTATTGTATTTCTGTATTGTTGGCGCCGCCTAGGCAGCGCCGTTCCAAAATTTGGGTTTGGCAAGGCCACATGTTTCCATGAGCCAGATCGAATCTTTACCTCAAACTTGGGTAATTAAACCGACGCTGATGGTCCGTCACTGCTCTTACGAGTCGGGTGCGTGCTAGCGGTGTGTGATCGCTTTTTCACGAATAGAATCGCTCGGAAAAGGCATAAACACGGTTGTATATATATTGTTCTTTTATATCTTCAAAATACGACATAATAAAGCGAATTACGCGTTTAAATGTTCGAAATGCAAGCCAAACACCCCCATTCTCCACTAATTTGCGGTTTTCGGCCTCAAACTTCCTTAAAAAGTCGTTTTCCGCGAGGTTAAGAGCACAGGGCGATTTTGAGAAATATGAACTTGGGTCCGACTCCGATACCTCATTCGCTATCGGTCAGTAAATGCTGAACAGAGCGTTGCCGACGTGGTCTTCGATGAATTCACGGTGAAACAACGTCGACGAAGTCATCTTCTATTGTATTTCTGTATTTGTTGGCGCGCCTAGGCAGCGCCGTTCCAAAATTTGGTTTGGCAAGGCCACATGTTTCCATGAGCCAGATCGAATCTTTACCTCAAACTTGGGTAATTAAACCGACGCGATGGTCCGTCACTGCTCTTACGAGTCGGTGCGTGCTAGCCGGTGTTGATCGCTTTTTCACGAATAGTCGCTCGGAAAAGGCATAAACACGTTGTATATATATTGTTTCTTATTTATATCTTCAAAATACGACATAATAAGCGAATTACGCGTTTAAATGTTCGAAATGCAAGCAAACACCCCCATTTCTCCACTAATTTTGCGGTTTTCGGCCTCAAACTTCCTTAAAAAGTCGTTTTCCGCGAGGTTTAAGAGCACAGGGCGATGCGCAACGGGCCGGCGAATCGATCATATATTGTTTCTTATTTATATCTTCAAATACGACATAATAAAGCGAATTACGCGTTAAATGTTCGAAATGCAAGCCAAACACCCCCATTTCTCCACTAATTTTGCGGTTTTCGGCCTCAAACTTCCTTAAAAAGTCGTTTTCCGCGAGGTTTAATAGTTTCATTTATATCTTCAAATACGACATAATAAGCGAATTACGCGTTTAAATGTTCGAAATGCAAGCCAAACACCCCCATTCTCCACTATTTTGCGGTTTTCGGCCTCAAAACTTCCTTAAAAAGTCGTTTTCCGCGAGGTTTAAGAGCACAGGGCGATGCGCAACGGGCCGGCGAATCGATCTACACCGTTAAAGTCGGTACGACCATTTTGAGCCGAGTTACATCCATTTGAGTGAAGGGTACTTTCGATAAGCTATTTATTTATTAGCGCCGCCCTGGGGCGCGCCGATCCAAAATTTCGGTTGACAAGGCCACTGTTACCATGAGCCAGATCGAATCCGTACCTCACAAACTTGGTTATTTGAAGGCGATTCAATCGCCACTCTGGCGATTCAATCGCCATTCTGGCGATTCAATCGCACCTTTCTACAACTGCAGCGCGACATGTGCGATTCAATCGCCAAGGTTATGAATCGCAAGGGCAAGTTTTGTTCAGATTCTCCAGCACTGTGGGGCTTATTATATTAAAGGCGCTCCCACCGCACATCATGCGCCCCCACAGCACTTTATGCGGTGGAGCGCATACGTATATTTTATGACCCTGTACCACCCTATTTTGAGAAATATGAACTTGGGTCCGACTCCGATACCTCATTCGCTATCGTCAGTAAATGCATGAACAGAGCGTTGCCGACGTGGTCTTCGATGAATTCACGGTGAAACAACGTCGACGGAAGTCATCTTCTATTGTATTTCTGTATTTGTTGGCGCCGCCTAGGCAGCGCCGTTCCAAAATTTGGGTTTGGCAAGGCCACATGTTTCCATGAGCCAGATCGAATCTTTACCTCAAACTTGGGTATTAAACCGACGCTGATGGTCCGTCACTGCTCTTACGAGTCGGGTGCGTGCTAGCCGGTGTTGATCGCTTTTTCACGAATAGAATCGCTCGGAAAAGGCATAACACGGTTGTATATATATTGTTTCTTATTTATATCTTCAAAATACGACATAATAAAGCGAATTACGCGTTAAATGTTCGAAATGCAAGCCAAACACCCCATTTCTCCACTAATTTTGCGGTTTTCGGCCTCAAACTTCTTAAAAAGTCGTTTTCCGCGAGGTTTAAGAGCACAGGGCGATGCGCAACGGGCCGGCGAATCGATCTACAACGGTTAGAAGTCGGTACGACCATTTTGAGCCGAGTTACATCCATTTGAGTGAAGGGTACTTTCGATAGCTATTATTTATTTATTAGCGCCGCCTGGGGCAGCGCCGATCCAAAATTTCGGTTGACAAGGCCCATGTTACCATGAGCCAGATCGAATCCGTACCTCAAACTTGGTTTTTGAAGGCGATTCAATCGCCACTCTGGCGATTCAATCGCCATTCTGGCGATTCAATCGCACCTTTCTACAACTGCAGCGCGACATGTGCGATTCATCGCCAAAGTTATGAATCGCAAGGGCAAGTTTTGTTCAGATCTCCAGCACTGTGGGCTTATTATATTAAAGGCGCTCCCACCGCACATCATGCGCCCCCACGCACTTTATGCGGTGGAGCGCATACGTATATTTTATGACCCTGTACCACCCTATTTTGAGAAATATGAACTTGGTCCGACTCCGATACCTCATTCGCTATCGGTCAGTAAATGCATGAACAGAGCGTTGCCGACGTGGTCTTCGATGAATTCACGGTGAACAACGTCGACGGAAGTCATCTTCTATTGTATTTCTGTATTTGTTGGCGCCGCCTAGGCAGCGCCGTTCCAAATTTGGGTTTGGCAAGGCCACATGTTTCCATGAGCCAGATCGAATCTTTACCTCAACTTGGGTAATTAAACCGCGCTGATGGTCCGTCACTGCTCTTACGAGTCGGGTGCGTGCTAGCCGGTGTTGATCGCTTTTTTCACGAATAGAATCGCTCGGAAAAGGCATAAACACGGTTGTATATTATTGTTTTCTTATTATATCTTCAAAATACGACATAATAAAGCGAATTACGCGTTAATGTTCGAAATGCAAGCCAAACACCCCCATTTCTCCACGAATTTTGCGGTTTTCGGCCTCAAACTTCCTTAAAAAGTCGTTTTCCCGCGAGGTTTAAGAGCACAGGGCGATGCGCAACGGGCCGGCGAATCGATCTACACGGTTAGAAGTCGGTACGACATTTTGAGCCGAGTTACATCCATTTGAGTGAAGGGTACTTTCGATAAGCTATTATTTATTTTTAGCGGCCGCCCTGGGGCAGCGCCGATCCAAAATTTCGGTTGACAAGGCCACATGTTACCATGAGCCATCGAATCCGTACCTCAAACTTGGTTATTTGAAGGCGATTCAATCGCCACTCTGGCGATTCAATCGCCATTCTGGCGATTCAATCGCACCTTTCTACAACTGCAGCGCGACATGTGCGATTCAATCGCCAAAGGTTATGAATCGCAAGGGCAAGTTTTGTTCAGATTCTCCAGCACTGTGGGGCTTATTATATTAAAGGCGCTCCCACCGCACATCATGCGCCCCCACAGCACTTTATGCGGTGGGAGCGCATACGTATATTTATGACCCTGTACCACCCTATTTTGAGAAATAGAACTTGGGTCCGACTCCGATACCTCATTCGCTATCGGTCAGTAAATGCATGAACAGAGCGTTGCCGACGTGGTCTTCGATGAATTCACGGTGAAACACGTCGACGGAAGTCATCTTCTATTGTATTTCTGTATTTGTTGGCGCCGCCTAGGCAGCGCCGTTCCAAAATTTGGGTTTGGCAAGGCCACAGTTCCATGAGCCAGATCGAATCTTTACCTCAAACTTGGGTATTAAACCGACGCTGATGGTCCGTCACTGCTCTTACGAGTCGGGTGCGTGCTAGCCGGTGTTGATCGCTTTTTCACGAATAGAATCGCTCGGAAAAGGCATAAACACGGTTGTATATATGTTTCTTATTTATATCTTCAAAATACGACATAATAAAGCGAATTACGCGTTAAATGTTCGAAATGCAAGCCAAACACCCCCATTTCTCCACTAATTTTGCGTTTTCGGCCTCAAACTTCCTTAAAAGTCGTTTTCCGCGAGGTTTAAGAGCTCTGGCGATTCAATCGCCATTCTGGCGATTCAATCGCACCTTCTACAACTGCAGCGCGACATGTGCGATCAATCGCCAAAGGTTATGAATCGCAAGGGCAAGTTTGTTCAGATTCTCCAGCACTGTGGGGCTATTATATAAAGGCGCTCCACCGCACATCATGCGCCCCCACAGCACTTATGCGGTGGGAGCGCATACGTATATTTATGACCCTGTACCACCCTATTTGAGAAATATGAACTTGGGTCCGACTCCGATACTCATTCGCTATCGGTCAGTAAATGCATGAACAGAGCGTTGCCGACGTGGTCTCGATGAATTCACGGTGAAACAACGTCGACGGAAGTCATCTTCTATTGTATTTCTGTATTTGTGGCGCCGCCTAGGCAGCGCCGTTCCAAAATTTGGGTTTGGCAAGGCCACATGTTTCCATGAGCCAGATCGAATCTTTACCTCAAACTTGGGTAATTAAACCGACGCTGATGGTCCGTCACTGCTCTTACGAGTCGGGTGCGTGCTAGCCGGGTGATCGCTTTTCACGAATAGAATCGCTCGGAAAAGGCATAAACACGGTTGTATATATATGTTTCTTATTATATCTTCAAAATACGACATAATAAAGCGAATACGCGTTAAATGTTCGAAATGCAAGCCAAACACCCCATTTCTCCACTAATTTTCGGTTTTCGGCCTCAAACTTCCTTAAAAAGTCGTTTTCCGCGAGGTTTAAGAGCACGGCGATGCGCAACGGGCCGGCGAATCGATCTACACCGGTTAGAAGTCGGTACGACCATTTTGAGCCGAGTTACATCCATTTGAGTGAAGGGTACTTTCGATAAGCTATTATTTATTTATTAGCGCCGCCCTGGGGCAGCGCCGATCCAAAATTTCGGTTGACAAGGCCACATGTTACCATGAGCCAGATCGAATCCGTACCTCAAACTTGGTTATTTGAAGGCGATTCAATCGCCACTCTGGCGATTCAATCGCCATTCTGGCGATTCAATCGCACCTTTCTACAACGCAGCGCGACATGTGCGATTCAATCGCCAAAGGTTATGAATCGCAAGGGCAAGTTTTGTTCAGATTCTCCAGCACTGTGGGGCTTATTATATTAAAGGCGCTCCCACCGCACATCATGCGCCCCCACAGCACTTTATGCGGTGGAGCGCATACGTATATTTTATGACCCTGTACCACCCATTTGAGAAATATGAACTTGGGTCGACTCCGATACCTCATTCGCTATCGGTCAGTAAATGCATGAACAGAGCGTTGCCGACGTGGTCTTCGATGAATTCACGGTGAAACAACGTCGACGGAAGTCATCTTCTATTGTATTTCTGTATTGTTGGCGCCGCTAGGCAGCGCCGTTCCAAAATTTGGTTTGGCAAGGCCACATGTTCCATGAGCCAGATCGAATCTTTACCTCAAACTTGGGTAATTAAACCGACGCTGATGGTCCGTCACTGCTTACGAGTCGGGTGCGTGCTAGCGGTGTTGATCGCTTTTTCACGAATAGAATCGCTCGGAAAAGGCATAAACACGGTTGTATATATATGTTCTTATTTATATCTTCAAAATACGACATAATAAAGCGAATTACGCGTTAAATGTTCGAAATGCAAGCCAAACACCCCATTTCTCCACTAATTTTGCGGTTTTCGGCCTCAAACTTCCTTAAAAAGTCGTTTTCCGCGAGGTTTAAGAGCACAGGGCGATGCGCAACGGGCCGGCGAATCGATCTACACCGGTTAGAAGTCGGTACGACCATTTTGAGCCGAGTTACATCCATTTGAGTGAAGGGTATTTCGATAAGCTATATTATTATTAGCGCCGCCCTGGGCAGCGCCGATCCAAAATTTCGGTTGACAAGGCCACATGTTACATGAGCCAGATCGAATCCGTACCTCAAACTTGGTTATTTGAAGGCGATTCAATCGCCACTCTGGCGATTCAATCGCCATTCTGGCGATTCAACGCACCTTTCTACAACTGCAGCGCGACATGTGCGATTCAATCGCCAAAGGTTATGAATCGCAAGGGCAAGTTTGTTCAGATTCTCCAGCACTGTGGGCTTATTATATTAAAGGCGCTCCCACCGCACATCATGCGCCCCCACAGCACTTTATGCGGTGGGAGCGCATACGTATATTTTATGACCCTGTACCACCCTATTTTGAGAAATATGAACTTGGGTCCGACTCCGATACCTCATTCGCTATCGGTCAGTAAAGCATGAACAGAGCGTTGCCGACGTGGTCTTCGATGAATTCACGGTGAAACAACGTCGACGGAAGTCATCTTCTATGTATTTCTGTATTTGTTGGCGCCGCCTAGGCAGCGCCGTTCCAAAATTTGGGTTTGGCAAGGCCACATGTTTCCATGAGCCAGATCGAATCTTTACCTCAAACTTGGGTAATTAAACCGTCGCTGTTGGTCCGTCACTGCTCTTACGTGTCGGGTGCGTGCTAGCCGGTGTAGAGCCGGGGTCTTCACTTGTTCTTCACCATTCTTCACTTGTTCTTCACCATTCTTCACTTGTTCTTTACCATTCTTCACTCCTTCTTTACATTCTTTACTTGTTCTTCACTATTCTTTATTTTCTCTTCACCATTCTTCACCATTCTTCACTGTTCTTCACCATTCTTCACTTGCTCTTCACCATTCTTCACTTGTTCTTTACCATTCTTCACTATTTTTTATTTTCTCTTCACCATTCTTCACCATTCTCACTTGTTCTTCACCATTCTTCACTTGCTCTTCACCATTCTTCACTTGTTTTCACCATTCTTCACTTGTTCTTTACCATTCTTCACTCCTTCTTTACCATTCTTCACTTGTTCTTCACTATTCTTTATTTTCTCTTCACCATTCTTCACCATTCTCACTTGTTCTTCACCATTCTTCACTTGTCTTCACCATTCTTCACTTGTTCTTACCATTCTTCACTATTTTTTATTTTCTCTTCACCATTCTTCACCATTCTTCACTTGTCTTCACCATTCTTCACTGCTCTTCACCATTCTTCACTTGTTCTTTACCATTCTTCACTTGTTCTTTACCATTCTTCACTCCTTCTTACCATTCTTCACTTGTTCTTCACTATTCTTTATTTTCTCTCACCATTCTTCACCATTCTTCACTTGTTCTTCACCATTTTCACTTGCTCTTCACCATTCTTCACTTGTTCTTTACCATTCTTCACTATTTTTTATTTTCTCTTCACCATTCTTCACCATTCTTCACTTGTTCTTCACCATTCTTCACTTGCTCTTCACCATCTTCACTTGTTCTTTACCATTCTTCACTATTTTTATTTTCTCTTCACCATTCTTCACCATTCTTCACTTGTTACTGGGTCCGACTCCGATACCTCATTCGCTATCGGTCAGTAAATGCATGAACAGAGCGTTGCCGACGTGGTCTTCGATGAATTCACGGTGAAACAACGTCGACGGAAGTCATCTTCTATTGTATTCTGTATTTGTTGGCGCCGCCTAGGCAGCGCCGTTCCAAAATTTGGGTTTGGCAAGGCCACATGTTTCCATGAGCCAGATCGAATCTTTACCTCAAACTTGGGTAATTAAACCGTCGCTGTTGGTCCGTCACTGCTCTTACGTGTCGGGTGCGTGCTAGCGGTGTAGAGCCGGGGTCTCACTTGTTCTTCACCATTCTTCACTTGTTCTTCACCATTCTCACTTGTTCTTTACCATTCTTCACTCCTTCTTTACCATTCTTCACTTGTTCTTCACTATTCTTTTTTTCTTCACCATTCTTCACCATTCTTCACTTGTTCTTCACCATTCTTCACTTGCTCTTCACCATTCTTCACTTGTTCTTTACCATTCTTCACTCCTTCTTTACCATTCTTCACTTGTTCTTCACTATTCTTTATTTTCTCTTCACCATTCTTCACCATTCTTCACTTGTTCTTTACCATTCTTCACTATTTTTATTTTCTTCACCATTCTTCACCATCTTCACTTGTTCTTCACCATTCTTCACTTGCTCTTCACCATTCTTCACTTGTTCTTTACATTCTTCACTTGTTCTTTACCATTCTTCACTCCTTCTTTACCATTCTTCACTTGTTCTTCACTATTCTTTATTTCTCTTCACCATTCTTCACTTGTTCTTTACCATTCTTCACTTGTTCTTCACCATTCTTCACTCCTTCTTTACCATTCTTCACTTGTTACTTGGGTCCGACTCCGATACCTCATTCGCTATCGGTCAGTAAATGCATGAACAGAGCGTTGCCGACGTGGTCTTCGATGAATTCACGGTGAAACAACGTCGACGGAAGTCATCTTCTATTGTATTTCTGTATTTGTTGGCGCCGCCTAGGCAGCGCCGTTCCAAAATTTGGGTTTGGCAAGGCCACATGTTTCCATGAGCCAGATCGAATCTTTACCTCAAACTTGGGTAATTAAACCGACGCTGATGGTCCGTCACTGCTCTTACGAGTCGGGTGCGTGCTAGCCGGTGTTGATCGCTTTTTCACGAATAGAATCGCTCGGAAAAGGCATAAACACGGTTGTATATATATTGTTTCTTATTTATATCTTCAAAATACGACATAATAAAGCGAATTACGCGTTAAATGTTCGAAATGCAAGCCAAACACCCATTTCTCCACTAATTTTGCGGTTTTCGGCCTCAAACTTCCTTAAAAAGTCGTTTCCGCGAGGTTTAAGAGCACAGGGCGATGCGCAACGGGCCGGCGAATCGATCTACACGGTTAGAAGTCGGTACGACCATTTTGAGCCGAGTTACATCCATTTGAGTGAAGGGTACTTTCGATAAGCTATTATTATTATTAGCGCCGCCCTGGGGCAGCGCCGATCCAAAATTTCGGTTGACAAGGCCACATGTTTCATGAGCCAGATCGAATCTTACCTCAAACTTGGGTAATTAAACCGTCGCTGTTGGTCCGTCACTGCTCTTACGTGTCGGGTGCGTGCTAGCCGGTGTAGAGCCGGGGTCTTCACTTGTTCTTCACCATTCTTCACTTGTTCTTCACCATTCTTCACTTGTTCTTTACCATTCTTCACTCCTTCTTTACCATTCTTACTTGTTCTTCACTATTCTTATTTTCTCTTCACCATTCTTCACCATTTTCACTTGTTCTTCACCATTCTTCACTTGCTCTTCACCATCTTCACTTGTTCTTTACCATTTCACTATTTTTTATTTTCTCTTCACCATTCTTCACCATTCTTCACTTGTTCTTCACCATTCACTTGCTCTTCACCATTCTTCACTTGTTCTTCACCATTCTTCACTTGTTCTTACCATTCTTCACTCCTTCTTTACCATTCTTCACTTGTTCTTCACATTCTTTATTTTCTCTTCACCATTCTTCACCATTCTTCACTTGTTCTTCACCATTCTTCACTTGCTCTTCACCATTCTTCACTTGTTCTTTACCATTCTTCACTATTTTTTATTTTCTCTTCACCATTCTTCCCATTCTTCACTTGTTCTTCACCATTCTTCACTTGCTCTTCACCATTCTTCACTTGTTCTTTACCATTCTTCACTTGTTCTTTACCATTCTTCACTCCTTCTTTACCATTCTTCACTTGTCTTCACTATTCTTTATTTTCTCTTCACATTCTTCACCATTCTTCACTTGTTCTTCACCATTCTTCACTTGCTCTTCACCATTCTTCACTGTTCTTTACCATCTTCACTTTTTTATTTTCTCTTCACCATTCTTCACCATTCTTCACTGTTCTTCACCATTCTTCACTGCTCTTCACCATTCTTCACTTGTTCTTACCATTCTTCACTATTTTTATTTTCTCTTCACCATTCTTCACCATTCTTCACTTGTTACTTGGGTCCGACTCCGATACCTCATTCGCTATCGGTCAGTAAATGCATGAACAGAGCGTTGCCGACGTGGTCTTCGATGAATTCACGGTGAAACAACGTCGACGGAAGTCATCTTCTATTGTATTTCTGTATTTGTTGGCGCCGCCTAGGCAGCGCCGTTCCAAAATTTGGGTTTGGCAAGGCCACATGTTCCATGAGCCAGATCGAATCTTTACCTCAAACTTGGGTAATTAAACCGTCGCTGTTGGTCCGTCACTGCTCTTACGTGTCGGGTGCGTGCTAGCCGGTGTAGAGCCGGGGTCTTCACTTGTTCTTCACCATTCTTCACTTGTTCTTCACCATTCTTCACTTGTTCTTTACCATTCTTCACTCCTTCTTTACCATTCTTCACTTGTTCTTCACTATTCTTTATTTTCTCTTCACCATCTTCACCATTCTTCACTTGTCTTCCCATTCTTCACTTGCTCTTCACCATTCTTCACTTGTTCTTTACCATTCTTCACTCCTTCTTTACCATTCTTCACTTGTTCTCACTATTCTTTATTTTCTCTTCACCATTCTCACCATTCTTCACTTGTTCTTTACCATTCTTCACTATTTTTTATTTCTCTTCACCATTCTTCACCATTCTTCACTTGTTCTTCACCATTCTTCACTTGCTCTTCACCATCTTCACTTGTTCTTTACCATTCTTCACTTGTCTTTACCATTCTTCACTCCTTCTTTACCATTCTTCACTTGTTCTTCACTATTCTTATTTCTCTTCACCATTCTTCACTTGTTCTTTACCATCTCACTTGTTCTTCACCATTCTTCACTCCTCTTTACCATTCTTCACTTGTTACTTGGGTCCGACTCCGATACCTCATTCGCTATCGGTCAGTAAATGCATGAACAGAGCGTTGCCGACGTGGTCTTCGATGAATTCACGGTGAAACAACGTCGACGGAAGTCATCTTCTATTGTATTTCTGTATTTGTTGGCGCCGCCTAGGCAGCGCCGTTCCAAAATTTGGGTTTGGCAAGGCCACATGTTTCCATGAGCCAGATCGAATCTTTACCTCAAACTTGGGTAATTAAACGACGCTGATGGTCCGTCACTGCTCTTACGAGTCGGGTGCGTGCTAGCGGTGTTGATCGCTTTTTCACGAATAGAATCGCTCGGAAAAGGCATAAACACGGTTGTATATATATTGTTCTTATTTATATCTTCAAAATACGACATAATAAAGCGAATTACGCGTTAAATGTTCGAAATGCAAGCCAAACACCCCATTTCTCCACTAATTTTGCGGTTTTCGGCCTCAAACTTCCTTAAAAAGTCGTTTTCCGCGAGGTTTAAGAGCACAGGGCGATGCGCAACGGGCCGGCGAATCGATCTACACCGGTAGAAGTCGTACGACCATTTTGAGCCGAGTTACATCCATTTGAGTGAAGGGTACTTTCGATAAGCTATTATTTATTTATTAGCGCCGCCCTGGGGCAGCGCCGATCCAAAATTTCGGTTGACAAGGCCACATGTTACCATGAGCCAGATCGAATCCGTACCTCAAACTTGGTTATTTGAAGGCGATTCAATCGCCACTCTGGCGATTCAATCGCCATTCTGGCGATTCAATCGCACCTTTCTACAACTGCAGCGCGACATGTGCGATTCAATCGCCAAAGGTTATGAATCGCAAGGGCAAGTTTTGTTCAGATTCTCCAGCACTGTGGGGCTTATTATATTAAAGGCGCTCCCACCGCACATCATGCGCCCCCACAGCACTTTATGCGGTGGGAGCGCATACGTATATTTTATTCTTTATTTTCTCTTCACCATTCTTCACTTGTTCTTTACCATTCTTCACTTGTTCTTCACCATTCTTCACTCCTTCTTTACCATTCTTCACTTGTTACTTGGGTCCGACTCCGATACCTCATTCGCTATCGGTCAGTAAATGCATGAAAGAGCGTTGCCGACGTGGTCTTCGATGAATTCACGGTGAAACAACGTCGACGGAAGTCATCTTCTATTGTATTTCTGTATTTGTTGGCGCGCCTAGGCAGCGCCGTTCCAAAATTTGGGTTTGGCAAGGCCACATGTTTCCATGAGCCAGATCGAATCTTTACCTCAAACTTGGGTAATTAAACCGACGCTGATGGTCCGTCACTGCTCTTACGAGTCGGTGCGTGCTAGCCGGTGTTGATCGCTTTTTCACGAATAGAATCGCTCGGAAAGGCATAAACACGGTTGTATTATATTGTTTCTTATTTATATCTTCAAAATACGACATAATAAAGCGAATTACGCGTTAAATGTTCGAAATGCAAGCCAAACACCCCATTTCTCCACTAATTTTGCGGTTTTCGGCCTCAAACTTCCTTAAAAGTCGTTTTCCGCGAGGTTTAAGAGCACAGGGCGATGCGCAACGGGCCGGCGAATCGATCTACACCGGTTAGAAGTCGGTACGACCATTTTGAGCCGAGTTACATCCATTTGAGTGAAGGGTACTTTCGATAAGCTATTATTTATTTATTAGCGCCGCCCTGGGGCAGCGCCGATCCAAAATTTCGGTTGACAAGGCCACATGTTACCATGAGCCAGATCGAATCCGTACCTCAAACTTGGTTATTTGAAGGCGATTCAATCGCCACTCTGGCGATTCAATCGCCATTCTGGCGATTCAATCGCACCTTTCTACAACTGCAGCGCGACATGTGCGATTCAATCGCCAAAGGTTATGAATCGCAAGGGCAAGTTTTGTTCAGATTCTCCAGCACTGTGGGGCTTATTATATTAAAGGCGCTCCCACCGCACATCATGCGCCCCCCAGCACTTTATGCACCATTCTTCACTTGTTCTTCACTATTCTTTATTTTCTCTTCACCATTCTTCACCATTCTTCACTTGTTCTTCACCATTCTTCACTTGCTCTTCACCATTCTTCACTTGTTCTTTACCATTCTTCACTATTTTTATTTTCTCTTCACCATTCTTCACCATTCTTCACTTGTTCTTCACCATTCTTCACTTGCTCTTCACCATTCTTCACTTGTTCTTTACCATTCCTTCACTTGTTCTTTACCATTCTTCACTCCTTCTTTACCATTCTTCACTTGTTCTTCACTATTCTTTATTTTCTCTTCACCATTCTTCACTTTTCTTTACCATTCTTCACTTGTTCTTCACCATTCTTCACTTCCTTCTTTACCATTCTTCACTTGTTACTTGGGTCCGACTCCGATACCTCATTCGCTATCGGTCAGTAAATGCATGAACAGAGCGTTGCCGACGTGGTCTTCGATGAATTCACGGTGAAACACGTCGACGGAAGTCATCTTCTATTGTATTTCTGTATTTGTTGGCGCCGCCTAGGCAGCGCCGTTCCAAAATTTGGGTTTGGCAAGGCCACATGTTTCCATGAGCCAGATCGAATCTTTACCTCAAACTTGGGTAATTAAACCGTCGCTGTTGGTCCGTCACTGCTCTTACGTGTCGGGTGCGTGCTAGCCGGTGTAGAGCCGGGGTCTTCACTTGTTCTTCACCATTCTTCACTTGTTCTTCACCATTCTTCACTTGTTCTTTACCATTCTTCACTCCTTCTTTACCATTCTTCACTTGTTCTTCACTATCTTTATTTTCTCTTCACCATTCTTCACCATTCTTCACTTGTTCTTCACCATTCTTCACTTGCTCTTCACCATTCTTCACTTGTTCTTTACCATTCTTCACTATTTTTTATTTTCTCTTCACCATTCTTCACCATTCTTCACTTGTTCTTCACCATTCTTCACTTGCTCTTCACCATTCTTCACTTGTTCTTTACCATTCTTCACTTGTTCTTTACCATTCTTCACTCCTTCTTTACCATTCTTCACTTGTTCTTCACTATTCTTTATTTTCTCTTCACCATTCTTCACTTGTTCTTTACCATTCTTCACTTGTTCTTCACCATTCTTCACTCCTTCTTTACCATTCTTCACTTGTTACTTGGGTCCGACTCCGATACCTCATTCGCTATCGGTCAGTAAATGCATGAACAGAGCGTTGCCGACGTGGTCTTCGATGAATTCACGGTGAAACAACGTCGACGGAAGTCATCTTCTATTGTATTTCTGTATTTGTTGGCGCCGCCTAGGCAGCGCCGTTCCAAATTTGGGTTTGGCAAGGCCATGTTTCCATGAGCCAGATCGAATCTTTACCTCAAACTTGGGTAATTAAACCGACGCTGATGGTCCGTCACTGCTCTTACGAGTCGGGTGCGTGCTAGCCGGTGTTGATCGCTTTTTCACGAATAGAATCGCTCGGAAAAGGCATAAACACGGTTGTATATATATTGTTTCTTATTTATATCTTCAAAATACGACATAATAAAGCGAATTACGCGTTAAATGTTCGAAATGCAAGCCAACACCCCCATTTCTCCACTAATTTTGCGGTTTTCGGCCTCAAACTTCCTTAAAAAGTCGTTTTCCGCGAGGTTTAAGAGCACAGGGCGATGCGCAACGGGCCGGCGAATCGATCTACACCGGTTAGAAGTCGGTACGACCATTTTGAGCCGAGTTACATCCATTTGAGTGAAGGGTACTTTCGATAAGCTATTATTTATTTATTAGCGCCGCCCTGGGGCAGCGCCGATCCAAAATTTCGGTTGACAAGGCCACATGTTACCATGAGCCAGATCGAATCCGTACCTCAAACTTGGTTATTTGAAGGCGATTCAATCGCCACTCTGGCGATTCAATCGCCATTCTGGCGATTCAATCGCACCTTTCTACAACTGCAGCGCGACATGTGCGATTCAATCGCCAAAGGTTGAATCGCAAGGGCAAGTTTTGTTCAGATTCTCCAGCACTGTGGGGCTTATTATATTAAAGGCGCTCCCACCGCACATCATGCGCCCCCACAGCACTTTATGCGGTGGGAGCGCATACGTATATTTTATGACCCTGTACCACCCTATTTTGAGAAATATGAACTTGGGTCCGACTCCGATACCTCATTCGCTATCGGTCAGTAAATGCATGAACAGAGCGTTGCCGACGTGGTCTTCGATGAATTCACGGTGAAACACGTCGACGGAAGTCATCTTCTATTGTATTTCTGTATTTGTTGGCGCCGCCTAGGCAGCGCCGTTCCAAAATTTGGGTTTGGCAAGGCCACATGTTTCCATGAGCCAGATCGAATCTTTACCTCAAACTTGGGTAATTAAACCGTCGCTGTTGGTCCGTCACTGCTCTTACGTGTCGGGTGCGTGCTAGCCGGTGTAGAGCCGGGGTCTTCACTTGTTCTTCACCATTCTTCACTTGTTCTTCACCATTCTTCACTTGTTCTTTACCATTCTTCACTCTTCTTTACCATTCTTCACTTGTTCTTCACTATTCTTTATTTTCTCTTCACCATTCTTCACCATTCTTCACTTGTTCTTCACCATTCTTCACTTGCTCTTCACCATTCTTCACTTGTTCTTTACCATTCTTCACTATTTTTTATTTTCTCTTCACCATTCTTCACCATTCTTCACTTGTTCTTCACCATTCTTCACTTGCTCTTCACCATTCTTCACTTGTTCTTTACCATTCTTCACTTGTTCTTTACCATTCTTCACTCCTTCTTTACCATTCTTCACTTGTTCTTCACTATTCTTTATTTTCTCTTCACCATTCTTCACTTGTTCTTTACCATTCTTCACTTGTTCTTCACCATTCTTCACTCCTTCTTTACCATTCTTCACTTGTTACTTGGGTCCGACTCCGATACCTCATTCGCTATCGGTCAGTAAATGCATGAACAGAGCGTTGCGACGTGGTCTTCGATGAATTCACGGTGAAACAACGTCGACGGAAGTCATCTTCTATTGTATTTCTGTATTTGTTGGCGCCGCCTAGGCAGCGCCGTTCCAAAATTTGGGTTTGGCAAGGCCATGTTTCCATGAGCCAGATCGAATCTTTACCTCAAACTTGGGTAATTAACCGACGCTGATGGTCCGTCACTGCTCTTACGAGTCGGGTGCGTGCTAGCCGGTGTTGATCGCTTTTTCACGAATAGAATCGCTCGGAAAAGGCATAAACACGGTTGTATATATATTGTTTCTTATTTATATCTTCAAAATACGACATAATAAAGCGAATTACGCGTTAAATGTTCGAAATGCAAGCCAAACACACCCCATTTCTCCACTAATTTTGCGGTTTTCGGCCTCAAACTTCCTTAAAAAGTCGTTTTCCCCGAGGTTTTAAGAGCACAGGGCGATGCGCAACGGGCCGGCGAATCGATCTACACCGGTTAGAAGTCGGTACGACCATTTTGAGCCGAGTTACATCCATTTGAGTGAAGGGTACTTTCGATAAGCTATTATTTATTTATTAGCGCCGCCCTGGGGCAGCGCCGATCCAAAATTTCGGTTATTAGCGCCGCCACTGTCCTGGGCAGCGCCGATCCAAAATTTCGGTTGACAAGGCCACATGTTACCATGAGCCCGATCGAATCCGTACCTCAAACTTGGTTATTTGAAGGCGATTCAATCGCCACTCTGGCGATTCAATCGCCATTCTGGCGATTCATCGCACCTTTCTACAACTGCAGCGCGACATGTGCGATTCATCGCCAAAGGTTATGAATCGCAAGGGCAAGTTTTGTTCAGATTCTCCAGCACTGTGGGCTTATTATATTAAAGGCGCTCCCACCGCACATCATGCGCCCCCACAGCACTTTATGCGGTGGGAGCGCATACGTATATTTTATGACCCTGTACCACCCTATTTTGAGAAATATGAACTTGGGTCCGACTCCGATACCTCATTCGCTATCGGTCAGTAAATGCATGAACAGAGCGTTGCCGACGTGGTCTTCGATGAATTCACGGTGAAACAACGTCGACGGAAGTCATCTTCTATTGTATTTCTGTATTTGTTGGCGCCGCCTAGGCAGCGCCGTTCCAAAATTTGGGTTTGGCAAGGCCACATGTTTCCATGAGCCAGATCGAATCTTTACCTCAACTTGGGTAATTAACCGTCGCTGTTGGTCCGTCACTGCCTTACGTGTCGGGTGCGTGCTAGCCGGTGTAGAGCCGGGGTCTTCACTTGTTCTTCACCATTCTTCACTTGTTCTTCACCATTCTTCACTTTTTCTTTACCATTCTTCACTCCTTTTTACCATTCTTCACTGTTCTTCACTATTCTTTATTTTCTCTTCACCATTCTTCACCATTCTTCACTTGTTCTTCACCATTCTTCACTTGCTCTTCACCATTCTTCACTTGTTCTTTACCATCTTCACTATTTTTTATTTTCTCTTCACCATTCTTCACCATTCTTCACTTGTTCTTCACCATTCTTCACTTGCTCTCACCATTCTTCACTTGTTCTTTACCATCTTCACTTGTTTCTTTACCATTCTTCACTCCTTCTTTACCATTCTTCACTTGTTCTTCACTATTCCTTTATTTTCTCTTCACCATTCTTCACTTGTTCTTTACCATTCTTCACTTGTTCTTCACCATTCTTCACTCCTTCTTTACCATTCTTCACTTGTTACTTGGGTCCGACTCCGATACCTCATTCGCTATCGGTCAGTAAATGCATGAACAGAGCGTTGCCGACGTGGTCTTCGATGAATTCACGGTGAAACAACGTCGACGGAAGTCATCTTCTATTGTATTTCTGTATTGTTGGCGCCGCCTAGGCAGCGCCGTTCCAAAATTTGGGTTTGGCAAGGCCACATGTTTCCATGAGCCAGATCGAATCTTTACCTCAAACTTGGGTAATTAAACCGACGCTGATGGTCCGTCACTGCTCTTACGAGTCGGGTGCGTGCTAGCCGGTGTTGATCGCTTTTTCACGATAGAATCGCTCGGAAAGCAAAAACACGGTTGTTATATATTGTTTCTTATTATATCTTCAAATACGACATAATAAAGCGAATTACGCGTTAAATGTTCGAAATGCAAGCCAACACCCCCATTTCTCCACTAATTTTGCGGTTTTCGGCCTCAAACTTCCTTAAAAAGTAGTTTTCCGCGAGTTTAAGAGCACAGGGCGATGCGCAACGGGCCGGCGAATCGATCTACACCGGTTAGAAGTCGGTACGACCATTTTGAGCCGAGTTACATCCATTTGAGTGAAGGGTACTTTCGATAAGCTATTATTTATTTATTAGCGCCGCCCTGGGGCAGCGCCGATCCAAAATTTCGGTTGACAAGGCCACATGTTACCATGAGCCAGATCGAATCCGTACCTCAAACTTGGTTATTTGAAGGCGATTCAATCGCCACTCTGGCGATTCAATCGCCATTCTGGCGATTCAATCGCACCTTTCTACAACTGCAGCGCGACATGTGCGATTCAATCGCCAAAGGTTATGAATCGCAAGGCAGTTTTGTTCAGATTCTCCAGCACTGTGGGGCTTATTATATTAAAGGCGCTCCCACCGCACATCATGCGCCCCCACAGCACTTTATGCGGTGGGAGCGCATACGTATATTTTATGACCCTGTACACCCTATTTTGAGAAATATGAACTTGGGTCCGACTCCGATACCTCATTCGCTATCGGTCAGTAAATGCATGAACAGAGCGTTGCCGACGTGGTCTTCGATGAATTCACGGTGAAACAACGTCGACGGAAGTCATCTTCTATTGTATTCTGTATTTGTTGGCGCCGCCTAGGCAGCGCCGTTCCAAAATTTGGGTTTGGCAAGGCCACATGTTTCCATGAGCCAGATCGAATCTTTACCTCAAACTTGGGTAATTAAACCGACGCTGATGGTCCGTCACTGCTCTTACGAGTCGGGTGCGTGCTAGCCGGTGTTGATCGCTTTTTCACGAATAGAATCGCTCGGAAAAGGCATAAACACGGTTGTATATATATTGGTTTCTTATTTATATCTTCAAAATACGACATATAAAGCGAATTACGCGTTAAATGTTCGAAAGCAAGCCAAACACCCCCATTTCTCCACTAATTTTGCGGTTTTCGGCCTCAAACTTCCTTAAAAAGTCGTTTTCCGCGAGGTTTAGAGCACAGGGCGATGCGCAACGGGCCGGCGAATCGATCTACACCGGTTAGAAGTCGGTACGACCATTTTGAGCCGAGTTACATCCATTTGAGTGAAGGGGTACTTTCGATAAGCTATTATTTATTTATTAGCGCGCCGCCCTGGGCAGCGCCGATCCAAAATTTCGGTTGACAAGGCACATGTTACCATGAGCCAGAT
The DNA here is from genome assembly GCA_911812115.1 of Pristionchus exspectatus. Lineage (NCBI taxonomy): Eukaryota > Metazoa > Nematoda > Chromadorea > Rhabditida > Neodiplogasteridae > Pristionchus > Pristionchus exspectatus. Next base: position 29,066,611 of record OU461583.1, on the reverse strand, counting down.
CGAATCCGTACCTCAAACTTGGTTATTTGAAGGCGATTCAATCGCCACTCTGGCGATTCAATCGCCATTCTGGCGATTCAATCGCACCTTTCTACAACTGCAGCGCGACATGTGCGATTCAATCGCCAAAGGTTATGAATCGCAAGGGCAAGTTTTGTTCAGATTCTCCAGCACTGTGGGGCTTATTATATTAAAGGCGCTCCCACCGCACATCATGCGCCCCCACAGCACTTTATGCGGTGGGAGCGCATACGTATATTTTATGACCCTGTACCACCCTATTTTGAGAAATATGAACTTGGGTCCGACTCCGATACCTCATTCGCTATCGGTCAGTAAATGCATGAACAGGCGTTGCCGACGTGGTCTTCGATGAATTCACGGTGAAACAACGTCGACGGAAGTCATCTTCTATTGTATTTCTGTATTTGTTGGCGCCGCCTAGGCAGCGCCGTTCCAAATTTGGGTTTGGCAAGGCCACATGTTTCCATGAGCCAGATCGAATCTTTACCTCAAACTTGGGTAATTAAACCGACGCTGAGGTCCGTCACTGCTCTACGAGTCGGGTGCGTGCTAGCCGGTGTTGATCGCTTTTTCACGAATAGAATCGCTCGGAAAAGGCATAAACACGGTTGTATATATTTTTTTTATTTTATCTTCAAAATACGACATAATAAAGCGAATTACGCGTTAAATGTTCGAAATGCAAGCCAAACACCCCCATTTCTCCACTAATTTTCGGTTTTCGGCCTCAAACTTCTTAAAAAGTCGTTTTCCGCGAGGTTTAAGAGCACAGGCGATGCGCAACGGGCCGGCGAATCGATCTACACCGGTTAGAAGTCGGTCGACCATTTTGAGCCGAGTTACATCCATTTGAGTGAAGGGTACTTTCGATAAGCTATTATTTATTTATTAGCGCCGCCCTGGGGCAGCGCCGATCCAAAATTTCGGTTGACAAGGCCACATGTTACCATGAGCCAGATCGAATCCGTACCTCAACTTGGTATTTGAAGGCGATTCAATCGCCACTCTGCGATTCAATCGCCATTCTGGCGATTCAATCGCACCTTTCTACAACTGCAGCGCGACATGTGCGATTCAATCGCCAAAGGTTATGAATCGCAAGGGCAAGTTTTGTTCAGATTCTCCAGCACTGTGGGGCTTATTATATTAAAGGCGCTCCACCGCACATCATGCGCCCCCACAGCACTTTATGCGGTGGGAGCGCATACGTATATTTTATGACCCTGTACCACCCTATTTTGGAGAAATATGAACTTGGGTCCGACTCCGATACCTCATTCGCTATCGGTCAGTAAATGCATGAACAGAGCGTTGCCGACGTGGTCTTCGATGAATTCACGGTGAAACACGTCGACGGAAGTCATCTTCTATTGTATTTCTGTATTTGTTGGCGCCGCCTAGGCAGCGCCGTTCCAAAATTTGGGTTTGGCAAGGCCACATGTTCCATGAGCCAGATCGAATCTTTACCTCAAACTTGGGTAATTAACCGTCGCTGTTGGTCCGTCACTGCTCTTACGTGTCGTGCGTGCTAGCCGGTGTAGAGCCGGGTCTTCACTTGTTCTTCACCATTCTTCACTTGTTCTTCACCATTCTTCACTGTTCTTTACCATTCTTCACTCCTTCTTTACCATTCTTTACTTGTTCTTCACTATTCTTTATTTTCTCTTCACCATTCTTCACATTCTTCACTTGTTCTTCACCATTCTTCACTTGCTCTTCACCATTCTTCACTGTTCTTTACCATCTTCACTATTTTTATTTCTCTTCACCATTCTTCACCATTCTTCACTTGTTTTTCACCATTCTTCACTTGCTCTTCACCATCTTCACTTGTTCTTCACCATTCTTCACTTGTTCTTTACCATTCTTCACTCCTTCTTTACCATTCTTCACTTGTTCTTCACTATTCTTTATTTTCTCTTCACCATTCTTCACCATTCTTCACTTGTTCTTCACCATTCTTCACTTGCTCTTCACCATCTTCACTTGTTCTTTACCATTCTTCACTATTTTTTATTTTCTCTTCACCATTCTTCACCATCTTCACTGTTCTTCACCATTCTTCACTTGCTCTTCACCATTCTTCACTTGTTCTTTACCATTCTTCACTTGTCTTTACCATTCTTCACTCCTTCTTTACCATTCTTCACTTGTTCTTCACTATTCTTTATTTTCTCTTCACCATTCTTCACCATTCTTCACTTGTTCTTCACCATTCTTCACTTGCTCTTCACCATTCTTCACTTGTTCTTTACCATTCTTCACTATTTTTTATTTTCTCTTCACCATTCTTCACCATTCTTCACTTGTTCTTCACCATTCTTCACTTGCTCTTCACCATTCTTCACTTGTTCTTTACCATTCTTCACTATTTTTATTTTCTCTTCACCATTCTTCACCATTCTTCACTTGTTACTTGGGTCCGACTCCGATACCTCATTCGCTATCGCGTCAGTAAATGCATGAACAGAGCGTTGCCGACGTGGTCTTCGATGAATTCACGGTGAAACAACGTCGACGGAAGTCATCTTCTATTGTATTTCGTATTTGTTGGCGCCGCCTAGGCAGCGCCGTTCCAAAATTTGGGTTTGGCAAGGCCACATGTTTCCATGAGCCAGATCGAATCTTACCTCAAACTTGGGTAATTAAACCGTCGCTGTTGGTCCGTCACTGCTCTTACGTGTCGGGTGCGTGCTAGCCGGTGTAGAGCCGGGGTCTTCACTTGTTCTTCACCATTCTCACTTGTTCTTCACCATTCTTCACTTGTTCTTTACCATTCTTCACTCCTTCTTTACCATTCTTCACTTGTTCTTCACTATTCTTTATTTTCTCTTCACCATTCTTCACCATTCTTCACTTGTTCTTCACCATTCTTCACTTGCTCTTCACCATTCTTCACTTGTTCTTTACCATTCTTCACTCCTTCTTTACCATTCTTCACTTGTTCTTCACTATTCTTTATTTTCTCTTCACCATTCTTCACCATTCTTCACTTGTTCTTCACCATTCTTCACTTGCTCTTCACCATTCTTCACTTGTTCTTTACCATTCTTCACTATTTTTTATTTTCTCTTCACCATTCTTCACCATTCTTCACTTGTTCTTCACCATTCTTCACTTGCTCTCACCATTCTTCACTTGTTCTTTACCATTCTTCACTTGTTCTTTCACCATTCTTCACTCCTTCTTTACCATTCTTCACTTGTTCTTCACTATTCTTATTTCTCTTCACCATTCTTCACTTGTTCTTTACCATTCTTCACTTGTTCTTCACCATTCTTCACTCCTTCTTTACCATTCTTCACTTGTTACTTGGGTCCGACTCCGATACCTCATTCGCTATCGGTCAGTAAATGCATGAACAGAGCGTTGCCGACGGGTCTTCGATGAATTCACGGTGAAACAACGTCGACGGAAGTCATCTTCTATTGTATTTCTGTATTTGTTGGCGCCGCCTAGGCAGCGCCGTTCCAAAATTTGGGTTTGGCAAGGCACATGTTTCCATGAGCCAGATCGAATCTTTACCTCAAACTTGGGTAATTAAAACGACGCTGATGGTCCGTCACTGCTCTTACGAGTCGGGTGCGTGCTAGCCGGTGTGATCGCTTTTTCACGAATAGAATCGCTCGGAAAAGGCATAAACACGGTTGTATATATATTGTTCTTATTTATATCTTCAAAATACGACATAATAAAGCGAATTACGCGTTAAATGTTCGAAATGCAAGCCAAAACCCCCATTTCTCCACTAATTTTGCGGTTTTCGGCCTCAAACTTCCTTAAAAAGTCGTTTTCCGCGAGGTTTAAGAGCACAGGGCGATGCGCAACGGGCCGGCGAATCGATCTACACCGGTTAGAAGTCGGTACGACCATTTTGAGCCGAGTTACATCCATTTGAGTGAAGGGTACTTTCGATAAGCTATTATTTATTTATTAGCGCCGCCCTGGGGCAGCGCCGATCCAAAATTTCGGTTGACAAGGCCACATGTTACCATGAGCCAGATCGAATCCGTACCTCAAACTTGGTTATTTGAAGGCGATTCAATCGCCACTCTGGCGATTCAATCGCCATTCTGGCGATTCAATCGCACCTTTCTACAACTGCAGCGCGACATGTGCGATTCAATCGCCAAAGGTTATGAATCGCAAGGGCAAGTTTTGTTCAGATTCTCCAGCACTGTGGGGCTTATTATATTAAAGGCGCTCCCACCACATCATGCGCCCCCACAGCACTTTATGCGGTGGGAGCGCATACGTATATTTATGACCCTGTACCACCTATTTTGAGAAATATGAACTTGGTCCGACTCCGATACCTCATTCGCTATCGGTCAGTAAATGCATGAACAGAGCGTTGCCGACGTGGTCTTCGATGAATTCACGGTGAAACAACGTCGACGGAAGTCATCTTCTATTGTATTTCTGTATTTGTTGGCGCCGCCTAGGCAGCGCCGTTCCAAAATTTGGGTTTGGCAAGGCCACATGTTTCCATGAGCCAGATCGAATCTTTACCTCAAACTTGGGTAATTAAACCGTCGCTGTTGGTCCGTCACTGCTTACGTGTCGGGTGCGTGCTAGCCGGTGTAGAGCCGGGGTCTTCACTTGTTCTTCACCATTCTTCACTTGTTCTTCACCATTTCACTTGTTCTTTACCATTCTTCACTCTTCTTTACCATTCTTCACTTGTTCTTCACTATCTTTATTTTCTCTTCACCATTCTTCACATTCTTCACTTGTTCTTCACCATTCTTCACTTGCTCTTCACATTCTTCACTTGTTCTTTACCATTCTTCACTATTTTTTATTTTCTCTTCACCATTCTTCACATCTTCATTGTTCTTCACCATTCTTCACTTGCTCTTCACCATTCTTCACTTGTTCTTTACCATCTTCATTGTTCTTTACCATTCTTCACTCCTTCTTTACATTCTTCACTTGTTCTTCACTATTCTTTATTTTCTCTTCACCATTCTTCACTTGTTCTTTACCATTCTTCACTTGTTCTTCACCATTCTTCACTCCTCTTTACCATCTTCACTTGTTACTTGGGTCCGACTCCGATACCTCATTCGCTATCGGTCAGTAAATGCATGAACAGAGCGTTGCCGACGTGGTCTTCGATGAATTCACGGTGAAACAACGTCGACGGAAGTCATCTTCTATTGTATTTCTGTATTTGTTGGCGCCGCCTAGGCAGCGCCGTTCCAAAATTTGGGTTTGGCAAGGCCACATGTTTCCATGAGCCAGATCGAATCTTTACCTCAAACTTGGGTAATTAAACCGACGCTGATGGTCCGTCACTGCTCTTACGAGTCGGGTGCGTGCTAGCCGGTGTTGATCGCTTTTTCACGAATAGAATCGCTCGGAAAAGGCATAAACACGGTTGTATATATATTGTTCTTATTTATATCTTCAAAATACGACATAATAAAGCGAATTACGCGTTAAATGTTCGAAATGCAAGCCAAACCCCATTTCTCCACTAATTTTGCGGTTTTCGGCCTCAAACTTCCTTAAAAAGTCGTTTTCCGCGAGGTTTAAGAGCACAGGGCGATGCGCAACGGGCCGGCGAATCGATCTACACCGGTTAGAAGTCGGTACGACCATTTTGAGCCGAGTTACATCCATTGAGTGAAGGGTACTTTCGATAAGCTATTATTTATTTATTAGCGCCGCCCTGGGGCAGCGCCGATCCAAAATTTCGGTTGACAAGGCCACATGTTACCATGAGCCAGATCGAATCCGTACCTCAAACTTGGTATTTGAAGGCGATTCAATCGCCACTCTGGCGATTCAATCGCCATTCTGCGATTCAATCGCACCTTTCTACAACTGCAGCGCGACATGTGCGATTCAATCGCCAAAGGTTATGAATCGCAAGGGCAAGTTTTGTTCAGATTCTCCAGCACTGTGGGGCTTATTATATTAAAGGCGCTCCACACCGCACATCATGCGCCCCCACAGCACTTTATGCGGTGGGAGCGCATACGTATATTTTATGACCCTGTACCACCCTATTTTGAGAAATATGAACTTGGGTCCGACTCCGATACCTCATTCGCTATCGGTCAGTAAATGCATGAACAGAGCGTTGCCGACGTGGTCTTCGATGAATTCACGGTGAAACAACGTCGACGGAAGTCATCTTCTATTGTATTTCTGTATTTGTTGGCGCCGCCTAGGCAGCGCCGTTCCAAAATTTGGGTTTGGCAAGGCCACATGTTTCCATGAGCCAGATCGAATCTTTACCTCAAACTTGGGTAATTAAACCGTCGCTGTTGGTCCGTCACTGCTCTTACGTGTCGGGTGCGTGCTAGCGGTGTAGAGCCGGGGTCTTCACTGTTCTTCACCATTCTTCACTTGTTCTTCACCATTCTTCACTTGTTCTTTACCATTCTTCACTCCTTCTTACCATTCTCACTTGTTCTTCACTATTCTTTATTTTCTCTTCACCATTCTTCACCATTCTTCACTTGTTCTTCACCATTCTTCACTTGCTCTTCACCATTCTTCACTTGTTTTACCATTCTTCACTATTTTTATTTTCTCTTCACCATTCTTCACATCTTCACTTGTTCTTCACCATTCTTCACTTGCTCTTCACCATTCTTCACTTGTTCTTTACCATTCTTCACTTGTTCTTTACCATTCTTCACTCCTTCTTTACCATTCTTCACTTGTTCTTCACTATTCTTTATTTTCTCTTCACCATTCTTCACTTGTTCTTTACCATTCTTCACTTGTTCTTCACCATTCTTCACTCCTTCTTTACCATTCTTCACTTGTTACTTGGGTCCGACTCCGATACCTCATTCGCTATCGGTCAGTAAATGCATGAACAGAGCGTTGCCGACGTGGTCTTCGATGAATTCACGGTGAAACAACGTCGACGGAAGTCATCTTCTATTGTATTTCTGTATTTGTTGGCGCCGCCTAGGCAGCGCCGTTCCAAAATTTGGGTTTGGCAAGGCCACATGTTTCCATGAGCCAGATCGAATCTTTACCTCAAACTTGGGTAATTAAACCGACGCTGATGGTCCGTCACTGCTCTACGAGTCGGGTGCGTGCTAGCCGGTGTGATCGCTTTTTCACGAATAGAATCGCTCGGAAAAGGCATAAACACGGTTGTATATATATTGTTTCTTATTTATATCTTCAAAATACGACATAATAAAGCGAATTACGCGTTAAATGTTCGAAATGCAAGCCAAACACCCCATTTCTCCACTAATTTTGCGGTTTTCGGCCTCAAACTTCCTTAAAAAGTCGTTTTCCGCGAGGTTTAAGAGCACAGGGCGATGCGCAACGGGCCGGCGAATCGATCTACACCGGTTAGAAGTCGGTACGACCATTTTGAGCCGAGTTACATCCATTTGAGTGAAGGGTACTTTCGATAAGCTATTATTTATTTATTAGCGCCCTGGGGCAGCGCCGATCCAAAATTTCGGTTGACAAGGCCACATGTTACCATGAGCCAGATCGAATCCGTACCTCAAACTTGGTTATTTGAAGGCGATTCAATCGCCACTCTGGCGATTCAATCGCCATTCTGGCGATTCAATCGCACCTTTCTACAACTGCAGCGCGACATGTGCGATTCAATCGCCAAAGGTTATGAATCGCAAGGGCAAGTTTGTTCAGATTCTCCAGCACTGTGGGGCTTATTATATTAAAGGCGCTCCCACCGCATCATGCGCCCCCACAGCACTTTATGCGGTGGGAGCGCATACGTATATTTTATGACCCTGTACCACCCTATTTTGAGAAATATGAACTTGGGTCCGACTCCGATACCTCATCGCTATCGGTCAGTAAATGCATGAACAGAGCGTTGCCGACGTGGTCTTCGATGAATTCACGGTGAAACAACGTCGACGGAAGTCATCTTCTATTGTATTTCTGTATTTGTTGGCGCGCCTAGGCAGCGCCGTTCCAAAATTTGGGTTTGGCAAGGCCACATGTTTCCATGAGCCAGATCGAATCTTTACCTCAAACTTGGGTAATTAAAACCGTCGCTGTTGGTCCGTCACTGCTCTTACGTGTCGGGTGCGTGCTAGCCGGTGTAGAGCCGGGGTCTTCACTTGTTCTTCACCATTCTTCACTTGTTCTTCACCATTCTTCACTTGTCTTTACCATTCTTCACTCCTTCTTTACCATTCTTCACTTGTTCTTCACTATTCTTTATTTTCTCTTCACCATTCTTCACCATTCTTCACTTGTTCTTCACCATTCTTCACTTGCTCTTCACCATTCTTCACTTGTTCTTTACCATTCTTCACTATTTTTATTTTCTCTTCACCATTCTTCACCATTCTTCACTTGTTCTTCACCATTCTTCACTTGCTCTTCACCATTCTTCACTTGTTCTTCACCATTCTTCACTTATTTTTATTTTCTCTTCACCTTCTTCACCATTCTTCACTTGTTCTTCACCATTCTTCACTTCTCTTCACCATTCTTCTTCACTTGTTCTTCACCATTCTTCACTTGTTCTTTACCATTCTTCACTCCTTCTTTACCATCTTCACTGTTCTTCACTATTCTTTATTTTCTCTTCACCATTCTTCACCATTCTTCACTTTCTCACCATTCTTCACTTGCTCTTCACCATTCTTCACTTGTTCTTTACCATTCTTCACTATTTTTTATTTTCTCTTCACCATTCTTCACCATTCTTCACTTGTTCTTCACCATTCTTCACTTGCTCTTCACCATTCTTCACTTGTTCTTTACCATTCTCACTTGTTCTTTACATTCTTCACTCCTTCTTTACCATTCTTCACTTGTCTTCACTATTCTTTATTTTCTCTTCACCATTCTTCACTTGTTCTTTACCATTCTTCACTTGTTCTTCACCATTCTTCACTCCTTCTTTACCATTCTTCACTTGTTACTTGGGTCCGACTCCGATACCTCATTCGCTATCGGTCAGTAAATGCATGAACAGAGCGTTGCCGACGTGGTCTTCGATGAATTCACGGTGAAACAACGTCGACGGAAGTCATCTTCTATTGTATTTCTGTATTTGTTGGCGCCGCCTAGGCAGCGCCGTTCCAAAATTTGGGTTGGCAAGGCCACATGTTTCCATGAGCCAGATCGAATCTTACCTCAAACTTGGGTAATTAAACCGTCGCTGTTGGTCCGTCACTGCTCTTACGTGTCGGGTGCGTGCTAGCGGTGTAGAGCCGGGGTCTTCACTTGTTCTTCACCATTCTTCACTTGTTCTTCACCATTCTTCACTTGTTTTACCATTCTTCACTCCTCTTACCATTCTTCACTTGTTCTTCACTATTCTTTATTTTCTCTCACCATTCTCACCATTCTTCACTTGTTCTTCACCATTCTTCACTTGCTCTTCACCATTCTTCACTTGTTTTACCATTCTTCACTATTTTTTATTTTCTCTTCACCATTCTTCACCATTCTTCACTTGTTCTTCACCATTCTTCACTTGCTCTTCACCATTCTTCACTTGTTTCTTTACCATTCTTCACTTGTTCTTTACCATTCTTCACTCCTTCTTTACCATTCTTCACTTGTTCTTCACTATTCTTTATTTTCTCTTCACCATTCTTCACCATTCTTCACTTGTTCTTCACCATTCTTCACTTGCTCTTCACCATTCTTCACTTGTTCTTTACCATTCTCACTATTTTTATTTTCTCTTCACCATTCTTCACCATTATTCACTTGTTCTTCACCATTCTTCACTTGCTCTTCACCATTCTTCACTTGTTCTTTACCATTCTTCACTATTTTTTATTTTCTCTTCACCATTCTTCACCATTCTTCACTTGTTACTTGGGTCCGACTCGATACCTCATTCGCTATCGGTCAGTAAATGCATGAACAGAGCGTTGCCGACGTGGTCTTCGATGAATTCACGGTGAAAACAACGTCGACGGAAGTCATCTTCTATTGTATTTCTGTATTTGTTGGCGCGCCTAGGCAGCGCCGTTCCAAAATTTGGGTTTGGCAAGGCCACATGTTTCCATGAGCCAGATCGAATCTTTACCTCAAACTTGGGTAATTAAACCGTCGCTGTTGGTCCGTCACTGCTCTTACGTGTCGGGTGCGTGCTAGCCGGTGTAGAGCCGGGGTCTTCACTTGTTCTTCACCATTCTTCACTTGTTCTCACCATTCTCACTTGTTCTTACCATTCTTCACTCCTTCTTTACCATTCTTCACTTGTTCTTCACTATTCTTTATTTTCTCTTCACCATTCTTCACCATTCTTCACTTGTTCTTCACCATTCTTCACTTGCTCTTCACCATTCACTTGTTCTTTACCATTCTTCACTATTTTTTATTTCTCTTCACCATTCTTCACCATTCTTCACTTGCTCTTCACCATTCTTCACTTGTTCTTTACCATTCTTCACTTGTTCTTTACCATTTTCACTCTTCTTTACCATTCTTCACTTGTTCTTCACTATTCTTTATTTCTCTTCACCATTCTTCACCATTCTTCAATGTTCTTCACTATTCTTTATTTTCTCTTCACATCTTCACCATTCTTCACTTGTTCTTCACCATTCTTCACTTGCTCTTCACCATTCTTCACTTGTTCTTTACCATTCTTCACTATTTTTATTTTCTCTTCACCATTCTTCACCATTCTTCACTTGCTCTTCACCATTCTTCACTTGTTCTTTACCATCTTCACTGTTCTTTACCATTCTTCACTCCTTCTTTACCATTCTTCACTTGTTCTTCACTATTCTTATTTTCTTTCACCATTCTTCACCATTCTTCACTTGTTCTTCACCATTCTTCACTTGCTCTTCACCATTCTTCACTTGTCTTTACCATTCTTCACTATTTTTTATTTTCTCTTCACCATTCTTCACCATTCTTCACTTGTTCTTCACCATTCTTCACTTGCTCTTCACCATTCTTCACTTGTTCTTACCATTCTTCACTATTTTTTATTTTCTCTTCACCATTCTTCACCATTCTTCACTTGTTACTTGGGTCCGACTCCGATACCTCATTCGCTATCGGTCAGTAAATGCATGAACAGAGCGTTGCCGACGTGGTCTTCGATGAATTCACGGTGAAACAACGTCGACGGAAGTCATCTTCTATTGTATTTCTGTATTTGTTGGCGCAGCCTAGGCAGCGCCGTTCCAAAATTTGGGTTTGGCAAGGCCACATGTTTCCATGAGCCAGATCGAATCTTTACCTCAAACTTGGGTAATTAAACCGTCGCTGTGGTCCGTCACTGCTCTTACGTGTCGGGTGCGTGCTAGCCGGTGTAGAGCCGGGGTCTTCACTTGTTCTTCACCATTCTTCACTTGTTCTTCACCATTCTTCACTTGTTCTTTACCATTCTTCACTCCTTCTTTACCATTCTTCACTTGTTCTTCACTATTCTTTATTTTTCTTCACCATTCTTCACCATTCTTCACTTGTTCTTCACCATTCTTCACTTGCTCTTCACCATCTTCACTTGTTCTTTACCATTCTTCACTATTTTTTTATTCTCTTCACCATTCTTCACCATTCTTCACTTGTTCTTCACCATTCTTCACTTGCTCTTCACCATTCTTCACTTGTTCTTTACCATTCTTCACTTGTTCTTTACCATTCTTCACTCCTTCTTTACCATTCTTCACTTGTGCTTCACTATTCTTTATTTCTCTTCACCATTCTTCACCATTCTTCACTTGTTCTTCACCATTCTTCACTTGCTCTTCACCATTCTTCACTTGTTCTTTACCATCTTCACTATTTTTTATTTTCTCTCACCATTCTTCACCATTCTTCACTTGTTCTCACCATTCTTCACTTGCTCTTCACCATTCTTCACTTGTTCTTTACCATTCTTCACTATTTTTTATTTTCTTCACCATTCTTCACCATTCTCACTTGTTACTTGGGTCCGACTCCGATACCTCATTCGCTATCGGTCAGTAAATGCATGAACAGAGCGTTGCCGACGTGGTCTTCGATGAATTCACGGTGAAACAACGTCGACGGAAGTCATCTTCTATTGTATTTCTGTATTTGTTGGCGCCGCCTAGGCAGCGCCGTTCCAAAATTTGGGTTTGGCAAGGCCACATGTTTCCATGAGCCAGATCGAATCTTTACCTCAAACTTGGGTAATTAAACCGTCGCTGTTGGTCCGTCACTGCTCTTACGTGTCGGGTGCGTGCTAGCCGGTGTAGAGCCGGGGTCTTCACTTGTTCTTCACCATTCTTCACTTGTTCTTCACCATTCTTCACTTGTTCTTTACCATTCTTCACTCCTTTTACCATTCTTCACTTGTTCTTCACTATTCTTTATTTTCTCTTCACCATTCTTCACCATTCTTCACTTGTTCTTCACCATCTTCACTGCTCTCACCATTCTTCACTTGTTCTTTACCATTCTTCACTATTTTTATTTTCTCTTCACCATTCTTCACCATTCTTCACTTGTTCTTCACCATTCTTCACTTGCTCTTCACCATTCTTCACTTGTTCTTTACCATTCTTCACTTGTTCTTTACCATTCTTCACTCCTTCTTTACCATTCTTCACTTGTTCTTCATATTCTTATTTTCTCTTCACCATTCTTCACCATCTTCACTTGTTCTTCACCATTCTTCACTTGCTCTTCACCATTCTTCACTTGTTCTTTACCATTCTTCACTATTTTTTATTTTCTCTTCACCATTCTTCACCATTCTTCACTTGTTCTTCACCATTCTTCACTTGCTCTTCACCATTCTTCACTTGTTCTTTACCATTCTTCACTATTTTTATTTTCTCTTCACCATTCTTCACCATTCTTCACTTGTTACTTGGGTCCGACTCCGATACCTCATTCGCTATCGGTCAGTAAATGCATGAACAGAGCGTTGCCGACGTGGTCTTCGATGAATTCACGGTTGAAACAACGCGACGGAAGTCATCTTCTATTGTATTTCTGTATTTGTTGGCGCCGCCTAGGCAGCGCCGTTCCAAAATTGGGTTTGGCAAGGCCACATGTTTCCATGAGCCAGATCGAATCTTTACCTCAAACTTGGGTAATTAACCGTCGCTGTTGGTCCGTCACTGCTCTTACGTGTCGGGTGCGTGCTAGCCGGTGTAGAGCCGGGGTCTTCACTTGTCTTCACCATTCTTCACTTGTTCTTCACCATTCTTCACTTGTTCTTTACCATTCTTCACTCCTTCTTTACCATTCTTCACTTGTTCTTCACTATTCTTTTTTCTCTTCACCATTCTTCACCATTCTTCACTTGTTCTTCACCATTCTTCACTTGCTCTTCACCATTCTTCACTTGTCTTTACCATTCTTCACTATTTTTATTTTCTCTTCACCATTCTTCACCATTCTTCACTTGTTCTTACCATTCTTCACTTGCTCTTCACCATTCTTCACTTGTTCTTTACCATTCTTCACTTGTTCTTTACCATTCTTCACTCCTTCTTTACCATTCTTCACTTGTTCTTCACTATTCTTTATTTTCTCTTCACCATTCTTCACCATTCTTCACTTGTTCTTCACCATTCTTCACTTGCTCTTCACCATTCTTCACTTGTTCTTTACCATTCTTCACTATTTTTTATTTTCTCTTCACCATTCTTCACCATTCTTCACTTGTTCTTCACCATTCTTCACTTGCTCTTCACCATTCTTCACTTGTCTTTACCATTCTTCACTATTTTTTATTTTCTCTTCACCATTCTTCACCATTCTTCACTTGTTACTTGGGTCCGACTCCGATACCTCATTCGCTATCGGTCAGTAAATGCATGAACAGAGCGTTGCCGACGTGGTCTCGATGAATTCACGGTGAAACAACGTCGACGGAAGTCATCTTCTATTGTATTTCTGTATTTGTTGGCGCCGCCTAGGCAGCGCCGTTCCAAAATTTGGGTTTGGCAAGGCCACATGTTTCCATGAGCCAGATCGAATCTTTACCTCAAACTTGGGTAATTAAACCGTCGCTGTTGGTCCGTCACTGCTCTTACGTGTCGGGTGCGTGCTAGCCGGTGTAGAGCCGGGGTCTTCACTTGTTCTTCACCATTCTTCACTTGTTCTTCACCATTCTTCACTTGTTCTTTACCATTCTTCACTCCTTCTTACCATTCTTCACTTGTTCTTCACTATTCTTTATTTTCTCTTCACCATTCTTCACCATTCTTCACTTGTTCTTCACCATTCTTCACTTGCTCTTCACCATTCTTCACTTGTTCTTTACCATTCTTCACTATTTTTTATTTTCTCTTCACCATTCTTCACCATTCTTCACTTGTTCTTCACATTCTTCACTTGCTCTTCACCATTCTTCACTTGTTCTTACCATTCTTCACTTGTTCTTTACCATTCTTCACTCCTTCTTTACCATTCTTCACTTGTTCTTCACTATTCTTTATTTTCTCTTCACCATTCTTCACCATTCTTCACTTGTTCTTCACCATTCTTCACTTGCTCTTCACCATTCTTCACTTGTTCTTTACCATTCTTCACTATTTTTTATTTTCTCTTCACCATTCTTCACCATTTTCACTTGTTCTTCACCATTCTTCACTTGCTCTTCACCATTCTTCACTTGTTCATTTTACCATTCTTCACTATTTTTTATTTTCTCGATGAATCACGGTCACCATCATTCTATTGTATTCTGTATTTGTTGGCGCCGCCTAGGCAGCGCCGTTCCAAAATTTGGGTTTGGCAAGGCCACATGTTTCCATGAGCCAGATCGAATCTTTACTCAAACTTGGGTAATTAAACCGTCGCTGTTGGTCCGTCACTGCTCTTACGTGTCGGGTGCGTGCTAGCCGGTGTAGAGCCGGGGTCTTCACTTGTTCTTCACCATTCTTCACTTGTTCTTCACCATTCTTCACTTTTCTTTACCATTCTTCACTCCTTCTTTACCATTCTTCACTTGTTCTTCACTATTCTTTATTTTCTCTTCACCATTCTTCACCATTCTTCACTTGTCTTCACCATTCTTCACTGCTCTTCACCATTCTTCACTTGTTCTTTACCATTCTTCACTATTTTTTATTTTCTCTTCACCATTCTTCACCATTCTTCACTTGTTCTTCACCATTCTTCACTTGCTCTTCACCATTCTTCACTTGTTCTTTACCATTCTTCACTTGTTCTTTACCATTCTTCACTCCTTCTTTTACCATCTTCACTTGTTCTTCACTATTCTTTATTTTCTCTTCACCATTCTTCACCATTCTTCACTTGTTCTTCACCATTCTTCACTTGCTCTTCACCATTCTTCACTTGTTCTTTACCATTCTTCACTATTTTTTATTTTCTCTTCACCATTCTTCACCATCTCTTCACTTGTTCTTCACCATTCTTCCTTGCTCTTCACCATTCTTCACTTGTTCTTTACCATTCTTCACTATTTTTTTATTTTCTCTTCACCATTCTTCACCATTCTTCACTTGTTACTTGGGTCCGACTCCGATACCTCATTCGCTATCGGTCAGTAATGCATGAACAGAGCGTTGCCGACGTGGTCTTCGATGAATTCACGGTGAAACAACGTCGACGGAAGTCATCTTCTATTGTATTTCTGTATTTGTTGGCGCCGCCTAGGCAGCGCCGTTCCAAAATTTGGGTTTGGCAAGGCCAATGTTTCCATGAGCCAGATCGAATCTTTACCTCAAACTTGGGTAATTAAACCGTCGCTGTTGGTCCGTCACTGCTCTTACGTGTCGGGTGCGTGCTAGCCGGTGTAGAGCCGGGGTCTTCACTTGTTCTTCACCATTCTTCACTTGTTCTTCACCATTCTTCACTTGTTCTTTACCATTCTTCACTCCTTCTTTACCATTCTTCACTTGTTCTTCACTATTCTTTATTTTCTCTTCACCATTCTTCACCATTCTTCACTTGTTCTTCACCATTCTTCACTTGCTCTTCACCATTCTTCACTTGTTCTTTACCATTCTTCACTATTTTTTATTTTCTCTTCACCATTCTTCACCATTCTTCACTTGTTCTTCACCATTCTTCACTTGCTCTTCACCATTCTTCACTTGTTCTTTACCATTCTTCACTTGTTCTTTACCATTCTTCACTCCTTCTTTACCATTCTTCACTTGTTCTTCACTATTCTTTATTTTCTCTTCACCATTCTTCACCATTCTTCACTTGTTCTTCACCATTCTTCACTTGCTCTTCACCATTCTTCACTTGTTCTTTACCATTCTTCACTATTTTTTATTTTCTCTTCACCATTCTTCACCATTCTTCACTTGTTCTTCACCATTCTTCACTTGCTCTTCACCATTCTTCACTTGTTCTTTACCATTCTTCACTATTTTTTATTTTCTCTTCACCATTCTTCACCATTCTTCACTTGTTACTTGGGTCCGACTCCGATACCTCATTCGCTATCGGTCAGTAAATGCATGAACAGAGCGTTGCCGACGTGGTCTTCGATGAATTCACGGTGAAACAACGTCGACGGAAGTCATCTTCTATTGTATTTCTGTATTTGTTGGCGCCGCCTAGGCAGCGCCGTTCCAAAATTTGGGTTTGGCAAGGCCACATGTTTCCATGAGCCAGATCGAATCTTTACCTCAAACTTGGGTAATTAAACCGTCGCTGTTGGTCCGTCACTGCTCTTACGTGTCGGGTGCGTGCTAGCCGGTGTAGAGCCGGGGTCTTCACTTGTTCTTCACCATTCTTCACTTGTTCTTCACCATTCTTCACTTGTTCTTTACCATTCTTCACTCCTTCTTTACCATTCTTCACTTGTTCTTCACTATTCTTTATTTTCTCTTCACCATTCTTCACCATTCTTCACTTGTTCTTCACCATTCTTCACTTGCTCTTCACCATTCTTCACTTGTTCTTTACCATTCTTCACTATTTTTTATTTCTCTTCACCATTCTTCACCATTCTTCACTTGTTCTTCACCATTCTTCACTTGCTCTTCACCATTCTTCACTTGTTCTTTACCATTCTTCACTTGTTCTTTACCATTCTTCACTCCTTCTTTACCATTCTTCACTTGTTCTTCACTATTCTTTATTTTCTCTTCACCATTCTTCACCATTCTTCACTTGTTCTTCACCATTCTTCACTTGCTCTTCACCATTCTTCACTTGTTCTTTACCATTCTTCACTATTTTTTATTTTCTCTTCACCATTCTTCACCATTCTTCACTTGTTCTTCACCATTCTTCACTTGCTCTTCACCATTCTTCACTGTTCTTTACCATTCTTCACTATTTTTTATTTTCTCTTCACCATTCTTCACCATTCTTCACTTGTTACTTGGGTCCGACTCCGATACCTCATTCGCTATCGGTCAGTAAATGCATGAACAGAGCGTTGCCGACGTGGTCTTCGATGAATTCACGGTGAAACAACGTCGACGGAAGTCATCTTCTATTGTATTTCTGTATTTGTTGGCGCCGCCTAGGCAGCGCCGTTCCAAAATTTGGGTTTGGCAAGGCCCATGTTTCCATGAGCCAGATCGAATCTTTACCTCAAACTTGGGTAATTAAACCGTCGCTGTTGGTCCGTCACTGCTCTTACGTGTCGGGTGCGTGCTAGCCGGTGTAGAGCCGGGGTCTTCACTTGTTCTTCACCATTCTTCACTTGTTCTTCACCATTCTTCACTTGTTCTTTACCATTCTTCACTCCTTCTTTACCATTCTTCACTTGTTCTTCACTATTCTTTATTTTCTCTTCACCATTCTTCACCATTCTTCACTTGTTCTTCACCATTCTTCACTTGCTCTTCACCATTCTTCACTTGTTCTTTACCATTCTTCACTATTTTTTATTTTCTCTTCACCATTCTTCACCATTCTTCACTTGTTCTTCACCATTCTTCACTTGCTCTTCACCATTCTTCACTTGTTCTTTACCATTCTTCACTTGTTCTTTACCATTCTTCACTCCTTCTTTACCATTCTTCACTTGTTCTTCACTATTCTTTATTTTCTCTTCACCATTCTTCACCATTCTTCACTTGTTCTTCACCATTCTTCACTTGCTCTTCACCATTCTTCACTTGTTCTTTACCATTCTTCACTATTTTTTATTTTCTCTTCACCATTCTTCACCATTCTTCACTTGTTCTTCACCATTCTTCACTTGCTCTTCACCATTCTTCACTTGTTCTTTACCATTCTTCACTATTTTTTATTTTCTCTTCACCATTCTTCACCATTCTTCACTTGTTACTTGGGTCCGACTCCGATACCTCATTCGCTATCGGTCAGTAAATGCATGAACAGAGCGTTGCCGACGTGGTCTTCGATGAATTCACGGTGAAACAACGTCGACGGAAGTCATCTTCTATTGTATTTCTGTATTTGTTGGCGCCGCCTAGGCAGCGCCGTTCCAAAATTTGGGTTTGGCAAGGCCACATGTTTCCATGAGCCAGATCGAATCTTTACCTCAAACTTGGGTAATTAAACCGTCGCTGTTGGTCCGTCACTGCTCTTACGTGTCGGGTGCGTGCTAGCCGGTGTAGAGCCGGGTCTTCACTTGTTCTTCACCATTCTTCACTTGTTCTTCACCATTCTTCACTTGTTCTTTACCATTCTTCACTCCTTCTTTACCATTCTTCACTTGTTCTTCACTATTCTTTATTTTCTCTTCACCATTCTTCACCATTCTTCACTTGTTCTTCACCATTCTTCACTTGCTCTTCACCATTCTTCACTTGTTCTTTACCATTCTTCACTATTTTTTATTTTCTCTTCACCATTCTTCACCATTCTTCACTTGTTCTTCACCATTCTTCACTTGCTCTTCACCATTCTTCACTTGTTCTTTACCATTCTTCACTTGTTCTTTACCATTCTTCACTCCTTCTTTACCATTCTTCACTTGTTCTTCACTATTCTTTATTTTCTCTTCACCATTCTTCACTTGTTCTTTACCATTCTTCACTTGTTCTTCACCATTCTTCACTCCTTCTTTACCATTCTTCACTTGTTACTTGGGTCCGACTCCGATACCTCATTCGCTATCGGTCAGTAAATGCATGAACAGAGCGTTGCCGACGTGGTCTTCGATGAATTCACGGTGAAACAACGTCGACGGAAGTCATCTTCTATTGTATTTCTGTATTTGTTGGCGCCGCCTAGGCAGCGCCGTTCCAAAATTTGGGTTTGGCAAGGCCACATGTTTCCATGAGCCAGATCGAATCTTTACCTCAAACTTGGGTAATTAAACCGACGCTGATGGTCCGTCACTGCTCTTACGAGTCGGGTGCGTGCTAGCCGGTGTTGATCGCTTTTTCACGAATAGAATCGCTCGGAAAAGGCATAAACACGGTTGTATATATATTGTTTCTTATTTATATCTTCAAAATACGACATAATAAAGCGAATTACGCGTTAAATGTTCGAAATGCAAGCCAAACACCCCATTTCTCCACTAATTTTGCGGTTTTCGGCCTCAAACTTCCTTAAAAAGTCGTTTTCCGCGAGGTTTAAGAGCACAGGGCGATGCGCAACGGGCCGGCGAATCGATCTACACCGGTTAGAAGTCGGTACGACCATTTTGAGCCGAGTTACATCCATTTGAGTGAAGGGTACTTTCGATAAGCTATTATTTATTTATTAGCGCCGCCCTGGGGCAGCGCCGATCCAAAATTTCGGTTGACAAGGCCACATGTTACCATGAGCCAGATCGAATCCGTACCTCAAACTTGGGTAATTAAACCGTCGCTGTTGGTCCGTCACTGCTCTTACGTGTCGGGTGCGTGCTAGCCGGTGTAGAGCCGGGGTCTTCACTTGTTCTTCACCATTCTTCACTTGTTCTTCACCATTCTTCACTTGTTCTTTACCATTCTTCACTCCTTCTTTACCATTCTTCACTTGTTCTTCACTATTCTTTATTTTCTCTTCACCATTCTTCACCATTCTTCACTTGTTCTTCACCATTCTTCACTTGCTCTTCACCATTCTTCACTTGTTCTTTACCATTCTTCACTATTTTTTATTTTCTCTTCACCATTCTTCACCATTCTTCACTTGTTCTTCACCATTCTTCACTTGCTCTTCACCATTCTTCACTTGTTCTTTACCATTCTTCACTTGTTCTTTACCATTCTTCACTCCTTCTTTACCATTCTTCACTTGTTCTTCACTATTCTTTATTTTCTCTTCACCATTCTTCACCATTCTTCACTTGTTCTTCACCATTCTTCACTTGCTCTTCACCATTCTTCACTTGTTCTTTACCATTCTTCACTATTTTTTATTTCTCTTCACCATTCTTCACCATTCTTCACTTGTTCTTCACCATTCTTCACTTGCTCTTCACCATTCTTCACTTGTTCTTTACCATTCTTCACTATTTTTTATTTTCTCTTCACCATTCTTCACCATTCTTCACTTGTTACTTGGGTCCGACTCCGATACCTCATTCGCTATCGGTCAGTAAATGCATGAACAGAGCGTTGCCGACGTGGTCTTCGATGAATTCACGGTGAAACAACGTCGACGGAAGTCATCTTCTATTGTATTTCTGTATTTGTTGGCGCCGCCTAGGCAGCGCCGTTCCAAAATTTGGGTTTGGCAAGGCCACATGTTTCCATGAGCCAGATCGAATCTTTACCTCAAACTTGGGTAATTAAACCGTCGCTGTTGGTCCGTCACTGCTCTTACGTGTCGGGTGCGTGCTAGCCGGTGTAGAGCCGGGTCTTCACTTGTTCTTCACCATTCTTCACTTGTTCTTCACCATTCTTCACTTGTTCTTTACCATTCTTCACTATTTTTTATTTTCTCTTCACCATTCTTCACCATTCTTCACTTGTTCTTCACCATTCTTCACTTGCTCTTCACCATTCTTCACTTGTTCTTTACCATTCTTCACTATTTTTTATTTTCTCTTCACCATTCTTCACCATTCTTCACTTGTTCTTCACCATTCTTCACTTGCTCTTCACCATTCTTCACTTGTTCTTTACCATTCTTCACTATTTTTATTTCTCTTCACCATTCTTCACCATTCTTCACTTGTTACTTGGGTCCGACTCCGATACCTCATTCGCTATCGGTCATAATGCATGAACAGAGCGTTGCCGACGTGGTCTTCGATGAATTCACGGTGAAACAACGTCGACGGAAGTCATCTTCTATTGTATTTCTGTATTTGTTGGCGCCGCCTAGGCAGCGCCGTTCCAAAATTTGGGTTTGGCAAGGCCACATGTTTCCATGAGCCAGATCGAATCTTTACCTCAAACTTGGGTAATTAAACCGTCGCTGTTGGTCCGTCACTGCTCTTACGTGTCGGGTGCGTGCTAGCCGGTGTAGAGCCGGGGTCTTCACTTGTTCTTCACCATTCTTCACTTGCTCTTCACCATTCTTCACTTGTTCTTTACCATTCTTCACTATTTTTTATTTTCTCTTCACCATTCTTCACCATTCTTCACTTGTTCTTCACCATTCTTCACTTGCTCTTCACCATTCTTCACTTGTTCTTTACCATTCTTCACTATTTTTTATTTTTCTTCACCATTCTTCACCATTCTTCACTTGTTACTTGGGTCCGACTCCGATACCTCATTCGCTATCGGTCAGTAAATGCATGAACAGAGCGTTGCCGACGTGGTCTTCGATGAATTCACGGTGAAACAACGTCGACGGAAGTCATCTTCTATTGTATTTCTGTATTTGTTGGCGCCGCCTAGGCAGCGCCGTTCCAAAATTTGGGTTTGGCAAGGCCACATGTTTCCATGAGCCAGATCGAATCTTTACCTCAAACTTGGGTAATTAAACCGTCGCTGTTGGTCCGTCACTGCTCTTACGTGTCGGGTGCGTGCTAGCCGGTGTAGAGCCGGGGTCTTCACTTGTTCTTCACCATTCTTCACTTGTTCTTCACCATTCTTCACTTGTTCTTTACCATTCTTCACTCCTTCTTTACCATTCTTCACTTGTTCTTCACTATTCTTTATTTTCTCTTCACCATTCTTCACCATTCTTCACTTGTTCTTCACCATTCTTCACTTGCTCTTCACCATTCTTCACTTGTTCTTTACCATTCTTCACTATTTTTTATTTTCTCTTCACCATTCTTCACCATTCTTCACTTGTTCTTCACCATTCTTCACTTGCTCTTCACCATTCTTCACTTGTTCTTTACCATTCTTCACTTGTTCTTTACCATTCTTCACTCCTTCTTTACCATTCTTCACTTGTTCTTCACTATTCTTTATTTTCTCTTCACCATTCTTCACCATTCTTCACTTGTTCTTCACCATTCTTCACTTGCTCTTCACCATTCTTCACTTGTTCTTTACCATTCTTCACTATTTTTTATTTTCTCTTCACCATTCTTCACCATTCTTCACTTGTTCTTCACCATTCTTCACTTGCTCTTCACCATTCTTCACTTGTTCTTTACCATTCTTCACTATTTTTTATTTTCTCTTCACCATTCTTCACCATTCTTCACTTGTTCTTGGGTCCGACTCCGATACCTCATTCGCTATCGGTCAGTAAATGCATGAACAGAGCGTTGCCGACGTGGTCTTCGATGAATTCACGGTGAAACAACGTCGACGGAAGTCATCTTCTATTGTATTTCTGTATTTGTTGGCGCCGCCTAGGCAGCGCCGTTCCAAAATTTGGGTTTGGCAAGGCCACATGTTTCCATGAGCCAGATCGAATCTTTACCTCAAACTTGGGTAATTAAACCGTCGCTGTTGGTCCGTCACTGCTCTTACGTGTCGGGTGCGTGCTAGCCGGTGTAGAGCCGGGGTCTTCACTTGTTCTTCACCATTCTTCACTTGTTCTTCACCATTCTTCACTTTGTTCTTTACCATTCTTCACTCCTTCTTTACCATTCTTCACTTGTTCTTCACTATTCTTTATTTTCTCTTCACCATTCTTCACCATTCTTCACTTGTTCTTCACCATTCTTCACTTGCTCTTCACCATTCTTCACTTGTTCTTTACCATTCTTCACTATTTTTTATTTTCTCTTCACCATTCTTCACCATTCTTCACTTGTTCTTCACCATTCTTCACTTGCTCTTCACCATTCTTCACTTGTTCTTTACCATTCTTCACTTGTTCTTTACCATTCTTCACTCCTTCTTTACCATTCTTCACTTGTTCTTCACTATTCTTTATTTTCTCTTCACCATTCTTCACCATTCTTCACTTGTTCTTCACCATTCTTCACTTGCTCTTCACCATTCTTCACTTGTTTCTTTACCATTCTTCACTATTTTTTATTTTCTCTTCACCATTCTTCACCATTCTTCACTTGTTCTTCACCATTCTTCACTTGCTCTTCACCATTCTTCACTTGTTCTTTACCATTCTTCACTATTTTTTATTTTCTCTTCACCATTCTTCACCATTCTTCACTTGTTACTTGGGTCCGACTCCGATACCTCATTCGCTATCGGTCAGTAAATGCATGAACAGAGCGTTGCCGACGTGGTCTTCGATGAATTCACGGTGAAACAACGTCGACGGAAGTCATCTTCTATTGTATTTCTGTATTTGTTGGCGCCGCCTAGGCAGCGCCGTTCCAAAATTTGGGTTTGGCAAGGCCACATGTTTTCCATGAGCCAGATCGAATCTTTACCTCAAACTTGGGTAATTAAACCGTCGCTGTTGGTCCGTCACTGCTCTTACGTGTCGGGTGCGTGCTAGCCGGTGTAGAGCCGGGGTCTTCACTTGTTCTTCACCATTCTTCACTTGTTCTTCACCATTCTTCACTTGTTCTTTACCATTCTTCACTCCTTCTTTACCATTCTTCACTTGTTCTTCACTATTCTTTATTTTCTCTTCACCATTCTTCACCATTCTTCACTTGTTCTTCACCATTCTTCACTTGCTCTTCACCATTCTTCACTTGTTCTTTACCATTCTTCACTATTTTTTATTTTCTCTTCACCATTCTTCACCACTTCACTTGTTCTTCACCATTCTTCACTTGCTCTTCACCATTCTTCACTTGTTCTTTACCATTCTTCACTTGTTCTTTACCATTCTTCACTCCTTCTTTACCATTCTTCACTTGTTCTTCACTATTCTTTATTTTCTCTTCACCATTCTTCACCATTCTTCACTTGTTCTTCACCATTCTTCACTTGCTCTTCACCATTCTTCACTTGTTCTTTACCATTCTTCACTATTTTTTATTTTCTCTTCACCATTCTTCACCATTCTTCACTTGTTCTTCACCATTCTTCACTTGCTCTTCACCATTCTTCACTTGTTCTTTACCATTCTTCACTATTTTTTATTTTCTCTTCACCATTCTTCACCATTCTTCACTTGTTACTTGGTCCGACTCCGATACCTCATTCGCTATCGGTCAGTAAATGCATGAACAGAGCGTTGCCGACGTGGTCTTCGATGAATTCACGGTGAAACAACGTCGACGGAAGTCATCTTCTATTGTATTTCTGTATTTGTTGGCGCCGCCTAGGCAGCGCCGTTCCAAAATTTGGGTTTGGCAAGGCCACATGTTTCCATGAGCCAGATCGAATCTTTACCTCAAACTTGGGTAATTAAACCGTCGCTGTTGGTCCGTCACTGCTCTTACGTGTCGGGTGCGTGCTAGCCGGTGTAGAGCCGGGGTCTTCACTTGTTCTTCACCATTCTTCACTTGTTCTTCACCATTCTTCACTTGTTCTTTACCATTCTTCACTCCTTCTTTACCATTCTTCACTTGTTCTTCACTATTCTTTATTTTCTCTTCACCATTCTTCACCATTCTTCACTTGTTCTTCACCATTCTTCACTTGCTCTTCACCATTCTTCACTTGTTCTTTACCATTCTTCACTATTTTTTATTTTCTCTTCACCATTCTTCACCATTCTTCACTTGTTCTTCACCATTCTTCACTTGCTCTTCACCATTCTTCACTTGTTCTTTACCATTCTTCACTTGTTCTTTACCATTCTTCACTCCTTCTTTACCATTCTTCACTTGTTCTTCACTATTCTTTATTTTCTCTTCACCATTCTTCACTTGTTCTTTACCATTCTTCACTTGTTCTTCACCATTCTTCACTCCTTCTTTACCATTCTTCACTTGTTACTTGGGTCCGACTCCGATACCTCATTCGCTATCGGTCAGTAAATGCATGAACAGAGCGTTGCCGACGTGGTCTTCGATGAATTCACGGTGAAACAACGTCGACGGAAGTCATCTTCTATTGTATTTCTGTATTTGTTGGCGCCGCCTAGGCAGCGCCGTTCCAAAATTTGGGTTTGGCAAGGCCACATGTTTCCATGAGCCAGATCGAATCTTTACCTCAAACTTGGGTAATTAAACCGACGCTGATGGTCCGTCACTGCTCTTACGAGTCGGGTGCGTGCTAGCCGGTGTTGATCGCTTTTTCACGAATAGAATCGCTCGGAAAAGGCATAAACACGGTTGTATATATATTGTTTCTTATTTATATCTTCAAAATACGACATAATAAAGCGAATTACGCGTTAAATGTTCGAATGCAAGCCAAACACCCCCATTTCTCCACTAATTTTGCGGTTTTCGGCCTCAAACTTCCTTAAAAAGTCGTTTTCCGCGAGGTTTAAGAGCACAGGGCGATGCGCAACGGGCCGGCGAATCGATCTACACCGGTTAGAAGTCGGTACGACCATTTTGAGCCGAGTTACATCCATTTGAGTGAAGGTACTTTCGATAAGCTATTATTTATTTATTAGCGCCGCCCTGGGGCAGCGCCGATCCAAAATTTCGGTTGACAAGGCCACATGTTACCATGAGCCAGATCGAATCCGTACCTCAAACTTGGGTAATTAAACCGTCGCTGTTGGTCCGTCACTGCTCTTACGTGTCGGGTGCGTGCTAGCCGTGTAGAGCCGGGGTCTTCACTTGTTCTTCACCATTCTTCACTTGTTCTTCACCATTCTTCACTTGTTCTTTACCATTCTTCACTCCTTCTTTACCATTCTTCACTTGTTCTTCACTATTCTTTATTTTCTCTTCACCATTCTTCACCATTCTTCACTTGTTCTTCACCATTCTTCACTTGCTCTTCACCATTCTTCACTTGTTCTTTACCATTCTTCACTATTTTTTATTTTCTCTTCACCATTCTTCACCATTCTTCACTTGTTCTTCACCATTCTTCACTTGCTCTTCACCATTCTTCACTTGTTCTTTACCATTCTTCACTTGTTCTTTACCATTCTTCACTCCTTCTTTACCATTCTTCACTTGTTCTTCACTATTCTTTATTTTCTCTTCACCATTCTTCACCATTCTTCACTTGTTCTTCACCATTCTTCACTTGCTCTTCACCATTCTTCACTTGTTCTTTACCATTCTTCACTATTTTTATTTTCTCTTCACCATTCTTCACCATTCTTCACTTGTTCTTCACCATTCTTCACTTGCTCTTCACCATTCTTCACTTGTTCTTTACCATTCTTCACTATTTTTTATTTCTCTTCACCATTCTTCACCATTCTTCACTTGTTACTTGGGTCCGACTCCGATACCTCATTCGCTATCGGTCAGTAAATGCATGAACAGAGCGTTGCCGACGTGGTCTTCGATGAATTCACGGTGAAACAACGTCGACGGAAGTCATCTTCTATTGTATTTCTGTATTTGTTGGCGCCGCCTAGGCAGCGCCGTTCCAAATTTGGGTTTTGGCAAGGCCACATGTTTCCATGAGCCAGATCGAATCTTTACCTCAAACTTGGGTAATTAAACCGTCGCTGTTGGTCCGTCACTGCTCTTACGTGTCGGGTGCGTGCTAGCCGGTGTAGAGCCGGGGTCTTCACTTGTTCTTCACCATTCTTCACTTGTTCTTCACCATTCTTCACTTGTTCTTTACCATTCTTCACTATTTTTTATTTTCTCTTCACCATTCTTCACCATTCTTCACTTGTTCTTCACCATTCTTCACTTGCTCTTCACCATTCTTCACTTGTTCTTTACCATTCTTCACTATTTTTTATTTTCTCTTCACCATTCTTCACCATTCTTCACTTGTTACTTGGGTCCGACTCCGATACCTCATTCGCTATCGGTCAGTAAATGCATGAACAGAGCGTTGCCGACGTGGTCTTCGATGAATTCACGGTGAAACAACGTCGACGGAAGTCATCTTCTATTGTATTTCTGTATTTGTTGGCGCCGCCTAGGCAGCGCCGTTCCAAAATTTGGGTTTGGCAAGGCCACATGTTTCCATGAGCCAGATCGAATCTTTACCTCAAACTTGGGTAATTAAACCGTCGCTGTTGGTCCGTCACTGCTCTTACGTGTCGGGTGCGTGCTAGCCGGTGTAGAGCCGGGGTCTTCACTTGTTCTTCACCATTCTTCACTTGTTCTTCACCATTCTTCACTTGTTCTTTACCATTCTTCACTATTTTTTATTTCTCTTCACCATTCTTCACCATTCTTCACTTGTTCTTCACCATTCTTCACTTGCTCTTCACCATTCTTCACTTGTTCTTTACCATTCTTCACTATTTTTTATTTTCTCTTCACCATTCTTCACCATTCTTCACTTGTTACTTGGGTCCGACTCCGATACCTCATTCGCTATCGGTCAGTAAATGCATGAACAGAGCGTTGCCGACGTGGTCTTCGATGAATTCACGGTGAAACAACGTCGACGGAAGTCATCTTCTATT
Organism: Pristionchus exspectatus; assembly: GCA_911812115.1. Classification (NCBI taxonomy): domain Eukaryota; kingdom Metazoa; phylum Nematoda; class Chromadorea; order Rhabditida; family Neodiplogasteridae; genus Pristionchus; species Pristionchus exspectatus. The sequence goes on along the minus strand of OU461583.1, from coordinate 29,039,026 downwards.
GTATTTCTGTATTTGTTGGCGCCGCCTAGGCAGCGCCGTTCCAAAATTTGGGTTTGGCAAGGCCACATGTTTCCATGAGCCAGATCGAATCTTTACCTCAAACTTGGGTAATTAAACCGTCGCTGTTGGTCCGTCACTGCTCTTACGTGTCGGGTGCGTGCTAGCCGGTGTAGAGCCGGGGTCTTCACTTGTTCTTCACCATTCTTCACTTGTTCTTCACCATTCTTCACTTGTTCTTTACCATTCTTCACTCCTTCTTTACCATTCTTCACTTGTTCTTCACTATTCTTTATTTTCTCTTCACCATTCTTCACCATTCTTCACTTTCTTCACCATTCTTCACTTGCTCTTCACCATTCTTCACTTGTTCTTTACCATTCTTCACTATTTTTTATTTTCTCTTCACCATTCTTCACCATTCTTCACTTGTTCTTCACCATTCTTCACTTGCTCTTCACCATTCTTCACTTGTTCTTTACCATTCTTCACTATTTTTTATTTTCTCTTCACCATTCTTCACCATTCTTCACTTGTTACTTGGGTCCGACTCCGATACCTCATTCGCTATCGGTCAGTAAATGCATGAACAGAGCGTTGCCGACGTGGTCTTCGATGAATTCACGGTGAAACAACGTCGACGGAAGTCATCTTCTATTGTATTTCTGTATTTGTTGGCGCCGCCTAGGCAGCGCCGTTCCAAAATTTGGGTTTGGCAAGGCCACATGTTTCCATGAGCCAGATCGAATCTTTACCTCAAACTTGGGTAATTAAACCGTCGCTGTTGGTCCGTCACTGCTCTTACGTGTCGGGTGCGTGCTAGCCGGTGTAGAGCCGGGGTCTTCACTTGTTCTTCACCATTCTTCACTTGTTCTTCACCATTCTTCACTTGTTCTTTACCATTCTTCACTATTTTTTATTTTCTCTTCACCATTCTTCACCATTCTTCACTTGTTCTTCACCATTCTTCACTTGCTCTTCACCATTCTTCACTTGTTCTTTACCATTCTTCACTATTTTTATTTCTCTTCACCATTCTTCACCATTCTTCACTTGTTACTTGGGTCCGACTCCGATACCTCATTCGCTATCGGTCAGTAAATGCATGAACAGAGCGTTGCCGACGTGGTCTTCGATGAATTCACGGTGAAACAACGTCGACGGAAGTCATCTTCTATTGTATTTCTGTATTTGTTGGCGCCGCCTAGGCAGCGCCGTTCCAAAATTTGGGTTTGGCAAGGCCACATGTTTCCATGAGCCAGATCGAATCTTTACCTCAAACTTGGGTAATTAAACCGTCGCTGTTGGTCCGTCACTGCTCTTACGTGTCGGGTGCGTGCTAGCGGTGTAGAGCCGGGGTCTTCACTTGTTCTTCACCATTCTTCACTTGTTCTTCACCATTCTTCACTTGTTCTTTACCATTCTTCACTATTTTTTATTTTCTCTTCACCATTCTTCACCATTCTTCACTTGTTCTTCACCATTCTTCACTTGCTCTTCACCATTCTTCACTTGTTCTTTACCATTCTTCACTATTTTTTATTTTCTCTTCACCATTCTTCACCATTCTTCACTTGTTACTTGGGTCCGACTCCGATACCTCATTCGCTATCGGTCAGTAAATGCATGAACAGAGCGTTGCCGACGTGGTCTTCGATGAATTCACGGTGAAACAACGTCGACGGAAGTCATCTTCTATTGTATTTCTGTATTGTTGGCGCCGCCTAGGCAGCGCCGTTCCAAAATTTGGGTTTGGCAAGGCCACATGTTTCCATGAGCCAGATCGAATCTTTACCTCAAACTTGGGTAATTAAACCGTCGCTGTTGGTCCGTCACTGCTCTTACGTGTCGGGTGCGTGCTAGCCGGTGTAGAGCCGGGGTCTTCACTTGTTCTTCACCATTCTTCACTTGTTCTTCACCATTCTTCACTTGTTCTTTACCATTCTTCACTCCTTCTTTACCATTCTTCACTTGTTCTTCACTATTCTTTATTTTCTCTTCACCATTCTTCACCATTCTTCACTTGTTCTTCACCATCTTCACTTGCTCTTCACCATTCTTCACTTGTTCTTTACCATTCTTCACTATTTTTTATTTTCTCTTCACCATTCTTCACCATTCTTCACTTGTTCTTCACCATTCTTCACTTGCTCTTCACCATTCTTCACTTGTTCTTTACCATTCTTCACTTGTTCTTTACCATTCTTCACTCCTTCTTTACCATTCTTCACTTGTTCTTCACTATTCTTTATTTTCTCTTCACCATTCTTCACTTGTTCTTTACCATTCTTCACTTGTTCTTCACCATTCTTCACTCCTTCTTTACCATTCTTCACTTGTTACTTGGGTCCGACTCCGATACCTCATTCGCTATCGGTCAGTAAATGCATGAACAGAGCGTTGCCGACGTGGTCTTCGATGAATTCACGGTGAAACAACGTCGACGGAAGTCATCTTCTATTGTATTTCTGTATTTGTTGGCGCCGCCTAGGCAGCGCCGTTCCAAAATTTGGGTTTGGCAAGGCCACATGTTTCCATGAGCCAGATCGAATCTTTACCTCAAACTTGGGTAATTAAACCGACGCTGATGGTCCGTCACTGCTCTTACGAGTCGGGTGCGTGCTAGCCGGTGTTGATCGCTTTTTCACGAATAGAATCGCTCGGAAAAGGCATAAACACGGTTGTATATATATTGTTTCTTATTTATATCTTCAAAATACGACATAATAAAGCGAATTACGCGTTAAATGTTCGAAATGCAAGCCAAACACCCCCATTTCTCCACTAATTTTGCGGTTTTCGGCCTCAAACTTCCTTAAAAAGTCGTTTTCCGCGAGGTTTAAGAGCACAGGGCGATGCGCAACGGGCCGGCGAATCGATCTACACCGGTTAGAAGTCGGTACGACCATTTTGAGCCGAGTTACATCCATTTGAGTGAAGGGTACTTTCGATAAGCTATTATTTATTTATTAGCGCCGCCCTGGGGCAGCGCCGATCCAAAATTTCGGTTGACAAGGCCACATGTTACCATGAGCCAGATCGAATCCGTACCTCAAACTTGGGTAATTAAACCGTCGCTGTTGGTCCGTCACTGCTCTTACGTGTCGGGTGCGTGCTAGCCGGTGTAGAGCCGGGGTCTTCACTTGTTCTTCACCATTCTTCACTTGTTCTTCACCATTCTTCACTTGTTCTTTACCATTCTTCACTCCTTCTTTACCATTCTTCACTTGTTCTTCACTATTCTTTATTTTCTCTTCACCATTCTTCACCATTCTTCACTTGTTCTTCACCATTCTTCACTTGCTCTTCACCATTCTTCACTTGTTCTTTACCATTCTTCACTATTTTTATTTCTCTTCACCATTCTTCACCATTCTTCACTTGTTCTTCACCATTCTTCACTTGCTCTTCACCATTCTTCACTTGTTCTTTACCATTCTTCACTGTTCTTTACCATTCTTCACTCCTTCTTTACCATTCTTCACTTGTTCTTCACTATTCTTTATTTTCTCTTCACCATTCTTCACCATTCTTCACTTGTTCTTCACCATTCTTCACTTGCTCTTCACCATTCTTCACTTGTTCTTTACCATTCTTCACTATTTTTTATTTTCTCTTCACCATTCTTCACCATTCTTCACTTGTTCTTCACCATTCTTCACTTGCTCTTCACCATTCTTCACTTGTTCTTTACCATTCTTCACTATTTTTTATTTTCTCTTCACCATTCTTCACCATTCTTCACTTGTTACTTGGGTCCGACTCCGATACCTCATTCGCTATCGGTCAGTAAATGCATGAACAGAGCGTTGCCGACGTGGTCTTCGATGAATTCACGGTGAAACAACGTCGACGGAAGTCATCTTCTATTGTATTTCTGTATTTGTTGGCGCCGCCTAGGCAGCGCCGTTCCAAAATTTGGGTTTGGCAAGGCCACATGTTTCCATGAGCCAGATCGAATCTTTACCTCAAACTTGGGTAATTAAACCGTCGCTGTTGGTCCGTCACTGCTCTTACGTGTCGGGTGCGTGCTAGCCGGTGTAGAGCCGGGGTCTTCACTTGTTCTTCACCATTCTTCACTTGTTCTTCACCATTCTTCACTTGTTCTTTACCATTCTTCACTATTTTTTATTTTCTCTTCACCATTCTTCACCATTCTTCACTTGTTCTTCACCATTCTTCACTTGCTCTTCACCATTCTTCACTTGTTCTTTACCATTCTTCACTATTTTTTATTTTCTCTTCACCATTCTTCACCATTCTTCACTTGTTACTTGGGTCCGACTCCGATACCTCATTCGCTATCGGTCAGTAAATGCATGAACAGAGCGTTGCCGACGTGGTCTTCGATGAATTCACGGTGAAACAACGTCGACGGAAGTCATCTTCTATTGTATTTCTGTATTGTTGGCGCCGCCTAGGCAGCGCCGTTCCAAAATTTGGGTTTGGCAAGGCCACATGTTTCCATGAGCCAGATCGAATCTTTACCTCAAACTTGGGTAATTAAACCGACGCTGATGGTCCGTCACTGCTCTTACGAGTCGGGTGCGTGCTAGCCGGTGTAGATCGCTTTTTCACGAATAGAATCGCTCGGAAAAGGCATAAACACGGTTGTATATATATTGTTTCTTATTTATATCTTCAAAATACGACATAATAAAGCGAATTACGCGTTAAATGTTCGAAATGCAAGCCAAACACCCCCATTTCTCCACTAATTTTGCGGTTTTCGGCCTCAAACTTCCTTAAAAAGTCGTTTTCCGCGAGGTTTAAGAGCACAGGGCGATGCGCAACGGGCCGGCGAATCGATCTACACCGGTTAGAAGTCGGTACGACCATTTTGAGCCGAGTTACATCCATTTGAGTGAAGGGTACTTTCGATAAGCTATTATTTATTTATTAGCGCCGCCCTGGGGCAGCGCCGATCCAAAATTTCGGTTGACAAGGCCACATGTTACCATGAGCCAGATCGAATCCGTACCTCAAACTTGGGTAATTAAACCGTCGCTGTTGGTCCGTCACTGCTCTTACGTGTCGGGTGCGTGCTAGCCGGTGTAGAGCGGGGTCTTCACTTGTTCTTCACCATTCTTCACTTGTTCTTCACCATTCTTCACTTGTTCTTTACCATTCTTCACTCCTTCTTTACCATTCTTCACTTGTTCTTCACTATTCTTTATTTTCTCTTCACCATTCTTCACCATTCTTCACTTGTTCTTCACCATTCTTCACTTGCTCTTCACCATTCTTCACTTGTTCTTTACCATTCTTCACTATTTTTTATTTTCTCTTCACCATTCTTCACCATTCTTCACTTGTTCTTCACCATTCTTCACTTGCTCTTCACCATTCTTCACTTGTTCTTTACCATTCTTCACTTGTTCTTTACCATTCTTCACTCCTTCTTTACCATTCTTCACTTGTTCTTCACTATTCTTTATTTTCTCTTCACCATTCTTCACCATTCTTCACTTGTTCTTCACCATTCTTCACTTGCTCTTCACCATTCTTCACTTGTTCTTTACCATTCTTCACTATTTTTTATTTTCTCTTCACCATTCTTCACCATTCTTCACTTGTTCTTCACCATTCTTCACTTGCTCTTCACCATTCTTCACTTGTTCTTTACCATTCTTCACTATTTTTTATTTTCTCTTCACCATTCTTCACCATTCTTCACTTGTTACTTGGGTCCGACTCCGATACCTCATTCGCTATCGGTCAGTAAATGCATGAACAGAGCGTTGCCGACGTGGTCTTCGATGAATTCACGGTGAAACAACGTCGACGGAAGTCATCTTCTATTGTATTTCTGTATTTGTTGGCGCCGCCTAGGCAGCGCCGTTCCAAAATTTGGGTTTGGCAAGGCCACATGTTTCCATGAGCCAGATCGAATCTTTACCTCAAACTTGGGTAATTAAACCGTCGCTGTTGGTCCGTCACTGCTCTTACGTGTCGGGTGCGTGCTAGCCGGTGTAGAGCCGGGGTCTTCACTTGTTCTTCACCATTCTTCACTTGTTCTTCACCATTCTTCACTTGTTCTTTACCATTCTTCACTCCTTCTTTACCATTCTTCACTTGTTCTTCACTATTCTTTATTTTCTCTTCACCATTCTTCACCATTCTTCACTTGTTCTTCACCATTCTTCACTTGCTCTTCACCATTCTTCACTTGTTCTTTACCATTCTTCACTATTTTTTATTTTCTCTTCACCATTCTTCACCATTCTTCACTTGTTCTTCACCATTCTTCACTTGCTCTTCACCATTCTTCACTTGTTCTTTACCATTCTTCACTTGTTCTTTACCATTCTTCACTCCTTCTTTACCATTCTTCACTTGTTCTTCACTATTCTTTATTTTCTCTTCACCATTCTTCACCATTCTTCACTTGTTCTTCACCATTCTTCACTTGCTCTTCACCATTCTTCACTTGTTCTTTACCATTCTTCACTATTTTTTATTTTCTCTTCACCATTCTTCACCATTCTTCACTTGTTCTTCACCATTCTTCACTTGCTCTTCACCATTCTTCACTTGTTCTTTACCATTCTTCACTATTTTTTATTTTCTCTTCACCATTCTTCACCATTCTTCACTTGTTACTTGGGTCCGACTCCGATACCTCATTCGCTATCGGTCAGTAAATGCATGAACAGAGCGTTGCCGACGTGGTCTTCGATGAATTCACGGTGAAACAACGTCGACGGAAGTCATCTTCTATTGTATTTCTGTATTTGTTGGCGCCGCCTAGGCAGCGCCGTTCCAAAATTTGGGTTTGGCAAGGCCACATGTTTCCATGAGCCAGATCGAATCTTTACCTCAAACTTGGGTAATTAAACCGTCGCTGTTGGTCCGTCACTGCTCTTACGTGTCGGGTGCGTGCTAGCCGGTGTAGAGCCGGGGTCTTCACTTGTTCTTCACCATTCTTCACTTGTTCTTCACCATTCTTCACTTGTTCTTTACCATTCTTCACTCCTTCTTTACCATTCTTCACTTGTTCTTCACTATTCTTTATTTTCTCTTCACCATTCTTCACCATTCTTCACTTGTTCTTCACCATTCTTCACTTGCTCTTCACCATTCTTCACTTGTTCTTTACCATTCTTCACTATTTTTTATTTTCTCTTCACCATTCTTCACCATTCTTCACTTGTTCTTCACCATTCTTCACTTGCTCTTCACCATTCTTCACTTGTTCTTTACCATTCTTCACTTGTTCTTTACCATTCTTCACTCCTTCTTTACCATTCTTCACTTGTTCTTCACTATTCTTTATTTTCTCTTCACCATTCTTCACCATTCTTCACTTGTTCTTCACCATTCTTCACTTGCTCTTCACCATTCTTCACTTGTTCTTTACCATTCTTCACTATTTTTTATTTTCTCTTCACCATTCTTCACCATTCTTCACTTGTTCTTCACCATTCTTCACTTGCTCTTCACCATTCTTCACTTGTTCTTTACCATTCTTCACTATTTTTTATTTTCTCTTCACCATTCTTCACCATTCTTCACTTGTTACTTGGGTCCGACTCCGATACCTCATTCGCTATCGGTCAGTAAATGCATGAACAGAGCGTTGCCGACGTGGTCTTCGATGAATTCACGGTGAAACAACGTCGACGGAAGTCATCTTCTATTGTATTTCTGTATTTGTTGGCGCCGCCTAGGCAGCGCCGTTCCAAAATTTGGGTTTGGCAAGGCCACATGTTTCCATGAGCCAGATCGAATCTTTACCTCAAACTTGGGTAATTAAACCGTCGCTGTTGGTCCGTCACTGCTCTTACGTGTCGGGTGCGTGCTAGCCGGTGTAGAGCCGGGGTCTTCACTTGTTCTTCACCATTCTTCACTTGTTCTTCACCATTCTTCACTTGTTCTTTACCATTCTTCACTCCTTCTTTACCATTCTTCACTTGTTCTTCACTATTCTTTATTTTCTCTTCACCATTCTTCACCATTCTTCACTTGTTCTTCACCATTCTTCACTTGCTCTTCACCATTCTTCACTTGTTCTTTACCATTCTTCACTATTTTTTATTTTCTCTTCACCATTCTTCACCATTCTTCACTTGTTCTTCACCATTCTTCACTTGCTCTTCACCATTCTTCACTTGTTCTTTACCATTCTTCACTTGTTCTTTACCATTCTTCACTCCTTCTTTACCATTCTTCACTTGTTCTTCACTATTCTTTATTTTCTCTTCACCATTCTTCACCATTCTTCACTTGTTCTTCACCATTCTTCACTTGCTCTTCACCATTCTTCACTTGTTCTTTACCATTCTTCACTATTTTTTATTTTCTCTTCACCATTCTTCACCATTCTTCACTTGTTCTTCACCATTCTTCACTTGCTCTTCACCATTCTTCACTTGTTCTTTACCATTCTTCACTATTTTTTATTTTCTCTTCACCATTCTTCACCATTCTTCACTTGTTACTTGGGTCCGACTCCGATACCTCATTCGCTATCGGTCAGTAAATGCATGAACAGAGCGTTGCCGACGTGGTCTTCGATGAATTCACGGTGAAACAACGTCGACGGAAGTCATCTTCTATTGTATTTCTGTATTTGTTGGCGCCGCCTAGGCAGCGCCGTTCCAAAATTTGGGTTTGGCAAGGCCACATGTTTCCATGAGCCAGATCGAATCTTTACCTCAAACTTGGGTAATTAAACCGTCGCTGTTGGTCCGTCACTGCTCTTACGTGTCGGGTGCGTGCTAGCCGGTGTAGAGCCGGGTCTTCACTTGTTCTTCACCATTCTTCACTTGTTCTTCACCATTCTTCACTTGTTCTTTACCATTCTTCACTCCTTCTTTACCATTCTTCACTTGTTCTTCACTATTCTTTATTTTCTCTTCACCATTCTTCACCATTCTTCACTTGTTCTTCACCATTCTTCACTTGCTCTTCACCATTCTTCACTTGTTCTTTACCATTCTTCACTATTTTTTATTTTCTCTTCACCATTCTTCACCATTCTTCACTTGTTCTTCACCATTCTTCACTTGCTCTTCACCATTCTTCACTTGTTCTTTACCATTCTTCACTTGTTCTTTACCATTCTTCACTCCTTCTTTACCATTCTTCACTTGTTCTTCACTATTCTTTATTTTCTCTTCACCATTCTTCACCATTCTTCACTTGTTCTTCACCATTCTTCACTTGCTCTTCACCATTCTTCACTTGTTCTTTACCATTCTTCACTATTTTTTATTTTCTCTTCACCATTCTTCACCATTCTTCACTTGTTCTTCACCATTCTTCACTTGCTCTTCACCATTCTTCACTTGTTCTTTACCATTCTTCACTATTTTTTATTTTCTCTTCACCATTCTTCACCATTCTTCACTTGTTACTTGGGTCCGACTCCGATACCTCATTCGCTATCGGTCAGTAAATGCATGAACAGAGCGTTGCCGACGTGGTCTTCGATGAATTCACGGTGAAACAACGTCGACGGAAGTCATCTTCTATTGTATTTCTGTATTTGTTGGCGCCGCCTAGGCAGCGCCGTTCCAAAATTTGGGTTTGGCAAGGCCACATGTTTCCATGAGCCAGATCGAATCTTTACCTCAAACTTGGGTAATTAAACCGTCGCTGTTGGTCCGTCACTGCTCTTACGTGTCGGGTGCGTGCTAGCCGGTGTAGAGCCGGGGTCTTCACTTGTTCTTCACCATTCTTCACTTGTTCTTCACCATTCTTCACTTGTTCTTTACCATTCTTCACTCCTTCTTTACCATTCTTCACTTGTTCTTCACTATTCTTTATTTTCTCTTCACCATTCTTCACCATTCTTCACTTGTTCTTCACCATTCTTCACTTGCTCTTCACCATTCTTCACTTGTTCTTTACCATTCTTCACTATTTTTTATTTTCTCTTCACCATTCTTCACCATTCTTCACTTGTTCTTCACCATTCTTCACTTGCTCTTCACCATTCTTCACTTGTTCTTTACCATTCTTCACTTGTTCTTTACCATTCTTCACTCCTTCTTTACCATTCTTCACTTGTTCTTCACTATTCTTTATTTTCTCTTCACCATTCTTCACCATTCTTCACTTGTTCTTCACCATTCTTCACTTGCTCTTCACCATTCTTCACTTGTTCTTTACCATTCTTCACTATTTTTTATTTTCTCTTCACCATTCTTCACCATTCTTCACTTGTTCTTCACCATTCTTCACTTGCTCTTCACCATTCTTCACTTGTTCTTTACCATTCTTCACTATTTTTTATTTTCTCTTCACCATTCTTCACCATTCTTCACTTGTTACTTGGGTCCGACTCCGATACCTCATTCGCTATCGGTCAGTAAATGCATGAACAGAGCGTTGCCGACGTGGTCTTCGATGAATTCACGGTGAAACAACGTCGACGGAAGTCATCTTCTATTGTATTTCTGTATTTGTTGGCGCCGCCTAGGCAGCGCCGTTCCAAAATTTGGGTTTGGCAAGGCCACATGTTTCCATGAGCCAGATCGAATCTTTACCTCAAACTTGGGTAATTAAACCGTCGCTGTTGGTCCGTCACTGCTCTTACGTGTCGGGTGCGTGCTAGCCGGTGTAGAGCCGGGGTCTTCACTTGTTCTTCACCATTCTTCACTTGTTCTTCACCATTCTTCACTTGTTCTTTACCATTCTTCACTCCTTCTTTACCATTCTTCACTTGTTCTTCACTATTCTTTATTTTCTCTTCACCATTCTTCACCATTCTTCACTTGTTCTTCACCATTCTTCACTTGCTCTTCACCATTCTTCACTTGTTCTTTACCATTCTTCACTATTTTTTATTTTCTCTTCACCATTCTTCACCATTCTTCACTTGTTCTTCACCATTCTTCACTTGCTCTTCACCATTCTTCACTTGTTCTTTACCATTCTTCACTTGTTCTTTACCATTCTTCACTCCTTCTTTACCATTCTTCACTTGTTCTTCACTATTCTTTATTTTCTCTTCACCATTCTTCACCATTCTTCACTTGTTCTTCACCATTCTTCACTTGCTCTTCACCATTCTTCACTTGTTCTTTACCATTCTTCACTATTTTTTATTTTCTCTTCACCATTCTTCACCATTCTTCACTTGTTCTTCACCATTCTTCACTTGCTCTTCACCATTCTTCACTTGTTCTTTACCATTCTTCACTATTTTTTATTTTCTCTTCACCATTCTTCACCATTCTTCACTTGTTACTTGGGTCCGACTCCGATACCTCATTCGCTATCGGTCAGTAAATGCATGAACAGAGCGTTGCCGACGTGGTCTTCGATGAATTCACGGTGAAACAACGTCGACGGAAGTCATCTTCTATTGTATTTCTGTATTTGTTGGCGCCGCCTAGGCAGCGCCGTTCCAAAATTTGGGTTTGGCAAGGCCACATGTTTCCATGAGCCAGATCGAATCTTTACCTCAAACTTGGGTAATTAAACCGTCGCTGTTGGTCCGTCACTGCTCTTACGTGTCGGGTGCGTGCTAGCCGGTGTAGAGCCGGGGTCTTCACTTGTTCTTCACCATTCTTCACTTGTTCTTCACCATTCTTCACTTGTTCTTTACCATTCTTCACTCCTTCTTTACCATTCTTCACTTGTTCTTCACTATTCTTTATTTTCTCTTCACCATTCTTCACCATTCTTCACTTGTTCTTCACCATTCTTCACTTGCTCTTCACCATTCTTCACTTGTTCTTTACCATTCTTCACTATTTTTTATTTTCTCTTCACCATTCTTCACCATTCTTCACTTGTTCTTCACCATTCTTCACTTGCTCTTCACCATTCTTCACTTGTTCTTTACCATTCTTCACTTGTTCTTTACCATTCTTCACTCCTTCTTTACCATTCTTCACTTGTTCTTCACTATTCTTTATTTTCTCTTCACCATTCTTCACCATTCTTCACTTGTTCTTCACCATTCTTCACTTGCTCTTCACCATTCTTCACTTGTTCTTTACCATTCTTCACTATTTTTTATTTTCTCTTCACCATTCTTCACCATTCTTCACTTGTTCTTCACCATTCTTCACTTGCTCTTCACCATTCTTCACTTGTTCTTTACCATTCTTCACTATTTTTTATTTTCTCTTCACCATTCTTCACCATTCTTCACTTGTTACTTGGGTCCGACTCCGATACCTCATTCGCTATCGGTCAGTAAATGCATGAACAGAGCGTTGCCGACGTGGTCTTCGATGAATTCACGGTGAAACAACGTCGACGGAAGTCATCTTCTATTGTATTTCTGTATTTGTTGGCGCCGCCTAGGCAGCGCCGTTCCAAAATTTGGGTTTGGCAAGGCCACATGTTTCCATGAGCCAGATCGAATCTTTACCTCAAACTTGGGTAATTAAACCGTCGCTGTTGGTCCGTCACTGCTCTTACGTGTCGGGTGCGTGCTAGCCGGTGTAGAGCCGGGGTCTTCACTTGTTCTTCACCATTCTTCACTTGTTCTTCACCATTCTTCACTTGTTCTTTACCATTCTTCACTCCTTCTTTACCATTCTTCACTTGTTCTTCACTATTCTTTATTTTCTCTTCACCATTCTTCACCATTCTTCACTTGTTCTTCACCATTCTTCACTTGCTCTTCACCATTCTTCACTTGTTCTTTACCATTCTTCACTATTTTTTATTTTCTCTTCACCATTCTTCACCATTCTTCACTTGTTCTTCACCATTCTTCACTTGCTCTTCACCATTCTTCACTTGTTCTTTACCATTCTTCACTTGTTCTTTACCATTCTTCACTCCTTCTTTACCATTCTTCACTTGTTCTTCACTATTCTTTATTTTCTCTTCACCATTCTTCACCATTCTTCACTTGTTCTTCACCATTCTTCACTTGCTCTTCACCATTCTTCACTTGTTCTTTACCATTCTTCACTATTTTTTATTTTCTCTTCACCATTCTTCACCATTCTTCACTTGTTCTTCACCATTCTTCACTTGCTCTTCACCATTCTTCACTTGTTCTTTACCATTCTTCACTATTTTTTATTTTCTCTTCACCATTCTTCACCATTCTTCACTTGTTACTTGGGTCCGACTCCGATACCTCATTCGCTATCGGTCAGTAAATGCATGAACAGAGCGTTGCCGACGTGGTCTTCGATGAATTCACGGTGAAACAACGTCGACGGAAGTCATCTTCTATTGTATTTCTGTATTTGTTGGCGCCGCCTAGGCAGCGCCGTTCCAAAATTTGGGTTTGGCAAGGCCACATGTTTCCATGAGCCAGATCGAATCTTTACCTCAAACTTGGGTAATTAAACCGTCGCTGTTGGTCCGTCACTGCTCTTACGTGTCGGGTGCGTGCTAGCCGGTGTAGAGCCGGGGTCTTCACTTGTTCTTCACCATTCTTCACTTGTTCTTCACCATTCTTCACTTGTTCTTTACCATTCTTCACTCCTTCTTTACCATTCTTCACTTGTTCTTCACTATTCTTTATTTTCTCTTCACCATTCTTCACCATTCTTCACTTGTTCTTCACCATTCTTCACTTGCTCTTCACCATTCTTCACTTGTTCTTTACCATTCTTCACTATTTTTTATTTTCTCTTCACCATTCTTCACCATTCTTCACTTGTTCTTCACCATTCTTCACTTGCTCTTCACCATTCTTCACTTGTTCTTTACCATTCTTCACTTGTTCTTTACCATTCTTCACTCCTTCTTTACCATTCTTCACTTGTTCTTCACTATTCTTTATTTTCTCTTCACCATTCTTCACCATTCTTCACTTGTTCTTCACCATTCTTCACTTGCTCTTCACCATTCTTCACTTGTTCTTTACCATTCTTCACTATTTTTTATTTTCTCTTCACCATTCTTCACCATTCTTCACTTGTTCTTCACCATTCTTCACTTGCTCTTCACCATTCTTCACTTGTTCTTTACCATTCTTCACTATTTTTTATTTTCTCTTCACCATTCTTCACCATTCTTCACTTGTTACTTGGGTCCGACTCCGATACCTCATTCGCTATCGGTCAGTAAATGCATGAACAGAGCGTTGCCGACGTGGTCTTCGATGAATTCACGGTGAAACAACGTCGACGGAAGTCATCTTCTATTGTATTTCTGTATTTGTTGGCGCCGCCTAGGCAGCGCCGTTCCAAAATTTGGGTTTGGCAAGGCCACATGTTTCCATGAGCCAGATCGAATCTTTACCTCAAACTTGGGTAATTAAACCGTCGCTGTTGGTCCGTCACTGCTCTTACGTGTCGGGTGCGTGCTAGCCGGTGTAGAGCCGGGGTCTTCACTTGTTCTTCACCATTCTTCACTTGTTCTTCACCATTCTTCACTTGTTCTTTACCATTCTTCACTCCTTCTTTACCATTCTTCACTTGTTCTTCACTATTCTTTATTTTCTCTTCACCATTCTTCACCATTCTTCACTTGTTCTTCACCATTCTTCACTTGCTCTTCACCATTCTTCACTTGTTCTTTACCATTCTTCACTATTTTTTATTTTCTCTTCACCATTCTTCACCATTCTTCACTTGTTCTTCACCATTCTTCACTTGCTCTTCACCATTCTTCACTTGTTCTTTACCATTCTTCACTTGTTCTTTACCATTCTTCACTCCTTCTTTACCATTCTTCACTTGTTCTTCACTATTCTTTATTTTCTCTTCACCATTCTTCACCATTCTTCACTTGTTCTTCACCATTCTTCACTTGCTCTTCACCATTCTTCACTTGTTCTTTACCATTCTTCACTATTTTTTATTTTCTCTTCACCATTCTTCACCATTCTTCACTTGTTCTTCACCATTCTTCACTTGCTCTTCACCATTCTTCACTTGTTCTTTACCATTCTTCACTATTTTTTATTTTCTCTTCACCATTCTTCACTTGTTACTTGGGTCCGACTCCGATACCTCATTCGCTATCGGTCAGTAAATGCATGAACAGAGCGTTGCCGACGTGGTCTTCGATGAATTCACGGTGAAACAACGTCGACGGAAGTCATCTTCTATTGTATTTCTGTATTTGTTGGCGCCGCCTAGGCAGCGCCGTTCCAAAATTTGGGTTTGGCAAGGCCACATGTTTCCATGAGCCAGATCGAATCTTTACCTCAAACTTGGGTAATTAAACCGTCGCTGTTGGTCCGTCACTGCTCTTACGTGTCGGGTGCGTGCTAGCCGGTGTAGAGCCGGGTCTTCACTTGTTCTTCACCATTCTTCACTTGTTCTTCACCATTCTTCACTTGTTCTTTACCATTCTTCACTCCTTCTTTACCATTCTTCACTTGTTCTTCACTATTCTTTATTTTCTCTTCACCATTCTTCACCATTCTTCACTTGTTCTTCACCATTCTTCACTTGCTCTTCACCATTCTTCACTTGTTCTTTACCATTCTTCACTATTTTTTATTTTCTCTTCACCATTCTTCACCATTCTTCACTTGTTCTTCACCATTCTTCACTTGCTCTTCACCATTCTTCACTTGTTCTTTACCATTCTTCACTTGTTCTTTACCATTCTTCACTCCTTCTTTACCATTCTTCACTTGTTCTTCACTATTCTTTATTTTCTCTTCACCATTCTTCACCATTCTTCACTTGTTCTTCACCATTCTTCACTTGCTCTTCACCATTCTTCACTTGTTCTTTACCATTCTTCACTATTTTTTATTTTCTCTTCACCATTCTTCACCATTCTTCACTTGTTCTTCACCATTCTTCACTTGCTCTTCACCATTCTTCACTTGTTCTTTACCATTCTTCACTATTTTTTATTTTCTCTTCACCATTCTTCACCATTCTTCACTTGTTACTTGGGTCCGACTCCGATACCTCATTCGCTATCGGTCAGTAAATGCATGAACAGAGCGTTGCCGACGTGGTCTTCGATGAATTCACGGTGAAACAACGTCGACGGAAGTCATCTTCTATTGTATTTCTGTATTTGTTGGCGCCGCCTAGGCAGCGCCGTTCCAAAATTTGGGTTTGGCAAGGCCACATGTTTCCATGAGCCAGATCGAATCTTTACCTCAAACTTGGGTAATTAAACCGTCGCTGTTGGTCCGTCACTGCTCTTACGTGTCGGGTGCGTGCTAGCCGGTGTAGAGCCGGGGTCTTCACTTGTTCTTCACCATTCTTCACTTGTTCTTCACCATTCTTCACTTGTTCTTTACCATTCTTCACTCCTTCTTTACCATTCTTCACTTGTTCTTCACTATTCTTTATTTTCTCTTCACCATTCTTCACCATTCTTCACTTGTTCTTCACCATTCTTCACTTGCTCTTCACCATTCTTCACTTGTTCTTTACCATTCTTCACTATTTTTTATTTTCTCTTCACCATTCTTCACCATTCTTCACTTGTTCTTCACCATTCTTCACTTGCTCTTCACCATTCTTCACTTGTTCTTTACCATTCTTCACTTGTTCTTTACCATTCTTCACTCCTTCTTTACCATTCTTCACTTGTTCTTCACTATTCTTTATTTTCTCTTCACCATTCTTCACCATTCTTCACTTGTTCTTCACCATTCTTCACTTGCTCTTCACCATTCTTCACTTGTTCTTTACCATTCTTCACTATTTTTTATTTTCTCTTCACCATTCTTCACCATTCTTCACTTGTTCTTCACCATTCTTCACTTGCTCTTCACCATTCTTCACTTGTTCTTTACCATTCTTCACTATTTTTTATTTTCTCTTCACCATTCTTCACCATTCTTCACTTGTTACTTGGGTCCGACTCCGATACCTCATTCGCTATCGGTCAGTAAATGCATGAACAGAGCGTTGCCGACGTGGTCTTCGATGAATTCACGGTGAAACAACGTCGACGGAAGTCATCTTCTATTGTATTTCTGTATTTGTTGGCGCCGCCTAGGCAGCGCCGTTCCAAAATTTGGGTTTGGCAAGGCCACATGTTTCCATGAGCCAGATCGAATCTTTACCTCAAACTTGGGTAATTAAACCGTCGCTGTTGGTCCGTCACTGCTCTTACGTGTCGGGTGCGTGCTAGCCGGTGTAGAGCCGGGGTCTTCACTTGTTCTTCACCATTCTTCACTTGTTCTTCACCATTCTTCACTTGTTCTTTACCATTCTTCACTCCTTCTTTACCATTCTTCACTTGTTCTTCACTATTCTTTATTTTCTCTTCACCATTCTTCACCATTCTTCACTTGTTCTTCACCATTCTTCACTTGCTCTTCACCATTCTTCACTTGTTCTTTACCATTCTTCACTATTTTTTATTTTCTCTTCACCATTCTTCACCATTCTTCACTTGTTCTTCACCATTCTTCACTTGCTCTTCACCATTCTTCACTTGTTCTTTACCATTCTTCACTTGTTCTTTACCATTCTTCACTCCTTCTTTACCATTCTTCACTTGTTCTTCACTATTCTTTATTTTCTCTTCACCATTCTTCACCATTCTTCACTTGTTCTTCACCATTCTTCACTTGCTCTTCACCATTCTTCACTTGTTCTTTACCATTCTTCACTATTTTTTATTTTCTCTTCACCATTCTTCACTTGTTCTTCACCATTCTTCACTTGCTCTTCACCATTCTTCACTTGTTCTTTACCATTCTTCACTATTTTTTATTTTCTCTTCACCATTCTTCACCATTCTTCACTTGTTACTTGGGTCCGACTCCGATACCTCATTCGCTATCGGTCAGTAAATGCATGAACAGAGCGTTGCCGACGTGGTCTTCGATGAATTCACGGTGAAACAACGTCGACGGAAGTCATCTTCTATTGTATTTCTGTATTTGTTGGCGCCGCCTAGGCAGCGCCGTTCCAAAATTTGGGTTTGGCAAGGCCACATGTTTCCATGAGCCAGATCGAATCTTTACCTCAAACTTGGGTAATTAAACCGTCGCTGTTGGTCCGTCACTGCTCTTACGTGTCGGGTGCGTGCTAGCCGGTGTAGAGCCGGGGTCTTCACTTGTTCTTCACCATTCTTCACTTGTTCTTCACCATTCTTCACTTGTTCTTTACCATTCTTCACTCCTTCTTTACCATTCTTCACTTGTTCTTCACTATTCTTTATTTTCTCTTCACCATTCTTCACCATTCTTCACTTGTTCTTCACCATTCTTCACTTGCTCTTCACCATTCTTCACTTGTTCTTTACCATTCTTCACTATTTTTTATTTTCTCTTCACCATTCTTCACCATTCTTCACTTGTTCTTCACCATTCTTCACTTGCTCTTCACCATTCTTCACTTGTTCTTTACCATTCTTCACTTGTTCTTTACCATTCTTCACTCCTTCTTTACCATTCTTCACTTGTTCTTCACTATTCTTTATTTTCTCTTCACCATTCTTCACCATTCTTCACTTGTTCTTCACCATTCTTCACTTGCTCTTCACCATTCTTCACTTGTTCTTTACCATTCTTCACTATTTTTTATTTTCTCTTCACCATTCTTCACCATTCTTCACTTGTTCTTCACCATTCTTCACTTGCTCTTCACCATTCTTCACTTGTTCTTTACCATTCTTCACTATTTTTTATTTTCTCTTCACCATTCTTCACCATTCTTCACTTGTTACTTGGGTCCGACTCCGATACCTCATTCGCTATCGGTCAGTAAATGCATGAACAGAGCGTTGCCGACGTGGTCTTCGATGAATTCACGGTGAAACAACGTCGACGGAAGTCATCTTCTATTGTATTTCTGTATTTGTTGGCGCCGCCTAGGCAGCGCCGTTCCAAAATTTGGGTTTGGCAAGGCCACATGTTTCCATGAGCCAGATCGAATCTTTACCTCAAACTTGGGTAATTAAACCGTCGCTGTTGGTCCGTCACTGCTCTTACGTGTCGGGTGCGTGCTAGCCGGTGTAGAGCCGGGGTCTTCACTTGTTCTTCACCATTCTTCACTTGTTCTTCACCATTCTTCACTTGTTCTTTACCATTCTTCACTCCTTCTTTACCATTCTTCACTTGTTCTTCACTATTCTTTATTTTCTCTTCACCATTCTTCACCATTCTTCACTTGTTCTTCACCATTCTTCACTTGCTCTTCACCATTCTTCACTTGTTCTTTACCATTCTTCACTATTTTTTATTTTCTCTTCACCATTCTTCACCATTCTTCACTTGTTCTTCACCATTCTTCACTTGCTCTTCACCATTCTTCACTTGTTCTTTACCATTCTTCACTTGTTCTTTACCATTCTTCACTCCTTCTTTACCATTCTTCACTTGTTCTTCACTATTCTTTATTTTCTCTTCACCATTCTTCACCATTCTTCACTTGTTCTTCACCATTCTTCACTTGCTCTTCACCATTCTTCACTTGTTCTTTACCATTCTTCACTATTTTTTATTTTCTCTTCACCATTCTTCACCATTCTTCACTTGTTCTTCACCATTCTTCACTTGCTCTTCACCATTCTTCACTTGTTCTTTACCATTCTTCACTATTTTTTATTTTCTCTTCACCATTCTTCACCATTCTTCACTTGTTACTTGGGTCCGACTCCGATACCTCATTCGCTATCGGTCAGTAAATGCATGAACAGAGCGTTGCCGACGTGGTCTTCGATGAATTCACGGTGAAACAACGTCGACGGAAGTCATCTTCTATTGTATTTCTGTATTTGTTGGCGCCGCCTAGGCAGCGCCGTTCCAAAATTTGGGTTTGGCAAGGCCACATGTTTCCATGAGCCAGATCGAATCTTTACCTCAAACTTGGGTAATTAAACCGTCGCTGTTGGTCCGTCACTGCTCTTACGTGTCGGGTGCGTGCTAGCCGGTGTAGAGCCGGGGTCTTCACTTGTTCTTCACCATTCTTCACTTGTTCTTCACCATTCTTCACTTGTTCTTTACCATTCTTCACTCCTTCTTTACCATTCTTCACTTGTTCTTCACTATTCTTTATTTTCTCTTCACCATTCTTCACCATTCTTCACTTGTTCTTCACCATTCTTCACTTGCTCTTCACCATTCTTCACTTGTTCTTTACCATTCTTCACTATTTTTTATTTTCTCTTCACCATTCTTCACCATTCTTCACTTGTTCTTCACCATTCTTCACTTGCTCTTCACCATTCTTCACTTGTTCTTTACCATTCTTCACTTGTTCTTTACCATTCTTCACTCCTTCTTTACCATTCTTCACTTGTTCTTCACTATTCTTTATTTTCTCTTCACCATTCTTCACTTGTTCTTCACCATTCTTCACTTGCTCTTCACCATTCTTCACTTGTTCTTTACCATTCTTCACTATTTTTTATTTTCTCTTCACCATTCTTCACCATTCTTCACTTGTTCTTCACCATTCTTCACTTGCTCTTCACCATTCTTCACTTGTTCTTTACCATTCTTCACTATTTTTTATTTTCTCTTCACCATTCTTCACCATTCTTCACTTGTTACTTGGGTCCGACTCCGATACCTCATTCGCTATCGGTCAGTAAATGCATGAACAGAGCGTTGCCGACGTGGTCTTCGATGAATTCACGGTGAAACAACGTCGACGGAAGTCATCTTCTATTGTATTTCTGTATTTGTTGGCGCCGCCTAGGCAGCGCCGTTCCAAAATTTGGGTTTGGCAAGGCCACATGTTTCCATGAGCCAGATCGAATCTTTACCTCAAACTTGGGTAATTAAACCGTCGCTGTTGGTCCGTCACTGCTCTTACGTGTCGGGTGCGTGCTAGCCGGTGTAGAGCCGGGGTCTTCACTTGTTCTTCACCATTCTTCACTTGTTCTTCACCATTCTTCACTTGTTCTTTACCATTCTTCACTCCTTCTTTACCATTCTTCACTTGTTCTTCACTATTCTTTATTTTCTCTTCACCATTCTTCACCATTCTTCACTTGTTCTTCACCATTCTTCACTTGCTCTTCACCATTCTTCACTTGTTCTTTACCATTCTTCACTATTTTTTATTTTCTCTTCACCATTCTTCACCATTCTTCACTTGTTCTTCACCATTCTTCACTTGCTCTTCACCATTCTTCACTTGTTCTTTACCATTCTTCACTTGTTCTTTACCATTCTTCACTCCTTCTTTACCATTCTTCACTTGTTCTTCACTATTCTTTATTTTCTCTTCACCATTCTTCACCATTCTTCACTTGTTCTTCACCATTCTTCACTTGCTCTTCACCATTCTTCACTTGTTCTTTACCATTCTTCACTATTTTTTATTTTCTCTTCACCATTCTTCACCATTCTTCACTTGTTCTTCACCATTCTTCACTTGCTCTTCACCATTCTTCACTTGTTCTTTACCATTCTTCACTATTTTTTATTTTCTCTTCACCATTCTTCACCATTCTTCACTTGTTACTTGGGTCCGACTCCGATACCTCATTCGCTATCGGTCAGTAAATGCATGAACAGAGCGTTGCCGACGTGGTCTTCGATGAATTCACGGTGAAACAACGTCGACGGAAGTCATCTTCTATTGTATTTCTGTATTTGTTGGCGCCGCCTAGGCAGCGCCGTTCCAAAATTTGGGTTTGGCAAGGCCACATGTTTCCATGAGCCAGATCGAATCTTTACCTCAAACTTGGGTAATTAAACCGTCGCTGTTGGTCCGTCACTGCTCTTACGTGTCGGGTGCGTGCTAGCCGGTGTAGAGCCGGGGTCTTCACTTGTTCTTCACCATTCTTCACTTGTTCTTCACCATTCTTCACTTGTTCTTTACCATTCTTCACTCCTTCTTTACCATTCTTCACTTGTTCTTCACTATTCTTTATTTTCTCTTCACCATTCTTCACCATTCTTCACTTGTTCTTCACCATTCTTCACTTGCTCTTCACCATTCTTCACTTGTTCTTTACCATTCTTCACTATTTTTTATTTTCTCTTCACCATTCTTCACCATTCTTCACTTGTTCTTCACCATTCTTCACTTGCTCTTCACCATTCTTCACTTGTTCTTTACCATTCTTCACTTGTTCTTTACCATTCTTCACTCCTTCTTTACCATTCTTCACTTGTTCTTCACTATTCTTTATTTTCTCTTCACCATTCTTCACCATTCTTCACTTGTTCTTCACCATTCTTCACTTGCTCTTCACCATTCTTCACTTGTTCTTTACCATTCTTCACTATTTTTTATTTTCTCTTCACCATTCTTCACCATTCTTCACTTGTTCTTCACCATTCTTCACTTGCTCTTCACCATTCTTCACTTGTTCTTTACCATTCTTCACTATTTTTTATTTTCTCTTCACCATTCTTCACCATTCTTCACTTGTTACTTGGGTCCGACTCCGATACCTCATTCGCTATCGGTCAGTAAATGCATGAACAGAGCGTTGCCGACGTGGTCTTCGATGAATTCACGGTGAAACAACGTCGACGGAAGTCATCTTCTATTGTATTTCTGTATTTGTTGGCGCCGCCTAGGCAGCGCCGTTCCAAAATTTGGGTTTGGCAAGGCCACATGTTTCCATGAGCCAGATCGAATCTTTACCTCAAACTTGGGTAATTAAACCGTCGCTGTTGGTCCGTCACTGCTCTTACGTGTCGGGTGCGTGCTAGCCGGTGTAGAGCCGGGGTCTTCACTTGTTCTTCACCATTCTTCACTTGTTCTTCACCATTCTTCACTTGTTCTTTACCATTCTTCACTCCTTCTTTACCATTCTTCACTTGTTCTTCACTATTCTTTATTTTCTCTTCACCATTCTTCACCATTCTTCACTTGTTCTTCACCATTCTTCACTTGCTCTTCACCATTCTTCACTTGTTCTTTACCATTCTTCACTATTTTTTATTTTCTCTTCACCATTCTTCACCATTCTTCACTTGTTCTTCACCATTCTTCACTTGCTCTTCACCATTCTTCACTTGTTCTTTACCATTCTTCACTTGTTCTTTACCATTCTTCACTCCTTCTTTACCATTCTTCACTTGTTCTTCACTATTCTTTATTTTCTCTTCACCATTCTTCACCATTCTTCACTTGTTCTTCACCATTCTTCACTTGCTCTTCACCATTCTTCACTTGTTCTTTACCATTCTTCACTATTTTTTATTTTCTCTTCACCATTCTTCACCATTCTTCACTTGTTCTTCACCATTCTTCACTTGCTCTTCACCATTCTTCACTTGTTCTTTACCATTCTTCACTATTTTTTATTTTCTCTTCACCATTCTTCACTTGTTACTTGGGTCCGACTCCGATACCTCATTCGCTATCGGTCAGTAAATGCATGAACAGAGCGTTGCCGACGTGGTCTTCGATGAATTCACGGTGAAACAACGTCGACGGAAGTCATCTTCTATTGTATTTCTGTATTTGTTGGCGCCGCCTAGGCAGCGCCGTTCCAAAATTTGGGTTTGGCAAGGCCACATGTTTCCATGAGCCAGATCGAATCTTTACCTCAAACTTGGGTAATTAAACCGTCGCTGTTGGTCCGTCACTGCTCTTACGTGTCGGGTGCGTGCTAGCCGGTGTAGAGCCGGGGTCTTCACTTGTTCTTCACCATTCTTCACTTGTTCTTCACCATTCTTCACTTGTTCTTTACCATTCTTCACTCCTTCTTTACCATTCTTCACTTGTTCTTCACTATTCTTTATTTTCTCTTCACCATTCTTCACCATTCTTCACTTGTTCTTCACCATTCTTCACTTGCTCTTCACCATTCTTCACTTGTTCTTTACCATTCTTCACTATTTTTTATTTTCTCTTCACCATTCTTCACCATTCTTCACTTGTTCTTCACCATTCTTCACTTGCTCTTCACCATTCTTCACTTGTTCTTTACCATTCTTCACTTGTTCTTTACCATTCTTCACTCCTTCTTTACCATTCTTCACTTGTTCTTCACTATTCTTTATTTTCTCTTCACCATTCTTCACCATTCTTCACTTGTTCTTCACCATTCTTCACTTGCTCTTCACCATTCTTCACTTGTTCTTTACCATTCTTCACTATTTTTTATTTTCTCTTCACCATTCTTCACCATTCTTCACTTGTTCTTCACCATTCTTCACTTGCTCTTCACCATTCTTCACTTGTTCTTTACCATTCTTCACTATTTTTTATTTTCTCTTCACCATTCTTCACCATTCTTCACTTGTTACTTGGGTCCGACTCCGATACCTCATTCGCTATCGGTCAGTAAATGCATGAACAGAGCGTTGCCGACGTGGTCTTCGATGAATTCACGGTGAAACAACGTCGACGGAAGTCATCTTCTATTGTATTTCTGTATTTGTTGGCGCCGCCTAGGCAGCGCCGTTCCAAAATTTGGGTTTGGCAAGGCCACATGTTTCCATGAGCCAGATCGAATCTTTACCTCAAACTTGGGTAATTAAACCGTCGCTGTTGGTCCGTCACTGCTCTTACGTGTCGGGTGCGTGCTAGCCGGTGTAGAGCCGGGGTCTTCACTTGTTCTTCACCATTCTTCACTTGTTCTTCACCATTCTTCACTTGTTCTTTACCATTCTTCACTCCTTCTTTACCATTCTTCACTTGTTCTTCACTATTCTTTATTTTCTCTTCACCATTCTTCACCATTCTTCACTTGTTCTTCACCATTCTTCACTTGCTCTTCACCATTCTTCACTTGTTCTTTACCATTCTTCACTATTTTTTATTTTCTCTTCACCATTCTTCACCATTCTTCACTTGTTCTTCACCATTCTTCACTTGCTCTTCACCATTCTTCACTTGTTCTTTACCATTCTTCACTTGTTCTTTACCATTCTTCACTCCTTCTTTACCATTCTTCACTTGTTCTTCACTATTCTTTATTTTCTCTTCACCATTCTTCACCATTCTTCACTTGTTCTTCACCATTCTTCACTTGCTCTTCACCATTCTTCACTTGTTCTTTACCATTCTTCACTATTTTTTATTTTCTCTTCACCATTCTTCACTTGTTCTTCACCATTCCTCACTTGCTCTTCACCATTCTTCACTTGTTCTTTACCATTCTTCACTATTTTTTATTTTCTCTTCACCATTCTTCACCATTCTTCACTTGTTACTTGGGTCCGACTCCGATACCTCATTCGCTATCGGTCAGTAAATGCATGAACAGAGCGTTGCCGACGTGGTCTTCGATGAATTCACGGTGAAACAACGTCGACGGAAGTCATCTTCTATTGTATTTCTGTATTTGTTGGCGCCGCCTAGGCAGCGCCGTTCCAAAATTTGGGTTTGGCAAGGCCACATGTTTCCATGAGCCAGATCGAATCTTTACCTCAAACTTGGGTAATTAAACCGTCGCTGTTGGTCCGTCACTGCTCTTACGTGTCGGGTGCGTGCTAGCCGGTGTAGAGCCGGGGTCTTCACTTGTTCTTCACCATTCTTCACTTGTTCTTCACCATTCTTCACTTGTTCTTTACCATTCTTCACTCCTTCTTTACCATTCTTCACTTGTTCTTCACTATTCTTTATTTTCTCTTCACCATTCTTCACCATTCTTCACTTGTTCTTCACCATTCTTCACTTGCTCTTCACCATTCTTCACTTGTTCTTTACCATTCTTCACTATTTTTTATTTTCTCTTCACCATTCTTCACTATTCTTCACTTGTTCTTCACCATTCTTCACTTGCTCTTCACCATTCTTCACTTGTTCTTTACCATTCTTCACTTGTTCTTTCACCATTCTTCACTTCCTTCTTTACCATTCTTCACTTGTTCTTCACTATTCTTTATTTTCTCTTCACCATTCTTCACCATTCTTCACTTGTTCTTCACCATTCTTCACTTGCTCTTCACCATTCTTCACTTGTTCTTTACCATTCTTCACTATTTTTTATTTTCTCTTCACCATTCTTCACCATTCTTCACTTGTTACTTGGGTCCGACTCCGATACCTCATTCGCTATCGGTCAGTAAATGCATGAACAGAGCGTTGCCGACGTGGTCTTCGATGAATTCACGGTGAAACAACGTCGACGGAAGTCATCTTCTATTGTATTTCTGTATTTGTTGGCGCCGCCTAGGCAGCGCCGTTCCAAAATTTGGGTTTGGCAAGGCCACATGTTTCCATGAGCCAGATCGAATCTTTACCTCAAACTTGGGTAATTAAACCGTCGCTGTTGGTCCGTCACTGCTCTTACGTGTCGGGTGCGTGCTAGCCGGTGTAGAGCCGGGGTCTTCACTTGTTCTTCACCATTCTTCACTTGTTCTTCACCATTCTTCACTTGTTCTTTACCATTCTTCACTCCTTCTTTACCATTCTTCACTTGTTCTTCACTATTCTTTATTTTCTCTTCACCATTCTTCACCATTCTTCACTTGTTCTTCACCATTCTTCACTTGCTCTTCACCATTCTTCACTTGTTCTTTACCATTCCTCTCTCTATATACTATATGAAGTACCTATATAGAATGTCCGTCGATTTTTTTCTGTTAGCTTCTTACTCTTGCAAGGGCCAGCAAGAGAAATGCAAGCCGCGGGGTTCGAACCAGCGGCTCGCGCGCATACACGCGCGCCTTGTGCCACTGAGCCACGGGGGAGGTTTGAGGGAGAGGCCACGAGGTGCGTTATGACGAGTGCCGCGTGAGAGGGAGGGGCCGAAGGGATTCCGGCCAAAGAGCGACTTCCAGTTTCGGGTGTTTTGGCTTGTTTTTTATGCGGTTTTGAACTGCTTTGGTCTTTTCTTGCCAAGGCAGGTGGTTTGCGAGGAAATCACTCTTTTTGGAAGTCTCGCTTGCTTATGGTTAGCGTTTGCACTATAAATGTTGGTTTCCTGTGGTCCGATTTGTTTCAATTGATGCCAATTACACTTGATAAATCGAATTTACATCTATGGACACCATCTCAGTCGATAAAGCCCACATAATCGGTCGATGAAAGGTTGAAAGTTGTGTTTTAAAAGATGAGTGCCAAAGTTGCAATTTATGGACAATTCATTATGATTTACTGTGCCCGATTGCTTCCATGCACCCATTAGCAACTTCTGACTGCGAAGAAAAGTCAACAAAATAAGTACTCAAAGTTGTTGCATCAAAATTTTGAAAAGTCAAAAATTCAGGTTAAAAATCTGACCGACCGCACAACGCGTGCCCCACTTGAGCTCATGCGTCGCGTGTCGACTACTGTAGGAAACTTCCAGAATTTCCAATTTAATTCGACTTTTCCTTTTTTCCTCTTTCCATTTCTCGCGGTTTCTTTTGTTTCTATTCGATTATTCCCATTATTTATATTATTTTTTTTGCAGGACGGCTCATGTAATTGGTCGCGCGCCTATTGCTTGAGATGCGGGTTGGCATGATGGAAGGAAGAGGAGATTTTTGCGAATATAATTGATGCAGGGAAAGGTGAGTTGGTTTTCGCCGGTTGCCAATTGTAATTGTGTGCTTTGCAGGAACGGGTAATTATTGTGCAGGCCGCTCGATTGGATCCTCCTTTCCTTCTATCTATTGTTCTATGCGAAGATTTCTCTCCAATTCGCCGATTGTGTCAATGCCATCAAGTAAGCACTGTTTTAAGGGCTCTGCCTGAGCCTTCCTATGCCATTGCTGTTCAATTTCGTCATGCATTGAAATTGTTCACCGGATGAATGGAGGCCTCGAGTTTCGTCATGTTAATGCTTTGATTTCAGGCTCGGGTAGTCATTATGCACGGAATCTAATTCCGTTTCGAATATCATCAAGAAAGCGCCAATAACTCTTTCATATTGACTGACCTATTGCTACTGCCATCAAGTAAGCACTGTTTTAAGGGCTCTGCCTGAGCCTTCCTATGCCATTGCTGTCCCATTTCGTCATGTATTGAAATTGTTCATCCGATGAATCGATGCCTCGAGTTTCGTCATGTTAATGCTTTGATTTCAGGCTCGGGTAGTCATTATGCACGGAATCTAATTCCGTTTCGAATATCATCAAGAAAGCGCCAATAACCCCTTCATATTGACTGATCTATTGCTATTGCCATCAAGTAAGATCCTTTTTAAGAGCTCGGCTTGAGTTTTCTCATGTCACTGCTGTCCCATTTCGTCATATATTGAAACTGCTCACCGGATGAATGGAGGCATCGAGTTTCGTCATGTTAATGCTTTGATTTCAGGCTCGGGTAGTCATTATGCACGGAATCTAATTCCGTTTCGAATATCATCAAGAAAGCGCCAATAACCCCTTCATATTGACTGATCTATTGCTATTGCCATCAAGTAAGATCCTTTTTAAGAGCTCGGCTTGAGTTTTCTCATGTCACTGCTGTCCCATTTCGTCATATATTGAAACTGCTCACCGGATGAATGGAGGCATCGAGTTTCGTCATGTTAATGCTTTGATTTCAGGCTCGGGTAGTCATTATGCACGGAATCTAATTCCGTTTCGAATATCATCAAGAAAGCGCCAATAACCCCTTCATATTGACTGATCTATTGCTATTGCCATCAAGTAAGATCCTTTTTAAGAGCTCGGCTTGAGTTTTCTCATGTCACTGCTGTCCCATTTCGTCATATATTGAAACTGCTCACCGGATGAATGGAGGCATCGAGTTTCGTGCTTTGATTTCAGGCTCGGGTAGTCATTGTGCACGGAATCTAATTCAGTCTCGATTTCCATCGATTAAACGCCAAGAACTTTCAAATTGGCCTACTGCCATTGCCACCAAGTAAGCACTGTTTTAAGAGCTCGGCCTGAACTTCTCAGGCCGTTGCTGTCCCATTTCGTCATGCATTGAAATTATTCGATATAACGTCATGGCTCCATTTGGCTCTTGATAACCCTTTTATTGCAGGCTCGGGTAGTTATTGTGAAGACTGTTCAATTCGATACCGCGTTTTCTTCGGTTACTGAATGCGAAGACGTTCTCAAACTTGCGAATAAGGGCATCGCCAATATTTAATCCGATCTCACTTTCCTTCGACTGTTTAACGCCAAGATCTCTCAAATTAATTCTCTCCGGGTTTATATTTATTAAACCTTATCTGAGTTTTGACTGTATATTATGTCTATGTACTGTACAGATTAATTTTATATTTAATCCCAGGATATTAACCTCTTTAAAAAAATTATTGTGATTTTAATTAGTGAGAATTTCGTTGTTTTATATTGTTGTAATTGCCCCATATCACGCCTTGATAAATTATTTCATGCTTTCCAGTTTACATGTCACAGTGAACGAGAATTAAAAGGTGGATGATGAAGATGCTTTTGAAGGGAAATTCAACAAGGTTGAAAGTGTTCTATGGCCTCCAAGAAGTCATTAGCCCAAGCAGGCAGCAATGAAACAGCAATTTGCAATTTGCAGCAATTTGCAAAACTGACCTGTTGAATAATGTGCGCCCCGTTCAACTACACGCGTGCGGTTGCGTCGCGTGTCATGGAAGACTATAATTTCTCTGGTTCTTTTCTCGCGTTTCCATGCTTTTCTATTACGTTTTTTTTCTATTCTTCACATGTTTTGCAGGACGGGTACTATAATTACGCGGTCACGTGAGTGGTCTCATTTCGCGATTTGCGAGGTACGTTTTCCAGGCTTTTTAGTAGTTTTTTTTATTGTTCTCATTTCACAAATTATATTATTTTTGCAGCACGGGTGAATTTATGGTTCGTTCACAAATTGTGCGAGATGTCTCCTGGATGGAGGAAAAAAGAGAAAGGCAAGGGAAGTAAGCAAGAACCATTATGAGAGGAAGAAGCAGGAAAAGGTGAGTGGCAAGATTTATCCTATAACAATAATAGTTTAGATTGCGGCAAATCCTGGATTAGTGAAACGACGTTATAATTCGTTGGAGGAAATAATGCAAGTGAAGCGTGAAAGAGATAGGGCTTATTTGAAGAGGAAGAAAGAAAAAGTAAGTTCAGTGATCCTTGATTCATCAAATATATATTCAAGATCGATGCGTGTTCCGGGATTACAAAACATGAACTTACTAAAGAAGAGGCGGATATGAAGACAGAGGAAATTAAGCAGAAAAATCGTGAAAGATTCAAGCGGTATTACTATAAAAAGAAGGCTGAATCTGGCAGCAACATCAAACCTGTTAGCGAGGAGCATAAATTAAAGAGGAAGGAGTGGAATAGGCGATATTATATGAAAAAGCAGCAGTTAGAGGTACGTGATCTTGTTTTATACACACCATGGATGTTTTTATGTTTTTATAGATTGATGCGTTAGTAAGAGAAGCGATTACACCCGGGTATACGGCCGGGTTGGAGTGTAAGCCGGTGAAGGTATGTCTGAAGAATGATCGATAAAATATATAAATTTAAGGTACGCACGAATGATGATGAGGTTGTGAAGCAAAACAAGAAGTGATGGAAGCATATGTGCCTAATACGGTTTTTCTTGCTTGATACAGATTCAAATCTTTTATTCGTTGCTTTTTTATTGTCTTTTCTGGTATAGTCCCGGGTGTGTATTATCTTGCAAACATATATTGTGTTTTTCTATTGTGTTTTTCTAATAAAATTATAATAATTATAACCACTTTATTATAAAGTCTGACCCTATTTGATTTTGATAATAATAATAAATTTATTTGAAAATCTGACTGACCGAAATGTGCGCACCCAACCGAACACGACGCGTGCGGTCGCGTCGCGGTAGAAATTTCGTAATATCGCAATTGCTGATTTTTAGCCTTCCTTGTTTTTTGGAGTTCGTTATTGTTTCTATATTACCATTTATATTATTTTTTTAAGAAGACCACGGGGTCATTAGTGGGTCATCGATGTACTATTGCGCTGCCGCTTATTTAATCATCGCTTCACATTTTTGTATGTAAAGTCTATATATGTTCAGCTTCGCCGGGTCGTTTTTGAGCATTCAAATGGATGATTCAATGGATACGGCAGAGGACAAAACTTCGATCGGCAATGTGGATGTGAGACAGACTCGAAGGACACGCAATCAGGCTCGGAGATATTCACCGCCCCTTCCATCTCAAAACGGTGTGTTACTATTACTCAACACTTATTGTTCCTTTATCAATGCTTTCTTTCAAGAGTTGAGCAGGAAGAAACGAAGTACGCGTTCACGCGATAAATCGATTACTCGATCTCCTTCGCAAACTCCCATTCCTTCTTGTATAAGTATGTTTCTATATATTTTAAGTATCTTATTTTTTATGTATAGGGTCTCGGCCCTGTGTCTCGCCTGATGTCTCTCTTCCATTCACCGGAGATTCAAGCGTTCTGTTTTCTCCTCCGGAATCTCAGATAACTTCTATCATGAAAGAGAGCGTCACGGGTCTACGTAATTCTACTAATCCTGATTATCCGGATTCTACTATCTCAGTAATCAATTTTAATGGTATGATATTTTTACATTTTTGAAAACTACTTTGTTTTTTTATTAGATGATCGGGTTGGCAATGTGGATGTGAGACAGACTCGAAGGACACGCAATCAAGTTCGGAAATATTCACCACCTCTTCCATCTCAGAATGGTGTGTATTGGTTACAGCCACTTTGTTACTTATATTCTTTCAAGAAAAACGAAGCACGCGTTCCCGTGAAAAATCTATTACTCCATCCCCCATTACTATTCGTTCCGAAAGACGTATGTTTATGATTTCAATTAGTATATTATAGATTCTATATAGATACCCGGCAATCTATCTCTTCTGAACGAAATGTATCGTTTTCAAGCAATCATCGTTCAAGCGGAGATGGTTATTATCTCTCGTTTTATTTTATTATTTAAATCTTTGTTTTCAGATAAGACGGGTAGTCTATATCGAGATAATCAAGGAATGAGCGATTCTTCTGGTATATTGTTATGTATTGAAGTATAATGTTTCCCTTTTTTTTTTAGATAATAAAGACCTCTTTTCAACCAGAAGAATATCAAGAAAGGGACATATTAACACTAAGGTTTCAAAATATAAATCTTTTTTTGAGTTTTTTGAGTGAGCTTTATAGGATTTCTTATATGATGATGATGACCTTTTCACCGTTCCATCTCTACCTAATAATAGTATGGAAATGTCGAGTAAGTCAAGATAATATGAATTATGTATAGTAATTTCAATCAGGGTATCGGGATAATGAAGTAATGAATAATGGTAATGAAGCTCTGAACAGTTCTATGGATAATCGGGTTTCTCTTTGTCTTGGAGAAAGTGAAAGTGGTTTGGTTTTCTTGTATTAATCTTAATCTGATAGTTCTGATTTTCAGAAACGTCAGATGTTAAAGAAAGAAGTAGGAATAGAGATAAAAAATCGACAGCGAAGAATCGAATAGAAACGGGTCGTTTAAAGTGGTCGGCC
Organism: Pristionchus exspectatus; assembly: GCA_911812115.1. Classification (NCBI taxonomy): domain Eukaryota; kingdom Metazoa; phylum Nematoda; class Chromadorea; order Rhabditida; family Neodiplogasteridae; genus Pristionchus; species Pristionchus exspectatus. The sequence goes on along the minus strand of OU461583.1, from coordinate 29,006,907 downwards.
GATGCACTTGATGATAGTGAAAGTGGTTAGCGTTATTTCCGTCTTTGTTGCACTATGAAATCTTAAATTTAGGAATGTCAGATCTCGAATTATATAGGAAAAAAGAGAGAGAACGGAAAAGAAACGAAAGAATAAAGAATGCTGCAAAGCGGAAGTCAAAGGTTTGTTTTTACAAAAAAAAATCAAATTTATTGCTTTAGGAAGAGATATCATGCAACAATTTATCTACGTCAAAAGGTTTCTTTTTAAAGATTTCAATTCTCGATTTTATTTGGTTATAGAATTTCGGGTTGATTTTCCGATAACCCCGTCAACTGTATTATCCAATGATCTGATGAACTCGTTACATTTGAATTCTGTCAATGATCAAAGTAACTTTTTATTATATATTTTTCTAATTACATAAAGTCAAGGTCAATCTAATAGAAAAGAAGTTTTCTATTTCCCCGGATCGCATCATACTCCTGTTCGACCACGGCCATCAATTGGCCGAGATCCCAATATGAAGTTGGAAGATTGGTTGGCTCGGCGGAAACGTGATCGTCATCATATTATGTCCGTCCAGTCGTCTGACAATGTTCCGGATAGCGAACATGCCGTTGGTTCTCGGGTAGTTAATGTAAGTATCAGTTATCAGTATTCAAGTTTATTGGTTTTCTATAGGGTACTGAAGGAACTGTGGATGTTGACATAATGTCGAATGATGATGGAGGTTGTTTGTAAATTATAAATTAAACTAAATAAATTGTTGTAGTAGTAAGAAGTGCTATTTTACCTGAAGATATTCCCGTTATGAGTGCATATCGAGCTTCTCGAGAACAACGGAGGATTCAAAGGTACCTTTTCTTTCAATTTTAAATATCTCTGTATTTATTAGGCAAGCAACTCAGCCTACTCTCAATAAGCAGAAGTCACGTATAATGCCTCCTCATACGAAGAATTTTGCTAATCCAGTGTATGCGGTACCCAAGCAGTGCGATCTTGGTAAACGTCAGGTTGGATGATAAGGTACCAGATTTTCGGGTAGTGATAATTATTTCTTTAAGACCTGCCCTCATTGTCGTGCCCTCACGTACACGTTTAACTGTTGTGCTGATGGACGGGTTAAAATACCACCTCCGCGGCCTCCTCCAAATTATCTTCGTAAATTGCTAATCGGAAAAGGTCCAGAAGCGAAGCATTTCCGAGCGGTTGGTCCACATTATCCATATACAATAATGTTAAACAAATCTTTTGACAGCAAATCGTCAAGTACAATACAGCGTTCTCTATGAGTTCAAATCGATATGAGCGTGAGAAGTACACAGCGTTCTCTATGAGTTCAAATCGATATGAGCGTGACAAAGGCGTCCGTTTATTAAGGTATATTGTTTTGTCATAAACATATCCCAACTTCAGTTAAGATCAATGGTATGATTCATCATCAATTGGCCGGGTCTATTTTACCCCCTGGTAAAAAAGTGCCTCTCTTCCATCAGTTGTAAGTACGACATAAGCGATGCAACCAAGTATCGGATGATGAATCCTGTTACCGGGAATTCTGTAATGCCCAACATTCTACGGAACGTCCAAATGATTCTCGAAGATGTCAATTTCCATGTGAAGCAGTATAAAACTGCAATCGAATTAATCGGAGATATGATCAAGGTCAAGAAGCCAATGCGGAACCTCTTTGTCGTGCTAAGAGCTCCATCTGAAGCGCAATATCAAGGAACCTACGATCCCAGGACATTGGCTCGTCCTCGTCAAGAATTGCAATCAATTCTCTATTCCACTGAACCCGACGGTGGTCCGGGTAAACATGGATTATATATTGTTCATCGACAATTTGGAGGAAGAATGGATGTTATCGGATACTGGAATCCACTTGCTGACCCACTTTCATACCCTATGTTATTTCCTTATGGAAATTCGGGTTATAAACGTGGTGAATACAAATTGGACGAAGATTATATTGTTGGAAAAAAGGAGATATCGGACGATGAAGATATTGCTGACTGCTATCCTTTTGAAGACCTGCATGATGAAATGGAGATGGGAGTAGAAATGGTCGATTATAATGTTGCTCGTCGTAAGTATAAAGCCTATCGGAAGGAGATTGGAGAGGATGTTTCATCGTCTGAAGACGAAGAAGAATCAGAAGTAGAAGAAATTGAAATTGCTGACGACGATGCAAACGTGGATGTCGAGGAAGTACAGTCAGATCATGAAGAACCGAATCCTCATTTCTTTTTTAACGATTCTTCTGAGGAAGAAGGCGAGCCTGTTAATGAAGACAGTTTTGTTCGGGTTAATAATAGTGAAGAAGGTATGCATAATTTATATTTGTCTTTTGAAGTTCTTTTTTTAGATGTACCTGTTATTGATGAAAATGATGCCAAAGAGCAGTGGAGGAATGAATTGAGAGAAAAGGAGAAAGAAATTCGTGAAAAGATGCTTCGTCGTGAACGTATATTGATAATAAGAAATGAGAAGATTCGGAAATTTAAAGGTAATTTATTTCTATTTAAACATTTCAAATTGTCGTTTTAAGATGTGTGTTTCAAAGAACGTGAAGATGTCGGGTTTCTTGCTCAGTTTTTCAAAGATTCAAGTGAATTGAGACAAGTATCGATTGATCTTCAATTCATTGAGTATAAACGTTGCCGACAACGGGATACTCTTTATTGGCTTTCCGGTTGTAAGTTTTTTCGCATTACTATAAGAAGATTCTGGTTTTGTAGTACTTCTTGGAATGAATCGTACAACTACTTACGAGATTTTTAAAGAAGGTAATTTTTGCCAAATTTTATCGATGTCATATATCACACTCAGATTTCGAAGGATTACAACATGCTATCGATTATGAAATTACTGAAATTAGTTCAAATCCTAATTATCGATCTGATGAATCTGTCATTCGGAAATTTCGGAATGAACATCTGGTTCCTTCGAAATTGGACGGTTAGTCAATGTATTATCCTTAACTTGTTATTTTATACTTGTGTAGATAATGCTGGGTCGGATTATGAAGATCCTAATGATCTTGTTCAACATGATGTTACTGAACCGTATGCGAACAATACGAATTCGAAGAGGGGAACGAAGAGACCATATAAACCAGTACAATGTCCGAAAGGCCGACGGGTATTTGTGTCGAGGAAACAGCATGCACTTCATCAAATGCAAATTCGTGATTCTGAGTTCCATCCGGTAGTATCGAATGTTGCTCTATTTATAATTCAATGTTCTTTGCAGTATCTCAGTACTATGCTTCTGGGTCAACTATATGTCATTGATTTGGCGCTCAGAATCGTTCGTCAACGAAATGACAATATTCGAGATCATATGATTAGACTTAGAGGAACGCATGAGAACAATTTAACCTTCATGAAGCACGCCCGTTCCGCCAATAAGAAGGTATTTTGTATTCATAACTCACATAATTAAATTGCAAACATATTTATATTTAGGGATTTGATTTGGGATATGCATTCGAATTAACGAACGCGCGACCGGGTAGTACCGCTTGGTACAAGGAAATGTTTGAAAATGCAATGGCGATTATGGATTTCGTACGTTTATTTATTATAAGTGATTATAATAGATGTAATAAATCTTATTTGGTTTTACAGTGTGGTAAACCTGATTTGTTTATAACGATGACGGGTGATCCTAATTGGAATGAAATAGAAACCAATAAGCTGCCGAATTCTGAATGGCACTCCAATCCATTCCTTGTTAATGATGTTTTCCACATGAAAATGCAGGTATCAATTTCTTTACGTTTTTATCACATACTAATGCACAGGAACTTCTTAATGATGTCATCGAGAAAGAACTTTTTGGACCGTAGTCTGAGTGAGTCCGAGTGCCAAAGAGCCAAGATCAGACCAATAGTGTGCGACCCACACGGTTCTGCGTGGCCGAGCCAGCTACAGTAACCACCTCGGTTCCATACCCGGACGAGACAAGGTGAAAGGTAGTCTGAGTGAGTCCGAGTGCCAAAGAGCAAAGATCAGACCAATAGTGTGCGACCCACACGGTTCTGCGTGGCCGAGCCAGCTACAGTAACCACCTCGGTTCCATACCCGGACGAGACAAGGTGAAAGGTAGTCTGAGTGAGTCCGAGTGCCAAAGAGCAAAGACCAGACCAATAGTGTGCGACCCACACGGTTCTGCGTGGCCGAGCCAGCTACAGTAACCACCTCGGTTCCATACCCGGACGAGACAAGGCGAAAGGTAGTCTGAGTGAGTCCGAGTGCCAGAGATCAAACGATCAGACCGATTGTGCGAGATCATACGGTTCTGCGTTGCCCAGCAAAGTTCCTGAGATCAAAGATCAAACCGATTGCGCGAATCTCTCGGATACGGAATAATTTGCATAAGTCAGTCGATAGAAAGACACGAACTAGACAGGCAAATTGGCAATTGTCCGAGTAAATTAAATTGGCAAGAGTGATCATCGATCAGTTTGAGACGAGTATAGCCTGCACTTTGCAATTTGAATGAGAGATCTCCCACAATGAGATTATTGCGAGATGAATGTACTCGAATTGGGACATTGAATATTGGAACCCTTTCTGGACGAATGATGGAAGTGATAGACATGATGATGAGAAGGAGAATTGAAATCCTCTGTCTCCAAGAGATCCGCTGGAAAGGCGATGAGAGCAGATGGGTTAATGGCTATCAGATTGTGTGTGGAGAAGGAGATGGATTGAGGAATGGAGTAGCGGTAGTGCTCTCCCCTCGATATTCCAAGTATCTGATCGAAGTCGAGCGAATTAATGAGAGATTGCTGAAGGTGAAATTGGATGTCGAAGGAAACACTATTTGCATAATCTCTGCGTACGCGCCCCAGACAGGATTAGATAAAAGAATGAAAGAGGAGTTCTATTCAAAGGCAAGCGACCTGTTGGAAGAATTGAAGGAAGGTGACACCGTACTCCTGGGTGGAGACTGGAACGGGCACGTGGGAAAAAGTCCCGAGATTTTCGGAGACTGCACTGTGCATGGAGGAAAGGGATTTGGACGGCAAAATGTCGATGGAGTGAGATTGTTGGATTTCGCACAGCAACACCATCTCGCTGTGCTGAATACCATGTTCGAGAAACGGGAAAGTCATCTGGCGACCTATTATTCAGGCGCTGTGAAAACGCAGATTGACTATATCCTGATGAGGAAAGAGGACAGATGGAGAATTAGAGATGTAAAAGTGATTCCCTCTGAAGACACAGCCCCCCAGCACAAACCAGTAGTTTGTGATGTCAAACTGAAAGGGAAGGCAGAGAAAGTCAAGCCTGAAATGATTGAGAGGGAAAGAAAGATGAAATGGTGGAGGTTGAAGGATGAAGAGATCAAAGATCAACTCGAAAGAGAGATCATTGTGAAAGGAGTGCTCGGATTAGATCCTCTGAATAATGAGATGGGCATTGATGAAGTTTGGTTGGAAATGAAAGAAGGGATGCTGAAATGCGCGGAAAAGATCCTTGGACGCACAACAGGAAGAGTCAGAAGTGATATGGACACTTGGTTCTGGAAAGATGAAAAGGTGCGAATAGCGACCAAGGAAAAGCGAGAAGCATTTCGGAATTGGTTCGGGAGGAAGAGTGTGGACAGTAGAAATATGTATGTGATGAAGAAGTTGGCTTGCAGACGGGCGATCCACGAAGCAAAGACGAATGCATACAAAGAATTGTATGATTTGCTGGATAGACCAGAAGGAGAGACAGCCATCTACCGTCTAGCAAAAATGAGAGATAGACTAAAAAAGGATTTGAAAGAAGTGAAGATGGTGTATTCACGAGACGGTTCGGTGCTACGGACAGAGCCAGAAGTGAGGGAAAGATGGAAGGACTACTTTGACGAACTTCTGAATGTCGAAAAGCCCCAGACTCGGCTAGATGAAGGTGATCGGGTAGATGAACCGATACTTGAATGGTCATTAGAAGAAGTACGTTGGGCCATTGCAAAATGTCCATGGAGAAAAGCGTATGGACCCGACAAGATTCCGGTCGATGCTTGGAAAGCCGCGGGAGAGGCTGGAGTTTGGTGGTTAACGAGATTGTTCAATAGAATACTGAGAGAAATGAAAATGCCTGAGGAATGGCGAAGAAGTGAGATAGTCACACTGTACAAAGGGAAAGGTGACATCAGAGACTGTGGGAATTACCGTGGTATCAAGTTGATCTCCCATACAATGAAGATCCTTGAGAGATGCATCGATAGAAGGTTGAGAGGTCTACTGCATCTCAACCCTTCCCAATTCGGATTCGTCAGTGGATCTTCTACCTCAGAGCCAATGTTTCTGTTGAGCCAATTAGTAGAGAGACATACAGAGTTCAATCAGGGTCTGGCGGCGGTGTTCCTAGATTTGGAAAAGGCCTATGATAGAACCCCGAGAAGGCAGATTTGGAGAAGCTTGAGGGAGAAAGGATACCGGAATTATATGTAGAGCTGATACAGGAGATGTATGAGGGGGCAACCGCCTTTGTCAGAACACCTTTCGGCCCGACGGACGATATTACTATAAGAGTCGGCGTACATCAAGGCAGTGCTCTGAGCCCCTTGTTGTTCATTGTTGTACTCGAGTCCGTGCTTGGTGATTGTATGGAGAATGCACCGAAGTGCCTGGCTTACGCTGACGATATTTGTCTCATAGACACAGATGTAGCCACACTCGAGAGAAAAGTGCATGAAATACAAAGGCAGTTGCAGGCAGGAGGGCTCACGTTGAACACTCGAAAGACTGAGTTCTTAATGATTGGAGGTGGAAATGGAGCCATGAATGATGTGAATGGTGATAAGATTGAGCAAGTAACTCAGTTTCGGTATCTCGGATCTCTGATTGATGAAAACGGATCGGTTCGGAAAGAGACTGGGCAATGAATTGGAAGATCGATTGAGAGATAAGATGAGAGATAGATTGCGGAAGGAACGTGTGAGAGCAATGCTCGGTATTGCCCCGATTGTGGAGAAAGTACGGGAGAAGAGGTTACGATGGTATGGCCATATAAAGAGGAGGGACCGTGATCATCCGTGCAGAAGGGTTCTAACGTATGAACCAATCGGAAGGAGGCCAGTGGGAAGGCCAAAGATGACCTGGATGAAATGTATACGGCAAGATTTTGCAACCAAAAGATTAACCGAACGGCACACATTGAATCGTGAACTGTGGAGTCAGCGTACTGCACATCCAGACCCCGCCCTTTAGCGTGGAGAGAAGCGACTACTATAAGACGACTACACTAAGAAGATTATTGATCCCCTTTTCGTTTCTTTGTTCTTTTTCTTGTATGACCCCTATTGTTTTCTTTCGACCTGGATAAAATGATGATGTGTATTCAAGAGATGCTCCAAGAATTATCCATTCCCGTTCAATACTCATACAAGTACTATAGATGGAGGCAAGGTTAGTTAAATAAATGAAACAAACGTTTACTCTCTATTTAATTTTAGGTCATTTATCATCGACCAGACGATGGGGTAACTTGTAAGAAAACTGTTAATAGGAAAGAGGTTAGTTTTATGCCTACGAAACACTTGAAATGTTCTGTAACAGGTCGAACTCGGAAATGAATATGTTGTCCCATACTCTCCATTCCTTTTGAATAAGTACGCATGCCACGTAAATGTAGAAGCAGTGACTACTGTGGATGTTGTAAAATACATCTATAAATATATCTACAAGGTGATTTCATTTTTTTTCTATTTTTATTTTAATATTCTTTTTAGGGATTCGATAAAGCGCTGGCTCAATTCATTGAAGCCTCAGAAGTAGATGATGGAGATGGTGGGAAACCTCCTTCTACCGTTGTTCATAAGAAGAAGAATGATACGGGTGCAATTCTTGCCCCATACGGAGTAAAAGGCACATCAAGACAATGGTCGGAGATGATTGAAAGGACCGGGTATGAAATGAAAAAGGTATGTCTTCTTTGTCTTTGTATCAATAACTAAAAAATTTTTAGCGGAATATTGAATCTAATGGTGGAAAGACATTGGTAGCCTATGATGAAGCCATTATGACCGAGGTATTCCGGCAGATGACTGCAAGTGAAGCTGCATGGATTATTCAAGGCTATTATATGGCTGGTCTTTCTCATAATGTATTCATTTATTTATTTATTTAACTTTTAATTTTAAATGTACAGGTTGTGAATTTATCAGTTCATGAAGAAGGAAAGATGCCCGTATTCTTCCGTGAAGGAGAACAAGATAAAATGAAACAACGGGTATATTGACATCTTTTTATACTTTAAGCAATAGTGTAATTTAAAGGTAGATGATGGCACATATATGTCCATGTTTGCTGCCTGGTTTAAGTTGAATGCTAAGGATAAGAATGCAAGGAAGTACACCTATGATCAAATTCCTCTTCATTATACATTCGAAAAGAATACAACGAAATGCGAATGGCGTCCTTATAAAGTAAATATGGAAAATAGAAATATCATACGGGTACGACCTGTATCGCCACGGTTTCTTGAGTGCTTTTCAATTCGATTATTAGCGATGAATACCAAAGGACCTCGATCATTTGAAGAACTCCGAACCGGTATTTTTACTGTTTTAATTATGTCTTAATTAAACTTGTTGTAGTGGAAGGGAGAGTGTACGAAACATTTCACGAAGCTGCTAAAGCGAAAGGACTAATGGATTCTCAATTGGAATTTGATGTATGTCTCGGAGAGGCAATCGATTTTACTTTTCCATATCAACTTCGAAGATTGTTTGCAACCATGCTTGTGTTTGGTGGCGTCACTGATCCGGCATTCTTATGGAATAAGTATGAGAAGGAATTCTACGAGCGATCACTCGAAAGATACCCCGACAAAGCACGAAACGCAGCCCTGTTCCATCTCCAGATACTCTTATCTGAACACGGACTGACTCTTGCTGAATTCAATCTCCCGGGTTATGATGAATCGTTCGTAATGACTTCCGGTGAATATGATCAAGTTGTTCATGGAGGCCATACGATGGATGTACGCGATCATGAAGAAGAAGCAAATAAGATGGAGCAATCACTCAATTCCGAGCAGAAGAAGGCCTTCAAAACTATCATGGAGGCTGTTGAATGCAATGGAAGAGGACGGGATGGAAATTGTTTCTTCCTGCAAGGAAGTGGTGGATGCGGGAAAACCTACGTGTACAGGTACACCTGCATTTAGATATTAAAACATTCATCACATTATTGCAGAACTATCTATCATAAATTGCAAACGAATAATCCGCCAGTTCCTGTTATAATGATTGCTACGACGGGTATTGCTGCTACGCTACTTATAAAAGGAACCACTGCTCATCGGAAATTTATGCTGCCATTAAATGCTGATGCTAATTCTACTTCTTCGGTAAGTATGAGTTTGAATAATTACTTTTTATTCGAATTTGTCCATCTGTAGATGAAACTGGAATCTGAACCTGCTGAAGAACTAAGGCAGACTACAGTTGTCATTATCGATGAAGCGACTATGGCCAGTAAATTTCTGTTCAATGCCATCGATAAGCTCTTCCAAGACCTCATGAAGAACGATCGGCCTTTTGGAGGAAAAATCATATTACTTGGTATGATTATTTGTTTTCCCTCATCATACCATACATTTAAACATATATATGAAATTTTATTCAGAGGAGACTGGAAGCAGTTACTACCCGTTGTTCCGGGTAGTTCTTCCAGTGAAGCGATTTTTCATACTCTGAAAGAAGATGCACTTGGAAAAGCTTCAAGGTTCGTTATTGTGTTTATAATTGTAGACTTTTACGTAAACTATTCAACCTTTCATTTAAAGGTGCTATCGCTATCGAAGAATATGCGTGCTCAGAAAGATCCACAATACTCGACTCTACTTGAAAATGTTGGAAATGGCCTTGTGAACGGTATTCAAGATGACAACGTTCTCTTAGAGCCAAAGTGTATTGTTCAAAAAGTTGATGATGTCATTGATTTTATATATGGAGATATGGAATCGGAGGTATCTCTTTCAAAATCAAATCTCAAAAAAACTTATACTCTCGGTTTCAGCCAGATAAAGTTGCATCAAGTTGCATTCTTTCATCGTTGAATAAAGAGACATGCGAGATTAATGAGAAGGTTTGTTTTATATTATTTAAACAATTTTAAAAATAAATTATATTATTAGGTGCTTGATATGTTGCCGGTGTAATGAGAACCTATACGGCCATTGATACTCCTCGTGATGGAATTGGTATGCAGGTTCCGCCTGAATACTTCAGATATGAAATGCCTTCCGGATTACCTCCTTACGAACTTAATCTCAAGGTTTCGCTATGTTTATCATTTTCTTATTCACATATTTAAAAGTGTCATTTAGGAAGGTGCTGTTGTCATTCTTCTCAGAAATTTATGTGTATCCAAAGGTCTATGCAATGGAAGTCGTCTCCGGGTATCTGATTTTTGCTGATTAATGTTTTTTTTAAATATTTATGTTGAGGTGCTTAAAATGCACAAGCATTCTATTCATTGCGAACTGCTGACTACTGATTTCGCTGGATCGAAAGTACTCATTTCTAAATTATCTGTGGAACCGCCGTCTAAGGGGAAGAAGAATGCAAACTTTTGTCGCTTTCAAATTCCCATTCGATTAGCATATGCAATGACTATTAATAAGGTAATTCAAATGATCATCTTACATTTGATAGAATATTTTCTATAGGCACAAGGTCAGACGTTTGACGGGTCGGAATAATTTTGAAAAACAACGTTTTCTCTCACGGCAATTATATGTTGCTTTATCTCGTGCACGTGAATCCGACAATGTAAGTACTATTGAAAGAGTAATATTAATAATTTGATCAGGTTCGACTGTATTCGGCTTCGAGAATGTCTGTAGATGGTCGTAAAGTGGTAGCTATTCGAAATTGTGTGGAACGTGACATTCTGGAACCTATCTCAGCGGTGAGAAATATGAGTATGTTTTATCAAACACTTCTTCTGTATAGGGCTCGCTCATCGATCCCAATTATGTGTCTCCGGGTTACGTTGATGCTGAAGATGAAGATCAAGTTTATAAACCGTTACCCGGACGAAAATTTGTTCACGATCATTCTCAATCTGTGGAGTTTAAAAATCTAATCAAGAAGAAATTTTCCAAGTACCAAAATAAAATTTCTAATAATTCTAACAAGTAATTACCTGGTAATTATTCTACTATTAATTTTCTACTGATATCTTTGTTTTCTTTGAATAATTTTCATGTTGCTCATTTTCACTCTTGTTTTCACCATTGTTAAATGCTAAGCACTAATTTCAATAAATTTCTTTACTTCCATATTTTTGCACATAAATACGCACACACGCAACACACAATATATCTATACCCGGTTTCCTGAAATTGCTTTGCCATTATTTCATTATTTCAAACAGTTTTCATTACTTAAAACCCTAAAAGATTAGTTAACTTTATAACGACTTCAGTTATTCACTTCAGCTGAAATAACGTCATTATGAAGTTACTTTTTTTGCATGTTAACTTAAAAACCTGAAAGCTTAGTTAACTAGTTCTTCACTATTTTTTATTTCTCTTCACCATTCTTCACCATTCTTCACTTGTTCTTCACCATTCTTCACTTGCTCTTCACCATTCTTCACTTGTTCTTTACCATTCTTCACTTGTTCTTTACCATTCTTCACTCCTTCTTTACCATTCTTCACTTGTTCTTCACTATTCTTTATTTTCTCTTCACCATTCTTCACTTGTTCTTTACCATTCTTCACTTGTTCTTCACCATTCTTCACTCCTTCTTTACCATTCTTCACTTGTTACTTGGGTCCGACTCCGATACCTCATTCGCTATCGGTCAGTAAATGCATGAACAGAGCGTTGCCGACGTGGTCTTCGATGAATTCACGGTGAAACAACGTCGACGGAAGTCATCTTCTATTGTATTTCTGTATTTGTTGGCGCCGCCTAGGCAGCGCCGTTCCAAAATTTGGGTTTGGCAAGGCCACATGTTTCCATGAGCCAGATCGAATCTTTACCTCAAACTTGGGTAATTAAACCGACGCTGATGGTCCGTCACTGCTCTTACGAGTCGGGTGCGTGCTAGCCGGTGTAGATCGCTTTTTCACGAATAGAATCGCTCGGAAAAGGCATAAACACGGTTGTATATATTGTTTCTTATTTATATCTTCAAAATACGACATAATAAAGCGAATTACGCGTTAAATGTTCGAAATGCAAGCCAAACACCCCCATTTCTCCACTAATTTTGCGGTTTTCGGCCTCAAACTTCCTTAAAAAGTCGTTTTCCGCGAGGTTTAAGAGCACAGGGCGATGCGCAACGGGCCGGCGAATCGATCTACACCGGTTAGAAGTCGGTACGACCATTTTGAGCCGAGTTACATCCATTTGAGTGAAGGGTACTTTCGATAAGCTATTATTTATTTATTAGCGCCGCCCTGGGGCAGCGCCGATCCAAAATTTCGGTTGACAAGGCCACATGTTACCATGAGCCAGATCGAATCCGTACCTCAAACTTGGTTATTTGAAGGCGATTCAATCGCCACTCTGGCGATTCAATCGCCATTCTGGCGATTCAATCGCATCTACAACTCATGTGCGATTCAACAAAGGTTATGAATCGCAAGGGCAAGTTTTGTTCAGATTCTCCGCACTGTGGGGCTTATTATATTAAAGGCGCTCCCACCGCATGCGCCCCACAGCACTTTATGCGGTGGGAGCGCATACGTATATTTTATGACCCTGTACCACCCTATTTTGAGAAATATGAACTTGGGTCCGACTCCGATACCTCATTCGCTATCGGTCAGTAAATGCATGAACAGAGCGTTGCCGACGTGGTCTTCGATGAATTCACGGTGAAACAACGTCGACGGAAGTCATCTTCTATTGTATTTCTGTATTTGTTGGCGCCGCCTAGGCAGCGCCGTTCCAAAATTTGGGTTTGGCAAGGCCACATGTTTCCATGAGCCAGATCGAATCTTTACCTCAAACTTGGGTAATTAAACCGTCGCTGTTGGTCCGTCACTGCTCTTACGTGTCGGGTGCGTGCTAGCCGGTGTAGAGCCGGGGTCTTCACTTGTTCTTCACCATTCTTCACTTGTTCTTCACCATTCTTCACTTGTTCTTTACCATTCTTCACTCCTTCTTTACCATTCTTCACTTGTTCTTCACTATTCTTTATTTTCTCTTCACCATTCTTCACCATTCTTCACTTGTTCTTCACCATTCTTCACTTGCTCTTCACCATTCTTCACTTGTTCTTTACCATTCTTCACTATTTTTTATTTTCTCTTCACCATTCTTCACCATTCTTCACTTGTTCTTCACCATTCTTCACTTGCTCTTCACCATTCTTCACTTGTTCTTTACCATTCTTCACTATTTTTTATTTTCTCTTCACCATTCTTCACCATTCTTCACTTGTTACTTGGGTCCGACTCCGATACCTCATTCGCTATCGGTCAGTAAATGCATGAACAGAGCGTTGCCGACGTGGTCTTCGATGAATTCACGGTGAAACAACGTCGACGGAAGTCATCTTCTATTGTATTTCTGTATTTGTTGGCGCCGCCTAGGCAGCGCCGTTCCAAAATTTGGGGTTGGCAAGGCCACATGTTTCCATGAGCCAGATCGAATCTTTACCTCAAACTTGGGTAATTAAACCGACGCTGATGGTCCGTCACTGCTCTTACGTGTCGGGTGCGTGCTAGCCGGTGTAGAGCCGGGGTCTTCACTTGTTCTTCACCATTCTTCACTTGTTCTTCACCATTCTTCACTTGTTCTTTACCATTCTTCACTCCTTCTTTACCATTCTTCACTTGTTCTTCACTATTCTTTATTTTCTCTTCACCATTCTTCACCATTCTTCACTTGTTCTTCACCATTCTTCACTTGCTCTTCACCATTCTTCACTTGTTCTTTACCATTCTTCACTATTTTTTATTTTCTCTTCACCATTCTTCACCATTCTTCACTTGTTCTTCACCATTCTTCACTTGCTCTTCACCATTCTTCACTTGTTCTTTACCATTCTTCACTTGTTCTTTACCATTCTTCACTCCTTCTTTACCATTCTTCACTTGTTCTTCACTATTCTTTATTTTCTCTTCACCATTCTTCACTTGTTCTTTACCATTCTTCACTTGTTCTTCACCATTCTTCACTCCTTCTTTACCATTCTTCACTTGTTACTTGGGTCCGACTCCGATACCTCATTCGCTATCGGTCAGTAAATGCATGAACAGAGCGTTGCCGACGTGGTCTTCGATGAATTCACGGTGAAACAACGTCGACGGAAGTCATCTTCTATTGTATTTCTGTATTTGTTGGCGCCGCCTAGGCAGCGCCGTTCCAAAATTTGGGGTTGGCAAGGCCACATGTTTCCATGAGCCAGATCGAATCTTTACCTCAAACTTGGGTAATTAAACCGACGCTGATGGTCCGTCACTGCTCTTACGTGTCGGGTGCGTGCTAGCCGGTGTAGAGCCGGGGTCTTCACTTGTTCTTCACCATTCTTCACTTGTTCTTCACCATTCTTCACTTGTTCTTTACCATTCTTCACTCCTTCTTTACCATTCTTCACTTGTTCTTCACTATTCTTTATTTTCTCTTCACCATTCTTCACCATTCTTCACTTGTTCTTCACCATTCTTCACTTGCTCTTCACCATTCTTCACTTGTTCTTTACCATTCTTCACTATTTTTTATTTTCTCTTCACCATTCTTCACCATTCTTCACTTGTTCTTCACCATTCTTCACTTGCTCTTCACCATTCTTCACTTGTTCTTTACCATTCTTCACTTGTTCTTTACCATTCTTCACTCCTTCTTTACCATTCTTCACTTGTTCTTCACTATTCTTTATTTTCTCTTCACCATTCTTCACTTGTTCTTTACCATTCTTCACTTGTTCTTCACCATTCTTCACTCCTTCTTTACCATTCTTCACTTGTTACTTGGGTCCGACTCCGATACCTCATTCGCTATCGGTCAGTAAATGCATGAACAGAGCGTTGCCGACGTGGTCTTCGATGAATTCACGGTGAAACAACGTCGACGGAAGTCATCTTCTATTGTATTTCTGTATTTGTTGGCGCCGCCTAGGCAGCGCCGTTCCAAAATTTGGGGTTGGCAAGGCCACATGTTTCCATGAGCCAGATCGAATCTTTACCTCAAACTTGGGTAATTAAACCGACGCTGATGGTCCGTCACTGCATTTACGTGTCGGGTGCGTGCTAGCCGGTGTAGAGCCGGGGTCTTCACTTGTTCTTCACCATTCTTCACTTGTTCTTCACCATTCTTCACTTGTTCTTTACCATTCTTCACTCCTTCTTTACCATTCTTCACTTGTTCTTCACTATTCTTTATTTTCTCTTCACCATTCTTCACCATTCTTCACTTGTTCTTCACCATTCTTCACTTGCTCTTCACCATTCTTCACTTGTTCTTTACCATTCTTCACTATTTTTTATTTTCTCTTCACCATTCTTCACCATTCTTCACTTGTTCTTCACCATTCTTCACTTGCTCTTCACCATTCTTCACTTGTTCTTTACCATTCTTCACTATTTTTTATTTTCTCTTCACCATTCTTCACCATTCTTCACTTGTTCTTCACCATTCTTCACTTGCTCTTCACCATTCTTCACTTGTTCTTTACCATTCTTCACTTGTTCTTTACCATTCTTCACTCCTTCTTTACCATTCTTCACTTGTTCTTCACTATTCTTTATTTTCTCTTCACCATTCTTCACTTGTTCTTTACCATTCTTCACTTGTTCTTCACCATTCTTCACTCCTTCTTTACCATTCTTCACTTGTTACTTGGGTCCGACTCCGATACCTCATTCGCTATCGGTCAGTAAATGCATGAACAGAGCGTTGCCGACGTGGTCTTCGATGAATTCACGGTGAAACAACGTCGACGGAAGTCATCTTCTATTGTATTTCTGTATTTGTTGGCGCCGCCTAGGCAGCGCCGTTCCAAAATTTGGGTTTGGCAAGGCCACATGTTTCCATGAGCCAGATCGAATCTTTACCTCAAACTTGGGTAATTAAACCGTCGCTGTTGGTCCGTCACTGCTCTTACGTGTCGGGTGCGTGCTAGCCGGTGTAGAGCCGGGGTCTTCACTTGTTCTTCACCATTCTTCACTTGTTCTTCACCATTCTTCACTTGTTCTTTACCATTCTTCACTCCTTCTTTACCATTCTTCACTTGTTCTTCACTATTCTTTATTTTCTCTTCACCATTCTTCACCATTCTTCACTTGTTCTTCACCATTCTTCACTTGCTCTTCACCATTCTTCACTTGTTCTTTACCATTCTTCACTATTTTTTATTTTCTCTTCACCATTCTTCACCATTCTTCACTTGTTCTTCACCATTCTTCACTTGCTCTTCACCATTCTTCACTTGTTCTTTACCATTCTTCACTTGTTCTTCACCATTCTTCACTCCTTCTTTACCATTCTTCACTTGTTACTTGGATCCGACTCCGATACCTCATTCGCTATCGGTCAGTAAATGCATGAACAGAGCGTTGCCGACGTGGTCTTCGATGAATTCACGGTGAAACAACGTCGACGGAAGTCATCTTCTATTGTATTTCTGTATTTGTTGGCGCCGCCTAGGCAGCGCCGTTCCAAAATTTGGGTTTGGCAAGGCCACATGTTTCCATGAGCCAGATCGAATCTTTACCTCAAACTTGGGTAATTAAACCGTCGCTGTTGGTCCGTCACTGCTCTTACGTGTCGGGTGCGTGCTAGCCGGTGTAGAGCCGGGGTCTTCACTTGTTCTTCACCATTCTTCACTTGTTCTTCACCATTCTTCACTTGTTCTTTACCATTCTTCACTCCTTCTTTACCATTCTTCACTTGTTCTTCACTATTCTTTATTTTCTCTTCACCATTCTTCACCATTCTTCACTTGTTCTTCACCATTCTTCACTTGCTCTTCACCATTCTTCACTTGTTCTTTACCATTCTTCACTATTTTTTATTTTCTCTTCACCATTCTTCACTTGTTCTTCACCATTCTTCACTTGCTCTTCACCATTCTTCACTTGTTCTTTACCATTCTTCACTTGTTCTTCACCATTCTTCACTCCTTCTTTACCATTCTTCACTTGTTACTTGGGTCCGACTCCGATACCTCATTCGCTATCGGTCAGTAAATGCATGAACAGAGCGTTGCCGACGTGGTCTTCGATGAATTCACGGTGAAACAACGTCGACGGAAGTCATCTTCTATTGTATTTCTGTATTTTTTGGCGCCGCCTAGGCAGCGCCGTTCCAAAATTTGGGTTTGGCAAGGCCACATGTTTCCATGAGCCAGATCGAATCTTTACCTCAAACTTGGGTAATTAAACCGTCGCTGTTGGTCCGTCACTGCTCTTACGTGTCGGGTGCGTGCTAGCCGGTGTAGAGCCGGGGTCTTCACTTGTTCTTCACCATTCTTCACTTGTTCTTCACCATTCTTCACTTGTTCTTTACCATTCTTCACTCCTTCTTTACCATTCTTCACTTGTTCTTCACTATTCTTTATTTTCTCTTCACCATTCTTCACCATTCTTCACTTGTTCTTCACCATTCTTCACTTGCTCTTCACCATTCTTCACTTGTTCTTTACCATTCTTCACTATTTTTTATTTTCTCTTCACCATTCTTCACCATTCTTCACTTGTTCTTCACCATTCTTCACTTGCTCTTCACCATTCTTCACTTGTTCTTTACCATTCTTCACTTGTTCTTTACCATTCTTCACTCCTTCTTTACCATTCTTCACTTGTTCTTCACTATTCTTTATTTTCTCTTCACCATTCTTCACTTGTTCTTTACCATTCTTCACTTGTTCTTCACCATTCTTCACTCCTTCTTTACCATTCTTCACTTGTTACTTGGGTCCGACTCCGATACCTCATTCGCTATCGGTCAGTAAATGCATGAACAGAGCGTTGCCGACGTGGTCTTCGATGAATTCACGGTGAAACAACGTCGACGGAAGTCATCTTCTATTGTATTTCTGTATTTGTTGGCGCCGCCTAGGCAGCGCCGTTCCAAAATTTGGGTTTGGCAAGGCCACATGTTTCCATGAGCCAGATCGAATCTTTACCTCAAACTTGGGTAATTAAACCGTCGCTGTTGGTCCGTCACTGCTCTTACGTGTCGGGTGCGTGCTAGCCGGTGTAGAGCCGGGGTCTTCACTTGTTCTTCACCATTCTTCACTTGTTCTTCACCATTCTTCACTTGTTCTTTACCATTCTTCACTCCTTCTTTACCATTCTTCACTTGTTCTTCACTATTCTTTATTTTCTCTTCACCATTCTTCACCATTCTTCACTTGTTCTTCACCATTCTTCACTTGCTCTTCACCATTCTTCACTTGTTCTTTACCATTCTTCACTATTTTTTATTTTCTCTTCACCATTCTTCACCATTCTTCACTTGTTCTTCACCATTCTTCACTTGCTCTTCACCATTCTTCACTTGTTCTTTACCATTCTTCACTATTTTTTATTTTCTCTTCACCATTCTTCACCATTCTTCACTTGTCTTCACCATTCTTCACTTGCTCTTCACCATTCTTCACTTGTTCTTTACCATTCTTCACTTGTTCTTTACCATTCTTCACTCCTTCTTTACCATTCTTCACTTGTTCTTCACTATTCTTTATTTCTCTTCACCATTCTTCACTTGTTCTTTACCATTCTTCACTTGTTCTTCACCATTCTTCACTCCTTCTTTACCATTCTTCACTTGTTACTTGGGTCCGACTCCGATACCTCATTCGCTATCGGTCAGTAAATGCATGAACAGAGCGTTGCCGACGTGGTCTTCGATGAATTCACGGTGAAACAACGTCGACGGAAGTCATCTTCTATTGTATTTCTGTATTTGTTGGCGCCGCCTAGGCAGCGCCGTTCCAAAATTTGGGTTTGGCAAGGCCACATGTTTCCATGAGCCAGATCGAATCTTTACCTCAAACTTGGGTAATTAAACCGTCGCTGTTGGTCCGTCACTGCTCTTACGTGTCGGGTGCGTGCTAGCCGGTGTAGAGCCGGGGTCTTCACTTGTTCTTCACCATTCTTCACTTGTTCTTCACCATTCTTCACTTGTTCTTTACCATTCTTCACTCCTTCTTTACCATTCTTCACTTGTTCTTCACTATTCTTTATTTTCTCTTCACCATTCTTCACCATTCTTCACTTGTTCTTCACCATTCTTCACTTGCTCTTCACCATTCTTCACTTGTTCTTTACCATTCTTCACTATTTTTTATTTTCTCTTCACCATTCTTCACCATTCTTCACTTGTTCTTCACCATTCTTCACTTGCTCTTCACCATTCTTCACTTGTTCTTTACCATTCTTCACTATTTTTTATTTTCTCTTCACCATTCTTCACTTGTTCTTCACCATTCTTCACTTGCTCTTCACCATTCTTCACTTGTTCTTTACCATTCTTCACTTGTTCTTTACCATTCTTCACTCCTTCTTTACCATTCTTCACTTGTTCTTCACTATTCTTTATTTTCTCTTCACCATTCTTCACTTGTTCTTTACCATTCTTCACTTGTTCTTCACCATTCTTCACTCCTTCTTTACCATTCTTCACTTGTTACTTGGGTCCGACTCCGATACCTCATTCGCTATCGGTCAGTAAATGCATGAACAGAGCGTTGCCGACGTGGTCTTCGATGAATTCACGGTGAAACAACGTCGACGGAAGTCATCTTCTATTGTATTTCTGTATTTGTTGGCGCCGCCTAGGCAGCGCCGTTCCAAAATTTGGGTTTGGCAAGGCCACATGTTTCCATGAGCCAGATCGAATCTTTACCTCAAACTTGGGTAATTAAACCGTCGCTGTTGGTCCGTCACTGCTCTTACGTGTCGGGTGCGTGCTAGCCGGTGTAGAGCCGGGGTCTTCACTTGTTCTTCACCATTCTTCACTTGTTCTTCACCATTCTTCACTTGTTCTTTACCATTCTTCACTCCTTCTTTACCATTCTTCACTTGTTCTTCACTATTCTTTATTTTCTCTTCACCATTCTTCACCATTCTTCACTTGTTCTTCACCATTCTTCACTTGCTCTTCACCATTCTTCACTTGTTCTTTACCATTCTTCACTATTTTTTATTTTCTCTTCACCATTCTTCACCATTCTTCACTTGTTCTTCACCATTCTTCACTTGCTCTTCACCATTCTTCACTTGTTCTTTACCATTCTTCACTATTTTTTATTTTCTCTTCACCATTCTTCACCATTCTTCACTTGTTCTTCACCATTCTTCACTTGCTCTTCACCATTCTTCACTTGTTCTTTACCATTCTTCACTTGTTCTTTACCATTCTTCACTCCTTCTTTACCATTCTTCACTTGTTCTTCACTATTCTTTATTTTCTCTTCACCATTCTTCACTTGTTCTTTACCATTCTTCACTTGTTCTTCACCATTCTTCACTCCTTCTTTACCATTCTTCACTTGTTACTTGGGTCCGACTCCGATACCTCATTCGCTATCGGTCAGTAAATGCATGAACAGAGCGTTGCCGACGTGGTCTTCGATGAATTCACGGTGAAACAACGTCGACGGAAGTCATCTTCTATTGTATTTCTGTATTTGTTGGCGCCGCCTAGGCAGCGCCGTTCCAAAATTTGGGTTTGGCAAGGCCACATGTTTCCATGAGCCAGATCGAATCTTTACCTCAAACTTGGGTAATTAAACCGTCGCTGTTGGTCCGTCACTGCTCTTACGTGTCGGGTGCGTGCTAGCCGGTGTAGAGCCGGGGTCTTCACTTGTTCTTCACCATTCTTCACTTGTTCTTCACCATTCTTCACTTGTTCTTTACCATTCTTCACTCCTTCTTTACCATTCTTCACTTGTTCTTCACTATTCTTTATTTTCTCTTCACCATTCTTCACCATTCTTCACTTGTTCTTCACCATT
This sequence comes from Pristionchus exspectatus, assembly GCA_911812115.1. Classification (NCBI taxonomy): domain Eukaryota; kingdom Metazoa; phylum Nematoda; class Chromadorea; order Rhabditida; family Neodiplogasteridae; genus Pristionchus; species Pristionchus exspectatus. The sequence continues at coordinate 28,985,991 of OU461583.1, read as the reverse complement.
CTTCACTTGCTCTTCACCATTCTTCACTTGTTCTTTACCATTCTTCACTATTTTTTATTTTCTCTTCACCATTCTTCACCATTCTTCACTTGTTCTTCACCATTCTTCACTTGCTCTTCACCATTCTTCACTTGTTCTTTACCATTCTTCACTATTTTTTATTTTCTCTTCACCATTCTTCACTTGTTCTTCACCATTCTTCACTTGCTCTTCACCATTCTTCACTTGTTCTTTACCATTCTTCACTTGTTCTTTACCATTCTTCACTCCTTCTTTACCATTCTTCACTTGTTCTTCACTATTCTTTATTTTCTCTTCACCATTCTTCACTTGTTCTTTACCATTCTTCACTTGTTCTTCACCATTCTTCACTCCTTCTTTACCATTCTTCACTTGTTACTTGGGTCCGACTCCGATACCTCATTCGCTATCGGTCAGTAAATGCATGAACAGAGCGTTGCCGACGTGGTCTTCGATGAATTCACGGTGAAACAACGTCGACGGAAGTCATCTTCTATTGTATTTCTGTATTTGTTGGCGCCGCCTAGGCAGCGCCGTTCCAAAATTTGGGTTTGGCAAGGCCACATGTTTCCATGAGCCAGATCGAATCTTTACCTCAAACTTGGGTAATTAAACCGTCGCTGTTGGTCCGTCACTGCTCTTACGTGTCGGGTGCGTGCTAGCCGGTGTAGAGCCGGGGTCTTCACTTGTTCTTCACCATTCTTCACTTGTTCTTCACCATTCTTCACTTGTTCTTTACCATTCTTCACTCCTTCTTTACCATTCTTCACTTGTTCTTCACTATTCTTTATTTTCTCTTCACCATTCTTCACCATTCTTCACTTGTTCTTCACCATTCTTCACTTGCTCTTCACCATTCTTCACTTGTTCTTTACCATTCTTCACTATTTTTTATTTTCTCTTCACCATTCTTCACCATTCTTCACTTGTTCTTCACCATTCTTCACTTGCTCTTCACCATTCTTCACTTGTTCTTTACCATTCTTCACTTGTTCTTCACCATTCTTCACTCCTTCTTTACCATTCTTCACTTGTTACTTGGATCCGACTCCGATACCTCATTCGCTATCGGTCAGTAAATGCATGAACAGAGCGTTGCCGACGTGGTCTTCGATGAATTCACGGTGAAACAACGTCGACGGAAGTCATCTTCTATTGTATTTCTGTATTTGTTGGCGCCGCCTAGGCAGCGCCGTTCCAAAATTTGGGTTTGGCAAGGCCACATGTTTCCATGAGCCAGATCGAATCTTTACCTCAAACTTGGGTAATTAAACCGTCGCTGTTGGTCCGTCACTGCTCTTACGTGTCGGGTGCGTGCTAGCCGGTGTAGAGCCGGGGTCTTCACTTGTTCTTCACCATTCTTCACTTGTTCTTCACCATTCTTCACTTGTTCTTTACCATTCTTCACTCCTTCTTTACCATTCTTCACTTGTTCTTCACTATTCTTTATTTTCTCTTCACCATTCTTCACCATTCTTCACTTGTTCTTCACCATTCTTCACTTGCTCTTCACCATTCTTCACTTGTTCTTTACCATTCTTCACTATTTTTTATTTTCTCTTCACCATTCTTCACCATTCTTCACTTGTTCTTCACCATTCTTCACTTGCTCTTCACCATTCTTCACTTGTTCTTTACCATTCTTCACTTGTTCTTTACCATTCTTCACTCCTTCTTTACCATTCTTCACTTGTTCTTCACCATTCTTCACTTGCTCTTCACCATTCTTCACTTGTTCTTTACCATTCTTCACTTGTTCTTCACCATTCTTCACTCCTTCTTTACCATTCTTCACTTGTTACTTGGGTCCGACTCCGATACCTCATTCGCTATCGGTCAGTAAATGCATGAACAGAGCGTTGCCGACGTGGTCTTCGATGAATTCACGGTGAAACAACGTCGACGGAAGTCATCTTCTATTGTATTTCTGTATTTGTTGGCGCCGCCTAGGCAGCGCCGTTCCAAAATTTGGGTTTGGCAAGGCCACATGTTTCCATGAGCCAGATCGAATCTTTACCTCAAACTTGGGTAATTAAACCGTCGCTGTTGGTCCGTCACTGCTCTTACGTGTCGGTGCGTGCTAGCCGGTGTAGAGCCGGGGTCTTCACTTGTTCTTCACCATTCTTCACTTGTTCTTCACCATTCTTCACTTGTTCTTTACCATTCTTCACTCCTTCTTTACCATTCTTCACTTGTTCTTCACTATTCTTTATTTTCTCTTCACCATTCTTCACCATTCTTCACTTGTTCTTCACCATTCTTCACTTGCTCTTCACCATTCTTCACTTGTTCTTTACCATTCTTCACTATTTTTATTTTCTCTTCACCATTCTTCACCATTCTTCACTTGTTCTTCACCATTCTTCACTTGCTCTTCACCATTCTTCACTTGTTCTTTACCATTCTTCACTTGTTCTTCACCATTCTTCACTCCTTCTTTACCATTCTTCACTTGTTACTTGGGTCCGACTCCGATACCTCATTCGCTATCGGTCAGTAAATGCATGAACAGAGCGTTGCCGACGTGGTCTTCGATGAATTCACGGTGAAACAACGTCGACGGAAGTCATCTTCTATTGTATTTCTGTATTTGTTGGCGCCGCCTAGGCAGCGCCGTTCCAAAATTTGGGTTTGGCAAGGCCACATGTTTCCATGAGCCAGATCGAATCTTTACCTCAAACTTGGGTAATTAAACCGTCGCTGTTGGTCCGTCACTGCTCTTACGTGTCGGGTGCGTGCTAGCCGGTGTAGAGCCGGGGTCTTCACTTGTTCTTCACCATTCTTCACTTGTTCTTCACCATTCTTCACTTGTTCTTTACCATTCTTCACTCCTTCTTTACCATTCTTCACTTGTTCTTCACTATTCTTTATTTTCTCTTCACCATTCTTCACCATTCTTCACTTGTTCTTCACCATTCTTCACTTGCTCTTCACCATTCTTCACTTGTTCTTTACCATTCTTCACTATTTTTTATTTTCTCTTCACCATTCTTCACCATTCTTCACTTGTTCTTCACCATTCTTCACTTGCTCTTCACCATTCTTCACTTGTTCTTTACCATTCTTCACTTGTTCTTTACCATTCTTCACTCCTTCTTTACCATTCTTCACTTGTTCTTCACTATTCTTTATTTTCTCTTCACCATTCTTCACTTGTTCTTTACCATTCTTCACTTGTTCTTCACCATTCTTCACTCCTTCTTTACCATTCTTCACTTGTTACTTGGGTCCGACTCCGATACCTCATTCGCTATCGGTCAGTAAATGCATGAACAGAGCGTTGCCGACGTGGTCTTCGATGAATTCACGGTGAAACAACGTCGACGGAAGTCATCTTCTATTGTATTTCTGTATTTGTTGGCGCCGCCTAGGCAGCGCCGTTCCAAAATTTGGGTTTGGCAAGGCCACATGTTTCCATGAGCCAGATCGAATCTTTACCTCAAACTTGGGTAATTAAACCGTCGCTGTTGGTCCGTCACTGCTCTTACGTGTCGGGTGCGTGCTAGCCGGTGTAGAGCCGGGGTCTTCACTTGTTCTTCACCATTCTTCACTTGTTCTTCACCATTCTTCACTTGTTCTTTACCATTCTTCACTCCTTCTTTACCATTCTTCACTTGTTCTTCACTATTCTTTATTTTCTCTTCACCATTCTTCACCATTCTTCACTTGTTCTTCACCATTCTTCACTTGCTCTTCACCATTCTTCACTTGTTCTTTACCATTCTTCACTATTTTTTATTTTCTCTTCACCATTCTTCACCATTCTTCACTTGTTCTTCACCATTCTTCACTTGCTCTTCACCATTCTTCACTTGTTCTTTACCATTCTTCACTATTTTTTATTTTCTCTTCACCATTCTTCACCATTCTTCACTTGTTCTTCACCATTCTTCACTTGCTCTTCACCATTCTTCACTTGTTCTTTACCATTCTTCACTTGTTCTTTACCATTCTTCACTCCTTCTTTACCATTCTTCACTTGTTCTTCACTATTCTTTATTTTCTCTTCACCATTCTTCACTTGTTCTTTACCATTCTTCACTTGTTCTTCACCATTCTTCACTCCTTCTTTACCATTCTTCACTTGTTACTTGGGTCCGACTCCGATACCTCATTCGCTATCGGTCAGTAAATGCATGAACAGAGCGTTGCCGACGTGGTCTTCGATGAATTCACGGTGAAACAACGTCGACGGAAGTCATCTTCTATTGTATTTCTGTATTTGTTGGCGCCGCCTAGGCAGCGCCGTTCCAAAATTTGGGTTTGGCAAGGCCACATGTTTCCATGAGCCAGATCGAATCTTTACCTCAAACTTGGGTAATTAAACCGTCGCTGTTGGTCCGTCACTGCTCTTACGTGTCGGGTGCGTGCTAGCCGGTGTAGAGCCGGGGTCTTCACTTGTTCTTTACCATTCTTCACTTGTTCTTCACCATTCTTCACTCCTTCTTTACCATTCTTCACTTGTTACTTGGGTCCGACTCCGATACCTCATTCGCTATCGGTCAGTAAATGCATGAACAGAGCGTTGCCGACGTGGTCTTCGATGAATTCACGGTGAAACAACGTCGACGGAAGTCATCTTCTATTGTATTTCTGTATTTGTTGGCGCCGCCTAGGCAGCGCCGTTCCAAAATTTGGGTTTGGCAAGGCCACATGTTTCCATGAGCCAGATCGAATCTTTACCTCAAACTTGGGTAATTAAACCGTCGCTGTTGGTCCGTCACTGCTCTTACGTGTCGGGTGCGTGCTAGCCGGTGTAGAGCCGGGGTCTTCACTTGTTCTTCACCATTCTTCACTTGTTCTTCACCATTCTTCACTTGTTCTTTACCATTCTTCACTCCTTCTTTACCATTCTTCACTTGTTCTTCACTATTCTTTATTTTCTCTTCACCATTCTTCACCATTCTTCACTTGTTCTTCACCATTCTTCACTTGCTCTTCACCATTCTTCACTTGTTCTTTACCATTCTTCACTATTTTTTATTTTCTCTTCACCATTCTTCACCATTCTTCACTTGTTCTTCACCATTCTTCACTTGCTCTTCACCATTCTTCACTTGTTCTTTACCATTCTTCACTTGTTCTTCACCATTCTTCACTCCTTCTTTACCATTCTTCACTTGTTACTTGGGTCCGACTCCGATACCTCATTCGCTATCGGTCAGTAAATGCATGAACAGAGCGTTGCCGACGTGGTCTTCGATGAATTCACGGTGAAACAACGTCGACGGAAGTCATCTTCTATTGTATTTCTGTATTTGTTGGCGCCGCCTAGGCAGCGCCGTTCCAAAATTTGGGTTTGGCAAGGCCACATGTTTCCATGAGCCAGATCGAATCTTTACCTCAAACTTGGGTAATTAAACCGTCGCTGTTGGTCCGTCACTGCTCTTACGTGTCGGGTGCGTGCTAGCCGGTGTAGAGCCGGGGTCTTCACTTGTTCTTCACCATTCTTCACTTGTTCTTCACCATTCTTCACTTGTTCTTTACCATTCTTCACTCCTTCTTTACCATTCTTCACTTGTTCTTCACTATTCTTTATTTTCTCTTCACCATTCTTCACCATTCTTCACTTGTTCTTCACCATTCTTCACTTGCTCTTCACCATTCTTCACTTGTTCTTTACCATTCTTCACTATTTTTTATTTTCTCTTCACCATTCTTCACCATTCTTCACTTGTTCTTCACCATTCTTCACTTGCTCTTCACCATTCTTCACTTGTTCTTTACCATTCTTCACTTGTTCTTCACCATTCTTCACTCCTTCTTTACCATTCTTCACTTGTTACTTGGGTCCGACTCCGATACCTCATTCGCTATCGGTCAGTAAATGCATGAACAGAGCGTTGCCGACGTGGTCTTCGATGAATTCACGGTGAAACAACGTCGACGGAAGTCATCTTCTATTGTATTTCTGTATTTGTTGGCGCCGCCTAGGCAGCGCCGTTCCAAAATTTGGGTTTGGCAAGGCCACATGTTTCCATGAGCCAGATCGAATCTTTACCTCAAACTTGGGTAATTAAACCGTCGCTGTTGGTCCGTCACTGCTCTTACGTGTCGGGTGCGTGCTAGCCGGTGTAGAGCCGGGGTCTTCACTTGTTCTTCACCATTCTTCACTTGTTCTTCACCATTCTTCACTTGTTCTTTACCATTCTTCACTCCTTCTTTACCATTCTTCACTTGTTCTTCACTATTCTTTATTTTCTCTTCACCATTCTTCACCATTCTTCACTTGTTCTTCACCATTCTTCACTTGCTCTTCACCATTCTTCACTTGTTCTTTACCATTCTTCACTATTTTTTATTTTCTCTTCACCATTCTTCACCATTCTTCACTTGTTCTTCACCATTCTTCACTTGCTCTTCACCATTCTTCACTTGTTCTTTACCATTCTTCACTTGTTCTTTACCATTCTTCACTCCTTCTTTACCATTCTTCACTTGTTACTTGGGTCCGACTCCGATACCTCATTCGCTATCGGTCAGTAAATGCATGAACAGAGCGTTGCCGACGTGGTCTTCGATGAATTCACGGTGAAACAACGTCGACGGAAGTCATCTTCTATTGTATTTCTGTATTTGTTGGCGCCGCCTAGGCAGCGCCGTTCCAAAATTTGGGTTTGGCAAGGCCACATGTTTCCATGAGCCAGATCGAATCTTTACCTCAAACTTGGGTAATTAAACCGTCGCTGTTGGTCCGTCACTGCTCTTACGTGTCGGGTGCGTGCTAGCCGGTGTAGAGCCGGGGTCTTCACTTGTTCTTCACCATTCTTCACTTGTTCTTCACCATTCTTCACTTGTTCTTTACCATTCTTCACTCCTTCTTTACCATTCTTCACTTGTTCTTCACTATTCTTTATTTTCTCTTCACCATTCTTCACCATTCTTCACTTGTTCTTCACCATTCTTCACTTGCTCTTCACCATTCTTCACTTGTTCTTTACCATTCTTCACTATTTTTTATTTTCTCTTCACCATTCTTCACCATTCTTCACTTGTTCTTCACCATTCTTCACTTGCTCTTCACCATTCTTCACTTGTTCTTTACCATTCTTCACTTGTTCTTCACCATTCTTCACTCCTTCTTTACCATTCTTCACTTGTTACTTGGGTCCGACTCCGATACCTCATTCGCTATCGGTCAGTAAATGCATGAACAGAGCGTTGCCGACGTGGTCTTCGATGAATTCACGGTGAAACAACGTCGACGGAAGTCATCTTCTATTGTATTTCTGTATTTGTTGGCGCCGCCTAGGCAGCGCCGTTCCAAAATTTGGGTTTGGCAAGGCCACATGTTTCCATGAGCCAGATCGAATCTTTACCTCAAACTTGGGTAATTAAACCGTCGCTGTTGGTCCGTCACTGCTCTTACGTGTCGGGTGCGTGCTAGCCGGTGTAGAGCCGGGGTCTTCACTTGTTCTTCACCATTCTTCACTTGTTCTTCACCATTCTTCACTTGTTCTTTACCATTCTTCACTCCTTCTTTACCATTCTTCACTTGTTCTTCACTATTCTTTATTTTCTCTTCACCATTCTTCACCATTCTTCACTTGTTCTTCACCATTCTTCACTTGCTCTTCACCATTCTTCACTTGTTCTTTACCATTCTTCACTATTTTTTATTTTCTCTTCACCATTCTTCACCATTCTTCACTTGTTCTTCACCATTCTTCACTTGCTCTTCACCATTCTTCACTTGTTCTTTACCATTCTTCACTATTTTTTATTTTCTCTTCACCATTCTTCACCATTCTTCACTTGTTCTTCACCATTCTTCACTTGCTCTTCACCATTCTTCACTTGTTCTTTACCATTCTTCACTATTTTTATTTTCTCTTCACCATTCTTCACCATTCTTCACTTGTTCTTCACCATTCTTCACTTGCTCTTCACCATTCTTCACTTGTTCTTTACCATTCTTCACTTGTTCTTTACCATTCTTCACTCCTTCTTTACCATTCTTCACTTGTTCTTCACTATTCTTTATTTTCTCTTCACCATTCTTCACTTGTTCTTTACCATTCTTCACTTGTTCTTCACCATTCTTCACTCCTTCTTTACCATTCTTCACTTGTTACTTGGGTCCGACTCCGATACCTCATTCGCTATCGGTCAGTAAATGCATGAACAGAGCGTTGCCGACGTGGTCTTCGATGAATTCACGGTGAAACAACGTCGACGGAAGTCATCTTCTATTGTATTTCTGTATTTGTTGGCGCCGCCTAGGCAGCGCCGTTCCAAAATTTGGGTTTGGCAAGGCCACATGTTTCCATGAGCCAGATCGAATCTTTACCTCAAACTTGGGTAATTAAACCGTCGCTGTTGGTCCGTCACTGCTCTTACGTGTCGGGTGCGTGCTAGCCGGTGTAGAGCCGGGGTCTTCACTTGTTCTTCACCATTCTTCACTTGTTCTTCACCATTCTTCACTTGTTCTTTACCATTCTTCACTCCTTCTTTACCATTCTTCACTTGTTCTTCACTATTCTTTATTTTCTCTTCACCATTCTTCACCATTCTTCACTTGTTCTTCACCATTCTTCACTTGCTCTTCACCATTCTTCACTTGTTCTTTACCATTCTTCACTATTTTTTATTTTCTCTTCACCATTCTTCACCATTCTTCACTTGTTCTTCACCATTCTTCACTTGCTCTTCACCATTCTTCACTTGTTCTTTACCATTCTTCACTTGTTCTTCACCATTCTTCACTCCTTCTTTACCATTCTTCACTTGTTACTTGGGTCCGACTCCGATACCTCATTCGCTATCGGTCAGTAAATGCATGAACAGAGCGTTGCCGACGTGGTCTTCGATGAATTCACGGTGAAACAACGTCGACGGAAGTCATCTTCTATTGTATTTCTGTATTTGTTGGCGCCGCCTAGGCAGCGCCGTTCCAAAATTTGGGTTTGGCAAGGCCACATGTTTCCATGAGCCAGATCGAATCTTTACCTCAAACTTGGGTAATTAAACCGTCGCTGTTGGTCCGTCACTGCTCTTACGTGTCGGGTGCGTGCTAGCCGGTGTAGAGCCGGGGTCTTCACTTGTTCTTCACCATTCTTCACTTGTTCTTCACCATTCTTCACTTGTTCTTTACCATTCTTCACTCCTTCTTTACCATTCTTCACTTGTTCTTCACTATTCTTTATTTTCTCTTCACCATTCTTCACCATTCTTCACTTGTTCTTCACCATTCTTCACTTGCTCTTCACCATTCTTCACTTGTTCTTTACCATTCTTCACTATTTTTTATTTTCTCTTCACCATTCTTCACCATTCTTCACTTGTTCTTCACCATTCTTCACTTGCTCTTCACCATTCTTCACTTGTTCTTTACCATTCTTCACTTGTTCTTCACCATTCTTCACACCTTCTTTACCATTCTTCACTTGTTACTTGGGTCCGACTCCGATACCTCATTCGCTATCGGTCAGTAAATGCATGAACAGAGCGTTGCCGACGTGGTCTTCGATGAATTCACGGTGAAACAACGTCGACGGAAGTCATCTTCTATTGTATTTCTGTATTTGTTGGCGCCGCCTAGGCAGCGCCGTTCCAAAATTTGGGTTTGGCAAGGCCACATGTTTCCATGAGCCAGATCGAATCTTTACCTCAAACTTGGGTAATTAAACCGTCGCTGTTGGTCCGTCACTGCTCTTACGTGTCGGGTGCGTGCTAGCCGGTGTAGAGCCGGGGTCTTCACTTGTTCTTCACCATTCTTCACTTGTTCTTCACCATTCTTCACTTGTTCTTTACCATTCTTCACTCCTTCTTTACCATTCTTCACTTGTTCTTCACTATTCTTTATTTTCTCTTCACCATTCTTCACCATTCTTCACTTGTTCTTCACCATTCTTCACTTGCTCTTCACCATTCTTCACTTGTTCTTTACCATTCTTCACTATTTTTTATTTTCTCTTCACCATTCTTCACCATTCTTCACTTGTTCTTCACCATTCTTCACTTGCTCTTCACCATTCTTCACTTGTTCTTTACCATTCTTCACTTGTTCTTTACCATTCTTCACTCCTTCTTTACCATTCTTCACTTGTTACTTGGGTCCGACTCCGATACCTCATTCGCTATCGGTCAGTAAATGCATGAACAGAGCGTTGCCGACGTGGTCTTCGATGAATTCACGGTGAAACAACGTCGACGGAAGTCATCTTCTATTGTATTTCTGTATTTGTTGGCGCCGCCTAGGCAGCGCCGTTCCAAAATTTGGGTTTGGCAAGGCCACATTGGCAGTGGCGCGAAGCGCCACTGCTATTTGGGTCCCATGTCGAAATTTCCCAACGTTATTTTCGGCCCACAAGACACGGCTCGGAGGTTGAAATTTCAAAGTGCGCCTAAGCTCGCCAAATTTTGCAGGCATCTGTCCCATGGTCTCAGGATGTCCCAAAAAAATTTTTGTGCAAAAATCTCCACGGAGCGCCAAAATGGCAGGTACCCCAAGGGGGTCACTTTAACCACGCGCACTATTTTCCAACACCTCGTCGGCATTGACCTAAGCTCACCAATTCTTGCCGTTAAGCTTTTGGGCCTATTCTAAGGTTCACTTCTTCGAATTGGGAGCTTAGACGCATTCTGCGTCGAGTTATGGACCTTCAAATTTTTCACATTGTCTGAGAGAAGGCGTGCGGTAAAGAGTGGGGAGGAGAGGAAGGAGAGGAGATAGAGCGCGCACTGAGCTAGTCACACATATCCCTTGTGGTGTAGTGGCTAAGAGGATTGCCTGTCTCGGTTCCGGGGTTGGTCGATTCAGGTTCGACTCCAACTACTGGCAAAAGTTTTGCTCTATTTTTATCGTGCTTCTGTAAGGTCAGGAATGGACCAGGGATCATTTTTTTCGTGTGATTTTTTCCCATTGGACACGTAGTTGACCTTAGACGAACTAAGATGAGAGAGGAGGGAGGACAAAGCTCCCAGACAATCGATTGCTCGTTAACCAGCTTGATGTTGGAAGGTCAGGAATGGTTCAGGGGCATTTTTAAGTGTAATCTATGCGCAGACGGTCATGAAGTTTTGCGTGCATAGGTTGTGGGTTCGACTCCAGCTGTTGGTAGTTCACAGAAAGTCAGAGAGGGGAAAATACCTCATTTGCGTCGTTTCGTCGAGTCATTTTATGCCGAGCGGGAAAGAAATGCAGTGTGCAATGAAAGAATTTTGCTTTCAGTTTTTTCGAACGTTTTTGCATGCAGCAACTGAAGGACGTCATTATAAAATACGGACCGTGCCGTGGGATAGGTTTGGCCAATGCTCTGCACAGGTGCTATAGTTACAGCATTCTCCTCCGCGGAGAAAAAAATACGTAAAATACGGACCGTGCCGTGGGATAGGTTTGGCCAATGCTCTGCACAGGTGCTATAGTTACAGCATTCTCCTCCGCGGAAAAAAATACGTAAAATACGGACCGTGCCGTGGGATAGGTTTGGCCAATGCTCTGCACAGGTGCTATAGTTACAGCATTCTCCTCCGCGGAAAAAAATACGTAAAATACGGACCGTGCCGTGGGATAGGTTTGGCCAATGCTCTGCACAGGTGCTATAGTTACAGCATTTTTCTCCGCGGAGGAGAATGCTGTGGAGTAGCCCAAACTGCCGTTTTTCGCTATTTTTCTGGAACTTCTCTATTTTTTGGCCCGGTCTACGACTGCTCTGAATGTGAAGGGGTAGAGAATGAGAATGATAGGGAGAGAATACTATGAGAGAAGAGGGTTGGCCAAAAAAACAGAGAAGTGCTGTTTTCCTCTAAATTTCGGTGAATTCTCGAATGCTACAACTGAAAGGGACAAAAATGAAATGCGTTCTCACCGTATCGCTATGTGGGAGGGGTTTGGCCAATGCTCTGCACAGGTACCATATTTTTACGATAGCATTTTTCTCCGGGACATAATTTATAAGTAATAAAAACAGTTGATTTTGTGTTGTTTTCCTTGGCTTTTCGTGCAGTATCACATGTAGCAACTGAAGGAGGGCAAAACTGAAAATGAGAACACGATATCTCTACTCTCCCATGAGATATTTCCAGTAGAGAACTGAAAAAGTCCTCATTGGTTGAAAAATAACTAAATGTGAATTCAACTATGTTGCATTCAGTTTTGGGATCATTCGTTGGTCTGCGCTATTTGTCAGTTACAAGAAATAGGTTATGTTTTACCATTCGTATCAGAGATTTTGAGTAGAATCAAGTTAAATTGAAGCAATTTTCTTCCAACCGACCCGGTGTGTGGGGGAAGAAAGCTCATTTGCGTGGCACAGCTCCGTGGAATCATTCTGCGCCGCGCGAGAGGCTAAAGCGGTGCAAAATGAAGGTTTTCATCCGATTGAACGCACGTTTGCTAGTGCTCCTACCGAATGGGATCGATGAAGTTCAAGCATTGAGCGTAACTTAGTGCCCAAAGGGTTTTGGAAACTTTCTGCACAAACGGCATATTAATAACTCCTCTATCCACAGAGGAGTAGGCTTTCGCGAACACCAATAGTCGATTTTCGTCATTTTCGGACAGTGAGCATCCCTAGATAACTAAATTTGAAGGGTGAGTAAGCAAGCGTAGAGAGTTGAGATCTGTAGTTTTTGACAAAATGCAACTGAATTCAACTATGTTTCACTCAGTATAGAAGTCATTCCTTGGTCTACGCTATTTGTCAGACTGTAGTAGGTTTCGCAATATGTTTCGAATAAGAGAAATAGAGCCGACCGACTCTCTAAACCGACCGACTCGGTGTCTCGAAAGTGACCAAAGTAAAAGGGTGGATTTGAGTCAAAAATATCCGAGCCACGCAAACGAGCTTATTCACCCTTTTGACTTGGTGTATACAACCGTCTGACTTGCTGAGGAGATGTTTTACTTTATATTTAGTTTATTACTGGAGAGTCAGGCCCTTCCTATTTTACAGTATTTAAAGAATCAAATGTATATTATGCTGCGCATCAATAAAAGTAAGGGAATCCACTTTCCTGCGGAAAGTGAGACGCTGGGTTTCTGCAGAAACTCTAAACTGTGTTTGATTTGGGTCCCCCTTTTTGATGTTTATGAGAATCTCAATAAAAGCAACGGAACCTTCTTTGTTTGACTCAATAAAAGTATAGAAATCTCAAATATCCAAAATTAATAAAAGTGGTGGAATCAGAAAAGTCGAAGCCCAAATTCGCGCGAGAGGTGGATTTATTTCAAGTTGGAAGATGTTAACGTCTGATCGCCGGTATCACATTGGAGACGCTTTGAATGGAAATTGCTGGTGTTCAGAAAGAAAAAAAATCAGAAGGTATTTTAGTACCGAAACCGACGGTCCCACACAGTGAGATTTTTGAGATTGTAAATAGGCGATGCACAGCGACGCGCGAATTTGGGCTTCGACTTTTCTGATTCCACCACTTTTATTAATTTTGGATATTTGAGATTTCTATACTTTTATTGAGTCAAACAAAGAAGGTTCCGTTGCTTTTATTGAGATTCTCATAAACATCAAAAAGGGGGACCCAAATCAAACACAGTTTAGAGTTTCTGCAGAAACCCAGCGTCTCACTTTCCGCAGGAAAGTGTGTTTCCATGAGCCAGATCGAATCTTTACCTCAAACTTGGGTAATTAAACCGTCGCTGTTGGTCCGTCACTGCTCTTACGTGTCGGGTGCGTGCTAGCCGGTGTAGAGCCGGGGTCTTCACTTGTTCTTCACCATTCTTCACTTGTTCTTCACCATTCTTCACTCCTTCTTTACCAACCTTCACTTGTTCTTCACTATTCTTTATTTTCTCTTCACCATTCTTCACCATTCTTCACTTGTTCTTCACCATTCTTCACTTGCTCTTCACCATTCTTCACTTGTTCTTTACCATTCTTCACTATTTTTTATTTTCTCTTCACCATTCTTCACCATTCTTCACTTGTTCTTCACCATTCTTCACTTGCTCTTCACCATTCTTCACTTGTTCTTTACCATTCTTCACTTGTTCTTCACCATTCTTCACTCCTTCTTTACCATTCTTCACTTGTTACTTGGGTCCGACTCCGATACCTCATTCGCTATCGGTCAGTAAATGCATGAACAGAGCGTTGCCGACGTGGTCTTCGATGAATTCACGGTGAAACAACGTCGACGGAAGTCATCTTCTATTGTATTTCTGTATTTGTTGGCGCCGCCTAGGCAGCGCCGTTCCAAAATTTGGGTTTGGCAAGGCCACATGTTTCCATGAGCCAGATCGAATCTTTACCTCAAACTTGGGTAATTAAACCGTCGCTGTTGGTCCGTCACTGCTCTTACGTGTCGGGTGCGTGCTAGCCGGTGTAGAGCCGGGGTCTTCACTTGTTCTTCACCATTCTTCACTTGTTCTTCACCATTCTTCACTTGTTCTTTACCATTCTTCACTCCTTCTTTACCATTCTTCACTTGTTCTTCACTATTCTTTATTTTCTCTTCACCATTCTTCACCATTCTTCACTTGTTCTTCACCATTCTTCACTTGCTCTTCACCATTCTTCACTTGTTCTTTACCATTCTTCACTATTTTTTATTTTCTCTTCACCATTCTTCACCATTCTTCACTTGTTCTTCACCATTCTTCACTTGCTCTTCACCATTCTTCACTTGTTCTTTACCATTCTTCACTTGTTCTTTACCATTCTTCACTCCTTCTTTACCATTCTTCACTTGTTACTTGGGTCCGACTCCGATACCTCATTCGCTATCGGTCAGTAAATGCATGAACAGAGCGTTGCCGACGTGGTCTTCGATGAATTCACGGTGAAACAACGTCGACGGAAGTCATCTTCTATTGTATTTCTGTATTTGTTGGCGCCGCCTAGGCAGCGCCGTTCCAAAATTTGGGTTTGGCAAGGCCACATTGGCAGTGGCGCGAAGCGCCACTGCTATTTGGGTCCCATGTCGAAATTTCCCAACGTTATTTTCGGCCCACAAGACACGGCTCGGAGGTTGAAATTTCAAAGTGCGCCTAAGCTCGCCAAATTTTGCAGGCATCTGTCCCATGGTCTCAGGATGTCCCAAAAAAATTTTTGTGCAAAAATCTCCACGGAGCGCCAAATGGCAGGTACCCCAAGGGGGTCACTTTAACCACGCGCACTATTTTCCAACACCTCGTCGGCATTGACCTAAGCTCACCAATTCTTGCCGTTAAGCTTTTGGGCCTATTCTAAGGTTCACTTCTTCGAATTGGGAGCTTAGACGCATTCTGCGTCGAGTTATGGACCTTCAAATTTTTCACATTGTCTGAGAGAAGGCGTGCGGTAAAGAGTGGGGAGGAGAGGAAGGAGAGGAGATAGAGCGCGCACTGAGCTAGTCACACATATCCCTTGTGGTGTAGTGGCTAAGAGGATTGCCTGTCTCGGTTCCGGGGTTGGTCGATTCAGGTTCGACTCCAACTACTGGCAAAAGTTTTGCTCTATTTTTATCGTGCTTCTGTAAGGTCAGGAATGGACCAGGGATCATTTTTTTCGTGTGATTTTTTCCCATTGGACACGTAGTTGACCTTAGACGAACTAAGATGAGAGAGGAGGGAGGACAAAGCTCCCAGACAATCGATTGCTCGTTAACCAGCTTGATGTTGGAAGGTCAGGAATGGTTCAGGGGCATTTTTAAGTGTAATCTATGCGCAGACGGTCATGAAGTTTTGCGTGCATAGGTTGTGGGTTCGACTCCAGCTGTTGGTAGTTCACAGAAAGTCAGAGAGGGGAAAATACCTCATTTGCGTCGTTTCGTCGAGTCATTTTATGCCGAGCGGGAAAGAAATGCAGTGTGCAATGAAAGAATTTTGCTTTCAGTTTTTTCGAACGTTTTTGCATGCAGCAACTGAAGGACGTCATTATAAAATACGGACCGTGCCGTGGGATAGGTTTGGCCAATGCTCTGCACAGGTGCTATAGTTACAGCATTCTCCTCCGCGGAGAAAAAAATACGTAAAATACGGACCGTGCCGTGGGATAGGTTTGGCCAATGCTCTGCACAGGTGCTATAGTTACAGCATTCTCCTCCGCGGAAAAAAATACGTAAAATACGGACCGTGCCGTGGGATAGGTTTGGCCAATGCTCTGCACAGGTGCTATAGTTACAGCATTCTCCTCCGCGGAAAAAAATACGTAAAATACGGACCGTGCCGTGGGATAGGTTTGGCCAATGCTCTGCACAGGTGCTATAGTTACAGCATTTTTCTCCGCGGAGGAGAATGCTGTGGAGTAGCCCAAACTGCCGTTTTTCGCTATTTTTCTGGAACTTCTCTATTTTTTGGCCCGGTCTACGACTGCTCTGAATGTGAAGGGGTAGAGAATGAGAATGATAGGGAGAGAATACTATGAGAGAAGAGGGTTGGCCAAAAAAACAGAGAAGTGCTGTTTTCCTCTAAATTTCGGTGAATTCTCGAATGCTACAACTGAAAGGGACAAAAATGAAATGCGTTCTCACCGTATCGCTATGTGGGAGGGGTTTGGCCAATGCTCTGCACAGGTACCATATTTTTACGATAGCATTTTTCTCCGGGACATAATTTATAAGTAATAAAAACAGTTGATTTTGTGTTGTTTTCCTTGGCTTTTCGTGCAGTATCACATGTAGCAACTGAAGGAGGGCAAAACTGAAAATGAGAACACGATATCTCTACTCTCCCATGAGATATTTCCAGTAGAGAACTGATGAAACACGATATCTCTACTCTCCCATGAGATATTTCCAGTAGAGAACTGAAAAAGTCCTCATTGGTTGAAAAATAACTAAATGTGAATTCAACTATGTTGCATTCAGTTTTGGGATCATTCGTTGGTCTGCGCTATTTGTCAGTTACAAGAAATAGGTTATGTTTTACCATTCGTATCAGAGATTTTGAGTAGAATCAAGTTAAATTGAAGCAATTTTCTTCCAACCGACCCGGTGTGTGGGGGAAGAAAGCTCATTTGCGTGGCACAGCTCCGTGGAATCATTCTGCGCCGCGCGAGAGGCTAAAGCGGTGCAAAATGAAGGTTTTCATCCGATTGAACGCACGTTTGCTAGTGCTCCTACCGAATGGGATCGATGAAGTTCAAGCATTGAGCGTAACTTAGTGCCCAAAGGGTTTTGGAAACTTTCTGCACAAACGGCATATTAATAACTCCTCTATCCACAGAGGAGTAGGCTTTCGCGAACACCAATAGTCGATTTTCGTCATTTTCGGACAGTGAGCATCCCTAGATAACTAAATTTGAAGGGTGAGTAAGCAAGCGTAGAGAGTTGAGATCTGTAGTTTTTGACAAAATGCAACTGAATTCAACTATGTTTCACTCAGTATAGAAGTCATTCCTTGGTCTACGCTATTTGTCAGACTGTAGTAGGTTTCGCAATATGTTTCGAATAAGAGAAATAGAGCCGACCGACTCTCTAAACCGACCGACTCGGTGTCTCGAAAGTGACCAAAGTAAAAGGGTGGATTTGAGTCAAAAATATCCGAGCCACGCAAACGAGCTTATTCACCCTTTTGACTTGGTGTATACAACCGTCTGACTTGCTGAGGAGATGTTTTACTTTATATTTAGTTTATTACTGGAGAGTCAGGCCCTTCCTATTTTACAGTATTTAAAGAATCAAATGTATATTATGCTGCGCATCAATAAAAGTAAGGGAATCCACTTTCCTGCGGAAAGTGAGACGCTGGGTTTCTGCAGAAACTCTAAACTGTGTTTGATTTGGGTCCCCCTTTTTGATGTTTATGAGAATCTCAATAAAAGCAACGGAACCTTCTTTGTTTGACTCAATAAAAGTATAGAAATCTCAAATATCCAAAATTAATAAAAGTGGTGGAATCAGAAAAGTCGAAGCCCAAATTCGCGCGAGAGGTGGATTTATTTCAAGTTGGAAGATGTTAACGTCTGATCGCCGGTATCACATTGGAGACGCTTTGAATGGAAATTGCTGGTGTTCAGAAAGAAAAAAAATCAGAAGGTATTTTAGTACCGAAACCGACGGTCCCACACAGTGAGATTTTTGAGATTGTAAATAGGCGATGCACAGCGACGCGCGAATTTGGGCTTCGACTTTTCTGATTCCACCACTTTTATTAATTTTGGATATTTGAGATTTCTATACTTTTATTGAGTCAAACAAAGAAGGTTCCGTTGCTTTTATTGAGATTCTCATAAACATCAAAAAGGGGGACCCAAATCAAACACAGTTTAGAGTTTCTGCAGAAACCCAGCGTCTCACTTTCCGCAGGAAAGTGTGTTTCCATGAGCCAGATCGAATCTTTACCTCAAACTTGGGTAATTAAACCGTCGCTGTTGGTCCGTCACTGCTCTTACGTGTCGGGTGCGTGCTAGCCGGTGTAGAGCCGGGGTCTTCACTTGTTCTTCACCATTCTTCACTTGTTCTTCACCATTCTTCACTTGTTCTTTACCATTCTTCACTCCTTCTTTACCATTCTTCACTTGTTCTTCACTATTCTTTATTTTCTCTTCACCATTCTTCACCATTCTTCACTTGTTCTTCACCATTCTTCACTTGCTCTTCACCATTCTTCACTTGTTTTTTACCATTCTTCACTATTTTTTATTTTCTCTTCACCATTCTTCACCATTCTTCACTTGTTCTTCACCATTCTTCACTTGCTCTTCACCATTCTTCACTTGTTCTTTACCATTCTTCACTTGTTCTTCACCATTCTTCACTCCTTCTTTACCATTCTTCACTTGTTACTTGGGTCCGACTCCGATACCTCATTCGCTATCGGTCAGTAAATGCATGAACAGAGCGTTGCCGACGTGGTCTTCGATGAATTCACGGTGAAACAACGTCGACGGAAGTCATCTTCTATTGTATTTCTGTATTTGTTGGCGCCGCCTAGGCAGCGCCGTTCCAAAATTTGGGTTTGGCAAGGCCACATGTTTCCATGAGCCAGATCGAATCTTTACCTCAAACTTGGGTAATTAAACCGTCGCTGTTGGTCCGTCACTGCTCTTACGTGTCGGGTGCGTGCTAGCCGGTGTAGAGCCGGGGTCTTCACTTGTTCTTCACCATTCTTCACTTGTTCTTCACCATTCTTCACTTGTTCTTTACCATTCTTCACTCCTTCTTTACCATTCTTCACTTGTTCTTCACTATTCTTTATTTTCTCTTCACCATTCTTCACCATTCTTCACTTGTTCTTCACCATTCTTCACTTGCTCTTCACCATTCTTCACTTGTTTTTTACCATTCTTCACTATTTTTTATTTTCTCTTCACCATTCTTCACCATTCTTCACTTGTTCTTCACCATTCTTCACTTGCTCTTCACCATTCTTCACTTGTTCTTTACCATTCTTCACTTGTTCTTCACCATTCTTCACTCCTTCTTTACCATTCTTCACTTGTTACTTGGGTCCGACTCCGATACCTCATTCGCTATCGGTCAGTAAATGCATGAACAGAGCGTTGCCGACGTGGTCTTCGATGAATTCACGGTGAAACAACGTCGACGGAAGTCATCTTCTATTGTATTTCTGTATTTGTTGGCGCCGCCTAGGCAGCGCCGTTCCAAAATTTGGGTTTGGCAAGGCCACATGTTTCCATGAGCCAGATCGAATCTTTACCTCAAACTTGGGTAATTAAACCGTCGCTGTTGGTCCGTCACTGCTCTTACGTGTCGGGTGCGTGCTAGCCGGTGTAGAGCCGGGGTCTTCACTTGTTCTTCACCATTCTTCACTTGTTCTTCACCATTCTTCACTTGTTCTTTACCATTCTTCACTCCTTCTTTACCATTCTTCACTTGTTCTTCACTATTCTTTATTTTCTCTTCACCATTCTTCACCATTCTTCACTTGTTCTTCACCATTCTTCACTTGCTCTTCACCATTCTTCACTTGTTCTTTACCATTCTTCACTATTTTTTATTTTCTCTTCACCATTCTTTACCATTCTTCACTTGTTCTTCACCATTCTTCACTTGCTCTTCACCATTCTTCACTTGTTCTTTACCATTCTTCACTTGTTCTTCACCATTCTTCACTCCTTCTTTACCATTCTTCACTTGTTACTTGGGTCCGACTCCGATACCTCATTCGCTATCGGTCAGTAAATGCATGAACAGAGCGTTGCCGACGTGGTCTTCGATGAATTCACGGTGAAACAACGTCGACGGAAGTCATCTTCTATTGTATTTCTGTATTTGTTGGCGCCGCCTAGGCAGCGCCGTTCCAAAATTTGGGTTTGGCAAGGCCACATGTTTCCATGAGCCAGATCGAATCTTTACCTCAAACTTGGGTAATTAAACCGTCGCTGTTGGTCCGTCACTGCTCTTACGTGTCGGGTGCGTGCTAGCCGGTGTAGAGCCGGGGTCTTCACTTGTTCTTCACCATTCTTCACTTGTTCTTCACCATTCTTCACTTGTTCTTTACCATTCTTCACTCCTTCTTTACCATTCTTCACTTGTTCTTCACTATTCTTTATTTTCTCTTCACCATTCTTCACCATTCTTCACTTGTTCTTCACCATTCTTCACTTGCTCTTCACCATTCTTCACTTGTTCTTTACCATTCTTCACTATTTTTTATTTTCTCTTCACCATTCTTCACCATTCTTCACTTGTTCTTCACCATTCTTCACTTGCTCTTCACCATTCTTCACTTGTTCTTTACCATTCTTCACTATTTTTTATTTTCTCTTCACCATTCTTCACCATTCTTCACTTGTTCTTCACCATTCTTCACTTGCTCTTCACCATTCTTCACTTGTTCTTTACCATTCTTCACTTGTTCTTCACCATTCTTCACTCCTTCTTTACCATTCTTCACTTGTTACTTGGGTCCGACTCCGATACCTCATTCGCTATCGGTCAGTAAATGCATGAACAGAGCGTTGCCGACGTGGTCTTCGATGAATTCACGGTGAAACAACGTCGACGGAAGTCATCTTCTATTGTATTTCTGTATTTGTTGGCGACGCCTAGGCAGCGCCGTTCCAAAATTTGGGTTTGGCAAGGCCACATGTTTCCATGAGCCAGATCGAATCTTTACCTCAAACTTGGGTAATTAAACCGTCGCTGTTGGTCCGTCACTGCTCTTACGTGTCGGGTGCGTGCTAGCCGGTGTAGAGCCGGGGTCTTCACTTGTTCTTCACCATTCTTCACTTGTTCTTCACCATTCTTCACTTGTTCTTTACCATTCTTCACTCCTTCTTTACCATTCTTCACTTGTTCTTCACTATTCTTTATTTTCTCTTCACCATTCTTCACCATTCTTCACTTGTTCTTCACCATTCTTCACTTGCTCTTCACCATTCTTCACTTGTTCTTTACCATTCTTCACTATTTTTTATTTTCTCTTCACCATTCTTCACCATTCTTCACTTGTTCTTCACCATTCTTCACTTGCTCTTCACCATTCTTCACTTGTTCTTTACCATTCTTCACTTGTTCTTTACCATTCTTCACTCCTTCTTTACCATTCTTCACTTGTTCTTCACTATTCTTTATTTTCTCTTCACCATTCTTCACTTGTTCTTTACCATTCTTCACTTGTTCTTCACCATTCTTCACTCCTTCTTTACCATTCTTCACTTGTTACTTGGGTCCGACTCCGATACCTCATTCGCTATCGGTCAGTAAATGCATGAACAGAGCGTTGCCGACGTGGTCTTCGATGAATTCACGGTGAAACAACGTCGACGGAAGTCATCTTCTATTGTATTTCTGTATTTGTTGGCGCCGCCTAGGCAGCGCCGTTCCAAAATTTGGGTTTGGCAAGGCCACATGTTTCCATGAGCCAGATCGAATCTTTACCTCAAACTTGGGTAATTAAACCGTCGCTGTTGGTCCGTCACTGCTCTTACGTGTCGGGTGCGTGCTAGCCGGTGTAGAGCCGGGGTCTTCACTTGTTCTTCACCATTCTTCACTTGTTCTTCACCATTCTTCACTTGTTCTTTACCATTCTTCACTATTTTTATTTTCTCTTCACCATTCTTCACCATTCTTCACTTGTTCTTCACCATTCTTCACTTGCTCTTCACCATTCTTCACTTGTTCTTTACCATTCTTCACTTGTTCTTCACCATTCTTCACTCCTTCTTTACCATTCTTCACTTGTTACTTGGGACCGACTCCGATACCTCATTCGCTATCGGTCAGTAAATGCATGAACAGAGCGTTGCCGACGTGGTCTTCGATGAATTCACGGTGAAACAACGTCGACGGAAGTCATCTTCTATTGTATTTCTGTATTTGTTGGCGCCGCCTAGGCAGCGCCGTTCCAAAATTTTGGTTTGGCAAGGCCACATGTTTCCATGAGCCAGATCGAATCTTTACCTCAAACTTGGGTAATTAAACCGTCGCTGTTGGTCCGTCACTGCTCTTACGTGTCGGGTGCGTGCTAGCCGGTGTAGAGCCGGGGTCTTCACTTGTTCTTCACCATTCTTCACTTGTTCTTCACCATTCTTCACTTGTTCTTTACCATTCTTCACTCCTTCTTTACCATTCTTCACTTGTTCTTCACTATTCTTTATTTTCTCTTCACCATTCTTCACCATTCTTCACTTGTTCTTCACCATTCTTCACTTGCTCTTCACCATTCTTCACTTGTTCTTTACCATTCTTCACTATTTTTTATTTTCTCTTCACCATTCTTCACCATTCTTCACTTGTTCTTCACCATTCTTCACTTGCTCTTCACCATTCTTCACTTGTTCTTTACCATTCTTCACTTGTTCTTCACCATTCTTCACTTGTTCTTTACCATTCTTCACTATTTTTTATTTTCTCTTCACCATTCTTCACCATTCTTCACTTGTTCTTCACCATTCTTCACTTGTTCTTCACCATTCTTCACTTGTTCTTTACCATTCTTCACTATTTTTTATTTTCTCTTCACCATTCTTCACCATTCTTCACTTGTTCTTCACCATTCTTCACTTGCTCTTCACCATTCTTCACTTGTTCTTTACCATTCTTCACTTGTTCTTCACCATTCTTCACTCCTTCTTTACCATTCTTCACTTGTTACTTGGGTCCGACTCCGATACCTCATTCGCTATCGGTCAGTAAATGCATGAACAGAGCGTTGCCGACGTGGTCTTCGATGAATTCACGGTGAAACAACGTCGACGGAAGTCATCTTCTATTGTATTTCTGTATTTGTTGGCGCCGCCTAGGCAGCGCCGTTCCAAAATTTGGGTTTGGCAAGGCCACATGTTTCCATGAGCCAGATCGAATCTTTACCTCAAACTTGGGTAATTAAACCGTCGCTGTTGGTCCGTCACTGCTCTTACGTGTCGGGTGCGTGCTAGCCGGTGTAGAGCCGGGGTCTTCACTTGTTCTTCACCATTCTTCACTTGTTCTTCACCATTCTTCACTTGTTCTTTACCATTCTTCACTCCTTCTTTACCATTCTTCACTTGTTCTTCACTATTCTTTATTTTCTCTTCACCATTCTTCACCATTCTTCACTTGTTCTTCACCATTCTTCACTTGCTCTTCACCATTCTTCACTTGTTCTTTACCATTCTTCACTATTTTTTATTTTCTCTTCACCATTCTTCACCATTCTTCACTTGTTCTTCACCATTCTTCACTTGCTCTTCACCATTCTTCACTTGTTCTTTACCATTCTTCACTTGTTCTTCACCATTCTTCACTCCTTCTTTACCATTCTTCACTTGTTACTTGGGTCCGACTCCGATACCTCATTCGCTATCCGTCAGTAAATGCATGAACAGAGCGTTGCCGACGTGGTCTTCGATGAATTCACGGTGAAACAACGTCGACGGAAAGTCATCTTCTATTGTATTTCTGTATTTGTTGGCACCGCCTAGGCAGCGCCGTTCCAAAATTTGGGTTTGGCAAGGCCACATGTTTCCATGAGCCAGATCGAATCTTTACCTCAAACTTGGGTAATTAAACCGTCGCTGTTGGTCCGTCACTGCTCTTACGTGTCGGGTGCGTGCTAGCCGGTGTAGAGCCGGGGTCTTCACTTGTTCTTCACCATTCTTCACTTGTTCTTCACCATTCTTCACTTGTTCTTTACCATTCTTCACTCCTTCTTTACCATTCTTCACTTGTTCTTCACTATTCTTTATTTTCTCTTCACCATTCTTCACCATTCTTCACTTGTTCTTCACCATTCTTCACTTGCTCTTCACCATTCTTCACTTGTTCTTTACCATTCTTCACTATTTTTTATTTTCTCTTCACCATTCTTCACC
Source organism: Pristionchus exspectatus (assembly GCA_911812115.1). Classification (NCBI taxonomy): domain Eukaryota; kingdom Metazoa; phylum Nematoda; class Chromadorea; order Rhabditida; family Neodiplogasteridae; genus Pristionchus; species Pristionchus exspectatus. The sequence continues at coordinate 28,961,830 of OU461583.1, read as the reverse complement.
ATTCTTCACTTGTTCTTCACCATTCTTCACTTGCTCTTCACCATTCTTCACTTGTTCTTTACCATTCTTCACTTGTTCTTCACCATTCTTCACTCCTTCTTTACCATTCTTCACTTGTTACTTGGGTCCGACTCCGATACCTCATTCGCTATCGGTCAGTAAATGCATGAACAGAGCGTTGCCGACGTGGTCTTCGATGAATTCACGGTGAAACAACGTCGACGGAAGTCATCTTCTATTGTATTTCTGTATTTGTTGGCGCCGCCTAGGCAGCGCCGTTCCAAAATTTGGGTTTGGCAAGGCCACATGTTTCCATGAGCCAGATCGAATCTTTACCTCAAACTTGGGTAATTAAACCGTCGCTGTTGGTCCGTCACTGCTCTTACGTGTCGGGTGCGTGCTAGCCGGTGTAGAGCCGGGGTCTTCACTTGTTCTTCACCATTCTTCACTTGTTCTTCACCATTCTTCACTTGTTCTTTACCATTCTTCACTCCTTCTTTACCATTCTTCACTTGTTCTTCACTATTCTTTATTTTCTCTTCACCATTCTTCACCATTCTTCACTTGTTCTTCACCATTCTTCACTTGCTCTTCACCATTCTTCACTTGTTCTTTACCATTCTTCACTATTTTTTATTTTCTCTTCACCATTCTTCACCATTCTTCACTTGTTCTTCACCATTCTTCACTTGCTCTTCACCATTCTTCACTTGTTCTTTACCATTCTTCACTTGTTCTTCACCATTCTTCACTTGTTCTTCACCATTCTTCACTTGTTCTTTACCATTCTTCACTATTTTTTATTTTCTCTTCACCATTCTTCACCATTCTTCACTTGTTCTTCACCATTCTTCACTTGCTCTTCACCATTCTTCACTTGTTCTTTACCATTCTTCACTTGTTCTTCACCATTCTTCACTCCTTCTTTACCATTCTTCACTTGTTACTTGGGTCCGACTCCGATACCTCATTCGCTATCGGTCAGTAAATGCATGAACAGAGCGTTGCCGACGTGGTCTTCGATGAATTCACGGTGAAACAACGTCGACGGAAGTCATCTTCTATTGTATTTCTGTATTTGTTGGCGCCGCCTAGGCAGCGCCGTTCCAAAATTTGGGTTTGGCAAGGCCACATGTTTCCATGAGCCAGATCGAATCTTTACCTCAAACTTGGGTAATTAAACCGTCGCTGTTGGTCCGTCACTGCTCTTACGTGTCGGGTGCGTGCTAGCCGGTGTAGAGCCGGGGTCTTCACTTGTTCTTCACCATTCTTCACTTGTTCTTCACCATTCTTCACTTGTTCTTTACCATTCTTCACTCCTTCTTTACCATTCTTCACTTGTTCTTCACTATTCTTTATTTTCTCTTCACCATTCTTCACCATTCTTCACTTGTTCTTCACCATTCTTCACTTGCTCTTCACCATTCTTCACTTGTTCTTTACCATTCTTCACTATTTTTTATTTTCTCTTCACCATTCTTCACCATTCTTCACTTGTTCTTCACCATTCTTCACTTGCTCTTCACCATTCTTCACTTGTTCTTTACCATTCTTCACTTGTTCTTCACCATTCTTCACTCCTTCTTTACCATTCTTCACTTGTTACTTGGGTCCGACTCCGATACCTCATTCGCTATCCGTCAGTAAATGCATGAACAGAGCGTTGCCGACGTGGTCTTCGATGAATTCACGGTGAAACAACGTCGACGGAAAGTCATCTTCTATTGTATTTCTGTATTTGTTGGCACCGCCTAGGCAGCGCCGTTCCAAAATTTGGGTTTGGCAAGGCCACATGTTTCCATGAGCCAGATCGAATCTTTACCTCAAACTTGGGTAATTAAACCGTCGCTGTTGGTCCGTCACTGCTCTTACGTGTCGGGTGCGTGCTAGCCGGTGTAGAGCCGGGGTCTTCACTTGTTCTTCACCATTCTTCACTTGTTCTTCACCATTCTTCACTTGTTCTTCACTATTCTTTATTTTCTCTTCACCATTCTTCACCATTCTTCACTTGTTCTTCACCATTCTTCACTTGCTCTTCACCATTCTTCACTTGTTCTTTACCATTCTTCACTATTTTTTATTTTCTCTTCACCATTCTTCACCATTCTTCACTTGTTCTTCACCATTCTTCACTTGCTCTTCACCATTCTTCACTTGTTCTTTACCATTCTTCACTTGTTCTTCACCATTCTTCACTCCTTCTTTACCATTCTTCACTTGTTACTTGGGTCCGACTCCGATACCTCATTCGCTATCGGTCAGTAAATGCATGAACAGAGCGTTGCCGACGTGGTCTTCGATGAATTCACGGTGAAACAACGTCGACGGAAGTCATCTTCTATTGTATTTCTGTATTTGTTGGCGCCGCCTAGGCAGCGCCGTTCCAAAATTTGGGTTTGGCAAGGCCACATGTTTCCATGAGCCAGATCGAATCTTTACCTCAAACTTGGGTAATTAAACCGTCGCTGTTGGTCCGTCACTGCTCTTACGTGTCGGGTGCGTGCTAGCCGGTGTAGAGCCGGGGTCTTCACTTGTTCTTCACCATTCTTCACTTGTTCTTCACCATTCTTCACTTGTTCTTTACCATTCTTCACTCCTTCTTTACCATTCTTCACTTGTTCTTCACTATTCTTTATTTTCTCTTCACCATTCTTCACCATTCTTCACTTGTTCTTCACCATTCTTCACTTGCTCTTCACCATTCTTCACTTGTTCTTTACCATTCTTCACTATTTTTTATTTTCTCTTCACCATTCTTCACCATTCTTCACTTGTTCTTCACCATTCTTCACTTGCTCTTCACCATTCTTCACTTGTTCTTTACCATTCTTCACTTGTTCTTCACCATTCTTCACTCCTTCTTTACCATTCTTCACTTGTTACTTGGGTCCGACTCCGATACCTCATTCGCTATCGGTCAGTAAATGCATGAACAGAGCGTTGCCGACGTGGTCTTCGATGAATTCACGGTGAAACAACGTCGACGGAAGTCATCTTCTATTGTATTTCTGTATTTGTTGGCGCCGCCTAGGCAGCGCCGTTCCAAAATTTGGGTTTGGCAAGGCCACATGTTTCCATGAGCCAGATCGAATCTTTACCTCAAACTTGGGTAATTAAACCGTCGCTGTTGGTCCGTCACTGCTCTTACGTGTCGGGTGCGTGCTAGCCGGTGTAGAGCCGGGGTCTTCACTTGTTCTTCACCATTCTTCACTTGTTCTTCACCATTCTTCACTTGTTCTTTACCATTCTTCACTCCTTCTTTACCATTCTTCACTTGTTCTTCACTATTCTTTATTTTCTCTTCACCATTCTTCACCATTCTTCACTTGTTCTTCACCATTCTTCACTTGCTCTTCACCATTCTTCACTTGTTCTTTACCATTCTTCACTATTTTTTATTTTCTCTTCACCATTCTTCACCATTCTTCACTTGTTCTTCACCATTCTTCACTTGCTCTTCACCATTCTTCACTTGTTCTTTACCATTCTTCACTTGTTCTTCACCATTCTTCACTCCTTCTTTACCATTCTTCACTTGTTACTTGGGTCCGACTCCGATACCTCATTCGCTATCGGTCAGTAAATGCATGAACAGAGCGTTGCCGACGTGGTCTTCGATGAATTCACGGTGAAACAACGTCGACGGAAGTCATCTTCTATTGTATTTCTGTATTTGTTGGCGCCGCCTAGGCAGCGCCGTTCCAAAATTTGGGTTTGGCAAGGCCACATGTTTCCATGAGCCAGATCGAATCTTTACCTCAAACTTGGGTAATTAAACCGTCGCTGTTGGTCCGTCACTGCTCTTACGTGTCGGGTGCGTGCTAGCCGGTGTAGAGCCGGGGTCTTCACTTGTTCTTCACCATTCTTCACTTGTTCTTCACCATTCTTCACTTGTTCTTTACCATTCTTCACTATTTTTTATTTTCTCTTCACCATTCTTCACTTGTTCTTCACCATTCTTCACTTGCTCTTCACCATTCTTCACTTGTTCTTTACCATTCTTCACTTGTTCTTCACCATTCTTCACTCCTTCTTTACCATTCTTCACTTGTTACTTGGGTCCGACTCCGATACCTCATTCGCTATCGGTCAGTAAATGCATGAACAGAGCGTTGCCGACGTGGTCTTCGATGAATTCACGGTGAAACAACGTCGACGGAAGTCATCTTCTATTGTATTTCTGTATTTGTTGGCGCCGCCTAGGCAGCGCCGTTCCAAAATTTTGGTTTGGCAAGGCCACATGTTTCCATGAGCCAGATCGAATCTTTACCTCAAACTTGGGTAATTAAACCGTCGCTGTTGGTCCGTCACTGCTCTTACGTGTCGGGTGCGTGCTAGCCGGTGTAGAGCCGGGGTCTTCACTTGTTCTTCACCATTCTTCACTTGTTCTTCACCATTCTTCACTTGTTCTTTACCATTCTTCACTCCTTCTTTACCATTCTTCACTTGTTCTTCACTATTCTTTATTTTCTCTTCACCATTCTTCACCATTCTTCACTTGTTCTTCACCATTCTTCACTTGCTCTTCACCATTCTTCACTTGTTCTTTACCATTCTTCACTATTTTTTATTTTCTCTTCACCATTCTTCACCATTCTTCACTTGTTCTTCACCATTCTTCACTTGTTCTTCACCATTCTTCACTTGTTCTTTACCATTCTTCACTATTTTTTATTTTCTCTTCACCATTCTTCACCATTCTTCACTTGTTCTTCACCATTCTTCACTTGTTCTTCACCATTCTTCACTTGTTCTTTACCATTCTTCACTATTTTTTATTTTCTCTTCACCATTCTTCACCATTCTTCACTTGTTCTTCACCATTCTTCACTTGCTCTTCACCATTCTTCACTTGTTCTTTACCATTCTTCACTTGTTCTTCACCATTCTTCACTCCTTCTTTACCATTCTTCACTTGTTACTTGGGTCCGACTCCGATACCTCATTCGCTATCGGTCAGTAAATGCATGAACAGAGCGTTGCCGACGTGGTCTTCGATGAATTCACGGTGAAACAACGTCGACGGAAGTCATCTTCTATTGTATTTCTGTATTTGTTGGCGCCGCCTAGGCAGCGCCGTTCCAAAATTTGGGTTTGGCAAGGCCACATGTTTCCATGAGCCAGATCGAATCTTTACCTCAAACTTGGGTAATTAAACCGTCGCTGTTGGTCCGTCACTGCTCTTACGTGTCGGGTGCGTGCTAGCCGGTGTAGAGCCGGGGTCTTCACTTGTTCTTCACCATTCTTCACTTGTTCTTCACCATTCTTCACTTGTTCTTTACCATTCTTCACTCCTTCTTTACCATTCTTCACTTGTTCTTCACTATTCTTTATTTTCTCTTCACCATTCTTCACCATTCTTCACCATTCTTCACTTGTTCTTCACCATTCTTCACTTGCTCTTCACCATTCTTCACTTGTTCTTTACCATTCTTCACTATTTTTTATTTTCTCTTCACCATTCTTCACCATTCTTCACTTGTTCTTCACCATTCTTCACTTGCTCTTCACCATTCTTCACTTGTTCTTTACCATTCTTCACTTGTTCTTCACCATTCTTCACTCCTTCTTTACCATTCTTCACTTGTTACTTGGGTCCGACTCCGATACCTCATTCGCTATCCGTCAGTAAATGCATGAACAGAGCGTTGCCGACGTGGTCTTCGATGAATTCACGGTGAAACAACGTCGACGGAAAGTCATCTTCTATTGTATTTCTGTATTTGTTGGCGCCGCCTAGGCAGCGCCGTTCCAAAATTTGGGTTTGGCAAGGCCACATGTTTCCATGAGCCAGATCGAATCTTTACCTCAAACTTGGGTAATTAAACCGTCGCTGTTGGTCCGTCACTGCTCTTACGTGTCGGGTGCGTGCTAGCCGGTGTAGAGCCGGGGTCTTCACTTGTTCTTCACCATTCTTCACTTGTTCTTCACCATTCTTCACTTGTTCTTTACCATTCTTCACTCCTTCTTTACCATTCTTCACTTGTTCTTCACTATTCTTTATTTTCTCTTCACCATTCTTCACCATTCTTCACTTGTTCTTCACCATTCTTCACTTGCTCTTCACCATTCTTCACTTGTTCTTTACCATTCTTCACTATTTTTTATTTTCTCTTCACCATTCTTCACCATTCTTCACTTGTTCTTCACCATTCTTCACTTGCTCTTCACCATTCTTCACTTGTTCTTTACCATTCTTCACTTGTTCTTCACCATTCTTCACTCCTTCTTTACCATTCTTCACTTGTTACTTGGGTCCGACTCCGATACCTCATTCGCTATCGGTCAGTAAATGCATGAACAGAGCGTTGCCGACGTGGTCTTCGATGAATTCACGGTGAAACAACGTCGACGGAAGTCATCTTCTATTGTATTTCTGTATTTGTTGGCGCCGCCTAGGCAGCGCCGTTCCAAAATTTGGGTTTGGCAAGGCCACATGTTTCCATGAGCCAGATCGAATCTTTACCTCAAACTTGGGTAATTAAACCGTCGCTGTTGGTCCGTCACTGCTCTTACGTGTCGGGTGCGTGCTAGCCGGTGTAGAGCCGGGGTCTTCACTTGTTCTTCACCATTCTTCACTTGTTCTTCACCATTCTTCACTTGTTCTTTACCATTCTTCACTCCTTCTTTACCATTCTTCACTTGTTCTTCACTATTCTTTATTTTCTCTTCACCATTCTTCACCATTCTTCACTTGTTCTTCACCATTCTTCACTTGCTCTTCACCATTCTTCACTTGTTCTTTACCATTCTTCACTATTTTTTATTTTCTCTTCACCATTCTTCACCATTCTTCACTTGTTCTTCACCATTCTTCACTTGCTCTTCACCATTCTTCACTTGTTCTTTACCATTCTTCACTTGTTCTTCACCATTCTTCACTCCTTCTTTACCATTCTTCACTTGTTACTTGGGTCCGACTCCGATACCTCATTCGCTATCGGTCAGTAAATGCATGAACAGAGCGTTGCCGACGTGGTCTTCGATGAATTCACGGTGAAACAACGTCGACGGAAGTCATCTTCTATTGTATTTCTGTATTTGTTGGCGCCGCCTAGGCAGCGCCGTTCCAAAATTTGGGTTTGGCAAGGCCACATGTTTCCATGAGCCAGATCGAATCTTTACCTCAAACTTGGGTAATTAAACCGTCGCTGTTGGTCCGTCACTGCTCTTACGTGTCGGGTGCGTGCTAGCCGGTGTAGAGCCGGGGTCTTCACTTGTTCTTCACCATTCTTCACTTGTTCTTCACCATTCTTCACTTGTTCTTTACCATTCTTCACTATTTTTTATTTTCTCTTCACCATTCTTCACCATTCTTCACTTGTTCTTCACCATTCTTCACTTGCTCTTCACCATTCTTCACTTGTTCTTTACCATTCTTCACTTGTTCTTCACCATTCTTCACTCCTTCTTTACCATTCTTCACTTGTTACTTGGGTCCGACTCCGATACCTCATTCGCTATCGGTCAGTAAATGCATGAACAGAGCGTTGCCGACGTGGTCTTCGATGAATTCACGGTGAAACAACGTCGACGGAAGTCATCTTCTATTGTATTTCTGTATTTGTTGGCGCCGCCTAGGCAGCGCCGTTCCAAAATTTGGGTTTGGCAAGGCCACATGTTTCCATGAGCCAGATCGAATCTTTACCTCAAACTTGGGTAATTAAACCGTCGCTGTTGGTCCGTCACTGCTCTTACGTGTCGGGTGCGTGCTAGCCGGTGTAGAGCCGGGGTCTTCACTTGTTCTTCACCATTCTTCACTTGTTCTTCACCATTCTTCACTTGTTCTTTACCATTCTTCACTCCTTCTTTACCATTCTTCACTTGTTCTTCACTATTCTTTATTTTCTCTTCACCATTCTTCACCATTCTTCACTTGTTCTTCACCATTCTTCACTTGCTCTTCACCATTCTTCACTTGTTCTTTACCATTCTTCACTATTTTTTATTTTCTCTTCACCATTCTTCACCATTCTTCACTTGTTCTTCACCATTCTTCACTTGCTCTTCACCATTCTTCACTTGTTCTTTACCATTCTTCACTTGTTCTTCACCATTCTTCACTCCTTCTTTACCATTCTTCACTTGTTACTTGGGTCCGACTCCGATACCTCATTCGCTATCGGTCAGTAAATGCATGAACAGAGCGTTGCCGACGTGGTCTTCGATGAATTCACGGTGAAACAACGTCGACGGAAGTCATCTTCTATTGTATTTCTGTATTTGTTGGCGCCGCCTAGGCAGCGCCGTTCCAAAATTTGGGTTTGGCAAGGCCACATGTTTCCATGAGCCAGATCGAATCTTTACCTCAAACTTGGGTAATTAAACCGTCGCTGTTGGTCCGTCACTGCTCTTACGTGTCGGGTGCGTGCTAGCCGGTGTAGAGCCGGGGTCTTCACTTGTTCTTCACCATTCTTCACTTGTTCTTCACCATTCTTCACTTGTTCTTTACCATTCTTCACTCCTTCTTTACCATTCTTCACTTGTTCTTCACTATTCTTTATTTTCTCTTCACCATTCTTCACCATTCTTCACTTGTTCTTCACCATTCTTCACTTGCTCTTCACCATTCTTCACTTGTTCTTTACCATTCTTCACTATTTTTTATTTTCTCTTCACCATTCTTCACCATTCTTCACTTGTTCTTCACCATTCTTCACTTGCTCTTCACCATTCTTCACTTGTTCTTTACCATTCTTCACTTGTTCTTCACCATTCTTCACTCCTTCTTTACCATTCTTCACTTGTTACTTGGGTCCGACTCCGATACCTCATTCGCTATCGGTCAGTAAATGCATGAACAGAGCGTTGCCGACGTGGTCTTCGATGAATTCACGGTGAAACAACGTCGACGGAAGTCATCTTCTATTGTATTTCTGTATTTGTTGGCGCCGCCTAGGCAGCGCCGTTCCAAAATTTGGGTTTGGCAAGGCCACATGTTTCCATGAGCCAGATCGAATCTTTACCTCAAACTTGGGTAATTAAACCGTCGCTGTTGGTCCGTCACTGCTCTTACGTGTCGGGTGCGTGCTAGCCGGTGTAGAGCCGGGGTCTTCACTTGTTCTTCACCATTCTTCACTTGTTCTTCACCATTCTTCACTTGTTCTTTACCATTCTTCACTCCTTCTTTACCATTCTTCACTTGTTCTTCACTATTCTTTATTTTCTCTTCACCATTCTTCACCATTCTTCACTTGTTCTTCACCATTCTTCACTTGCTCTTCACCATTCTTCACTTGTTCTTTACCATTCTTCACTATTTTTTATTTTCTCTTCACCATTCTTCACCATTCTTCACTTGTTCTTCACCATTCTTCACTTGCTCTTCACCATTCTTCACTTGTTCTTTACCATTCTTCACTTGTTCTTCACCATTCTTCACTCCTTCTTTACCATTCTTCACTTGTTACTTGGGTCCGACTCCGATACCTCATTCGCTATCGGTCAGTAAATGCATGAACAGAGCGTTGCCGACGTGGTCTTCGATGAATTCACGGTGAAACAACGTCGACGGAAGTCATCTTCTATTGTATTTCTGTATTTGTTGGCGCCGCCTAGGCAGCGCCGTTCCAAAATTTGGGTTTGGCAAGGCCACATGTTTCCATGAGCCAGATCGAATCTTTACCTCAAACTTGGGTAATTAAACCGTCGCTGTTGGTCCGTCACTGCTCTTACGTGTCGGGTGCGTGCTAGCCGGTGTAGAGCCGGGGTCTTCACTTGTTCTTCACCATTCTTCACTTGTTCTTCACCATTCTTCACTTGTTCTTTACCATTCTTCACTCCTTCTTTACCATTCTTCACTTGTTCTTCACTATTCTTTATTTTCTCTTCACCATTCTTCACCATTCTTCACTTGTTCTTCACCATTCTTCACTTGCTCTTCACCATTCTTCACTTGTTCTTTACCATTCTTCACTATTTTTTATTTTCTCTTCACCATTCTTCACCATTCTTCACTTGTTCTTCACCATTCTTCACTTGCTCATCACCATTCTTCACTTGTTCTTTACCATTCTTCACTTGTTCTTCACCATTCTTCACTCCTTCTTTACCATTCTTCACTTGTTACTTGGGTCCGACTCCGATACCTCATTCGCTATCGGTCAGTAAATGCATGAACAGAGCGTTGCCGACGTGGTCTTCGATGAATTCACGGTGAAACAACGTCGACGGAAGTCATCTTCTATTGTATTTCTGTATTTGTTGGCGCCGCCTAGGCAGCGCCGTTCCAAAATTTGGGTTTGGCAAGGCCACATGTTTCCATGAGCCAGATCGAATCTTTACCTCAAACTTGGGTAATTAAACCGTCGCTGTTGGTCCGTCACTGCTCTTACGTGTCGGGTGCGTGCTAGCCGGTGTAGAGCCGGGGTCTTCACTTGTTCTTCACCATTCTTCACTTGTTCTTCACCATTCTTCACTTGTTCTTTACCATTCTTCACTCCTTCTTTACCATTCTTCACTTGTTCTTCACTATTCTTTATTTTCTCTTCACCATTCTTCACCATTCTTCACTTGTTCTTCACCATTCTTCACTTGCTCTTCACCATTCTTCACTTGTTCTTTACCATTCTTCACTATTTTTTTATTTTCTCTTCACCATTCTTCACCATTCTTCACTTGTTCTTCACCATTCTTCACTTGCTCTTCACCATTCTTCACTTGTTCTTTACCATTCTTCACTTGTTCTTCACCATTCTTCACTCCTTCTTTACCATTCTTCACTTGTTACTTGGGTCCGACTCCGATACCTCATTCGCTATCGGTCAGTAAATGCATGAACAGAGCGTTGCCGACGTGGTCTTCGATGAATTCACGGTGAAACAACGTCGACGGAAGTCATCTTCTATTGTATTTCTGTATTTGTTGGCGCCGCCTAGGCAGCGCCGTTCCAAAATTTGGGTTTGGCAAGGCCACATGTTTCCATGAGCCAGATCGAATCTTTACCTCAAACTTGGGTAATTAAACCGTCGCTGTTGGTCCGTCACTGCTCTTACGTGTCGGGTGCGTGCTAGCCGGTGTAGAGCCGGGGTCTTCACTTGTTCTTCACCATTCTTCACTTGTTCTTCACCATTCTTCACTTGTTCTTTACCATTCTTCACTATTTTTTATTTTCTCTTCACCATTCTTCACCATTCTTCACTTGTTCTTCACCATTCTTCACTTGCTCTTCACCATTCTTCACTTGTTCTTTACCATTCTTCACTTGTTCTTCACCATTCTTCACTCCTTCTTTACCATTCTTCACTTGTTACTTGGGTCCGACTCCGATACCTCATTCGCTATCGGTCAGTAAATGCATGAACAGAGCGTTGCCGACGTGGTCTTCGATGAATTCACGGTGAAACAACGTCGACGGAAGTCATCTTCTATTGTATTTCTGTATTTGTTGGCGCCGCCTAGGCAGCGCCGTTCCAAAATTTGGGTTTGGCAAGGCCACATGTTTCCATGAGCCAGATCGAATCTTTACCTCAAACTTGGGTAATTAAACCGTCGCTGTTGGTCCGTCACTGCTCTTACGTGTCGGGTGCGTGCTAGCCGGTGTAGAGCCGGGGTCTTCACTTGTTCTTCACCATTCTTCACTTGTTCTTCACCATTCTTCACTTGTTCTTTACCATTCTTCACTCCTTCTTTACCATTCTTCACTTGTTCTTCACTATTCTTTATTTTCTCTTCACCATTCTTCACCATTCTTCACTTGTTCTTCACCATTCTTCACTTGCTCTTCACCATTCTTCACTTGTTCTTTACCATTCTTCACTATTTTTTATTTTCTCTTCACCATTCTTCACCATTCTTCACTTGTTCTTCACCATTCTTCACTTGCTCTTCACCATTCTTCACTTGTTCTTTACCATTCTTCACTTGTTCTTCACCATTCTTCACTCCTTCTTTACCATTCTTCACTTGTTACTTGGGTCCGACTCCGATACCTCATTCGCTATCGGTCAGTAAATGCATGAACAGAGCGTTGCCGACGTGGTCTTCGATGAATTCACGGTGAAACAACGTCGACGGAAGTCATCTTCTATTGTATTTCTGTATTTGTTGGCGCCGCCTAGGCAGCGCCGTTCCAAAATTTGGGTTTGGCAAGGCCACATGTTTCCATGAGCCAGATCGAATCTTTACCTCAAACTTGGGTAATTAAACCGTCGCTGTTGGTCCGTCACTGCTCTTACGTGTCGGGTGCGTGCTAGCCGGTGTAGAGCCGGGGTCTTCACTTGTTCTTCACCATTCTTCACTTGTTCTTCACCATTCTTCACTTGTTCTTTACCATTCTTCACTCCTTCTTTACCATTCTTCACTTGTTCTTCACTATTCTTTATTTTCTCTTCACCATTCTTCACCATTCTTCACTTGTTCTTCACCATTCTTCACTTGCTCTTCACCATTCTTCACTTGTTCTTTACCATTCTTCACTATTTTTTATTTTCTCTTCACCATTCTTCACCATTCTTCACTTGTTCTTCACCATTCTTCACTTGCTCTTCACCATTCTTCACTTGTTCTTTACCATTCTTCACTTGTTCTTCACCATTCTTCACTCCTTCTTTACCATTCTTCACTTGTTACTTGGGTCCGACTCCGATACCTCATTCGCTATCGGTCAGTAAATGCATGAACAGAGCGTTGCCGACGTGGTCTTCGATGAATTCACGGTGAAACAACGTCGACGGAAGTCATCTTCTATTGTATTTCTGTATTTGTTGGCGCCGCCTAGGCAGCGCCGTTCCAAAATTTGGGTTTGGCAAGGCCACATGTTTCCATGAGCCAGATCGAATCTTTACCTCAAACTTGGGTAATTAAACCGTCGCTGTTGGTCCGTCACTGCTCTTACGTGTCGGGTGCGTGCTAGCCGGTGTAGAGCCGGGGTCTTCACTTGTTCTTCACCATTCTTCACTTGTTCTTCACCATTCTTCACTTGTTCTTTACCATTCTTCACTCCTTCTTTACCATTCTTCACTTGTTCTTCACTATTCTTTATTTTCTCTTCACCATTCTTCACCATTCTTCACTTGTTCTTCACCATTCTTCACTTGCTCTTCACCATTCTTCACTTGTTCTTTACCATTCTTCACTATTTTTTATTTTCTCTTCACCATTCTTCACCATTCTTCACTTGTTCTTCACCATTCTTCACTTGCTCATCACCATTCTTCACTTGTTCTTTACCATTCTTCACTTGTTCTTCACCATTCTTCACTCCTTCTTTACCATTCTTCACTTGTTACTTGGGTCCGACTCCGATACCTCATTCGCTATCGGTCAGTAAATGCATGAACAGAGCGTTGCCGACGTGGTCTTCGATGAATTCACGGTGAAACAACGTCGACGGAAGTCATCTTCTATTGTATTTCTGTATTTGTTGGCGCCGCCTAGGCAGCGCCGTTCCAAAATTTGGGTTTGGCAAGGCCACATGTTTCCATGAGCCAGATCGAATCTTTACCTCAAACTTGGGTAATTAAACCGTCGCTGTTGGTCCGTCACTGCTCTTACGTGTCGGGTGCGTGCTAGCCGGTGTAGAGCCGGGGTCTTCACTTGTTCTTCACCATTCTTCACTTGTTCTTCACCATTCTTCACTTGTTCTTTACCATTCTTCACTCCTTCTTTACCATTCTTCACTTGTTCTTCACTATTCTTTATTTTCTCTTCACCATTCTTCACCATTCTTCACTTGTTCTTCACCATTCTTCACTTGCTCTTCACCATTCTTCACTTGTTCTTTACCATTCTTCACTATTTTTTTATTTTCTCTTCACCATTCTTCACCATTCTTCACTTGTTCTTCACCATTCTTCACTTGCTCTTCACCATTCTTCACTTGTTCTTTACCATTCTTCACTTGTTCTTCACCATTCTTCACTCCTTCTTTACCATTCTTCACTTGTTACTTGGGTCCGACTCCGATACCTCATTCGCTATCGGTCAGTAAATGCATGAACAGAGCGTTGCCGACGTGGTCTTCGATGAATTCACGGTGAAACAACGTCGACGGAAGTCATCTTCTATTGTATTTCTGTATTTGTTGGCGCCGCCTAGGCAGCGCCGTTCCAAAATTTGGGTTTGGCAAGGCCACATGTTTCCATGAGCCAGATCGAATCTTTACCTAAACTTGGGTAATTAAACCGTCGCTGACAAACCTGCGTATCATTTACCAGGAGGGTGCATTTTAGCGCTCGCGAAATGACATAGTTTCGTACTGGAAATTGCACGAAATACATGTTTAGAGGCTCAGACGATGATATCTGGCCTGTCACTATTATGACAAGAATAATCTCTGAGGACAAAATACATGTATAGAGGCTCGTATCTGGAGGTTGTTGATGCGTACTGCATGGATAAGTTCATGTTTTATAGAGTGGTCCGGATTATCCGGACCATTGCTTTATAGAGTGGTCCGGATTATCCGGACCGTCCGGATTATCCGGACCATTGCTTTATAGAGTGGTCCGGATTATCCGGACCGTCCGGAATATCCGGACCAGTGCGTTATAGAGTGGTCCGGATAATCCGGACGGTCCGGAATATCCGGACCAGTGCGTTATAGAGTGGTCCGGATTATCCGGACCGTCCGGATTATCCGGACCATTGCTTTATAGAGTGGTCCGGATTATCCGGACCGTCCGGATTATCCGGACCATTGCTTTATAGAGTGGTCCGGATTATCCGGACCGTCCGGATTATCCGGACCATTGCTTTATAGAGTGGTCCGGATTATCCGGACCGTCCGGAATATCCGGACCAGTGCGTTATAGAGTGGTCCGGATTATCCGGACCGTCCGGATTATCCGGACCATTGCGTTATAGAGTGGACCGGATTATCCGGACCGTCCGGATTATCCGGACCATTGCGTTATAGAGTGGTCCGGATTATCCGGACCGTCCGGATTATCCGGACCATTGCGTTATAGAGTGGACCGGATTATCCGGACCGTCCGGATTATCCGGACCATTGCGTTATAGAGTGGACCGGATTATCCGGGCCGTCCGGATTATCCGGACCATTGCTTTATAGAGTGGACCGGATTATCCGGGCCGTCCGGATTATCCGGACCATTGCTTTATAGAGTGGTCCGGATTATCCGGGCCGTCCGGATTATCCGGACCATTGCTTTATAGAGTGGTCCGGATTATCCGGACCATTGCTTTATAGAGTGGACCGGATTATCCGGACCGTCCGGATTATCCGGACCATTGCTTTATAGAGTGGTCCGGATTATCCGGACCGTCCGGATTATCCGGACCATTGCTTTATAGAGTGGTCCGGATTATCCGGACCGTCCGGAATATCCGGACCAGTGCGTTATAGAGTGGTCCGGATTATCCGGACCGTCCGGATTATCCGGATCATTGCTTTATCGAGTGGTCCGGATTATCCGGACCGTCCGGATTATCCGGATCATTGCTTTATCGAGTGGTCCGGATTATCCGGACCATTGCTTTATAGAGTGGTCCGGATTATCCGGACCGTCCGGAATATCCGGACCAGTGCGTTATAGAGTGGTCCGGATTATCCGGACCGCCCGGATTATACGGACCATTGCGTTATAGAGTGGACCGGATTATCCGGACCGTCCGGATTATCCGGACCATTGCTTTATAGAGTGGTCCGGATTATCCGGACCGTCCGGAATATCCGGACCAGTGCGTTATAGAGTGGTCCGGATTATCCGGACCGCCCGGATTATACGGACCATTGCGTTATAGAGTGGACCGGATTATCCGGACCGTCCGGATTATCCGGACCATTGCTTTATAGAGTGGTCAGGATTATCCGGACCATTGCGTTATAGAGTGGTCCGGATTATCCGGACCACTCTATAAAGCATGCAAGAAGCTGCAGACTGAAGTGCAGGGCGAGTTCGGCTGTGGGATCGCGGCGGGCCGTTTTCGTCCTCAAAAACCTCGTAAAAGACGTGATTTAAGAGCACAGGGCGATGCGCAACGGGCCGGCGAATCGATCTACGCCGGTTAGAAGTCGGTACGACCATTTTGAACCGAGTTATGGCCGTTTGAGTGGATCTCACTCGGTGGAGTGACGTGTGGTTACGGTATACGCTTGTAAATTGTCATTTCCATCCATTGAAGACAACGACGATTTTTCGAATTATAACTGCCAGTTTACTAGACCTGTAAATGTTAGAATAATGGCGGAATGAGCGTACCTTCGGAAATTCCGAGAGAACAAATTTCAAAATTAATTTTGAAAAAAAGCTTTCGGAAATTCCGACAGCACATTTCGGAATTTCCGAAGGACCATGCTCATAATGTAACAATTCTCTATTTACCATCTGTACCATTTTGAACCGAGTTATGGCCGTCGACGTGGTCTTCGATTAATTCACGGTGAAACAACGTCGACGGAAGTCCACTTCTCTTACATATATGAGAGGAATCGCCAGAAAATCGACCATTCAAGGGGGTCGGCGGCGGTAGAAAATTTTGCCTAGCTGAAAAGTTCAGAGAAAGTACTTTTTATGATGCTCTATCGAACTGCGTCGGCCGTTTTTGCATATCTCAACTCATTTTCGGATGGCGGATGATCGGAGCGGTCGCACTAAGGGATTTTACATGAAATCAGGCTCACAAGAATGGTCATAACTTTGTTCAAAATGAAGATATTCACATTTCCAAAGAAGTGATCGATAGAGAAGAACTCGGCCAAGATTTTTTCTAATTGTGTCATCATTCCAGGACCACGCGCTGAGGCGGGGTGGTCGCTTTTCCGATAAAATGGCATAACTATTCAAAACGGAAGTTGCCCAACAAGCGACTATGCGGCTTTTGTAGCACGTATATGTATGTAGAAGATCTGAAAAAATCGTAGAGATCGAGAGGTGGGAACAAAAAAAGCGCTGATTCTTGTGCGCCGGTCTACATATAAGTACCCCATAACATGATCCCATACTCTTCATATTAGTTCCAAAAGTACCCAATAGCGTCCAAAATTCTTGAAAAACATTGTTAAGAACACTAACACTGGAATTGAGGCCATATTTTTAGAGAAAAGTGTCGCCTTATCATGCACAGTCCGAAAATTTAAAATCGCCGCTTTTTCTTATCTCAACTTCGAATGATGATCGGAATAGAACAGTTCTGTTTCAGGAGACCCCCTGAGATGTCTGAAAACTGTTTAAGCAAAAAGGGCATCAATGAAGATGGTTTTCTATGTGTGGAGATCTTGAACTTTCAAAATATCGCAAATAAGGCTAGAATTGTGCTACCGAACTGTAACCAAGACTAAAATGTAGCCATTGATGTCCTGAACATTTTCTCTGTTGACAGTATGATCCTATCTCATCTCTGCGACGAGCTACAGGGCCTAGAAGAAGGCGAGATTGCGTGGAGAGCGCGCGCGCGAGAGCGGGTGAAGAGAGGAGAGAGCGAGAGAGCACACAAGGTGAGAGAGTGCAGACAAGCAGAGCGCGCGTTCTCGGGCTATTTTTCGGGGTTTCTATGCCATGTAGCTCGTCGCAGAGATGAGATAGGATCACACTGTCAACAGAGAAAATGTTCAGGACATCAATGGCTACATTTTAGTCTTGGTTACAGTTCGGTAGCACAATTCTAGCCTTATTTGCGATATTTTGAAAGTTCAAGATCTCCACACATAGAAAACCATCTTCATTGATGCCCTTTTTGCTTAAACAGTTTTCAGACATCTCAGGGGGTCTCCTGAAACAGAACTGTTCTATTCCGATCATCATTCGAAGTTGAGATAAGAAAAAGCGGCGATTTTAAATTTCCCGACTGTGCATGATAAGGCGACACTTTTCTCTAAAAATATGGCCTCAATTCCAGTGTTAGTGTTCTTAACAATGTTTTTCAAGAATTTTGGACGCTATTGGGTACTTTTGGAACTAATATGAAGAGTATGGGATCATGTTATGGGATACTTATATGTAGACCGGCGCACAAGAATCAGCGCTTTTTTTGTTCCCACCTCTCGATCTCTACGATTTTTTTAGATCTTCTACATACATATACGTGCTACAAAAGCCGCATAGTCGCTTGTTGGGCAACTTCCGTTTTGAATAGTTATGCCATTTTATCGGAAAAGCGACCACCCCGCCTCAGCGCGTGGTCCTGGAATGATGACGCAATTAGAGAAAATCTTGGCCGAGTTCTTCTCTATCGATCACTTCTTTGGAAATGTGAATATCTTCATTTTGAACAAAGTTATGACCATTCTTGTGAGCCTGATTTCATGTAAAATCCCTTAGTGCGACCGCTCCGATCATCCGCCATCCGAAAATGAGTTGAGATATGCAAAAACGGCCGACGCAGTTCGATAGAGCATCATAAAAAGTACTTTCTTTCAGTTTTTCATCCAGATTGGTGGTACACATTTCTACCGCCGCGGAGTGGTCAATTCTCTGGCGATTCCTCTCATATATTTCTGTATTTGTTGGCGCCGCCTAGGCAGCGCCGTTCCAAAATTTGGGTTTGGCAAGGCCACATGTTTCCATGAGCCAGATCGAATCTTTACCTAAACTTGGGTAATTAAACCGTCGCTGACAAACCTGCGTATCATTTACCAGGAGGGTGCATTTTAGCGCTCGCGAAATGACATAGTTTCGTACTGGAAATTGCACGAAATACATGTTTAGAGGCTCAGACGATGATATCTGGCCTGTCACTATTATGACAAGAATAATCTCTGAGGACAAAATACATGTATAGAGGCTCGTATCTGGAGGTTGTTGATGCGTACTGCATGGATAAGTTCATGTTTTATAGAGTGGTCCGGATTATCCGGACCGTCCGGATTATCCGGACCATTGCTTTATAGAGTGGTCCGGATTATCCGGACCGTCCGGATTATCCGGACCATTGCTTTATAGAGTGGTCCGGATTATCCGGACCGTCCGGAATATCCGGACCAGTGCGTTATAGAGTGGTCCGGATTATCCGGACCGTCCGGATTATCCGGACCATTGCGTTATAGAGTGGACCGGATTATCCGGACCGTCCGGATTATCCGGACCATTGCTTTATAGAGTGGTCCGGATTATCCGGACCATTGCTTTATAGAGTGGACCAGATTATCCGGACCGTCCGGATTATCCGGATCATTGCTTTATCGAGTGGTCCGGATTATCCGGACCGTCCGGATTATCCGGACCGTCCGGATTATCCGGACCATTGCTTTATAGAGTGGTCCGGATTATCCGGACCGTCCGGATTATCCGGACCATTGCTTTATAGAGTGGTCCGGATTATCCGGACCGTCCGGAATATCCGGACCAGTGCGTTATAGAGTGGTCCGGATTATCCGGACCGCCCGGATTATACGGACCATTGCGTTATAGAGTGGACCGGATTATCCGGACCGTCCGGATTATCCGGACCATTGCTTTATAGAGTGGTCCGGATTATCCGGACCATTGCGTTATAGAGTGGTCCGGATTATCCGGACCACTCTATAAAGCATGCAAGAAGCTGCAGACTGAAGTGCAGGGCGAGTTCGGCTGTGGGATCGCGGCGGGCCGTTTTCGTCCTCAAAAACCTCGTAAAAGACGTGATTTAAGAGCACAGGGCGATGCGCAACGGGCCGGCGAATCGATCTACGCCGGTTAGAAGTCGGTACGACCATTTTGAACCGAGTTATGGCCGTTTGAGTGGATCTCACTCGGTGGAATGACGTGTGGTTACGGTATACGCTTGTAAATTGTCATTTCCATCCATTGAAGACAACGACGATTTTTCGAATTATAACTGCCAGTTTACTAGACCTGTAAATGTTAGAATAATGGCGGAATGAGCGTACCTTCGGAAATTCCGAGAGAACAAATTTCAAAATTAATTTTGAAAAAAAGCTTTCGGAAATTCCGACAGCACATTTCGGAATTTCCGAAGGACCATGCTCATAATGTAACAATTCTCTATTTACCATCTGTACCATTTTGAACCGAGTTATGGCCGTCGACGTGGTCTTCGATTAATTCACGGTGAAACAACGTCGACGGAAGTCCACTTCTCTTACATATATATTTCTGTATTTGTTGGCGCCGCCTAGGCAGCGCCGTTCCAAAATTTGGGTTTGGCAAGGCCACATGTTTCCATGAGCCAGATCGAATCTTTACCTCAAACTTGGGTAATTAAACCGTCGCTGTTGGTCCGTCACTGCTCTTACGTGTCGGGTGCGTGCTAGCCGGTGTAGAGCCGGGGTCTTCACTTGTTCTTCACCATTCTTCACTTGTTCTTCACCATTCTTCACTTGTTCTTTACCATTCTTCACTCCTTCTTTACCATTCTTCACTTGTTCTTCACTATTCTTTATTTTCTCTTCACCATTCTTCACCATTCTTCACTTGTTCTTCACCATTCTTCACTTGCTCTTCACCATTCTTCACTTGTTCTTTACCATTCTTCACTATTTTTTATTTTCTCTTCACCATTCTTCACCATTCTTCACTTGTTCTTCACCATTCTTCACTTGCTCTTCACCATTCTTCACTTGTTCTTTACCATTCTTCACTTGTTCTTCACCATTCTTCACTCCTTCTTTACCATTCTTCACTTGTTACTTGGGTCCGACTCCGATACCTCATTCGCTATCGGTCAGTAAATGCATGAACAGAGCGTTGCCGACGTGGTCTTCGATGAATTCACGGTGAAACAACGTCGACGGAAGTCATCTTCTATTGTATTTCTGTATTTGTTGGCGCCGCCTAGGCAGCGCCGTTCCAAAATTTGGGTTTGGCAAGGCCACATGTTTCCATGAGCCAGATCGAATCTTTACCTCAAACTTGGGTAATTAAACCGTCGCTGTTGGTCCGTCACTGCTCTTACGTGTCGGGTGCGTGCTAGCCGGTGTAGAGCCGGGGTCTTCACTTGTTCTTCACCATTCTTCACTTGTTCTTCACCATTCTTCACTTGTTCTTTACCATTCTTCACTCCTTCTTTACCATTCTTCACTTGTTCTTCACTATTCTTTATTTTCTCTTCACCATTCTTCACCATTCTTCACTTGTTCTTCACCATTCTTCACTTGCTCTTCACCATTCTTCACTTGTTCTTTACCATTCTTCACTATTTTTTATTTTCTCTTCACCATTCTTCACCATTCTTCACTTGTTCTTCACCATTCTTCACTTGCTCTTCACCATTCTTCACTTGTTCTTTACCATTCTTCACTTGTTCTTCACCATTCTTCACTCCTTCTTTACCATTCTTCACTTGTTACTTGGGTCCGACTCCGATACCTCATTCGCTATCGGTCAGTAAATGCATGAACAGAGCGTTGCCGACGTGGTCTTCGATGAATTCACGGTGAAACAACGTCGACGGAAGTCATCTTCTATTGTATTTCTGTATTTGTTGGCGCCGCCTAGGCAGCGCCGTTCCAAAATTTGGGTTTGGCAAGGCCACATGTTTCCATGAGCCAGATCGAATCTTTACCTCAAACTTGGGTAATTAAACCGTCGCTGTTGGTCCGTCACTGCTCTTACGTGTCGGGTGCGTGCTAGCCGGTGTAGAGCCGGGGTCTTCACTTGTTCTTCACCATTCTTCACTTGTTCTTCACCATTCTTCACTTGTTCTTTACCATTCTTCACTCCTTCTTTACCATTCTTCACTTGTTCTTCACTATTCTTTATTTTCTCTTCACCATTCTTCACCATTCTTCACTTGTTCTTCACCATTCTTCACTTGCTCTTCACCATTCTTCACTTGTTCTTTACCATTCTTCACTATTTTTTATTTTCTCTTCACCATTCTTCACCATTCTTCACTTGTTCTTCACCATTCTTCACTTGCTCATCACCATTCTTCACTTGTTCTTTACCATTCTTCACTTGTTCTTCACCATTCTTCACTCCTTCTTTACCATTCTTCACTTGTTACTTGGGTCCGACTCCGATACCTCATTCGCTATCGGTCAGTAAATGCATGAACAGAGCGTTGCCGACGTGGTCTTCGATGAATTCACGGTGAAACAACGTCGACGGAAGTCATCTTCTATTGTATTTCTGTATTTGTTGGCGCCGCCTAGGCAGCGCCGTTCCAAAATTTGGGTTTGGCAAGGCCACATGTTTCCATGAGCCAGATCGAATCTTTACCTCAAACTTGGGTAATTAAACCGTCGCTGTTGGTCCGTCACTGCTCTTACGTGTCGGGTGCGTGCTAGCCGGTGTAGAGCCGGGGTCTTCACTTGTTCTTCACCATTCTTCACTTGTTCTTCACCATTCTTCACTTGTTCTTTACCATTCTTCACTCCTTCTTTACCATTCTTCACTTGTTCTTCACTATTCTTTATTTTCTCTTCACCATTCTTCACCATTCTTCACTTGTTCTTCACCATTCTTCACTTGCTCTTCACCATTCTTCACTTGTTCTTTACCATTCTTCACTATTTTTTTATTTTCTCTTCACCATTCTTCACCATTCTTCACTTGTTCTTCACCATTCTTCACTTGCTCTTCACCATTCTTCACTTGTTCTTTACCATTCTTCACTTGTTCTTCACCATTCTTCACTCCTTCTTTACCATTCTTCACTTGTTACTTGGGTCCGACTCCGATACCTCATTCGCTATCGGTCAGTAAATGCATGAACAGAGCGTTGCCGACGTGGTCTTCGATGAATTCACGGTGAAACAACGTCGACGGAAGTCATCTTCTATTGTATTTCTGTATTTGTTGGCGCCGCCTAGGCAGCGCCGTTCCAAAATTTGGGTTTGGCAAGGCCACATGTTTCCATGAGCCAGATCGAATCTTTACCTAAACTTGGGTAATTAAACCGTCGCTGACAAACCTGCGTATCATTTACCAGGAGGGTGCATTTTAGCGCTCGCGAAATGACATAGTTTCGTACTGGAAATTGCACGAAATACATGTTTAGAGGCTCAGACGATGATATCTGGCCTGTCACTATTATGACAAGAATAATCTCTGAGGACAAAATACATGTATAGAGGCTCGTATCTGGAGGTTGTTGATGCGTACTGCATGGATAAGTTCATGTTTTATAGAGTGGTCCGGATTATCCGGACCATTGCTTTATAGAGTGGTCCGGATTATCCGGACCGTCCGGATTATCCGGACCATTGCTTTATAGAGTGGTCCGGATTATCCGGACCGTCCGGAATATCCGGACCAGTGCGTTATAGAGTGGTCCGGATAATCCGGACGGTCCGGAATATCCGGACCAGTGCGTTATAGAGTGGTCCGGATTATCCGGACCGTCCGGATTATCCGGACCATTGCTTTATAGAGTGGTCCGGATTATCCGGACCGTCCGGATTATCCGGACCATTGCTTTATAGAGTGGTCCGGATTATCCGGACCGTCCGGATTATCCGGACCATTGCTTTATAGAGTGGTCCGGATTATCCGGACCGTCCGGAATATCCGGACCAGTGCGTTATAGAGTGGTCCGGATTATCCGGACCGTCCGGATTATCCGGACCATTGCGTTATAGAGTGGACCGGATTATCCGGACCGTCCGGATTATCCGGACCATTGCGTTATAGAGTGGTCCGGATTATCCGGACCGTCCGGATTATCCGGACCATTGCGTTATAGAGTGGACCGGATTATCCGGACCGTCCGGATTATCCGGACCATTGCGTTATAGAGTGGACCGGATTATCCGGGCCGTCCGGATTATCCGGACCATTGCTTTATAGAGTGGACCGGATTATCCGGGCCGTCCGGATTATCCGGACCATTGCTTTATAGAGTGGTCCGGATTATCCGGGCCGTCCGGATTATCCGGACCATTGCTTTATAGAGTGGTCCGGATTATCCGGACCATTGCTTTATAGAGTGGACCGGATTATCCGGACCGTCCGGATTATCCGGACCATTGCTTTATAGAGTGGTCCGGATTATCCGGACCGTCCGGATTATCCGGACCATTGCTTTATAGAGTGGTCCGGATTATCCGGACCGTCCGGAATATCCGGACCAGTGCGTTATAGAGTGGTCCGGATTATCCGGACCGTCCAGATTATCCGGATCATTGCTTTATCGAGTGGTCCGGATTATCCGGACCGTCCGGATTATCCGGATCATTGCTTTATCGAGTGGTCCGGATTATCCGGACCATTGCTTTATAGAGTGGTCCGGATTATCCGGACCGTCCGGAATATCCGGACCAGTGCGTTATAGAGTGGTCCGGATTATCCGGACCGCCCGGATTATACGGACCATTGCGTTATAGAGTGGACCGGATTATCCGGACCGTCCGGATTATCCGGACCATTGCTTTATAGAGTGGTCCGGATTATCCGGACCGTCCGGAATATCCGGACCAGTGCGTTATAGAGTGGTCCGGATTATCCGGACCGCCCGGATTATACGGACCATTGCGTTATAGAGTGGACCGGATTATCCGGACCGTCCGGATTATCCGGACCATTGCTTTATAGAGTGGTCAGGATTATCCGGACCATTGCGTTATAGAGTGGTCCGGATTATCCGGACCACTCTATAAAGCATGCAAGAAGCTGCAGACTGAAGTGCAGGGCGAGTTCGGCTGTGGGATCGCGGCGGGCCGTTTTC
Organism: Pristionchus exspectatus; assembly: GCA_911812115.1. Taxonomy (NCBI): domain Eukaryota; kingdom Metazoa; phylum Nematoda; class Chromadorea; order Rhabditida; family Neodiplogasteridae; genus Pristionchus; species Pristionchus exspectatus. The sequence continues at coordinate 28,937,323 of OU461583.1, read as the reverse complement.
GTCCTCAAAAACCTCGTAAAAGACGTGATTTAAGAGCACAGGGCGATGCGCAACGGGCCGGCGAATCGATCTACGCCGGTTAGAAGTCGGTACGACCATTTTGAACCGAGTTATGGCCGTTTGAGTGGATCTCACTCGGTGGAGTGACGTGTGGTTACGGTATACGCTTGTAAATTGTCATTTCCATCCATTGAAGACAACGACGATTTTTCGAATTATAACTGCCAGTTTACTAGACCTGTAAATGTTAGAATAATGGCGGAATGAGCGTACCTTCGGAAATTCCGAGAGAACAAATTTCAAAATTAATTTTGAAAAAAAGCTTTCGGAAATTCCGACAGCACATTTCGGAATTTCCGAAGGACCATGCTCATAATGTAACAATTCTCTATTTACCATCTGTACCATTTTGAACCGAGTTATGGCCGTCGACGTGGTCTTCGATTAATTCACGGTGAAACAACGTCGACGGAAGTCCACTTCTCTTACATATATGAGAGGAATCGCCAGAAAATCGACCATTCAAGGGGGGTCGGCGGCGGTAGAAAATTTTGCCTAGCTGAAAAGTTCAGAGAAAGTACTTTTTATGATGCTCTATCGAACTGCGTCGGCCGTTTTTGCATATCTCAACTCATTTTCGGATGGCGGATGATCGGAGCGGTCGCACTAAGGGATTTTACATGAAATCAGGCTCACAAGAATGGTCATAACTTTGTTCAAAATGAAGATATTCACATTTCCAAAGAAGTGATCGATAGAGAAGAACTCGGCCAAGATTTTTTCTAATTGTGTCATCATTCCAGGACCACGCGCTGAGGCGGGGTGGTCGCTTTTCCGATAAAATGGCATAACTATTCAAAACGGAAGTTGCCCAACAAGCGACTATGCGGCTTTTGTAGCACGTATATGTATGTAGAAGATCTGAAAAAATCGTAGAGATCGAGAGGTGGGAACAAAAAAAGCGCTGATTCTTGTGCGCCGGTCTACATATAAGTACCCCATAACATGATCCCATACTCTTCATATTAGTTCCAAAAGTACCCAATAGCGTCCAAAATTCTTGAAAAACATTGTTAAGAACACTAACACTGGAATTGAGGCCATATTTTTAGAGAAAAGTGTCGCCTTATCATGCACAGTCCGAAAATTTAAAATCGCCGCTTTTTCTTATCTCAACTTCGAATGATGATCGGAATAGAACAGTTCTGTTTCAGGAGACCCCCTGAGATGTCTGAAAACTGTTTAAGCAAAAAGGGCATCAATGAAGATGGTTTTCTATGTGTGGAGATCTTGAACTTTCAAAATATCGCAAATAAGGCTAGAATTGTGCTACCGAACTGTAACCAAGACTAAAATGTAGCCATTGATGTCCTGAACATTTTCTCTGTTGACAGTATGATCCTATCTCATCTCTGCGACGAGCTACAGGGCCTAGAAGAAGGCGAGATTGCGTGGAGAGCGCGCGCGCGAGAGCGGGTGAAGAGAGGAGAGAGCGAGAGAGCACACAAGGTGAGAGAGTGCAGACAAGCAGAGCGCGCGTTCTCGGGCTATTTTTCGGGGTTTCTATGCCATGTAGCTCGTCGCAGAGATGAGATAGGATCACACTGTCAACAGAGAAAATGTTCAGGACATCAATGGCTACATTTTAGTCTTGGTTACAGTTCGGTAGCACAATTCTAGCCTTATTTGCGATATTTTGAAAGTTCAAGATCTCCACACATAGAAAACCATCTTCATTGATGCCCTTTTTGCTTAAACAGTTTTCAGACATCTCAGGGGGTCTCCTGAAACAGAACTGTTCTATTCCGATCATCATTCGAAGTTGAGATAAGAAAAAGCGGCGATTTTAAATTTCCCGACTGTGCATGATAAGGCGACACTTTTCTCTAAAAATATGGCCTCAATTCCAGTGTTAGTGTTCTTAACAATGTTTTTCAAGAATTTTGGACGCTATTGGGTACTTTTGGAACTAATATGAAGAGTATGGGATCATGTTATGGGATACTTATATGTAGACCGGCGCACAAGAATCAGCGCTTTTTTTGTTCCCACCTCTCGATCTCTACGATTTTTTTAGATCTTCTACATACATATACGTGCTACAAAAGCCGCATAGTCGCTTGTTGGGCAACTTCCGTTTTGAATAGTTATGCCATTTTATCGGAAAAGCGACCACCCCGCCTCAGCGCGTGGTCCTGGAATGATGACGCAATTAGAGAAAATCTTGGCCGAGTTCTTCTCTATCGATCACTTCTTTGGAAATGTGAATATCTTCATTTTGAACAAAGTTATGACCATTCTTGTGAGCCTGATTTCATGTAAAATCCCTTAGTGCGACCGCTCCGATCATCCGCCATCCGAAAATGAGTTGAGATATGCAAAAACGGCCGACGCAGTTCGATAGAGCATCATAAAAAGTACTTTCTTTCAGTTTTTCATCCAGATTGGTGGTACACATTTCTACCGCCGCGGAGTGGTCAATTCTCTGGCGATTCCTCTCATATATTTCTGTATTTGTTGGCGCCGCCTAGGCAGCGCCGTTCCAAAATTTGGGTTTGGCAAGGCCACATGTTTCCATGAGCCAGATCGAATCTTTACCTAAACTTGGGTAATTAAACCGTCGCTGACAAACCTGCGTATCATTTACCAGGAGGGTGCATTTTAGCGCTCGCGAAATGACATAGTTTCGTACTGGAAATTGCACGAAATACATGTTTAGAGGCTCAGACGATGATATCTGGCCTGTCACTATTATGACAAGAATAATCTCTGAGGACAAAATACATGTATAGAGGCTCGTATCTGGAGGTTGTTGATGCGTACTGCATGGATAAGTTCATGTTTTATAGAGTGGTCCGGATTATCCGGACCGTCCGGATTATCCGGACCATTGCTTTATAGAGTGGTCCGGATTATCCGGACCGTCCGGATTATCCGGACCATTGCTTTATAGAGTGGTCCGGATTATCCGGACCGTCCGGAATATCCGGACCAGTGCGTTATAGAGTGGTCCGGATTATCCGGACCGTCCGGATTATCCGGACCATTGCGTTATAGAGTGGACCGGATTATCCGGACCGTCCGGATTATCCGGACCATTGCTTTATAGAGTGGTCCGGATTATCCGGACCATTGCTTTATAGAGTGGACCAGATTATCCGGACCGTCCGGATTATCCGGATCATTGCTTTATCGAGTGGTCCGGATTATCCGGACCGTCCGGATTATCCGGACCGTCCGGATTATCCGGACCATTGCTTTATAGAGTGGTCCGGATTATCCGGACCGTCCGGATTATCCGGACCATTGCTTTATAGAGTGGTCCGGATTATCCGGACCGTCCGGAATATCCGGACCAGTGCGTTATAGAGTGGTCCGGATTATCCGGACCGCCCGGATTATACGGACCATTGCGTTATAGAGTGGACCGGATTATCCGGACCGTCCGGATTATCCGGACCATTGCTTTATAGAGTGGTCCGGATTATCCGGACCATTGCGTTATAGAGTGGTCCGGATTATCCGGACCACTCTATAAAGCATGCAAGAAGCTGCAGACTGAAGTGCAGGGCGAGTTCGGCTGTGGGATCGCGGCGGGCCGTTTTCGTCCTCAAAAACCTCGTAAAAGACGTGATTTAAGAGCACAGGGCGATGCGCAACGGGCCGGCGAATCGATCTACGCCGGTTAGAAGTCGGTACGACCATTTTGAACCGAGTTATGGCCGTTTGAGTGGATCTCACTCGGTGGAATGACGTGTGGTTACGGTATACGCTTGTAAATTGTCATTTCCATCCATTGAAGACAACGACGATTTTTCGAATTATAACTGCCAGTTTACTAGACCTGTAAATGTTAGAATAATGGCGGAATGAGCGTACCTTCGGAAATTCCGAGAGAACAAATTTCAAAATTAATTTTGAAAAAAAGCTTTCGGAAATTCCGACAGCACATTTCGGAATTTCCGAAGGACCATGCTCATAATGTAACAATTCTCTATTTACCATCTGTACCATTTTGAACCGAGTTATGGCCGTCGACGTGGTCTTCGATTAATTCACGGTGAAACAACGTCGACGGAAGTCCACTTCTCTTACATATATATTTCTGTATTTGTTGGCGCCGCCTAGGCAGCGCCGTTCCAAAATTTGGGTTTGGCAAGGCCACATGTTTCCATGAGCCAGATCGAATCTTTACCTAAACTTGGGTAATTAAACCGTCGCTGACAAACCTGCGTATCATTTACCAGGAGGGTGCATTTTAGCGCTCGCGAAATGACATAGTTTCGTACTGGAAATTGCACGAAATACATGTTTAGAGGCTCAGACGATGATATCTGGCCTGTCACTATTATGACAAGAATAATCTCTGAGGACAAAATACATGTATAGAGGCTCGTATCTGGAGGTTGTTGATGCGTACTGCATGGATAAGTTCATGTTTTATAGAGTGGTCCGGATTATCCGGACCGTCCGGATTATCCGGACCATTGCTTTATAGAGTGGTCCGGATTATCCGGACCGTCCGGATTATCCGGACCATTGCTTTATAGAGTGGTCCGGATTATCCGGACCGTCCGGAATATCCGGACCAGTGCGTTATAGAGTGGTCCGGATTATCCGGACCATTGCTTTATAGAGTGGACCGGATTATCCGGACCGTCCGGATTATCCGGACCATTGCTTTATAGAGTGGTCCGGATTATCCGGACCATTGCTTTATAGAGTGGTCCGGATTATCCGGACCGCCCGGATTATCCGGACCATTGCGTTATAGAGTGGACCGGATTATCCGGACCGTCCGGATTATCCGGACCATTGCTTTATAGAGTGGTCCGGATTATCCGGACCATTGCTTTATAGAGTGGTCCGGATTATCCGGACCATTGCTTTATAGAGTGGACCGGATTATCCGGACCGTCCGGATTATCCGGATCATTGCTTTATCAAGTGGTCCGGATTATCCGGACCGTCCGGATTATCCGGACCATTGCTTTATAGAGTGGTCCGGACTATCCGGACCGTTCGGATTATCCGGACCATTGCTTTATAGAGTGGTCCGGATTATCCGGACCGTCCGGAATATCCGGACCAGTGCGTTATAGAGTGGTCCGGATTATCCGGACCGCCCGGATTATACGGACCATTGCGTTATAGAGTGGACCGGATTATCCGGACCATTGCTTTATAGAGTGGTCCGGATTATCCGGACCGTCCGGAATATCCGGACCAGTGCGTTATAAAGTGGTCCGGATTATCCGGACCGCCCGGATTATCCGGACCGCCCGGATTATCCGGACCATTGCGTTATAGAGTGGACCGGATTATCCGGACCGTCCGGATTATCCGGACCATTGCTTTATAGAGTGGTCCGGATTATCCGGACCATTGCGTTATAGAGTGGTCCGGATTATCCGGACCACTCTATAAAGCATGCAAGAAGCTGCAGACTGAAGTGCAGGGCGAGTTCGGCTGTGGGATCGCGGCGGGCCGTTTTCGTCCTCAAAAACCTCGTAAAAGACGTGATTTAAAGAAGGAGGGGCACGACCATTTGGGTCATATAGACTGGCAGTGTAGGGCGATAGGGAATGCCCACCCGATCAGAGATTGCTTTATCCGAAGTTCTACAAACGTCTTTGAAGCCAGCTATGAATTATCAAAGTTTGGGCTAGGGGGCAGGCAATTTGGATACTGTACAATGATATTGATTGAATGGGTGCGATTATCGAAAAAGTAGCAAACAGCAATAAACTAATCGCATTGGTCGGGAACCGAACCAACAACTGCTCGCTTTCAAGCCAGCAACTTTACCATTGCGCCACGGAGGGTGATGAGTGCTTGCTACTCCTGAGGGTATGTATACCGTAAAAACGAGCGTTTCGCTGATACATACGGGTTTCGATCAACAAGCTCGTCAAATTTCCAAGATGTTTCGTGAAGCAAAGCATGCAGACACGATTTGTTCGTCTACAGTAACCTACGATAATATCTATTCATTCCTATCTATTCACGACGAATTAAACGTGATCACGTCGTTTTGAAATGATTCGACTAATTGGATTTAAAAAATCAAAACTTCTGTATTTTTCTACCAGTTAGCCGTCTTGCTACCGTATTCTATGGGGTTACTGACTCATGAAATGATATGTTGATGCACATTTGATAGATAGCGATAACAAATTTATCTTACAAAACAATAGTAACAAGTTAAATGAGTGGTTGGGGGCAGCCTCCTCCTCGGCCTCGAGGGCCTTCTTCTCTTCGGTGGTCTGGAAGCGACCGTGGCCGAACTTGGACGAGGTGTCGATGAACTTGAGGGTGATCTTCTCGAAGGCAACACGCTTGGTGACCTGGAATATAGGAATATAAGGAAGAATATTTATTAGAAATGCCATAGTGTAATGAACCACAGTGAACTGCTAAATATGCTCAGAAACGGGCATGGGGGCATATCAGCAAAACGGGCATATCAGCAAAGACCATTATGTCCACTACTTTTATTGTGGCAAGCGTCACAGCTTTTCATGAGCAAAATAAAACATTGTACAATGCTAACCTTGCGGAGACCCTTGTGGGTCTTGCGAGGAAGCTTCTTGGAGTGCCATCTGGAAGTCACACCCTTGAATCCCTTTCTGAGGGTAACACCGATGGTGTCGACCATCTCATCCTGGGCGAAGACATGGTCGATGACGACATGCAAGTAAGGCAAATTAATTTAATCATAATGATGAAACATCTATAACGCCATAATTAGAGTGTCGAAAACAACGGTTTGACGACTATCGACTAGTCAAAATGTTTTGTAACTCGCTAGGAATAAAAATATCTGAGGAAAAAGGTGAATGAATGAGAAAGAGGGTGACAAAATCGGACAGGCGACCAGTCTATCCATCATTATCAAATTTTATATAAATATTTGCAGAGGTTAAGCAAACCTGCTTCTCTAGACGCTCCTTGGCCCATCGACCTTGTCGGCGATGGATCATCCCGTTGAGCTGGATCTCCATAATGTGGGCCTTCTTGTTGCAGTGCTTGAGAAGCTTCTGCTGAAATTTGAACAAAATTAATAAATGAAAATAATAAGTTTATGCCACATATTGTCTTTCTTTGGTTGAGAAAGAAGGCAGCAGTGAACTGGATGCTATTCATCACCAAATCTCGCAGAGGCAGGGATGGGGCCGAGCCTGGCGTAACTAGTACAATCCATAACATTCATGTGGCAAGCACAGAGAAAGGATCCTAAGAGCAGCAAAACTCAAACACTCGTGGATTTTACTGCTAAATCTAAATATAAGACGTACCAGTTCTTGATCATGCGTCTGCGGAAGTCCTCAGACAGCTGCTCAGCGAACACGGACTTGAAGGGGCGGGGTCTCTTGGGGGTATCGATGTATCCGACGATTCCCGAGATGACCATGGGAGGGGTCTCGAGGATGGTGAAGGCCTCGACGACCTCCTTCTTGTTGACCTTCGATCCGGGCTTGTCGGACTATAAAACAAGTAATCATTACATTTTAATAACACGGAACACAAGTTTGATTCGGCTCAGAGGGAAGGCAATAGTACACTGGGTGTTGTTATTCAACAACTTGACTGACATTTACTTTATTCTACCTAAATCAATATTTTTATAATTATGCAAGATTTCACGACCTTTTTAAATAATCACGCTGTGACACCCTCCAATGGAACGACCGGTGGTGTGTTTCGGCCGCCAAGTTGCGCGCGCGGTTGGGAGGCCAATTTGGCGGGAAAATTGGCGCCAATTCAAATTTTTTATTTATTTTTTCAACTTTTTTCTTTATTTTTGTAATTAATTATCTCTCTGTTCTGTATCTGAAATCATCAAAAATATGCATGACTATATCATTTTCTTTAAAAATGTATTTTCTTTGTTTTTTATTATTTATTAAACAGGAATAAACCAATAAAGTTTATGAAAAGTCTAAAAAAGCATAAACCGATCAAAAATTAAGTGAAACCTAGTTATCTACCCACAAGCAACGTGGCAAAAAATTAACGCGAACAAAAATTGTTTTAAAAAAAAGAACTCTTGCACGGATTTGCCTTTAATATGCCTAAGTACGGTAAAAAAGCACACAACTACAGTATCTCGCAATTGTGCGCGCACATGGCGAAAGAGGCAGGGGAGGGGAGAGGCACAGCATGACACCGGTCGCCATGTCACACCGTGAATAATTAATAACAACAATTACCTTGATCCAGTTCGGCCGCAGGCAGCTTTCTGTTTTGCCCCATGCGGACACGCTGGAGGTCGAGCTGCCCTTAATCAGACGAATTCAGTTTTTGAAACCAATAAAATCGAGTAAATATGAATAAAAGAATCACGAAATTCGCGGGCAAGGAAATTCCAAACAAGAAATGGGGAGCACGTGACGACAGATCGGAAGTTTGAACACAAACGCGTTTTGTTGTGCGTTGGGGCGTAAATAATCATAGATTATCGAAAGACTGGCAGAACTGCAGTAAGAACACCAATTATGAACAAGAAATAGACTAGGATACCACAACGGGAATGAAAAAACAAATCGAATAAGGTGCACAAACGGGGCTCGTCTAAACTTCGTCCAATATATTTAGGGAGGGCAGCGTATGTTCCCGATGCGAAACGCGATACAGTATGCTAGCAACTTTTTTCAGCGAATCGAATATTGATTTTATTTTTTAGTCGTCTCCAAATTATTTATTTATTGACCATTTTTTGAATTTAATTATTATTTTCTCGCTAGCAAATAACTTTCACAGCTCAAAACTATCACATACGCCACATAGCCTGTGCTAATTCCCTCGATTTTTGTAAATATGAACACTTTAAAAAAATTTGGCTTTTAATTTTTTTCGATTTCGCTTTCCCGTTCCTACATTTGGCCTTCCCCCTCTAAGAAACCACTCTGAAATCATCACCTGGGTCCTCCCCCATCCTCACGTTACTTCCTTTCCCGGAATTTCTCTGCCGGAGGTACCGAAACCTAGATTTGTTTGTCGCGAATTCGCACGTGCACGCGATTTTCCGCTTTTGCCGAGCTCCCCTCGCTATGGTTGGGCTTCCCCCTCTACCAAACCGCTCTGAAATCATCGACTGGGTCCTCCCCCATCCTCCCGTTACTTCCTTTCCTGGAATTTCTCTGCCGGAGGTACCGAAACCTTGGGTTCTTTGGCGTGAATTCACCCGTGTACTCGATTTTCAGCCATTTCCGCAATCCTGTACGTACGGTTGGCCTTCCCCCTCTACCAAACCACTCTGATATGATCACATATGTCCTCCCCCATCCCCCGTTAGTAGCTGTCGCGAAAATTCTCTGCCGGAGACACTGAAATCTTTGGTTGTTTGTCGTGAATCCGCCCGCGCGCACGTTTTTTCGCAAGGTTTAGCCTTCCCGTCGCTATACTTGGCCTTCCCCCTCTACCAAACCGCTCGGAAATCATCGCCTATACCCTCCCCCGTCCCCCGTTGCCAGCTATCGCCTTAATTTTCTGCCGGAGGTACCGAAACCTTCGCTTGATTGTCCTGAGTTCTCCCCACGCCCGCGATTTTCCGATGTTTTCGCGCTCCCCTTCCGATACTAGACCTTCCCCCTTAACCAAACCACTTTGATATCATCACTTATACCCAAGCCCTCCCCCTCATTGGTAGATGTAGGGAATACTCTCTGTCGGAGATACCGAAACCTTGGTTTGAATCCACACGCACGAACGATTGACTAATATAAGCATAATAATAGCTTTCCTATTATTTCTGTATTCGAAATCGATCGGATTTATGTTGTAGACAGTCGAATCATATTCACAATCAAAAAATATTTATATATTTTTAAGTAATTACAATAAAATATAAAAAGGAAAATGCTAAATAATAAATATGTCCTAGCGCAAACTCGAGGAATCCTAAAGAGTACGGTAGGTGAGCATTTTCGTTCGTTGTTTTTGTGATTAGCATTATTATTGTTTTCGCTCATTTTTTCAAATTTTTATTTTTATATTATGATTCGGCACTATCGAATGCATAGGTCAAGCATAACTGGTTATTTATTCACTGCCTGTAAAAATTAGCTGCTGCCCTCCCTAAATATATTACAATTCTGAGCTTCAACCATGTTCAAAACTTATAATATGGAGTACTCAGCCTGCCCTAATGCATTCTAACATAAATTGAAACTAGAAATAGCGAGCAAAACGACGCAAAAATCAATTAAAGAACAAAGGAACCGCAGTGGCGAAAATCCGCAGTTACCGTACCTGCGAAAAAATTGAAAAACTATTGAAAACTGAAAAACTACAGTACCCGCGTTATAAACGCAAGCCAATCGCGGTGGGATATTTCGTTGATTGGTCGTGCCCCTCCTTCTTTAAGAGCACAGGGCGATGCGCAACGGGCCGGCGAATCGATCTACGCCGGTTAGAAGTCGGTACGACCATTTTGAACCGAGTTATGGCCGTTTGAGTGGATCTCACTCGGTGGAGTGACGTGTGGTTACGGTATACGCTTGTAAATTGTCATTTCCATCCATTGAAGACAACGACGATTTTTCGAATTATAACTGCCAGTTTACTAGACCTGTAAATGTTAGAATAATGGCGGAATGAGCGTACCTTCGGAAATTCCGAGAGAACAAATTTCAAAATTAATTTTGAAAAAAAGCTTTCGGAAATTCCGACAGCACATTTCGGAATTTCCGAAGGACCATGCTCATAATGTAACAATTCTCTATTTACCATCTGTACCATTTTGAACCGAGTTATGGCCGTCGACGTGGTCTTCGATTAATTCACGGTGAAACAACGTCGACGGAAGTCCACTTCTCTTACATATATATTTCTGTATTTGTTGGCGCCGCCTAGGCAGCGCCGTTCCAAAATTTGGGTTTGGCAAGGCCACATGTTTCCATGAGCCAGATCGAATCTTTACCTAAACTTGGGTAATTAAACCGTCGCTGACAAACCTGCGTATCATTTACCAGGAGGGTGCATTTTAGCGCTCGCGAAATGACATAGTTTCGTACTGGAAATTGCACGAAATACATGTTTAGAGGCTCAGACGATGATATCTGGCCTGTCACTATTATGACAAGAATAATCTCTGAGGACAAAATACATGTATAGAGGCTCGTATCTGGAGGTTGTTGATGCGTACTGCATGGATAAGTTCATGTTTTATAGAGTGGTCCGGATTATCCGGACCGTCCGGATTATCCGGACCATTGCTTTATAGAGTGGTCCGGATTATCCGGACCATTGCTTTATAGAGTGGACCGGAATATCCGGACCGTCCGGATTATCCGGACCAGTGCGTTATAGAGTGGTCCGGATTATCCGGACCGTCCGGATTATCCGGACCATTGCGTTATAGAGTGGACCGGATTATCCGGACCGTCCGGATTATCCGGACCATTGCTTTATAGAGTGGTCCGGATTATCCGGACCATTGCGTTATAGAGTGGTCCGGATTATCCGGACCACTCTATAAAGCATGCAAGAAGCTGCAGACTGAAGTGCAGGGCGAGTTCGGCTGTGGGATCGCGGCGGGCCGTTTTCGTCCTCAAAAACCTCGTAAAAGACGTGATTTAAGAGCACAGGGCGATGCGCAACGGGCCGGCGAATCGATCTACGCCGGTTAGAAGTCGGTACGACCATTTTGAACCGAGTTATGGCCGTTTGAGTGGATCTCACTCGGTGGAGTGACGTGTGGTTACGGTAATTGTCATTTACCATGGTATACTTATACAATGCTTACTAGTTGTTCATTTCCCGAGTGCTCCACCTCAAATTCCAACCATATTCGAAGAGTACTCGACATCATTCACCGTTTTCAGCCTCAAACTATTTTAATACTTCATTGTCCATGTAATTCAAGAGCTTAGAGAGATTCCCAAGACGTTGCGAGTGATCTACCACCCTCTCTGGCGAACTACCGTCCTTCTAAGTGAACTACTACGCGTAGGAGTTTGCTATCGGTCAGTAAATGCATGAACAGAGCGTTGCCGACGTGGTCTTCGATGAATTCACGGCGAAACAACGTCGACGGGACGCCACTTCTCTTATATTTCTGTATTTGTTTGTCACGTATAGAATCGCTCGGAAAAGGCATAATTATGATTTTTTTAAAATATTAATATTCACTCATCGGAGTTACTTTAGCAGTGTCGTTACTATCCTATGGAATTATTGCGTTTATTCATCGCAGCTTTTTTGGAATAGCTGAAACGAGCGAAGTGTAAACGCTGCGCTGCGAAAAAATATAGTGAATAATTAAAAATTCCATAACTATTTTGCGAATGCATGTGCAATTTCGCTACCAATTTATTCATCAAATAAATCAATTAACATGTGAATCAAATAGCGCGCCGGGTCTACCGTCTCCCTTGACATTTGAGTATGCGGAAGAACTCTTTCCTGATCAGCGTTGTGGTTAGCGTGTAGACGAACCATTTCGAGTTCTCGACGACGAGGCAAATCGCCCCAATCAACCCTGACGCCGCCCAATTCTGGTACCTGGAAGATTTCTTGTCTGACTCACAATAAATAGTAACCGAATTGCACGAGAGTGACTTCTCAGCTATTTCAGCTGCGTATTCAGCTATTTCTTTGAAAGTTTAGGTAACAAGCATGTTGTTCCTAAATTGCGTCATCTTAAGATATATTTCTCTAAATTTCGAATTGGTTTCATGCAAAAAAAATAGCCACTGACGTTAATGAAAATTCCCGATGATCTCTCTCTTTTCCGGGGTTCTCGAAAATTTCTCAAGTTATCATGTTTTCCTCGAATTTTGCCTTTTTCCGGTCTCACGCAACGATAAAGTGTGAGTTGAGAAGTGCGACTACGCGTTTGAATGTCACATACGAGGGGCGTAGGTTGAATCCGATGGTGGGAAGAATGAAGGAGAGCGATAGGAGAAGGAAGGACATGGTTAGCTTCTTTTCGATGCTCGTTTTGCGAGGCTGAGCACGAATCGGACCACGAGGTCCGGGCTGCAAAGGCCGATTGATATGAATCAAAAGCAAACATATCTTCCCTGCATCCCGGGAAGGGCTATATCTCATGTTTAATAAAAAAAAATTCTTCATTTTAGCTAATGAAGTTTTAACTTAATTGTTTAATAATAATCTGTAACATGATCGCACTGACCACAATGGGCGTATTCGTTAGCACGCTAGGGTCAGAAACGGGTGTTGTCGTTACTTGCGTAGTCACCGTCTGATCTAAACAAGATCGGAATCGTTCTGAAAGTAATAATAAAAAGGGGTTCGCAACGGATGCCATTCAGATACTCAAATAACATTCTTCAGTACTATAATGTCAGAGTGTATGTCTGTCCGTCTGTCTGTCTGTGTCTAACTTACTAAGTCTGTCTATCACGGTAATTTTTTTGCTCATATCTCGCTTTAAACTCATCGTACACTCTCACATCATTTACCAAACTCGTAATAAAAATTTTTAAAAAATCGTTAACCAATTTCGTCATCACTATGTAATATTGCGTAATGATGATGCAATATCCAATTTTTCGAGGCATTTTCAGCTGAAACTCAACCGAATCGATCATGAAAAGAGCCAAACCAATTCTTATGTTCAGAATCGATGTTAACTGGTAATTTTTTTTTTGATATTTAGCGATGTGTTTCGACGCGTTTTAAAGGGCGCGCAACGCGCTTTTGAGTACATAAAGCACTGAATTGACATGTGAGAAAAATAGGGCGTAAAAATACGCTTTCACGCTTGCGGAAGGCTCGTGAGGCCGAGAGCGATCCGAAAAAAGATGGGATGGGGCCATTGAGTGATCTTTTCTTCGGGTCGCTCACATCTTGTCTTCGGGTCGCTCGAGTTCGCTAAATACATACATACAATGCGCTAAATACATTACCCGGCGATTGATAGCCTAACCTGCGAGTCCCTGGCGGAAGGCTCGTGGGGCCGAAGGCGAGCCGAAAAAAAGATGGGATGGGGCCACTGAGTTTCCCCATCCCATCTTTTCTTCGGATCGCCCGAGGCCCCATGAGCCTTTCGCCAGGGACGATGCCAACTCGGTCTGCGACTGTGAATATTTTATCCATCCAATGTTTTAAATACATATCCCGGCGACGCGAAGTACTCGCAGAAGACTATCACAACCCGGCGAAACCTAGCCAGCGAGCGAGCGCAGCGAGCGTAGCTACTTGAGTCCCTCTCTCTTCTAGGTCTTAGTTATAGCCAGACTCACTCAGGGTTGTGCTCAACACGGTCTTGCTTCTCATGCTATACACTTTGTAAAGAATGAATACATCGCACACGAGCATCATTATCACGCAAACAGCCTGGAAATAGGCTTATTCGATCATAAAATCAGCCTAAACGTCACCTGAAGGACGAGATTCAATTGCGTGTACAGAGCTGTGCCCGGCTTCCCGAAATCGAAAGCCCAGAAAGCACCGTCGACGTAATATCTGAGCAGGAAAACACGCTTATGGGCGAAAACACGATAGCCCCTATAATTTCGGAAATGTTTGAAAGCTCACGTGAATCCACAGCACTCCGTGAGCAGCGGCACAGTGAGAAGCACTGACATGGAGAGGAAGAATGCGACTGAAGTTATCATTGATGCTAGACGGTTTGGAATAGTCGAGAATGAGGCGATACGAACAAACGATTTGATGGTTCGTCTCCTCATCGGCCTCGATGAAACCGACACCTCCCTCCCCCGTCTTTTCTCAAGAAGAGATACTAACCTATAGAGTAGCCATGGATGAGACGCAGTTTGCGGAAGCGAACGGGTCGGTAGAGACTGAGGAAGTGAAGGGAGGATAGGAGGGGAAGGGCAAGCAGTTGAGCGAACCATCGAATGCATTGAACGATGAGCACAATCGTGATGGAGATTGGATCTGGAAATAAAAGTTTAGTTGCATGAAAGGTTATAGCTGGATGCATTCACGAGAAACGCTCCCAATAGCTGAGAAGGCACGCAATACTTGAATATCTATTGAGATTTGTCTTCTCGTTTGTCTACTATCTTCAAACACTATTAAATTAGAATTTTGCGTTTCCAAATTTTAGGACAACTCTCTTGATCCACTAATACAGCGTTGAACAGGACGATTTTCATAATTATAAGGATCCAGTTCGGTCAAATATTTGTTCTGCTCACAAAACAACTATATTCATCATGATAAAATGTGTGTGTGTGTGGGCCGTGCGTACAGAAATATCTTCTCACTGCCACTTTGTTTGTCAAAATGTTTCATTCTAAGAACATCATAAGGGATCCGTTGCACCCATTAGGAGTAGGCGGAAAGGAACACGCTCTCACAATCTTCTGATTCGCAAACGTCATCACTTCCCGTGCTTACGGGGACATAATAACAGCTAACTTTCATTTTTTACAATCATTTCTCCCAAAACAACATTTGGCAACTTGCCGAGAAGGCGTAAAAATAAAGTAACGTAATCTTGTATCCTAAATCTTGTAATCTACAAAACAGCTCCTTGCGGTTCATGGTGCTTTCTTTGGAGTAACAAGAAATAACGAATTGATTGATTTGAAACACCTACCACTTCCTCAGGGATTTATCAACACTAGCTGTGGAAGCGGTTGAAATCTCTATCTAGATCCTCTGATGTTACTTTACATCTTTCTATGCTCACCAAATATCTCCTTGCCCATCACTTCGTCGGGGATGTCGTGAACCTTTCCAACGACGATGTTGACAATGTCGATGATCATGAGCACTCTGACGATGCAGAAGAGCGGAGTCGAACGGAGATCGGGCACTCGTTGCAACTGATGAGAGACTCATTTATCACCCTTCCGTTGTTCGAGCAGAGTAACCGGATTATGTGTTATTTATTTATTTTCGAATTACTCGAGCATCCGTATTCACTTATCAAACTCCGTTTCGTAATAAAATAAACATAAATTAAGCCGGGAAATATAAAGCCGAAAAACATGAACTCACAGCGAAAACACACAGACACCCGATGAGTAGGATTATAAGAGGACCTAGAATTAATTATTTTAATAATCAATTATTATTAATTAATACAAATTATTGTACTTACCGAGATGCTTGACGGTGAAAGTAAGCCATCCGAGGAAGTCAGGGGGCAGCATCAGGTGGAAATGAGGCCGTTTTGCGTACGGCGTAAATAGGCTAACGAGTTCCTTTCAGCCAAACTCCTGGAAAGTCCGCATAGTTTTTCCACGGACTTTGACATTGCGACGAATCAGAGAACAGGCTCAGCAAAGGAGTAATCACTTCGAATAACGTATTAGTACAAGAACAATCTCGAATTAAAAGCGTGAAAGTTTCCAGGGAAAGTTCGTCTTATATCGCCGACTTTGTAGGGGCGCGGGAAGTGTCCTAGGGTGGGAAAGGCTACGGAGGAAAACTGAGATGATCAGATGCCAATTGAACGTGACCAGACTGACTGCACCGAGCAAATGAGGAAATATTCGAGGAGGAGAAGGAGGATTAATATCACGGGGATGGAGGATTAGTGTTGTGCACGAGGCCTCATGAAACCACCAAATCTCCCATGCGCCTCCCTCTTCGACACAGATTCGTGGCTCTAATTGTACATTTCCATGCAGTGTATCTATGAGACACTATCTGAGAGAGCTCACCTACCACCGTACAGTAAAAAATAATATATTCTGAAAAAAATGCAGTAGGATCAACTTTTTGCGTAGAACTCGAAAATCGACCTCAAAAAGCCGTATCTCTAAAACTAAAATTCCTAAGGTTGACTTCATGGTGAGAGGGGTGCCATACAAAGTTTTTTGCGTGGCTTCCAATCATCCAACAAAGTATTAAATCTTTTAGATAATAAAAAAAGAAATGTTTTCACAAAAAAAAGTGAAAGGAAAACTCACCTGGAAAAAAAGTTATTCAAATTTTTAAGCTAAAATAATTTTTCCTGAGAAAAAAATGCATTAGCGGGGATTTTTAAGTACGATTTTCGGAATCCCCGTAAAAAGTTACATATACGGTAATTTTTTCAGAATTTTAACTTTTCCCCCTTTTCTTATTTTTGCATTCGAATGATACGGTAAAAACGATTTTCTTGTGTTTGGGAGTCCTACCTAATTGCAATTAATGAAATTTTCACGGGAAAAGACTCAAACAATATTAATACGCCATATTTCGAATATTTATCACCATTGGACTCCAATCCGCCACCATCATTTTTTCGGACCATGACCCGGGGTTCATGCTTCAGAAGTGGCCAGTGACCATGAACCCGGGGTCATGGTCCGAAATGGATCCAAAAATGCATGTTCGAGAAACTTCAATTGCTATATGCTGATGTGTTGCATAGTCCTTAAGAAAATTTCCACCACCGGAAATACCGTAATTCGGATATCGCAAACTGAGATATTTAAATAAATATCTAATTATTCATCTAAAAAATCAGTTCTCGATTTCGCAGCTTCGGATTACGGTATTTCCGGTGGTGAAATTTTTTTAGGGACTACGTAACACATAGGCGTAATACATTTGATGTTTCTCGAACATGACTTTTCAGGTCATGGATCACTTTGGAGGCATGAACCCCGGGGCATGGTCCGAAAAAATGATGGTGTCGGATTGAAGTCCAATGGTGATAAATATTCGTAATATGGCGTTTTAATATTGTTTGAGTCTTTTCCCTTGAAAATTTCATTAATTGCAATTAGGTAGGCCTCCCAAACACAAGAAAATCGTTTTTACCTTAGTATTCGAATGCAAAAATAAGAAAAGGGGGAAAAGTTAAAATTCTGAAAAAATTACCGTATGTGTAACTTTTTACGGGGAATCCGAAAATCGAACTTAAAAATCCCCGCTAATGCATTTTTTTTCCAGGAAAAATAATTTTCTCTCAAAAAATGGCATAACTCCCTTTCCAGGTGAGTTTTCCTTTCACTTTCTTTTGTGAAAACATTTCTTTTTTTATTATCTAAAAGATTTTATACTTTGTTGGATGATTGGAAGCCACGCAAAAAACTTTGTATGGCACCCCTCTCACCATGAATTCAGCTGTAGGAATTTTAGTTTTAGAGATACGGCTTTTTGAGGTCGATTTTCGAGTTCTACGCAAAAAGTTGATCCTAGGGCATTTTTTTCAGAATATTCTATTTTTTACTGTACGGTTGTTAGATGAAATCGCTCAGTTCTCTCAGATAGTGTCTCCTATAATTACGAAATGCTCAAAACGAAAAGAGAAAAAATTGCTAAAATTGGTCAGACATAACGATAAATGTTTCATAAAGGATGGAATGATAGTGGTTAGAGGCTTTAGAGGTGGTGTCTGCAGATGTGAGAAGTATCAAACTCTGTAATAACATGGGATCAAAGATGCATCTAGACCTTTAAAAGATGTCAATGGACAGTGCGCGATGTGTAGTATTGAAAGTGTAATGACGTCAGCGAGATTAGGAAATCAAGTTTGTTAACTCAACGTTTCTTTAAAAATATCAACCGTTATTAGATCGAGGAAGCGTGATATATGAGCTCTTCACTGCTATCACAGTATCCCCAATCTCAGCCAAATATGAGACAAGCATTTAAAAATTGAAAAATCTTAGCAGGGAATCTAAATGCAGAGGATGACAATAGAAGGTGCGGGATGTGTGATGTGCAAACTCTGAGCAAGGTTCTTTGACGATGCATAGCATCGTTGAGATGAACTGACCATGTTTTTCAGCTTTTTTTCGTAAAATATCTCGCCCTCACTGCAAGAGTACAACAAGTCATTGATTTGAATCGAGTCATCTCGGCGTTCAGGACGAACAAATAAGCAGGCGTCCATTATATAGTCAAAATGCAACTGTTTTGACAGTCTTGACTGTTAGCATAATTCAGTATGTGGCTGAACTGATCATGTTGTTCAGTCTGTGTAATCAAATATCTCGCCCACAAATAACTGCAGACCAGCACGGCCGTGTAAATGCTCCGTATAAACGCGCACGAAGTAATTGCATTGCCATAAGCAACGATCATTTTCGTCTCTCCACAACCGTTATCCCTTTTCGATTATAGAGAGGTTTGAATATGAGGGCGTAAGGGTAACACAATCTCGGTAGCTCGGTGCTTGCAACCTTGGTATCCGCAAATTTATTACAAAATCGATTGCTCAATCGATCGCTGGAGCTGTTAGGGGGGTTAGAGGCGGTATCTGAAAACGCGAGAAATCACGGTACTCCGAACGTTGGGCGATGTGCTCAACGTATATTTAATTTGAATCTGATTGAGACTGCCCTCGTTGCTTCCGTTCTATTTTGGGGCTGAAATGGAAGTGAAATGAGGAAGTCGTGGGCCAAAACAACTGGATTACATCCAACGATTCCCATGACGTTACATCTGCACCACTACGATTTCTCACGGACCACATATTCCCAGACGAGACCAGAAAAATTCTTTTTTTTTTAAATTTTTTTTGTCATTGTCATGCATCTGAATACAAGGGTAGAAATCTACACTCACGAAGCCAGCTACCCAGTAGCAACAGCCGAATATCGGGGGAAAAGGGCAATCTAGCGGATCACCTAATGCAATGGTAATTATTCATAGCTGAGCAAGAGTGCACACTATTTGTGTTTGAGTATAGGTCTGGACTGGGCAAAATTTTAACGGTCTCTCATTTCTCGATGCTCTCTCATTATTTAGCATTGTGAAATGAGATACCACAATTATTCGCCCAGTTCGGGTACGAGTGTGTGGATTCGGCGAGAAGAGAGGGAATATTAGGGTAAGTAGACAGGGATAATTGAGTTCAGCTCTTCTTCTTTCTCGCTTCTCTCTTCGCCTTGATCTTAGCAAGAAGAACTTCGCGAGGATCCTGTAAGATGATAGATAAAGTGTTACTGGGAATATGCGACCTAATTTTAGCTTTGTTTACTTAAAAAAACATTTTCTGTTGTTCTTCTATCCTTTTCCCAAATCTCCTTCTAGCCACACTTTTTCAATATATCCAGAATGGGCGAAAGCCAGCCTGGACGCCTAGAGTTTGATAAGTTGGCACTTCTTTCTGTAAAATACTCCCACTCAGTCCACCATTACTTACCACTTCCTGTGGTTCCGGCGCAAATAGTCTGTCCATGCCCTTGGATGGACCGGCTCTCGGCTCGTCCTCTATCCCAATCGAATACACGTTGCACATTATGCGAGAGATCTGAAATGGAGTTGTCCATATCGTGAATTATTTTTGTCTTTCCTGACTGATGTTGTGCTGTTTGCACGAAACGTCTCGCCGATGATAAAGTCAACGTCATCAACCCGGGCCCTTCTCTCGTGCTCGCACTTGCTCTACTAAGAAGCCTCCTCAGTAATCTTCATTTTTTCCGAGAATTACCGATTATCATTTTTTTTCAAGACCGTATAGGCTTCCACAGCTTCCACAATTTGGTAAAGTGCAATAGGCATACCTAATATTAATGAACAAAAATGTAAAGGCCAACCCGTTAATCAAGGCACTTGCGTTCTGCGGGGATCACTGCTTGGCCAGTGATTAATGATGAACTAAGTCAACAAAAAAAGACTTTTTTCTTTCTCATCCAAAATCGTGTCATGTGATAGGCATCGCTAGAAGGAGGTCATGACTTAACTGATGACTGTCCATTGAAAAGGCTCCTCCAAAGTACGCTGACTAATGCGCGGGTCTATTATAGTGTAAATGTTTCCATTCATAGACTGCTCGGAAACCTAGAAGTAAGCACCGGCTTGATTAGTAGGCTCAATTTATTCGTTCAAAACAACCTTTACTCCATGAGTCGATTTCTCACCCCCTTGTCTCTGTCGGTGATCATTTTCTCGGCAAAAGCACGAATTGTGGCCTCGTTCACTTCGGTCTGGGGCTTCTGAAGATAATTTATCATTTTCTCTTACTTATATTTGATACGTTTCGGTATAAATTCCATTAAACTCAACCATATTTAGCTTAGCAAGAGGAAAAAAACTCACGAATCTGACGTATTCATCGGCTTTAATCGACATGATGCAATTGTCGACGCTCGCTTTCGCCCTCTTCGTCAGTTCTTCAGACATTCGAATACCGCGGATGTCATCGGGATGTTCTGTAATTTTAATTATTTAAATTTTTTAAATTATATTTAATTTAATTGTAAAAAATCTATTATGCTATAGCGAATTCGATACAATTCATTGAGATCACAAATCATCAGGACCATTGCAAAATCTCACTAATCTGACTCTAGTAGTCAGATAATCCTGTAGTTTTGATGATCTCACAGCTCCATCTCGTACCTAATCCAACGAGCAGAATTTGCTCTTGAAGTTGTATAGCCGTTGGTAGATTTTGGTCATTAATCCATCGAGCAGCATTTGCTCGTTGGATTAATAGCTTTTGGTAGATCCGTTCAGTGAACCGATCTTAAAGTTGAGAGGTAGGGATCATAAAAGCGAACGCGTATGCGACGAGTGCCATAAAGCGCGCAAGTGTATATTTTTGGGGCAGTTAAAGTACATACGCTTTGACTAGCGATAGAAGTGGGGCGAAAAAGAGCCCTCCTTACTCTTTTGAGGTTCCATTTCCGTGAACCGGACCAAATTTCGACGTGGTCTGCTCTCATTGAAGATCTAAAAGCATTGGGAAAGCCTATTTACAGACAACCAACTATGACGGTCTAAGACACAACAGAAGTCAGATGGTTTGTTTTAGGAAGTTGTGTTTATTGGTCGCATATTCTAGCTTGAAAGAAACAATGAAAGTTCGCACCACTTGCGATCTCCTCGACCATTCGTCTGCATAGCCGGCCCAGCTTGCTCTTGAGTAGTTCTTCATAGAGCAGAGAGGCAGTGCACACATCGATGCCCGTCGCTCTGCAATAATATTTAATTGACTTAATAGATGCAATATTTTTTAAATAGATCTAATAATTATTTTGGTAGAAAAATAGACGCGAAAGGTAAAGCTGTAACCACGTTTTAGATTTCACAGCACTAGGTAAGATGTAATTATCACCCCTATAGTCCGTTATACCGGATTTTTAGGAATTATCATCTCACATAAATACGTAGAACTTCTCGAGTGCGCGAGTGCACACCGGGATGTCCTCCTTGTCTGCGATGAGATTCTCTTTGTCGAGTACATTGTACAGGAGTGTGCTCTGCAAAGGGGAGAACAATCACAATCCGTTCTGCTATTTAAAGTAGAAACCTTCTTCTTTCCTTTTTCTAGACATTATGAGTACATTTACCCCTGGTGGATAAATAATTGTAATTGTTACCAGACTAGGTACCGTTCAAAATATAATGCGTAGTATGAACTAGTATTTCTCCAACAGTGGCAAGTATGTGTGTGAGCTTCCATTCTCAAAAGGTATTTCAAAGCCGAAGACTGACCAGCTTGGACATGGGGATGTCCACATCCACTGATGCTCTGCAGTGCGTTGGTCCGCGCGTCTCCTTGAACATTCGCCGAGGAACGAATTTGCATATCGGACAGCCTTGGTACTCGGTGAGCTAAGAGGAGATAATTATGATCTTTGATCTTCACTTCTTATTTATATATGGACTTGACTATTCAGGAGAAAATCCAGCCGAATTGCTCCGGTATCGGGGTTTGCCCCCCTTCTGCAACAAGAGAAGCCAATGAGCCTAATCGAGCGCCCCGCTCAATACTAATGGAATAACCCTCTCAACCTAGTTCGTCAGTCGCGTCTCAGGGACAATATGTATGAAAGGCTCTAGTGTCCCTTCGAATATTCACCGCGGAGCGGACATGCATATTTCAACTTACTGGAGCGTCGTTGAAGACCTGCACGATACACGCATCGTGGAAGCGATGCCAGCAGTCCTCGAGGAAGTTTATCGTCTGCAAATAAGTAACAAAATTTATATTTTATAAATAAATCCCCGCTATAACCCAGTTTCGTTCAACACCTCAAACCCTTCCCTTCGAGATGTCGCTTCCCCCAAAAAATACCGTCCCACAAGTCGACAGTATGGTTTTGCTGTGATGTCGATCTAATCTCATCAATCTCACGGCAGAAAAGTGCTCATTACTTTTACGATCTTCTTCGGCCAAAACTGTTTCGCGTAACTTTGACGAGAATCGAAAAGGGACCATACCAAACCTCTTTCCAGTTGTTGTTACAGTACTCCCAACCAACCGGTTCATTTTTTGCCCAGTTTTTGGTTGACTTAGTGGCCCAAAAAATGAAGGCGAGCCATTACGCGTGATGGAACCGATTATGCCCTTCGGTTGCTCAGTGAAAGGGAAAGTGGAAAAGATGATGGAACCAGATCGAATCCATAGTCATGCAATCCGAGGATGTAACCGATATATCTTTGCTGACCAAATCGAGGATAGGTCAGATAATGCCCATCTTACCCAAGTGAAAGCGCACGATTGTTGTCGAAAGGGAATTTTTTTGCAAACACCAAATTTTGAGCAAACAAAAGAATTCTAAAAATCACATGATCTGTTTTCAGCAAAGATCACTATTCGTCTCCCACCCCCAATCCCCCCCATGCTGCCGCAAGCACCGATTCGACAACGTCGACGGACATTTTTTTACGGCCATCTCTATCGTATCCTAATTCAATGTTTACATTAACTTGACGGAACAAATAAATAAATAATGAATGAATGAATGAAACAAGCTCACCTCCGCTTGCTGCATGCCCAATCCACAGACTGCGCACGGAAAGACTTCGTAGACGGCAGTCGACACCGCCGGAACGACGGGTGGAATCGAGCCATCGGTTATCTTGTGACGCGCCGGGCGTCTTTTCATCTCTGCAAATCGCATACAATTTCATCGGAAGTCGGGCGCACTAAAGGTAAAAGTAAAGGTGTAACCACGTCTAGAGATTTCAAAGTCGTAAGATAACGCTAGACGGGACCTACTGGTAAGGCCAGCTGTTAGTGGGCACACGAATAACCTATACAAGTATTCGTCGGGTAGATCAAGGTGGCTAAGCTCGAAGCAAAGCCACACAAACAGATATTATTTCGATCGATTGGTGCACGGTCTCTCGCACGCAAAAAAAACAATACCCCAATCATGGGCTTATCTTGCTCAAGTAATCACCCAAGTAAACCAGTCATTGGTCAAAGTTCACAATAGGCTCACCTCGATCCGCCTTCCTTCTCTCGTTCGACAGGGCGAGTCCCTTACTCTATACTGCCACTGTCGAGTAGTTGGCCGAGCCATTTCGAGAGAGTAGCTCTTTTTTGCAAGTTTAGGGAGGTGACTAGGTTGGGAGAGAGCGGAGACGGTGTGTAGTGTTACTTCCAGCGGCTTGGGGGCGGAACACTATGACGTAGATCTCGCTAAACGCAGTAAGTTACTTATTTCAATTATAATGTATTACATTTTTTTAGGGAAAGTTATTTATCGTTCCGCGCGTAACAAAAGGCCAAAAAATTCAAATTTTCGTAAATATCGTATGAAGCTGTACTTGCAAATATCTTATTTAATCATTCAATTGCATCCAAGTAGAAAAATTGCATTGCGTTAGTCAATCAAATTCGAAATAGATCGATAGATTCGTAGCCATTGAGCGTATCGTAGCGTAGGGTCATCGTAATTTCTAGTGCTGCTTGAAAACCACTCCTCTCAGTTATCAACTAACCTGCTTTTGCACACCATCTTATCGCTCAACCGAAAATTTAAAATTATCAAACTCATGCGGGTGTTATGAGGCATCCTGCTGTCTTCTCTTACTGAATCCCTCCGGTTTAATGGACCATCAGTCATCTCTGATGATTGAGGGTACCCTCCAAGGAATTCTGGGATGATCTTAAAAGAGAGTTATTAGATAACAATCTATCAATGTCGCTAAAGGTCGAAGGGGGCAACGATCCTCTGACCTTCGGGCAACGCATGACCTTGCAACATGTATCATCCTCCAATCAAGTGTTCATGTGTATCGTCACCCTCATTTTTTGCATATCAAAGAGCTCATTCTCCCAATTTCTAAACGTACGTTTCAGAATGAGAAACATGGTATTGCTGCTTTTTGCCTCGATCCCACTCACAGATTGTTTCTACTCAATGCATGGGCAGAAAATAGGTAAGAATTCGCGAAAAATGCTGTCTCTTCTTTGCACATTCTCTATTTTCTCTGACCGGTGAGATGGTAAAATGAGGGTTAAAAGGGGACGGTGGAATGCGAGCTCTGGGCTGGAATTGACACGCGAATATATTTGTTGATTATTATAATTATATAATAATTATTATTAATATACTATTATATTGCAGTGCGCTCTCTGGAATGCTTCTCTTGCCAGGAAAACGTGGTGGATCTGTTCGGCGAATGCGCTTCACAGGTTTTATTACCGTGTATATGTTTTTAGAACGCCTTTTTTTGTAAGAAGTTTGTAAGAAGGTCGAAAAAGTTGCGACTCCGCCACTTCGTGGCTCCGTCGCAACTTATTCTCCCACTGCTATCCACACGAACCTTTCCACACATTGCCATCGAGAAAGCCCCGACGATCTTGTTTGATAGCTCGCGCGAGTGATTCGGTTGAATTTCAGGCGAAAACGACGCAAAATGAGATTTCGCAATATTGCGCCATCAATATGCAATTTATGCAAATTTTGAATTTGAACATTTAGTTGAATCAATTGATATTAAAATTGGTGAAATTGAACGATTTTGGGCGTTTTAGGGCTATTTGAGATTTTTGAAATATTGCGTCATCACTATGCAATTTATGCAAACTTTGAATATTGATTTTTTGTTGGATCGATTGATATTGAAATTGACGAAATTGAACGATTTTAAGGCGTTTTTGTACTATTTAAGATTTTTGAAATATTGCGTCATCACTATGCAATTTATGCAAATTTTGAATGCGAAAGCGTGACCGACAGACATACATAGATATATATATACAGACGGACGGACAGACAGACACAATCGTATTATAGTAAAGAGTCATTTGAAATGGAGAGTCGCCATGGGTCGTAACTACACCCAACAATTATTTTCAACTTCCCAGACCCGCATCGTCTGTGATACAGCCAATTTGGAGAAAGACGAACATATTTTCTGCAGAACCGCCTCAAAGAAGGAAAAGAACAGTGAGTTAATAAACATGTTTTCAGAAGAATTTTAAAAAAATCATTAGTGCAACAGTCCTCACTCCTCAGCCTCAGTCCTCTCCTCGTTTGAACGTTAAAGGAGGGCTATCATGAATGTTCCTGACGGCAAGAATAGGAAAAGTCATTAGGTAACACAGGTATTGAACCCCTGATCACCATCACGACAGAAAAGCGCGCTTGCCATAAATCAAAGAAATTAATAACAAATATGAACCCCCGATTGCAGACACGTACACTCTGACCAGAGAGTGCGTAACCGAACGAGAACATTTAAAAACCTTCCCGAAGACGGAATACTTGCTAGAGGATGAGTGCAACTTCTTCGAGGTTTTTTTTGATTCCGAATTCTTGCCTATTTGATCTTTGATCTCTGCAGGTGGACGGGTCGGTGACCTCGTACTGTCTTTGTCGAAGAAATGGATGCAATCAGAAGTCCCTCGTGGAGCAGTTCAAAAACTTCGAGAGGGTACGATATTTAAATACACATTCACAGATTTACCGTGACCAGGACTGTGCAAAAATTAATGGTCTCTCATTTCGAAATGATCTCTCGTGGGTCAAACAAAGCCAGAGAGCATGGGAAAGTTAGAGACAGTTAAATTTTTGAATGTCGGCGGTTCAAGGGATGAAATCGTCGTTGACACTACTTGTGGTCTTTTGGGAAATATAGTCTAGTTCTCACTGAGAGATTGCCGGAAATTCTCTCACAGATCAGAGAAGCGAGAGAGTGTGCAAAATGAAGAGACGTAAAGATTTCTCTACTTCAGCTGCATCCCTGGATGTACGCAAACGTGGTCGATGCAACGACTGAAACGGTGCCCGAGAGCGTCGAGACGGAGAGAAAACTATCGGATCGTCACTGTGAAATCACCATGCTCCAGAACCACCAGGCGTACGTCCATTTGCTGGATAATAGGGTGTCTATCAATATCACCTCTGTGCAACTCACGATCTCGTCGCGACTCAGGCTTTGATCAGTTATAGCGAAAATTAGGTTGCAGAAACAACAGTAAGAGATTAGCTGCTAGGAGGTGACAAGAAAGGGAAACTTTCTAAACATGCGCGTTTATTAATTCCTAATTATGCAGAATTATTATTTTCATTATGACTGTTATTATTATTATTTCAGCGAGCTGTACAACGCCTTCCTCCGCCGTGACTGCCCCAATATATCGCCCACAGAAGAGCAGGAGGTGACGCAAGCAGTCGCCCGAACGATCGCGTGAGTATCGAAACTAGATTTCGAAATGTTCGAAATGCTCTTCTTCGTTTCACACATTCTCTCGTCTCTCTGGTTCTTGAGAGGATGTGTCAAATGAGGAGACGGCGTCCCGTATTTCGAACTCTAATCGAAACCAGAGTCTGTCTCTCCTCAGCCACACTTCTCTGGTTTCACGTATCCACTAGTTGGGGAAGTCCCGAAATCAGGGACTTTGGTTTACCAGTGGTTGGTAGAAACCAGAGAAACTCTCTGCGGCGAGGCAGACGAGAGCAGGATGAAGAAACGATTGCCCGAAGACGCTAATGATCTTCGTTCATGTGACTGTCATGATCAATATTACAGCATACTCCATTCCAACCAGCTCGAGTTCCTCAACATGACAACAGAAGACGGACGAGCCTGCATGAAGAGTATCCTGGACGATTTTGGAGAGTGAGTCCGGACTTCTACGTAATTTAGATACGTTAAGACGTCTTCGATTTTTCGCCCAGACTATTCGCACAGAATATTTCTTCCCTACCCTTCTCATTACCCGCGTGACTTCCCTCACAACGAGGTCTAGTCTGGGCCTAAAATCGAAGACGTTCCTGTTAAGAATCGCCTAACCCTCAATTTGCATAGCGATAGAGCGGACGTAGTTGAAATAGGCTAAGCAATCGGATAAGCAATCGGATATTTAAAGTTCCTCTTCACGCCAAAAATCACCCCCTCTTTTTATACGAGTTTATGAAAGTTTCGAGCGCCATTCGAATGCAAAGGAAGAAAACGAAACTAATAAATCAAAATTGAGCTCGTGGTGAAAAAAAATCGAAGTAAACAAATTGCAGGGTGATGTGGAACTTCGACTGGTACGACACTGCGTGCTGCTGTGGTCACTCGAGCTACCTCTACTTCCTTCCTCCCTTCAGCAAGTGCGTTTGATTTCAGTTAAGACGTTAAAGTTCCCTTCACACCTGAAAATAATTTAGTTAAAGCATTTTTATATTTCGGCTCTCCGTGGAGCGAACGTGTCGCCAAACTCTTAAAAGCGAGGTTCTGAGCCACTTGTCGAATGATCAACTCCATGATCAAATCGGGAGCCTCATGCAATATGATTTCAGCTTGAGCCCACGTGACAATGACTAGACTAATCACTCAGAACAAATCAAAATTGAACTTATATATTGAATTCATTTCAGAGTGATGAATCGTGCTCATTCCTATTACAAGAAAGCCGAGTGAATTGAATTTCAATCGAATTCCTGTAATCTCAGTAACTTCCAATCCTCGTTTATTCTCTATTGTACTCATGTACCCTACTTTTGCACACCTCATGTCTCCTCTCTCAGATATTTGTATGATTCATTATCAACGCAACCATCGATAAAGCCTTCGTATCATCTTGTTTGTATCGAAGAAATCAATTCATCGACTCTCGTAACGTATCATTTGCGATTGAACTCGAGGGTAGCGAGAAGAGCCATCCCAATATCATGCTCGTTTTCCTATCAGATAGTACAGGAGAATGCACGAAATGGAGAGGTAGGCGATTGCAGTGGGAAAGGCAGAACTGTCATGAAAGACTGCGGTCACGAAACACAGCCATTTATCAAACGAATATTACAATTGAAGATATCATATTTTGGACATTACTTATCAAACTTTAGCTGCCTTTGCAAGCAGAAATTATGGTCAAATCCGTTTAACGAGAGTTACGTTAGAACGATCAGATTCCGAGAAGATCTCAAGATCGCTTCTCAGTTGTTGTACTGTCTCATGTATGTATATGTATGACCGAAGCGGATCTTTTAGAGGCCGACAAGTAGTCCGGCCTTTTCTCCGGCTCGGAACTTGGTGAAACTGATTCGGCAACCGTCCACTTTCGTCATTAGCAACCCATCGAAGTGGACCAGTTGTTCGGGAAAGTAAGCGTCACTTGAGTACAGCTGAAAAAAATGAAAATGAAGATTCCCAGGGATCTTCGTTTCGAAGACTCAATTGAATCGATTCCATCGAATCCCACGCGAGATTCGACTAGAAATGAAAAATGATTCCAATGAATGAATCATTCTGCCAAACCTATTTTGTTCATTTCGCACACCGGTAGGAGAGTTTGAGCAAAATGAACGATTTTTTTCGAACTTTTCAAATTCTAGGTTGATTTTGAGATTTTTCAATGCAATTTTCGACCTTATCGCGCATGCAGCGCGCCGCGTTAGAGGTTAGGGAGGCCAATTTCCGTCGTTTTGTAAACAAGGGGTGGCCCCTCTCTTCTGACGGCAATATGAGGGTCTGACTCGAAAATCCTGGACGGATGTCCGGTCCATGCTAAATTTTTATGGAGAAGGTCTCTTAAGTGAATTTTTAAATTTGTTAGATAAATATAAATGAAATAAATAGAGAAACTAGGTAAACCAAAGTGACAGCTATGCCATTTTGCAAATGGTCATGCTTTACAAAGTCCACAACTCCACAATTTAGTGACGGGAACTGTGTCGTACACACACTATCGGCAGGAAGTCCGTATTTCATTTTAAATTCGAATTATTTATTTATTTATTTTAATAATTTATTAAGGAGTAATGATGATATAGT
Organism: Pristionchus exspectatus; assembly: GCA_911812115.1. Taxonomy (NCBI): domain Eukaryota; kingdom Metazoa; phylum Nematoda; class Chromadorea; order Rhabditida; family Neodiplogasteridae; genus Pristionchus; species Pristionchus exspectatus. The sequence continues at coordinate 28,907,488 of OU461583.1, read as the reverse complement.
CCATGGTTATTTGGAATTTCTTCTTAATTGTTTTTAATTAGAAAAATAAGGCAAAACCGTAAAACTTTCATTTTGATGTCAGCTAATGTTTGAATTCGCACCACATCAATTCGTTATTTAGCGGAAGTCGGAAGAGGAAGAAAATGGTCGAATCTGGAACAAAAAAATGAGTGAAAAGGGCCTGAAAATAAATTACAGCTAGAGTGCGTTGTGTGTTTCTGCGATGTGGTAAAAAGCAGAATTCATTTCCGCACGTCCGTCGTTGTGGCTCTGCTTTCGCAATTCATTCTTAAAGTATTGCATGAATTATTTATATGCAATTAAAAGAAATTTGCACTTCAAACATTGACGTGCAGCGTGAACTTTGTTCCTCGTGGAATTATTACCTTTCGCTGTTTCAGGCCTTGCAAACACCACCCCTGGCAAGCCAAGAGACAGCCGCGTCTGTATTGCGGCGCAATCAATAAACGAGGTGAGTAACAGCCATATCAGTGTGTATTTTATATAAAGCTTGTCGCATTTCGTCACAAGCACGTGATGTTATCGAGAATTGATGCTAATGCATGCCATAGCTGAGCACACTCCTCCGTCGCTATGGCGATTCGTTCATTGATTGCAGCCCGCCCGCCTGTTTCGAGGGGAATAATGAGTGACGGGGAGCAGGATCCGGACGATAGTATGAAAAAGAATAACGATGGGTCGTCCGAAGGCAAGAAAGACGCCGACAACAACCAGGCGAGTCAAGTTACGCTCACTTTGGCTAAATACCGAGTCCATTTCGGTTGAATAATTTGCAAAATGGACTATAAAAATTATGTAAAATATATATTGCATTAAAACAATATAAATTATATATTGTACATTGAATTTCTCACCAATATATATATTTATTAGTTTGTTGCTCACAAGAGTTTTGGTTAGCCTGACGTGCAGAGTTTTCGCTCTTTTTCGAGTGCTCTTCGCAATTTACTTATAATTACTAATTAAATATAATTCAGTCGGCGAGCAACCAAGGTGATGGCATGGAGCAGGGCGGCAGTGAACAGGTAAGTACGAATAGTTTCGAAAATACGTAATAATCAGCAAAATATATAATTATTGAGTAGTCAACGGCAGTACTCGCATCACGATACTTGACGGAGTAAAGAACAAATACGTGGGCAAAATATAAATATTTAGGCAAAATTTAAATTATTCTGAAAGTAGAAGGTGTAACATAATAATTATTATAATTATAGCCCGACGATCCTTCGGCCAACGAATGCGCCTTCTGTCTTGACAACATGGCCTCGGACGATGAGGTATTTACTCATTTATTCATTTTATTGTTTATTTTATTTTATTTTATTTTTATTTTTTTTTATTTGCTAGCGAGGGTACATCTGCTGGGGCCCGAACATCGCGATTCTGTGCTGTTTGTGTGAAAACATTTTCCTTTTTTTTCAGGTGATCCCTCAAGGCTGCCCGCATGTGTCTCACAAGAAGTGCCTACTTCGATGGTTGAAAACGAGTCGCGCCTGTCAGAATTGTCGAGCGCCCATCACAAAGTTGAGGATGAAGAAGAGCGGAAAGAACGTCGCTCTGCCGAAAATGAATGAACCCAAACCGGGCGATGTAAGTTACATTTAGATTTACATTTCATTTCACATTTAAACACTTTTTCACTTTTTTTAACTTTTTCGGCTGGCTCATAAGACATATAACGGAGCTAGGTTCACAACAATGTTCTCCATGTAGCTCGATCGTGTTACATTTGGATTTATGCAACAATATAAACTGAGTAGTGTGTGCTGTGCGGCTGACTTGTGGGTTGGAATTGGTGACCCTCCACTTTGATGAAATACAGTCTCTTCAGGATCAAACAGAGACAGGATCAAACACGAAATGCGTAGTACATGTGTGACTGTATTCACTCCCCAGTCTTCTTGATACGGCTTGTGATTGGTCTGAGCCTCTAACTTGTCCATGATCACTTCCCGTCTCTGACCGGCAAGAAACTATGTAGAAATAGGAGAGTCACGCGATGAGATGATTGCCGGAAACACCGAATGATAACACCGAACATGCGCCTACAATGAACCATCGTTATCTTTGAGTTACTCACATTTCGAAGGGCTTCACAATTCAAGAGGCGCAATGTAGTCGTCCTTGAGGGGCTTGCAAGAAAACATTAAACAGTTGAAAATTAATCAATCAGAATAGATTTTATCTGAGTGACCACTCTAGTTATTGCCGAGAATGCTCAAGGTACAAACATGTTTGTTTGTATAAATTAAACACAATCTATTTTAGTTCCACTATGTCGAGCCGCCTCTACCCAACGACGAGGAATTTCTGAACGCACCAATTACGACTTCAGAGGATGAGGAGGATGAGGATTTTGAGGTACTTTGATTGCTCACGATCGTTTACCTGCACCTGGGCAGTGCAAAAACGGTCTCTCAATTCACATTGCTCTCTCGCCGGTTAGAACCAGAGTGTTGTGAAATGAGAGATTCGTTGAATTGTTGCACAGCCCTGATCTTTACAATATGCCAATTTGGTTGATGCACCATTTGCTGCACTTGAGCACGTCAGTGGAGATTAAATATATAATTAGATCCCCCATTAATTAACTAGCTAATTAATTAATTAACTAACTACAGCTCGATGACAACGATGGACGCCGTCGCCGGAGGAGGAGGATTCCCTCGGAATTCACACCCATTCTGGTCATCCAAAATCCACGACATGGCGGCTTCGGGTGAGTGTGTTTCATGTTTATGAAACAACAATGGGTTTTCGGTAATGCTTGCAAATTTATATGCAAGCACTGTTATTCAAATCACACTTGACTAGAAGGAAGCTTATTGCCTTTGTTTTCAAGCCAACAATGGCCCTCTTGGCATGCAAATATATCCCCTCCCTAATGCCTTACCTTGATTCCGGGATGAATACGTACAAATATTATTAGAGATCGCAAAGGTTAGTGCAGAGGGAACATCTGCATTAACCTTTGCTATCTCTAATAGCGTTTGTACCTTGAGTCTACTCGGCAATAACTAGAGCAATCACTCAGATAAAAAAATAAACTCTTCTCATTCAGCATGCCGCGGCGACGGAGGTTACCGGACCGAAGTCGGGGCAGCACATCGCCAAGGGATACCATGATTTCCTCGTGCGTTTGTCGCTTTCTGCATGTCGCTAATTATCAAAAATAGTAGTCATTATTTAAAAAAAAGAAGGTGGAACTTACAAAACAGAGGGAATGTAAGGATGGAATTCAAAACAACTAGAAACATGTTGTTCGACTGTGAAAGTCTTGTAATTGTACCGGATTGTACCGATAGTAATCCTTCTCATCTCTTTCTCTTTCTCTGAGCCGTCGTTTCTTCTCTCAGTCGATAATAAAGCATCTCTATTGTATGGTTGTTACCCACTGAACCCACTGTAATGAACATATTTCAGGATGGCCGACTTCATCTCTGGCCGGGTCGGAAGTACGAGGAGTAGGGGTCGAGGAGGGGCGCGGGTGCAATCGGTTGCATCCCCTGTGCGAGGAAGTGCAAGCAGAAGGAGAAGACATGATGGAACGGTGGTGGTGAGCTGCGGATATATATAGAAAATGCGCGAGTACATACAGCCAGCAGCTCGGAGCTTGCAATTCAATGGTATATGATCATTGATAATGCAGAGTAGTTGGTCGCCGCGATGATCGATGAGTGCGAGATGGGAGAGGCGGGAGGGACAGAGGTTTGAGAGGACAATTACAAGAAAAATGTATGAGCACATATTCCGGCCTCAGTTAAGCATCGAGGGTGCCAGGATCAGATCGGTTTTTAGTGAAAGACCAAAATCGGGAGCATAGTCCGATATCCGACTCCGTGTTCATCACTGTTTCCAGGTCGACCACTACGTCCTCGAAGATTCTGACGACGATGAAGAAGATGTTGATATTGAGACAGTGGAGGAGGACGAACCTTACGTGAGACAGGTCTGTTATTTTTATGGCACCGATAAATATTTTTGAGAGAGTATCTCTCGATCAACTAAAAATGAGCGTACCAATTGATCTTTAACCGTCCGTTTTTGACACACCAAATGATTGGTTTGGACCGGGGGAAGTGCTATTCTCATTCAGTTATTCATTAAAATCATTCAAAATAAAAATAAAGTACTAGTGGGTGGGCTTGAGACAGGCTTGCTCGTACGATTTAGTCCTAAAACATAAACAAGGCATTATATCAAATATAGGGAGACACCGCTACTCGAAGATCTTCTCGACCACGTGTCTCCTCGACAGCCAGACAGGTACGGACAAAGCGCAAGTGGATTAAGTAATTGCAACTGGTTCTTGAAATCTTGAAAGAAGAACGGCCTTCTGATACCCCATCTTGATCAGCGCAACTTTGCGACTACCGATAAATCCTGTAACTGGTTCTCTTTGCTGGCAAATTTACCATTATACTCCCGGGCGAGCTAGACCCTCCGTCGTTGATTAGCAACTTGAGCCTATCCTGGGACGACCAGTGATTAACTTTAATGAATAACTAACATAAATATGTAAAATGTATAGACATCGACATCGACTCGTCGTCGGCCCATTCAGGGCGGCAGATGGGAGCTGGTCTGTGATGAGAGCAACGAAGAATCAGCCCAATCGGCACCGGTACGTGCAAAAGATTATGGGAATGGAATAGTCGTGGTAAAGGTAAATGTGTGTCCACGTCAGGCAATTTTGGGAACATTTGAATTTATTAAATCGGAGTCGAAACTCTCTCCAATTCGCAGTCTCTCGATTCGTCGATCAATATTGGTTGTGGAAGCCAGTGACTATTTGTAAAGATTTAAAAGGCGTTATCTGTAAGAACGCAGTGAAAGGGGCCTGAGATGGCACAGTTTCAGAAAATTTTCTCGTATCAGGCTCAAACTTTACCACCATGACCCCTAGGCACGATATTTACGAAATTTGAACTTTGAGCTCAAAAATTTTGATCTTTGTTTTTTGATCTCTCAAAAAATAAATTTCAGATATACCTATCGTGTGATAGCTCATTTGAAAGAGCATAAAAAGTTATGTTAAAAACCGGAAGGATTTTCAATTTCATCTATTTTGACCCAAGTTATGACTGAAAGTATGACGATTTCGGCCAATTTTGGTGAAAATCTAAGTGGGCACCCATGATGGCATGATTTCCGGGGTCCTATTTTTTGATATTTTGTGTATTTTATAATAAAGAAAAACTTTTACTACTTTGATGGTCACATTTTCAAGGCCAATGTGTTGCGATTTTCACAAAACCGTGGTCAACCACGCCTTTTTTCACCGAATGGTCCAGGCCGAAAGGGTTCAGAATGATAAACCAGCAGATTGCCATACCTCAAATGAAGTTTTTTCGACATTTTCAACCATTTGACGATTTTTCATCAGCATTTTGACTATATTATTGCTCATGACTCACCTCGACATTTTTCACATAAGGGTCCCCCCTTATGTGAAAACTCGGGATGGGGTCATGTTGTAATTGACCACAATAACATGCATGATTGTGCTAAAAGTAGCATAAAACTAAATTTTAGTTGCCCATTTACATGAGACGGAGGTTATATTTCGACATGACCCGTAACCTGATTTTCACATAAGGGGGGACCCTTATGTGAAAAATGTCGAGGTTAGTCATGAGCAATAATATAGTCAAAATGCTGACGAAAAATCGTCAAATGGTTGAAAATGTCGAAAAAACTTCATTTGAGGTATGGCAAACTGCTGGTTTATCATTCTGAACCCTTTCGGCCTGGACCATTCGGTGAAAAAAGGCGTGGTTGACCACGGTTTTGTGAAAATCGCAACACATTGGCCTTGAAAATGTGATCATCAAAGTAGTAAAAGTTTTTCTTTATTATAAAATACACAAAATATCAAAAAATAGGACCCCGGAAATCATGCCATCATGGGTGCCCACTTAGATTTTCACCAAAATTGGCAGAAAGCGTCATACTTTCAGTCATAACTTGGGTCAAAATAGATGAAATTGAAAATCCTTCCGGTTTTTAACATAACTTTTAATGCTCTTTCGAATGAGCTATCACACGATAGGTTTATCTGAAATTTATTTTTCGAGAGATCAAAGATCAAAGATCAAAAATTTTGGGATCGAAGTTCAAATTTCGTAAATATCGTGCCCAGGGGTCATGTTGGTGAGGTTTAAGCAGGATTGGATGATTTTGGCAAAACTGTGCCATCCCACCTGCGTTCTTACAGAGAACGCGTTTTAAAGGTGGACGTGGGTATAAACTTCTAGAGACGCATGGCAATAGAGTTCGTGAGGTAACAATGTCTGCAGTGAGCATCATTGACCTTACCCCTTCCTATCTCTCTTCTCGTTATCAACTCTTGTTGACACTCTGAGCCACATGACTGCTTGGCGCAATGGTAGCGCGTTCGACTCCAGATCGAAAGGTTGGGCGTTCGATCCGCTCAGTGGTCAGAACTTTTTGCTGAATTTTTATCTTCTTTGCTGGAGAAAGTTGAGGACAAGCCGGAATAACAATAATAATATATTAATCGAAATTATTATCACGGGTCTAGAGGAGATTGGGCTAAGTGTGCTTCAGTAAATATGTGCTGGTGCCAGAGAAAGCTCGATAGCATGAAGTTGTTTGTATTGGAGACTTTTTAAAATGACAGTTGCGCATCCCTCCCAATAAATTTCATTCTCGCAGAATTCGGAACAGGTGGCCTTACCAGTGGGTCCCGCCTAGGGGGTTGTCTTACGACTGAAAAATCGCTTGACGTGGATACACCTTTACCTTTAAGGATTCGGATGACGATGAAGAGACGACTAATCGTCGAGCTCAACGTCCTCAACCGTCCAGAGGCCGACGGAATGAGCGTATTATTATCTCGTCCGAAAGCGAGGTAAGCCATGGATAATCGCTGTTATGTCGAAATTGACATTGAATTGTCTCCAAAGAGTGCCGGCGTCTGCTGAGGATAATGTTGAAACCTCATTGATTACTCAATCTTGAACTGAGAATCCATTTTTTCTTGCTGATGCTGCACTAGCTAAATTTTCAAAAACTAACGCCACATAGTTATTCTGACGATTATTTCGTGGGTCATGTGCACTTGAGAAAGATTTGAAAAACAACATAATCATTGAGACGCATGTCGCCTACCCTCGATTCACATAGAACATTATGATTTCGAAACACTATTTCCTCTGCAATTCGAATTTGTTCAGGAGGAAGATGTTCACGAGGATGTTGTGGGAGACGAAGAGGAGGCCGAGTCGAGCGAGGACAGTAACACTGGCAGTGAGGAGGGAGAGGGAGATTCGATGGAGGAAGACTCGGAACTTGATGAGAGTGTGCTGGAGGATCAGGTACTGTCTACTATCGAAGATAGGTTGGACTGGCTTTGGCCCCTGCTTCCACAAAACCCGACACCACATAAACAAAATCCAATAAATAATTAAAATTATCATTAATTGGTACACCCGTCTAGTCGAAAATAAGCCACTCTCCTAGCAGTGGACTCCCGCGGGGCGCAAGTGCCCTAAGTACCGGGTGACCCTATACCTTCACCTTATCATTAATTAAAATGCACTTGCAGCCCTCATCCTCTCGGCAGATGGCTCCAATAGTAAGAAAGAGTCGAGGAGCGAAGAAGAAGGGAACGAAAAAGAAGAGGAAGACTACTAAGAAGACAACGAAGAAGAAAAAAACAACCAAAAGAAGAAAGACGAAGAGAATATCGAGGAAGAAGGGCAGGAAACAAACGACAGCGGTGAGACAGAGTGAATCTGAACGGATCATTTTTGAAAACCACATGACTTCATCAGAGTGTAGCCAAATCGCCAAGCGCTCATAGCGAGTATATCATTTATTTTTAGAAATTTAATTTCGAACTAATAATTAATTTCAGGAAGATGCGAGTGAGATTCGTCGACGCATCGATGCTACTCGTCTCTCACTCAATGGAACCGGGATAGAACCATTGTGAGTAATTAGAACTTGAGATCACTGGTCCTTCCCAAATTTTCTTTCAAACTATATAGGGGAATTTCGATATTTTCGTGTCCACAGAATCGTGCGCATTGATTGGATTAGACGAGAGAGTGAAGGGTGAGAGGAGACTAATCCAATTTGGGAGAGTCGAGTCCACTCATTCTTCGCCTCGCGTGCGTAGTTAAGCTTTAAAAAAAAGATATATTTAACTATTGCAGAACTGACGAGGAAGCCGACATCGAACCTCCTGTGAAGCGTCGGGCGTCTCTACCGATTCCGACCCCTTCCTCAGCACCAGCTGACCCGTTAGTCATTTTCCTTGGTCTTTGGTCGTTGTACCCGGTTCTACCGTACCTCTACGATTACCCTACTCCCCCACGCAAGGACTACACGATCATTATCATCATAATATTTCAAATGATGTAACATTTCCGATTCGTTTCAGTACGGATCTGCTCGGGTCGATTCTCTCTGAGCAAGTGGTTGCCCATGCGCCGGGTCGATATCTCGAACAGAGGGATGGACGACTCGTCCCTGGGGAGAGATTCGGACGACATCTTGATCGGGTGAGCGCTTTTTTTTTCGGGGTGACGACGTCACAAAGGTGTGAAATGCAGATACTTTGGCGTTTGAACCATATCTCGATCCGGCGATGTGACTAGGTGGAGATTACACTCTCTATAAGAACTGGCTTTTTTAAAATTTGATTTCATTTTCAAATAATTTAACATCGTTTTTAGCGAGATTAAGCGATGATTAAGTGATATTTATTACAGCTTCACCGTCGCGGAGTCCCCGTGGATCGTGCCGATTCAACAGAACAATCGAGTTTGCCCGCTCAATCAGCGCCTCCTGCTCCGATCAGGTACACCCATTGAATCGTCGGACATCCGATAGATAGGCGCCCCTTGAAGGCTCCGCCTATTATCTCGCTCTAATCTCTCGTAACCGTTGAAATAGCTCTCATCTCGATCGGTTGTGTCTATCCACTGAACCATTGAATTTACCCATAATGCCGCGTACCAAACCTGCGTGCCTGCGTACCAAACCTGTGAGCTACCATTTTTGATCCATGGCCCGGGAGGATGGACGTCCACAAATTAAATCCTTCATGTGCGGACACCTGGAACACTCATTCAGCTGAGACGTGCAAATATTTGACGGTCTCTCGCTTGCTAACGTTCTATCGCTAGGATCGAAAACTACAGAATTCCGAGATTGGAATCCGCTAATGCTACGCAGTCCTGGAATACATTTGGCAACCGAGAAATGACGACAGAGTGATCAATATTAACTGCTCGGATATGTTTGATTATTCATGGACTCTAGGGTAGGGAGGAGAGTTGTAAATTTAAGAGACCCTCCACGATAGAGTGGAAAGAGGTCACGGATGGCCAAAACTCCGATTCGGTCCATATATATTTATTTTAAAGTAAGGACCCATAGGGACGAGTGATGGCATATATAGCTAAGGTCATAAGTCGATTTTGGCTGGGTTACGGGCACCCACCAATTTGGGGGTCGAAAAATTTGATATCTCCGATTCGGTATTTTTGAGTAAACCCCACGTAAAATGGGGCGTAGATTCCGAATTTCGATATCCCAGCTCGTAAAAACACGAAGGAAAAAAAGTTATGCACGAAAAACACGTATTTTTGGTATAAATTGCCCTAAAACCGACTTTTAAAAAAATCGTAACATTCCAATTATGTTTTTATTGGATTCTACGCAGAAAAGTACGTCTGTGGTGATTTTTTCAGAATTTTAAAAATGGGGCATTTTTTGATTTCTTCGACCGAACTTAGAAAATCATGCGAAAATGGCTAATTCTCCGGCGAATTTTCGTTCTCCGTTCCCTGATATTGGCTCAACAACGCCTCAATTAACGTTTTTTCCTCATTTTAAACAGTTTGAAGAATTTTCGTGAACAATTTGACCTTATTTGTTGACATAACATACCTCGAATTTTTTCACATAAGGGTCACCCCTTATGTGAAAAATCATGTTGAGGACATGTTGGAAATATGACACCTGACCGAAAAAAAGGATGCCTAAAAGTTAGTTTTATGTTATTTCAACTGCAAACGTACATGTTATTGTGGTCAATACCAACACATAAGGGGGACCCTTATGTGAAAAAATTCGAGGTAAGTTATGTCAACAAATAAGGTCAAATTGTTCACGAAAATTTTTCAAACGGTTTAAAATAAGGAAAAAACGTTAATTGAGGCGTTGTTGAGCCAATATCAGGGAACGGAGAACGAAAATTCGCCGGAGAATTAGCCATTTTCGCATGATTTTCTAAGTTCGGTCGCAGAAATCAAAAAAATGCCCCATTTTTTAAAGTCTGAAAAAATCACCACAGACGTACTCTTCTGCGTAGAATCCAATAAAAACATAATTGGAATGTTACAATTTTTTTAAAAGTCGGTTTTAGGGCAATTTATACCAAAAATACGTGTTTTTCGTCCATAACTTTTTTCCGACGTGTTTTTACGAGCTGTCATATCGAAATTCGGAATCTACGCCCCATTTTACGTGGGGTTTACTCAAAAAATACCGGATCGGTGATATCAAATTTTTCGACCCCCAAATTGGTGGGTGCCCGTAACCCAGCCAAAATCGACTTATAACCTTAGCTATATATGCCATCACCCGTCCCTATGGGTCCTTACTTTAAAATAAATATATGGACCGAATCGGAGTTTTGGCCATCCGTGACCCCCAGCACAGTTGTTACGTTCTCTCGTGGAAGGTCTCTTAAGCGATCTATTCGTGGAAAAAATATGCAGATCCACCTCCAAAATCGCTCTGCCCGAGGACGGTCCCCGACTCGTGCCTGTCAGCACCGGGCCCCGACTGCCTCCTCCTCCCTCCTCTTCCGGTCTCTCTTCCCGACTGAGAGATGCAAAGATCAAGACGCCCTCGCCGCCAAGCAGGTAAACTTATCTACTTATGCTGTGGAAAAAGACAGAGACGAGATGGAGGACAGATTTATATTCCCACATTTTTATATCTCAGCTCCGCGTATGCGTAGCTAATTGAATTATTTTTCTGGAGTGGAAATTGAAAAACCACCCCAGAATCCGAATTTCAAGAGCCTAGCACCACTGGGAGCCAAGATACAAAATTGCCGGAATTTAAATCTTTCCTCGTATACTTTTTTTCCACAGCATGAGTTGATCGCGTGAGGGTGGATCGCAATCCATCCCTATGGTCGATTGCGCAAAACAATTTATTTGTTCGAGTAATATCTTGAACCTTGCAGAGCTCCGCTCATCCTCTCGTCCGCAATTGCTGGTACGAGTCAGCAGAGGGACACTCCTGTTATATCACTGTCCAGAGGCAGCGAGTGAGTTAAATTACGAAGTTGGGCTGGCGATAACATTTGCTGTATTGGGGGGATTTCGAAATTCAATTAGTTAATGGCTTGATTATCGTGGAAAGGTCAAACATCTTCTTTCTGTTTATGTTGTATGATTGCAAATACTATGCATGAACCCGACAAAGTGTTTCTTCGAGTACATTGGTAACATCGTGTGTGCCGGGCAAAACGTTTGTCGAGGATATGCATATGGACTCTGAGCGAAACGTGGTTCACTACATCTAGAACATACTATCGATTTCAGTGGCGTCTTCCGTCCGTCCTCCAGCTACTCCAATGGAGGCGGGTCCGCCTCTACTGGTACCTCTGGATCCCGGCATGGCACCACGTGCGGATTGACTCATGGATCCGCCAGTGGTGTTGCTTCTTCATCCCGACATGGTGCCACTTCCGAATCCAGACATGGCACCAGCAGTGGGAGCAGGACGGAGCAGCTTCGCGAGGAAGATCGCAAGAAGCACAACAGGTGAGTGAACCCTTTTCGATTCCACATCCATCTCCCTCGCTTTAGTATGGGGGGAGACGGTAAACCATCCTCTAAGATGATGATGAACATTCAACCGTACAGCCCCTGGTCTGAATCCCCATCCATAATCTGTATTCTCTCTTCAGCAAATCCCATCGCTCTTCTGCCTTTTCCTCACACGGTGTCTCCTCTTCGTTTCATCGCGTTCCCTCTTCGTCATCCTCATTGATTCCCCATGGATCATCATCAACTTCCTATGGTTTGCCGGCGATGTATGCGGAGGCACAAGCACAAATCATAGAAAGACAGGTGAGTACAGCTATTCGCTACGAACCGACAGATGTTGGGAATCGTAAACACCTTCCGTCAATCAGTTCCGCTTGGAACAAACTTACGTGAAAAGGCAACAAAAACAGTGTTTTTCAGTGTTTTCCGGCTTATTGTTAGGCAAAATTGCCAAAATGGTGAACGATGAATCGGCATTCCATTAAGATTACGTATTGCAGAACCGGGAGCGATTCGCAACCCTTCGCCGGCTATCGAATGAGGTGACGAACGAGGAAGTCGCAGCTGGGTCAGTTCTCTTTCACTACTGAGGTCTTATCGGCGAACCAGGGTTTTCCGGTGTGATCCGGTGTGTTTTCCGGTCGGTTGATCTTTGACGATCGTTCTGATAATGAAACTTTACAAATTGGAGATCGTAAACCGACAGGGAAACTGTGATTCTTTAACTTACAAATAATTTGCTAACGAGATGCATACAGGTGTTACTCAGGTTGTTTGAAGATGCCATTAAGGAGAGTTGTGGCTAAAAACTGGCAAAAAAAGTTGATCGAAAGTCAGGGAAAAAAATATGAAATATAACAAATTGCAGTCGAATCACTGCCTGCGAACAGCAGCGAATAACGACGAGGGTCTCGCTCCACATGCTCCGCGTACCCATTATTGAGGAAGAGAAAGTGAGGGAGAGGACACTTGTAGAGTTAGGAAAATTGATCGAAGGGAAGATGTTTCCAGAAAATTAGCATTCCCACAGACATCCTATTTTAGTTTATTGCCAGAGTACAGTAAATGAATTTTATAATATGCATCCTCCTTATTTATTTGCTTTCCCAATTTCGTATTTATTCACAGTATAATGTGCCATTTTCCAACTTACTTATCGATTTTCTAGGCCGTGATGGATTGTTCGGAGACACTTTTCCATAGTTTTTGTACTTGTCGACTCATGATTATTTTTTTCTGGTTAGTCCGGATTGTTTTTGATACTTTCATTATCTCGAAATTTCAAAAAATTCCACGAATGTCTACAATGCCATTATCTACGTATAACGAGCTTCATTTATTCTGATATTATTCCACTTTCTGCGGTAATTGTTTGTTGCTTTCATCATTTTGTCATATCTATGAATAAAGTCATCCAGGCATCAAGAATTAAGCGTATTTCAAGGGGTGGTGGGCGTGACTTGTGAACGACTCTGTCGCACAATTCCGAGTAGAGAGATTGAGAGAAAGGAGTCATGCTTTTTTCGAGGAAAAATGATCTGCACTGATTCAGCCACAATTGTCGTATTCCTCAACAATTTCCATTTTTTAAATCTCTATAAAAAATATTCCTCCACCTCTTCTCTCCTATGTTTCCCACGCTAATTTCAACAAGGGTGGGAGGCGGCCAGAGGCGGGCGACAGAGAGTGTGAGAATCTCTGAGGGATGGTCTTACTCTCAGAATTTTCCATGTTCTCTCTCTCTGTGTCACTCTGATAGTCGAGAGAGCAGTGTGAAATGAGAGGATCCGACCAGTGTTCGAATCACTACTACAGATAGTGGCCTCTCTTCACACTTCCTCATTTTCCTGGCTCATTTTAGTTCCTGTAGTTTAGAGAGAGAGAAATATTCCGTGGAGTCCTAGTGATGTTCCTCATGACTCCTCCCCATATCTTTACAGTATAGTACTCATTCAGCCTCATTTCTTCCTGCTAGTCCTTAGGATACCTTAAGATACCTTAAGATAGCTTAAGATAAGATGCTGCCCAGAAGTATCTCCCAGTTCATCGCCATCGTTATCCTCTTTCTCATTGTGGAAGGAACGATTATTCTCACACTGGCACTCACAGCATTCCCAATGAGAGATGATGGCTTCTCGGGAATGTCAAAGGTATCGTGAGATTATTTTTCATTTCACACGCAGATGTGACAAACGTTCGAGATGGGTGGGGGGGTGAGATGAGGCCTGGCCTCTCTAGCACACCCTGACGCAAGGGCAGTACTCGATAACCAGCCCATTTCGAATGATAATTTGAAGTGCACGATACATCCCTCTTTCTCACAACCATATGTAGTAAATTATGGCAATATACAAGAATTTTTTTCAGTTGGACGTCATCGTTGCATGCCTCCAACACGCCCTAAACTCCATCTATTCAATTATGCTTCCCGCCAACACACCAGTTCTCCTCATATGCGTATGGAATATCTTGCTGAGTGGTGAGATATTGACTGACGAAATCGTTTATAAGAAAATCATTCGAATGATCGGGCGTCAAAAGGATTTGTGTAGGGTTTGGTTTACTTTATAACCTTTTTTGGTTATACATGAACAATACAACAATTTCAGCCTGTTGTTGGATCCTTGCAATTGCAGTGTACAAAATCTACTCGATCGATGAGGAAATTCATGTGGCAGAAGGTACGTTTTTATGTTATAGGGAGATTCTCTTCTCATTTCACGTGCTCTCATTCTTATTGTTATTGGAAATGGAGTGATATTCTACAGATCTGCATTTTTTAATGTAAAAATGCTCCAGTTATAACATACCACATCCCCTTAAAACAGTTTGTTTGCGATGGCTCACGAACTAAAAAACCTCGCGTGCTCGATCTCAGAAGCAGTTTTATTTCAGAAACAGACATAGAAATGCATCATATTGGAGACGTATCGACGACATTTCAAGTGGACGAGGAAGGTATATTCTGTGTTTACATACAACCAGATTCACTGTACTAAATTATTCTTGTGAATTTGCATATATTCCATTTTAACAGGTCTCTCGGGCACTTCCAATGTGAGATATTCGACTCCGTATGAAGAAGCTGGTTAGTGGTTTTAATTGTACAACACATTTCAAAGCTATACCTTGAACTTTTCAGAAACTTCCGAGTATTTCTCAGTTCGATCGTGCTCATCTAATCTTCACATACTCAAACAATCTTCATCGAGGTTTCTACAGCTTGGTAAGTGACGCGAGTCCATCTGAAACCTCCAAACTATTCCTTCAACTTCATTTAATGAGTTTGTATCTGTTAGCATTCTCCGAAAAGTCGGAAAAAAGATAATTTGTGTGGTTTGATAAGCTGATAACAATCTATATCTATATTCTCGCTTTTCAGAAGATTCGGAGTCTTGCTCAATTAGATCATGCCCATCTGATATGGAATTCTTCAATGAGCAATATCGGCTTCGACAGTTTGGCGATAGACACCACTCCTTCTAAAACAAAAACATTCGCTCATCAACAATTGATAAATTTAAAAAAAAACTACAACTATATTTGATGCATTTATCACCTAACACTAACCCTAGTTATCGACTTTTTTTGCCAGAATATTCAGCTCCCACTCATCACTAAGGAATACTTCCTCGTCCTTATTCCTCGTCTTCTAGGTATCATCTATTCTGAATATTATGTATGTAATAGATTACTATTTGTATTTATACATAATTTTGTTTGTTTATACATAATTAAAGTCCTCAATCATTTGCTCATCGAATGTCATAGGTACTGAAGATATAATGTTTGTGGCGTGTAATTGCATCGTATTATAACCTTTTAATCGAGCCAAAGTCGAGGACAAAAGAAGTTGACATATAAAATGTCTCCAATACTTGATTTCCGTTAATTTTTTAACTCAACTTTTTCCTTCGATTAGTCACCTGAGATTCGCTTCGCGCAATCAACAAGTAGCTTCCTTTATGGAATATGATTCACATCCCATATCGCTTACTCAGGCAATAAGTGTTGCAATTGGCACCAATGTTGCAATATCCGGTTACAATCTTTCTAGAACGCTACTCTTGGTCAAAAACAAGCGCGCTTTCATCCGCGATAATCCGTACTTTTCCGTTCATATTTTTCTGTTGTGTAGACAATTTAAAGATGAGATCGTTATGAGATCGAGATCGGGATGACAATCGTGATGTTGCTGCAGCCCTTACTGCTTTTCTGCGTTATCAGCGATGTCGAAGGATATACGTCGTTGGAAAGTTCTGATTTTCCCACTATAACGACAAAAAATCCAATAAGTAGGGGTGCGTTAATTTCCACTATACAATACAATTTATCCAATGGTCCGGGCCTATTCCCCGGGGCCGATAACAATCTTCCATTTAAAGAGATTACTTTTGCATATTCTTCTCCAATCGACATCGTGTTGTTTCACGAACAGATCTATCTAGCTTTTGGTTGTCCCTGTAGTTGGCGACTATTGCATGGGGACCAGTGTTTGATTTGAGGCTTTATGGGAGCTGATGATGCTGATTCACTATTAACCAACATACTTTACCAGAGCCATATTGTATCTGTGATGTGGACAAATTCGGGTTTCCGTTAGGATGGAGCTACAACGACATTTGGCTTGACATTGTCGTCATTTTGGACACATCTGAAGCTATGGGAAGAGCTGCCCTTGATGAAGTCAGTGGAATATTCATAAACATACATAACAAATTAATAGATAATGAATAAGTTCGGAGCACTATTCGCTTAGAAATAATAGCAAAATATATTTAAAAAAAATTGAAGAAACAATATTCTAGGCTGGTGCCCTCGTCGAATCATTCATTAGTGACGGTGACGATGATTTTCTCGTTACTGATGAAAAGGCGGATTTTTATACGAGGATTGGAGTGATCAGTATGGCGGATACGCCAGAAGTTAATATCTCAGTAATTTCATATGAATCAACTTGAATATTTCAAAAAATAAGACGTACTTTTTTAAGTTTCAAAACATCAATATCATATTTACAGGTTTTATACAGTCTGAACATGACTAAAGCAGACCGCGTTCGAGGTAGAACAGCCATAAACGACGGAGTGCTTGAAATCAACGTTGTAGAGTGAGTTATTGACGATATTCTACAGTGACAAAAATGATTTCCGCAAAGTATATGGGATCATTCTTGGTTAATTTCTGAGTTTCAGTGCCTTCGTAGCTGCACTTATCATGTTTAACGATGGGCTGAGGAGCCGACCTGACCGAGCAAACGCCCGTCAAGTGATCTACTACATGACCAACTCGGATCCGTAAGCGCATCCCATTTTTCATAAAGCAAAGCTCAACTTCAGTAAGAACAATCTGAACCCTCTCAACCAGTTTAAAGCATCGAATGGCGTCATTGTCGTGAACAGTGAGCTGATTACTTTTGTGGAATGGGTATAGTGAAATTAACGAGGAAATCGAGGGAAAGCTACCGTCTTCTTCTTCTTAATTGCGTTAATCCCGTTTTGGCACGGAGTCTGTTACTAGGAAAAAGCGACCGTTTTCAACGATAAATGTACATTTATTCAGACTTTCTGCAAGAAGGCGCAGTCGAGAAGCAAGGACTGACAGTGCTTGCCTCCGATGGATATTACTTCTCCAACCAACATTACATGTCTGCACTGCAAATGCTGTGCAAGGGTAATCTATGATATCTTCAAATAAATTCGAAATTTAATCAAATTATTTAGCCAACTGTTTCTGCAGGCGTGACAGAAATGCGTACACAGGCATGGATAAGGCCCTCCAAGCTGCGGGTGAGATTACATTTCTGAATGTTTAACATTTTTTTCATTTTTTTGAATTTTTTTTAGGTGGTTGCTACCATTACTCGCCCAGCGCCGTTCCCTTCAACGAAGCGAAGTCTACTTGCGCGAATGAGGGAGGATTTCTTGCTACCATTCATGACGAGAGCAAGGCAGCGTTTCTGCATCAGTGTGAGACTCATGCAACAAGTAATTTTCACAGTGAATGCTATTTCAGTATCCTCCAAGGCCCGAACGGACCACTTTTGGATGGGTTATCAGAAATCGGTCGATGGTGTATGGCAATGGCTCGATCAGGTTGGTGTTCGAGGAGAGAAACCTAGAAAGCGCGCAATCATAAAATAATTGTTTCTAGTCTCTCGGTTCTTTCACAAACTGGGCCGAAAATGAGCCGAACAGCGAAAGTGTCTCGACGTGTGCATACGTGAGCACGACGAATGTCACTCTTCCATGGTGAGATAATAAGAGACCTTTCACGAGAGTACGTACCAACCCCTTGTACGACTTTTCTGCAACCAATACCAATAATTTTTTATGAAGTTGTTATACCGAGTCCTCATTTTTTCCCATCGCAATATGAAGGTCTGAAATATAAGTGACTTATAAGTGACGTAGATTCTTATCAAATCATTTATTTCCTGTACACGAAAAGATAGGCTGGGATGGTAGGATCCTAGGGTCAGGAATGGATTTCTTCTGTTTCCATAGTTCCTAAGTGACGTATTATATAAATACTGCGATATCCGTCGGTGTTTGATCGAGCATTCTTTATTGATATTTTTTTTAAATATTAGCTTACTTTTAAATATTAGTTTTTTTTAATATCTGAACAATATTAAAAAAAACTGCTAGATATATTTATTTGACTAGGATTCTATTTTATTTACTTATTTCAGGAGCGCTGGCAACTGCCAGTTAGGACTTCCCTACACGTGCCAGAACACTCCGTGTTCAGTGGGATATAAGAACTGCTGAGATCATGCTGTATGATAAAGCTTTTATTCTATTCAAGCTTTTATTTAAAAAAACGTATGGATGTCAATTGTTTTCTTAATCAAGATGGAAATAAACTATCCTCAAAAAACCCATTCGCGAACAACACATTTTCAAACAGAATTTGTTCGCTTCGGAGTCAAGAGTACTTGTTAGCGTATTCGAGGAGATTTTTCTGAATGCCTTTGATTTGCGAACTAATGAACTATGTTTTGAGAGTGCGAAAGAATATCACGTCACAGAAACAAGTAAATCGAGATTTCTTGAATACCGTCTTAAGATCAGATTCAAGAGAAGGGCCGGAGAAAGCTCTGGTTTCTCGTGACCAGTTGCTAACCAGTTGGTGACCAGTTGCTGGCGGATACGCGAGCAACTGGTCAGAGTACTGGTCAGCAACTGGTCAGCCACTGGTCAGCAACTGGTTGGGAGGATAGGCCACGCCCACTTTTAAATCAGAGGGATACTGTATTATTGATTGATTCCGTATGAGTGAGCCTCATACTATAACTGACCCATACATGGTACGACCATGTACGGTAGTCACATTCAAAAGGCTTTCCCTTGTGGGATAGCAGTAGACAGCATCCACTTTCGGGAGCCGTCTGATCATCAAACTCTGATCCGAAGAGCGGCTAAAAATAGGCCCTTATAGGCAAGACACCTGCTAGTCACGACGGATAAGTAAAAAACCTCCCAACCAGTTGCTGATTAGTTGCTAGCAACTGGTCAGCAGCCAACTGGTCAGCAACTGGTCAGACCACTTGTTAGCAACTGGTTGGCGCAGACTCCGCCCACCCCAACTGGTCAGCAACTGGTCACGAGAAACCAGAGAGAGAGTGGCAGAGAAAAAAAGGAAAGCCGAGAGAGCATGAGTTAGGTGGAGAGTCCAGAGAAACAAATAGGGCGAGAGTGTTTTTTTGTTCATAACCGAGGATAATTATGTTGTTTTGTTTCATGAGAGCCTCTATATAATTGATAAGCAAGAAGCAAAGATTCGAAATTGAAAAAGTAAGCAAAATTATAACACGAAACTGTTACAATAACAAAAAAAATGAAAGCCCAGACAAGGTCTAAATTGAGAATTCAAAGTACGGTACTCATGTCTTGCCAATCAATAATTTCAATATTTTCCATAGGACTCTATTTTTGCATGAAACTGCCATTTTCCTAGTTTTCAACTAAATTTAAGAGAATGGGTGTCTCAATTGTATCGTCTTGCCAGTGAGTTTGAGTGCGAGGACTTGCCAGAGGGTATACCTCAATTATCACCTTCTTCTTTCCCCTTCTCATCATCTATCCGCCTTTAACTCTGGTGTCCGGAATCAACTTGAAATCAAGTAGAAATGGATTTTCAAGTTGGAATCAAGTGACCCATTCCCACAACTTGGAATCAAGCAGGCTTACGTACCCGCAGCGTCCAGCACAAACATCGCCTATAAGGTCCCTTTTTGCCGCCCTATTCTGACTGCCTTCGGGCACGAGTGCGCTTGACTATTTGCGGATTTGTGTTGGACCGCCTTTTGAATGTAACCGTCCCCACGTGGTGGTACCATGTGAGGCTTTGGTTACGGTATGGGGAAACCCATGCTCTCTATCAATCAATAATAGAGAAAGCTACCGTAATCCTCATCAATTTCAAAAGATCCCACAAGTTGGAATCAAGCACTTCCCACAAGTTGCCATCAAGCTTGATTCCAAGTTGTGGGAACTGCTTGATTCCAAGTTGATTCCGGACACCAGAGAATGTAGTGTTGACCAGAGGAAGTTTACGTTTCTCCTCTCTTTCCACATCTCGTGAGCCTTTCCTCCTTTCTTCTTTACCATCTGAACTTCTCTCCTTTTGTGCCTTTGCTCTGCTTTGTCCGGGACAGTTCTTTGCCAAAGTTCCGTGGCACAATGAATCATCAGTCACTAATCAATATGCTAGCAACGATCACTGTCTTTGCTCCTCGTACATTTCGCATCTGATAGTTGACAATGGATAAAAAAATTTCAATCTTGCAGGGAACAACTGAACCGATTCACAATTATCTGTTTCCCTCAAGCAGAATAACTACCGTTACCAATTATAGCGTACTTATCTTATCGCTGAATCAAAGAAGTTCAAGAAAGCCTAAAAATATCGATTCTTTATTATTGAGTATGTTGCTGATGTCGATAAAAATACCTTTGTTTAGCTGCTTTTCGGCTCATGATCCGACCCTCCGTCCTCTGCCCACTTTCTTCTTTGCGACCTCTCAATTCAGTGCGATCTCTCTCCACTGTGTTCTCTCTGGACTCTCTCCGATCAGCATGGTCTCTTCCCGGCTTCCTCGATCGCCGGTCTAGAGAAAGATGGGAATGGTTGCCATAGAAGTAGGCTAGATTCGATCTTATCTTATTCACCAGTAGACGACCACACTAAATATTTCGATGGTTCGATATGTCCTAGGTCATTCCTTCACGACTGAATTCACGGTGCTTGTGGATCGAGATGACTCACCTGGATTGCTGACAGCTCCTCTAGTGGCGCTAGCTTAATGGCGCAGACAGAAGAGAGAGCGCATGGAAATTGAATGGAGACGGGGTACTGAAAATGAGAAATTAACAGAATGAACGATCTCACATGTAATCCAAGCAAATGTGATTTGTCTTCACATTTCGGCTGGCTTTCTACATATCCTGGTATTTCCTCTCACAAATCATTCAGATGAGATAGTTAGCAAGGTTAGATGAGGACTACTCCTAGTCTCGTATTTGAATACTATCTCTTGACAGGCGAAATACAATTGAATGTCAGGTCAAACTATGTCGACATTCTACGTCACTCTCTCTCCCTACTTATCCAGGTAGATATAAGAATTTAAATTGATTTTGAACGGGAACGATCAGTTTAGACGGATGATGAGCACTACAGTTTACACTACTCCCACGCTAATAGTGGTGCTCTACTCTCTTATTGCAATTTTTTTTTGTTGTTTTATAATATTAAGAATCCGTGTCCTCAGTTGTCGCTATCTCTCAGAGGCAGAGGAGTAAGATAGCCCACGTACAATACGTACAATACTTTCCACACTACTCCAGAAGTTGGAATTCCAATATACTACGAAGTTAGAACTACCGCTAATTAGCTTGAGGATATTTGAATTAAGACTTTATCGGGATTATGGGTTCCGATTATGGGAGGGATTGGGTATGGGTAATAATACAGCTTAATTATATGTTCGACACAATATCTGCACATAAAATAAATGATCATTGACACTAAATTCGAAGAGTATATTCTTGGATGCGGCATATATCAAGACAAGTGTCGTGAATAAGAATATGTACATTTACTCGGATTTCTCAGGCGGTGACTCTTTCACTTGAAGAGCTGCTTGAAATCGAGGGAAGGAGGCAAGACTCGTTGGAATGGATAAGGGGTCGGACGGAACGAGCTCTAGGTGAAATCCCTTCAGAGTCTCGATCGATACGAATTGTGTTCCTTCTTTGATGTATTTCTTGACGTCTATGGCCACAGATGATTGGCATACCTGAAATTAATTTTTTAATTGAGTGATGTGAAATGGTTTGTGTTGGGGTAACTATTGAAACCCTTACAACTAGAGAAGACATCTTACCTTGTCAACGTGATATTTGACTCCGAGTCGCGAGAAGAATCCTTTGCCACAGGTATTGCAGGCGTAGCGGATCTGGATTATCTTATTTTGGGAATTTCTATTATGTGCACTGCATTCATAGTTGTAATCTGTAGGGAAACAAGTCAAAATAATTGGAACCATACCTGAGTGAAGTTTCTCTTCTGATTCTTTGCCTCAGTCGCCTCAGTCGGCTTGCGAACTGTTATTCGGCCATTAGGGCACTCCTGAAACACATCAATTACATCGATACACATACATCGATTGGCTATGTTACACAACGGTTGATTAGTGATTTGATTAGTGGCATGGCCTGACTCGAATTATCCAAATTCCATATGATACTCTACCATCTTGCTCCAGTGCTTGATCAATGCCATTGTAGTAGTGCACCATCTCTTGCACTCAGTACATCCAAATACAGCCGTACGCTCGTTAGCATGCGCTCTAAAATGAATCGTTAATTTCTTTCTGTGTTTTTATTAATATCCCTGTATCTCACGTTCTCATTATCTACCGTTTCCTATTGTAACCAGAACTTCCGTGTTCACACAGCAATCCTTCCAAATGAAAGAATACAGTTATTGAAGTTGTGCTAGGATTCGGAAGATGGGCTACTGTAGGATACGGAAGGTAGAGTTATCCCTACCATTATACCAGCCACTGTAATCCAACCGTAATTCATTGGTTTCTATGTCTACCGTAACCCACAGTACCCCATCTACCGTGTCAACTGCTATCGGGACTGTAATGCCACCGTAAGCATTTTACAGTACAGTAGCCCAACTTCCAATTACTGTACGTCTAACAAGAGCGTATTAAAATGCTCGTTTCTCCCCCATATTTCTTCAGTCTAAAATAATACCTTCTTGAGTGGTGTTCGACCATATGGCAGGAAGCCATCTCCACCTCACAGTACGGACACGTTCTCGCCTCGACAGTGCGCAGACCACGAATAGCGTACTGAAAAAGGTGGTGAAAATACAGGAATTACGCAATACCCGAATACCTAATGCTTTTCGAATTTCGTAGCTACGCTAGATTGGATGGAATATCGTAGATTAGTCTTTGTGATAAGGCAAAACTAAAAGAGATATCCCTTGCGCGGTTGTCACTAGGGCAACTCCGCGCAGACTTTCGCTGCTATGCAATCCATGGTTACGAGCTTCTACCGGGCTTCTAGCCAAGGGCGGAGGGGAGGAGAGAGTAGGGTTGGCTTGTCGAAAAATGGACTCTTCATTTCGCATACTCTCTAGCCGATCCGGGAAGTACGATAGCGTGCAAAATGAAGAGATTCATTTCTCGATAGGTCAACCCTAGGAGAGAGGGAACGAGAAGAGGGAGTCACTTACGTCAAAGCGTCTCAGAGCCGGGCGCGCCACTGTCGATAGCGACTCCTACAAGGATAGCTTGAGTACGGTAGCCAGTTCATGCTAATGATTATTGCAGTACTCTCATCATACACAATAAATACAGCATTTGAGCCTCCTTACATTGAATGAAGCCACCCTTACCTGAATAACCTCCTCCTCTTCCTCTTCCTCGGTCTTGACGGAGATCTTCGCATCACAAATTTTCGAATGCATGACCATTTCGCCGAGAGCTGGGTAGAGTCGGCAGCAGAAGTTGCACAGGTCTGCAATCATTCGCATAGATCAATCAATCTATCAAATTTATCAGAG
This sequence comes from Pristionchus exspectatus, assembly GCA_911812115.1. Classification (NCBI taxonomy): domain Eukaryota; kingdom Metazoa; phylum Nematoda; class Chromadorea; order Rhabditida; family Neodiplogasteridae; genus Pristionchus; species Pristionchus exspectatus. Next base: position 28,883,549 of record OU461583.1, on the reverse strand, counting down.
AATGGGCCTGTTGACTGATAGCTGCCTTCCAAACATCGGGTGCATAATGACGGAACACAATGTGCACGAACGAAATCATGCTCCAATTCATCTTTTGTAGCTAATAGAGCCGAAGTTGATAGCAGTTCAGAGCTCACAGCTTCCAGCAACGACTTTCCACGAGACGTTCGTATCGTGTGGTTCATCTCGAGACGATTCCTCCTTAACATCCATGGGAGTAGAATCCGTCTCGTTATCCTTCGAGAACACGAGGTCGATCACGTCGATCATCTGAAAGAGTGCAACAGTTAGTTTGGGTTGCACGTTCGGTATCGGTTGTCCCGGAAATGTAGGGAATATCACATTTTTAAAATGATACGATTGTAATTGCACACCTATCAAACTATTCCGTGCGGCAAACGCTTTAGCTCCGCCCACTTTCACTTCGTTTTACGCGTTTTCCGCCGATTTTCACTATTTTTTACTTAGTTTTTAATGATAAAACTCGATTTCTGGTATGGTTTCGCGTTCATTAAGCACCAATTATATAATTAAAGCTAAATTTTAAACGCGACCGTAGTTTAATAGCAATTTCGTTACGCGCGGAACAAGAAACGTGTGATACCGACCCTCTATTTCCTGAGACTCTCTCGAGTGTCTTTTTTCTTGTCAATAACCGCTAGAGGAGTTCGTAATCCCGATACCAAACGTACAAGCCTCCTGATATGATACTGTTCCCAGTGGGTGATCTCGTGTCCATCGGCCGACAAGGAGCAAACAGGGAAATTAGGGGTCTGTGAGCCGTCCATTTACTTGCCCAGTGTTATGCCTTCACACACACGTGCTTTCTCGAAACAGAGCAGAGAATTGACTGCGTGATTACCCAAGCATTGCTATTTGGTACTGATAGTCGACATTGGGTTCCAATTTAGCCTGGTTAATCTAACATTTTTGGCTTGAGAGTGCACAACCTCTCTTATTTACGTACCTGAGCAGTTCCCGTGGCATCCGTGTCGGCTGAACTCGACGATGCCGAATCCGCCACAGCAAGTGAACTGGCTGCGGCGACTGCACAATCAACGTGTTAATCTATTTCACGGGCATACTACTCACGATCTTTTCGCCGATTCGATGGCACGAGTACGGTTGCCCGACGGGTGATCAGACCATCGACATAGTGAAGAAAGGACTGGAATGAAGGGTAATTACGAAAGGATAAAGGCAAAAAATGAGTTCTAGACCGAAAATACCAGCCTTCGCTAGGTGATGTATGGCGAAATCATTAATGGCCGTCACTTTGTTCGAATATGCAATCTTTCTCAACTCGTGAAGTAGTCTTTCATCCACCTGAAAGGAACGGTTTTAGTCATCACTTTCAACCCCCTATGCCGCTCTTGATCCAAGCGAACATCTCCTCGCACTTATTGAGGGTACCGCCTAACATTGTCCTACACCTGTAAATTCGCTTGACTTGGATACAATTCAATTCAATTGACTTGGATACAATTCAATTCAATTGTATCCAAGTCAATCCATTTACAGACAGACAAACAACGTCAGGCTATACACCTTTACCTATTTTACATTACATGCAAACGCTAACGAACCGTGGCACTCTCCGATTCTTCTAGATTGTAGAACAGTCTTGCCATAATGGAGGCAGAGTGCGAGATCGATTTGCGATTGGTTCGACTCAGTGCGTCGAGATTATTGACAATGAGTGCCATCTGAGCGATTCATTAGATCAAAATCTGAATTATCTGGGGAATTTCACGGTTATTGTAGATTTCACGGTCCGTGTGCGCATCTCAACTAAAAAATGACCGAATCAACAACTTTTTCTCGATATTGTATTGTGAGGGTGAACAAACACAATCAACATCTAACCTCCTTTCGTCTCTCCTCCTCATGATCGACCGGTGACGTCATCTAGATGACGATTAAGAGCGAAGTTGATAAGGGATGCGAGTCTCGAAACCACTAGCAATCGAACTCCCTTTCTCGCCCGGAAAGACTTCTCGCTCGGGATGGTAGAAAAAAAGGCGAATGAAAGGACGAAGGAAATCGCTGGAGGGAGAAGTGAAGGAAAAACAGTGAGAAGGGAAAATGAGAAGGGAGAAGCGTGTTGGAGGTACGGAAATATGGAGATGCTTTCCGTTTCCGATGTAAATGAGATGATGCCTCAAGAGGAGAAGAATGGGGCGAAGAAGGGGCGGAGTCAGGACAAGGGAAATCAGTCCTGTCCGGATTTGGTGAGAGGGAGGAGAAATGAGAGAAGAAGGGTAATGGAATGAGGAGGAAAGGGGAGGGGGGAGCTGAGGAGGAGATTACTCAGTAATAATGAGAATGGAGAGATGAGAAGACGAGCACTATCTCTAATTAGAGAGCCCCAGATTCCTTCTTCCTTTGAGAGAGGGGGAGTGACTATTCTTGCACTACACTCTTATATTTCGCTCTGTTATGGAGAAGTCTTCACTAGTGAAAAACAATTGATGACAATCGCACTAATCAATGCTTTTCTCCAATGTAAATGTGTGTCCAATGAATTTCTGAAAAAAAAACTGTTTCATCATTAGAATCATCATCGGTGAACATAGGAAAGACAATCGACAATAATTTGAAATTATCGTGCGAATACAAGCACAGCACAGGTGAGAGGTTCGAATTCATCGGGTTTGGAGAGGCTCTTTGATTCACATTTTAGGATTATTTTTGAAATGGTTATTATGGCGTGAATGGATATTAGGTGAATATATTTACAACCGCTGCTTAAAGTGGCCTATGGCTTAACGTGATGGCGTTTTTGGAGAGAATTGCAACTTTTTAAGATTAGAATCGAAATGGCCTATGGCATCGAATCGTGTTTTAGAGCTTTAGTCTAATATCGAAATGGCGGGTGAAAAACCCGAGGAAAAGGGTGAGAAAAACGGTCCATAATGAGAGGAGCACACGGGGAATTTGGTTGTATCCAACGAAGAATTCGTAGGGGAGACGAGTAGCGAAGGCCTCTTGGAGCATGTAGATGAGGAGGGCGTTGTCGCCTGAAAGGTAAAGATGTAGCCAGTCAAGCGAGTCGTAAGACAACGCGGGGTGGAACCCACTGGTAAGGCCAGCAGTTACACGGACTGAATACCCTGCTGTATAACGCGTTCTAGGGTAGCCAAGGCTGTGGCCTGACAGTGGGAAGGAATGATGCATGAGACCACGATCACGGAAGCTAAGCACAATGGAAAGCAAGCAGAAGCGATCACGATATCATTCGTTGAGTCTACGCAGCATTAATTTTATATAGCAATCCCTTGGACTGGAGAACGTAAGTAGTCATAATTGGAGTGTTCGCTAGATCGAGAGTAGTGACTCACCGACATACGCGAGGGCGCGTAGCTTGATCTTCGTCTTTACGTGGTCTACAGCCAGCCGACACAGCGCGAATATGTACAGGGAGTAGGCAGCGGTGAGAAACGAGAAAGATATCGTCCTGAAATTAATAATTTCATTTTTTTTTTAAATTTACTCTATACAGAAATGAGATACTTTTCGTAATTGGACCCTTAGTGTTTTGCCGTGAAGATTTATCGAAGGAGTCACATCGTGCTTATTAGTGAGCACGAGTTTCGAGCGGAAATTTGCAATTTCCGCAGAAAACACTTGAATTGATTCATTTCAATGCTCTTCATGTTTCCAGTCAGCTTTAGGCTATCGTTTGTGCGATAAGATTGACGTATTTCGTATATATTTTTTACATTTATGGCGTACCTTCTCTCGAATATTATCTCACACATAAAGGGAAGATGTATCCCGAGGGAGTGTTGACGCGCATCGAAATATCACTCCCCTCATATCCCTCTCCTCCCTATTATCCCTCTAGTCACGCGAAAAGGTAAATGTCAGGCGGATGAATGCTGTCTGCTCGTGTACTCTTCTATTGAAATGAAGCAAGCGCTAGGCTCAATATGCCCGATATTTAGAGAGGGATGCGTTTAGTACTAGCAGAGTAGTAGCTGGTTCATGTTTCACGATTTTCTAGATCCCCTTTGATACGCCAAAACACTTTGAGGAAGGGGCATGACTCACCAAATCTGCTTGTTGGCCGGGATGACGTTCTTGAGGACCAGACCGGCGATGAGATGTGCAGTGCCGTACACGGTTAGACGAGTGTACTGCTCGCATCGGAAGGGATACCAACGGAGGATCTGGCCCGCCTGAAGAGATCAAAGATCAAATCTGACTAAACTTCATAAAAAACGCACTAGAACTCCAGCGGAGACGAGAATGGCCGCATTGAAGGTGCCGAAGAGGCTCTCGGGATCGATGTCTAGACCGCCGAAGGTGCGCTGGAAGACGCAATCTCTTATCAATTTACTGTCATCGGAAAACCGAACGGGCTCTTAGAAACAATATTCTTAGAATCGTCATAATGACGAAGTTTACTCCGGGGTAGTAAATAAAAAATAATACTTCTCTAGCGGAACTTGTTCGGTTTTTGGTCCAAGCCACAACCGCACCGAATGTGGAGGGGGTGGGGGATAAAAATGGTAGGGAGGAGATACTCTACGAGAAAAGGATGGGCCGAAAATCGAAGAAGTGCCTCTCTAGCCTTTTCCTATTTTCATATTAGTCATGCCCTCCGTATCTACCTTGGCTGCGCTATCTCGGTAGACATGCTCGCCGAGAAGTGTCCGGTCCAGATATCCCTGGAATCCGCCCGTGCAGTTGGCATACGCTCCCTGGTCGCCCACACCGCCCGGACCGTTGTAGCTGCTGGAAATGAGTCTATCAATTCCGAACCGCGATATCTCTTCCCGATTCTCTTTTGCAATTAGCTATTCCGCACTATTGGTGACTATTGGCAACAACGGTGCGAAAACGACAACATTGTATTTTTTTTTATCATTTGCGTGAATTTAACACTTACTAGCTCACTGGCACTTACTGGCACATTAGCTTTTAAAAAACACATATGATATATATTTTTTTGTTTGCTTCAGCCAATTCTGTCGATATACGTGTGTCTTACCGCGGACAGCCGGGCGCCTCCAATGAGTTGAGGAGAACGCTGGACATTGTCGCAAGGAACATGGTGATCCAGTAGACGGCGGCGATGTTGAACCATTCCCCGAAGTAGTGAGAGAATAGAGTGGCGTATTCGCCCTCGAGTGTCTACAATTACTTCATATTTTAATCAATTCCATTAAATTTTTTTTTGTATTTGCCCTTGTCGTGAACGATCCAATCACGGGTAATGGCAGCAATTTATCGTGGAAGATTATGTAAAGAAAAATTACTGCACAACTAGGGAATAAATAATTCAGAGAATTCAGTGTGCTATTTGAATGCATCGGCATAATCGAGCTCGTTTACATTTATTTAATTAATTAATGAAAAAAAAACTGTAACCGGTTCGACGATCGGGTTGTTCAGGGGCGCCTCTCCCTCGATGATATCGTACTCGTCCGGGTCGGGTTCGGTCGTCTCCGATGGATATCTCCTGAAGCTTATCGTCAGGATTTTTTATGTAACGGGGATATCGTCTGAAGATTACTTGTGTATGGGGGTTGCGAAATCCTACTCGGCCAAGGACCTTTCGATCCCTGAGGATATTCGAACATGGGGGTTTAGTTCAATGGTAAAAGCTCCCGTCACGTGATCGGAAAGTCGCGGGTTAGAACCACCCTGCCTCCATTTGTCGTTTGCCCACTCCTTCATCATTTTACACTTAATTATTCTTCGAAAGTTCGTTTGGGTTGTTGATAAGTTATAAGCCACATGTACGAAGATTTCTCTTACAGTATAAAAATTAGAATGAGATACAAACCTGAGTTTCCTGGTGATTCTGAGCAGTGTCTGAGGCGAATTACTCTTCACTTGCATCGGATAGACGATGAGCTGACAGAGGGCGAGACGTTGAAGGACACCGAACCAACGGACGGTGCGCCAGTCACTGAAAGGGTAAATACACTAATCGCTGTTTTTTTATACTTTTTCAATATTTTTTTATCGAGTTCGTTTCCCAATGGCTCATCAACCTGTTCACAATATTTCGCTTGGATTTTCAAATAACTCACTCACGAGTTTGATTAGATGATCAGAGGAATCAACGAAACTATCCAGGTTTACGGAAGTGGGGTACGAAAATATCGTCAATATATACCGAAACCACAACCCTGACACCACTATTGCCATCTGCTCACCTGCCCTTGTTGACGATGAAGATGCCAATGACGACCAGGTAGAACATCCTATTCAGCAGTCTCTTCCAGTCGATTTTCGTCGAAGATTGATGTGCAAGCGAGATCTGACTGGAGAGGCCCGCGCAGAACAGAAATCTGGAATGAAGAAGTCCCAAAACAAATAAATCTCTACGAAACGATAAGGAACAAAAGCTAGGGCCGGAGACCTTCCAGTCAAATTTGCGAAATGAACGATAGGAATATACTAAGCGGAACGGTATTATGTTTTACGATAAAGACAAATGAGAAATCGATAAACACTAACGCTGGGGAGAGTTGGGATGAACTAATTACAGTGAATAAATTTAAGAGAGAAAAAAAACAACTGAGACTGAACAACTGAGACTATAAAACTGACGCGGGAAAGATAATATCAGCCAGCGTAACGCCGTCCCAAGTGGAGTGTTGGAACCACGAGAGACCGCCGCCGTTCGAGTTCGTGAAGGCCATCATGCACACGCACAATCTGGAATATGGGAGGGGTTTGTTGATCTACGGGTACTAGTATCTACGGGTACCATAAATGTATGTCTCGCCATCATGAACACAAATTAACTTCCTTGGGTGTGTGCACACCAGAGCTGTGCAAAAAGTGTTCTCGACCTCTCATTTCGCTTTCTCGCGGTCAGAAAGAGCGAGAGTGAGAGTATGGCAAAATGAGAAGCCATTTTGCACGCCCTTGGATCACGCCAGGTTTAGCACTGTCAAGGATCGCAAACGAACCTTAACATCAGACCCTCTACCGATCTCTAGGAAATGGGCTTGGCAAATGCAACATTGACTTCGCTCACCCTCTGAAGACGGAGACGGACAGCAATCGACGGGATGTTTTCCATCTCGGAATGTTCCCGAAGTAGTACTCGTCGTGGTCCTGCTGCGCCGACCACCATCTGAATGAGCAGGATACGGTATTGGCCCGATTAAGAAAGCATGACTCAACAAAATGATTCTAAAGGAAAGGGTAATTTACTCAATCTACACATTAACCATGCTCTAACAATACACTACGCAGTTGATGGTCAGTCAGGCAATACGGTAAGAGTTGGGTGATATTGATGGGTGAGAAAGCTACGGATAGCCAGGGGAATATTGCAGATTTACAGCTATCGAATGAAACGGGCTTCAATTATCGATTGTCGCGTGCGACTGCGGTAGATAGCGCGTGATCGATTGATACGAAGGACTACGGCAGAGCTTCAATTATTGATTGGCGCGTTCTACTATTTTAGGGTGCGAGTTCTCGATTAGCGCGTGAGAGTACGGTAGGTTGTCTCTAAATATCTCTAAATACACTCACCCGGATTTGAAGTGAAGATAGAAATCGTGAAATGTGATCAGACAGAGGAGACCAAGAGCAGCGATGACAGCTCCTGAGAGATCAAAGATCATGACATTTTCGATTTACAACTATCAGAGATTAGGCTAGGAACATAAATAGAAGGAAAACCCAATAAATATGCGCCCAACAGAGCATGTCGATACCGCGAATTGGATACTGATAAGAACGATAATTCAGCATAGAGGAGGGAAGTGAGAAGATATAGAGAGAATAAATGAGGGAGAGAGAGAGGAAAGGCATCATCCTCACCCCATATCGTACTGTCTCCCTCGACTAGTGTAGTAAGCTCGCACGTAATGGCATCCAGCGAATATTGGCCGGTATTATACAGTTGTGCGGAGCCATTGCTGAAATCGATGCGTTTCATAGCTGAGAGGGGAGAAGAGGGGATGTATACATTGGGCAGAGAGATGTTTAGATGAACCATACTAACCCCTTCTCCAGTACGCCTTGATAGTCCAATGTTATCTTTCTTCACCGTAACCCTCCTATTCAGGACTGATTGGGAATATTGCAACTGAGCCATCAAAACCCCGGAAAAAATGATTTATCCAGTGCACAGTAGTGCTATCACAACCTCTAAGCCAACTCACTAGTGGCAGGTCTCCACTCCATCCAGCAGCACCCTCAATTGGGTGGGGTAGAGTGAATCGACGAGTGCTCCCGTTGCCTGCTCGCTCACTGTGCACACGCTTCGCCACGTGCAATTGGCGCAGTCGTCATTGAGCGTCTGCACCACCGATCCGACGGTACCATTCACTACGCTCACGAGCGCCGAGTTGAGCTGAAATCGAGGGTGTGGCTTAGCCTAGGAAACCGAAAACAAAGGGGGAAGATAGGAGGGTACGTTCCGATTGAGTCTCAAGTTGAAACTAAACTAGCAATCTTGTTCCTGATAATTGACAGGACTCAACTTTCGATTACTCTCTCGTTTCATCGAAAATAAAATCCGAGATTGCTCTGGTGTTATTAGATCACCCGGGACGCGCACTCGGTGTCTCGCTGCGGGATACAGAAGGATAGGGTAGGATACTAGGGATGACAATTCGGCACGAGCCTCTCCTCAATTTGCATGCTCTCTCGCCGGTCAGACAGACGAGAGAGCATGTAAATCGAGGAGAGGCTCGTGCCGATTTGCCATCACTATAGGATACGGTACACAAGTGTTCCCCGGGTACGGTAGTTCAAATACGCACTTTCCACTCGGGTTCGGCGCCGGCCAGCAGGCAAGTTGGCGGTTGCTCCATGCTTAGCGGCGCATCGGTTGAGAGACGAGCGGGGAGAGCGCACTGAGGTAGTGCTTCGTACCTGCGAGATGGAGGGAGGATTCGCACAGAAGGTACCCTGGTTTCTCCCATCTCCCTGGCCGAGAGAGAGTGTGGGAAATGGAGAGAGCATGCTCTCTCCATTTCCCACACTCTCTCGGTTAGAGTTATGGTCTTCCAGTGGGTGGGAGAAACCAAGTGAAAAAGAAGAATCAGAGAAGTATGGGATGCGGTGGCAACGCATTGAAACTCAGAAAGTGGGCGGAGCGTCGAGAGCTCGGCTGAAGCTGCTTTATTCAAGTGGGCGCGACTGGAATGGAGGGGGGAGGGCACGGGGCACAACGTCACGAGATCAGAATGGAATAGTCACAAGTAATGCATGGTATCGACAAATATATAGAGATCGACAAATAATATATAAATGATACATGATAAATCAATGCATAATCAATGGGGGCAGGCGGGCCTAGGCCAAGCACTTGCGTTGCATGAGTGTTACCAGGTCAATCAGGGTACAGGCCGGAGAAGATGCGCCTCGATCCAAACGGAGGTGGAAGTCAATGAAGTCGAGTAGATGAGAGAAGAGGACGGGACCGATGGAAGCAACGCCTGTGCCGAGGAAGAAGAAAAAGGCGCCGAATCTTAATTAATATTTATTAATTATTTAAATAATTAATTAATGAATAGGTTACCGAGTAGACAGCGTGGACAGTGAGTGCATCCGGCAATTAAAATTTTTTTAAATTAATCAAATGATTATATAACGAACCGAGCTGTGGCCTGGGAGTGCATGAGGTAGAGCGTCTCGACTGCAGTGAAGAAGACCGTCAGATTGAGTTGGTACTTCCACTGGAATGATGAAATTAATACATAATCAATGGGAGATTGTGAGCCTAAGCCAAGCACTTGCGCTTAGAGATGTTTCAAGCAGGGATCAAGAGCGAAACATCCTACTAGGAAGGGTTAATTGGGCTCGTAGACGGCTCTATCACAAAACTATATTATTTCAAAAACTCAAAAAATATGAAAAAATAAATTTCGATCGGTGAGGAAGTGGGGCTGAAACCACGCTGATGTGTGAATACGTTCCCTCCCCCGTGCACATTTCCATAATCTCCCACGCACGAATTGCATCAGGATAGGGACAATTTATTCAGTACACGCGTTTCTAGTTTCGTGTCGTGTGCTCCTTTCGCGAGTTTGAAGTTTCTAGCAACTTCATGGGTACAGTGTCTGCTCGTGCCCCTAGAACTCTGTCGCACAACGCCGAGCAGAAGGGGCACACCGCGCCCCAGATATGTTTCAATCAAGAGGAAAGCGAAATACTATGGGTAGATGACTACGCCGGGCTGTGCGGCCGAACTCCCCGGATAGAATGAATATTAACGCGATTGACGACGCATCCCCATCTCTCTCCCCGAGTCCGATTTTTTTTTTAAAGTCCGTTTTTTTTTAAATGGATTTCTATGTTACTAATAACTCTCACCAAAATGCCGATGATCGGGCGACGGATTTGGACTGCGTTGAAGAAGCAGAGCGGAATGAGACGTTCGAGGACGAAGAAGCGGACGGGGAGAGAGGGAGTGCGCATATCTAAGATAAAGTTCCCTTAAGTAAATTATACTAAAATAGAGCTGTCTTTTACAAAATGGATTCCGAGAGTCTCATCTCGCTAAACATGCGGAAAGACAGCGATAGAGTATCTGAGAATATTTAAGAAATGTCGTCTTATTTTCTTTTATTTACAAAAAAAAATGTACAACAGGTTTCCGAGAGACTCAACTCTCTCAAAAATCGATTTCCCTCTTGCCCTTTCCCCGGCAACTCTCTCAGAATATCCACGCTAATTGGCGCTTCTCGCGTGTCTCTGCTTGAGAGTGAGACTTACTCCCTACTTTTTAGTGCCTCATTAGAGTCTACCTCGAGCAAATTTGAAATTGCTGCCGAGAAAAGGCCGACAATTATGGGGATCGCGCCTGGCACGAATGGGGTTTGTACACCGGGGAGAAATAGCACGCGAAAACGCGAGAGTCATTTCTCGGAATCCCAAACCCCTCCCTAGTCCCCCTTCAGGCCATATCAGAATAATTATGACATGAAGATATGATATGAAACAAACCTCCTTCATCGGAGAGGGTGCGAGCATGAGCCCACTTGCGGAAGAGTCCAGTGAAGTTCATGGCCATAATGAATGCAGGAAGAAGCTCGAAGAAGGCAAAGTTCACCTGAAAGATTTCTGTCTCAGGGGGTGAAATGGAGAGTGAAATCGGAGTGAGGACTCCTTAGTAGGGATGGCTTCGCAAGAAATTACTCTCCTCATTTCGTGAGCTCTCTCGTCTGTCTGACCGGTGACAGAGCACGTGGAATGAAGAGACCATTTCTTACCAAGCCATCCCTACTCCTTAGTAATGCAGTGCGCACGTTTCTCTATGTTTGTCAGGCAGTTTCGTAATCCCCCGCCGAGGCAGACCAAGCCTTGCTATCCCCCAGGGGTCGGCAAATTGGTAGTAACCTCGGTTACGAAAGGTAAACGTGCCCTAGAAGTCTGGCCAACAGGGGTCACGCTGGCCTCGCTGTACCTGGCCTTACCTGTGTACACCACCAGGCGTGGTTGTCTCAAGACAACTGTAAAATCGCCTTGATTGTGGAAGCAACTTTACCTTTTACCTTCGTAATTGGAGTCTTAGAATTTGCTTGCAGATCATAAACCGCAGCTACCGTAATACGAAGTGTGCCCATGAAGCACCTCTTTCAAGATTGAATTACTCTTGCCGAGCTAAGAATGGGCTCCTGACGCGAAACTGCTTCTCGTGTCTCTCGGTTCTTCATGCTTTCTCGTCAAATATCTGCCCTATCCCGTGTCTCTCATTCCACGAAAAGGTCGTGCGCACTAGCTTGCGTAATCACGAGATTCCGAGAAAATGTCTAGGCTTAACAGTCTACTCACGCGTGCTCCGTAGATGGAAACTTGGAACAACTTCATTGCGTACGCATTGAAGATGATTCCACTCCAGAAGAGCGTCGGCTTCGTGATGGTCCGCCACGAGTACGACTTCCACACGATGTACTGCGTCTGAACAGGTGGTTAAGATGACGACCCTTCAGTCTACACATTCATACATTGAATGCCAGTGTGAGGGGAGTACCGTAGTCAATATTGTACATAATACCAAAATGGAACCTAATGATGGTATTTATCACGGTAATGTGAAGTATATTCGTTACTACGGTACGTTGGATCACGGTAGTCATCGCGGTAGTCTCGAATAACATCTCACCACCGCCATGTGCACTGTGGCGTGGAAGGCAGAGACGCCGAATTGGTAGAGCAGCTGGTGGCGATAGCGATTGAAGAAGGCAGGAACGGCTGAAATTAATAAGTCATTTCGTTAAAATTAGCTAGGTTGGTTCATCATAGGCTTCTTTAAACAACTAAACTGATTTTTTGAACTTTTAATTAATTAATTACTTAATTAGTGAAGTAATTAATTAAACGAGTTAATTAACAACTCACTTAGGAACCACTTGGCCGAGTCGAGGGCGGTTCTCGCTTCGAGCGTCAGTATGCACACGTGCGCCAGCATGACGACCATCTTCGCGTTGCCGAGCGGGCTCAGGCCGTTGACAAGAGCAGCGACGATGATGACTGAACGAGGACAGCGGAGGGTTAGAACATGCAAGGCAGGGGGTTACGGTAGGATGGGGTTATTGTATAGCCTTGTTAAGATAGGAAAAGCTCACGGAAGTTATGGGAAAGCTGTCTGGGCAATTGTAATGGGTTATTGTATATGAACTGGACTGAGATGTGGGAAGGCACGGAAAGGGGTTAGAACGTACGAGCGGCGAATGTAGAGGTGATGTCAAAGACGACGAGGTTAGACGCCGGGATGAACGGGGCAAGTAGGCTATGAGCGAGGGGGAGCCGCTCGTTCCCGATGTAGTACCAGTTGTAGATGGCGAATGACATGGCGATGATGTAGAGCATTCGATTGAATCGTTGATGATATGGCTCTGCAAGGGTTAGGAACTGGAGGAGCTACATAGGGGATAGAGAAATGTTGTTGCAGTCCAGTTAGCTTGGTGAATTTCGGGGTTAGATTGACGCAGACATTCTTTCTAAGAAGCAAATGATTGCAAAAGTTGAAAAGCTAACCTCCGTGATGCCTACGCATGTTAGTAGTCTCAGCGAATACTACCAATGAAGCTAGGTGAAAGCCGTCTCAATTAAACGTATGATTCCTATTCAACTCACGCATGTAAAGGGCACGGCAAAAAGACGCACACTTCTTTCGGATACAAAACGGAGTGATAGTACACTACAATTGCTAGAGCAAAGAAGCGCGCCCGGCTGGGATTTTAATAGTCGTTGCACGATTTATCATTCGGTCTTGTTAGACTCATTACCGAAACTGCTAACAATCACTACTCGAATTAGTAAAAATGAATAAAAACAAGTGGAAAACAATTGCCTGGCCATAAACGATTGCACTCGGATAAACAACAAACCAACCTCGCTGTGCAATATCTAGTAATATGGTTTCAAGAATATGATCACATTCAGCACTAAACAATCTCTAATAAGTGTGTAATATATAGCATACCGGGCAGCAGGTCTAGGAAGAGCGATTGGAAACGGTAATCGGCGTCGTTGTTATCATCTCTGCGGTGATATGTGTCGTACTTCTCCGGACACTGCAATGGTGCGTTGAAAATAAAGGCACAGATAAAGCATCAACAAGCGATTTTACAGTCATGAGACAAGGATAGGTGGGACCATCTCGTAAGGCCTGCTGTTAACACACTTTCTAATCTTTTCCAATATCTACTATATACAAAGCGCAGTGGAATCCTTGTGTTAGTATGTTTAAGCAGCTAGGCAAGAGCGCTAGAGAAACTCTCTCAATCAGGCATGTAGAGGAATGTCACACTAATAGGATCTACTCCTCCTAGCCGATCAGACGCCGTAGATGGTAGGGGCTGAATCTGCAAGTTTAAAATATCTAAATACCTCGCCCTCCCTCTTCCTATGATAGGGTCGATGACGTCCATCCACGCAGAGGACGCACAAGTCCTGTGTAGATTTCATTGATTTATTAAGTCATTCAGAATTAGGGTAGGAATATCGATTGATGGTTTTTCGTTGCCTATTCAGAAATCTCTTGATCTCTTTTATATCGATTGATTGAAAGTAGCAGAGAGTAGCAGAGTAGTAAGTTTAAGCAAAACGGTAGCCGGGATCGATTCAAAGGAGGAATCATCGTGAGAAATCTCAAGTCGACGAACCTTCCTGACTCGCGGAAAGAAGAAGCTGCCCATCCTTCGAGAATAGGCGCGCGCGTCCATAGCTTCGGTTTCCTCCTGAAAGTAGGGTTTTGATAGAATCCGCAAGAGACGGTTGAGTTAAGTACGGCTTGCGAAAGATCCTCAGCGTTGATAGTCGGGTCAGGGCAAAGCACTTGATCGTATAGAATAGGTCCTTAGATCACTTTTCACTTACTAGAATATTTTTCCATGCAACCTTCTCATGCGCACGGGAGGAGCCAGGAGAAATCGATCCACCTCATCAATCCATATTTTGGTCACTAGGACAGGCGGAGCTGTAGCCTCCGCATCAAAAGTGTGAAAATACGCCTCGATCTCTCAATTTGGAAAGCTCACTCGCCGTTCAAAAAAACCGAGAGAGCATGGCCGAATTAGAGATCTTTTTTTTTGCACACTCAGTTTGGCTAATGCATCCGCGGGCGGGTATCGAATGGGGTAAATCGAATTCGAGCAACGCAATAAGCAGTTGGTAGCTAATAGAGACAGACGAGGCTAAGAGATGATAATCATTTTGGAAGCGGTGGATATTTCACAGGAGTGAATAGTCCTGTGCAACTACCGTAACCGACTCGAGCACATGGCTTTCAATGATTTGCAGAGGGGCGGGGCGAGAGGTCACGCGGAGGCTTTTAAGGTTTGAGAGAAGAGAACGCAGACTAAGGGGCGAGACATACTGACGAGTGAGAGGGGTGGCTACCGTAACCAGGCAGACCGGCATAGTCGGATTTGTAGGGTTGAGAGAAGCGTGAGTAGAGAAAAGGGGGGTATTGAGAGACAGCTTCCGTAATCCTGACTGACCGGCATAGTCGGATTCGACCTCGATCAGGCACCAATCGTCCAGGGTGAAGTCGGGTCGATGGAACCAGAGGGCGTGATCCAGAGTGAATACCTGCATTTGGATATTTTATTGATAAAATCAATTTTCGGGAATATTGTAATAGACAATTAGAAGTTCGTGAGAGCATTGAGAAGACAATTATGAGGTCGTGAGAAGATGGAGGAGGAAAATTGGTGCTAAACTTTTGGAGGCGAGAAATACTTGATATGTCAGAGAACATATTACGAAACAGTTCTCATCCGACGTCTCATCAATTTCATAGAATTTACTATGATTCATGACAAGAGGGCTACCGTAACCCCACATATTTCGTAATGATCATCTGATTATCTAACCATTCTCTTCACACCTCTCGCTTTTCTCGACTGTCTATCTGATCCGATGGGCTAGAAGGAGCACCAAATCGTTGTAGCCAAATGTTTTAGTCTAACGGGAATGAGACGGTCGTACTTTTGATCTAACGTCGAGAGGTCACAAACATCCAGCACATTTATCGCAAAAGCGGAACCGACTAACTACTAGTAGGCAACTCGCCAAAGAGTAACCGCCATGCGGTGATAATCGAAAGTGATTCTCAACTTACTCAAGAAAAGAGAAAGCACTAGCCAATTGATTGTGTTCGGCGATGGGTTGACAGAGGAGGAAATTGGGAGATATAGAGGGATAGGGGAAGTCACGAATGATAAATGGGTGAGAGGTCGGGATTGAGAGGAGAAGAGCAGTGTAGACAGCCCCGCGTGCCCTCTCACTCGATGAACTGACTATTTCCATCACTTTCGTCTATCACTTTTCACGCCCTATCTAATGGGATAGACGAGGAAGAACGCCAAATCTCTTACTGTTTACTTCTTGCAGGGATGAGAAATGGAGAGGGAAGACAAAGGAGGCACAGAGGAAGGGCGAGGGTAGTGAGAGGAGAGGGTGAGATTGCCACCCCGAATTGGCCCCCTCGAGAAAAGAACACTAGGGGCGAGAAGAAAGACTGAGAAGGAAGAGGTGACAATCGATAAAAGGGCAGAAGAAATGCGAACAGAGCGAACCTCTTTTCGACTGAGATTATACCCCAGGAGAGCCCATGCCATTCCGAATAAGGGTCCCATCAGAGAGAAAATGGGAGCATGAGGGAGGGAGACCTCATGTTGGGCGCAACCATTTGTATGATCGTATAGCAAAAGCGTGATCTGTCGGAATGATTGCCGTTCGTTCCCCTATCTATAGGACACGTAATGTGGGAACTCGGAAGTGCTTACAAATCAACCATTGCGTAGGCATAGAAACAATCAATTATTCATTAGGGAAGACAACTGATACGATATGGTTTTTTTCAAAATGAACCAATTATCGGCCAGAAACGGATGAGACCTGCCACGGGGTAAGAAGAAGAAAATTGGTTCTCATGTACTAGCGAGAGAGAGAGAGACCATGCTGGGCAATAAAGAGATGCATTATTCATTCTGGTAGCGTTTTTCTGGTCCTACCATGAGGAGAAGGAGAGTGGGTAGATGTTTCAGTATCTTATTCGGAGTATATCAAAAACTGAGTCAAGGGATACGTTTAGGCAAGAGAGAATTTCAACTTTTGCTCGAGATTTGAGGTGGAAAGCAGTGAAAGACTGAGAGATGTTGACAGGTGAGAGGAACGCAGTGCACTTACCATCGAGGGTATAAATCCTCGGGAGAGATGGGGGAAGAGGCCGGCATCGATGACTGAACTGTCCGAGACGTAGGCGGCCAATTGTCGTTGCAGGGCGGGGAGGTCACCTTGAACGAACAAAAAAATGGGGTCCTCGTAAATATCATATTTTGAGCAAAATCATGTAGTTCACGTATTTTATTCATCCTTTCTCAATTCCTGTGCATACTTGTTTCAAGCTAATAGTTAACTGTTTGAGCATTCATTAAATGTTGCAGTTAAAAAATGTATCAAAACCGTTCTCTTGACAGCAGAAAATCGATAATTACCGTAGGGCACGACAGTCTTGATCCAACTCCTTTGCACTTCGATCCCCTTCTTCACTGAGAAGTCGAACATTTTCTGATCCACGGGACGGTGCTGAAATTAACTATTTCAATATTTAATTTAATTATTTTAAAAAATATTTAATTGTTTATTTAATTATCACATTTTTAGTCAGGTTTCCATATATACAAATATTCAAATCTTATTCAAATAACCTTATTCAAATCAGGAAGATTAGTACTCTTCCAAAGCCAATAAAAGAACCTATAGCGATATAGTCGAATGCCTGCCTTTATGGGGTACTCATTCATCTTCCGGGACCGAACGACGTGAATAAAAGAGAGGACAACGGGGAGATCTCGTGCAACGCCCGGGATCTTTGGCATTCCTAGCATTCTGGGGGGGGGATCTACCCTACCTGCTCATGAAAAGCACTAGCCTAGCATACCCACTAATTCAAAATTCCTGGAGTTTCCTTGAACCCATTACTATAGTTGCGAGCTGCATTAGCGCAACCGTACTCTACGAGTCGGAGATCTGACATCTAGCGGCATGGAATAGCTTAATCTGACACTATTGATCGAACAACTTAGTGTACCACTATTGATCACTATTGATGTAACCAAATTGCAAAAAAAAATGGCACACCTCATAGACCCGATGGAAAGTGGGCGGAGTATTGGCCAGTTTGAACTCAAGCAGCATCGCTTGATGGTCGGTCATTGTCGCCTTCTTCTCGTGCTCTTCCAATGCTTCTTTGAGTAGATCCCGATAGGAAAGAAGGGCGGAAGGAGGCGGTACCTGCAATAATTATAATAAGAAGTTGTCAACGGATGAGATAACATTTGAATTAACTATATCTGGGGTTAGGAAAAATGATATTTTGACGATATTTGCTCCCTCGTGAAATAAATAGTTTTGTAAAAAGAATAAATATGGGAGAAGGCTGAGAAATGGGCATCAAATGGGCATCTCCCCTCGACAGCGAAGAGAGATAAGAAAGATGATGAGGGAGGAGGAACTCGGAAGTGTCTCTTCATTTCCTCCTGCTCTCTCACCGTTTTGAGAGTCGGCGAAAATACGTGCAAGGAAGACATTGAAATCAGGGTGCACAATGCAATGAAGTGATTTGCAATGACAATTTAGCCGAGAATGGTAACCGAAAGGTGTTTGATGTGAGGTGTTTGGTGTGCCACAACTGAGCGGAAATTAAAGCACTGCGCAGACAATCTTCGACCGTTCTCTTTCCTCTCTTATATCAGTAGGGAGGGATAAATCTAAATTCAGCCACATCTCGCTCATTATTTCCCACCCCGACAGACTGATGCAATTTTATGAAAGTGGGAGAGGTAAAGTGAATACGAGGTTTGCAACTGTACAAAAACAATCGTTGGTTTGATAGAAACCTATAGATATGGATTATCTTCTATTAATGTCAAGAAAAGTTTCGTGAGGCAACAAAAAAATTTCAAACCATAACAATAAGTGATGAAAAAAAAACTTCGTTTCATCACTCACCTTGGGCATAATTCGAGTGTGCTCCATTCCTCCTCGCTCGCTCTTCTGAAATTATGCGATTAGAAGCGTGAAGGGGCAGTCATAATTAGGAGAGCGCTTCCACTTCCTCCTTCTCTCCACTCGCCACTCTCACGTGCAAAAAACAACTCAAATTTTGAGATGGCTACCATTATTTATGTGGTAAATCACGAGACCAATTGCTTTTGCATAGTTTCAATAGAGAAGTAGTTCGATATATGAGAGAGGTGCCTGACAGCTCCTCCTTCCACTTCCGCTAGAACAAAAAGCGACGCTAGACGAAATGAGGGAACTCAAGGAATGATGGAAGAGACACTTTTCATTGTCTCTCGTGCTAGACACTGAAGAGTGAAGAGGAGGGAATGAATAAAGCGAACTCTTATGAGCTCTTCTCACTTTCACTCATTTCTCTCGCGTAAATCAAGTTCGCGTTCCCCAATGATTCATAAACACGAGTGATGAATCAATAAAAGTGATGAATCTTTTCTTTTTTCCCAACATTTTTGTCGCCCCTTCCTTTCTCAAACCCAAATCCAAGAGACACTCACATTTTTTCTGGAAATTAGGGAGACGACCCATCTCATTTCAACAACTTTTCTACGATAAAAAGTGGGAAGAATGAGTGGATAGTCTCATTTTTATCTAGATTTCGATATTACTTCCTATATAAATGCAAGAGAATTATATTTACCTGGAACGAGATCTGAGTGGTGAACAGTACTTCTCCATCCTGGATCGCCTTGACAATTCGAGTGGAGAAACTGCCGCCCTCCCTCACGCGATCAACAGAGTACACGATCGGCTTGGTGACGGAACCTGAAAGGAAAAAAACGACGCTAGACAAAATGAGAGAACTCAATGCATGGAGGAAGAAGTCACATATCATTGTCTCTCGTTCTAGACACTTAATAGCGGTTTATTCACGTCAAGCGATTTTACAGTCGTAAGACAACGCTAGGTGGGACCTACTGGTAAGGCCAGCGGTAAGGCAGTAGCCGTATGTTAGAAAGGGTACGGTACTTATTATCTGTCGAGCTGAAACCATAATCTACATGAAAGGTGATAATAATTTCACGATATAGAAGTTTACATGGAGCACTAAATGAGGGTGTAGGGAAGTCCCTACGATTGCCCCGAGTTGAGCATTTTCCAATGACTAGGATTGATAGCGAGCTCATACATGACCACGAGACTGATACGTGACCTGGCGCTGATAAAGTGGTTGGCTACTCTCGTCGCTCGCTATCACAACTCTCCCTCTCTCGAGCAGTTGGTCTCTGGATTGAGGGGAGGAGGGAGGGAAGGGATGGGAGGAGGAGGGGAGGAGGGGAGGAGGGGGGAGATACCTCTTCTCTTATTGAATCTCCCCGAGAACACGCGGTGTGTGCCGGGATAATCTAATAAGTCGGGCACCGCTCGAGAATCCATGTGATTACTTTGAGCAATGTGCGGAAAGGGATCAGAGATTGACTCCCGGTCATTTGATTCCACTGTACTCAATTTTCACATCAGAAATATGATTACTACTGGGTGAGAAATAAATATCAAAGATAGAAAAACTGAACCATTTTGATCTTGGATTTCTACCAAAAACTTACTGTAAGATACGATCAGTCATTCATTCCACTGACTAATATAATTAAAAAAAAATAGCTCCAACTCTCGATCTTTGTTCGATACTAATCCCTCAGTGATCAGA
This sequence comes from Pristionchus exspectatus, assembly GCA_911812115.1. Taxonomy (NCBI): domain Eukaryota; kingdom Metazoa; phylum Nematoda; class Chromadorea; order Rhabditida; family Neodiplogasteridae; genus Pristionchus; species Pristionchus exspectatus. Next base: position 28,863,382 of record OU461583.1, on the reverse strand, counting down.
ATTCATTATAAAATATGGGAAATTGACAAAAATCATTGATCTTTGATCTCTGCGAATCAATAATAACAATGAATCATACTCACCCGCCTTGAGGAAATAGCAATGCATCGAGTGAGGGGCGCGATCCGCGTCCACCGTATCCTGCGAGATACACGATTATTGGTCGATTGACCCATCTTTAGCCATTTATCTCTTGTTTCAAATACCGATTGCGACTATGAGTTCTGTAACATAGATTGTTTGAAAGAATCCATCTCAACTGCTGTAACTGTAAATTATCGTTATTTATCGCGATATGACTTTTCTACCAATAGCTGCTAACCCGTGATCGGCCGACTGTTTTCGCATAACTGTTATTGAAGTGGGATTATTTCATCTTGTTTTCCATAACAATCCGTTTCCCAAGACAATTTCCTTCCCACCACCGTAACCATAACAGTGCGAAATGCCCTCTAAGACCTCGATCCCTCTGGCAGAAGCGGGCCGGCAGAGGGGATCGCAACAGAGAATGTTGCAACAAATGCCAATATAGGCTATTCAAGGGGGTTGAATTCAAAAGTGCATCTCGACGATTTACGAAATATTGAATGGGATGTATCGAACAGACAACTGAAACCTATAGATCCCAAATTTCAGTCAACACTCATACAACGAAGACAATAACGCACAAATAAAGTATCCCTTTGATAATGCTTGATGAAATATTGGATTGAATAGTGATTTTATAAGAAAAATTACAAAAATCAATTCCACAGGGCTGGAAGTATGAAATGAACCCAGCACTCAATTCACTCAAATCGATCAAAACAAATATTCAGGAGTAACCCCGCCAACGATGTCATATTTAAACGAATCATTTACCATCTGACAATGCACCATCTTACCTAGGATGAGTCAGAAACAACAAGTATTTCGATGTGTTTCATAAAATGTTAGCAACATTAAATCAATAATCCCTCAAATAATCCCACCTGAGCTGCTCGGAGACTCTGTCCGATCACTTGGCCTCCGTAAACGGCGTCCCTTCCGACCAACCCGCGAACCAACGCGTTCGATCTAAATTTATCAAATTGTTATAATAATACTGCCAAATATCCTTAATATCCTCAATTTTTCATAACTCTTTTAACACTACGCTGCTGATTCGCAGTACCACATTCCATGATGGCAGAATCGTTATCATTAATTAGTATCTTATCGAGATGCAGGCATCAATTATAAAAAAAATATAAATAATATATGAAATATAAATTTATAGACGTCAAACAACAATGCCTATGAGCACGACCTATGATCGGAAATAGGCGCTTTGCCTTGCCCAGGTTAAGTTCTAGTGCAAAAACCAATAGAAACCACTCACCGATAGAGATTCGTGTCGATGGTCTCGATATTGAACGATTTGACGAGTCTCTTCGGCGCTTCGTCGTCGTCGATTGCCAGCAATTCAGCGTTTGCCTCTGCCGAATGAACGAAGCCCCTCGTCCCCCTCCATTTCCGACCGCCCGCACGCAAAACTGATCGAAAGAGTGACAGCGAGGACATGCAAACGGGTCCTGTAAGAAATTTGATAAAAAATACTAAGAGGAAAACTCGAATTAAACCATAGCGAGCGAATTCAAAGCCGGCGAAAGGGAGATCCCATGATCGTCAACACTGCGGTTAGCGCGAAGTGGGAAGGAGTTTGTGTACGCACGGAACGAAATAATACGAACGGGGATTGACTTTATTTTTGATTTATTGCTGTTTATCACGTTTATCTAATAAATTTGACGAGTCTTTAATTAGTTTTAGCCATGAATCGATGACGCGAGCTCCGCGGCGAGCTGGTTAACGAGAATAATGCTGATTCCGATATGCGGCGAGCGACTGCCGGTGAAATTGTCGGTGCGCGTCGTTTCTGCTCGAGGATTGCCCGTGATGAACAAGGTGGGAATGATGAGCTTGACCGTTTTACTCTTGTATTTATGTTTTAAATGGTGCCCAGGATAAATAAATATAAACTAAATATGTTGTAGACTAAATGACTAAATGTGTTGTATATAAAATTAAATATGTTATTTGAAGTATTTGAACAAATTCTTATTGAAATTATACGTATTGTTTTATAGCATGCATTTTGATGGAATTCAGTCAATATTTGAATCAAAAATTCTAATTCAGGGCATCAACAACACCGAGGCGTTCGTCGAGATTCGCTACAAGGATGATGTCGAGAAGACCGATGTCGTGACGAGTCTCGATCCAGGTTAGTGCGATTGAAAAACTATTATTGATTTTGAATTTATACCTAAGTAAGGAAAAATTTTGAACTAGTATTCGATGGTCAATACCGCTGTTAAGGAATGACATGGCTAATTATTCGATGAATATTTTGGTTCAAGTTGGTGTTAAAACCAATTTCTGCGCAAATAATGATGCACGAATGGTGAAATAATTGAATAATTACGTATTAAACATATATTTAACTAATTGCAGTCTGGAACGCGGATCCAGTCGTGTTCGAAACGGACGAGAGGGAGCTGTGCGAGGACATTCTCGAGTTTCGGTCAGTTGTCATAGTCTTGCTATAGTTTCCCATTATCATAGTCTTTTCGGTCTAGAGTATCAGTGGGCACTCAAAATGTATGCTATCGTCATTTTCAGCCGTGGATACGATTGTTTGAGTAGACTAGACTTCTTAAAGTTAAGATGAAACCAGGACTAGCAATCATAAAGTTTTCGTTCAGAGTGATGGACCACGACACGTACTCAGCCAACGACGCAATCGGAAGGGTGGAAGTCGATGCCAATGTAATCGTCGAATCGATGAGGATGGGAAGGGAAGACGTGAGGGAGGAACAGATCGTGATGCCCATCTGGGACACTATTCATGGTTAGTAGCATACCTCTCCAGCACTAGCACTGGGCTTTCGTTTAGCATGTTATACTTGCACTCACACTCGGTTACCATGCTCAAAAAAGAGTCACCGTCGGAGTGGACACCTGAGAGAGCGAGCTGGAATGTTAAGATTGTAGTGAAAACTTGATAGAAAGCATTGATTCAGGAATCCGCGGCCACTTGATGGTATCACTAAAATTGACGTTGTTAGTCCCTGCCGATTACACCTACTACGTGCAGTTTTATTCGAGTAAGCTCTCGAATATTTTTTTCCTATTTTGGGAGTTGTGCGAGAACGTACTCAAAAGATATATCGGTCAAAATCTCAGTGCGCACTCGAAATATATTCTACCGTCATACAGTATTTATATGCCTTGTTATTCCAGGTGACAAGATCCCTCCGGAGTATTCTCTTTGTGAGATCGTCGGGTTGGTGGGCGCGATGCGCTATGAGAAGGATCCCGAACAGCAGTGGATCGATCGGATACGAACTCCGAGAGCGAGCAATGATGTCAGTTTAGTGAAATCATTGTTATTTAGTCACAGGCCTAGGCTCGCGCAGGACGAATGTGCATTGAATACGGGGTGAACCTTATTATTTAACATCAAGCCCAGGTCGAAATAGCATACAATGAGGGTCATTCAAAAAATAAATAAACGATAGGGAATCAATAATTTTAAAACGTAATTTCGCATTCCCTTCGCATTCTCTTCTTTCCATGCTAGGGTCAGGAACCGACACAAAATTAATAATTGCAAAAAAAAATCTTATTTAAATTCAGGCCCGTCAGACCGAGATGCGCTCTGAAATGCGATTAGCTGCCATCGATATTGCCGAGAAAGCACACAAAGCGGAGGCGCAGATGGTGATTGGGTGAGTCGAGCATTCAATCAGAGATTTGACTGTAGTACAATGAAAATATTCGGATATTTGAAAAGTTTAACTGAGCAGTATATGCCCGACAGATAAGGCGCAGTCGCAGTCTCATGCCAACTGTAAAATCACCTTGATTGTAGAAGCAACTTTACCCATACCTTCCCATGTCACCGCTTTTTCAGTTATCGCGAGATGATGGACATCGAGGGCGCGCCCACCAACAACTACTGTCTGCGAGCGTACGGAACGGCTGTTGTGGTCCGTGTTCTTCGTTTATCTCACTTTCGACTCAATTTCTTACCAAATCTCGTTGACAGGATTCTAGTCGTGTCTGAACCAAGATCAACCTTATAACTAGCAAAGACTGTGCAACGACAGTCCCGAGGGAGTCTGCCTTCGATTCTCGATTGATTAGGATATTTTCTAAAGGACAAACTCCCTAGGTTTTAGGTTCAGCCCACCCGTCCCGGGATCGCCCTTAACCCCCGACTGTCGTTTCCCATCATCTCCATGGGATGGTTGCCTCCCGAGTGGACATGGGGCAGCGGTCCACTTGTTTCCTCGAGGACAGCTCTGATCCTGGAGGAAGTGGACAATCTGGATGTGCTGAGGAAAAGGTGAGGATAGTCAAAAAACATCTGTCTCTCTATCAGATGAGTACATTGATGTAGGAGTGAAAAAGCGTTTGAGGATTGAAGATCGACCCTTTTGCGACTGTAGTGACGTCCAGCACTTGTCGTCGACTGCCCTAGAGCAGCCTTTTGATAATATATTCCTAAATCAAAATGTGATACACTACAACCGCAATTGCAAGGTTGTGTACGGAGCGCGCGACTCACATGAAGGATTTAGACAAACCTCTATTACCGTTTCACCTGGCGGATAAATAATTGAATTGAAAAAAAGACAAACCTCTAGGCAATATTGAGGTTCTCGACACACTTGGCCACAGGCTAACATCCTAGTAAAGGTATCAATGGAACTGTTGACTGTCATTTCCTCACTCGAATAGTGCACACACCATCTGTCCTTCCCTTTCTCTGCCTCTTCACCATTCGACTGTCTTCCCTCCGATCGCCTCTCTCCACTGTTTCTTACCCGTCGCGTGCAAATCGCACTCTAAATATACGACCTTGCGATTGCCCTAGTCGTGCATCACTTTGTGATTTGGAATATTTTGTCGAGAGGCTGCCCTAGGGCAGTCGCCAAGTTCAGCTCGTGAATACAGTCGCGAGAGGGTCAGCATTCGATCTTCTTGTGATTTCGTCACTGATAAAGGGAATTTCAACGTGTTGAACTATGGGTTACATCCAAAACATCACACATAGAGTAGCATCACTATTCGACCTTGTAGTAACAACAAAAAGTGATAAATTCTGGATGCCGACCTATACAGATCGGTTCATGACACGGGTGAATCACATTCATTAAATGAATGCGTCTTGGACTACGGTAGCGAATCGAGTAATGGCTATATTTCTCACAGAGCGTGGACCGATCTTCGACACGAGATTCTCCAGCAGGCACAGTTGATGGGCTGCAACATAGTCATCGGGTATCGCGAAGAGGTGGCCATTCATGAAGGTTAAAAATTTTCTTTGACATCGACCACTGGTCTTTGATCTATATTGTTGAGCGTTGATCTATGAATATTGAACTTTGATCTCATTATGTCTTTGAAAATCATTCATCTATGACATAACTTATAAGTTCAGGCATCGCTCTGCTCAGTTGTTTCGGGTCGGCAGCTCGATTCGGCCCTATTGAGGACGAGGAGGAAATGGACTGTGATGTGTACAATGAGAAGAGGCCGCATCCAGGTAAGAAATTAAATAGTCTATCACTTTTTGCAAAGTGTTCAATAAGGCTACGATAGGGAAGGTACATATAACACGATAGGGATACATAACAGTGTGCAGTAACGATAGGGGCGGTGAACAAACAGGTGGAGGAGAGGTTTCGTCAGTTTTACGGAGTTTTCGTTCAATCACTTCAGTGAACTTGATGATAATCCGTTATATACTAATTATTGAAACCTGAAATTCCAGAAATGCCGAACTCGGTGTGTGCTCTGTACCATGCGGCCATCGATCCGACCTGCGTGCCGTTCGACGTGAAACTGTACCCGTGCAATTGGTGCAAGTAAGTATGTTATAAAATAATAGGGAAACTCATTCCGTACTCAAGACACACAAACTTGCACAGTGACTATTTGATGCGATGTACCACCAGTTTGTTTTACCATGAAACTGCGACGAGATTGAATAGAATCTCTTGCTATTACTCACGAGAAGCGCTTAACTTCGACTGTAATTGACGCAATGTGATTGGATTATTTTTCTTTTTTTATAGAATACTAAATACTTCAATTTCAGGAGCGAGTTGTGCGGCGACCTCATTCTCAGCACTGGCGAGTGTCCGGATTCTTCTCTGATTCTCGGCACTAAGAACTATATTCAGGTTGGTGAATTATCCCCTATTTCTTGCCATGAAAAGGGCCCATGAGGGCGTAATTGTTTTGACCGTTAAGCATTCTGCAAGCGTTTAGTGACAAAATAGCAATTAGTCGGGCGAAAGCAAGTCCTCGAGATAAATGGGTCATGAAAAATACATGATGCAGTAGGTTCTAAAATAGTATTTATTTACAAATTACCTTCTAAATTTAGGTATCGATGGCGAAAAAGCTAATCACTGAAGAAGACGATGTGGAGGACCTTGCGACCAGGCTGAATACAGTAAGTGGTTCGATTACAAGTGATATAATGTAATGTTGTTTCTGAAAGCAAATACTTGCTCGCAAACATTGGTGATAAAAGCGTAGAAATCTAGTGTGATCCTACCAGGTCCTTCCCTCCATCGACAAGGACCTGTTCAACCTGCTCCTCACCGAGGGAAAGGCAATCAACGCTCAAGGAAATGGATTCTTCGAGGTACTACTTGCGATATACATCATTAAATCACCTTGAGGCGTTTTACCATCTAAAGAGTGCATTTTGGGATATATTATTGCCAAGTACCGTTTCTGAAAATAGTACTTTTCGATCTCATAAAAATTGCCCCTGCAGGTTCGCTCGACTACCATCCTCACTGACGGCATTCTCGTGTGCGCTCTCACTGCAGTTCTTGTGCGACTCGCTTGCATGCAGGTATGCATTTATTTTGTTATTTTTCTTTCAAATCCGTGTCAATTTAACCCTAAAACCAACCATTCACATCGAGAAGAAGCGTATTCGCTGCCATGTTCGATGGGAGCGTCGCAGCGTGGGATGGGAGCGGGTTCAGAGAGACTAAATTCCATGATATACGAAAATTGAGGAACCCCTGAAGATCTGGCTAATCTGAACGTGGAATAAAGTATATTGGTAGTGAATCCAACGTGAAGCAAATGAAGAGAAAGGGAACACCGGATTAGTGCAATCGCAAGACAAAAGGGCTTCACGCTCTTGCAGAGGAAGGGTATCCTCGATAGGGGCTATTAGTATCCAGTAATATCACAGGCTATTTGCTGTCTAAAATTCTGTCACGCTACTAAAATAGGACACAAGTTCGATGATAGAGTACAACTATATTTTCTTGCAGAAGGACGAAGCCTCTGGTCCTTCTCTTCCGCCCGTTCTTTCCTTTTCTTCCCTGCAACGACATAATGACAGTCGTCGCTTCTCGTGGGGAACAGTAAGAGAAGCGATGAGGATGAGACCGAATCAGACACCGGCTATTACGTTGAAGATATTACATCTGAAGTAAGTTCCCGCAACATTTACCGAAAAAATCCAACATCATTTCTTTAGCAAGTCTTTATTGTCCCAGAATTTTCTTTTCATCTTCTAAACCATGTTTCTTTTTTTATCCCTCTCCCACTTCCCTAACTAGGATCGTTGGTCAGGGTGGTTCTTCACGCTTTCTCCACTCAAGCTTCATCCCAATATCCTCCAGTTTAGAGAAGATGAGAGATCACGCAGGAATGAGAGAGTTAGAGAACTCCCTAATATACGAAAAAAATCTCCTTATACTACAACTTCTCATGGTAAAAAATACCATTTCCGACAACAATACTACCAGCCATCACAGTCATATTTACGATACGTTTCCGATGGATGATTAGGTTCCTTATTGCCAGTCTGTATGTGCATTGCACAGCACTTGCAGAAAACACAACGATAAAAGTGACGGACAAAGTGACTACTTCACAAGTCTCTCTCCCTATACAGAGAAATACATGCTTTTTCTGATAGATCACTTCTATCTGACAGTCAACACAATACTTGTTATCCTCACTACTAACATCCGGGACGCGTTCATGAAATCATGTTGACGCAAGCAGACACTGCGTGTTTGACCTTATGAATATGAGACTTCCAAGAGGTGTTCTCTTTCCGCGTGCCCAGACATTCGAGAGACTAGAATCTAATGGGAATCCGATTTCAACTTCTCTCACTCACTTTTCTGTGTTCTCTCGCCCGCTCTAGACCGCAGTTGTATTGGGTTGAGGACACGTGAAGAAGGCGTGCAGAAGCTCCCATACCAAAGATCAAAGATCAAAGATCAAACTTCTAAAGATCAAAGATCAACATTCATCTTTCAGGCGCGGTGTCATGAATTCCCCGGACGATAGCAACAAGAAGTCGAGCAAGCTCAACTCGTTCGTAGGCAGAATTCGACGGCAAAAGTTCGACAAAGTAAGAACTTCTCACTGGCATGACAAGCCGAAGTGGCGGGTGGAACTCCCCAGAGGGAGGGAACCCCTCGAAGTGGGGGCAGGATTTGATTAGAAAAACAGACACTTGTGCACCCCCATCAACATTCCAGTAGCTAATTTCGGCTGAGTTGACGGGAAGGATTTGCTTTTGCGAGTCCATTGCATGGTGTTGTGTTAAACATATTTCCAAGCACAGTTTTTCTAATCAAAATCGTATAACGACATCAGATATTGAATCTGCCATAATTTTGGAGGAGGTCGGGATCATTAGTTACCAAAGAATAAGTCCTTATTTCACAATTTTGTACGATTACAGGACTACATTAGCCACTGCGTCCTCGAGCGTCTCCTATCCGCCTGCATTGGCGTAATCGAGAGTGGCGTCGCGAACAATGCTGTCAATGTGAGTCAATCACGGCCCAGACAGCTCGAATAAATCTTCGGCCTCTTCCCTCACTCAGGAAATCCTTCGGAAAAAGCGTTTAGAAAGCCATTCCCCCTCTCAAGTGTCCGTTTCCGGCAGTGAAAAGTGCGCCGTGTGTGGGGAAGGGAAAAGTGAGAGGGCAGTCCGCTCCATTCCCCCCAGCCCCCAATTGTTGAGATTCCAATGCATTCCATCTATGCTAAAGCATCGCAAAAAGTATACGGCTTTCTTCTTAACGAAATTTTGAGAGAGGCCGATTCCATGAAATATTCACAGCCGTTGGGCTTTACGTGACAATGAAAGATGGGACAGCATGACGAATATCTCTTTTCGTGTGAACATCTGGTACGTTCGCCATCAAACTTCTTCTTCATATCCTTCACATGATCGAATAATAACTACCAAACTGTACGCTGTCTCCCATGGAGTTTCCGGAAATTGAGAAAGAAGAGTGGCCAAGTGTACTCTTCAGTCTATCTTTGCATGCGATATTATACTTCCATTTCGTTTCATATTCTATTCATTTGGGCTCAATGAATCCTTGAAATTGAAGCAGTATGAAAGGGCTGAAACACATTCATAAAGTAGCTACATTCAGTGAGTGAATGGGCTCTATCTTTCCTGAGAAGTGTTTTGAACTGATCAATTCACTAGTCTGAAACACAGTAGCAATAGGATCCCAACAACAATGTGAGAGGAGCAATGTTCTCTTCTATCTATTTTGCCTCGTCTCTCGTCAGTCAGAGAAACGAGATAGAGAGAGAGAGAGTAGTGCGAAATGAGAGTGACAGACCATTCATCAGTAATAGATTCTTGCTCAGACAAGCGTCTCAATTCATTGTTCGTTTCAGATGGCTGGAGTTCACTTGGGTATGCCTGTCATCTCACTCGTTCTCAACCGTGAACAAGCCGCAGACCACACAATTCTCGGAAGATGGAGGCAGATATATATCAAGTGAGCAGCCGCGTCCCCGAATGTGACCTCGAGAAAGAGAAATAGCATGGAAACTTGAGAGATTCAGACCACTCCTTGGGTCTCACATTCGTCGTAGCCCCTATCGTTCTTGGACACGGAGATGATAGATTCGCTTTGAACTTGGTTTTTGAACTTTGAACTTTGAACTTGGAGACGCTTTGGGAGTGTTCTGTGTGGATCATTCAATTTCATGGGGTTTCTAGAAGGTTCTGTGCTAGTAGAGGTCATAGAGAAGCAATTGCAGGGTTGAGAGAACTCTCTTTTTATGTAGTTTCTGGAATTTTTGGAGTGGTTTTAGATGATGGAATGTACGATGAATTGCGGAGGAAGGCTATTTTCAGAGAGGACAACTCGGGGAATGTTCGTGATGCTCCGACTACTGACGCCTTTCTTTCAACAGCACTGGGTATTACTTAACATTGTAATACATGGGAATCTCATATCTTGCTCAACTTCATAACATATGCGAAAGGTATGTGAAGATCAATCCAAGACCTCTTTTGATACATCTCTTGGCTTCAACAAACCCTTGTGTATTGAAGGTTTGACGTATATCTGCACTGACTAGGATAAAAACGGCTGCATTGATAATACTGGGAATCACGGGACAAGAAAATACTGTAGGGAGTATAAATCAGGGAAAGGGGGAACGGAAAAAGCTGGATCTGCCATGAAATTGGTTTAGTGGAGCAGCGATTGGATTATTAAAGGGAAACAGCAATCGTATTCTTGCAAACGGCCGCTATATTGGCTTATTTGTGACGAGCCGAGCTTCGCTCGACTCGGGGTAAACCGTTAAATTTTAGTTCAATTGCGCACTTTTCCTGATTATTTTGTTTTTGTCTAGCAGGGATTAGGCCCATTTTGAGTGATTTATATTTGCGCTCTAGGTGCGCCGGGTTTGGTGGTTACCGTACTCGGGAGCACAACTCTACCCTCCACCAGTATGCTAAAATAGGGGCAAATGCTTTGGCACCGGCCGGGAGTCGAACCCCCAACCTCATGCTCGCTAGGCCGTCCTCTTACCGCCTGAGCCACGAAATACGCATTAAAAAACTCCCCAACCACTCCCTACCACTCCCCCGTGCTTGGCAAATGCTTTGGCACCGGCCGGGACTCGAACCCCCAACCTCATGCTCGCTAGTTCGCCCTCTTACCGCCTGAGCCACGAATTACACTTTACAATGCTTCCAGACCACTCCCCGACCCCCCAGCACCAAGCTAAAAATCGGGCAAAACATCTGCCCCGAGTTGGAGTCGAACCTGGGTGGGACGATCCCCGCCTGCACGCTAAGGAAACCTCTTAGCCACTACACCGCAATTACAACTCGGCTCTTTGTTAATATTTTTTCTCACTTTAAATTCCCATCGACGCGTCTCGGCGAGCTCTACATTCCCCTAGTTGGTCGCTAAGCCGTAGCTGCACGCGCTCGCGAGTTACAGAGCAAAAACGGAAACGATCGATTTTTCAAGTTGATCTTTGATCTCTCAGATGACGTCCTAGGAAAAAGTTGTTGGGAGACAAAAGATGCGCCATGGTCGATTACATACCACCCTGGTATTTCCCAAATCTTGCCGGGGGCGCATTACCTCTTCCCGGCATTTTGCAAGTGACCAGTCAATTTTCGGACAGTCAATCGTTTATCTAAGGGAGAATGGACAATACTCTGAGTTTAAACGATTTTTTTGCAGATGAGTGCCTTGCGATGGCTCGCGGCGCACTCTCAACGAGCGGAGCCACTGCCCTCACCAACTTCTCCCTTCCCTCGGCCCATTTCACCGCGACCAAAGACCAAGCACAGATTATTCTAGTCCTCGCGGGCGATTTGTGTCGTGTGAGAGCCGTTTAAAGAAGCCACTTTATCCCATCCCCAGCAGGGTACAATATGTGGCCAAATGAAAACTACAGTAGTAGAACATCATCATATGTCGGATGAGAACTGACAAAAATGTTTTCTCCTTTTGTGATGTTTAGAACTCCATTGCAAAAATACAACGCCGCTCAAAAAATTTTTGGTTCTCATCCGACATAGATCATTTTTTGCACGATTTTTGCATATTGTATGGACACTTGTCGGCGATTTGATCATTGTTGATCACTGGGTGATCGGGTTCACCTTTCACTCTTCCTTCACCTCGTTGGGATTTCTTGCCACGGACAAGCGTGACGAGGAACTCCATGAAGGTCAAATTGGTATTGAGAAGCCACTTTGGCGCTTTCCACCCCATCATTTCCACGCCGATAGCGATGACAACTGAAACCCGAATCCATTATCCTTTGTCGGTCTATCATCTTTCCTTGTATTTCCATGATCATTTGCTCTCATGACACACATTTCTCAAAACCCAGGTTGCCGTTTTCGTAAGCGATTCTCGTGTCATAATAATAAATCTGTATTTTCTTAAAATCTCATTGATCGTGCATAACTTTAATATAATTTCATATAATGTAATCCTAGCAGCGGTCTTGGTAGGACTTCATGGGCCATAGACCTTATTTACAAACTAACATCTGATTGCGAAGCTGATATACAAGATGACGAAGAGATATGAGAAGCATGATATGTACATCTGATATTTTTGCTAAAATTATTAATTTCAAGATACAGGGACATTGCATCCGTAACAACTCACAATTAACTCCACGATTTCCATTATGCGAGCGTACAACTTTGCCTTCTCGTCTTCCTCCTGCAATGACAATGCTAATTATAGTGAGAGAGTACTGTAGTTCACCATATCACTGGATTAGATAGCGTCATTAGATGCTACGTCTCGAAAAGGTAATCATGGTTACGATAAGAAGAGGCCTACCTCGCCATGCCGCTGTATCTCCTCCATTAACGTGGGCGCCGCCATTGCTGGGCCACCCGCCTGCTAGACCCCCTGGGAGTACGGTGCGTTAGGATTTGAAAATTGCAGGGGAGAATAACGATAGATTCGAGACAACTATGCTACAAGCAAAGAGAAGTCAAGGTACAAGTAAGCAAAAAGTGTAGTAATCGATTAACAACTCTTCTTCCTCGCGCCTCTCTGAAGCGTGAGGTGAAGAAACTCTGCCTCCCTAGTTGGGGAGCCTCCCTTCTCAATACTCCCTCCCCCTCCCCTTCCTCAATCCCGCCTCCAGCTATTTTTCTGCCCTCACTGCCCTCTCCGTCTGTGTGTTCCCTCGTTCGGCCGACCTCTCTGCGCCCTCTCATTTTCCCACATTCTCTATCTGGGCGATTTGGTCTGCGTGAATCGGCGAGAAGGGAAGAGTTTCAGAGTGAGAGAAGCGGCGCCTCTCCGCTCATTAAGGCCAGTCTGGAGGAAGGGGAGAACGAGGGATGAGCGGCACTCTCTTTCTCGCAGAGAAAAACGAGGGTGGCTACCCCCTTCGGGTGAAAGAAGAGAGATTCGAGAGGGAATATTGCTTCGAGAAGAAAAGAGTTTATTAGTACTGCGAGAGTTCTCAAAAGACGATCACATGAGAAGTTCTGGAAAGGAAAGAAGGAGGAGTACACATATGGAGATGTATTGCGTTGGGGATATACAGGAAACGAGATGATGTCGTTCTTTGACTAGAAGGATATTTCAGTTACATATGAGTGAATACGAAATACTATATCAAAATATGATGAAGATACTGTGAATCTACAACATTGTATAAAAACGGGGGTCAACGAGAGGATGATTTTTGATCTTTGGCCAATCGACGCCTAATCTCTATGCAACATCATCGATTTGTCGACATAGGTGAAGTCAACAAAGTCGTTGTCGCGCACGCGTTGATGGGAGAGGTTCGGAGGACAGACGGAACCTGGAAGGTGCGAACTTTGATCTTTGAACTTTGAACTCTGATATTTGATCTTTGATTTTTCGACAATAAGAATCAAGTGATGGAATTCGTGAAGCCCAATCTCGGAGAGTCGTTGTTTGCCTCTTCCTCTTTTCTATCGCAGAATAAATCTTGCTTGGTCATTACCCGGATGAGATGGAGTGAATTACGGAAGAAGAAGTGAAAGGATATGGGGCACTCACCAATATTGAACTTCTCGTCGAGGAATTCGCGAGCGATCATCTTCGTTTCCAAGTCAGATTTGACGTCTGAATGGGAATTAGAAAATGTTATCATAGATCATGATAAAAAAAAAGTATAAATGCGTTATGTTTCATCTTTTTTCTTATTTATGAATAATGTTTCAGTAGCATCACAAATATGGCTGTGGGAATGAGATTTAATTTGAGTAATTTAATGACTAAACTAACCAGGAACGAAGGGCGCTCTAATCGCTCTCGAGTGCAGTTTATCCCAATCAATGGGCATGAAGAAGGGATGATCTTTGATCTCCTTGAAGTCATTCTTCGCCCCGAGACGTCGGAAGCGGTCCTTGATGAGGAACTGAAAGGTAAAGTTAAAAAGATACGGTAAAGGTGTTTCCACGTTAAGCGGTCTTACGTCATAAGACAACGCTAGGCGGGACCAACTGGTAAGGCCAGCTGTTAGGTAACTGAACGGCCGAGTGTCATTATTTCAAGTGTCAATTAGCGTAAAAAGATAAATCATTGATAATATTCGTCATTAGTAGAAGTGATGACTGTAAGGGTATGAGAGTCTCTACATTATAAGACGGCAAGTTGATCTTTGTGCGATGACTCATCCCATGCAACTTCTGCAAACGGTATGTTCCATTATGGTATGAATGGGGTGTTCCATTCCGGATTGAGTTATGAATCATCACTCCATTGACGTCAGCTACTGCGACTACTTAAGCGACTGCTGCTGATACACGAGACCCGACCACCACATCAAGGATCCTACATTAACACTTACTATTGTTCTAATGTTGTTACTATTGCCATGTTCTATGATACAGTGTTATTTCTATGCGTTATCGTCTCATATACATGCTATAACTATCCCGGAGCATCAGACCTTTACTGGTAGCAGCGAGTGGTTCCTGATTTTTCAGGAATAGATCTGGCTTCTGATGCATTCCGGCAATCTGATTCGAAGTGGGGCTTGATCACCCTCATGGAGAATCAGAGAAGTAGCGCAAGTATATGAAATTAGATGAGAGTAGTCGGATTCCGGCCGGAACTAACGCAAGTTAGTTTCTGATTACTTCTCAGGTTGCTGTTTTGGATATTTTGTCTGGTTCAGGTTTTGTTCTGTCTTCGGAATCTTGCTGACGTGAAATTGATGTTTGATACTGTGTTGATGTTATTTTGTGTTGTTTTTTTGAGTTTGATTTTGAGTCATCCGAGTAGTTTTTTTTCTTGTGCACAATTGATTTTGTTTGGTCGCGTAAGTAGAGTAAATTGTTCGGTCGCGTAAGTAGAGTACTCTGAAGGTCGTGGGTTGATATTTAATATAATTTGAGATTGGTTGAGAAGGATGACGTGTTACAAGTAGCCAGAATTATCGACTTTCTAGAATGGCTTGTATAGAGTTAAGACCAATGTTGAGATAGAACGGTCTTATACAAGTGGAGTCGAGTTGGTATTCTGGTATAATCGCCCTAGTAGGGCAACTCTTTGTTAATATGAGCCCGTGTTGGGCAACTGCTCATGATATTGAACTTTGATATGTTCACCGTACTTTTATTTCGGAAGGTTGTTTAGAGGCTGCACATGCGCATATGAAACGTTGCGATGGTGGTTTAGGATAGCACCATGTTAGCCAATTTGGTATTATCGCCCTAGTAGGGCAACTTCTCTTTTTTTAACTTTCTTTTGGCAACTTTCCTAAATAGAGCCCGTGTTGGGCAACTTCTTACAGGTTTTATATTGATTCTCAATATTATAGAGGAAACTTGGCATTTTCATGTACAAGTTTTCGTGTTAAGAGTTAGTTTTTTGCTTGTCATTTCACTCTGGGAGAGTTTTTTCTCTTCGTTTTGACAGGTGTCGATTAGGATTATCCATAACCTTGAATGAACATTGAATGCTACCACGGCAGTGGAGAACTCTCGGCTTAACCTACTCGGAAAGACACTACTATTTACGGACTGGGAGTGAGTCAAGGCTGTCAAACGCAGGATTAATCAGGATGCAAAGTTCTACGCTCAAAATGAGAGGAAGCAGCACAGCAGTTTGGCAAGTTTTTTTAATATACATTTATTATTGTGTTATGACGTGGGAAAGTATAGCAGGACAGAATTAATTAATGTGTGCTTTGGAAGCATTTGTTGAGTTCGTTCACAGGTGATGTAATTCACAAACATTACCAGAAGGCGCATGAGAGTATCGAGAGAGGATGACGCATCTGCAGAAGACGGTACCATTGGATCATCTGATAGATGTGGATCAGTTTTCTCACAAAGATGTAATACTCGTTCTCGTCTTCTCTTCTCTTCGACTTCTTCTGAATGTTTTTTTTGTTTCCCTGCGGGGCATGTTTCGCTTATCTCCTATAATTGTATACAAAGTTAGATTTTAGTGATTATAGGGAAGGTACATGAAGAATTATGTGACACAATAAGCGTAGTTGCTTGCTGTGGAAGGAATCAAGGCTCTCCGCCTACAATACACTACTTGGCCGAATCATCTTTGTCGATCCCATGAAGTTAAATCATTCAATCGGAATGTTCAATCAGGAAGGAAGTCTAATTTTTTTTTATATTTTTTGATAAGTCTAATTTAATAACGGCATTGGTATAATATTCCCCAGATATTTCAAGATACAAGAATTGACAGTGGAGCGTTGATTGAGCTGGGTCAGAAAGGCATACTGCTGGGGAGACAAACAGTATGAGAGAGAGGAGTTCGGTTAACCTCATCGGGAGCAGGAAGCAGAGTAAAGATCCTTATGATCACCACGCCAAGAAGAGCACAACTGGATGCTGAAAAAGACGCAGGCGACTGAATCACCAATACTACCACGTAGCAGGTGCGGAAATGCACTTCATGCGGACCGGATGGATGACTGAATACGATCGCATTGGAAAGGATGCGCAGGTACCAAATTTATTATTATAATAATTAGCAGATGACCAATCTACAACTCAAGTTTAAGTTTCTTTCTAATTGTAATAAAGGCTTTGCAGAGGATGCCTACAGAGGATAATAAGAAATCGATGAGGATGAATCATTAGTTAATAGGATCAGCGAAACCTTTTGCACGCACCACAAATGTGGAACTGCGATTAGTTAATCTAAGAACATGCAAGACTTGTGTTCATACTTCATTTTTGAAAATATCCCAGTGAAGGAGATAACGATTCATAGTGGAAAATTATTGAGATCTTGGTCAAATCTGTTCTGAAATAACTGACACTGCTGATATCCAACAAATGCAGGACTCTGATGTGTTCTCGCCAATCCGCAGCTGAGGCAGTGGATGCCAATTTGTAGGTGTATTACAGTTTTAGGGTGCATCTCTAATTGTGAGATGGGAAACACACCGTAGTCATTGGTCAAGTCAGTCAGTAAGTTTGCAGTAATTGATATGTTATTGTCCTCCATTTGAAACTTTCTCCGTGGAAATTCAGTGTTCCGTTTAGGAAACTATAAGCCGGATCGAAGAATTCTTCATTTGATAATTTGTGAACATGACGGTATAGGAATATGTCTCAAGATTAAACTGTGTAAATAGAAGATGGATTAATGAGGTAAGAGACATTGGTATAGTTCAAGGAAGTTCCTTGACCGGTCAATCATTTCACCAGCTTTCCTCATTTAGTAATAGTTGGTGTCGAATATTTGAATGAGGTGCTTCGAGAATGGGATAAGTTTGTGAGAAAATGGAAGAATTTGGCTTCGAATGGAATAGGCGGAGACCGTATCCAAAGTGGATAAATATTGCAAAAGGTAGAACCTTGCAGAGATTGGAGTAAATGGATGAATTTCACCGGAAAGGGTAAGAGAACTTTGATCCAAATTTGGGTGAAGTAAGGACGACGTCATTAGGTACCACGGGTATATAAACAGAGACGCGTTTCAGATTGTCATCATTCAATCACACACACATCACATACAATGCCCACTCAACAACCATCCACTCCACGCCCTCCAAATCGAAGCCTACGCCAAGATTACGCTTCTCAAGGACTTCATCACGCCATCATCGACACAATGCCGAGAAGAAAATTCGAAGGTAGGCAACTCAAATCTGATAAGCCGGGTTTTTGGTATGATATTCCGAGTAATCGGCACTTCGGTGAAGATTTCCATACGAATGACCATCGTTTACCTCGAGAGTATCTGACTCTCGAAAGGAAACTCAATTGCTCTTATCAAGATTTTCGAAATATTCGTGAATCACCGAAGAACGGTGAGCTCGTGAACAACAAATGTTGCTCAAACAATGCAAAACTAGATACTTCCACAACCACAAATAGACGAGGATGCTTCACAGAGATGTCGGATATCGATCTGCATGAGGATCACATTGATGAGGTAACGCCTATGATTGCAATGCTTAGGATTCCTAGTTCGAAACTCAAATTGGCTTTCTTCACTGGAGATTCTAGTGAAGAAAGTTTTGTGAACTGGATTAGAAAATTTGAAGATTTCATTGAAACCGCAACGGTTGCGATGAACGATGAAACAAAGGCTAGACATCTTAGAGCGAGTCTCGATGGGATGGCTAGAGAAGTTATCGAGGAACTTACAGCAGATCAACAAAAAGACTATGCGCAACTGGTCAGCCATCTCAAGCTGCACTTCGCTTCGGACTCGCAGAAATATTTCGCTAAGCAGGAACTCAACTCTCTGAAGCAGGAACCAGGTGAGTCATGTTCAAAATTCGCATTTAGGATCAGAGAGCTCATTAAGCAGGCGTATGACAATGTGAATAGTCAGGAGGCTAGGGAGAGACAGTTGGATACACTGTTGAATGGACTGAGGAAAGACATAAGATATTATACTAGGTTGAATCAACCAAAAACTTTCAAAGAGGCAGTGGATAGGAGCGTTTTGGTTGAAAATCTGATGGCGGAAATGGGAAATGCGAATCCGACTAACTCATCGATAAGCGCGCTCGAAAGATCAGGCGAGATGCACTCGAATAATGAATTAGAGTGGGATAGTCCACGATCAGAGAGACATCTTGATGAGGACAATTACTTTCGTGGCGTCTCAGAAGATAGAAGAAGCAAGGCCTATCGAGACCGAGTTTGCAGAGCAAACATCTGGTGAGTCTTCTAACAGTATATGAATTTTAGGCAGGCTATGTTAGCCAACTAAATCTTATAATTAAGGCCACGTAGGCCAACTCCATTCAATCTTGTGGGCCATGGGGGCCAACTCTCAATTATTCAACTAGTTAAAAATTTCAGATTGGCGTGGTCAGTCTGCCAAACAATTATAACTGTGCAATGATCACATACTTTTTCAAGTAGAAGTTCAGATGGGATGCTGAAACTAAAATCTACCCAGCCTAATTGTACGAGTTTTTTTTTACATCTAGAGACTCATAGACGGACCAAGATCATTTCAGTTTAAACAGATCATTTGTCAAGGGACCGGGCATAGGATGCCAACATCATCATTTCCAGGAATTGATCATCACCCGACTTATATAAGTAAGAATATTTTAGGTTTTCTAGCATATGACATTGATAGGCACCATGGAAATACTCGTGTTGGTTCTATCGCATTCGGCCTCGGCTCGCTCGATTATGGCGGACTCGTAGGAGACTCCAGCTGCACTTAGCTCCATCATCCGACAAGGAGCCGTCATCCGACATCGAGTCACTCATTTCCGGATAATATACAAAGATTAAACCGACTGGCAAACGAGGTCAGTCATTTCGCTCAAGTTCCGCTGATTACTCCGGTCAATTGTCAAATCCCTTATCTAAATGAACCTCGGCTGGATGCTGAAGAAGACAGGCACAGATGACTGCTGATCTGATATACTACACACGATGAGCGAAGATAATCCCGATCGACTATTCTACTCGCGATCTACCAACCTTGGTCAACTTGCTCACGCGGTATAATCACATGGATTACTGTGATCCACACGGCTAAGACGTACGCTAAGACGTAATACGACTGAAGACAAAAGAACATGTGAGGTATCCAACTCTATTTTCGGTCATAACATCAATATCACGCGGAGTATTACGGAGGAGAGCTATAAGACCGGGACGGTCTTCTTGGGTTTGTGAGGTGTAAGGGTATGAGAGTCTCTACATTATAAGACGGCAAGTTGATCTTTGTGCGATGACTCATCCCATGCAACTTCTGCAAACGGTATGTTCCATTATGGTATGAATGGGGTGTTCCATTCCGGATTGAGTTATGAATCATCACTCCATTGACGTCAGCTACTGCGACTACTTAAGCGACTGCTGCTGATACACGAGACCCGACCACCACATCAAGGATCCTACATTAACACTTACTATTGTTCTAATGTTGTTACTATTGCCATGTTCTATGATACAGTGTTATTTCTATGCGTTATCGTCTCATATACATGCTATAACTATCCCGGAGCATCAGACCTTTACTTGACAAGAGGGGAAACTTGCTTCTCTATTAATTGACAATTAGTCAATTTGGTTTTATTAATATTTTATATTGAAGCGTTGCACCTTGCAGATTTCGTGACAGAAATTGAAGTGTTACTATTATTTTAATTACTTAATTAATTAAATTTTATTAATTAATTTTAATTAAAATAACCTTCTCGATGATGTCAGTGGACGCCGCTGAGAGTTGATGTCTCATCTTCAGGGGTGTATTCACGATCTTATCGTACATTTCGTTGTGGTCTTTGCTGTAGAAGGGCGGCTGAAAAGGAGAAACTGCTAATACTGCTAATACAACCGCATTTCTTTAGGAAGTCTTTTATTATCTAGTCTCTTCCTAGCAGTTTCTCTAATCTTTTCGTCTCATAAACCATGTTTGATTTTAATAAGAGGGGATACAATATCTTCATGGGTGCACTGTATTGCACTTCAACCGAAAAATGCTTCCTAGAAAATATGTTTCTTCGGAAAAAAACAGAGAATAAGAAATTAAGAAAAAATAAGAAAAAAAAAATTTAAAAAAAAAAAATTGAAGAAAAAACGAACTAGTCCAAAGAGCATTTCGAAGAGGACGGAGCCGAGACACCACCAATCTACGGTGCGATCGTACGGTTTCTTGAGGATGATCTCGGGGGCGAGGTATCTGCAGAAAATATCCATATGTTATTGTAATTTTGTATTCATGGCATTTTTGAAGGCCAATAAAACTATCTCACAATGATGGGAACACTGAGCTTTCACTTATTCATTTTTCAATCGCTGAAACATGTAATAGTTAGGGCAACTTCCTTGTTCCTGCAAGTATCTCCGAACTGTTCATGGAATGCTATTTATGCAGACATGTGTACGTCAATGTCTGCCCTTCTTCATATGCCCTCGGTGAGTTGATTTTCCCTTTGAGTCGAGGTCAAAGCTTCACGCGATCAGGACAATAGGGTCTGCCCGAAGAGATCAAACATGCTATCACTAACAAGTCCTTGTTAGCGTCTCGAAGTGATTTTTAATTGTGTCCTAGTCTCTTCCTATGACTCACGGGGGCAACCCTTACTGTACCGTGCAGTCGTGTGGGAACTTCACAACACCAAGGACAACCGTTATGTCAGAGAGAACATATGGTAAAATACTCCTAGTGTCCTACTCAGTAACGACTGAGGCAGTTCTACCCGAAACTCACTCGGGTGTGCCGCAGAACGTCTCTGTAGTGTCCTTTCCTCGGATGCCCTCCTTGCACAGTCCGAAATCCGTAATGACGAGGTAGCCGTCTCTGTCGAGTAGCAGATTCTCCGGCTTGAGATCGCTGGAATTAATGATTATCTCGGTTAAAGAAGGAGTAAACCCAATATTTAGTCACATATACTGGAATCGTGGAACGATAGGGAATGGTTCAACGATCAAAAATCAGTTTATGCGAATTTGTAAAATTGCCTCTGAGCACAGCTACGGATTTTCAAAGTTTTGCACTCCGCGCAGGGAAGATCAGGGAGTACTGTATCTTCCAACCGGATATTGATTAATCGAGATTGTTTATCGAAAAAAAGAAGGGATCAGCAAGAGATTT
Source organism: Pristionchus exspectatus (assembly GCA_911812115.1). Taxonomy (NCBI): domain Eukaryota; kingdom Metazoa; phylum Nematoda; class Chromadorea; order Rhabditida; family Neodiplogasteridae; genus Pristionchus; species Pristionchus exspectatus. Next base: position 28,841,510 of record OU461583.1, on the reverse strand, counting down.
GCCTTTCTCGGGAATCGAACCCGCGCTAGTGCGATCTCAAGGCTAGAAACTTACCACTTCACCATGGAGGGCGTTGTGGCCATGGCGAGAGAGGTAGTATACAAGGCGTGGAAAGTTATTCGTCACTAATTCATACGGGTTTTCTTCTCTCATTCACTATGTAAGGACCTTGGGGTCTCAAAAAGTTGTCGGTTGACACATCCGTAGTACTAAATGAGGTTGGATAATCCCAAACTCATGAACACGAAGCCAGAGCTGAATTATAACAACGAGAAAAAATCTTCAGAATAGTTCCATTTCATACACTCCTTGTATCAGTATAGTGCACAATAACTACCATACAAATCGAAAGATCGTTTTTATTACTCGCAGCAGGGCTCACAACATTATTGTACAGCCAGTGAGCCGTCAAGCTAATTTCCAGTGTCGACCTTGATGACAAAAAATACCGGGGAAAAGACAAGCGATGGAATAACCGATTCCCCACGAGGGCCTAACAATATCTCTATACATAATCATGGTAACGAGAACGCTCCACACACTGGGTGAAACATATGTTCTCTTACACAACAAAACCGGAACAATCAGAAAGAACTGCATACGAAACAAGCGGTCTTTAATAGATTACTATGCTAAAGAAGTTAACAGAAGTGTTATAGATAAAATTAATAAAAAAAGCTATAAAGCTGCTAGTGAAAAACACAACTGGAGGCATTTGGAGTTATCAAATAATAATGAACGGGGATAGGGTGTGGAATGAGGTCATCTTCTTCAACTCAAGATTACTCGTGATCTTGGTTGTATTCCGTGTGGTCACCATCGAGTTTGCCATCATCCTCAGCGGTAGCCTCCTGAACAACAACATTTATATCTAGCCAAAAATATTATCGATAATGTTGCAAGTCAATTTCTCGAAAAGGAACAAAGCAGTATTATATAAATCGGTTGCTCTAGCTCTAGCTGGTATAGAATTGTCGTCAGCTTTGTGAAAAAAAACAGGATTACGGTAAGTAACATCGTCAAACTGGTTTGTTCAACTTTACCACGTTTCCACCAAAACTGACTATTTTATATTTATTAAGAGAACTTTTAAAATTCTGAATATACACACCTATATCACAGCAAGAGAGCTTTAAATTGCCGCAGAGCATGTTCCAAATTTCTCTTTCTACCAGCCACAAAATAGTCTATGACCGCGTTAGGGACCGTCATCTATAGGATCACATTCTTCTTGGAAGGCCCCCATTCAGATAATCAAGCGGGGAGATAGCCCAATATATTTCGAATGGAATATTTAATAAATTATAAAAATGCGAGATCACCTGGGGTCCTGTCCCTCGGCGGTGATGATCTTCGTGCAGCGAGCGACCTAAATATTTATTAATTAACAATAAGTTAGTTATCACAATAATATGCATATCTTGCATAAATCGGGACAATTCGGTACATAATCTCAGTAAAATCCCGGCCAAGTACATAATCGGAGGCTCAATTTACAGGGATAACAGTTACTACTCATACGCCGATTGACTTGTGAAGCAGAGAACGTACCTTCTTGACGCATTCCTCAATGTCCGTTTCGATTGTTTCAGGTGCTCAGCATACGGTCTCTAACCGTAGCGCTTGAGGACGGCAATGACGTTCTCATCGAGAACTAAAAAGAGCTTTGCTTAGCCGAACCAAACAAAAACCGTGATAATTAGAGTATAAATGGTAGGAAAATAAGAAAATATACGTGATAAACAAGGGAAAACACAGCTAATTGTAACCTTGAAAGGGTTTGTCGTCCTCCTTCTCGGCGGTTTTCTTGTTCTTGCGCTGGTCGTCTCCGAGGTAGTCAGGCATCACGCCGAGATCTGTTGAGAACACGTTTAAACATAATTTAATATTTTTCGACAATGAACCCAGTAACTGCCACAATTCTAACTACAAACTAGCCCTGGAAGCGCCTAGGAACATTAAAAAGGTGAACAAGACACGACAACGAAACTTGTTCCTAGATAGTGGCAATTTCAAAGCGATTTTGGCATTTATCCGTGATCTAAACGCTCTAGAAGGGTCAAACAGACATCCCCAGTTATTAGTAACAAACAATTGAAAAAATAAACACGAGCAAAATGACAATTACATCAATAAAACAAAAGAAAGCCTCGCAATCGACTCAACGAAAAAAGATTACGGTAAGTAAAAAAGTTGAAACTTCAAAATTGACCGCGCAGGGTTTTCGCGGTGAGACTCATGAGGTTTACTCCTTCTTTAAATATTTACTTATATATCTATACAGAATATTTTCTGTTTATCGACTTGTGCATTAAATCCACTGTGACCTTGTATTCTTTATGTAAGATTGAATCAATATTCGAGAATTTTTTTGCAGTACTCTTATGACTGCGTGCTTATCTCCACAGTATCCCTGTGCTACATAGTAGTACCATTCCGCTGACACTGTTCATCTAAGAATAGCCGCTAAGCCGGCTAATCAGATTCGAATCTTCGCGAGAGGATTTGAGCCCTTTCTTAGTCAGAGTCCGCTTATCGCTGTCTCTACCTACGAACTCTCTCGTATTCCCTCGGTCCCTGGGCATTCCCCCGCATTCCCAACGCTCTCTTCGTTCTCCCCAATGTGAAAGTGAAGATTACGAGCCGTCTTTCGGCCCCGGCTTATGGCATTCCGAAGGTCATAAGTCTACATTCTATTTTATGCTCCCGATGTTGGAGTGAAACACCTCCCCTTCATCCCCTTCAATATATGTAAAAAGGAAGCACTAATGGATGATTCGTAATTGCAATCAAAGTTCGCGTCACAAACAGGTAGGAAGTAGAAGAACACTCATGATCTAAAGGCTAACTCATGATCACCGAAAGAGCTTGATTATATGCACGCGAAACATAACCGAAACGTTTCAGAGATTCGGCAAACATTAGCACTCCCGCAAGTGAATTTTGCACAGTGAAACGAATAAAAGAGACAGCTATTTTTCACCAAACAATTTTTTGATATCTCAGTGTGCATCTTGCAAGTCAGAGAAACCGAGAGGGCGTTGCAAAATGATCGAAAAAGTTTTGCACGCTCCATGACCAAACTGACCGATAGATGACACCGTGGTCGTGGAGGTACCCGAGGGCGGACGCAATGACAGCAGCGTAGAAGCGAGAACGAGGCTCGGGGAAGTGTTTGTCCCGTTGCAGATGAGAGAAGAGCTGCAAACCATAGGTGTAAACAAATTTATCGACCTCTCATTTCGCAATGCTCTCTTGCAGGCAAGAGATATCGAGAGAGTGCCGCGGAATGAGAGACTTGTAGCAAATGCAATTATTCACATCAGTTCTTTGTGTGAGAGACAGTCGTATTCTGTAGTAAGACGGGAATAACGAAGTTCCCCCCCCTTCTAGTGACACTACCACTACTCTTTCTAGGATGTTTCTTGCTTTCTAAGAGTTCTCGATACAAATGAGTGATGGTGATTTTACCTCTCCTCCATTGACATAATCCAGCACGAAGTAGAGCTTGTCTTTCGTTTGGAATGAGTAATAGAGATTGACGAGGAAAGGATGCTTGAAGTTCATTTTGAGCACATTTCGCTCCGCCATCACGTGTTTTACCTGGAAAAATACTCTAATTTCACTTTAATCATTCGTATTCATACTCTGAAGCAAATTATGATCAATTTTCAACCAGTTTCTTTTCTTGTAGAAGCCTTCTATTCCCTTCAATTTTCAGAATTTCTGAACTCCATGCACCTCAGATCCCCGTTGCTTGCATCACGATTCGCTCGATTCAGTCCCTCTAGTTTTAGTGCCAAATGAGGTGATTTTATCGCCTGCGCGAGCCCATTCGAAAAGTGATGATATTTTGTATGTGCGTGCGGAACCGATAAGGCGAGGCTCGTATCAGCGCCTGTGCTTTTACGGGAGACCGCGACGAGTCACGAGGCGATGATTAGAAGGGACGACTTTGACTCTCTCCATTTCCCAGGCTCTCTCGTCGCTCTGACTGATTATATATTATGAAAAAGATTGCCTTTAGACAGAAAACGCGACAAGAGCAAGTGATCGATTGATAGGGTAGAGAGCTTACACACTATATCACAAAGAGACGTATTATGATGACTTTGATAGCTCGTGAAAGCTTGCGCAGTAGAGGCTAGGTGATGAGGGCTATTTTTAGAGTAGTATGGCCACATATTGTCCAAATACTCTACTTTCAAACATTTTCAGATGAGAATGAGAAGATCAAGAGCGTAATACATATAATTCAAGAGTTCAAGTCACAATAGTCACGGCTTATGGCAAAAGAATGTGGAAAAAATTCAACATAACTTCGTCGCTTACCCGCGTTATTCCTTGTGAACACGCATATATAAATAAAGTGAAAAGATAAAGAAATATGAAACCTCGTTCTTCTTCCGGATATGCTCCTTGGACAGGACCTTCATCGCGTAGATTTTGTGGTCGTGTTTGTGCTTGACTTGGAACACCTAAGAGTCCATATGTGTCGATATTTCATGGGGAGAATCAAGTTGAAATGTCGACAAGTATGTAACTCACCCTTCCGAACGAGCCCTTTCCAATGGTCTTGAGAAACTCGAAGTCGCTTGGCACGGCACTGTAATCATCCTCAATTTTCATGCCGAGGAAGAGGTTGGGGAGAGAAATTCCCAGGCCGAATAAGGACTACTTCTCATTATGCAATTTCTCATGAGAAATTCCCGGAATACTCTAGTCACTTCCCCCAACTTGACATCAGTTTTCCAGAGCGCGAATATGCAAAGAGCTACTGAGTACGTGCAATGAATATCGCTATGTGCATGTCAATCCCGTATTCCTTCGTGCTACTGTGCTGCTCAATCTCACGCTTGCTAATTCACGCTTTTATTATTCCTAATATTCACTGTTTCTAATACTCGTGTTATATCCAGTAAATACACATAAACAATACTAACCTAGTAGTGCAACTCTACCGTAACCCCATTTCCCCCACCGTACCCCTTCTTCTCCGATGGTCCCAGGTCGACGTCACTGTCGTCATCTTTGTCTTCTTGGAGCAGAGAGAAGAAGACACGCACTTCGTCACTGAAATTTACAATTGCACTCGCAGTCATTCCTAGACTCAGTAAAAATATTTCGCTGTATTTCGAGACAAGTCCGGTCTGCACGTCGTGGCCCTTAGATTGATATCGTCGTCATTCTCAGACTCAATAAATCTTATAGTTTTTCTCATTTTTGCCCTGTCTGCACGACGGTTATACATCAAACAAGTGTTGTTCCATTCTTAACGCCCCTGTCTGTGCCTTGTCTATAGTGAACCTGCTGATGTCAACACGCTCTTTTTCGTGCTGCGGATTTTGCACTTCACGGTGATATTCCTAGCCACTACTAGTAGCAACTTCCGCAGGTGAATTTGGAGCTTGCAAGATCAGGCGCGTCTGGGGCTATTTTCGATAGGAGCAGGTGATGTGGCATAGTTTCGAAACTAGCATTTTCGAAATTAAGAATTAAGCTCACTTTCTCGAGTGTTTCTGCAGGAGGAACTGGCAGAAGGCCGTGACCCACAGCTTCCTCTTCTCGATCAACTTTGTGTCACTCATGAGGAACTTCTTCTTTGGCGGCGCGCCAATGGCCTCGGGGACGAGATGCTGGAAATTCAAGCATATTTTCATCATAAAATTAGATATAATTTTGAGAGTCGAAATTCCGAATGACGTCATACATAAAGTAGAAGTCTCCACATGATTTTTTTACGGGAAAAATCACATAAAAATACAAGATACTCGAAATTTCACCCACTTTCGTGCGGTCGAACAGTTTCTCGAACTCGGCAAATCGCTTCTGCATGCACGCGCCATCCTCGACTGTGAGGGCGTACACCTAGAATTTAAAATATTCTCGAAGAACCATAAATTTTCCCCATGGTATCCTAAATATCCGTCTGATTCAGACCAAGATTGCCCCATTTCCGCATCACAGTCGGCTCCACATCATAGTCTATGACTAAGCGCACGTATTACACAACCCATGAATGTTCTAAATTGTAGCCAAAAGATGAGATTTGACAAGTTTTTACACATGAAAAGCACCTTCTTATCCGTGTCGAAGGTTACTTCATTACGGATGGCGACCATGGCTGGTTTAGGGGGGTGTTGCGTCGACTAGTCAATCGATCGAGTGAAGCTGTGGTGAGGGATGGGGGTCAGTCACAAACGATAAGAGTGACAGTTTGAAGGGAAGAAGAGAAGGGGAGAAGGAGATGATGGGGAACGAAGTTGATAAGGAGAGGGGAAGACGATGATGACTGACAGAGTATTACCGACGATCGGCTTGGCGCTGTTTCGGGGAGGTTGCGCGACGTGGGGCTAAACTCTAGTCCTCATTAGGCCCTCCTGGCCTACGCTGAGGGTGTCAAGTGGCTTCGCTAGTGTCTCCTTTCGATACTCGTCATTCCCGAAACGTCAGAATCAGCGGGGCTCTTGTGAAAACAGAGAAAAGGAAAGGGGAGCTACTTACCGTAGATCTTGAATCTTCTTGGTGTGGTCAGAGTGCGAACTGATTGAGGCATTTAGATTTATATGATTGAGGAGACATTCAGTCGGTTCATAGCGTTATCCCCGAAACGTCTTAATCAATCTATCGGCACACGGGCCACACCTAGCAGACTCAAGATGTACTACTTGCCCATGACAGGGAGCACTCAGCTACCACTTATTCAGACTACTTACCGTATACTTCTTGTCCTCTCCCGCGACGACTCTGCAGGAGACGTTGCTGTTGATGGCGTTGTTGTTGTTGTTGACCATCGTTGTATTGGAGAAGGCCGTCGACGTTCGCGGCTCCTCCAAGCAGCAACTGGCAAACGCCCCGATTTTAGCGCCGGTTAGAGCCGCACGGGCGAGTGGAGCAAAGGAGGCAGGAGGGGAAGTAGGGAAGTCCTTATCGAGAGAGGGAGAGGGGAGAGGGGCGATATCAACTCTCAACACAAAGGAAGGGAGGGAGGGAAAGCGCGCGCGTTATGTGCTCGTGAATCTGATGATGATAGCATCATCGGGGCTCGCTTGTCGGATGGAAAAGGGAACCTGTCCTGGTCAGATCCCGACTCAAGTAGAAGGATGACACACCAGTTCCTTATCGGCGGGTGTTTGCACGTGGCTTCACAGCTGAACCTGCCCTATCTCACCCCATTCCACAACAAACAAAGCGCGTTTTTGACGTGATTCAGCATCTGAGATCATGAGCAGAAAAGTGAAATGATCAAGCGGCGCGCTTGAAGCGATGAGTAATCCAAGAAGCTTAAGATCAGCGTGAATGAGATATCAGCGGTTTTATCACTATAAAGTTGTATTCATGAATTCCCAAGATGTGGCAAGATCTGCTTTATCCAAACACGCACACTCTGAGTAATAATACTATGTCAATAACAGGCAATCATATTTTTTTGGGTTAGTCGAGATAGGTTAGACAAGATTGGTTAGGCAGGAACAAAGGCGACAATTGAGCAAAGAGAGAGAGAGATGTCGGGAGCGAATCAAAATGCGAGACAAGACTAATATACGAGGGATAAATGGGACTATGGCAAGCGATGATTGGCAGGGCGAAAAGGGTAGCTGGAATAGGAAAGAAATGGCTCTTCACCATTAAGACGGCCATGGAAATAGGCTGCTGAGGTCCATCCTATTACCATGGATACATCTCAATGGCGGAGAGGGAATATCATCGTATTTCGTACTATGGAGTAGAGGGGCTGCATATGGATATTTGTGTGAAAAAAATACAATCTAGGGGTTTGAATGATAAAAAATATTGAGAAATCGAAGAAATGATGGAATCTTCGGCTTAGTTGGCCGAGCCGGACTGAGACGAGCGCTGGATGTGAGTGGCACGCTCCTGCAATGAAGAGAGTCAGATTCAGATACACGTTTCTCTCCTCGTTCCATAGTCTCTCATCAGTCAGACAGACTGAGAGTGATGGAGCGAATAAATTCAGACATATTTCCGGCAGATGCAAAACAAGAGTAACACGCCAGCCTTCGCATTCACATTTTGGATCTACACACAAGCACAAAAATGTGTAAATTGAAAATCGGTGACGTGACTGGATGTTTATAGTTCCTAATAACGAATTTATCACTGGCCTATCAGTGATCCCCCGCAGGACGCATGTGCCTTGATTAACGGGATGACCTATACCTTTAAATAGTGAAATTTCACGAACCTCTCCTTCCTTGTTGTACAGCAGAGTGTTCACATTGGCTCCCACTCCGAACGAGTCGTCATTCTCCATAACGAGGACGTCGGGAGGCGACGCTTCTCCGGCGCCACGGGCAAAGATCTTCACGCGAGCGCCTGAACGGGAGCAATGAACGATTTAGACGATGGCCTGTTTCTCTTTTGGATTAAATAAAGGTGAAGGTGCACTTTTACAAATGTTAGAAGTTTTTTTTTAAGTTGTCATTATTTTCTCTAAAACCGTTTTTGGAAAGGAGAATCCGGAAACAGTCCTTACTCGACTTGAGCACGAAGTCGGCCGGGAAGGTGTAGACGATCTCGCGCTTGTTGTCAATCTTTCTGCAAATATCATTATCATGGATGATCTTTCTGGAATCCGAATTGACCGTTCAACATGGTTTATATTTTCCATGAACAACTAGTCTACATTTTGATACTTTTTTATGAGAGAAGAATCGTATTTGCTTGTGTGACTGACACGCGGTGATCTTATGAATTGCAAGGAATAAAAGGGGGAAAATGTGATTGACACTTGGCTTCTGATCTCGGGACGCGCGTGTAATGTCATCTTTAGAGAGCTGGTCAGTGATCAGAGTACGTGCGGCTTTGAAGACATATCAGCCCATTTTGTGACCGTAGTCTGCAACGAACCACGCTGTACCCTTGCGTCTTATATTGTAATAAAGGCGCTGAAGAGTAATAAAGGTCGTCTTCGGGCGTGATTGCGAGAGAGTACATTCGAGCCAGTATCATAGACCATTGAACTCCACCTGTTGCGCCATTCCTACTGAACATTTCTCGAGTGTTGAATAAAAAATAAAGAAGAAATAACAAGGCTTTGTATGTCCTAATATTCTGTTTTATACTATGTCGCCAAGAAACTGATTCGAAATTTCAAACCTCTTGAGTTTCCATCCTCCAATTGGCTCCTCCTTGCCGCGGTGCGTGTTCTCGAGAACGACGAACTTACCGGCAGCGTCCGTCTCCTATATACATTTTTATCAGTTCATCAATTTTTCCATTTTTCAGTCGGTGTTTGGGGAAACAGAGGTTATATGGATGTCTGCACCATAGTACAAATCTACGACGTTACTGCTCCTTTTCGTCTCTCATATTTGCAAAAATAGACTTGGGAATCAGCTCTCCCTCACCTGAATGGAGACATTTCCCTTGGCGGAGCGGGTGTAGGAAGTGCGCGAGGAGGTCTCGCCCTTGACGACACGCATCGTCTCTGCAAATATATTAGTTTGAGAATATATTTTGAAGGTGCTGCCTTAGATCACTTTGCATCCTTCATGTTTATGACCTTATCGATGCAAATTCGCATTCAAAATGCAACAATCTAATTAATAATCTAATAATTGAAAAACTGTCTGCTATCAACTAAAGCTGCTAAAGCTAACAGTCTAACTGAAAATGTTATACTATATGTCACGCTGGCTATAGATATTCTTTTGTATTGTTGTTATTGTTTTCATTTGTTCGCTCCGGAACTAACACGGAAATACCCCGCGTCGTTATCACTCAGTACTCATATCAGTATTATGGAGAGCTTTGTGCTCAGGACTTTGTAGAATGCCGACCAAAATGTGGCCGTACGATAACAGGGGTTATGACCGTCTATACTCCCACACTATGCATGTTTATGTTCCTATGCTGATTCACATGTGGAATGCGACACTCTAAGGGCGTTTGAAGCAAAAAAAAACAAAAGCTATACTCCGGTTTCACAAAAAGTTTCACAAACCGGAGCATAAGATAGGTGGTAGCTGCAAAACTCTCCAACATATGTCAGTATAATAAGTAAAGGTGCTTTACGGCTTCGAAACTGGGCTCGAGGGAGGAAAAATGGTAATCAACCAATCAATCTCAGAATCATGTGGTGTGGAGGTCACATGCCCGTCTTTTCACAAGTATCTCACCATTATCCTAGTACCTGATGCCTAGTACCTGATCAGCGCGATTCCCGACACATGAGAAAACTGTGATTCTGATTCTCACCAGTATCGGCGACCTCCGTGAGTCCGGTGGTCTTGACGACCTGCTCGACGAGCTGTCTCAGTCCTCCCTGTCCGTCGTCATTGGCGCCATCGAGCAACTTGCGGTAGATGGACATCTCCGCGTCCAGGGTCTGCAATACACATACACATATAAGCAGCACTCATTGTCTGGGCTTACTCAGTGGTGGATATAGAAAAAGAATCATCAACAACTAGGTTCCGATTTAGAGGCTTGGCCCCATGGGCGATTGGCCATAGCTATCGGTCCAGGCTATTGGCATGAGACCAGGCTATTTAAACATAGCCACAATGTATGCAGTAACTAAAAATATAGATACAAATATGGAAAACTGACCTGCTTCTGGTCGAGGAGCATCTGAAGCTCGACCATGAGTGCCTGGGCCTCCTCTCGGAGGCGACGAATCTGCGCGTCGCGGTCGTTCAGCTGGGCCTCGTACGATCTGACATGGATATTGTATCATCATCATCATTTCATCAGAGATGCTCCAGTATATCGTTTGGAAACGAATCGGATTGTCTGGTGAGTGCCACTCGGTTTGGTGAAAGTATTGATCAGGGGCAGAGTGATTGCGTACCTCTGGTCATCCTCCAGTTGGTAGTTGAGGTCCTCGATCTGCTTCTCGAGCAGAACGTTCTAAATTTCTTACTGTAAGCGCCCATTTTATTGTTTTTTTTAAATTTAGTAAAATCTGACTAATATTAGATGAGATATGCAAAAAAATCCATGGATATAAACTCACTCTTCCTTCCAGATCGTTCAGCTGGTTTCTGAGGTCCGTGACCTGGGTCTTCAGCTTCTTCAGCTCGTCCTTCTGGTGCTCCTGCTCGAGGTTCTGACGAGCGGACTGCGTCTGCATAGTGGAAATTAGGTTATTGCATCATCATATATCTTGTTGTTGTGTCATGCATCAACTGTTTCCTCTTGCATCATCATTGCATTTGTATCAGGATAATGAACACCTAAATCGTTGATCATCAAAATTTTGTTTAGAACACACAGTAAGACCATTTATATAGGTAACGGTAATTACCTGGATCTCCTGCACCGATCGCTTGTACCACGACTCCATGTCCGCGCGGTTGACGTTGGCCATCTAGAATTAGTTTCAGGAATAATCAAATTAATTTTAAATGAATACCGCAGCTTACCGCATCGTGCTCGGCTCTGATGTCTCTGATCGCATTGGCGAGTTCGTTCTTGAAGAACTCGCGGTTCTCGGGCGTCGTGTCACGAGCGGCACGGGCTTGCAGGGAACTGAATCATTGATTGTTAAATATTGAAAATTTGAAAACGGTTTGTATTGGTTAGTTAAAAATTGAAAAACTGATTGCTCTGGAAGTCACCGTTTAGAGAGTAATGAACACACAGGTAAATGGCACCTAAAGAAAACAAACCAGTTTTGGCATCAAAGATCACATCACTTACATGATGTCCTTCTCATTGGCGGACTTGATGAAGTTGATCTCCTCCATCAGAGTCTTCACCTGGTTCTGGAAGTCGATACGCTCGAGCGTAGTGCGGTCGAGCTCCTGGAATTGACATTGTAATTTGTTATATCTACTTTATCATTGCATGTGTTTTCCGTTCAAAGCTGAGGCTCATTGTGAGCATATTGCATAGTGGAATTTTTAAAATAAAATTTTTAGTTGCACAATTTTACAGGGATCATATGTAAATTTTTATGAAGTCATGCAGTTTCCACCCCAATTCTTGATGACTCTCAGTAAGGCCATAGCCAGTTAATCATCACTTCCTTTCAGCTACTCCACCTTCTTCCATTGACCCCTCCCAATTAATCGAGAGAGAGAGAGAGAGTGTGTGTGTGTGTTTGTGTTGATTGGTGTCCTTATCTCTCTTCCATCTCTTCTCTCGCTCGAATGGGCGCGGTTCGCAAATCTCTCACAGCGCCTTGTCCTTGAACGTGCGTTCTAATCTCCTACTCCACCTTCTTTCCTCCTCCGTACTCCCTACTCTCCCATCTCTGCATAGTCTCTAACAGCTCGAGAGTTTACGAAAGCGAAATCATCCTCATCCCATCCTTCCGTTCTTGAGTATATCACATCCCCGCTGACTAACGCAGTGACCACCGTTCGAAGGTGACATGAACGAGGGCCATCACTCAAATGAGTCAGACACTAATGGGGCACCGCCCTGAGCTAGTAAATGAGTGTTCTTCCCGTCCTTTCCTCCCCAAACAAAAAGTGAGATAAACATTTCATACGAAAAGAAAACTACACAGTTCACGAAGGACATTTTCAGGATGAGTGAAATTAACTGGATTTACAATGCCTACCGATCGGCACTTGTTCAGCTCGGTCATGAGACGGAGGTTCTCCTTCTTCAGACGGCTCACTTCCTCCTCGAGAAGAGCGATTCTGAATCAATTTTTTTCTCGTTACATTATTGCCGTTTTGGTCAATTTCAAGCTAATTCGCTCTTGGGGCATCTATAGTAGGGCTGTCAGAGTGAAGAATCCGTTTCTTCATTCCGCACACTCTCTTACCGGTCAGAGTGACGAGAGAGGGCGAGGAATGAAGAGACGGATTCTTCACTCTGACAGCCCTAATCTATAGTGCTTCTTTTTGGGTATTGCCACAGTACCTTCTCTTCAGAAGGTTGATCTCTGCCTCGAGATTGGACAGAACGACAAGGAGTTCGTCGATCTTCAGACGGTCCTCGAGACGGCCGGCCGTGGCCTCCTCGAACCTGAAATGGTGGTTATTTACCTGTGATTAATAATGTTAATAATAATAATGTATTCATGTCAGGCAGTAATGCTCAGATGACGGTATTCTTCATGGGCCTGGTAATAATAGCTCTGAGCTATTGACAATTGATGGAATACACCACATTCCGCCTCACCCTCACCTAGCAATTATTACAAGACATGAGCGATTGATTGATTAAAGTCATGAAGTCAAAGTCAGGTCACATTCACGCACTTATTTTTCATCTCAATGAGCTGTTTGGTGTACTTGTCGAAATCCTTCTGCACCTCCTCCATCTTTCTGCCATTGTTGACGACTTCCTGAGCAATTTTGCGATTATCCGACCGCTCAGGACGGTATTATTTCCCAACATTGGGAACCCCCGAATATTGGATATGGATTACGGTAATTTCCGGTCTGTCTCTCTCGCTTTTTGCTGGTTCGAATCAATCATCGCTTCTCCTCTCTCGTTATCTCTCTCTCCCAATCGGTCGCAATCCAATTAGGTGAGAATAGGGGAGTAGCCGCGGCTCAAAAGAAAAGCCGCGAAAGGAGCTTACGCCCTCTGCTCCCCCTAATTTCTTCTTTTCTTTTCCTTTGATCGGAAACCGCGAAAAAGCGGACGAAAAATAATGGACGAGTGGAAGAGATAGAAAGTTTTACAGCGAAAGTTGCAGGAAAGAGAATGATTGACAAAAGTACTTGCGGAAATGGTCAAAATATCAGAATACTATCTTCGTTCGGGGACAAACGAGCATCCATACCTCTCTGGCAGTAGTGATCTCGGTCTCGTAGATGATTCTCACGCTCTGAGATCCCTGGCCCGAACGGGACTGAAAATATGTCTATTTAGGTCGTTTGAGAGCGAAATTGCTCAATAAAACACAGAAAACCGTGAAAAAACACGAAAAAACGATATATTTACCTTGAGGAACTTGAGGTCGTTTTCGAGCTTGCGGTTCTGCGCCTCGAGGAAGCGAACCTGCAATGGGAATTAGAGGTTAGAGAAGACGAGAGAGCACGCAAAATGGAGAGAGTCAGACGAAAAAATTAGAAATCTCGTACATTCTCAATGTAGTTGGCGAGCTTGTCGTTCAGCTCCATGATCTCCTTCTTCTCGCGCTCGCGAGAATCCCTTGAAAAGAGTACAGCAATTTATCGAGTACAGTAATCCTAAACCATAAATGGCGAAGGAGTCTGGAAACTATGCAAATAGACTAGATTTTATCAGTATTCACAGGGACATTATGGGGAAGGCGTCGCCATTCACGCTGCACCAGTTATTTCAGTTAAAGCAATAAGCTGCTCAATTCCTCCCCTTCCGAATATACCCATCCACCTTCGTTTCCGGGATCCCTCTCAGCCCACGTCCTCATCATTCCAGAAGACTCCCTCATTACTCAGGCCTTTCCCTAAGCGGCTCTCCTGCCCCAGTCGGTGCCACCGGCCTACTTATGAATTCAGTTGCTGCAGGAGAGACTAGACTTTCGTGTCTCTTCTCCTCACCGAATATTGCGTATTGAGCAACACGATCTAGCACAATGGATAATATTATTTGCAACCCAGCTAACAACACTATATGAACCACATGATAAATGATTTTATGTTTTAGTTCATTGTGGTGTGATTTCCTCACCGCTTAGTGGATGCTAATTTAGCAGCACGATATTACTATTCAAAACGACCCTATGAAAGTGCTAAAAATGTGCAAATTCCTTACCGAATGGTGGATGCGGCATTCTGTCCGAAGGGGGAGAGTCCGGACCCGTACGAATTCGATGAGCCGTAGGACTCGGTGACGATCTTGAGCACTCTGCTGCCAGATGCCGCTGGATTAACAATAATTGGTTAATTAGTTAGCTAATTAGTGCCTAATAAAGCCTAATGATTGCTCCCAATTAGGAAGCAAGTATGTATGATCGGGTATCATTCCTTACACGGTACGGACTCGCGGGTGGTGGTGCGGTTGAAGTTGGGCCGGGAGGAGATGGATGAGCGGTACTCCACTTCGTCTGTCATCTGTAATTGGCCGTTTTTTTTAAATTCCCAGTAATTTGCAAAGTTACGATAAACGAGAAGTGACGAAGGGAGGGGGAGTGGGCGATAGTAGTAGTGATAGTAAACCGATCGGAGCTGCGGGAAGATAAGAGAAGAAAGATCGGGCGAGATGAGTGAAAACGGGAGGAAGAGTGACCTCCAATCAGAAATAAAGATGCAGAGTGAGAGAGTGAAACGTCTCATCCCCGCGCATTCTTCTCTCCGAATCGTAAACTCGGCCTACTATCATTGAGATGGGCTACCGAATGGGGGAGGCGGATAAGGGGGGATGGGGGCGGATCTATAGGGAGGAGTGGAAAGAAAGGTGTCAATGATGATGCGTCATTGAATCAAGGGGAGGATTGACTTCTTGCAATAGGAGATCAGACCGAAGGAGAGGGACTCCACCCGACTTAGTCAGCAATGGGGAACTGGAATGGGAAAAAAGCAGATAAAGTGATAATAAAAGTCGTTAATCAGACCCAATGATTGCTACCAATTAGGAAGCAGCATAATGAGCTGAGGAAGGGCGGAGAGGGGAAATTGGGAGTGACCCGGTGTCCAAATGAGGAGTGGAGATTCGAATTGCAGTACACATTCCAATTTGCTTACTACGATCGGGGTGTGTCCCCTCACCACTCACTCTCGAATTACTCCTCTGTGCCAAGATGGCCGAATCATCAATAGGAGAGAGAGAGAGAATTACAGCACGCATTCCCGAAAACTTTCCAAGGAACGGTCATTGTTTTGCAGGGGCGAAAAAGTGAGGGGGAGTTTTCCTGCCTACCACCTTGGCAAGAACGTTCTCTCCCGTTTCGCGTGCTATCTCTTTCCTATGACTGGCGAGAGAGTATGCGAAGCTGAGAGACCACTTCTCATCCATACTACCAGCTCCTTCACCCGCGCGAGGAGTTTCTGTTTGTGCCCAATCTCTCGGAATGATTGGGGGGGGGGAGATACCCGGTATGATAAGAGAGGGAAAGTTGCAGGATCGCGCAGCTTTGACCTGAATTCACGAAATTATGATAATGATGATGGACGACGGAACGAGTCGAGAACCGTACGGAAGCTCACAATCCAGAGACATTGATCTACTTTCGAGCACCGAAGGACCAATCTGAGGATGTTGTACAGGTAAAGTCATAGTTTTGATAATTGTCACATTTGTTTCGCAATCAGTTCGGGATCTTCCCGAGACCAATCGTTTGATGACACTAGAACTGGTAAGATTGCGCTGATAGAGAGGGAACAGCTCGAAGAGAATGCGCTAGGTGGCGAATATTTGCTCAATATCTCAGAGCATCCTCGCTTCTCTTCCTCTATTCGATGGATGCACTGTTCGAATTCGCGCTGGTCGAATTTATGGCGCGCATTAAACGGCCTTTTCTGCTCGCTTCTGAACGTGAAAGATTGTGAATCAGCCGCTTCATAGGGATGGTTGATGCTTGCAAATCGCCAGCCGCTCCCCATCTCCTTTATCTATCAATATTTTTGACCAGTTTATTCTATGAAATCCATCAACATTGTATTAGATCCCCAGTGCACTCTGACAACCTTTTCAATCTGATTATTTCGAAAATTGTTCCAGCTCGGTCGTATTTGCCGATAGACGACGCCTCGATTCGAGGAGGGGATCGGCCATCTCACAAATCATGGTCACGGAAGGCGAGTTTTCCTTCTTTTTCACATTTTTGCAATCAATCATGCTCTCGTTACTGGCCACATGAGAAATTGGAAAATTTGAAATCTCAAGAAAATCTTAGCAGAAAAACGGAAATAATGGGGAAATTGACATTTTTGCGTTTATGAATTTCACTTTTCATCATTTTCAGGGCGTTTGAGCGCGAGACGAGCAGCTCTGAAGCGGCAGCGCGCCCTTGGGTCGAAGGACACACATGCTGCGATGAAGGTTTGTTGAATTGTTTATTGGAACCGTTCCCTCGAAGTGCGAAGATATAGGAATTACAGTTATCAGATTTTTCCAGATATTAGGAAAAGCTTGAAGAAGATAATTTGGGTAGACGATTTGGATGGCTATACGCAGAGGTCAAGAGGTGGAGGTGAAAGTGATAACAATCATGAGTCACGAGTAGAGTTTGCGCATTCGGGGGCAAATTAGTGAGTCAACGACTATTTTAGTTCTCAAAACAAAGAAATTTCATAGTTTTTTCAGGTGCTTGAGAAATATTGTAAGAAGAAGTATCGACAATCAGTTATCTTCGCTGGGATTGGCTCACAAATGGCACTGAATGACCCGCACACACTGGGACAAGGTAAATAAAATCTTATTAGCACTTATTACTCCAGCTCACACTCAGACAACACAAAAATGTGAAT
Organism: Pristionchus exspectatus; assembly: GCA_911812115.1. Taxonomy (NCBI): domain Eukaryota; kingdom Metazoa; phylum Nematoda; class Chromadorea; order Rhabditida; family Neodiplogasteridae; genus Pristionchus; species Pristionchus exspectatus. The sequence continues at coordinate 28,824,186 of OU461583.1, read as the reverse complement.
GTGATTTGACTCTAACACATATCGAGGAGTGCGTAACTAATCTCACTGAACAAACAAATCATCGACATGCATGTTCTATGTTCCCCGAACAATAGCACTAACCAGGTTCTAACCTCACCTCCCTCCGTGGTTCGAGCATCGAACTTAACCCGACTAACAGCGAGCGAGGGTCCATTCGGTCCTTCTCCTCGTGTGGATCACTTCACAGTGTGACTACAGTAATCCTACGAGGTTATTGATTGATTGTAATCCTACAAGTTTTATTGCTTAATGGCCTTACCAGTTCGCACCTAGCGTTGTCTTACGGCTGTAAAATCGCTTGACGTGGATACACCTTCACCTTCTTTTACCTTTACCTTGTAATCATATGAGACACTATCTGAGAGAGCTCACCTACCACCGTACAGTGAAAAATAGAATATTCTGAAAAAAATGCCCTAGGATCAACTTTTTGCGTAGAACTCGAAAATCGACTTCAAAAAGCCGTATCTCTAAAACTAAAATTCCTACAGCTCACTTCATAGTGAAAGGGGTCACATACAAAGTTTTTTGTGGGGATTCCAATCAGCCAACAAAGTATAAAAACTTTAAGATAATAAAAAGTGAAACTTTTTCACAAAAAAAAATTATAGGAAAACTCACCTGGAAAAAAAGTTATGCCTTTTTTTGAGCTAAAATAATTTTTCCTGGAAAGAAATGAGAAAACCGGGAATTTAGCTCAAAAAAGCTCAAAAAAAGCTCAAAAAGCTTTTAGCTCAAAAAAAGGCATAACTTTTTTTCCAGGTGAGTTTTCCTATAATTTTTTTTTGTGAAAAAGTTTCACTTTTTATTATCTTAAAGTTTTTATACTTTGTTGGTTGATTGGAATCCCCACAAAAAACTTTGTATGTGACCCCTTTCACTATGAAGTGAGCTGTAGGAATTTTAGTTTTAGAGATACGGCTTTTTGAGGTCGATTTTCGAGTTCTACGCAAAAAGTTGATCCTAGGGCATTTTTTTCAGAATATTCTATTTTTTACTGTACGGTTGTTAGATGAAATCGCTCAGTTCTCTCAGATAGTGTCTCATATGATTGCTATTGATTTATTGTAATCCCACGACGTTTATCGATCGATTACTCAATCGATAATTATAAATCTCTTCAGAAACCCTTGGTTCGCCAATGGACGGTCAGGGATACCACTCCGAGCCGTTTACTCCTCGCAATGCCATCGATAGGAATTTTCACTTTCCCGAACCGTCCACCGCATTTTCTTGCCCCGCAGACACCAAGCACTCCCTGCATCCAAATCAGAACAATCAGTTCACATTCGATTTCGGGGAGCACAAATTGAAGGACGAGATCAAGTAAGGCAGCTTCTTTATCTTATTGTGACTTTTTCAGTTTCTTGATATTTGTAGTTTGAGGCTCTTTTTGAGGCATTTGAGGTGGTTTTTAAGATTGTTGATATTCACTTTTCTAGTTATAATTGGTTTTGCAGATACCACAAAGGCCAGGAAACGTGGTCTAGCTACGTGTGGCGCGTATTCAAGTTCTTGTATGACTATCTAGGTAACGTTTTATTCCCGAATGGAGATTTATCAGTTGTATTTGGCACGGTACTGGTGGAAGAGTACCGTCTAATTTTCATCAGAGCATTAATGCTCTACGTGATTAAATTAATATTATAATTATTATTTGGCAGGTATCAAGCACATCCTCCTTCTACTCCTTATGGTATGCTACGCGCTCGCTGGCGGCTACATGTTCTACAGTATTGAAGCGCCCGCGGAAATTTTGAGGGACCAAACGCGAGTAAATGTGAGTGTTTCCTATGTGTCCGGGTGCGGAAATGGCATTGCAGAGCACAATAACGCGATCGGCCAATTTTTCACAGCGAGTGTTGGATAAGATCTACCTACGATGCGATATTCTACCACAGGTTTGGTTTCCTATGTGATTTTTGCGTCTGCAACGAAAGAGAAGATTTCGTTGGAATATAATTTGTGAAATCATTTAAAATTTATGGATATTTTCTTCTTTAGAAGCCTCGAGTTCACGGAGATTCCTCAGATCAATCAACGCAGAATTGCGAGGCCGAAATTGCTCAATTGTTCCGAGAATATGACGAGCAGTTGAGAGGGTAAGTCCCTTCTCCTCGATATTCATTAGAATGAGTTGTAAAGAGCTCGGCATGGAGTCATTCACTTTTTTTTCGCGATTGACTACTTTTCAATAACATTTCAGTTACTACGGCCTCGATTCTGCCTGGAAGTGGGACTTTTGGAATGCGGTCTTCTACTCGGGCACTATATTCACTACGATTGGTGTGTTGTGTGCAATTTTGAAATTACATACCTGAAGAACACAGACTGTTCATTCGGCACAAAAACTATTGGTTTTGCCCCCTCGGTCAGCATATTCCCGCTTAACTACGGCTTCTCTCTACTGTTTACTCAAACTCTGTCGTCAGACGACACTCTTACCCCCTCAACTCCGCAACACAGATAGAGAGGATCCCAGCCCACTCTGGTTCCTCTTCTTCCCGCATAGCCAATGAGTCCCATCCATGGGATATTCATGACGCCATCCATATCTCACTAGAGGCAGCGAGTGTTGCGATGAATTCGGTGAATGAAAAATTCCGGAATGAGCAGAATTCGTTAGTGATTGATGGACATGTGTGAAACTACACATTATTTCACTCACCGGACTCTTTGGCTCTCACGAACTAGTCTTCATGGCATGCAATTAGGAACTATAATCAATTAACATCGATTGATCAAGGCTACGGACCTCCACCAATAAACAGAACGAAGATTATCGATACCACCTCTATTCCTTTGTTCACCTGGCGGATAACTAACTGAATTGATTTAAATTGACCATTATTAGGCGACTGTTGGGTTCATCATAATGAACTGTGTCGGTGATTACAGGCTACGGTAACATCTCATGCCGCACCTTCCATGGCCGACTGGCCACGTGTGCGTATGCTCTCTTCGGTGTGCCTCTTATGCTCGTGGTACTCAACTCGATGGGCAGAGGACTCTTCATGTCCGTCCAGGCGTTCTGGGAGTTCATGCGACGGTATAGTTATCTTTATTCGAAAGGTGAACAGTATTCTCACAACAATTACAATAGCCTGTTCTTGGGTGTTGTGTTTTTTGGGATGAAGTGTTGAATCCGATTTCGAAGGTATAAGCACGAGTTTCGCGACTTCGATTGTTCAACCCTGAAATGTATTGTTCATGATATTACAGAAGAAACATGTTTTGGAAATGACAAAAAAGTGTAGAGATACTGCTGGGAGGGGACTGATATGAAAGACTTCCTAAAGAAATGCGGTTGGATGTTTCGGTCCATTGGGTCGTAGACACCCAACCGCATAATAGTATTTCCAGATTCGTTCGCAGTAACATCAGGAAGATCCGCAAGAACCTTCCGATGCGTCGCGTGCTGACACTCGAAAGTGTGCACTCCGATGAGCTGATGGGACTGACAAAGAAGGAAGAAGTGAGCATTCCTTTATTCACCTTTAAATGATATCGATGTGCCTGAAAAATATACGATAAAATCATTCCCTTTTCATACTATCAGAAATGCACGTCCACTCTGACAACTTGACCAACAAAAAAATACTTGTTCATTGAAATATATTAATTGCAGGAGGAATCGAATGAGCCGGAGCCGGATCTGTTCACCACCTTTCCCATGTCACTTGCGCTACTCACGGTAATTGAATTAAATGTATCCCTTGAATGTATTTGTATTCAATCAGTTCATACCAACGGAATGAGTGCTCTAATATAGGTCACACAAATCATAAATGCCAAAAAAACAACTGTGAGGTTTTTGATTAGGGATGCCAGGGTTAAGTGTCTCTCCCTCACCGGTTAGAGTTGCGATACAATATGCGAAATGAAGAGACGGATTCTTCACTCTAACAGTTCCAATTGTGAATATTTCGATCATTGAGGTCTTCCTGTACATTTCTCTGTGTTCGTGGCTCTTCTGCTACTGGGAAGACTGGGATTACTCCACTGCCTTCTACTTCTTCTTCATTTCACTGAGCACGGTCGGATTAGGAGACGAGATGCCCAATCACCCGAAGAGGGCCTGTGGTCAGTTTCACCGTTTATGACTTGAAAGTGTTATCTAGAGGTTCGTAAACATGCAGGAAGCCCACTAAGTCTCAACAGACCAGAGAAAAACGGTGAATCTAAAAGAGAGACGACCAGACAGTTCTTAGTATGATTTATTTGTCTAAGACTTGTCACACAATTTCAAGAAAGAATACTCAATGAGAGTTATCAATCACGATGTTTTCGACAATAACACCTCAATAATTGGTACATTAGCGGGTTTTCTTCTTCGGATGATGTTTGGTTCTGGCCGAGCACTGAAAAACAAGACTGAGATCCATCTCAATTTTTGCGCAGGCGTATGAGAAGTTGATCCCTCTCATTACACACATAAAGAGGGTGGTCAAATTTCATGTTTTTGCTTTTCGTCTCGTGAATTATGGTCATTCCCGATTTCAAAGTGCGCTGGAACTCGGGACAAATTGAATGTTTTCGAGGCAGTCTTGGGACGAATCGCTTTGGCTAACGGGATTGTGGCGTGAAACAAGATTGCAATTTCTCTCTCTCCCGTTTTTTCAGCCTTCTTCCTCTTCTTTATCGTCGGTCTCGCTCTCGTTTCCATGTGCATCTCCATCCTGCAAGTGAAGGTACACGAGAAAGAGAGTATCATTTACTTTCGAAGAACCACTGAGACACTCTAGGTTCAGAATACCAGTCAACGACACTCGTTTTGATTT